>CM035622.1:8782500-11182500 GCA_020496765.1 Gossypium stocksii
GGCAATGTTTTTAACTATTATCAGTGAAGGTAATATAATATATTTTCTAAGAATTTTACAAGAATCACGAAGCCTCGCTTTTCAATACAAAAAGTTAAACTTTTAGTTCTCGGATTTTTTTAGCCCTATTCTATTTCAGTAGTTCGACCGCGAAATTTATTTGTTTCTGTATTTCCGGAATATGAGTGTGTGACTTGTTATAATTGATCCTATTGATAGTACAGAAAATGGGTCTGTCATCTTGATCGAGATAGTTTTATCCCGTCGGATAGTCATTCTAGTATCTGGAGCACGGAATATATGAAATGGATCACAAAGTATTTGAACTATGATTCATACTTAATATTCAAACCTCGCGGCCGGACTCAAAAAAAATTCAAAGAAAGAGTTATATTATTTATAAATCGAAAGATTTTTTATTCTTTCAAACTCTCATTTAGTTTATGCTTATTTTGATCAAAGGACAAACCTTTCTTTTCTTTGTATTTTTATTTATTATATCTATTCTATTGATTGAATAAGTGATGATCCAATGGTTCTTACTCAAAGAATCTTTGGACTTAGTTTGAAAGTTTTATTGAACCATCGCGGTTCTGGTATGAATCTGAAGTTTCAATTGATTCATAGGGTCTTAACAAGAGAATTCCTATCAAAAAGAAAGAAAACAAGAATAAAGCCACATTTCATACAAAGAACAAATCAAAGCAAAGAAAAAGAAATAAGTAGGTAAATAGAAGATTCCAGAGGCCTGTAACGATCAACATAAAGACGACTGCGCCGACTTGATTTTTTGGCATTATAATTACAACTACAAAAAAAAGCTTTCGGATTTTCACTCTTTTGTGTCTTCAGATAAAATTGAATGAAAAGATTAAGAAGTTTCAAACTTTCTATTCCATATCCGTTTCAGCTATTACTTGGGTGTTTTTGTTTGAGCTGTACGAGATGAAATTCTCATATACGGTTCTCGGGGGGGTCCTCTTGGTTTACCTATCTCAATAAAGTCTATGATTGGTTTGAAGAGCGCCTCGAAATTCAGGTGATTGCAAATGATATAACTAGTAAATATGTTCCTCCTCATGTTAACATATTTTATTGTCTAGGAGGAATTACGCTTACTTGCATATCAAAATAGTACTAGTTGATGAGAGTTACTTCGGAAACAAAAAAAGTAAAGTCGAATTTTTTTGGTTATTCTCTCAATTCGAATAAAATGCAACTGGATCTAGTATGTATGAGTTGGCAATCAGAATCTATATGGATAGAATTTATAGTGGGATCTCGAAAAACAAGCAATTTCTGCTGGGCCTTTATCCTTTTTTTTGGTTCATTAGGGTTTTTATTAGTTGGAACTTCTAGTTATCTTGGTAGGAATTTGATATCTTTATTTCCGTACCTTCACGAATGAATGTAGGACAGCTATTTGAATGCTCGCTTGGGTTAGCAGGGAGTCTACTAGATAGACATTATCGAATAGCACCATTTGATGAGAGATATGAACAAGAGGCTTCGAGAAAACTAGTGTTTTCCGAATTATATCAAGCCAGTAAGCAAACAGCGAATCCATGGGTATTTGAACCCGAATATCCAGGAAAAAGCAGAATATTTGATGGAAGAACGGGAGGCCCCTTTCGACAAACTCCTATGTTCCTTTCATTACAGTATTTCTGAACAAGTTCCTGGATAACAAGCTTAAAGGTTTTCTTATTGATGATATCGATATTGATGATAGTGACGATATTGATGCTAGTGACGCTATTGATGATAGTGACGCTATTGATCGTGACCTTGATACGGAGCTGGAGCTTCTAACTATGATGAATGCGTTAACTATGGATATGATGTCGGAAATAGACTGATTTTATATCACCCTTCAACTTAGAAAGAGGAAAAACTGAAGATTTCACATAGTGCTTTTGATCGAAAAATCAATCTGATTTATTTCGTACCCCTCGCTCAATGAGAAAATGGGTCAGATTCTATAGGATCAAACCTATGGGACTTAGGGAATGATGGAAGGGAATAAAAAAAAAAGAAATCAAAAAAAGGGGAAAAAATAATAAAAATAATAAATAAGTAAATAAAAATGAAGTAGAAGAACCCAGATTCCAAATGAACAAATTCAAACTTGAAAAAGATCTTTCTGATTCTCGAAGAATGAGGGGCAAAGGGATTGATCGAGAAAGATCTCTTGTTCGATTGTTAATACGATATATAAGGACCGCTACTACAAATAGTACTACACCCTTGATCGTGAAATATCGATTGCTTGTTGAACCCTGTAAATTGCGTGAAAGTAGGATACTGCAAATTCGGGGGTCCAAGAGTTTTATAAAACGTTCTTGGTGGAAAAAAATGTGAATGAAAGATCCCACTGAATTGAATTGGGTCCATGAATCTAAGAAATAGTGAGAATTCTTGATCTCTCTCAATATCTCTCTCAATTTGGCCGTTTCGATTCCCAAAATATTTACGATGTTCAGTATCTTATCCATGGCTTCTCTTGCATTACCGGGCATGAGTGGTTTTGTTGCAGAATTGATAGTCTTTTTTGGAATAATTACCAGCAAAAAATATTTTTTAATGCCAAAAATACTAATTACTTTCGTAATGGCAATTGGAATAATATTAACTCCTATTTATTCATTATCTATGTCACGTCAAATGTTCTATGGATACAAGCTATTTAATGCTCCAAGTTCTTATTTTTTTGATTCTGGACCACGAGAGTTATTTGTTTCGATCTCTATCTTTCTACCAGTAATAAGTATTGGTATTTATCCAGATTTCGTCCTCTCATTATCAGGTGAGAAGGTCGAAACTATTCTGTATAATTATTTTTATAGATAGTTTTCATGAATAAAAACAAAATCAAAAAGGAATCCTATGGTTTTTAAAATTGGTCGTGAATATCAAATTTGGTTTATTTTACGTTGCTTCCTATCTAAATCTATTACTTTCTTCGTTATTTGTAACAGTTCTTTACTTATTGTAGACATTTCCCCATTTTCATCCCCGAGCATTTTGAATTTCCCATTTCTCAAAAAAATCCCATTCTTTTCTCATTCTTCATCGAATCCTACGAATCGATCTAATAATGATGGAATTGAATTTCTATTCTGTTTACTGAATCACATGAAATTTTATCTAACTCCATATACCATATAATATATGTGGAATGTATGAAATATGAAATGCGTAGGAACGGAAGAAGAAAAATTATACTCAAATTTGAATTTATATTTATAACAAACAGATACAGAAAAGAATTGATAAATGCCATTTAGCCGCATGGAGTTTTGTTTTTGTATAGAATATAAAAAAAATAATTCAATTTCTACCATTATTATGATATTACATATTCCAATCCGATTGAATACCAGAAAAATGAAAGGAATTCCTGATTTGATCTGTTCGTTGAGATAAAGACAAAATAATCATAAAATATATATATAGGGAGAGAGTTGATTTTTCTAGCGCTTAATTTTTTCATGGACTCCATTGTTCAAAAAACGATTCGCAGAGAAGATAGATGTTTTTACCCACTTTTTAGTGTTTTCTTTTTTAGTAGAATATTTAGAATATGATTGAAGTGCGTACGAAAAGGGGGCTTATATTTATTAAACATGTGCAGCATTTCTATTTATATATGTCTTTCTTTTATTCCATTATAACGCTCTAATGGAGACAAGACATGGCGTGCTCTATCAAAAATTCTATTTTTTCTTTTATTTTAATCTATTCAATGAAAAATTGAAACACGATAATTTCTTGCTGATTCCCTATGGACATCATATCTAGATAGATAAAATACCTCATTAGATAACTATAACTGTGTAACAACTTTTGCTCTGGGGTTTACATAGACTCATAATTGCTGTTATATTATTATAATATACTTGAAATTCAGAAAGTTTTTTTTTATTGAAAAAAAAAATCAATTTAGTTATGTATCCAGTTTTATTTTCTTATACCATTAGAAAAAGACAAGTGAAGAAGAATCGTCCATAAATTTGCAGTCAATAGTTAATGGTTCCAATTTATTTGTCCTGAATTTTGACTTTTGTAACTGAGAATCCACATTTTCTTTTTCAATAGAAAAGAAAGGGAAAGTTTTTAGATATTGTGTGTCTTGAGATACTATAACCAATTGAAGGTATGGATCCGATCTAAAAATGAAAAAGAAAAGGGAGATACTCTCCTTTTTTTGTTTGTAGCCTTTTGGCGACATGGCCGAGCGGTAAGGCGGGGGACTGCAAATCCCTTATTCCCCAGTTCAAATCCGGGTGTCGCCTGATCAACAAAAAACTCGAAATCCTAACGTCTAGGATTCAAGGAAAAACTAAAGGAGTGGAAGGGAATCAGTAAATCTTGATATGGGAGCCCCCTTACTAATGGAGTGGCTACTAGAGGAGTCTTGAATTAGATTGGATAACGGGAGTGTCTAATTAACTAATGAATGGTTGTAGAAGGGTTGGAAGATACTTTGTATACAGACGGATGAAAGTCTCTGAGTGTTCAGGCATCCAATTAATATTAGATTGGATAGATAATTGGCTTTTACTTAATGAGGGACACCAAAAGAAAGAATAAGTCTTATTATTGATACATGTGAGTAACATTCTTTTGATACTTCCAAAAGTGTTACTGCGCATTTTGCTTGTGCTTAATGGTTCTCGATTTTACTCGAAATCCTATAAGAGCTTGTTCTAAGCGGATTTATCGAAGTGATTCATCAACGGTGGCGTGTCACAATTCCCTTTTCTTTTTGACTCTGCGCCAGTAATTCCACTATTATTAGTGAACAATAATGGAAAAATTTAATTCCTTCATATTTGTTTCATATTCATAGAGATAGGGGACATAATACACATGGATATAGTAAGTCTTGCTTGGGCTGCTTTAATGGTAGTCTTTACATTTTCCCTTTCACTCGTAGTATGGGGAAGAAGTGGGCTCTAGGGGTACTCCTAATTGGGGTTGAGGAATCAAACCGTATCAATTGTTTTCTAGATCGTTTTGCAAAGCCTTTTTTTATTTTAACTATTTTATTAGTCTTCATTTCGAAATTCTTGGATTCTAGTGGAGTAATGTATTCTATGAATAACACCTTTTCAATCAAAATCAAATAAACATTTCAATAATCCCCATGTTCGTATTTCGAAAGTAAAAGGGATCCGGATGATAGGCACATGAGATTTTCACCTCATACGGCTCCTCGTTCAATTCTTTCAAAGTCATTGGGTCCTTTTCCTCGTTCGAGAATCTCCTCCCTTCTTCCACTCTGTCCCGAAGAGTAACCAGGACAAATTCAGTCACGTTTTCATGTTCCAATTGAACACTTTCCATTTTTGATTATTCTCAAAAGAGAAGATTTTTTTTACCAAACATCTGCGGATCCAATCACACGATCTTATAATAAGAATATCCAGAAGTTTTCGCAACTCAATCATGTATGATGGAATCATCAAAGATTTGACCATCAATAATTATGATTTTACGTATGGACAATTCCTCAATATCTTGTTCATTCGCAACAAAATATTTTCTTTGTGCGGTGGTAAAAAAAAACATGCTTTTTTGGGGAGAGATACTATTTCACCTTCACCAATCGAGTCGCAGGTATCTAACATATTCATATCTAATGATTTTCCACAAAGTGGTGACGAAAGGTATAACTTGTACAAATCTTTCCAGTTTGCAATTCGATCCGATCCATTAGTTCGTAGAGCTATTTACTCGATTGCAGACATTTCTGGAACACCTCTAACAGAGGGACAAATAGTCAATTTTGAAAGAACTTATTGTCAACCTCTTTCAGATATGAATCCATCTGATTCAGAAGAGAAGAACTTGCATCAGTATCTCAATTTCAATTCAAACATGGGTTTGATTCACACTCCATGTTCTGAGAAATATTTACCATCCGAAAAGCGGAAAAAACGGAGTCTTTGTCTAAAGAAATGCGTTGAGAAAGGGTGGATGTATAGAACCTTTCAACGAGATAGTGCTTTTTCAACTCTCTCAAAACGGAATCTATTCCAAACATATATGCCATGGTTCCTTACTTCGACAGGGTACAAATATCTAAATTTGATATTTTTAGATACTTTTTCAGACCTATTGCCGATACTAAGTAGCAGTCAAAAATTTGTATCCATTTTTCATGATATTATGCATGGATCAGATATATCATGGCGAATTCTTCAGAAAAAATTGTGTCTTCCACAATGGAATCTGATAAGTGAGATTTCGAGTAAGTGTTTACATAATTTTCTTCTGTCCGAAGAAATGATTCATCGAAATAATGAGTCACCATTGATATCGACACATCTGAGATCGCCAAATGTTCAGGAGTTCCTCTATTCAATCCTTTTCCTTCTTCTTGTTGCTGGATATCTCGTTCGTACACATCTTCTCTTTGTTTCCCGAGCCTATAGTGAGTTACAGACAGAGTTCGAAAAGGTCAAATCTTTGATGATTCCATCATACATGATTGAGTTGCGAAAACTTCTGGATAGGTATCCTACATCTGAACTGAATTCTTTCTGGTTAAAGAATCTCTTTCTAGTTGCTCTGGAACAATTAGGAGATTCTCTAGAAGAAATACGGGGTTCTGCTTTTGGCGGCAACATGCTATGGGGTGGTGGTCCCGCTTATGGGGTCAAATCAATACGTTCTAAGAAGAAATATTTGAATATCAATCTCATCGATATCATCGATCTCATAAGTATCATACCAAATCCCATCAATCGAATCATTTTTTCGAGAAATACGAGACATCTAAGTCATACAAGTAAAGAGATCTATTCATTGATAAGAAAAAGAAAAAACGTGAGCGGTGATTGGATTGATGAGAAAATAGAATCCTGGGTCGCGAACAGTGATTCGATTGATGATAAAGAAAGAGAATTCTTGGTTCAGTTCTCCACCTTATTTGGTCTACGTACCGGAACTGATAACATTCGAGATTATGCTTTTTGTTTAATTTACTGCGAATTTATAAGCTGTTTTCTTTCACTCATATATAACTATCTAATTTAGTTTATCAACTCAACTTATTTTCTAGAACGAAAGGAATAGGTAAAATAAAAGTTTCTATTTCAACAAAGCCACCTACAGACGCTTTACGCCCAATCATTCCGGATAACGCTTGCATCAAGACACATTATTCAGAATGGAAAAAGGCTATTGAAAACAAAAAAGAAATCTACGCTTGTTGAAGGTGAAGTTTATAAATAAAGCAATTCCTTCTGTCGTGTATCCCCGATTAATGCAACCTCAGATGCTTCAATTGTTGATTCGAGTATTGAGCGAAAGGTTACACCTATGGGTCTGTATTGTGGGTCAACCCTACTACACTAGTACCAATAGGCGGCATAGAGGAAGAAGCACTACGCCTAGGAATCAACAACACGAAAACTTTGTTATTAATGATTCCCTTTCTTTATCGGGATCGGAACTAAGAGAAATGGTTGGGACAACAAACATCCATCTTGTTCGTACTTTGGATACCCATATAACCATCGAAGATTGTTGAAGTGACTAATTCCTGGAAATTAAGGAGCGTTGAGAACAAAGAAATTGTTGGAGTTTACTTTTTTATCTAGTACGAACACGCTTGATGGTAAGAAAAGATCTTTTGCAAGAGGGTTGGCTAGAGATTTCTTGTAAAAACATTAGCCCCGCTCAGTTCATAATGACAATATTTCGACCTTTTTTTTAATTCCATGGATTATTCTCATTATGCACATAAAGGAGGAGCCGTATGAGGTGAAAATCTCATGTACGGTTTTGGAACGGAGAATTCTTTGAATCGAATGACGACCGTAACGGATGTCGGCTCAATCCGAAGGAAATTATGCGGAGGCCTTACAGAATTATTATGAAGCTATGCGACTAGAAATTGATCCCTATGATCGAAGTTATATACTATATAACATAGGCCTTATCCACACAAGTAATGGAGAGCATATAAAAGCTTTAGAATATTATTTTCGAGCACTGAGCCGATTCTATTGTCTATATTTTTTATAGATATATTTTTATCAAGATATACAAGATCTTAAATACAAAAATAAAAGACTAAACACAACTCAAATTTTCTCCTGGGTCCATAATTAATCCTAGCATGGGCTCATGAACGCACACCTTTAGCTAATTTGATTTGATGGAGAGATAAACCAGTGGCTCTTTCTATTGTGCAGCACCGGTTTCGCTTGGTGGGCCGGGAATGCCCGGCTTATCAATTTATCCGGTAAACTATTGGGGGCTCATATAGCCCATGCCAGATTAATCGTATTCTTTTATGGCAGATATTGGTGCACAGACCCCCTTTTTCTATATTTTTAGAGAAAGAGAATTAGTATATGATCTATTCGAAGCTGCCACCGGTATGAGAATGATGCATAATTATTTTCGTATCGGAGGAGTGGCGGCCGATCTACCTTACGGCTGGATAGATAAATGTTTGGATTTCTGTGATTATTTTTTAACAGGAATTGTTGAATATCAAAAACTTATTACGCGTTATGTCCATAATGATGTCATGCTTGCTTTTGGGACTCCGGAGAAACAAATCTTGATCGAACCCATATTTGCCCAATGGATCCAATCTGCTCATGGTAAAACTTCATACGGGTTCGATGTGCTTTTATCTTCAACGAATGGCCCAGCATTCAATGCGGGTCGAAGCATATGGTTGCCTGGCTGGTTAAATGCTGTTAATGAAAATAGTAATTCACTATTCTTAACAATAGGTCCTGGAGACTTCTTGGTTCATCATGCTATTGCTCTAGGTTTACATACAACTACATTGATCTTAGTAAAGGGCGCTTTAGATGCGCGCGGTTCCAAGTTAATGCCGGATAAAAAGGATTTCGGTTATAGTTTTCCTTGCGATGGTCCGGGGCGAGGGGGTACTTGTGATATTTCGGCGTGGGACGCATTTTATTTGGCGGTTTTCTCGACAACGTAAGAAATCAAAGTATCTTGGTCCTTTCTTATGAGTTGATCCCGAAGGAAATTGATTAGAAAATTTCTGGTAAATCGTTGATTAATAAATGGAGTTTTCCGAAAAAACCTGCTAGTGGAGGAAGATCTCCTAGAGATAAGAGACATAGAGCTAAAGAGAGAGCCAAAAAAGGATCTTTTGTGTATAATCCTGCATAATCTCAAATGTTATCAGTTCCGGTAATGCAAGAGAAGCCCTGGATAAGATACTGAACATCGTAAATATTTTGGGAATCGAAACGGCCATTCCGCCCATTTCGTTGAGATAAACAAGACGCATTCTATCATAACTCGTTCCTGCCAAGAAAAAAAGTGCAGCACCGATAAAGCCATGAGATATTATTTGTAAAATAGCATTTCCCGCTGCGGTTTGAGCAGCAAAAGGGGTCCCCCTTCTTGTACCCTTGAATCCACAAGTGCCGGCGGAGGACCAAGAGATTACCCGACCCCGTACATCTGTAACAGTAACAATGGTATTGTTGAAACTTGCTTGAACATGAATAACTCCTTTTGGTATTCTACGTGCACTTTTCCGTGCACTACTGCGCCCGTTCCTACGTGAACCAACTTTTGGTATAGGTTTTGCCATATTTTATCATTTCATAAAGATAAGTCAGAGATATATGGATATATCCATTTCATGTCAAAACAGATCTTCTATTTTTATTTGTTTATCGCTTTCGTTAAGATTAGTTTCTTTTCTTTCAGGAGTTCTTTTTAGAATAGAAAGATTATCCTTGTCTTTGTTTATGTCTCGGGTTAAAACAAATTACGATAATTCGTCCCCTCCTACGGATTAGGCGACATTTTTCACAAATTTTACGAACGGAAGCCCTTATTTTCATAGTTGTTATTCCTTAAATTTTTCCGAATTCGCTTATTGGAAGAAAATAAGTTTCTTTAAATTTGAATTGGATCCCCCCGAAAGGAATCTTGAAGTTGAAAAAACTACCTAATCGTTCGAATCCTTGTTGCGAAGTCTATAAATTATACGCCCCCCTGGTTGAATCATAAGCACTTACTTCACTTTTGTTGACTCTATCCCACGTTGGTAAAACTCTCCCGAAACAGAACCTAAAATCAGATCTTCATTATCTAAAGGAATCCGGAGTGGGAGTGATTTACTAATTAAACCTTCATGAATCCATTTTTTTGTTCTTTTATTCCAGGTAAAACTTCCTTGACGTATCAACTACCGTAGGGCAGGAGGAGTTCTATTAGACAACCCGTGCTTTTTTCTTTTTTTTTGCACAAATGGAGAGTTTCGGATACAATTCGTATACCGGACAGATTACCATATATAACACAAAATTTCTCCACCGATTCCTTCTAGTCGAGCCTCCCGGTCTGTCATTATACCCCGAGAAGTAGAAAGAATTACAATCCCCATCCCGCCTAAAATCCTAGGAATTTGTTGATAGTTAGAATAGATTCGTAGACCTGGTCGACTGATCCGTCGTAAATTTAAAATAGTTCTATGTGGTCCTTTTCTATTCCTTCTATGTCGTAGGGTTAAAACCAAAAAATATTTGTTGCGTTCCCGATGTTTCCTTACGTTATCGATAAAACCTTCTCGTAAAAGTATTTTAACAATGTTTTCAGTGATGTTAGTAGATCCTATTTGAATCGTTCCTTTTCTATTCATATCAGCATTTCGTATAGAGGTTATTATGTCAGCAATAGTGTCCTTACCCATGGTAAACTAAAATTTTTGTTGCTCCCGAATTTTGATATAACCAACGTGGTCTTTTTTTTTTTACTTAGTAAAGGTATATACGTGAGACACAATCTACTAATTAATCTATGCCATTTAAATACTCTAAATACTCTAACTATACTTGGGTCTCGTCTTATAATACCTCGGGAGCTAATGAAACTATTTTAGTGAAATTTAACTGTCTCAATTCCCGGGCGATCGCACCAAAAATTCGAGTTCCTTTTGGATTTCCTTCTTGATCAATGACAACGGCAGCATTGTCATCATATCGTATTATCATCCCGTTGTCGCGTTTGAGTTCTTTACGAGTACGTACAATTACAGCTCTGATCACTTCTGATCTTTCTAGAGGTGTATTTGGTACTGCTTCCTTGATCACAGCAACAATAACGTCACCAATATGAGCATATCGGCGATTACTAGCTCCTATGACTCGAATACACATCAATTCTCGGGCCCCGCTGTTATCTGCTACATTCAAATGGGTCTGAGGTTGAATCATTTTTTAAATCTCTTTTTTCAATGTAACAAAGGACGAAGAAAAAAAGAAATATTGTTTGTCAAAAAAAAAGGAAACTCGCAATTGTTTTTTTATTCCCAAGACAAGACTTCTTTCCTTTGGTTCTATATTCCTATCCTGAAATAATGAATTGAGTTTTTATAGGCATTTTTGACGCCGCTATTGAAATAGCCTTTCTGGCTATATTTTCGGCTACTCCGCTCATTTCATAAAGTATTCTGCCCGGTTTAACGACAGCTACCCAATACTCGGGAGATCCTTTCCCCGAACCCATACGTGTTTCTGTAGGTCTTACCGTAACGGGTTTGTCTGGAAATATACGTACCCATATTTTTCCACCACGGCGTACATTTCGTGTCATTGCGCGTCGCCCCGCTTCTATTTGTCTAGATGTAATCCAAGCGGGTTCAAGTGCTTGAAGAGCATATCTACCGAAACAAATCCGATTACCTCGATAAGATATCCCCTTCATTCTTCCTCTATGTTGTTTACGAAATCGGGTTCTTTTGGGGTTATAGTTGATGGTTGTTGTTTATGAATTCCATCTCTACTACAGAACTGGACATGAGAGTTTCTTCTCATCCAGCTCCTCGCGAAAAAAAAAATGAATAAAAAAATATTTAATTCTTAATCTTAAGATATACAGAATGAATAATTGAATCTTGGGATTCTTTGCTTTGCGATTTTATCTGATCTATTAGAAATTTGTATATCTTGTTTGGATCTATTGGATATATATATAAGTATAAGGAATTAAACACGGATTCTATTTCTAGATAATGTCTTATCTTGGTTTTGTTATAATGTTATAACGAATCTTTATTTTGTTTTTTATCAGATTCAGATCGACAAAAATTGAACAATCAAATAAAATGAAACTCAAATTTTCGCGGGCGAATATTTACTCTTTTTCTAGTTCAGTTGTCGGGTTAACCCATGACCTCTCAGAATCAGAATAAAAAGAAATGCAGTGGTCTCTGGTTTGTTCCGCCATCCTCCCCGATAAATCATTAGGATTCGTTTTCAATAGAATCCTCCGCATTCACGGGTTCCGTCGTCCCCATCGCTCTCGATTAATGCTTAGGTCTGAATTCTCCAATGGAGCCTTAATTTTATATTTCTATTTATTTAATAAAATTTGTTCTTGAGTCAACCTTCTCAGTCTTTATTGACTTAAGTTAAGGCTCTTGATTTTTTCTTCAATGAACAGATATTCATCTAATTATTGATGAATCTCTATTGATGCTCTATTACATTGCTCTTTATGAGATGCTTCATAGACCTTACATATTGGAATCCTATATCATTTCATTGCTATTTCTGTTTCTCTCTTTCTCTCATCCTTCTATTTATCCACATACTTTTTATTTTGCTTCACAATTTCGATCTATTCATAATCAGATTGGTTTTGTCTTTTACTTAATGCAAAAAAAAATTCAGTTGCTATAATGATATGACCAATATATCATATCTTGACTGATTCTTTGGATCCAGATAATCCGAAGCGATGAGTTGGTTATTAGTGCTATAGTTATTAGCTTATACTGTGGTTCGCCCATTTTTTTTGAATCCTAAGCCTAAAAAACCCAACGAGTCGCACACTAAGCATAGCAATTATATCAAATGATCAATCAAATTTTTATTTAACCTTATAGAATTTAGAACTGCTCATTTTTTTATTTTTATGTTCAATCAAAAAATCAAAGAATTTGTCATTTTTTGTTCTATCGCAGAATAGAACGTAAAGACAAGTATAGTCTTATTCTTATTATTCTTCGTCTATAAATATCCAAATTTTGATTCCTAATACCCCATAGATAGTTCGAACTCTATAAGAGCAATACTCAATTTTCGCTCCAATGGTTTGTAGAGGAACCCTACCTTCTCGGATCCATTCGACACGTGCGATTTCTTTTCCGTCGATACGCCCTGCAATTTGTATTTGAATTCCTTTTGTATCCGCTTGCTCAGTTAATTCAATAGCCTTTTTCATTGCCTTTCGAAATGAAACTCGATTCTTTAATTGTCCGGCTATAAATTCGGCAAGAATATTAGGGTGCCCATAAGGATTTCCAATTCTTGTAATAGCAATGTTGAGTTTTCGGTTCATACAATTAAGTTCTTTTTGCATATTCATCTGTAGTTCTTCGAGTTTTCGTGGCTTATCTTCAATTAATAATTTTGGAAATCCCATATAGATTATCACCTGAATTAGATCCAGTCTTTTTTGAATCTCTATACGTGCAATTCCCTCGACACCAGAAGATAGTCTCATATTTTTTTGTACATAATTCTTGATACAGTCTCTTATTTTTTTATCTTCTTGTAGACCCTCGGAATACTTTTTCGGTTGTGCAAACCAAAGAGAATGATGACTTTGGGTTGTACCAAGTCTGAAACCAAGTGGATTTATTTTTTGTCCCATAATCCTCCACTACTATATATTAGGATATGTCATATTTGTGTTCTTATTTATCCCTTTTTTAGCCATCCTAGCCATCCGGTGTTTTTTGGTTTTGGGCGCAGCATATATCTGTCAAGTGGTTCAAATTCAAGATCTTTCAATGCAATAGTTATATGACAAGTGGGTCTTTTTATCAGATAACTCCGTCCTCGAGCTCGAGGTTTTAGTCTTTTCAGAGTAGTTCCCTCATTTACTGCGACTTGACTAATGATTAAACTCCCTTCATTGAAACCCCTATTGTGACGAGCATTTGCTGCTGCAGAATAAACCAATTTTAAAATGGGATAACATGCTTAATAAGGCCGTATCATCTTGACTTGGTTCTGATTTCTCTATTTTTTTAAAAATACCGCTTCTCCTACTCGTATCGGTTAATATAAATTTTGTAACATTTTCTGATTTTTTTGATAGTCGGCAATTAAAAGGAAATATTTTCTCAATTTTTGTTATAGCTATTGCAGCCGCTGAAGCAGCTATTGGATCAGCTATTGTGTCCTCTGAACCCAATGCCTATATTGCATTTGCGGGTAAAAGAGTAATTGAGCAAACATTGAATAAAACAATACCGGATAGGATCCCTTTTTACGCCCCCGGGTCCCTCCCATGTGGCGACATGGGGGCGTAAAAAGGAAAGAGAGGGATGGGGTTTCTCTCGCTTTTGGCATAGCGGGCCCCCAGCGGGATGCCCGCACAGTTATTAAATATTTTGAACTTTCTAGTTTTGGAATGGGACAATTTACGGAATCCCCATGAATAGGATCAAACCTTATTCCATGGTATTTACATGAGATTCCTCTTTCTTAGAACATTATGAAACTGCGCAAAGGGTTAAGCAAACCTTACAGCGTTGGCCACATTAAAATTACCTTCTGGGGAGGTCCGTTTGATATCCAAAAACTGCTCAGCAACAGTCGGACAGGTGGGGAATGTTGGGGTGAACCAGAAAAGTTTGGGTAGAGCCGGATCTAAATGTTGGCTAGGTAAGCGTCCTGTAGTAAGAGGAGTAGTTATGAACCCTGTAGACCATCCCCATGGGGGTGGTGAAGGGAGGGCTCCAATTGGTAGAAAAAAACCCGCAACCCCTTGGGGTTATCCTGCACTTGGAAGAAGAAGTAGAAAAAGGAATAAATATAGTGATAATTTGATTCTTCGTCGACGGAGTAAATAGGAGAGATTATTTCTTTCTTCGTCTTTACAAAAACAAAAAAAAAATAATTTTTAAAGTAAAAAAAATGGCGCGTTCACTAAAAAAAAATCCTTTTGTAGCAAATTAGGTTTACGACGAAACCTAAAAATCGATCACTGATCCAATTTGAGTACCTCTACAGGATAGACCTCAACAGAAAACTGAAGAGTAACGGCAGCAAGTGATTGAGTTCAGTAGTTCCTCAATTTCTAATTGTATGTGTGAGTCAGATGCTTCTTCTATTCTTTTCCTTGGCGCAGCTGGGAATGGAGTCTCTACCATCCTGATTAAAAAATCAAACATGAAACTTCATACACCTTAAGATTCAGTACAATTAGAAATTCCAAATTATATGTAAATTTTTTATTTATTATTTTTTTATTATACTTTTTAGTTTTTTGATATATTTTCTATTTTGGTCAGAAGAATCCTCCGAATATTCTGGTCTTGGAATGAGTCTACTTCTATTATTTCGGATAGAGACCCTAGATTTACATCGTGATTTTGGAAGAAATTGCAAGATGCGTTGGGTACCAAGCTGCATTTTAGCACCGCTTTCCATCCTCAGACAGATGGTCAATTTGAGCGAGTTATTCAGATACTTGAGGATATGTTGAGATGCTATATCCTTGAGTTTAGTGGCTTGTGGGAACGATACTTGCCTTTGATTGAATTCACATACAATAATAGTTTTCAATCGAGTATCAAGATGGCACCTTACGAGGCTTTGTACAGTCGTAAATGTCGTACACCGTTGTTTTGGACTGAGCTCAGTGAAAATAAGGTATATGGGGTTGATTTGGTTAAAGAGGCCGAACAGAAAGTAAAAGTGATTCATGAAAGTTTGAAACCAGCATCAGATCGTCAGAAATCGTATACAGACTTGAAACGTAAAGATATAGAGTATCAGATTGGAGATAAAGTGTTTCTAAAAGTCTCACCGTGGAAAAAGGTACTTAGATTTGACCGTAAAGGCAAATTGAGCCCGAGATTTATCGGACCGTATGAGATTTTGGAACGAATTGGGCCGGTGGCGTATAGATTAATATTGCCACCTGAACTTGAAAAGATTCACAATGTTTTTCATGTTTCAATGCTTAGACGATATAGATCCGATCCCTCACATGTGATTAATCGGTCAGAGGTTGAAATCCAGTCTAACTTGAGTTATGAGAAAGAACCGGTCCGTATTTTGGCTCGCGAAGTAAAAGAACTGCGGAATAAGAAAATCTCATTAGTAAAAGTATTGTGGCTCAAACACGGGGTTGAAGAAGCAACTTGGGAGCTTGAGGACTCAATGAAAGAACGTTACCCTAACCTATTCGCTGGTAAGCCTATTTTGGCCCTAATCGGAAAAATATTTAAGTAATATTTTCTGTGTTTATTATATGTGAATTATCATGTGTGAAAATTTCGTGACTTAATTTTGTTGTTTGGACGTTTGATTTAGAAACAGGGCTTAATTGAGTAAGTTGGAAAAATTGATGGATAAAAGCATAGAGGGTCAAATTGCTAATGGCTTTGTTAATGGAGGCTTTTAAATGGCAATTTACCCATTATTAAATGAAGTGGACGGAAGTGGACTTTAATATATGCTTTTATATTATTATTATTATAAAGATTATAATGTATTTAAATAATAAAAGCATGTTATAATAAAAGATAAAACATAAAATAAAGGAAGCCATTTTGTGCATTCATCCTTGCATGGCAGGTTATTAAGAAAGAAAAGAGAAAGAGTAAAAACTTCTAAGTTTCGGCCTTGTCAATCCAAATTAAGGTGAGTTTTCAACTTGGTTTTCTTTAAATTTGGTGTTTTTGAGTTGGTTACCAAGTTGTGTTCATAGCCCAATTGTTAATTTTGATTTTTTGGGTTAGATATGTATTCGGCCATGGTAGATGTGCATAAGATTTTTGATGTTTGGATGTTTAAAAAAAATGAAAAATGATGGTAGGACGAGTTGAACTTGTTAAAATGGTGAAAAAATATGAGCTTGATGCCTAGGTAGCTTTCAGCCATGGAGTAGTAGTTTAGGGAAAAATGGAATTTATTGTTATATGTTAAAATAAGCTTTAAATTTAGTGAATTATGTGATAAATAAAAGATTTGAGTTGTGTATGTGTGAATTGAACAAGTGAAATACCTATATTAGCTTAATGGGAAATTCGGCTTTAGCATGATACTAGAAAAAGAATGTTTAAATATTAACTTTTGTATATATGTGTGCCGAATGTGATATTGATTTATGATTTGAGTAATTGATTGTAATTTAAGATGGATAGAAATGAGGTTGCTATATGTGTGCTTTTAAGTAAGAAATTATCTTTGTTTGAGGGAAGAATGTCTTTGCTAGTTTAGTTGTTAAAGTTGCCGAATGTGATTAATGGTGAGTAAGATTATATTATAATTGAGCTAAGTGTAGCTAATATAGCCTATTTAATTTTCTTGCTATATTCGGCCATAGGTATGAATGATTGAGTTGTAATAAGTTAAATTTGTTTAATTTAGCTCAAGAGCGAAGAGAGACAAATTCGGATAGGGGGAAGGCGAAAGTAGTTGAATAGTCGATCCGTAGTTGTTCGACCACATCTGAGGTAAGTTTTAAGTAATTGAACATGTGGTAAGTTTTAAGTAATTGAACATGTGTTATACCTTGAGAGTTTGATATTCTTTATATGCTTATATATAGCCGAATGTAGAGTGAAATGAAATAAAGATAAGAGTTCAAAATGTTGATTGGCCGAATGGCAAATTTTACAATGAAAGTGAAACTTTAATATGTGCAAAGGCTGAATGGAAAATTGTAATATGAAATAAATCGGTTGATATGTGCTATGTTCGAATGATGCTAAACATTTACTATGTGCTTGTGTATATGAAAATTTAAAAGAATATGTATCGAAGTACGTTAGACTTTATGAGTTGGTTATTGTACTGTGTTATTCGGGCCTTTGGCCTAGCAAGCTATAAGTTGGTGATTAGTTTCGGGCTTCTAGCCTAGCAGGCGTAATGCCAGTGAATGAGTATCGGACTTTGAAAGTCTAGCAGGCTTGGTGCTAGTGATAAACTCAGGTTATTACCTAGCAAGCTTGGTGCCGGTGATGAACTCAGGATTTGCCTAGCAGGCTAATTACCGGTGAAATTAATAAAAATTTAAGACTATGAGGCTTTGTGCTATTACGGTATCTGAGTTCGTACAATAAATTAAATTGTCCAGGTATGTAAACTTTCTTTATGCATATGGGAATAAAGTGGATTGAATTATTAATGTGAAATGAGAAGTATATGCGAAGTAGTTGTGTATATATATACATATATATATACACATTTGGTCATTGTGAAATTGTATGTTAGAGTATATGTTATATATGTAGTTATGAACATTGAAATTTAATGTGAATATGGTGTTGTAAATTAGTTCGATTTGATTGAATTAAAGTTGGCATTGAGATATTTAGATGCTTATGATTATATGAATTCAACTTTTAAATGAAATAATATGTTATGTGTGCATATATATGAATATACATATTCGGCCAAATGGTGGTATATATAGATAATGTTATATGTGATTCTAGATATTTGGTTTTACAAGTGGAAATTATTTATAAAGTGAAATCTCGAATTGTGAATTGGTATAACGAATTAAATACATATGTGATTAATGTGCATAAGTGAGTTTAGTTGTTTAAATTACTTAAGACTTACTAAGCTAAATTGCTTACTGTGAATATTTGTGTTTTGTTCCATTTTTATAGATCTCGGTTGAAAGTTACGAGTTCGGGGATCAATACTGAAGTCATCCACATTATCGTCACTGTTTCGGTACTTTTAAAAGTCTATATTTTGAAAGATGGCATGTATAGGCTTAACTCTCTTTTGAAAACAAGTTATATTTTGAATATGTATATATTCAAGCCATGCGAAAATGGCTTACTCATTAGCCAAGTGTGAATTTATGGTTTATTGGAATTAGGTGGTTGATTATTAAGTAATGATCTTGAAGTTTACTTAGATAGATGTTTTGTTTAATAATGGTTCTTGAAAATGCATGTGTATTTGTATATGTGTTTGGAAGATAAAGGTCTTAATATGTTTAACTTTTGCGTACGAATTGAAAGTAAATTCGATCATTGAAATAGTATAAGATTAGATTAACAGTAAAGTTTTTATTTGGCATATGATCTTATATAGGTTACGTTATGATGTTTAATTTATGATCATTACCTCATAACCGAATGATTAATAATAAATAAGTTGATTTTTGACTAAATACATTATTGTATAGACATATGATTTGTGTTTGTTGCATATTTGGTTTTGGTTTATTAAAAGTACCATATGAATAGTGTTTTAAGTTATAATGACTTAAAGTTGTTATTTCTTTAATATTGTCAAATGAATCTTTGATAAAAGAGGAGGTACTTGAATATGTATATGTTTATGCTTCAAGTGTATATGTGTAGATTGAATTAATGTATATTATTTATAATATGCGCATATCACATGATAGAATGCCCCGCTTATTAATTAGGAATAAATGTATGAATGTGATTGATCAGTTATGTTTTGTCCGGTAATACTTTGTAACCCATTCCGGCGACAGACAAAGGTTAAGGGTGTTACATGTATGTAAATTGGTTCGGTTGTGATATTGGTGTGAACTGGTTGCAGTTTGAGTTTGCAGGGTTGGTTAAATGATTATAAAGAGGTTATATTGAGTCCACACGACCTGGCACACAGGTGTGTGAGCCCTGTACTTAGGAAAAATTTTAGAATTTCACGAAAAATTTTCTGAGCTCTCGAATTGGTCTCGATTCACTTTTAACATGTATTTTTGGCCCCGAAAGGTCCATTAAAGGACACTATGAATATTTTATAATATGTATGCTAATTATTTGTATGATGTTCATAATTTTTCTGAAAGGTCTAGTAATGCTATATAACCCTAATTCGACGACAGTTTAGGGTTAAGGGGTGTTACAATGTAGGTCATGTGACTAACTATGTGTCACCACATGGCTGTGTAGGGCACATAGCCGTATGGTAGGCTATGTAGGGCACACGACAGTGTGGGCCTTTTTGCTCAAATTTTTTGCTCGATTTAGGGCCATGTAAGGGACTTGAAATTTGGGTCTGTAGGCATCATATAGGGCAAGAAAAACGTATGTTCTAATATGTAAAAATACATGGGTAAGTTTAGGAGGTATACTAAGTAGGATATATTACAATTTAATCATAAGTGATGCTATGATGAGTATGAACATATGCGAGTATGTACACCCTATGATTCATGATATATGTATGTATGATATATGAATATAATATGCTTGTGATTTGGGGTGGGTTATGATATAATAGAGGAAGTGTTATATGGCAGTTTATACTGCAATTATGGTGGCTAGATCACAAATATTTTGTTTGGCAACTCAGTTGTATATATATATGAGTGGCACATCACCACATTTTGGTGTGATTGGTTAGATGGACTCTTGTAGTCCTATATGATGTGATTGGTTGGTCGGAGATGGTGTGTAGCAAATGAGGGTAGGATATGATATGATAATCTATGATTTGATATGATATAATATGATAGGATAGGATATGATCTGTATGAAATATGATATGATATGAAATATTAAGAGTTATGCTATGAGATGTTTTGCTACTTATGTATAATTATACTGAGATTACGGGCCAAATCACACACTGGGCTTAAAGCTCACGCCTTTGTATGTTCGTTTCAAATGATCCCCTGACTTAGGATTGGACGGTGACACTAAAGCTCAGATTTCATATTTTTGGTTTAAGTATTATGGACTTTTTTTTGTTTAATATGGACATTTTGGACTTTTCTTTTCGGTTTTATTGGCTTATGGACATTTTAAGTTTTGTTTAGAATTGTTACAATTATTTTGGTATTTATTCTGCAAAGGTTTTCAACTTTTAATGACACTTAACATAAGATAACTAAAAATAAACCACGACTTTAAATTCGATATGCTATAAGGTTTTCCGTTACATTATTAATGGATTCTTTAAAGTATGTTATCAAGCAAACATTTAAGTAAATTGGATTTGATTTTAATAAAATTATTTAAGTCGCAGTTTCGGAAATTGCTACGATTTTCAAAGGGCTATTCAAATTAATTTTTTTTCTCTTCACGGAAAATTGGTTTTCTTCAAAATTAAACATTTGTTGTTTTTTTTTTGCAAGTACGATGTAACCTCCATGACACGACCATAATGTTTAGGTCGGGTATGGGGTGTTATAAAAATCCTAAGAGGATTTAAAATGCCAAAAACATATAAAAATTTTGGGAAATTGTTCAATACATATGAATTGAGTTGATTTGAACATATGTATTTTTATAGTACAATAAAATCAAAATTTTCTATGATTATTATAGGAACTACTGAAGAAATCAAAATATATTTTTCCAAAAAATAATTTCACTCGTGATTTTCAAAAGAAGAATAATACAAATACTTAGCAAATTCATTCAAGTGATTATTTGAAAAGCTAGTATTCAAGATTGAAATATATATACTCAAGATTGATACAAGTACGTGTTGTACTTTTTCCCTTTCCCTTAATCGAGATTTTTCCTCCACTAGATCTTTTGGTAAGGTTTTTAATGCTATAGCATGTTATACATATTATAAATATATGTACTCTTTTTCCTTCACTAAGAATTTTTTCCACAATTTTTATTTTAATGAGACACGTTATCTATCGATTGACATCCAACAGAGAGTGTTATAAATATTTTATTATTATACAATAGATGCCTATTAGGACAAGAAGTTTGATGTACTTTAGGACTCTAATGTCCATTAGAGTAGAATTTTATATCATTTGTACTTCTTATAGTTATAAATATGTACTTTGGAGAAACACTATAAATATTCTATTGATGAATGAAATACATATTTATTTCTTTGTTCTCTTTTCTTTTACTTTCTTTGTTCTTTATTTTATTACATTTTTAAATTTGATAAATTCATTTTTTATATTTTTCAATTATATATTATTAGAAATCTTATCACATGCATATGTGTGTGGAAATCAGGTATTTAGAACACAAATATATTTATTACAATTTCATTTAAAAATTAGAAATTGCTTTAGTTCAAATGGTAAATAAAAAAGTTTTATATAAATGGTATTCTTAGTTTAAGTAGGGGTGTTCAATTGGTTAACCGACCCGAACTACCATTAATCAAATTAATTGACCCTTTTAAACCTTTAACCAAACCGAACTTTTTTAGTTAATTCGGTCAGTTAACCAAAATTTATATGTTTTTTTTTTTATTTTTTGGTTAAAACAAGTATAAAACATATAAAAAATTAATCGAATTAACCAAAGTAACAGAATTTAATATATGTAAAATGTATATAAAAATTATAAAATTTTAATTAATTCAATTAATTAACCGATTTTCAACCGAATTAACTGTTACCGAACCTCCAAAAAATTATTAATCGACTTCGACTGAATTAATTCAGTTAACTGACCGACTAACCGAATTCGGTCAGTTTTACTTGAAATTTGCACACCCCTAAATTTAAGTCCTATTATGGACAATTTTTTATTGATTTATAAAAATATAAAAAGATAAAAATACCCAAATAATCATATAACTTGCTTTACAAATAAAATGGTTTTTTAGTAATTCCCTTGCTAGAAATTTTATCCAAAAAATTTTAACACCGTTAGTATTTTGCGTAATTTGTATAAAATGTAATAAATTTAAGTATCAAATTAAACCTTAAAAAAAGCTGAAGTACTAAATTAGAAAAAAAAAAGTCAAATTTATGTATCAAATTAGACTAAAAAAAGTTTAGATACTAAATTAATAAAAAGTTTCAAGTTCAGTACCAAATTAGACTAAAAAATTTAGATACCAAATTTAAAAAAAATCAAATTTAAGTAACAAATGTTATATTTAAAAATACTAACTTAATCCAAAGTCCTTGAAGAAAATTCTTGACCGTGAGGCTATCACTCGGCCCAGTCCCCAGTGGCCACTGATTTTCTTTAAGAATGAGAGGGCTACAGTTAGAGAAGTTCCACAATTGGCAATGTCTCCATTCTCTTACTAAACGAATATATATTTTTTCCCTCCTTAATTTCACATTTTTTTATCAATATTTATTTATCTGCTCTCCCACCTCACCTTACCTTTCTTTCCATTTCCACTCCCTCTCTCTATCTTTACAATTCACTAGAGAAAGCAGGGTGATGCTCGGAAAACGCTCACGTCAGCCGATCAAGAGGACGACAAGCATGACGGGTATCACCGTCGATGTCTCCGACGTGGAGGATGTCGTCGACCTCCACCACCAAGACCCAATCATATCTCATCTTCCTCCCCCTCAAATCCACCCTATGCATGAATCCCCCGACGGTAACTCCCGTTACGATCACCGTTTCTTGGCCATGGTATCACCCAGAAATCCAGCTTCTTTCACTAACCGTATCGTCGACAGTAGCACCCCAGACACTGCTTCTTTTTTGCGAGCTTGTTGGCTTTGTAATCGCCGCTTAGCTCCTGGTCGTGACATATATATGTATAGGTATTTTTCCCCTTCCCTTTCAATTTATCTTTTTCATATTAAGATTGAAACTAAAGCTCTATGAACAAGAAAAGAAAGGAAAAGAAAAATATATTTCTCTTTCTTTCCTTCCAAACAACAGTTTAACCTCTCTTAGAACTCAGTCTTTGCTTCTTGGTTTTCAGATTAAAGCCAATACCTTAAAATAAATTTGGGTTGAATTATTTACGAAATAAGGTTTATTGCAGAGGGGATACATCGTTTTGTAGTCAAGAGTGCAGAGAAAAACAGATGAAGCAAGATGAAAGAAAAGAAAAGCTAAACATTAATTCTTCAAAGAAAGAAGACCGCCATGCCCATTCCTCTTCAACCACCACCTCCTCCAAGACTTCTAAAGCGAAGCCTGTGGTTGCTGCTTGAACTTTGAAGAAAGTAAATCGATGAGTAATTTCCATAGGAATTAAGCCAAAATCCAAACCCAGCCTGGAAATCAATGGGCTTTCGTCATATATAATAGTGGGTGCAGTTAAATTATTATAAAGACGTGGATGGTGATGCAAATAGCCAAAGCTCTCAGCTTCAGATTATATCAGCACTTATATATGGATTCCAATGTTATAACTCCTTTTTCCATAGTTTCCTTTTTATACTGCTACTACTACCATCATCACTATATATTCAACCTATCAATTATTACAGTAAACCATAAACTCATCTTTAAATTACAATTGGAACATGATGTTCATATATCTGTCATTTTAACTTGGTTCACATAATTTTGCAGATAGTGGGTTCTAACTTTGAGGTGTGATATTTTACATTTTTTTTAAATCATGTGGAAAAAAAATGGTATTTAATGGATTTAAATTTTGGAGAGAATATTAACAATATTTCAGTAATTTAATCAGAATAAAATATTAGATAAATAAATGACATTATAATAATTGATTAAATTATAAGACTAAAAATGAAATTTCTATAATCTAAAAAAAAACCTGAAATTTCACCATTATTTTAATAATGTAAAAGAAAAATCATAAAAGGAAGGCCCTTTTGGATAACTATTACAAACCATTTTTTACCAAATAAAATGTATATAAAAATTATTACAAATGGATTTTATAACAGTATGACAAAATAAAAAAGTTTTGATGTTAGAAAAACAGATATTTCTGTATTTGATTCGCCATTGGGTGAGCGTTTGGTTTATAATATTATTTCAAGTAATAAGATTATTAGATTATTTTGTTGATTAAACCTTAATTCAATAGATATGAATATTATTTTTAATGTAAGAGGACGTGAGTTTGAATGTGCTGAAACGCATTATTTTACTATTTATGAATCGAAGAAGGACGATGAATAATTTTAGATATTATATAAGAAACGAGCATATATAATCAAAACTTATCTTAAAAAAGAAAAGAAAGATTATCAGATTATATTGTCTTTTTAGTCCCTTTTAATTTTGAGTTTAAAAATTTTAATCATTTTCATAAAAAAATAAACAATTTAATCTCTGTCAATTTTAAAAATGAGTAATTAAAGACAATTAATAATCGTGTTACTATTTTGCATCCATTTTACACAATATTGATTGGTATAATAACAAATTTGATCTTTAATATTTACACATTTTATCAAATTAATCCGATTCTAAAAAACATATGAAAAGTAAATAAAAATATTTTTAAATCTAAAAAAATAAAAAAGAATATATAAAAATAATTTAAACTTCAGAAAATATATAAAAATGTATTAAAGGACCAATCATATTATGTCATGAGTATTAAAAATATTTAATTTAAATTATTTTTATTAATTAAAAATAAATAAGTTTAATTAATTAACCTTTTCAATTTTATTTCTTTTTATCTTTCTCCATTCTTCTTCTCCTAGCTTCATCACCATCACCATCGCTGCACTCCAATCAAGCAGTCGCTGCCTACGCTCAAGCTCTGACCCAGCGCCGTTCACACGCCTCCACCATCATCATTTGCCAACTGAAGCATTTTAATATTTTCAAAACCCATACATCGCCCCTTAGGAATTGAAGTCTTCTCTTTGTCTCTCTCTGTTACTTTCCCATCTTATTTTTTAACATTTACTTTTTAGTGTTTTTTATTTTTTATTTTTTGCTATTGTTATCGCTCTCTTCATCTTAAAATCATAATTGTTAAAAACAAAGACCCCTCTTCTGTCCTCTCTCTTCTCTTGTGATGTTTGTCTATTTGTTAGTTATTGAGCAAAACCCATCATCCCTTTTGATCTTTCTATCTTCTCAGATCCAAATTTTTACCTCAACTTCCCACTTGGTAAGCTTATCTTTTTATTGTTTTTGGTTATATCACACAAATTTTTTTTTTAATCTCAGAGTACAATTTTCCTTTTTGCTAATGGGTATTTGGATCCTTTTGGGGATTCTTTGTTTTAATCAGCAGAGTCAAAATATCCGTACTTGTTATGTTCTTAATTTCTGTTTTGCATGTTTCCGTGGATGATTTGAACTGGATTTTTTTTTCATTTTTTACTGCTTTATTTGAAATCTGTATCGATGGGTTTGCCTCTGTCCTTGCTATTTGACCATTTGGTGAGATTTGGTGTTAATGGAGCTTCAGTTGGAAAATGATGATGGTGGCGGCGGCCTGAACCGAGTTTGGCGGTGGTGATGGTGATGAAGCTAGGAGAAGAAGGACGAAGGAAGAAAGATTAAAACTGAAAAATTAAAGTTCTTTATTTTTTTAATTAATAAAAAGAATTTAATTAATTATTTTTAATTCACGTGGCAAAATGTAACATGTTGGGATTAAAAATTTAACTGTATTAATTAGATATTCTTGGGTTTTCAAATTGAAGTAATTAAATCTAAAAAAAATAGATACCTAATGTATACAAATTATCAATTTTGAAGAATGTATTAACCCATAAATTATCACTAAGTCATTGAAGAATTGCAACATATATAACAACAAGATGCAAATTATTAAAAATAAAAATACCTTCAAACTTAAAACACTCAGCTCAAAAGTTAATAAAAGTTGAAGCCTTGAAGGATAAACCGATAGAGAAATTATTTTTTTATATATTTTTTGAATTTTAAATTATTTTTATATATTCTTTTTGAATTTTTTTATTTTTAAAAAATCATTTTTATTTTGTTTTCATATGGTTTTTTTTAGAATTAGGATCAATTTGATAAAATGTATAAATATTGAGTGCTAAACTAATTTAATTTGTTAGAACTAGGACTAAATTAACAAAATATGTAAATATTAAGGGCCAAATTAATTATTATACCAATCAATATTATGTAAAATGGATGGAAAACAATAAGTCCCTTATTAATTGTCCTTAATAGCTCATTTTTAAAATTGATAGATACTAAATTACTTTTTTTTTTATAAAAAAGTTAATTTACTCAAACTCAAAATTGAAAAGTACTAAAAAAATCTTTTTACTAATATTTTATTATTTGATTGACGAATTATAATATTACTTAAAAAAATATCATATCACTTAAAATCATATTTTTACTAAATTGAATACTTTTATTGTTTCTCACAATATTCTATTTTCTTCGATAAATGAATGCAATTCTCTAGTAAACAATTTATTATTTCCTCACTCAAATAAAGGTTAAAGGGTTTTGGGAGCCACTAAACTTTTTATAAAAAAAGCATCAAGCCTGTGCAAAAAAATGCATTCAATTAAGTTTTTGAACGCTAGATTTTTTATTAATTAAATCCTTTGACTAATAGTTTCCATCATTGATTGTCAATTTGCTGACATGACTATTAACGATTATTAAGCGAATCATTATGGTGCTGACGTGGCGGTCCACATAAAAAATATAAAAATATTTAAAAATATTAAAGCATATATTTAAAAATTTTAAGTCTAGAATGAAGGTATCAATTTGTCTAGGTTTATCTTGGACTTAAGTTTTTAATTTTAAAATTTATTAAAACTTGGTAAACCATTATAAATATTATACAAATAAAAATAAAAAATAAAAATTTATTTTAAAAATTCATGTCAGGAATATTCCTAGACAAATAGTTCATTTGGCCATTTATCTAGATTCATTTCAAGTATATTTTATTTTTTAAATTATAAAAGAGTTGTAAAAATTAATCAATATAATTTTACAGATGCTAGGTTGTCTAGGTATTGAAGTTAAATTAATCTCAGAACAAATAAAAATAAGAAGCATACCTCTCTTTTCATGTTAAGCATGATAATTGGTACACTCTTCTTTTTATGACCCGTCGCACCACAAAAGAAACAATAATTTTTAGTTGGTTAGAAGCATCCTAATTTAAACATTTTTTTTCTTGAAAAACCTCTTTCTATTGTTGAGTCCTTAATTGTGATAATCTTATTAGATATAGTACCCTTGAATTTCTTTTAACCATTTTGATGATCATCATACACATGTTAATTATAATAATAGGGCAAAACTTGAACAACAAACACGATTAGTGCGACTCAAACTCAGGCCACACACGATGTGGTGAACACCTTTAACCATAAAACGAAACAAAACAAACTCACATAAAACATAAAATAAAATTAATTAATAAATTTAGATAAGCCTTCAATTAATACTTTATTTTTTTTATCAAAATATTAACTTATAGATATTATTTTAGTGTAGTAATCAAACACCTAGAGATGAATATGTCAAACAATAAATATTCTTTTGAGACATTTTCTTAATCATATATAAAATCAAATAACCATCACCTATATAATTTGTTAAATGTTAACATTCCTTTAGCTCTATGGATAAAAGTCCTACATAATAGGGAGATACGTGGCGTTTAAATATGTGAAGTCTTGGATACCATCATATTCTTGAGATGCTAGCTAATGTTAGCTTGCATATAATTAATATATATATAGTGTGAACTAGCTATTGATTGAATCTGCTAAAGTACAAAACAACATCCAATTAAGCAAAAGGACGAAATTATAATGACCATTTAATATTGTAGGTAATTACCAAAATAACTGGTTGTTGCCCAATATGTGAACACATTGATGGACAAAGATATTAAAAAACGATATTTGCTTATATTTTGATGTCTAAAAAGTTATAATATATAAAACTTGTAGTTGAGAGTGTGATTTGGGTTTTTGTATGATGTAATTATTGATATAATGATAGGTTATTAAAAATGAAAGAGATGATGGTGGTTGATTGGAATGATATCATTGGCTTGTAAATATAAGCTATCCATTTAAATTTCGAAAAAAGAAATAAATTAATTGTGAGAAACGTTGGTTGATGTTCTAGAATAAACAATGTAAGCTATGACGACAGGAAGTTAATGAAAGGTTTGATTATGCATATACTAAATGGTTTAGAATTATTGGATATTGACAAAAGTGTTATGGGCTTTTGCCTTTTTGCAGTGCCCTTGGAGTTGGAACATTGCGACAGGGACAGGGATTTGACCATTGTATAGCCCATCTTGTCATTTGTTATTTACCCCCCAAATTTTGCTTTTCTTATTTGTTTTTATTCCATTTATATTGTTTTATATTAGTCTTTGTTGTAATATATGCCATCAACATTCGTGTTTTATTTAAAATATCTACTTGCACATATAACTAAAAGTAACAATCATGTAACCATGGAAATTAAGTAAGATGATAAAAATTTCACTTATCTTAACCAGTGATTGAGGGTTTGGAGCAGCTTTAAAATTCATAGCCAGCATCTATCCCTTTAATGGGCATTGTTAGCTCGATAATTTAACTCGAAATCACCAATAGGGGGTGAATTGGCCTCTTAAAAATTTGTAGTTGCCAAGAAAAGGATAAAGATAATGAACACTTCAATTTATAGTGATTCGGCCTCAATTGCTTACTCCGCTACCTTAACTTTTCACAATTAAAAAATTTTCCAAATTCACTAATTTGATAACCTTTGAGGACAAAGTTTAACCTTACAATCTCACTTAAGATTTTTACCCAAAATCTTAAAATTGCAACTCCCTTAAGGTTTTTACCCAAACCTGAAGGCTCAAATCCTCTTAAAGAGTAAATACAAATAGTAAACTAAGAAGTAATCCTTACTAAATCAGAATGTTTGCCAATTAAGAACAAATAAACAAGAATACACTTGAACTAAAGAATAACAATGAATGCTCACAAGTGTGTACAAGGAAAGTATGAAAAAATTAAGCACTAAGGTTGTATTGATTGATCTTTAGGCTTAATGATCTCTCTTGTTGTTATAGGACTTTTGAAAGATGGTGTTTGTACCCTCTAATCCATTTCCAACAGTTATGGTTGTTGGAAACATGAATAAAGTCGTTAGGGATGAAAATATCAGATCATTAAATTCATCTGCAACAAAAGGTATCGATACAATTAGCATTTAATGCCTGATTCAGTGGTCGTTAAAGTTAGTTTACAATTATACCAAAGACAATTTATCGATACCTAATAAAAGGGATTGATACTTTTTATAATTGATTGAAAACAAAATGTCAATTCGGTATCGATTTTAGAATGTGTATTGACATTTTGAAAACTATCGATTCTTGGCCAAAATGTATCGATACTTTTTGGCCTGGAGTAATACTAGTTTTAAAACTCTTTTAACATGATGAAAAATGTTTAACTCAATTGAAATTATTTTAACTTGATTTTATCATTTTTCTAATTTTTTATGAAATAAATTTATTATTTTATTATGTTAACAACAAATTTAAACTCTAAAAATAAAATTATTTATTAATTTATCACCAAATAAATATATTAATAAATTAAAATTTCATTATTATAGCAAAAAGAAGTTATGGTTAAGCTACTTTTTTTTTGAAAAATGATTAAGTTACTTGTTAACACTATTGGAACTTTTGACTATCACGTGTCTTGTTCAAACATATTTTAGAATCTGATGTTACCTTCCTCTATTTTATGAGTTTGAACAGATTTTTGAATAAAGTAGTGCTCCAATCAAACAATTATTTTTTTTTGGCATCTTTGACAAAATTGGATTATGTTTCGTGTGGGCCATGTTAGTTGGTTATTTCCTTAAATAAAGCTTTGTTTCTATACCTTCTTAGACAAATGAATGGTGGTTGACCTTGAGCTAGTGTAATGGTATAAGGATAGTTGTTCAATCCTTATTGGCTATTTTTGAATCTGGAGGACCGCTAAAAAGACTTATCTACTATTCCAAAAGACTTATCGACTACTTTAGTAGACTTATCAAGCTAGTATTCCTTGTTGATTGCTCTTATTTATAACTAGTGTATTACCATGATGAGGTGAGACTTATGTGTTGGAAGATTGGATCATTCTAATAGAAGTATTATTTTGTTTTCCAGCCATTTTATTTATTATCTATGTTGAACTATATTTGTGGTGTGTTGGTGTTTTAAATATTCATCTGTTAAGTGGAGAGTCATATTGGGAGTGTGATAGAGTGTAATTCATTACTCTATTGTAGTTGCATACATCCTAGTTGTAAGGGGGTGTTTGAGTTTTAGCAATATAGATTTTTTGATTGGATTCATCAAATAACAGTACACTCTAAGCAAGGCTTCAAAGGTGTGTGATAATTGTATCCGAACTACGTTAATAAAGTTTGGTTTTACATTACTTTCTTCCTAACACTATATTGCTTTCTATTTGTTTATTATTCTTGTTCAATTCCTCGTTGCAGCCTTTTAGAATAGTGGACTATTCCATTTTTGTTTATTAATTTCTTTTTCATTTAGTAGCAGAGTAATACTTCATAAGTGTTTGAAGATGATTTGGTGAAGTGGTTGCAGATATGGAACCTATGAAAGAAAGAAGTTTAGTGTCACGTGCTCTGCTTCTGGTAGGTTTATCAAATTATACCTCCTGGAAAGCCCGTATGAAATCATTTATTATGTCAATTAATGTTGTTGCCGACTGCCACTAGAGCTGATGGAACTAGAAAACCAAAAGGAAAGGTACAATAAACTACTGAAGAAAGAATAACATCTAGAAATTTTAAGGCATTAAATGTTATTTTCAGTGGTATGGATATGAAACAATTCAAGGTTATATCTATGTGTGAAACTACTAAGGAAGCCTAGACAATTCTTTAGAATCAACATGAGGGAAATGTTGCCGTAAGGATATCAAAACTATAAATTTTGACAACTAGGTTTGAGAATTTGAAAATGAATGAGGAAGAAACCATATTGAATTCCATGGTCGTCTCTATGATATCTCGAACAAGGCCTTTTGTCTTGACAAATGATTCTCTAAGGTAAAGTTGGTGCAGAAAGTTCTACGATCACTGTTGGAATTATGAAATTGGCTTTGAATTGTGATGACTCATGTTATGCTATATGCATATTGATGAATTGGTTGATGAATTTGGAATTTGGAATACAAAGTTGAGTTATATTATGAATGGGATGAATTGTCACCCTTTAACTGTTTGGACAGAGTCGGATATAGTTAACATGTCATAAGATAGATTGAGTACGAGTTACTTCGACTACGTGTTAATGAGTGTTAGGCATAATTTTCACTTCGATCATACCGATGAGTACTAGGCACAATATATTTACTTCATATTTCTTAATGAGTCACTGGGATCTAAATTTGCTTGTTGGTTAGATTCGCGTATCCATCCAAGTTCGAGTCAGGTTAGTAAGGATTTAAAATGGAAAATTGATAATGTTATATGAATTGAATTACTTCTGAGAATGATTATGTGAATAAGATTTATAAGTCCAGGGAAATCAATATGAAAATGGGATGAAACAATTGATTCAATACGGGAATTGATATGTTAATACGATGTATTCTCATACTGATTGGTTGAATATGTAAAGATTGGAATATATGACATAAATAGTTCTTTATAGTATGGTGTTGATATTTGGTTAGATGAAATATTGGTTTAAATGTGTTAATTGACATATTTTGCATTTTACTTCTTGAATTATAGAAATACCACTGAGTTTTACTGCTCAGTGTATAGTTTGTTTTCTGAGCACAGGTTAGGTTTAAGGGAAGATCCTGAGCATCAACTTCAGCATCCAGACAGAACCTCGAACTCAACAATATTTGTGTACCCCTTTTTTGATTAAGTAATTTTGATATTTAGGTATATTTGGTGATGTTGAATTATATGTTTGGTATTTGGATTTAATCATATGAATGCTAAGTTAGTATGTAAATTATCATATGTATGTATATAATAAAAAAGGTACTTTTGCAAATGGTAGTTGTGAATCTAACATGTATATATGTGATTGAATGAATCAAGCTAAATAGGTAATTAAATAAATGGATTAATAGAAATGTATTAGGTAAAGTATAATGTGTAATAGCTTACCCAATGAAGTCTCTATTTATGGTTATTGTTTTTTTTTGTACTAATTGTAATTTTGAGTAACTAAAGTATTAGTTGTGGTTAAGTATGGGATTCTGTGTATGTGCCGATTGGCAAAATCTATGTTTTAGCAAGATCTGTGGTTTAGCAGATTCATCTATTGAGTATACGCCACCCCAGATGTAACATCCCTTACTTGAAACTGATACCGGAGTAGGGTATGGGCCATTACCATTCTAAAAATCATGCAAACGTTTAATTCAAACTCATGGAGATGTGTCCCAAATAAAACTTGTTCAACATTATCCTACGAGCCTTCTTATGGGCCTACGGGCACTAAATCATGGTTCGAAAATAACCTAGGACCATTTCAGGCACTTACAAAAATTTCTTCAAAACCAGTGGAAACAAGGCACACGCCCGTGTGAAGGGGCAACATGCCCGTGTGGCCTTTAAACATGGCCGTGCTGATGGCCCGTGTACCTGCCTAGGCATGCTAGGGACACGCCTGTGCCCTTTGCCTGTGTGGATTTAATTTCTAATATTGAACCTATAGAGGTTTTCACACGGCTTGGCCCACGCCCATGTACCCAGCCCGTATCCCTCACACGACCTTGACATGCCTGTGTCCCTCACACGGCCTTGACATCCCCGTGTCGTGGCCCATGTGCAAAAGCCCGAGTATTCTGTTTCTGACGTCAGAAGTCACATGACCATGGCACACGCCTGTGTGTTGGCCGTGTCCTCCACACAGTCGAGACACACGACCGTGTCTCATGCTCGTGTAGAACACTGATGAGCATTTAATTCTATCCATACAAGGTGCAAGGGATACACGGTTGAGCCATACGCCCGTGTGTCACACACGGCTTAGACACACACCCGTGTGTCTACCCGTGTGGGTGATATAGGGCTGTTTACCAAGCCCTTAGCCACACTGAAACACCTTCAGACATAACCCAATCTTCATACATTATAACGTAGCACCAATACTCATCTAAATATCCCTTAGTAGGTACTCACACATCAACCAATTCATATTCAAAATGCATGCGTAAACTACTAAACAAATTTGCACAATTTCCATGAAATTTATTCTCATTTCACTAAGTAACTTGGATAGTTTTAGGCCAATTCTAAAGGCCATTTACAAAATGAAACTTGTAAGTATAAATGGCCAACACAATTGGCTAATTAGCAAGAATCATGTAACAAATTGACTAAATACCTATACATGCCATATTCAAAATGACTAACATAACTATACCAAAATAGATGACTTGATAGTGTGACTTCGAGCTCTAACTTTTAAAGATCCCCGAGCAAATTTGGCCAACCTACATAAAAAAAGAAATGGAAGGAGTAAGCATAAAACGCTTAGTAAGTTGCATGAAATAAAATGACAATCATAGTTAATACAACATTATTTCATTTAAAGTAACTTGAAACTTCAATCAATAATTTACTCAAGCTCATATCTTTCTAATTCTCGTAACTTACTCGTCATTATGACTTACACATTCTCGAAACTTACTCAGTCTCATGACGTGTTCATTCTCATGAATTACTCAATCTTGTGTCTTACATTATCATTTTCTCGTAACTATTTTCAAATGTACCTGTAACATTCATCATAAACCTTAGTCTTTCTCATTATATTAATCAACTTGAATACTTTCACTATAAATATACTTAGAATATTGAAGGATACCCGTAATGCCATTCTCTTGGTAAGATGCCAAAGCCATATCCCAGATATGGTCTTGCTCGAGACCTCATATGATACTGATGCCATGTCCCAGACATGGTCTTATACGGGATCTCTTTTAGATGCCTATGCCATGCCCCAGACATGGTTTATAGGGGATCTGTATCTCATCTAGTTGCCGACGCCATGTCCCAGACATGGTCTTATACGGGACCTACAATTTCTTCTGGTATGACAATAGTATCCTTCATATTCATTAACATTCTATCAAAATCATACTTTTATTTCCTCATCATTTCTTAGTGAAAATTATTGTCAATAATCTTATGGCAATAACATATATATAATATAAAAACATCATAAAAGTTTCCATATTAATTAACGCTATAATATCACATACAACTTACCTCTGGTCCAAAATATGGCAAATGCTCAGTTTAGTCCACCATTTTACCCTTTCTCCGGTTGTGATTTGGGCTTCTAGTTTCTTGATCTATAATGAATAGAATTTAATAATTTAATCACTAAACTAATTATAAAAATCCTTTAATTCACAAATTGGCTATTTGACCATTTTGCCCCTAGACTTTGGCAAAATAACCATTTTGCCCTTATGCTCAGAAATTGATTTTCATCAAATTTCCTCATTTATCATGCCTATCTAAGCCCTTTTTATTCTTATGGAAACTTCAAATATCTATTATTTCATGCATTTACCATACCATTTACTCACTTTACATCTAGGTCATTTTTAGGTGTTTTCTATGAACACCTCTTTACCGAAGTTATTTATTAAGCATCCTACATTCATTTTCTTTCATAAAAATCCATCAAATAACATCTAAACACTCATGTTAAAACTTTAAACTTTCAACTAAAATGCTAAATATACCCCTCAATAGAAAGCTCATGTCATGAGGGTCTCAAAAATGCAAAAATTATCAAGAAAAATCATCAAAACCACTTACTTAAGAGAGCTTGAAGTTGCTGAAAATTTAAGCTTCTAAAACCCCCAAGAATGGCTGATAATTTCGGCGAAGGTGGAGATGAAAAGGAAGAAAAGGCAATAGCTAGGCAATTAGGTCATTATTTTATCAATTAGTCACCTAAACCTCTTGACTTTTCTTACTTCCTTGGCTATTTCTTTTCCTTGGCCGGCCATGCCATATTTGATGGGATTATTTTCCCTTTACAACCCCCACATATTAGTTCTCTAGCAAATTGCTAATAAAATCAAACTTTTCCCCTTTATGCGATTTAGTCCTCTTTCGCGATTAAGCCTTCAACCGGGTAAATTAATTCACTAAAATTTTCATGCACTCTTATAAAATACCATAACACATAAAAATAATACTAAATAAATTTCCTCTAATACTATTTCTTACTTGAACCTTCTAAAAAAATCCGTATTTTGCAACTTTTTGCAATTTAGTCCTAAAAGACAAATTAATCCCTATTTCATAAAATTTCCTTCATAGTGTTTTCTCACTATCATACAATCATACCATAAACTTAAGAAAAAATCATAAAATGTACTTTCTACCTTGGATTTGTGGTCTCGAAACCACTATTTCGACTAGGCCATAATTTGGGCTGTTACCCCAAATGTTTTGGCGAAGTCGCCAAATTTATAGTTTTATAAATTTGTTTATTATTTTTCTAAGACTATTTAGTTAGTCTAGTACGGACTGCTTAGAGTGGAACTAAGATACTATAGTTGATAAAACTTAAATTATAATAAGAGCACTTAATCACGAAAATCAAGATTGTTAGTGGAATAATTTGATCATTCTTGATATTCACGATATGAAGTAATGTACTTTCTACCTTGGATTTGTGGTCTCGAAACCACTATTTCGACTAGGCCATAATTTGGGCTGTTACCCCAAATGTTTTGGCTAAGTCGCCAAATTTATAGTTTCATAAATTTGTTTATTATTTTTCTAAGACTATTTAGTTAGTCTAGTACGGACTGCTTAGAGTGGAACTAAGATACTATAGTTGATAAAACTTAAATTATAATAAGCGCACTTAATCACGAAAATCAAGAGTGTTAGTGGAATAATTTGATCATTCCTGATATTCACGATATGAAGTAATAAAATTTATAAAATCTGATCGTAGCTGTAAACTAAATAATATCACAATAAAAGGCAAGTGCACCTATCGAATAGTAGTATAGTTAGTGGCAAGACCGGAATATCGAATCCAAGGAACTATGAGTACTAGTAATGACTTTTTTTCTATCTATTATCTAGCCTATGTCTAAGATTGCGATCAACTCCGCTTAATTGTGTTGGATCTACTCCTATGCAGGGACTTTTGCTCCTCTACATAGGCACATTCGACTTAAATCAACATCCCAGACATACCAGTTTAAGAGTTAAAAACACAATTAAGAACAAATCAAAAATTTATCACACAGCTCAGATAACAATAACAAGATCTGTCTTAGGTTTCATCCCCCTTAGATATTTGGGGTTTTAGTTCATAATTATAAAACAAAACATCTCAAAAGAAAAAAAATAACAAAACACAAGAAAACCCAAAACTCCTGAAAGGATTGAAGGGAGATCCTCTGTCTTGATGTAGATCCTGGCTTCTGAGATGGATCAATCGGCTTTCCCTTTGAGTAATTCCCTGTCTTTAGCTCCCCTTCTTGGCGGGAATAATGCCTTCTTGGGGGGAGAAAAGCACACCTTCGTAGTTGCCTCCTAGGCTCTTTATATAGAGCTTTGGAATGCCTTTCTTAGTCCCTAAGTAGCCTTTTTCGAGTGAAATTGAACTTCCTCACGACAGGGCACGCCTGTGTGCCACGCAGTCCGTGCTCGGGCCTATTAAGGTGGCACGGCCATGTGGCCTGGCCGTGTTCGAGCTCAAGGTGGCACGGCCATGTGACACGACCGTGTGGTGAGCCTCTAGGCCGTGTTGTTTTCATACTTTGGCCCATTTTCTCTGTTTTCAGCCCGTTTCTCATTCTTTTCACTTCCCTATGCTCACCTGAGTATAAGACATGAAATAAAAGGATTAGGAGCACCAATTTCCACAAATTCAGTGATAATTCATCTAGAATTTAGGCAAAGCATGAGGTAAAAACATGTATAATTTATCGTTTATCAAATACCCCCACACTTAAGCCTTTGCTTGTCCTCAAGCAAAAATCTCAACTCATAGTTAAGAATCATTCTTCTCAACTTATAATCCTTATTAATAATGTTTCAAACTAATCCACAAGTGATCATACAATGAAAATTCAACCAAAAGGACATTAAAGTTTCAAACACTCTAAGTAGAGAACTTTATCACAGAAACATAGGTTTCCTCCCTTCTCTTAAGTAATCACCTTTCAATCAAAATCAACAAGATTTGACATCCTCACTAAAGATTCACTCTACCCACTCAAAGTGTTTAGGGTTCAAGAATTAAGCACTCTTTAGTCAACCTGAAGAGTTATTACCATAGACTTGCAAGAAAATCAAATCTCCACCACTATAGATTGATATGACACATCGATCAAAAGGTCTTTCAATGGTTGTAATGGGGCTTTGGTTAGGGGTGTTGTCACAAGCTAAAAAAGAGGTTTAAAATCGAGATTGAATTGAAAACTATCTAGCTAGAAAAATCTCTATCACGAGAACATATTCTTAGAGCTAAGCCTTATGATGATATCGTTCTGGGCTCGGTAGCTTAGAGTAGAAATATGCAAAAATATTAAACTATAACTAAAACATGTATTACAACTGAATTAATTGTATATACATTTTTTTAAGAACAAATCAAATATTTAATTACAAACTTTACAAACTGAAAAAGAGAGCAAAGCTAGATAATAATTCAACTCAAATCTCGACAAAAATAAGGATCAAAATAATTGAATGGAATTCAACAAAAACGGGTTATAGGTTAATATTAGAGGTAAGTCAAAGAATGGGTTGTTAGGCTCAATGGGGTTCACTAGGGGTTAATTTATAGAGGTAGGCTTTTATGGAGTAAGTGGTTTATACCTAGGTGCCTTTATCATCTCAGTATTTCAAATCAATGATGTGGTCTCGACATGTATAATTGAAGCAAGTTCTAGAATAACACAATCAGTATTGACTCACTCAAAGCAGCAATAAAAGTGAGCACGAAAGGATGTATGCTCAAAAGGCTCAAAAATGTCACCAGAATATGGCTTTTTAATGTCAATCCTGTGAATTTCAAATCTCAAGATAACACTTAAAATTAGGGAAGATAGCCTAGAAAAATTTAAATTCTCAAAAATTTCAACTTATTATGCTTGATTCCCTAATGTCTTAAAGTTTGAATAATCAAAGCATAAGCACCTATGTCTTAATTCTCAACATATCAATAAAAACCATAAATCAATCAGAATTAATTCCTAATAGGAGATTAAGATTAATGTAGAGAGTGAAAGTGAGAATTTAAAATTTTGAGAACAATGCAAAAAGTTAGTTGTAAAAATTTCCAGAGGTTTCAAAGAGAACGCAATGACTGAAAGTAAGTTTTCCCCCCACACTTAAGATGTACATTGCCCTCAATATACAAAGATACATTAGTAGCAATAGAAGCATAAAATCATAAGATAGGGAGAGAAGTGAAACTCCCTGAATTGGATGAATTTTGTGAGGTAGTTGTGGCTGCAGAGTGTCTGGGACAAGGGAAGGGTGGAGGCGAATACTCCAGTGGTGGTAGCAGTTGCTTTGTCCACAGCTGTTATACTGAGAGGGTATGTTTGTCGATATTAGGTGGCTAAGGTTCTCATTAGATTTTGGATTTGAGCTATAGAGCTCCTCGAAACTGCGAAAGCATATATCAGTTTTAGGGAATTTGGATTAGCGAAGTGTACTCGTTAGGGAATAGCCAATATAAAATAATTGCAATAAAATAAACTAAGTTCTAACAATACGAAAATTCAAATAATAAAAAAGATAAAATAAAATAAGACGAAAAAAAGGAAAATAAAAAAGAAGATATTAGGAACTTCTTAATCCTCAGAAGGTCCGCGAGGTGGGGATGGTGGTGCGATGTGAAGATGCTGGCATATCAGCTGAAGAGTAGCGTTGATGTGATCGAATCATTGAAAACACTACTGCTCAAATGTGTGAGGCACTCGGATATGTCAGCATATGAAGCTACCGCATGAACTGGGCAGCGAGGGTGTGGTGGTTCAGTCGGTGCCTCCTCCTGCGGTGGTGGGACATCATTAGTAATATCCTCGGTGTCTTCTTATTCGGCATCTCGGAGTAGATGGTATTGTGAAGGATCAGTACCAGGTCGGCGCTGAATCATCCTCGTATGCAGCATAGTTTGGATGCCCTGTGGGCATATCTGGCCGACGAGGGTGTAAGAGGATGTCTGGGCTGTGGTGTTAAATAGGCCGAAGTGGCGGGCCAGTCGAGTGATGTTTAGGCCCATCGAGATCACGCCCCTACGGTGTCGCTCCGTCTGGTGTTGGATGGCATGGGCAATGAAGTAGGCGAGATCGATCACATTAATATGCACCATTCTCCATAAAAAGTAGGCATCGTAGGTGTTGACGACGCCGGTACTCTCGCATCTGTCCGTCAGTATATGTGCGAGTAAGGCATGTATGTACCTCAGAGATAGGGCGAGATTGGTCGCTTTGGAGTGACTAGGGTCGTATATGGGCTGGCCAGGGACTAGGGCGTGCCACAGTTGACTGGAGAGATGTGGATGTGGCGGTGGAGCTCAGAAAGGTCCTCTTCCTTCACGAACTGCTCAGCCATCCCCACGATTTGAAAGAACTATTCCCACGGGTCCGTCATCAACAAGGTCCAAATTTCATCTACTAATTGGACATGCTCTAGGGCGGCCCAATCAATGCTTCTTTCTACTCTGAGGGGTCGTGCCCATAATATCTAAAATAGTTCTTGTGAGTTCTGCGGGAATTGAAGGAATGGGTGTCGAACTTCGGCGGTGGGTCTAGAAGAGGAACCGTCGGGTCCCTTGCGCTTTTTAGAGGTAGGGGCGGTAGCTTTCTTTTCATGAGAAGACAACATGGTTCCTAAAAACAAAACGGAAAAGTTATGCATTAGTCCTAAAAATTGAAACTAAAAATATGAGTATTTAATAAGTTCCTATGCTTAAACGACAATTTAAACAAAACATATTGTATTGAAATGTTGATTGTACCAACCTAACTAATATAATCTATTCATTCTGAGCATGGTATCAAATGATGGAGGCATGAGTATCAATTTATACTAAGAAACAAACTATTCAAGATAAGTAAATGTGGCAACCAAAGGATAGGTCTAAATGGCATAATGAATTTTTCTAGAGTAATAATACTAAATGATGAATCTTCTATCAACAATAAAGTAAATAACTAAATGAATGAGATCATGAACAAATAAATAGATAAAAGATATTAAAAATAAAGAGAAAAAGTGAGAAAAGGGGAACCAAATGGGTGATTATGGGGCGAAACACGGTCGTGGCGAGGTTACACGGGCATGGAGGTGTTGTTGAAGCAGGCGGCGGTGCAAGGAATGATGGGTATGAGAGTTGGGTTGAGAGGTTTTTAGGGTTTAGGTGAGGAAGAAGGTGAATAGTGGGCTGTTTTTATAGGATTTTTGGTCACATGGGCATGGTACACGCTCGTGTGGCTCGGGGTTAGCTCGTGTGGTTTGAAAATTGAGGGTTTTGGTGGGCCGAATTCGTGTCACACGCCCGTGTTCCTAGGGTATGTTGGGGTACACAGCCGTGTCGCATAGCCGTGCCCTTCGATGTTCGCTTCTCCTATGGCAGTGTAGATGGTTACATACCTGTGTCTTAAATGGCAGGTTCGACCACGGCCTTGGGGCACGGGCGTGTCGAATGCTCGTGTTGAATTAACGGGTTTGGCCATGGTTTTGGGATACGGGAGTGTTGCGTGCCCGTGTCGATTTGTCAGTGTAACGGCCTGAAATAGGGCTTAGTCAAAATAGTGGTTTTGTAACCACAAATTCGAAGTGTAAAATTTTGAATTTTGTGACTTTTTGATAAAATCTGATTTATTGATATTTGATGTGAAAATATTGTTTGAAAATTTTATTGATTTAGTGTCTAATTTTATGTTTGGAACTAAATTGCATTAGTTGCAAAATGTAAGGTATAGAGTTTAAGTACCCAATTGAAATGGGGGTTTGAATTGGAGGTCTTTATGTTGCAATTAGACCATCAAATAGTGTCATGGACATAAAAGGGTAATTCTAGAAATGTTTATGAGTTATAGCATGAAGGGCAAATTGGTCATTTGGGTGTTTTTAGTCATAAAAGACAAATTTTAAACTAAAAATCTGCTCATTCTCTTCTCCATGCTGCCGATTCTTCTTCTTCTCCATGGCTAAGGTTCCTTTGCTTTCCATGCTCATTTGTAAGTGCAATCTTGCCCCGTTTTTAGTTATTTTCGTATTTTTATGATTATTTGAGTCTTAATTTCATGATTCTACCATTATTTTTAAGAGATTTTGGGGTTAAAAAAGTATACCCATTTGTGTTAAGTGTGTATTTGATTGATTAATGGTAGATAATGAAAGATTAGAGGATTATACGCATGTTTTTGGGATTAAAATTGGATGAATTTTTGTAAAAAGGGATTAATTTGTAAAGTCTATAAATTGTTCTTAAATGTGTTAATTATTAGTAAATTGAGTGTCATTGTTGTGAAAATGGGCTAAATAAGCCCATGGAATATAGAAAATGAAAGTTGGAGTCTAATGGACTAATTTGTAATTATTGAAAAGTTAAGGGGTAAATTTGAAAATTACCCAAATGTGAATTATGTCCGAAATTGAATAATTATTTGACAATTGATATTTTGTGTATTAATCTAGACCAAGAAAGGTGTGATAAGCCCAAGAACGGGGAAAAAAGAGAATTCTCGACTAAATCTTGAGAAATTTTTCAGGCAATTGAATTGATAGGATTCGAATCCTAATCATTAGAGATGTCTGTAACATGTCTGAAAATCCTCAATAAGAATGATTCTGATCTAATTTGCATGAAATTCTGTATTTGTTTCCGATTAAGTTCTGTAAAGGTCTTTTTAAGTCAGATAACGCTTAATACTTGATTCCGGCGACGGTCTCGGGTATAAGGGTGTTACATTTTAATTGGTATCAGAGCACGGTTTAGGTGATTCTCGGACTAATGTAACGAGTGTGATAGTCTGTCTATACATGCCATAAGTAAAGTGTGACAGTGTGATATGCTCCGGCTCCCATGAACGATTCTGTTAAAGTTGTGGTAATGTTTTCTTTCTGATTTATTATTGATTGACTGAAAATGTCATTGAAATGATTTTATGTGTTTGTGATATGTTCAATTCTGGAAAGGTATGAAAAGATGTGTATATGAGACTGTGTAAAGCGAATTGTGTCAATGTGATAAGTATTAAGTTACATATGTAAATGAATGTGTGAGTCCCCTCCGAGGCTTAACGACCTCACCTCCTCATCAGTGATATTTTGATAATGAGGTCTTGATGAAATAAAATGTGAATGAGCCTGCATAAGAGAGATAAAAGAAATCGGTTGTGGACTAGTGATTCTGGAAAATAAATTTAGAGTGGTTTTGTAATAAGTTGAAATTGGAAAGTATAGTAGCATGTTTTGAGGGATTTCCAGACTGAATGTTCGTTATTTGTTATTAAGAATGGAAGAATAATTAGTTCTGGTAAACTAATTCAACTAGATGTTAAAATGTATGTTTGTTGCGAAATCTTTCAGAGTCGTTTTCGTTAATGAATGAAATTGGAAATAAAGTGGCATTTATGATGACAAGTGAATGGGATAGATATCTGAATTGAATATTTGTGGGTGAAATAGAGTACATTGGTCCCTACTGGATGTTTTATGTTCCCTATTCGCAGAAATACTTATATGATTGTTCCTTATTTGACGAATGTGTTATAGAATGAGAATGTTATTTGACTCTGCTGTTAAATGATGGTATAGTCATTCTGATTTGTTTATAATCAGCATAATTGTATTTTTTCTCTTTGAGATTTTATTGTACGGTGATTGGAATGAATCTGAGGAAAAAGTTTGTATGAGATTATTCTCTACTCCTGTTGAATAGTGTTCGACTGTAAAGAAATGTTAGAGAATGTGTTATGAATGTGAAATCCGAAATGAATTGACTATCTACGATAGAATATGATATGTTCAATTGTTTATGGGTTGAATTTGAGACTTTACATAAGGCTTGAATGAAAGTAGTATTAAAAGAGGTATGGAGTAATTCTGAAGACGATTCAGTTTATGCAAAGTTATTATTATTGAAAGAAGTTAATTTCGATTAAATGACCTATTTAATGAGGAGAATATGTTCCAACTATATTAATGACTGAGTGAGGAGGTGATAGTTAGATAATTCTTGTAATTCCTCTTGTATATTTTCTGTATATGTTTATCTTCAGAGGTATATGTGCTCTGTTTGGGTTATGACTGATATTACTTCGTCTCTCTCTATGATATTCAGTGCTACTATACGAATATGGGAGTCAACAGACAAATCTGCATGTGACTAATGATCCGTTTCTTCTAGATATTGTTCTGTTGAAAATATGTGGGGGTTATGCTACTTTTGTTACTATGAAATCCTATACTTAGGAGTGATGCTGTTCTTTCTGAATCTTATATGGGTTGTAATCCTCTGATATTGGTGTAACTTCAGACGTCGAAACTCTATTATGTTGACTTTCTTACGATATCATGTGAATATTTGCAAGAGACCTCTATTTGACAGGATAATTATGTCTATGATGATTATAAATTCTGGTTCAAAGGATAAGAATATAGTGGTACCTTCATCTAAGCTACAGAAGTTGTATTTCTGCATTGATTTCTGTTTGAGTTATAATTGACTTTCTTCTGTGTTCAAATACTTTATAAGGAAATTGAGATATTGTTTATTACTACGGTTAAGACATCAGTATGATTATGATTCTATGACTCCCAATTTAGTGGTTGTGATTTCTGTAAAATGATAAGTCTGGGTTACCTTATAACAAGAAGGAACGGTATAGGTAAAAAGGGCCGATTCGAAATGTAGTCTAATTTGATGTGATTCAAGTGAAAGGATAATTGAATTTCATATGATGAAGTTTATCCATGGTACTGGAGATATAAATTTTTTATTTGTATACGTACGGACTGAAGAGTCAGTGTTATTAAGGATTTGACACAGTAGTACTTTTATCAGAACAATCCTATCTGAGAAATGTTGTGGTAATTTAAGTTTGTCAGACTATAAAAGTTTTCTTTTGCACAGGGATACTTTTAACCAAAGTGTTAGTTCTGATTCAGTCTGAGTTGAACAAAGGATTTATGAATTCCAGTTATGTAACATTGTTTAGTTCGAAGTGTGTTCCGATGAAAGAGATTTCAGAAATATCTAGTAATTCTGTGTAGTTAGAACTATATGCAAGGAGTTTAAAATACTTATTGTTAGCAAAATGAACCTTATGTGATTCTGATTTTGAAATTCGAGTAAATGTTATGATCGACTGCAGTTCAAAGATAGGTTTTATATTTTAAGAAGCTCAAAATTAATTTGTATGATTTAGAATGAAGCTTATAGTATGGATTTTCTGTACATCCGAGAAGCACAAAAAGGAATATTTCTAATTTTGTTATGAAGTGTTTGATCTGTTAGAAAAATTTAAGCTAAACATTTTGTGTCATCTGGTTTGTTACGACCGATCATGATTTCTAAATAAGGCGGGATTCAATAATTATAAGTGTTGTTTTGGGTTGCCTCTATTTTCGAGAAAGAAAAATTTGATATGGAATATAGTGATAAATTGATGGAATCAGTCTGTGATATTCCAGTATGACCTAATTGCTTACTCATTGATTAGTCAAGTTTTACATTGCTGATACTGTGAGGCTGCACGGAACATCTTTGTCAGTGGTGTTTATTAGAAATCGGGGATTTACTTTGTGATTTTGAAAGAAGACTTCAAGATTATCAATTATGATTTTTTTCTGGCATTTTCTGAAACACTATTTTACCGTTAGAAATTCTATTTTCGGATTTTTGGTATAACAGTGTATTTTGAATTTTGGTATTCTGGTCTACGTATTATTAATCTTTTTGTATGAATCCTGGAATATTGCTGTCCTGATTCATTTCTGAAATATTTTCTTCGCTGGTCTGAAATGGCTATATTCGTTCTGATTATGTATATATGTATCTGGAGCTCTCTGATTCTCGTGAAAAGTATAAGCTCAAGTTCGAATTGTGTAGTGATTTTTTTTCCCTTAATTGAATCTGATAATTCCGAGCATATAGTGAGAACTTAGTCTACTTTCCGACTTAGAGTGAATAGTACTAAACATCACAGAAGAGACTTAATGTATGAGACAGAATGGTCAGACTGGGATGCTGAAAGGTTTTATGTAGTTATGGACTGATTTTATTGAAAGAAAGTCTGAGTTCAGTGTATTAAGCAGTAAAACAAGGTTCTTTTGATGAAATTGAGTAATAAGGATGTGCATCGGAATGTGATAGCCAAAGAGCAACTATTATTTGACATTGAAATTTTAAAAGTATAAGAATTCTGTTGATGTTATTATTGTCCTGATCCGAGATATATATTCAGATGAGTTAGAAATTTATTTTATTAGGAATGAAACTAGTCAGTGGTATTATCGAAATGGGTATGAGATAGAAAGTTTTTATCTAAATCAATGAGAAATTGTTGTTGACTTCTTTGGAAGGAAAAGGGTCATGAAAATTATGATTGATCTTTTAACAAGAAAAGATATGTATAAAGTTTATCTGATAAAGTGGTCGAAGTATTCGTGATGTGATTTTAGATTGTAAACTGAAGTTTCAGCTTGTTGGTAAAAAGAGATTCTGATGGCGAGTTGAGATTTACGATTTCGAGAAACTATAAAAAAAAAGGTCTCTCAGATTCGAAATTATTTGCTTCTGATAAGATTTTCGGGGACGAAAATCCCTAAAGGGGGGAGAGTTGTAACGGCCTGAAATAGGGCTTAGTCGGAATAGTGGTTTTGTAACCACAAATTCGAAGTGTAAAATTTTGAATTTTGTGACTTTTTGATAAAATCTGATTTATTGATATTTGATGTGAAAATATTGTTTGAAAATTTTATTGATTTAGTGTCTAATTTTATGTTTGGAACTAAATTGCATTAGTTGCAAAATGTAAGGTATAGAGTTTAAGTACCCAATTGAAATGGGGGTTTGAATTGGAGGTCTTTATGTTGCAATTAGACCATCAAATAGTGTCATGGACATAAAAGGGTAATTCTAGAAATGTTTATGAGTTATAGCATGAAGGGCAAATTGGTCATTTGGGTGTTTTTAGTCATAAAAGACAAATTTTAAACCAAAAATCTGCTCATTCTCTTCTCCATGCTGCCGATTCTTCTTCTTCTCCATGGCTAAGGTTCCTTTGCTTTCCATGCTCATTTGTAAGTGCAATCTTGCCCCGTTTTTAGTTATTTTCGTATTTTTATGATTATTTTGAGTCTTAATTTCATGATTCTACCATTATTTTTAAGAGATTTTGGGGTTAAAAAAATATACCCATTTGTGTTAAGTGTGTATTTGATTGATTAATGGTAGATAATGAAAGATTAAAGGATTATATGCATGTTTTTGGGATTAAAATTGGATGAATTTTTGTAAAAAGGGATTAATTTGTAAAGTCTCTAAATTGTTCTTAAATGTGTTAATTATTAGTAAATTGAGTGTCATTGTTGTGAAAATGGGCTAAATAAGCCCATGGAATATAGAAAATGAAAGTTGGAGTCTAAGGGACTAATTTGTAATTATTGAAAAGTTAAGGGGTAAATTTGAAAATTACCCAAATGTGAATTATGTCCGAAATTGAATAATTATTTGACAATTGATATTTTGTGTATTAATCTAGACCAAGAAAGGTGTGATAAGCCCAAGAACGGGGAAAAAAGAGAATTCTCGACTAAATCTTGAGAAATTAATTTGATGGTGATTCAGGTAAGTTGTATGTGAATTCTAGCATATTATAATAAAATATAATTATTTGTTCATAATCGTGTGACTATATAAATATGTGAATCATGAAACAATCGAAAACCGTATGTATATCCGTAAATGTGGAATTAAGGTAAATAACTGAAATTTTAATTGGTTGCCGGATATACTTCTGAAATTATCCAAATAATTGTTCGTTTACGAATGCATGATGGTAATGATTTTGAGTTATGAAATGAATGGAAATTGATGTACTTCCGTTTTCGTGGAAAATATGTATATTCTGTGAATTTCGATTAAATATTTGATATATCTGAAAAATCGTGATAATGATAAATTATCTGTACGATCCCTATTGAGCAAGTTGGAATAAACATAGATATAAGTGACATTGTCACTAGAGGGTTCTGATTCTGTCTGATACAGTTCCTAGGTGCTAGGTGGTCTAGCATGTGTTGCAGACACCTGTCAGCTTCTGCGAGCAGACCCGTGGTAACTTCTGTTCTGTTTCTGACAGTAGCTTTTGCTACATACTCTGGTAGCTTCGGTTACATATTCTGGTAGCTTCGGCTACATACTCTGGTAGCTTCGGCTACATATTTTGGTGGCTTCGACTACACGATCTGATGGCTTTTTCCATATCTCTGTGTTGGCTCCGGCCATATATCTGTGAGGCACTTCGGTGCTAACCTCTGCATATCTGGTTATATTCCGACATTGCTCAATGGGATTAGATTAACCGTTCTGTAACAAAGTGTTCTGCAGGTAAAGCGAAATAGTTCTGTACATTGAATTTGGTACGATTAAACGTGCATATGATTGTTATATGAAATGTGACAAACGGAGTAAGTTAAAGAAGTATTGATATGAGTTGATATTGGCTATGTTAAAGTAAACGATTCATTGAATTGTTACATTGCTATGAATTTTCAGATGACTTACTAAGCTATTATAGCTTACTCTGTTCCTTTCTTTCTTCCTCAGTATATCAAGATCGTGGGATTGGGAGCCGAGGCGTTGGAGTATGCTTCACACTGTTAAATTTCATCGGTATATTATGTTTTGGTGTATTTTAGTTTATGGCATGTATAGAAGATTTATAGATATATATAGTTATTTTGTAAATCTATAAGTTCTATGTTCTTAATATTGGTATAAGTAAAGTATTGGTCGTAGTGGTTGTATCTGAAAATGGTTGCATGTTAGGGAGGTTAAGGCTTAGCATATAGCCTGAATGGCCTGCATGGCATGGCACACGGGCGTGTGTCATGGCCGTGTGGGATTTGGCAGAATGCTCCACAGGTATGTAGCACGGGCATGCCTAAGCCGTGGGCGATACACGGCCTGACCTTACGGGCGTGCCACTAGACCGTGCCTCCCCTGTACCTTAATTTTAAACTTTGGCTGCCACACGGGCTCGAGACACGGCCGTGTATCTCAACCGTGTGGGGTACACGGCCTCTAAACGGGCGTATGAAGTAGCCGTGTCAAATTTGACAGATTCGACCACGGTCTTCGGACATAGGCGTGTGAAGGCCACACGGCCTTAACACACGGCCGTGCTTTGCGTCACACGGGCGTGTGACGTAGTTTCGAAAGTGAGAAATTTTTCAGGCAATTGAATTGATAGGATTCGAATCCTAATCATTAGAGATGTCTGTAACATGTCTGAAAATCCTCAATAAGAATGATTCTGATCTGATTTGCATGAAATTCTGTATTTGTTTCCGATTAAGTTCTGTAAAGGTCTTTTTAAGTCAGGTAACGCTTAATACTTGATTCCGGCGACGGTCTCGGGTATAAGGGTGTTACAGTCAGGCTTGGCCACGACCACATCGCACGGCTGTGGCTCTTTGTCTCAGCCTGTGTTTTGCCATAGTGTGCCCACGGCTTTAGGCACGCTCGTGTGCATGGTCGTGTGGCTTAAAAGACCTCCATTCAAAAGGGTTAGTTGATGTATTAGATAGCCTAAATAAAAGAATTTACTAAGTCAGTGCTCGGGTTGCCTCCTGAGAAGCGCTTGTTTATAGTCTTAAGCTTGACTTTTCTCAAGCTTGTTTGGTCACGGTGGCTTGAAGAGTCGATACTCTTCTATCCTACTTACAATTTCATTATTAACGTAAGATTTGAGTCGAGTGTGATTTACCTTAAAAGTGCCGAGTGACTCATGTTTTATTTCGACTGTACCATAGGGGAAGATTTTCATTACCGTGAAGTAAGGTGTGTCACTTGTGTGTTCTTTTGAATTCAAGATTCGAGGATCGTCTTCTCCTAAGATTACCTTATCCCCTACCTTGATTTGATTCGTTTTTACCCGAGGATCATCTTGGTGATGTTCTGGGTTGGTATGGCATATTTTGGGTTTTTCGTAATAGTTCAGCCACTCATCTAGTTCCTCAATCTGAAGCATTCGCTTTTCAGGTGCGTCTCCCTTGGATGGACTTGTCTGTGGTTGAGTTGCCTTTATATGGAGCGTATCCTGCACAGAAGGTTGGGTGGTGAGTTCAGTGTTTTTACAAGGACTCGTAACTATATTATTATCAACAGTCTTAATCGAGTTTTGAGCTTGTAAAGTAACTTTGTCATCACCTACACGTAGTGTAAGCTCACTTGTTTCTACATCAATTATTGTTCTAGCAGTTGCTAGAAAGGGTCGCCCTAGAATTAAGGGTACATTGTTATCTTCATCGATGTCTAAAACAACAAAGTCAACAGGGAATATAAATTTATCGATTTTGACAAGCACATCTTTAATTATTCCCTTTGGAAATCTAATGGTTTTATCAGCCAATTAGATGCTCATCTTAGTTTATTTAGGTTTTCCAAGACCTAGTTGTTTAAATTTTATAAGGCATGACATTTATACTAGCCCCTAAATAAGCTAAAGCATTTTTGGCGTCTAGGCTACCAAGTAAACAAGGAATAGTAAAACTCACTGGATCTTTTAGTTTGTTGGGTAGCTTATTCATTAAAATGATTGAGCATATTGCATTTAGCTCCACATGAGATTTCTCATCTAGCTTCTGCTTGTTTGTCAATAGCTCTTTTAAAAACTTGACAGCATTTGGCATCTGCAAAAGAGCTTCAATAAACGGTAAGTTGATATGTAATTTCTTTAAGAGTTTAAGAAACTTATCGAATTGCTCATCTGTGCGGTCTTTCTTTAGCACATTTGGGTATAGGATACGAGGTTTATATTTTTTGACGACTGGCTCATTATTACTTACCTCGGCCTTACCTTTACTTACCACAGTCTCCTTACAAGGCTCTGGGTTGGTTTTGGTTAACCTTTCCTCATCTATTGTATCCACGGCATTAAGTTGCTTCTTAGGGTTAGTCTCAGTGTTGCTTGGTAACCCACCTTGTGGTCTTTTAGAAATTAACTTGGCGAGCTGGCCTATTTGTGTTTCAAGTCCTGAATGGATGCTTGCTGGTTCTTTAGTACCGTTTCGGTGTTTTGGAAATGGGTTTCTGACACGGCAATAAATTTTGTGAGCATCTCTTCAAGGTTCGGCTTTTTCTCTTGTTGGAATGGTGGCTGTTGAAATCCCAGAGGAAGTGGTTGTCTTTGATTTCCTTGTCCTCCCCATGAAAAATTAGGGTGGTTCCGCCAACCTATATTGTAAGTGTTACTATAAGGGTTATTTTGGTATCTACAATTGTTACCCATATATTTGGCTTGCTCGGTTTCCATGCCATGTCCATAGGAGGAGTAATCACTGGGTGTGCCTACGTAAAACTAACAAAATTATCAATCTTTTTATTTAAGAGTTCTACTTGGTTAGAAAGCATTGTTACGGCATCAATATTAAAAATTTCGGCAGCTTTCTGTGGCTTTGTTCTCATGACTTGCCATTGATAGTTATTCAGTGACATCTCTTCTATAAACTCATAAGCTGCTTCAGGTGTTTTGTTATTGATTGTTCCTCTGGCGGTTGCATCTATCATCTACCTTGCTGAGGGATTCAAACCGTTGTGGAAGGTTTGAACTTGTAGCCATAGAGGTAACCCATGGTGAGGGCACCTTCTCAAGAGATCTTTGTATCTCTCCCAAGCATCGTACAGTGTCTCTAAATCCGTCTGCACAAAAGAAGAAATATCATTCTTTAATTTAGCTATTTTAGCTGGAGGAAAATACTTAAGTAAAAACTTCTCGGTCATTTGTTCCCATGTAGTGATGGACCTTCGTGGTAGAGAATTTAACCACTGTTTAGCCCTGTTTCTCAAGGAGAATGGGAATAGCCTAAGACGAATGGCATCATCAGAAATGCCATTTATTTTGAATGTATGGTAAAATTCCAAAAAATTGGCTAGATGCGAGTTAGGATCCTCATCTTGCAAACCATCAAACTGAACAAATTGCTGTATCATTTGAATAGTGTTAAGTTTCAGTTCAAAATTATTCGCAGCAATAGTAGGCCTAACAATGCTAGATTCAGTGCCTGCTAAATTAGGTCTAGCATAATCATACATAGTACGCCGGGTTCTGCTCAATAGGATTTGCGGCTACTACAGGAGGTAGCTGATTGTCCTGATTTGCTTCCATCTCCTCGGTAGGTATGGGCTCTTCTTCTTGCCCTTCTGCTAGATATTGCAAGCTTCCTCTTATCTCTCAGCGGATTCGACGAACTGTCACTTCTAAATCCTCGTCAAAAAGTAGTGGTCCTCCCGGATTTCTTCTAGTCATAAACTAGAGATACCTAGAAGGGAAAAGGTAAAGAAAATTAAAATAAAACAAATAAAAATAAAGGGTGAAAATAAATAAAAATAGTAATGGCTAAAGTAATAGAAATCGAGTGTTCCTAATATCTTAGTTCCTCGGCAACGGCGTTAAAAAGTTGATATTCACGATATGAAGTAATAAAATTTATAAAATCTGATCGTACCTGTAAACTAACTAATATCACGATAAAAGGCAAGTGCACCTATCGAATAGTAGTATAGTTAGTGGCAAGACCGGAATATCGAATCTAAGGAACTATGAGTACTAGTAATGACTTTCTTTCTATTATCTAGCCTAAAAATAAAGAGGGTTTGGTTGTAAACTAAACTAAAGAAGTGACAAGGAGTAAAGTGGGAAATTGCTTTTGGGAAAGACTGATTGATTAAGGCAATACCTAAGGAAAAATCCACCTAGACTTCACTTGTTATCTAACTCTGAACCACATGATTTCTTCATTTGATTTGATTCGTAGAGATCCATAATTTATGTTAATACCTCCGTCGAGGATAAGAACAACTAATCCTAGGTTGATTAACTAAAATCTCTTTCTAGTTAAAACCCCTAGTCTCGCATTAACTCGATCTATGACTCCCCATATTAGATTTGACTCTAATCCAGTAGATTTTCATCGTCCTATATCTAGGATTGCGATCAACTCCGCTTAATTGTGTTGGATCTACTCCTATGCAGGGACTTTTACTCCTCTACATAGGCACATTCGACTTAAATCAAGATCCCGGACATACCAATTTAAGAGTTAAAAACACAATTAAGAACAAATCAAAAATTTATCACACAGCTCAGATAACAATAACAAGATCTGTCTTAGGTTTCATCCCCCTTAGATATTTGGGGTTTTAGTTCATAATTATAAAACAAAACATCTCAAAAGAAAAAAAATAACAAAACACAAGAAAACCCAAAACTCCTGAAAGGATTGAAGGGAGATCCTCTGTCTTGATGTAGATCCTAGCTTCTGAGATGGATCAATCGGCTTTCCCTTTGAGTAATTCCCTGTCTTTAGCTCCCCGTCTTGGCAGGAATAATGCCTTCTTGGGGGGAGAAAAGCACACCTTCGTAGTTGCCACCTAGGGTCTTTATATAGAGCTTTGGAATACCTTTCTTAGTTCCTAAGTAGCCTTTTTCAAGTGAAATTAAACTTCCTCACGACAGGGCACGCCTGTGTGCCACGCTCGTGTGGATAAAGGCCCAATCTGTGCTCGGGCCTGTTAAGGTGGCACGGCCGTGTGGTCTGGCCATGTTCGTCGGGGTTAAGCCGTGTTCGAGCTCAAGGTGGCACGGCCATGTGAGGCGACCGTGTGGCGAGCCTCCAGGCCGTGTTGTTTTCATACTTTGGCCCATTTTCTCTATTTTCGGCTCGTTTCTCGTTCTTTTCACTTCTCTATGCTCACCTGAGTATAAGACATGAAATAAAAGGATTAAGAGCACCAATTTTCACAAATTCACTGATAATTCATCCAGAATTTAGGCTAAGCATGAGGTAAAAACATGTATAATTTATCATTTATCAATTCCACTAAACCTTATCTTCGTGCTTAGGTGTATAAAGATATCAGTATCTTTACCAATAAAATTTTGTGTTTTCTTTGCATTTATCTTCTTCTTGATTTTATTTGCATTCTCTATCAAAGCTTAAGTCCGAAAACCTTACAAAGGTTGGGTTCACTGTATTCAGCCAACTCCCATGTATGTTTTAACTCTTTGGTAAATACTAATGAAAACTAGATTATTTTCATAGTTATTTACCTATTTTTAGCTCTGCATGCATAAGTGTTAGAATTATATGCAAGGAATGAAACTTCCTGATTCTAGTTTATATGTTAGCGTTTCTTACATGCATGTTTGGATTCAATGGAGTAATGATATGATAAGTGTTATTATCCACAATTTAGCTCAATATGCTATTGAAGGGCCGAGTGACAAAGGCAAAGGTCTTGCTTTATAGACTTTGTTGTATTTCTAGTAAGTTCTATCTTACTTCTATGTGTGTAGTATTCTTGCTTTATATTTCATATAAGGTAAGTACTTATACTCTACAAAAGTGAAATGTGTGTAAATGAAATATGGTTGTTTAGAGTTGTTAGTCTAAGTCTGTAACGTTTGTGTTAAAGTATAAGAACCATTCTTCATGCTTAAGCCATTACCTTCTACTTCTGAATCATGGAAATGATGTTAAGGAAGTATATTCATAGCGTTGTCTTCGATGGAATATACATTGAACTGACAAATCACAATATATGAAAATGGTTGTGTAGCCTCTAGTAGGGCAAATGTATGTTGCAAACCAGACTGGAAAATCACGACAAAGGATACAAACCAAAGGAATATGAATGGAATTTATGATATGAATCTGACTAAGGATTTGGGTATATGGCTGACATGAAGAAGGTTTGTCTGTATGGTCAGATGAGCGTATTATATACGCCAAAGAAAAAGTAAATCGACGTATAGACTGTCTGTGTATGGCACTCACCGTATGGCAAATTTGTGTGATTATTTTTTAATCTTTGAAAAGATCTGCTTAAAGTATTAGTAACTATTGATATGTTTTCTGCTAGAACTTAATAAGTTCTTTTGAACTTAATTACCTTTTCTTCTCAAGCTTACCGTTGAAGAAAAAGGAAATTTTGTTAGACTACGCCAGATGACTTTTACTGTTGTGAGACTTCTATTGTTTTGTATTATGCATGCCATGATAATGTGATGTTAAGATGTTTATTTTTTTAGAAAAAAATTGTATTTAAAACTTATGTTTGATAAACTATGTTTCTAATGAAGTTACAGTAAAGTTTCAAGGGTGTTAAAGTGTATTATATTATTGCATCTTATACGCCAATTGACTGGTACTTTACTTTTTTTTAACTATATTAGCCATAATTCAAACTATGGTTTTATAAAGTTTATGTTAGAAACATTTTAAGATAATGATTTCTAAGTAGTGACACGACATTCTTGGGTCCTCCTAATGGATCGATTTTGGCGTGTTACAAGTTGGTATCAAAGCTAATGTTTAATTAATTCTCGAAAAACTAACGGCTGTGTCACACCCCATCATGCATAGTACACTTCTAACTTAGTCTTTAATGTTTTTAACTAAGTTGAATTTTCTTTTATAGTGAGATAAAAAAATGTTTGACGGTTCTAGAGAAGCCATGGGTGAGGAAATGGAAAGTCATATGCTTACACAAGAACAAGCTACTAGTGCTAATAATATAGGAAATGCAGGGAATGCATTCATAAATGTGTTTTTCACTATGATGACACAATTATTTGATTAGTTTATGGGAAACAATAAAGAGCCTCAACTACAATAGCCACAACAAAAACAGTTTGAGGTGGTTCGTCCAGCACTCCTTACTCCTTCAGTACTTATTGTGGCTTCACCTAAGGTTGACCCTGTCAGAGAAATCTGAAAAAGATGTGCCAAGGAGTTCCTTGGAGACAAATGTGATGATCCCACTATGGCTAAGCAGTGGTTATTTCATCTGTGTGGGGTAATAAAAGAACTAAAATGTAATTCTAAGGATAGTCTTCGATGTGTTATATCATTTTTAGAAGAAGAAGAAGCTTATCAATAGTGGGAAGCCTTGGCTAATGTGACTCCTAAGAAAATGATTGGCTAAGCCTTCTTTCTGGAGAGGAAGATATGTTAATCAAATATGTGTTGAACAAATGAAGAAGGAGTTCTTGTATTTGAGGCAAGGAAGAATGATAATTATGGAATATGATAGGAAATTTCCCAGACTTAGTCCCTGTGTAAAGAACATGTTTCAAACTAAAAAAGAAATGTGTGATAAATTTGAATGGGGACTAAGGGATGAGATTCGTGTATTGGTTGTAGTAGCTGAATGTAAAACTATTGCAGTAATGACAGCAAAGGCCCATAAGAAACTTAGAGATCAAACTTTTTTTAGCTTCGAGAAAAGATTCACTATTTATATGATTTAGTAGACCATCTACTTCTATGGCAAGTTCTGGTGGTTCTAGAATGATGAAAAGTGAATGTGAATCATGGTGGTGAATGTAGGAAACGTTTAGGGGCGTCTTTTGGATATGGGTCCAAATATCATATGGTTAAAGATTGTCCATCTAAGATTGAAGTAAGCATTGAACAATCGATTAGAAGTCCTCAAATTCAACATGAGAGTAAATCTGGAATGATAGCTAAATCTAGTTTGGTACTAGGAGGACAGAGAAGAAATCGTAGTAAGCCAAGTACTGGAGTCTTAGCAAGAGCTTATGTGATGAAAGCTAAGAGGGATGTTGATCTGCCTGAAGTAATAATTGATAAATTTTCTTTTCTTAGAAACAATATTTATTCTTTGATATATATATTCTAAGGTTATAAAAAGTTTTAATATTGAGGTAGTATACTCTGAAACGAATATACTAGTAACAAATATCTTGAGTCAGAGTACTGTGGTGAATAAATTGATAACAAATTGTCTTTTAGTTTTGGTAAGCATACGTTTCTGGTAGATTTGTTGTTGTTAAGTTTTCATAAGTCTGATGTAATTTTAAGGTTAGATTGGTTGAAAAGACACAATGCTATGGTTGATTGTCGAACTAGAATTGTACGTTTGAGAAATGCTGAGGGTAAAGAAGTGGTGATGCCTAGTTTACAGACTGATTGGCAAACAAGATAATTATTGTAGTATGTGCAAATGTTTATTTGGCTTACATCATAGATTCATCTAAATCAAGAAATGAGGTTAGCCAAGTTCATGTAATAAGAGAATTTGTAGATGTGTTTCCTAGGGAACTTCCTAAAATACCTTATGAGAGAGTGGTGGAGTTTTTGATTGATCTGGATCCTAAAACAACACCTATTTCTTATACTCCATATAGGATGGCACCATTAGAGCTTAATGAGTTAAAAAAGCAGTTAAAAGATCTTTTAAATAAAGGCTTTATTAGATCAAGTTTGTCATCGTGGCATGCACCAATTTTGTTTGTAAAGAAGAAAGATGGAATTATGTGCCTATGTATAGATTACTACTAATTGAAGAAACCCACAATAAAGAATAAGTATCATCTGCCAAGGATTGAAGATTTATTTGATCAATTAAGTGGGGCTAATGTTTTGTTCAAAATTGATTTAAGGTTTGGATATTACTAAGTAAGGATTAAGGGTGATGATGTACCTAAGATAGCTTTTCGATCGAGGTATGGTCACTATGAAGTTTTGGTAATGCCTTTGGATTGACAAATGTGCTTGTTGTATTTATGGATTTGATGAACAAGGTATTTCAACCGTATTTAGATTAGTTTGTTGTGTTTTTTATCTATGACATAATAGTTTACTCTAAGAATGAGATTGGTCACAAGGAATGGAATTAAATTTCACCCTACTAAGAACTCTACGTGATAATAAATTTTATGCTAATTTCAATAAATGCGAGTTTGGCTTAGAGAGGTACATTTTCTGGGACATGTTGTTTCTACTGATGGTATTAAATTTCACCTCGCCAAGATAAAATCAATGCTGGAATAGAATGCGCCAAAAATGTATCTTATTGTAACACCCCAAAATTTAAACGTTTGTTTGTAAATTATGTCAATAGATATGTATTTGTTTAAGTGGTTTAGGGTCTTGATTATGTGATTCAGATCTAAGGTTCAAGCCTCCCTTTTTAAAAGTTTTACTATTTGTTTTGACTTAACCCTTATCCATGAACTTTCGACTTAATTTTATTTCTGCATTAACTTGTGTCAAGAATGAGCTTGGTGGGTCAATGGTTAAGCTTCAGTGTACTCTTTGGTCTTGTGTTCGAGTCTTTGAGTAAGCGAAGAGAGAACATATTTGTTTTTACTACTCCCCAAAAAATTAGTTATTTTAAATTTATTAAATTGTTTCCTTCTTTTTGTTTTTCCTTTTACATTTTTTTCTCTCGTTCTTTCTTTTGTTGTTTTTGCTTCCTGTTATTCCTCTCCATTGCTTGTTCTTTGATTTCTTTCTGTTAAATTTTTGTTGCTATTTGTCAGGGAAGTTGCATAGTTCATTGTCTTTTGATTGAAAGGTTAATTGCATAAGTTTTGTTGTTGAATTTCTGTAATGTTCATTCTCATTCGTTTAGGTCAAAATTGGTTTTGCTACTTAATTTGCTTGAATTCACTGTTTAAGTGTTCAATTGGTCTTCTTTTAGGCGAAGATCTTGAGGATAACAATCCCTAAACGCATTAGGTCTATCAATTTGCTGCATCATGTGAATGTAGGTTTTGATTTTTGAGTTTGGGGTTTTTGTGTCGAAGCTTTTCACCATAACTCAGTTTTGTGCGTTAATTCAAGCATTTCGTTTGGGGAATAATTGTTCACTTGGTCATTGTTTTATCGTGTTTAGATTTTGGAGTCATTTTTGTTGCTTATATGTCGAATCTATACCAGTTGTGTAACGAAAATTCATGGAAGTCGATGCCATACAGTCTTGTGTCAAGTTATGCGAAAGACTATTTTGATAGTGAATCAGGTGGGCAGGAGACATGAACGTATGTCTAGGCCATGTGAGAGACATTCATTTTGGGTCACACAGACGTGTGCTCGGCCATGTGCTAGACATAATAACTCTCTGAGTTACCCCACACAGCCATGTAACAAGCCGTGTGGTGTAACACCCCTAACCCGTATCCGTCTCTGGACTAAGTTTAAGAGGCATTATTGGACATATCAGAACATTTCGCAATCACATCACAATCATAAGTTATATCTCATCATATCATAGTAAAACATCATCATAAAGTCCCTTTCTTAGGTCAACCAGACCTTAAACATACATTAGAAAGAGGTCAGGACTAAATCAAACACATACAATATTTTTCCAAAACTTAACATTTTTTCAAAGTTACAGAGGTCACACGCCCGTGTGATCAGGTCGTGTGCCTCACATGGCATTAGACACGCTCATGTGTCTAGGCCGTGGCAAAATGGGGCATACATACTGACTTGTCCACACGGCCACAAGACACACCCGTGTGTGCGACCATGTGGTCCGCCCAAGCTCACTTCGAAGTGGCTCTCGAGCAACACGATAGGGACACACGCCCGTGTCTCTGCCCATGTGAGCAGAAAATAGGCCATTTACAAGACCAAAATACCACTCAATTTGAGTCCTCCCTACAAGCATCAACGAACATCGAATATATCACAATTTTAGCCAATTTTAATCACAAAACATACACTATTCATGTCATATAATCACCAACCAATTTCATCATTAATTTCCATTCTAAATCATACCAAATCATAAACCAAATTCATACTAAAAACAAATGGTTCAACATCTCCAATACCACATCCATTCTCATGCCAAAATCATACCAATTTCTCAACTAAGACATACCAAATTGACCATTTCATTTGGCCATTCATGAACACACCAAATATACCAAATTTTGCTTCACATATCATGTATCATATTTTTAACATAATCACTTCCATTAGCAAGCCATATCATATCATCACTCAATACCGAATTTATAAGTCCATATATCTCATAAAATATATCATAAAACATACTTCTAAAATAAGATTAAAGCATAACCATATTCCCACAAGTATTAACATCAAACTCAAGCCATTTTCGCATGGCTATCAATTCACAAATTCCAAAACCAACATATCAAAAATAGCCTATACATGCCATATAACCAAAACTCAAGCTTTATTTATCGAAGTGATAACCGAATAGTGTGATGACATCTCCTTCGACTTCCAACCTAAGCAAGCCTCCGAAACTCTATAAACATAGGAAAAACACATAGAGTAAGCTTTGAAAGCTTAGTAAGCCATAAGCAAATAAATCATCACAAAATCATATATGTATATTTCATCTTGAGTAGACCAAATTTAGTTAACTTTATACACATATTCAATTACTTTTCTCATATAATACAACATCATGACATTAAGTGACTTCACTAGTCTTATTTATCAACAAACATATAAACTATGCTTTCAAATTCAAATTGCATCCTTTAGCTCATTCATATAAATCAAGCTTGCACAATTTCATTACATAACCAACCAAAACATGGTCATTTATTACATTTCACACATAAAGTTATAACAACTTCTTTATATGCACTTCCAAACCCGAATAACCATGGCAAATCACACACCAAAACCATGTTTCGTGTTTCATGATTCTTATGTCTGAAACATAAAACCACAATTTCATATAACGAGCTTTTATAACACATCATTCATTATCATATATTTCACATATCATCATTTGAATCATACTTGCCTTTCATATCCGAATTATATAAGCAAATCACACGTACCTAAATCATATATGGCAAAACTCAATTACCATTCCACATTTCTCATATAATTTATTTGATCATTGTTTGCTTGCTACTAATCACATCTCATTTTCACATACATCATATATCGATTGATCATAACCATACACACTTTCATTACTCAATTTCATATACATTGCAACATATCTGAATCAGATGCAAATTCGTATACTCATTTATTTTTCGGAATGCCCGTTGAACCGTTTGGAATTAAATAAGGATACTCGGATAGCTCTGGAAACTCATACAATGCCAACGTCTCAAACGTGGTTTTACATGTAATCAAATATCGATGCCACTGTCCCTAACAAGGTCTTACACGAAATCAAATACGATGCCAATGTCCCAGACATGGTCTTACATGTGAATCTCAAATTGATGCCAATATCCCAGACATGGTCTTACACGATATCTCAAATCGATGCCAACGTCCCAAACGACGTGGTTTTACAGGAAATCATATATCGATGCCACTGTCCTAGATAGGGTCTTACACGAAATCATATAACAATACCACTGTCCCAGACAGGGTCTTACATGATATCTCACATCTCGAAGGCTCACATGTTATGACACCAGTATTCTGTACAATTCTTAAAGTTCGATCGGGGCTTACAACTGCATAATTAAATCAAATCATGCTCAAAATAAGTCATCAAATGCTTAATTCCATTTGATCGTATACATGTGAATACAAATTAACATTTCAATTCAATAGTATTTATTTATTTATGAGCTTTCCTCGTACAGACCAAAATGACTATTCGATAACTTTCAATTTTCCTGATCCAATTCCAATTTCCACTTTTCTTGATCTAATTCAATACAAATTTAGGTTGTTTAATAACATATTCATTCAATTTCATCCAAAAATACATAATTTGGGTATTTTACACTTTAGCCCCTAACATTTCACATTTTCACAATTTAGTCCCTATTTCAAAACAATACAAAATACTCAAAATTTCACTATGCTCATGTTTGGCTAAATTCACCTTAGGTCCCTAGCAGCCCATTAATTCAATTTATTTCACATTTTGACCCTTCAATTTACAAATTTCTCAATTTAGTCCTTAATACACATTTTTATCAAAAATCACTTAATTAAACATAATAATCTATCAACAAAGATTTATTTTTCATCATCAAACAACAATTTCACCACATTATCAACAATGGCAAAACTAAAATCCATCATCAATTTCAAAAATTAAAGCATGGGCCAGCTAATACACGAAATAATGATTTCAAAAATGTAAAAATTATCAAAAACCAAGCAAAACACATATCCGAATTAAGCTTCAAAAGTGTCGAATATTCAAAGCTTCATCCATGGCTTCTTTTTCTTTCCACATTCGGCCAAAAAGATGATAATGCTTGGCCATTTATGATTTGTTTTATTTTATTATCAATTATTATATCATTTACAAATTTAACCTTTATAAATTAATTATCAAACCATATAACTAATGTCCTTTACTGTCCATCAATCATAGCAGTGGCATAATTCCATTTTAAGGACTTAGCAATTAATAAACCATAGCAAATTAGTACTTTAACAAATAGTATGCCACTTTTTCATTTTACGTGATTAAGTCCTTTTATCAATTTGGACAACCAATCAGTAAAATTAACTTACGAAATTTTCACACATTTAAATCAACATACTGTAAATGCCAAAATAATATAAAAATAATTTTACGACCTCGGATTTATGGTTTTGAAACCACTGTTCCGACTAGGGTCTAAATCGGGTTGCTACAATGTGTTAGGCCGTGTAACTCATTGACTTGAAACCTAAGCAAATCATCAGATGACATATGGCCATGTTGCCAGGCCGTGTACCTCACAGGGCTGAGTTACAAACCCGTGTTTCAAGCCGTGTGGACCCAAAATTACCTAAAATCAAATCATTTCCAAAACCATTCCATGCATAAATATTTAGACCAAACATGCACATTTTCAAAGCACCAAAGTATCATCTAGACACACATATATTTGCCACATCAAGATCCTAATTCAACGAACTAATATGCCATTCAAAGGTATCATAAACAACAACTAAACATCACTTACTTAGACATGTTCTTAAGCTTACTTTCATGCATACAATTTTATACCAATTAGGTATTAAAACATACCTCAATTAGCCATTCCCAAAACATACAAAACATACCATGAAAAACTATTATCAAGCCATTACAAACTTTCCAAAGGAACCTTATATACATGCACTTATAAGTGACCAAAATGACTTACCTAAACAAGCATTATAAGCCCATCAACAATCCACAAACATCCAAGCACAAACATACCAAGTTACCATTTTACATGTTTATCAAAAACACCATTATAAACCATCCTGTACATGTCATTTAAACCTTGACCAAAATGCATAAAAACTACCGAATTGACTTCTGGATAGTGTGACAGATCTTCGACAAGCTTTTAACCAAATAAAGCTTCCGATAATTTATAAAACATAGAAAAGAAACTACATAAGCAATTAATGCTTATTAAGCTCGTATAAACTAAATACAACTTACCAATGCATTTGCATAATATAAAGCATAAGTATAATGTCAACCAAAACCATAAGCTTGATATAAGCCTATACATCACCATCAAATACCCAAGTTAGCTCACTTGTACATAATTCAAATGTATTAACCATAAGATGAGTCAATTTCCATATGAAATTCATCATCTACTTTATGAATTACTTTCATAAAATTATACTTAATTCCATTTGAATACTTACCATTTCATTCACTTTTCTTACCATTGAACCATCTAGAATTTCATTGGATACTGGGAAAGCTCAAACGAAGTGTGCCTTTACAAATAACCATAACTTTTCCTTTACATCATTGCTCACACAAGCTGTGAAATGGGACTGCTCACACGAGTTATGGGTCAGAATGTAAGCCATACGATGCTGCTCACATGAGCTGTGGAGTATCCGCAACAAATACATGACCTCAGATATTGGTAGGACATTCAAGACCAACACCAGAAACATGAAATCCTTAATGACATGTTATTTGTATCCTATGAATTCCTAAGGTTCAACCGGGACTTAATATCTGTCAATTCATCATAGCATTAATATAACTACACATTAATCCATTTACATTAAAAATAACATCGTAAACATTCAAATTAAACATCATTAATTCAATAATCGTTGCGTAGAAGTTAAATTGAACTAATTCGAAGCTTTTGCTTTGCCTCAATCTAGGTCCGTACATGGTTTATCTTGATCTAAATAGACAATTTTAATCAACTTAATACTTCAATTTAATCCATATTTCATATTTATACAAAATTACCATTTTGCCCCTGATATTTTAACTTTTCACAATTTAGTCTTTAAGCTTATAATTTGAAATCTAATCATTTTAACACTATATACTTTTGTCTACAGTTGACAACAGCATCATGTAGAGTTAACCAATCTATCACAGAATCACATCAAACTAATCAAATGGCAGCAACATCAAATCAGCCAAAAAGTTGAAACCCCAAACCATTAAAGGACAATTTTTACAGACTTTATCAATTAACACATACTGACCTAAAGGGTTTGTTACTTTAACCACAAGTTTCGTAGACTCAAAAGGTATTTTCTTATCTGACACTAAAGTTGTGCATACATATGAGTGCGCTGACCCCAGGTCAATCAAAGCATTAACATTAGTATCAAAGATAGAAAATATACCAATGATCACATCAGGTGCTAAAGTTTCCTCTCGAGCACAAATCGCATAAGCCCTACTTAGTGCCTGTGCCTCAGATCTAACAGCAGAATCTTTTGTTCCACTTCGACTGTTACCCACATTGCAGTGTTTTGGGTTGGTCTCCCTCTCGCAGCCATATTACATGAATGAGTATTTTGAGCCTTCTCTTTATCTGATCTCTTAGGGAAATCTCTAAGAAAATGATCAAAGGAACCATATTTAAAACACAACCCCTCTTTCAATTTGCATTCACTGAAGTGTCGCTATTACATTGCTGACATTCAGGCTTGTTCTTCCTGACATTACCCACACTCGCTACAGATGTAGCTTAGGGTTTCAAGCTTGAATGCTGCTTTCCTTTATCTCTCCCAGAATAACCTCCCGAAGCTGATGAACAACTGTGAAATTCTTTTGTTTTATTTGATAGAGATGGAAATGATTTTTACATAGGTCATTTTCTCGTATCACGAGCATCAGAATCTGCTTTTCTTTTCACTTTGCTGAGCTCTTCAGCCTTGTGTACTCTATAAACCAGAACTATGAATTCTTTTAACTCAAGAATCCTGACTAGCAACTTAATATATTCATTTAGACCATCTTCAAACCATGTTCACATGACAGCTTCAGATGGTATGCAGTCTTGAGCATATTTGCTGAGTCGTACAAATTCTCTCTCGTACTCAGCCACTGACATATGATCCTATTTCAATTCTAAAATTTCTTTACATTTCTTGTCCAAAAATCATTGGCTAACATATTTCTTCTGAAGCTCTGTCTAAAAGAATTTCTAGTTTACACGATTCCTCGGTATTACCACAATCAATGTATTCCACCACTAATATGTTGAGTCTTTTAATAACAATATAGCACATTTTAGGCATTCAACCGGTGTATAAGATAACCCATCGAAAACCCGTACAATGTTTTCTCACCAGAACTCAACTTTTTTTGGATCGTCTTAGGATGTACCACGGAACTCTTCAGCCTCACGCTTCTAAATTTTATCAACTAGAGGTTGCTTGTACGTGTTAGTTCCAAACCCTGAGGAATTACAGGGACAGGTTGGGGTACGGGTGGGGGTAGAGGTCGTTAAGCCATTAGGTTTGTTCTTACGAACTCTGTAAACAATTTGAACATCATCTGGAAGAAGGTTTCTTTAGCCTCTCCTCCTCGGCCCTCAAATGCGATCCTACTACCACTAAAAGCTACTTCGTGAATAGAGGCTTGTGTACTACTTTCAACTTCATCGAAATTGGCTCGGTTGGATGGCATTTTATCTATATGAAAACATAGTTCAATTTGAGTTAGGAGTTATCACACTATCATAGGTTATATAATGGCATGTATTTTTAGACTCCATACATGCTACGTTAAGCTCGATAACTGATTAAACAGTAGCTCTGATACCACTAAATGTAAATTTCATAAAAGATCACTTTATAATACTTGTTTATTTCTCAACAAAGATTTATAATCTACCATTTAACATAAAAAACCATTTAAGACCATTCATGACATAACTCTCAACCTTTAACAATTTTACAAACTGATCTCCAGGCTAGCTAGATTAAGCTAAAACAAACTAAAAAAACATAAAAATTATTAAAAATAGAGCTTGAATGCATATCATGCAAGAATAAACAAGCTTGGTTAAATTCTCTTCCTCCTTTAATGGCTAAAATCAATTTAAGGTGTTGAATAAGGAAGATGAAACAATTTTGTTTTATTTAGTTTAAGCTTAATTTAACTAATTACCATTTTAACCTTTAAAAAATTTAATAATTTCATCAAAACCACGTCCATAAACATCAACTATCACCTTAATTGATATATTTACCATTCAAGCCCTTTAGTTTAAGGTTTCATAGCCATTTGACCCCTTTAACTTATAGAACTCTATTTTTACACTTTTTACGATTTAGTCCTTTTTAACCATCAACATTTCTTAATAAAATTTTAATACGACCTTAATAATATCTCGTAGACACTAAATAAAAATAAAATAATAATTTGCTTGTCGAACTTGTAGTTTCGAAACCACTATTCTAATTTAATTGAAAACGGTTTGTTACAGTATCTTTGTGGGATACTTAATTAACAGTCATGCTTATAGAGTATATAATACTCGGACTAAGACTGTTTTGGAATCAATATATGTGATTATTGATGATTCACTTGTCCCTAAAAAAGATCAACCAGAAGATGATCTGATAGAGAATCTAACAACTTGTAACGCTCCAGATTTTGGGCCTAGAAGTATCGGGCCTTGAGTTTGGGATCATTTAGAAGGTGGCTTAAATAATTTAAATATGTTTAAAAAATTTATAATTTCATGTTTAGTTTAATATTTAAGTGAATTAGGAAGGGTTGGTAGTGTGGGAAAAGTCCTGGGCTCGATCCAAGGCTCTAGCAAAAATTTTAATTTTTGTTTCCTTAGGGAGACTCTCGCATTAGACTTTATAAATAAATTAGGTTAAAATTGGACACAAGGAACATGCCTGGACCAGTGGCAAGAGGCGTTAGGAAGCAAGAAGGGAAGCTTGGGTTCAAGGCACAACATGCGCATAAGTGTTGGTTTTTTTTAAACAACCTGGGTTGCCGCAGGAAGGCTTTATAATTAGTTAGGGAGGAAAAACAAAGCAATTCAAGCAGGTGATGTGATGGCAAGGGACATGCAACATAGACGAGGGGTTAGGGGTTCGAAACTAGTTAGCAGTAATGTTTTAGATTTTTTTCTGAATAACCTAGTTGCGTGTTAATAGGCCCTAAAAGGAGTTGAGGATGAATCATGTCACATAAAGCACCTGGGGTGTAGTGGCGAGAAGCGCGTTATAGATCTGAGAGGTCGCAGGTTCGAATCTCAAGTCTGATAAGGTTTTAAATTTTTACTCTTTAAGTAAACTGAGGCTTAGGTGAGTAAGCCTTATAATTAATTGTGACCAAAATATAGCATAAGTTGAGTTGCGGTGCAGTGGCAAGCAGCGTGTTGGAAAGCTTGGAGGGCATGAGTTTGAGCTACCACATGCGCAAAAGGAGTTTTTTTTGCTGCTTATGCAATGAGTAATTGGTGTTTGACCAAAACACCAAGGTCTGATTCAGGGAAAACAATTTGAATGCAATTCAAATTGGTTGTTGGCTAAAATTATGGGATAAATCAAGAAATTTGGATGGAATTGACTTGGAGATGAGGTTGAGCTGAATGGAAAAAAAGAAAAAAAATAATATTGCTTTTGTGTTCGTATTTGTTTTGGAGTTTTGGTATATATTTTTTTCTATATATTGAGAACCAAATGTTGGTCATCTGAGTTTTAGCCTTCTAGCCTTCATTTGTATTAGGTTTATTTTCTTTTCTATTAATTTTTTATGTTTTCTTTCTCCAAATATCTAGAAGCCGAAAACCCTTTTTCTTTCACTTTTTGTGCCGATTTCTTCCCTTCCTTTCTTATCAAACTCTTCTCTTTTTGCTCCTAGTTTACCTTCTCTAAAGCTGAATATCTTTTGGCCAAAATTCTGTCGTGCCGCCACTATTTCTTTAGCGTTGATCAACCGATCCTTGTGTAAGTACTTTACCTTTTTTTTAGTTGACCTTCCTAGTACCGATTTCTTCTCTCCCTCACTCTTTCTAAATTAATTTTGGCAGGGGATTAGTATCAAATCTCATATTTCAGATCTCTGCTGATTCCACCATATGCGTTTCGGATTTTAGGGGTAAGTAACTCTTCTTCATAATTGGTTTGGTTGTTGGCCGAATGGTTATAGGTGGTATGAGGGTGACTTATGATGGATATAGGTCACTTATGGTTCAGTTTTTAATGACTAAGATTGATGCAGATTTAAAAGGTACTCATGATTGGTGATCAAGGAAAGGCTGTTGAGGCTTGTCGTTCAAGGTAAGGCAAATGTGATATTTCAGTTTTGGTGATAGTATTTGATAAATGTGTGATTAATCAATGAGTGATATCGTTTGTAGGTTCGTGGCTAAGGAGATCATGACACGTTTTATTACCAGGTGTGTACATACACTACACACACAAAACAGATCGATAAATCTCGAAATGCCGAAAAGCTGAAATGTCGAAAAGCTGAAAGTTTGGCTACGGTTGTCATGCGAGGGCGTGAACACTCGTATGAGGGTAATCGATATGTTATCAGAGGCCCCATGAACGATCTCATAGACTTGGGTCACGTTTTGGCCAACCGGGCCAAAATGGGCCCGACAGGCTCGCGAGGCCAAATCGGTGAAAATTGTTTATTTGATGATAAGTGATGTGCTGATAAAGTTTGTTGAATGGTTGAGAATGGATTGGGCCTGATGGGTCATATAATTGTGATTGGGCCTAATGGGCCATATAAATGTGATTGGGCCTAATGGGCCATATAAATGTGATTGGGCCCTATGGGCCATATGAATGTATGAAAGCATGTAGACTTGCTAGGGTTTTATAATAGATTTTTAGGCCTAGTTGCTAGTAATTGCTTAAGCAGACATAAAACTTAGTTAATTAATTAGGAATAACTATGGACAAGTCATAAGGTTAAAGTATGGCAATGGGTGTATGCATGTCTAGGATTAAATCTAGGGAGAGCTTGGTACTTAAGCCGTCTTAATGACTCACCTCCTCTTCTCTGGAATCCTCCCTGGTGTATAGTATCTGTTCACTTTGGCCAACGAGGACTTGTTGATAGGCCAAGGTTCATAATATAACCCATAATGATAGGAAATTACTGAAATACCCCTGCGGGCTAAATTTACGATTAAACCCCCGAGGGTAAATATTTATTTTTATACTATGATTTGACTACCGTTTTGAAGTATGTCTTGTGATTTATATATTTATGTGCGTTGCATACATGTCATATTGCATAGGGATTGGGATTATATTGGAGGAAGTGTTATATGAGGATCGCATAGTCGCTTGACGATCGTGGATCCAACGAAGGCTTCTAAGCCCATTATATGATTAGCAGCTTTGCTGCAACATTAAGTAGTACCACAACCAGCGCTACCATTGAAGTGTATCGAATGGGTGGGTCGATGTAGTTATCCCCACATGATGTGTTTCGGTTGGACGGAGATGATGTGTATCGGTTGGATGGGGTTGGCATTACACTATGCATACATTTGGCAACTGTGATAGTATGGGCTGAGGCCCAAATGGCTCTGTTATGGGCTGAGACCCAAATGATTCTGTAAAGGGCTTAGGCCCACTAAAATTTGTACTGACTCTATATTAGGGCTTAGGCCCAAATTTGGTTAACACTTGTTTTTGTTTGACGAGGGTTGTACACACTGAGTTTCGAAACTCACTCCCTCTTTTAAAATTTTCAGGTAATCCTCAGTAGGCGATTCGGCGTAGGAAAGGACTCAGAGGTGGCCACACTACAAGCTATTTACCGTTTAGTAGTTTTATTTATTTTATCTTTCATTATTTTATTTTTTATTTATTTATTTTTATGTAATAAGGCCTTTTAATTTTTGGATTACAAATTTGGTACTTTATTTGTGGATTATAATTGCTAGAGGTAGAAACGGGTTTTTTTTATAACAACAAATGTTTTAAATTAAGCTTCCATAACGATTAAGGTTTTATAAGTAATAAAATATTTAAAAAGGGATAATCTTTTTAAATAACCCACGTTTGGAATTGATCAAATGCAAACTGAGGTTTTACACAAATTTTTAAACAAGAAGGGTTTTCAATGAAAACACGATTTTCGAAAAATACTTCAATGTGACACGTCAAACTCGGGCCTAACTTCTAAGCCGAGTTTGGGGTGTTACACAACCGGTCTAACAATAAGTAGAATAGAGACAATCTTCTCTAATAAGTAAGAAATCAAGAAAGAATGCAAGATTAACCCTCCAACCAAAATTTTCAAGAACCACCCTCTGGAGAATGTTATTGGAAACATTACTGATGAAAGGAGAACAAGGGGGGCAAATAAAATTTAGAGATATAATCAACATTGAATGTTATGTTTCAACTTTTAAACCAAAAATAATGGATGATGCCATAACAAATGAGCATAGGCTAGGAGCAATGCAAAAAAATTTTACAACAATCATTCAAAATGAGGTTTGGAAACTTGTTGCTCATCCATAATGATGTAACATAATAGGCACTGAATGCATTTTTAAAAATAAAGTGACGAGCATTGAAACAATACAAGGAACAAGGCTCGCTTAATGACTCAAGGGTATATATAGGTCGAGGGAAAGATTTTGACAAAAAATTTGCTCCAACAATAAGGTTAGAATTTATTCAGATTTTAGTGGTTTTTAATTGTTATCTTAATATAAAACTATTTCAAAAGGACATCAAAAGTGTATTCCTAAATGAATGGCTTAACGAAGAAGTCTATGTCGAACAATCAAAAGGGTTCATCGATCTACGTTATCTAGATAATGTTTTCAAGTTGTCGAAAGTATTGTACAAAGTTAAACAAGCTCTGAGGGCATAGTACGAGTGATTGTTTATATATATTACAACAGGGATATGTTCGGGGTAGTGTTGATAAGACACTATTTGTAAAGAAATGCGAACAGAGTATTACTTAAGTTCAAATTTATATTGACGATATTATTTTGGGTCAACCTCTAAAAGAGCCAAAGATGAATTTGTTTGACTCATCAAATTGGAGTTTGAAATGATTATGGTTAAGGAATTCACATACTTTCTCGGGTTAGAAGTTAAACAAGTTGGAGGCATTTTTATTAGTCAAGAAAAGTATGCTTCAAACATGGTTAAAAGTTCAATCTTGGCCAAGCCAAAAATGTTAGAAGTCTAATGAGTTATAGTGATAAACTCGGAAAATACAAGAAAGGAGTCTCGGTTGATAGCATAATATATTGTATTATTATTTGAAGTATTCTATATTTGAAAGCAAGCAAGCTTAACATTTGTCAAATTGTAGGTGTTTGCGCTTGTTAACAAGTTTACCCGAAGGAATCCCATCTTAAAGAAATAAAACATATTATTAAATATGTGAAATGTGTGGTTGATTATGGTTTATGGTTCACCAAAAATCCTAAAATGGCATTTGTAAGATATAGTGACGTGAATTGGGTTAAAAGTATAAATGATTGTAAAAGTACTTGTAATACCCCACTCAACGTAGTCTTATTGATGAATTGTATGAGCTAAAGTTAAGTTAAGATTTATGTTAATGTAACACTGATTTATGCTTTATACGCCAGTATGGTATTTGTATTAGTTATGCACCGTGAGTGGTAGACTGTATGATTTTAAAGTAAGTTTGTTAAGATATGTTGTTTGGGCGAAGTCTAAGTTATAATTTTTATGGTCTGGCATGGTCATACTGAGGAACTCGCCAATCAGTGTTTTTTTTGGAAAGACTGTATGTTAAGACCTTTTGTTTATGTAGTGTTTTTTTGGAAAGACTGTATGTTAAGACCTTTTGTTTATGTACGTAAGTAAAATATTATAGTATTATGAATCTGAATGTTATATATTTGTGTACGTGTGAATTCTATTTAGTTTTAGTTGTGTTTTAACTGGGATTCAGTTAGAAATATACCAAAGTGTTATGATTATTCTTGATGTATTATATAGCCTGCAATGATTATGTTGGCCATGATAGAATGGAGTTAGCTTTGCATGTTAACTATGTGTTATGTTATTCCTGAGAGAAAAAGTTGTATGATATAAATATCGGTGAAAACCTTCGTGATGGGGGTTTTTCCCTTTTCTTTTATTTTGCTCTGTTACACTTTAAAATCCAATTGAGAGAAGTTCGTTGGAGAAAAAGCAGCAAGTGATCGATTAGCCAGAAAGAGTTGTGCATGCAGCAGTAGTGATAGAATAACTTCATTCAGATCATTTGTGAGTATCCAAACTATATGATTTCTCTCTCTGTTGTATTTTGTCATGTGTAACTTTAAAGTATGGTTGTCATAGATAAAGTCCAAGTGAGGACTTGAACTTGAAACTTTGGAATTTGTTATATGTAATTGTTTGTATGTGTATGTGTGCATGATCATCGCATAAAACATATACAACTTCCTTGGGGGTATGAACTCGGTATCCGGATAAGATGAACCACTGCTAAGGCATGTTAATTTCAAATCAGAATGGCAGATATGTGTGTCCACTCGTGGGGAATTCTAGGTGCTAACTAAATGGGGATATATGATGGGCAACTAGTAGAATATGATAGTTGTTGGTAACCAATTTGGCAGCCACTGGTATAGTATGCTAGTTACTAACTAGCTGGCATGTGTGTTAGGTTTTGGTAGGGCACACTTGTTGCTAACCAGCCTAACATTATGAGTGTTGGCTATGGTAAGACATGCTAGTTGATAACCATGGAAAACAGTTTTGTACTCACAGGAACACATAGGTGTTTGAAATGATATGATACAAAAGATCTATTTTGATATGTGAAATCCGATGTTCAACCTCAAAAAGGTTATGAAAGAGTGAGTTAATATGTCTATGTATGTGTTATATGATATGTTATGTATTGAAAGGAATAAACTAATACGATACAGTGTGTGTTGTGTGATATGTATATTAGTTAATAGAAAAGAAAGGGTAAATGTTAAGAAAGTATGTTCTAATTATTGTTAACGTGTTAAGATCGTAATGTATTTGTTAAGAATTAATAATTGAAATATTGAATCTACCCGAGTAAGTTTTGAAAGTATGTATGAGTTCTCCTGAGGAGAGGTTGTGATGTAAAGGTGCTTGTGGGAAAAGAATATAATGATGATGAAGCATAAGTTCTGTTAAGGTTATAGTGATAAGTGGAGGAAAGGATAAAAATGTACGCCCAATGTTATAAAAGATGGTATAAGCAAGATGTGGGAAACTGCCCGAAAGATTAAGTGTTCGCCTATGAGATGAGAGTGTTCGCCCGTATGTCTCGACGTATAAAGTCTAATATATTAGTCTATGGTATAAACTTGCAATGTATCTGTTCTTATTTAATTGTTGAGTTTTTCTTGTTAGAACTCACTAAGTTCTTTTAAACTTACCGTCTTTTCTTTCCCTCCTTCCATATGATTTTCATTACAGGCTTGTTGAATGGACTAAGCCACAATAAGCATTCTCTACAGTGAGCTTCGTCTATTTCTGTTTTGTAACATGCATATGTTTTGGGGGTGGCGTGTAACTTTATTCTGAAAATGAATCTATAATAAATAGTTTTCTTATTTAGTAACTGCTTTATAAAAATGTTATCTCTTTAAGGGATTTGTTAAAGTTTGTTAAGTTCTGATTTATGAAATGATTTCTACTAGTATTTGCCAACTATTTATAAGTAATCATTACTACTAGTATTGTATTTTAAAGAATAATTTCAACCAAAAAGACTTTAAATCCATTTACTTTTATTTTATTGCATATACTGTTAAATAAACTTGTGTTTTGAATAAGTTTTCGAAGGCTCCTCCTAGTTAAGTTAATATGTATCATAGTTGAACTAAAAATCGAATTAGGCGTATTTTGTTTTCTATCTGAGTAACACTTCAATCAACCTTCGGGGATTGGGGTGTTACAGTACCTCTGAGGGGTGTTTCTTTCTAATAAATAATCTAGTGTCTTAGCACAACAAGAAAGAAAACCCTATCTCCCTATTAACAATTAAGGTTGAATATATTGTGGCAGGTAGTTGTTTTACATAACTTATTTAGATGAAACAAAATTTACAAGACTAAAATATTTCAACTCATTTTCTAACTATATATTGCGACAGTACAAGTGCCATCAATATATCGAGAAATCTAGTATTGCACTTACACACAAAATACATTGATATACACCACCACTTTATTCATGAGTTAGTGGAGAAATAAATAGTTGAACTCAAGTACATTCCAATTGAAAAACGACTTGTTGATATTTTTACCAAAAGTTTGGGTGTTGCACATTCCGAGAGCTTGAGGAATTCTCTCGACTTGTGTTGTTTATGACTAAATATTAATTTTTTATTTTTATTTTTTCCCTTCTTGATTTTTCGCCCTTGGGATTATTTTTTAGATGAACTTATTGTTGATTTAAACTTTACTCTTTGGTGATAAGATTTGGGTTTTATAAGTCATTAACTATTGCTTTATATAAGATAAAGATCATTCTATTTTATTCTTAGGATTTTTTTCTCTTTTATTTTTGGTATTCATTTTTGGTTATTTTTCTTTGAGATAACTTTTAATACTTGATTAATGAGAAGGGTCAAATGGATTACTCAAAAGAAATTAGGGAGTTTGTTGGACTCCCCAACCAAAGTTGTTGAAGATCCTTAACTCAAACATGAACTTGGAGAGTCTTCTAAACAACCACATTCTTTTACTAATGTGATCGAGAAGATAGATGAGATATTTTACCAACTACAACAGACTTTCGATTAGCCAAAAGGACTTGAGCTTGTTGCAAAATCTTTTAAAGGATCAAAAGAAAATCTTGTCGACTCTGATCAAGATACGATTTGAATTAAAAAAGAGTAATTAGTTCCATTTGGCATTCAAACATAATTTGGAACAATGAGTAGATGTAAGGGAGATGAAGAATCCAATAGGCATTCTAGTTCTTTTAGGCATAGGGATAGTTTTCAAATAGGGAATGCTAGTGAGACTCAGGCTCCAATGCTCAACTTAAAGCCAAGAGAAAACGGAAGATAGGAGACTTAGCTCCTGGTTCGATGAATTGTTCCAAAAGAAAAATAGATATTTGTTTGAAAAATGATGCGGACTTTGTTTAGATAACCCTTCTCAATTTTATGGATATCTTGGCTGAAAAATGTCAAGAAAATGTGTCTAAATAAAAGTTTCTCGATGAGAGAAATATTTTAGTGGATCATTTTGAGAAATACTCACTATTTAATCTTTTTAAAAACATGGACTTCCTTAAATTTGTAACTTACGTTCAGCCATATGTGAAGGAAATTATCCAAGAATTTTACTGCAATTTGCAATGTGACATGGATATTGAGGGCACATCAAATTTCTATTATGTTAAAGTCCAAGAGAAATATGTATACCTTTATTCCTGATATCATCAACAAATTTTTGGAGAATCTGGGTATTTATTATGGTTGTACTAATGACTATAATAAGATTTTGGATATTATTACAAGCGGGTTTGTTCGAGCATAGCTTGCTAATAATATCTTATCACCTTTCTAATTGACTTCAAAGTATTGCATGCTACACAAAATTACCACTCACAACTGGCTTTTGACAGTTCACAAGTCCTCCATCAACAAGCCTTTAACATGTCTTCTTAACAAAGTTGGTCAAGAAAGTCGGTTTGATATCGAGCAATTTATTTTCGATCAGATTGTCAAACATGTAGAATCTGTTTCTACTTGTGAGTTCCTTCCTTTCCCATCTTTAATCTATCAATTTTTTCTTCGACAACTTAATATAAGATTGAAGAATAATGTAGTGACTGAAGATACAAAGAATTCAAGATTTTGAGCAAACTTTTTAAAGTAAGTCGTGTAAATGACTTTTTCCCTGTTACACTTTCTCCGCCAATTATTACAACAGGTGAAGGACTATGTGCTCCAGAAAGTGTAGATGTAGTGTAAAAAGCCTAAGTGTTGATTATGTTGAGGACTAAATTTGATATTATTAACATCGAGAATCAATGGTTACATACTTACAAGGCTCAGTTTGTTGATTTGATTCGAGACTTGAAATCGTTGACTTGGTGATGGGGGAAAGGATTTGGCATTTTAGACAAAAAGGGGAGATCGAACTTTTGCCAAATGCATGGTCGGTTGTTGTTAGAGGTTTTAGTTGTTTTTATGTTGTTGTTCTTATTACTATTTATATTTGTTTTCTTGTTTGTTGCTTTTGTTCAGTTTCATTATGCTGAACTCAATTGTTAAATGTTCTTTTCTTTACTTATATGCACAAGTTAATTAGACTTTTATATTTTCATTTATATTATTATTGGCTTCATAAATATTTCTCGTGTTCTCTTTATCCTTTACTTGTTCTCAAGGGGAGTTGTGATGCATTTGTTGTTTTGGTTTTTTCAAAATGCCAAATGGGAGATTGTTGGAACCTTTGAAAGTCACGTGTCTTGCTAAAATGTATTTTGGAACCAACTGTTACCTTCTTCTGTTATATGAGTTTTTAAATAGGTTTTTGAATAAAGTCTTGCTCCAGTAAAATAGTTTTTTAACATCTTTGAAAAAATAAGATTATGTTTCTTATGAGCGATATCAGCCGGTTATTTGGTTAAATAAATCTTTTTCAATACCTCATTGGACGAATGAATGAGGGTTGACCTTGAGTTGGTTTAATGGGATAAGGATAGTTGTTCAATCCCTATCAGTTATTTTTGAATTTGGAGGATTACATCAAAAGACTTATTGATTACTCTGGAAGACAAATTGATTATTTCATAATACTTATCAAAACGATATTTCTTACTGATTAGCCCTCTTTATAGTCAATGTATTACCATCATGAGGTCTTATTTATAGCCAGTAGGGATGTTTTGATTGGATCTACCGAATAACAATACACTTTGAGTAAGGCTCCTTAGACGTAGAATTGTTGTATCTAAACTGCGTTAATAAAGCTTGGTTTTGCATTACTTTCTCCCCAACACTATAATGATTTCTATTTGTTTATTGGATAAAATTTGAACTCTAAGCGAAAATCTGATAGGATAACTAATCAAATTTAATGGAGGTAATAAGTAGTTTTTTTTAATTAATTATCTTAAATTTCTCCCCAATTTCCTCACACGTCTCTCACATTCCCTCTTTCTTTCCATGTTTTATTTTCCATTTGTTTTTGAGGACTGACTTTCTGTCATTTCTCTCTTTTGGATTTTCCTTCCTTGTCGTCCATCCTTTTACTATTTCTTTCCTTCTTTCATTCTTTGCTCCATTTTCTTGTTGCCTTTTGTGTTGCTAGATGTTTTTAATTAGAGATCCTCCACTTAGTACGGTATTTATCTTTGTTAGTAGTTTCTGTTAAATTTTAGATAATGTTGTTGTTTTCTTTTCGTAGGAAAGGTTTGGAAGAGTCTGTGTGTTTGTGAGGTTCGATCTAATTGTTGGTCTTGGTGTACTATTAGAGAAGCCCACGAATCAAACAAAATTCTTTTAGAAAGATAAGAGAGTTTGTGTGTTTGTGAGGTTCAATCTAATTGTTGGTCTTGTTATTATTTGGGTAAGTAATCGTATGTCGAATGGCTGGTTTTTGGAGTTAGGGGCAAGTGTTCAATCATTCGTAGTTGAATTGGTGACTCGATTTCATTATTTATTTCTAATTAGTTTGTCTTAAACGATGATTTTAGGTACTAAAATTACGACTGTTGGTTTTGCATCGAAAAATAACCATGTCTGTAATGGAAACCTTGAAAAACGATGCAATGTCGAAAAGCTCGTTATCGACGTCACATAATCGTGTGCCAGCTCATGTGGGTCACATGAGTTGGGTCATTTGGGTCATATGGGCCACATAGGCGTGTGTTAGGCTGTGTGGACCACACGGATGTATGGGCCCAATTTTCGTAAATTTTAGGTAGGACCATGTTAGAAGTGCGATTTGAGATTAGTCACTCGATAGGCTTTGAAATGAATTATGTATGATTTATAGTTATGAAATCTGATATTCTGCCTCTGTTTATATGATTCCTGAGAGCATGATTTTATAATCTGGTGTGTTAGCATGTATGACATGTATGTATTTGATATCTGATTAGTATTGCTTGAGCTGGGTGAGATATTGATAAGACAGATGAAGTGTTGGCAGTTTAATAATCTGCCTTATCTTGTGGCTAAGACCACATATCTATTCTGGTGGCATTGCCATACTTATCTATTTCTGGCAACTTGACTGCGCTATTTTGAAAAATGACATATGCTTACTTATAGGTGTATGGGGTTGGATGGATATTTATTACCTTAACTTAGGATCGGATGACGTAGGGAATTGGGACTAGATTTTCTATAAAAAGACTTTGTGTTTAAATGGACTTTTTGGAACTGTAATTGTTTTCAGACTTTATTTTCGCTTTGATATGATTTTGGTTGGATTTTAGCAATAGTTTATTTTAAAACTACAAAACTATTAGTTTTTATAACTAAAACACGGTTTTCAAAGTTTATTAACACAAAAGTTTCCACGGCAAAATATAGTATTCACTTAAGTGTCTTTTCGAAGTAAAATAAATATTTTTAACGAATATTTTCCTAAAAATTGGGAAACGATTTGTCAAAATTAATATTGTCAAAACACATGATTCTAAAATCAAATTCTAAGTTTAAAGCAAGTTAAGGTAATTCCCCAAAATTTGACCATAACATCTATGCCGGGTGTGTGATGTTACATTAATATTCCCATCCACTTCCTCAAATTATAATATGAATTAAAAGAAATTTCAATATCGAAGTTACATGCAAGTATCTACATACAGATGCAAACTTTAATAAAGGTTATTTTTTTTATAAATTATATTTGATAGATTGACATAAATTTATGCTCGGTATTTGAATTAAATGATGGAATTTAATTAGCATTTCTTTAAAAATAAATATAAATATTTTTTTTTCCTTTTTTAGTAAAATGTTTTAATTTTCTCTTTTTTGATAATATACAATAAGAGGGACATACTCACATCACACCCGCACACATTATGTTCAAAGGAAGTTGCCCAAACAAAAGTCTATCACTTATTTCGGAGGCTCGAAATACAAATCCACTTCTTATTGGCTTATTATTCACCTTCTTAGGTGTGTTTGATAAACGATTGAAAATGAAAATTTTTAATCATTTAATTTTCTAAATGTGTTTGATAACCGTATTAATTATTCACTTCATATAAAATTTTCAACAAAAATTGTTGAATATGATAAGTAACTATCTAATTACTGTGGAAAATATTAAATTGATTGTATTTTTTGAAGTTTTATTTTTGAAATAACTTATTTCCTCATTTCATTAAAAAAATAAAATATTCAAATTTTTTGTTTTAATTTTTAACCAAAACTATTCAAAATAAAATAAATGATACATTACTAGTAAGATTAAAATTATGAAATAATGATTTTTTTTAAATAACGATTTTTCAAAAATAACGATACACTATTATCAAGCAAAAATAATTATATTTAGTGTTTAAATATCAAATAATTTTATAATATAAATTTAATGATTATAAAATTTCCCTTACACCTTTAATTTAATTTTATTTTATTTGGTAATGATAAATGAAAAAACAAAGAAAATATGCATGAGAAAATTAAAAATATAAAATAATTAAAAGTAAAAAAAAAAAAAAGAAAAAAAATGGTGAAGTCCCATGTTTGAGATTTTCTAATAATCCAATTTTTTTTTCTCAATGAAAAACTTTAACTTTGTTCATTGTACTAAAATGGCAACAATATGAATAGAATTGAGATGATAAATATAAAGTTATGTTTGACATTAGATTTTGATAAAGAAAATTATAATTTAAAGATGGGATTTTCTTTTATTGTAATGATTCATTTGTTTGTTACATTAATAATTGATTGGTTGAATATATAGTGGAAGTAGTGATGATGGTAGTAAAGAAAAGGAAACTATATTAGAAAGAGTTATAACATTGGAATCCATATATAAGAAGCTCAAAGCTTTGGCTATTTGCATCACCATCCACATCTTTATAATAATATAATGCACCCACTATTATATATGACGAAAGCCCATTGATTTCTACTCTTCTTCTTTTGAGGCTGGCTGGGTTTGGATTTTGGCTTAATTCCTTTCGAAATTACTCATTCATCTACTTTCTTCAAAGTTCAAGCAGCAACCACAGGCTTCGCTTTAGAAGTCTTGGAGGAGGTGGTGGTTGAAGAGGAATAGGCATGGCGGTCTTCTTTCTTTGAAGCATTAATGTCTAGCTTTTCTTTTCTTTCATCTTGCTTCATCTGTTTTTCTCTGCACTCTTGACTACAAAACGCTGTATCACCCCTGCAATAATGTTATTCTTTTTCATTATTTGACAAATAATTCAACCCAAATATTGGCTTTGATTCTCTGTTAATAATTACAATTCTACATATAACTTCTAGATACCATATATTACTATAAATTAAAAAAAAAAAAGTAAGAAGCAAAGACGGAGTTCTAAGGGAGGTTAAAATGTTGTTTGGATGGAAAGAAAGAGAAATATATAATTTTTTCTCTTTCTTTTCTTGTTCATACAACTTTAGATTCAATCTTAATATATATGATCTGAATTTTCAATAAACTTTAAAAGAAAATAAATGAAACTGGATGAAGAGGAGAAAAATACCTATACATATATATGTCACGACCAGGAGCTAAGCGGCGATTACAAAGCCAACAAGCTCGCAAAAAAGGAGCAGCGGCAGTGGTGCTGCTGTCGATGACATGGCTAGTAAAAGAAGCTGGGTTTCTGGGCGACACCATGGCTAAGAAGCGTTGATCGTAACGGGAGTTAGCGTGGGGGGATTCATGCAAAGGGTGGATTTGAGAGGGAGGAGGATGGGATATGATTGGGTCTTGGTGGTGGTCGACAACATCCTCCGCGTCGGAGACATCGACGATGATACCCGTCATGCTTGTCGTCCTCTTGATAGGCTGACGTGAGCGTTTTCCGAGCATCATCCTGATATATGTATGCGTATTGGCTTTCTCTCTTGTTTTTGCTCTAGTGAATAGCAAAGAGAGTGGGAATGGAAGGAAAAGCGAGGAGGGGGAGAGAAATTAAGGGAGAGAGGATTGAAATGTAAAACATGGTTAATTATGTATATTTTAACCTTTAGGGAAGAATCAAGGGAATCTTTGGCACCCTCAGCTGGAAGTTTTTAAATACGAAAGAGATTCATTTGGAGTTTTGGGAAGACTAATTATTTAATTATATAAAAGTCCATTATTGCTATGTGTTGGGTTGCTGGCATTGCTTTTACAAGCCTTGACATTTTGTTGCTAATGTCCCATCTTTCTTTTCTCACCTTTGGACCACCCCTACTCCTTTTTCATCTCTCTACCAAACTTGGGAATTCCAATTTCATAATAACACTTTTAAAAGCTTTAATTTTAAGTTTAAATGTTTACTGTTGGTGTTAAAATTGTTTTTTTTAGAAATAAAATATATTGCGAGTGAAAAAAATATATTTAAATGATATTTAAATTTGTCAATATTGTGATATTTCAGTAAAAAATAATTTTGTTGATATATAGTATCAATAGAGGTAGATGAGGAGGAGAGGGGGCAATGTCGAAGAAGGTCAATTCGTCCACTCTAGAGATAAAAGCTAAAAAAATATTCTTTTATTCTCTCTAAACCCTAATACGCTAAGCATTCATCCTAAGTCTATTTACTTTTTTGGCTCTCAATCCTAGAGTGGGTGAACAGGCCTTTCTCGATACCGCCCCTCTTCTCTTTCTCTGTCTCTGTTGAGTTTGTGTATCAACAAATTTATTGTAATCCATTATTAATATTTTGATATATGAAATATAAAATTTAAATAATTTAAAAAATTAATTATTTGTAAAACTTAATTTGAATATATAAATTATATTTTATATATAAAAAAATATAATCTTTACAAATTTAAATATATAACATTGGTTTCTAAAATATTCAAATTTCATTAACAATGGATTATAAGTAGTTAAATATCTTAAATATAATTCATTCAACTCAATGAACTTTTGTTTCTTAGTATTAGGGGATCTTTAATTTCGCACTTTTTCTTTAGAATTTTGAGGTACACCCACTACAGTCTATAATATATAACTTAGCCTTAAATCATGGCACAAATGCTACAATATTGACAACTTGGGAAATCACTACAAAATTCCTAGGATTTTAATATCAAATCTAACGTAATTTGGAGTTTAATTAATCTCAAATTTCATTGAAATTAAATTTAGGTTTGGTTTTAGTTGTCACGATAATTTGAGTTTCCTTAATTTAATAGTACGATTTAATCTTGTTTAACTTAAATTGAGCTTAAATCATATCTTAATAAATGTTGCAGTTATATAAATTTAATTTGATCGAAAAGAATGAACAAAAATGATTTTATATTATATATATATATATATATATATATATATATAAACGTTAGGTTAGAGAAACTTTTAAACAAATTAATCGTTTGTTGTTGATTGTATTATTGATTTTACCATTTTTTTGCTATTCATAAGATTTATAACATTGATAAATAAAAATTTAATTTAATTTAAATATTTAGTTAAATAAATTTATTTAAAAGGAAGGTTATAGAGGAAAAACGTTAAAATTTATATTGATTTATTTTTTATTTTTTAAGTATTATTTTTTCATAAGCAAGAAAAGTAAAAGAAAATTATATAATTACTTTATTTTTAAATATGAAAATTTAATTATGTATATCATAACTAACTCTTAACTTCTTATTTATTAAAGATTCAATTTTTTTAATTAAATTTATGTGAATGTTTTTAAATGCTAAATATTATTTTCAAAAAAAATTCTCCTTTTTTCTCTAATTCTATTTTGTTTTGCTTAACCGCGATGTTAACTTTTGGGCCGATTACTACTTATCTTTTTTCTTTCCCTCCCATCAACTTTCTCTTTTTTTTTCTTATTCTCATTCACTTCACGTGTTTTCTCTCTTTTTAGTTTGCAGATTAATTTTGTGGATGTCTTTGCTGTCTTCACAAGTTGTGATGGACAAATGACGTTGCCTATCGTCATTGAAACTACATCGGCCATCAACAGTTTCTCTTGGAAAGTGGTTGGCTTTTTATCAACTTCTTAATCTGTTTCTGTTTTGAGGGTATTTCGGAATAATAAATGATTTCACACGAGTCGATTTGGACCTGTCTTAAGTTTTATATGTTCTTTTGTTTATTTTTAGTATTTAATAACTTTTCACTTTTAGAAATGTAATGACCCAAATTCACGGACACCAGAAAAGCAAGTCATAGGGCCTCCGTCTTAGTAAACCGAGTTAGTAAATAATTATTAGGAATATTTGTAAGTCTAGTTGTGTGTTTAATTAAGCTTTGATTAAGTGAATTTAGTTTAATTAAAGGTAATTAAGGAAAAGGACTAAATTGAATGAAGGCTAAAAGTTTAATTATAGATTAATAGAAAGTAAAAAAGACTAAAATGACAAATATGCCATTTAGCAATAGTTGAGACCGCAAACTAAGTAAAAAATCTAAGATTTTATTGTTTTATTATATTAAATAATAATGTATATCATTATTTTATTATTTTATGATTTTATATTATATATTATTATTAATTAATATTATATTGAATGAATTTAGATGATGACAAATGTGTGGTAATGATAATAACTATGTGTAATAAATATATAGTTAAAAATGTAAATGGTATATATAATTACTTGTATTTTAAGCTAAAAGATATTTATATCAAATATTATTATTATATTAGACTAAATAAATAAAAGAAGTAAAGTAAATAAAATAAAAGAATGAAACAAAAGAAAGAAGAAAAAGTAGCAGAAGCATTAGAAAGAAGCAGAAAGAAAAGGGAAAGAAAAATAAAAAGGAGAAATTAGAGTTTTGAAGCTTTAAACTTTAATAGGTAAGTTAATGAAGCCCTATTTCTTTAATTTTGATGTTTTAAAAGTTTTAGAACAAAGTTTTGATGGAACTAAGCTAAAGTTTTGAAAGTTCATGGGTTTTTAAGAATAGTTCATGTTGAACTAGAAGAAGAATTAAGGGTTTAATTGAATGAATTATAAGTTAGAATTGATTAAAGGATTAACTTGAAAACTAGACTATAAGTTTTGTGTTATATGGATTAAATTGAAAGAAAGTTGAAATTAGGGTTTTTTTTATAAGCATTATAGAGTTAAGTAGAATATGGAAGAAAGATAAATAGAAATGAAGTATAAAATTGAGTTGGAAAAGTAAGTGAATTTAATTAGAATTAAATTAAAAATAGGGTATAAATTGAATTTCAAATATTTTTATTAATTAGTATTATATTAATGGTGTAAATATTAGTATTTTCGTAGCTAACAAAGAACTCCAAGCATCGGCATCAAAAGGGAAGCAGAAAGCTATCAAGGACTAAAACAAGAAATATACGGTTTGTATTACTATAATTCAAGTTATTTGTTATTAAGTATTAATTTTTAAATTCTATGTGTATGATAAGAAAATATTAAGGTAAGTGATTTTATTGAATTAAATTTTGAAAAGTGAATTGAATGAAAATTATGTATTAGAATGGAATTGTATTTTTGAATGGTGAATGGATAAGTGTATTGAATTGAATGGTATACTTTATTGGAATTGAATTTGATATAAGAGTGGAATTGAATTGAGAAATAGATTAAATACCCTATTAACTAGTCTGGCTACGTCGGATATAATTGGCATGCCATAGGGTTTAGAAGAGTACAGGATTTATCGGCTTTGCCGATCAGGCACTTTATGTGTCGTATTCAGGCACCTCGTGTGCCGTATCAGGCACCTCGTGTGTCATTTTAGGTACTTTATGTGTCGTATACTAATCAGGTACTATGTACCGTTTAGGCACAATGTGTTGTATTGGTGTGTTTGGGTTGGAATCCGCGTATCCGTCAAAGTCCAGAGTGTTAATAGGGTGTATAATTGAAATGACAAATTTATATTAGTTTGATTGATTAATTATACTATTGAATACTGAAATGAATGAGAAGTTAAAATGTGAATCGAAATGAGATTAGATATGGAAAATATAAATTAAATGTTCATGTGGTAAATGTAATTGATGTTATGATTTATAGATGAAATTGATGCATAGCTAACGTGTATTATTATTGTTAATATAGTTTAAGTAGCATTGTACTAGAAATTCAATTGTTATATATATATATATATATATATATATAATGTTTATCCTTAGATTTAGTTAATTATAATTTGGTGGCATGTACTAGGTCTTGTTTTAGCCATTTGTATATGTTTTGTGCTTTGGATGTAAATGTAGTACATAACTTTTAAGAAGGTTATTGAAATGAATGAATGAAAATATAAGTTAATTTTGAAAGATATGATGAATGTTATTTGATTAAATTTTTAAGTCAATGATTTAGGCCTATTTAGGTGTATTAAGTGTGTAAATACTTTAGTTGGAATATTGGTATTGGATTGGTTTTGGTTTGAAATTTGCAGGGAGGTTAGTTTAATGTTTTGGGCTCATTTTTAAGTCCACAAGGCTTGGTACATGGGCGTGTGACCAAACCTGTGAGACACACGGCTAGCACATGGGCGTGTGTACTGGCCGTGTGTCCCCTGCAACTTAAAATGTGAAATCAGGATATCACACGGGCTAGATACGGCCGTGTGTCTTGGCCATGTGAAGGACACGGCTCTTGTATGGCCGTGTGATACGACCGTGTGAAAATGGCTTAAAAATGGTGAAAAAATCAGGTTACCACATGGCCTAGCCACATGGGCGTGTGCCCAGGCTATGTGGCCCTCTGTTTCTCATTAAATTGCAAGTCAGCCTGCCACACGGGCTGGCCATACGGCCATGTGAGCCGCACGAGCTGGCCACGCAGCCATGTCCCAAGCCACACAGGCGTGTGCCCCTATTTTCATGAAATTTTTTTTAGAGTTTTCTATAGTCTCCAGTTTAGTCCTAAATCATTTCCTAAGCATGTTTTGGGCCTCGTAGGCCCATATCAAAGACTTTATGATAGAATTTGAAAAATTTTAAATTGAAATGAAAAATTATGATTCGGTTTTGTACGATAGCTAGTGTTTAAGTCCGGTAATGCCTCGTAACCCTATTCTGGCGACGGTTTGGGGTTAGGGAAAATTTTTGTTTACTTTTGTAGCACGCTTTTAGTCTTATTGATGCATTTAATCTTGCTTTTACAAGTGATTTTAGGAATCTTTTTGTTGTCATCCTCTCCAATTTAATGGATGCTTGATTTTTACCCATCGCTTTGGACCGTTCAAAGTTGATTCCTTATCGTATTAAGTGTTTGCAATCATTTTAGATATATCATGCTTGAGTTGTAACAGAGCTAATTGTCAATGTGTCATAATATTCTATGATGTTGAGGTTGAAGCCTTTATTGTATTAATAAAGCTTGTCATGTACCACCTACGACAAGTAATTATTATTATTTTTTGAATTATATAATTCCGTTCTTTTAATTTCTTTTTTATTCGCGAAGGTTGCCTTTCAACTATGACTTGAAAAACTATTCAGTCTACTGATATAAAATATGAAAGATGAACTTTTAGTTTTGAACTCTTATATTTAATTGGTAAAAAGGGAATTTTTAGTTAATAAACTTTTATTTAATTTCAATGTAAAATAAGGAAGAAGAGAAAAATAGAAAAGAAAGGAAAACATAAACATATAATTTTATATGAAAATGACAAGAATTAAACGTAAACGCAAGGAAGAAGAGAGTTACGGTGGCGTGATGAGTAGAAATTAGTTGTATCTCTAAAATTCATGCCGACTTCAATAAAAAAAATAAAATCAAGATATTTACAGACAGTAATAATGATTAATTTTTTTGTCGTAAGTGCTCTCTAAAAAGATAAACGATTGGTCATAAAATCTTACTTTATTTTCATGAATAGAAATCAAATCTCTTATCACATGGTTAAAGAATTAAAGTAAACAATCACTATGAATAATAATGATAAAATAGAAAAAATTATCTTTGACAGACTTAACATTTTAACTAAAATAGTATTTTAATTTTAACTATAAATTTAATATTGATCAATAAAAAAATGTAAAACTATTTAGTTTTACATGGGTAAGTATTATAATTACCAATCAAATACTTGAACTAAAAGCAAACAGAATAAATTTCAAGTATAAAGATTGGAGGAATAATTGAAAAAAGAAAAAAAGAAAAGAAATCAAGTTGGTGGACATCCAAAGCCACTCCTTCCAAGTTCCAAGCACTATTTAACTATTAGTATGTCCATTCTTGCATATGCCACAGCCTATAAATTATCACATAATTTCGTTGTCAGGTTTAACAATAATTGCTATTTTAATGATTTTACATTTGATATATCATAATAGTCAATATCACAAAATATTTATTCTCAAAAATTATCACTAAATATTAATAAATATTTTATTATTTTATCCAATAATGCAACTAGATCTTGAACATGAAAGATGCAAAGATTTTGTGGGATTAATAAATGGAGCCGATGGAGTGGCAAATAGCTGGCCAATAATTTTAGTATTTTGAAGTCTCTTTCTTCATAAAATAAAAGAAATCAATTAAGTAGTTTAAGCCTTGCTTAATGTTTGTTAATAAAATCCTTTGTTTTAAAATTTTTTTGTGTGTTAGGGTTTGAAAATCTCAAGGCTAATGTTGGAGTATTGGGTGTCAAGCCATCTCCATGCTTCCTGCCAGGGTTTAATAATAAAATTCTTTGCTTTAAATAAAAAACACTATTTATGTAGACTGAAACTTGGACAAAGATTTTATAAATTTGGTCTCTCTTACTTCAAAATAACTATTTAATAATTACATTATTTTGAATGACCTAGGATTTTGACCGTCAAGAGGTTTAACATTGAGTTAAATATTTGTAATCGATTTTATCTTTGAATTTTATTTTTCAATTCTACTTAGACTACAAACAAATTTATAAAGTGTTAATAAACACGATATTTCACAAACTTCTCTTTAAATGATCAAAATCACCTCAATAAACATGTATACTCTTAGAGTAGAGTGACTCGAATCCTTATTAAAATAAAATATAGTGGTAAAATAAAATAAAAGTAAAATCCATATAGAACTATACTTCTTTTATTTTACATTGATTAGATTAAGGTTTTTCAACCTTACTATACTTCATTTATTTGATATTGATTAGAATAAGGTTTTTTCAACCTAAAAATATATGTATTCTAAACTCCTCTTGTATCATTCGAATTCAACATTAGTGAATTTTCTTCTCCCTTACCCATGATTTTTCCTGAAAGGGTTTCCACGTAAAATTTGTGTGTTTTATTTTTTATTTTTTTTACTTTGCGATCATTCTATATTGTCATTATCAACATTAGTTTCTACAAATCGGTATCAAAGCTTTATAGGTTGATTGTCTTGACCACAGTAATAGCAACATTGAAGTATGATATTTTGTTGTTGGATCGCAACACCAGATTTGTGTTGTGGCAGATAAAAATGCAAGTAGTCCTTGCACAAATAGATTTAGAGGATGCCTTGCTAGGGGTAGATAAGATGCCTTCGATATTTACGGAGAAAGAGAAGAAGCGTAAAGATCAAAAGGCTTTAAAGAAATTACATCTGCATTTTTCGAATGAAATTCTACAGGACGTGATGAAGGAGAAGACTATCACTACATTATGGGAAAAGCTGCAGCAACTATGCATGTTGAAAACCCTAACTAGCAAGTTGCATATGAAGCAGTGTAACGGCCCAATTTCAGTGAAATCGAAACAATGGTTTCGTGACTAAAAAGAGAATTTATTTTAATATTATTACATGGTTTATATTATGATAGGAAAGTTGTATGAAAATACTGATAGGAAAATTTTACCGATTTAGTGATTAATTAGGAAAGGGACCAAATTGCATAAAGTGTAGAAGTTGAATTCTAGAAGCTAGAAGGATTAAATGGCTATGAAATTCAAAACTTAAGGTCCTTATATGGTAATTAGACCATCAATCAAAAGTTAGTAGATATTTATGGATGTATCATCCATAGATTTGACAAAAAGAAAAAGACTCAATTGGAATTGTAAAAAATAAAAGATGAAAATTAAGTAATTAGAAAATATTATCATTTTGTTCATCTTCATCCCTAAAAATTCTATGGAAAACCTAGGAGAGAGAGAAGAGACTTTCTTGGCTTAATTGGGTAAGTTCTCATGTCCCCTTTTTAGTAATTTTTATATTTTTGAAATCGGGATAGTGAAACCTATCTAAATTGGGGATTAATTTGAAAAGTTATCAAAGTTTAAGATTTGTGCCATGGATGAACATGCTTAAAATTGAAAATTTATGGTAGAAAATGAAAGATTGTTAGTAGTTAAACAACTTTTACAAAGTGATTTTTGATGAAATTGTGATTTAGGGACTAAATTGTGAACTTGTGAAATTCAAAGAAAAATTTTGATTTTTGAGAAACATAAGTGCTGTAAATGACGTATATGAAAATCAGCTAGGCTTGAAAAGAGGAGTGAATTGCATTAATTTCATCTATCGAGCCTAGGGATGAAATTGGAAATAATAAAAAAGTTTAGGGGAAAACTAGTAATTTTGCCTAAAATATAAATTGAGTCCAAATGAATATGAAGTGTGATAGATTGATGATTAAATTCATTTATATAGATCTAGAAAACTCAAATACGAAGCAAGATCGAGGAAAAGAAAAGATTCTGGATTAGTAGATTTTTGTACGAACAAGCATTAAGGTAAGTTCATGTAACTTAATATTGAATCTTGAAATGCTTGAAAGGTATGATATGTGATATGAATGTTAATTGAATGTTCAATGTATAAATATGATGAAATGTTGAAATTGCTTGAGAAAAGGGATAAGTCCCGGTTGAATGGAGGAAATTCGATAGATTAGTGTAAAGGTGATTCTGCATGTGTTGCAGACAGGATTTAGCTCTAGCGAGTAGTCCTGTTAAGCCTCTCAAGCACTATGAGATAAAGTTCTACAAGTGTAATGATTGGTAATCGTATGTGTTGTGGACTACCGTAGCTCTATGTGAGTATCAAAGTACATGATTTGCTTAATTGTGATTAGTAGTCATTCCGCATAAGTTGTGAAACTACCATAGCTCTGTGTGAGCATCAAAGTATGTGATTGCCCAAAATATTTGAAAAGGGTAGCTCAAGAGTTTCGTACACTTTAAGTGCACTATATGAAAACATCCGTTGATATTTCGATAAATTCAATGGGAAAAGCTTGGAAAGGGATTTATGGAATTTGAATGATTTTATCTTGAAAATGTACATATGGTATGGAAATTGTAAATACATGGAAATCATGAAATGATGAGCTCATCCAAATAGTGAGATTATGCAAAGTTACTTGACTAACTTAATTTGTTTGAGTCGTGTGATAGGCTAATAATTCATTTATTTGGATGCTTATGTATGTGATTAAAGTACATGATAATACATGGTAAAATGGTTTCTTGTTACATGAACTTACTAAGCACTAAGTGCTTACAAGGTTTTATTTTCTATGTTTTATAGTGCTCGGAAGCTTGAAAGGTTGGAAAACGGTCGGATTATCATCACATTATCAACCGCCTCATTTTCGTATATAAAGATGTTCTATTTTAGTATAGTGGCATGTATAGGATAATAGTGTCAATGTTAATGATGAATTGGATGAATGTAACCTAGCCATTGGAATGACCAGTGATGATTTAATTTTGGCATGTATATAAGGTGAAAATTATGGTTTTTTCGTGTGTGTTGATTTGGTTGGATTAATTAGTCTAAATATGCACGTTAAAAAAGATAGAAACAAAAATAATTGTGTATGTGATAAAGTAGCATATTGTATGGTTAAATTGACTTATAAATCATGTTTGAATTGGTATGTTGCTATTGGAAATGTTTGGTGCAGGTGTTGGATGAAAATGAGTGAGAAATAGAGCTTGGAAAATTGCCTTATTTTGTCCATACGGGTAGACACACGGGCGTGTGTCTAGGCCGTGTGTAACACACGGGCTGATGGATGAGCTTATAACTAGGCCATGTGTCCCTTGCATCTTATAATTTTAGAAACATAATACCCTGTATCGAGCACATGGGCTCAACACGGGTGTGTGCCTCAGCCGTGTAAGGTACACGGCCTAGAGACATGAGCGTGTGACACGACCGTGTGAAACCTGCACCTATTTTCAAAATTTTGAATTAACCACACGGCCTAACACACGAGCGTGTGACTTGGCCGTGTGACCCAAATTTATTCATGGGTTGCAAGTCAGAGAGTTATGATAAACCATAATATATACATATTTTTATCCCATATTTGGCACATTTATGGATAAATTATCATTGAATTTGTGGAATTTAATGCTCCTAATACCATAACTTCATGTTTTATACTTAGGTAGGCATACGAAAGTAAAAAGAACGAGAAACGAGCCAAAAATAAAGAAATTAGGCCAAGCCTAGAAATCAACACGGCCTGGACTTACTCATACGGGTGCACCACACGTCCGTGTGAATTTAGCAGACCTGAACATGGCCTGAACCCGAATCTCACGGGCATGTCACATGGGCATGTCCCTGTCGTGACGAGTTTTAATTTCACACGGAAAAGGGCACTTAGGGGCTAAGAAAGGTATTCCAGAGTCTATATAAACACCCTAGGAGAGGAATAAAAGGACACACAGAGCAGAAAGCAAAGAGTTACTCGAAGAAAGCTGGTTGATCCATCTCAGAAGCCGGAATCTTCTTCAAGACTGAAGATTTCCCTTCAATTTCTTTCAGGGGTTTTAGGGTTTCTTTATGTTTTGTTATTTTCCTTATTTTGAGATGTTCTTCTTTATAAACATGAACTAAATCCCTCAAATACCTGAAGGGGATGAAACCTAAGACGGATCTTGTTATTATTTTATGAATTATATGATAAATACTTGGTTTGTTCTTAATTGTGTTTTTAATCATTGTGTTGATATTCCAGGATATTAATTCAATTCGAATGTGATTATTCAGTAGAGCAAAAGTCTCTGCTTAAGAGTAGATCCAACACAATTAAGCGGAGTTGATCGCACTCCTAGACATAGGACGGCGTAAATTTGCCGAATTAGAGTCAAATCTAATAGGGGAATTCATAGATCGAGTTAATGCAACACTGGGGGTTTTAATTAGGAAGAAATTTCAATTAATCAACCTAGGGTTAGATATTTTTAGTCTCGATAGAGATAATAACATAATTTAGGGATTTCTACGGATCAAGTTAAGTGAATAAATCGTCTAATTCAGAGTTAAATAACAAGTGAAGTCTAGGTGGATTCTTTCTTTGGTATTGTCTAAATCAATCAGTTTTCCCAAAGAGTATTTCCCCAATTTACTCTTTGTGCATTCTTAGTTTAGTTAATAATTAGTTTAATTAAAACAAATTCTCTTATTTTTAGGCTAGATAATAAAAAGAAGGTTAATACTAGTACTTTTAGTTCCTATGGGTTCGACATTCCGGTCTTGCCATAAGCTATACTACTTTTCGATAGGTGCGTTTGACTTATTCGTGATAATAGTTAATATCTAGGTATGATCATAAAATTTAAAACTTATCACGAGCACATCAAGTTACATGGGCTAAGGACACGGGCGTGTGAACCCACACGGCCTTACCACACGGGCATGTCCCATACCATAAGGGGCGTGTGACTCTTATAAGTGAGAAAAAATTTGAAATTTTGCGAAAAATTCCCCGAGATCCTGATTTGGTCCTAAATTGATTCTAATGCATGTTTTGGGCCTCGAGGGCCCTACTAAGGGACGTCTTGACTAATCTTGGAAAATGAATAGTGTTTGACACAATTTATTTAAAAATGTTCTGTAAACTCTAGTAATGCCTTGAAACCCTATTTCAGCGACAAATACAGGTTAGGGGTATTACATTTATTGGTATCAGAGCTACGATTTAGTTGATTCTCGGACTAACATAGCAAGCATGAGATTAGTTATACTTGCCATTATATTATTTGTGATAGTGTGATATCTCCTAACTATTTTAAATGTGTTTTTCTTATAGTAATGTCATCCAACCAAGCTAGAGCTGAATCTGAGAAAGTTGAGAGCCATGCTCCGACTTCAATTCAAAGATAAGTAACCAGTAGCAGAAGACCCGTATCTGAGGGCCGGGGTGAAGAAACAAAAGTATTTTTTTTAAATGATGAACGAATGGTTTACCCAATATTTGAGAACTAACCCGGCTATGCAACAAGCTCCCCCACCTACTCATCCACAGTCGATTCCCAAAATACCACAAGGCACTGAATCTGTTAGGACAGGTAAGGCCCCGATAGATAAAATCAGAAAATATATGGCTGAAGAATTCCGAGCAACAACTGAAAATGATCCGGAAAGAGCTAAATTCTGGTTAGAAAATACTTTCTAGGTTTTAGATGAATTATTTTGTACACCAGCTAAGTGTTTGAAATGTGCAATGTCTCTATTAAAAGATACAACTTATCATTGGTGGAACACTCTGATTTCTGTTGTGCCAAAATAGAATGTCACCTAGGAATTTTTCCAGACAGAGTTTAGGAAGAAATACATTAGTCAGAGATTCCTCGATCAGAAACAGAAAGAATTTCTCAAGCTTAAACAAGGAAACATGACGGTGTTTGAATATGAACGGGAATTTGTCTGGTTGAGTAAATATGCCAAGGAATGGGTTCCAATCGAGGCTAATATGTGTAAACTATTTTAAAAAGTGCTGAACGAAAATATTAAACTGTTGAGTGGGTTCCTCAAAATAAGAGAATTCGTTGTAATGGTTGATCAGGCATATAAAGTAGAAGAATTAAATAAAGAGAAGAAACAAGCCAAAAGAGAAGCCCAAACTTTTAGCAAAAGACTTATGGGAAATTACAATCTTCTGTTTCAAAGAATTCAAAGAAATATCATGATTGCCCTACTTCAGTGATGGGGCATTCTAGCAAAGAACAATGTTTTCAATGCTTTAATCCGAGATCTCCCACTCCATCTGTAACTAGTGTAGGAAGTGTTGGTAATCCTAAGCCGAGATGTAAACATTGTAATAGATTCTATTTTGGGGAATGACGTATGAAAAAGGGTGCCTGTTATAAATATGGTTTACTCGAACATTTCCTCAGAGATTGTTTAAAAATAGTTGAAAAAGAGGCAGATTAGACTTCAAAGCCGGTTAATCCTGCTTCGAGGGGTAGACCACTTTGATATCCCAGAAATGTCAATGGTAGCCGAGGAGCTACAAAAGATTCAACAGTTAAATCTGAAGCACGAGCACCAGTGAGGACATATGTTATCCGTGCTAGAGTGGATGCTTCTGCACCAGACATCATTACTGGTACATTCTCTTTACTTGGCACTGATATTACTGCTTTCATTGATCCTGGTTCTACGCATTCTTATATATGTACAAAGCTGGTATCTGTTAAAAATTTACCTATTGAATTCACTGAATTTGTGGTTAAAGTTTCAAACCCCCTCTAATGTGTTATAGTGGATAAAATTTGTAAAGGTTATCCACTGTTGGTAAAGGAATGTTGTTTTATGGTTGATTTGATGTTACTGCCTTTTAATAAATTTGATGTGATCTTGGGAATGGATTGGCTAACCCAGTATGATGCAGTGGTAAATTGTAAACAGAAGTACATTGTATTAAAATGTCAGAATGGTGAATTACTCCATGTTGAATGTGATAAACTGGATGGATTGTCTAATGTGATTTCAGTCATGACAGTTTTGAGGTGTGTTAGAAAAGGGTGTAATGCTTACCTTGCCTATGTGTTGGACACTAAAGTATCTGAGTCAAAGATTTAGTCAGTGTCAGTTATATGTGAACTTCCTGATGTATTTTCGGAAGAATTACTTGGGTAAACACTGAAAAGAGAAGTAGAATTTTCTATAGATCTGGTTCTAAGAATTACTCCGATATCTATAGCACTTTACAGAATGGCTCCTACTGAATTGAAAGAGTTGAAAGTACAGTTGCAAGAACTTACTGATAGAGGCTTTGCTCGGCCTTGTCATTCACCTTAGGGTGACCCGATTCTGTTCGTGAAGAAGAAAGATGGATATTTGAGATTGTGTATTGATTACAGGCAGCTTAACAAAGTCATAGTAAAGAATAAGTACCCGTTGCCTTGGATCAATGACTTGTTTGATCAGTTGAAAGGTGATACTGTATTTTCAAAAATTAATCTCCATTCGGGTTATTATTAGTTACATGGTAAAAGAGTTTGATGTGCCGAAAATAGCTTTCAAAACCAGGTATGGGCACTATGAGTTCCTTGTGATGCCATTTAAGCTGACTAATGCACCTGCTATGTTTATGGATCTAATGAACATAATATTTAGACAGCATTTAGACAGGTTTGTGGTGGTGTTCATTGATGATATTCTAATTTATTCTCGAGATGAAAATGAACATGTTGATCATTTGAGAATTGTACTACAAACTCTGCGTGAAAAGTAGTTATATGCTAAATTCAGTAAATGTGAGTTTTGGCTTCAAAAAGTTAGATTTTTTGGACAGATTATATCTACTAAGGGTATTAGGGTTGATCCGAGTAAAATTTTGACTATTGTCAATTAGAAGCCACCGAAGAATGTAACTAAAGTCAAAAGTTTTCTAAGATTAGCTGGGTATTATAGGAGATTTGTACAGGGATTTTCTATGACAGCTTCTCCGATGACACATTTATTGTAGAAAGATGTAAAGTTTAAGTGGACCGATAAATGTCAACAGAGTTTTGATAGATTGAAAGATCTATTGACAAAAGCACCTATACTAGTACAGCTTGAACCTGGTAAGGAATTTGTAATTTATAATGATGCTTCCTTAAATGGTTTAGGTTGTGTCTTGATGCAAGAAGATAAAGTAATAGCTTATGCTTCAAGACAGTTTAAGCCACATGAAAAGAATTACTCGGTACATGATCTTGAGTTGGCAGCTTTTGTGTTTGCACTAAAAATCTGGCGAATTACTTATATGGTGAAAAATGTCATATTTACATTGATCATAAAAGTTTGAAATATTTGATGATACAAAAAGATTTGAACTTGAGATAGTGCAGACAGCTCAAATTGTTAAAGGATTATGATCTGGTTATTGATTATCATCTGGGTAAAGCCAATGTAGTTGCTGCTGCTTTAAGTCGAAAGTCTCTATTTGCTTTGCGAGCTATGAATACCCGGTTGTTATTATAGAAAGATGGTTCAATCTTGGCTAAATTGAAAGCTAGACCCATGTTTCTGCAGCAGATCTATGAAGCTCAGAAAAATGATGGTGCGTTACAAGCTAAATGGGTACAGAGTGAATCGGGTACTGAGTTAGGATTTCAAATTAGGTCTGATGGTTTTCTGTTATTTCAGAAATAGAATATAAATTGAGTCCAAATAAATATGAAGCGTGATAGATTGATGATTAAATTCATTTATATAGATCCGAAAAACTCAAATACGAAGCAAGATCCAAGAAAAGAAAAGATTCTAGATTAGTAGATTTTTGTACGAACAAGCATTGAGGTAAGTTCATGTAACCTAATATTGAATCTTGAAATGCTTGAAATGTATGATATGTGATATGAATGTTAATTGAATGTTCATTGTATAAACATGATAAAATGTTGAAATTACTTGAGAAAAGGGATAAGTCTCGGTTAAATGAAGGAAATTCGATGGATTATTGTAAACGTGATTCTGCATGTGTTGTAGACAGGATTTAGCTCAGACGAGTAATCCTGATAAGCCTCTCGAGTACTATGAGATAAAGTTCTACAAGTGTAATGATTGGTAGCCACATGTGTTGTTGACTATCGTAGCTCTATATGAGCATCGAAGTACATGATTTGCTTAATTGTGATTGGTAGTAATTCCATATAAGTTGTAGAACTACCGTAGCTCTATGTGAGCATCGAGGTATTAAAGTGATTAGTAGTAACTCCACATAAGTTTTGAAACTACCGTAGCTCTATGTAAACATCGAAGTATGTGATTGCCCAAAAGATTTAAAAAGGGTAGCTCGAGAGTTTCGTACACTTTAAGTACACTATATGAAAACATCCATCAATATTCCGATAAATTCAATGGGAAAAGCTTGGAAAGGGGTTCATGGAATTTGAATGATTTTATCTTGAAAATGTATATATAATATGGAAATTGTAAATATATGGAAATCATGAAATGATAAGCTCATCCAAGTAGTGAGTTACACGAGTCAGGGACATAGACGTGTGAACTCACACGGCCTTACCACACGAGCCTGTCCCATACCACACGGGCGTATGACTCTTGTATGTGAGAAAATTTTTAAAATTTTGTGAAAAATTCCTCGATATCCCAGTTTGGTCCCAAATCGATTTTAATGCATGTTTTGGGCCTCGAGGGCCCTACTAAGGGACATTTTAACTAATCTCAAAAAATGAATAGTGTTCGACTCGGTTTATTTGAAAATGTTCTGTAAACTCTGGTAATGCCTCGAAACTTTATTCTAATGACCAATACGGGTTAGGGGTATTACAAGCAGCGTCTTTATGCTCATCATTTGGAGAAATGTGCGTTTATGCACGAACACTTAACTGTGTTTAAAGAAATTCTCTCAAACCTAGATGCCATGGAGGCTTGGTATGATATAGATGATTTAGGGTTAATTTTATTTTTTTCATTGCCCCGGTCCTATTCAACCTTTAAAGATATGATTTTGTATAGCCGCAAATCTCCCATAATTAATGAAGTCTATGCTTCCTTGACCTTGTATGACAAGATGAAGCATCTTGTAGTTGGATCTGACTCTCAATGAGAGGGTATCATTGTTTGTGGGAGGCAAGAACAAAATACTGATGATAATCGTTGGAGGACACATGAACGAAATCCTCACAATAAATCTAAAGGTAGATCGAGATCTTCAAACAGAGGTAAAACCTGTAACTTCTGCAAGAAAAAAATGGCACATTAAATCTGAGTGCTATAAGTTGCAGAACAATATCAAAAGGGAGGTTACGAATCAAAAGGGAAAACAAATAAAATAATCCGGTGAAGCTGATGTTGTAGAAGACTACAGCAATTGAGAACTCTTAGTTGCTTCTTCCGACAACTCTAAAGTGAATGAAGAGTGGATCATCGATTCTAGTTGCACCTTCCATATGAGTCCCAATCAAGATTAGTTTACAACTTATGAAACAATGTCTGAAGGTGTTGTTTTGATGGGAAATAATGTTTCATGTAAAATCGCAGGTATTGGCATGATCAAAATTAAAACGTTCGATGGAGTCATCAGAACACTTAATGGCGTAGACATGTACTATAATTGAAGATGAATTTGATTTCGTTGAGTAATCTTGATTCAACAGGGCACAAGTAAATAACTGAAAGTGGGGTTTTGAAGATTAGCAAGGGTTCCCTCGTTGTGATGAAAGGGCAGAGAAAGACTGCCAAGTTATATGTTTTGCAAGGTTCTATTATTACTAGTGATGCAACTGTCGCTTCTTCTTCCTTGTCAGATGATGATGTTACTAAACTTTGGCATATGCATCTAGTGCATATAAGTGAGAACGACATGTTAGAATTAAGCAAAAGATGACTTCTTGATGAACAAGGCATTAGCAAACTGAAGTTCCATGAGTACTACATTTTTGGGAAGCAAAAGAAAGTTCGATTCACCAGAGGAATCCATAACACAAAGAGAACGCTGCATTATATTCATTCTGATCTATGGTGACCATCTAGATTGCCTTTGAGGGGTGACGCTAATTATATGCCAACGATCATTGATGATTTTTTTTAAAAAGTTTGGGCATCTTTCCTGAAGTAGAAAAGTGATGTGTTTTCCGCGTTTAAGTCTTGAAAAACTATGATCGAGAAGTAAAAAGGAAAACAGATAAAACACCTTTGCACAGATAATGGCTTGGAATTCTGCTCTGATGAGTTTATTAAATTCTGCAAATCAGAATGAATCGTGACATGCTTGACAGTTCATCATACTCCATAGCAAAATAGCATTGCAGAATGGATGAATAGAACAATCATGGAAAATGTAACGCCCTAAATTTTTGAACTTTTGTTTATTAATTTCTGTTAATAATTAAGTATTTACTTCAGTGGCTAAGTGTTTTGTTTGTATGTTTGAGATCAGTGGTTCAAATGTCACTTTTGGATACTTTTGTTATTCTTTTGATTTAACATTTACTCTGGACTTCTGACTTAAGTTAAATTATGTGTAAATCTGTATCAAGAATGAGCCTGTTGGTTTAATGGTTAGACTCATGTATACCTTTGGTCTTGTGCTTGAGTCTCTACGAAAGCAATAAGAAAATATTTTATACTAATTGGTAAAATTTAATTTTTTTAATTTATGAAATCATTTTTCTATTTTCCCTCTTCATATGTTTTTACATTTTTGTTTTTATTTTTTTCTTTTTCCCTTTTTCCTTTCTTCTTATCGTTTTCTTTTCTTCTTTGTTTTATTTTCACTCCTTTTTATTTTTTTCATTAATCTTGCTACTATTTTGCCAAAGGAATTGTGTAGTTGTCGTATTCGACTAAGAAGTTATCAGTGTAAATTGGGTGTTGAAGTTTTGTTAGCATTACTTGTTTATTAATTGTCAAATCAAATTTTCTTGTTCTTTTTCTTCGATTGCTCTTTTTTGAATGTTCAATTTATTCTTGTTCTTAGGTGAAGAGACTGCTTGTCAAGATCCTTCATTGGTTTAGGTGCTTGGGTTGATTTTTTTCGAACAAGAGTAAGCGATAGGTTACATTTGGGGTTTTTGGGTCGAAAGTTTGACAAAACTTTGATCGTGAATGCGTTTGTTGTTGAATTAGTTTGGAAATCATTTGATTAAGCAAATGGCTATTGTTTTTAGCTTCCTTATTGAAATTGTATTAGGTGTGTAATGAAAACCTGAATTTTAGCAATTTCTAAACATCAAAAAATATAGTTGTCGATGCCACACGGCCGTATGCCATGTAACTCACTATTTAGAATTTAGAATCACACGAGCTAAAGACACGGGTATGGGTCTAAGCTGTGTAACTCACTATTTTAAATTTAGGGTCACACGGGCTAGAGACACAAGCATATGTCCAGGCCGTGTAACTCATTGTTTATGAATTAGGGTCACATGGGCCATAAACACGGGTGTGTGTGCAAGCTGTGTAACTTACTGTTCTGGGAATTTGAGTCATACGGTCGTGTGTTAGGCCGTGTGTGTTAATGAGCTAGGCCACACAAACGTGTGCTAAGTCGTGTAGACCACACGAGCCAGCTATCTTGATCGTGTGAATCCACATGAGCGTGTGCGTAAAAAATCAAAATTTTTCCCAAGGGCCGCATTTGTCATTCGAATTGAACATAGGCCTTCCGTAGGGTCTGTAAGCTCTGAATTAGGCTATAAAACTTATTATTTGATGATTTGTTACTGAAAATCTATTTATATGAACATATATCTATCGGGTTAGTTGATGAGCAAGCATGTTCTATATTGTCTGGATCTGTACCACTGTATATGCATGTCTGATATTTATTAATCATGCATCCGTATTGGGATGAGATATGTGATAAGGAATAAAGTGTAGACAATTTAATTATCTGTTGATTCTGGTGGTTAAGCCATACATACATTTTTTATTCTGGCAAGTTATTGCATTGATCTGGCAGCTAGTCTACAATATTCTGAATATGACTTACAGTCACTATGTGGTGTGTAAAGATGAATGAGTATTTGATACCCTATTTAGTGTGCAGGGGTGGTTGGAGATAGTGTGTAGTGGATTGGGGTAGGACTCTGAATTTGTATCTAAATTGTAATTGTATCTGGTATGTTTTGTATCTGAATCTGTAAATGTATCTGATATGTTCTGTATCCATTTCTAATTATGATATTCGACTAAACAATATCTGAAGGTAAGATCGAGACTGTTTGTACTTAATTAGTTTATAAGTTCTACACTGAATATATAAACTCACTTCAATTGTTGTTTGAATTTCAGGTAATCCTCAGAGTTGATCGTCAGTGTGTCAAAAGCTTGGTCATATCGTTTAATTAACTTGTTATATTATTTAGTTTTACGTTGTTACTATCTTACTAGGTTTGTGGATTTTAAATGCTGGGTTTTGTATTTTGATTATAAGCTTTTAAATGTCTTAAGTTGATTGAACTCTAATTATTAAAGGTTGGATTTTTTTTTGAAAAAGTTAATGTAACTCTCCATACTTGGTCATATTGTCTAGGTCAGGTTTTGAGTATTACATTTAGTGGTATCAAAGCTAGGTTTACCAAAACTCGAACTGTATTTTCTCGGTACCCGTTTATATGAAAAGTATGGTTTTGAATAAAATGTTTATCTGATTAAATCTGAAAACTTATTTTATAAAAGACCAACTCTCCGGTGCCAAACCTGTAAGTACTTCTACTTTAGCTATACTAATTAGCTAGAAAATATTGTAGTAACTAGACTTATTGGCTTTAGTTAAAGATTGTGATATGAACTGTGAAATAATATATTTGATAAGAATTTCGAATTGATCTGTGCACTTCTTACATTGTAGATAAATTGATATAATGAGTTTGCGAGGTATCCGTAGACATGGTTCTCGTGGGCGTCGAGGAGGAGCTCAAGCAAAGTCATCCTCTATGGGCAGTATGCCCAATCTAGAGACTTTTGGTACTCCACTACTGAGATTGGGTTTCAAACTTTGACAGCCAGGGATGATGTACTGTTCCAAACTATGCTTTGTATATTAAAGAGGGTCACTAGGATCCATTCTGGATCTAGGAACCGAGGTTGGTTACTGAACGACATCGACTGAATGGTGTTGAGTTGTTTAGGGGTGTCACTAGAGTCGTCCCTACAATGGCCGAGTACTAGTTAGAGACAACTGAGCATATTATAAATGGCATTAACTTCACTCCTGTACAGAAACTGAGGCGCTCTACTACGAGATAAGGCTTACCAGTGGTGGTTGACTATTGAGCAAGGTGCCTAGTCCGAACAAATCGCTTGGAATTTCTTCAAGAGTTCCGTTCAGAGTAAATATGTGGAGGAGAGTTATGTGGAGGCTTGTAGACGTGAGTTTATGAGCTTAGTTTAGGGTGAGAGCTTTATGGCTGAGTACGAGGCTCAGTTTTTGAGATTGAGTAGTTATGTTATGGTCTGGTTCCCAACGACTATGAGAGGAGTATTCGGTTTATGGAGGGACTAAGATATAATTTGAAAGTTCTGATAGCTCCTCAGAGGGAGCAGGTTTTTGCAGCCTTGGTTCACAAGGTGAAGATCGTAGAGGAGATGATGCGTACTGAATATGATAGGAGAGACCGAGAGAGAGGTCAAAGTAAGCTAAAGAGGGATTCGAGTCCCTCTAGTTCTGTGTAATGCCTTAAGAAATGAGCTAGATTTGATGGGCTTTCGAGGACTGAGGCATCAGTTTAGATTGTGCCTCTAAAATGGTAACTCTAAGATCAGATGAGGATACTGAGATCGCTATAGTAAGTTAGTGTTGAAATAATCTCTCTAATGTAATCTCTGCCCTTGTACCTGAAAAGCTAGTTCGAAAAGTTTGTAAAGCATACTTAGCCCTTGTGTTTGATTCTGGTTCTGCAAAACTTTCTATTAAAGACATTCGTACTATAAGGGACTTTCTAGATATTTTTCCAGAAGAGTTGTCGAGGATACCTCTGGACAGGGAAGTTGAGTTCGATACTGAATTGCTACCCAATACTGCCCTCGTGTTTATTACTCCTTACCATATGGCACCAAAAGAGCTTATGGAACTAAAAGTCCAGCTTTAGGAACTTCTAGATCGAGGGTTTATTCGACCAAGTGTGTCTCCGTGAAGAGCACCGATTTTGTTTGAAAAGAAAAATGGCAGTATGATAAGGATGTGTGTGTATTATCGTCAACTGAATAAATTGATGGTAAAGAACATGTATCCACTTTCGAAGATTGACGACCTATTTAATAAATTTCAAGTAGCATCTGTATTTTACAAAATTGATCTTCATTCTAGATACCATCAGCTTAAGGTTAAGGAGACTGATGTGTACTAGATTGCTTTTAGGATTTGTTGGTTGAACTCCAATTATTAAAGGTTGGATTTTTTTTAAAGAGTTGATGTAGCTCTCCATACTTGGTCATATCATTTAGGCAAGATTTTGGGTGTTACAGAAAAGGTTCAATCTATGTTGTCAAGTGTTTGTTTACCGAAGTTGTTTTGGACTAAAGCGGCCTCTACTACATGTTTTTTTATTAACCGGTCTCCATCTGTTGCCATTAAGAAAAAGACTCTACAAGAGATATGGTTTGGTAACCTTGTTGATTATTTTGATTTTAATATTTTTAGGTATCCTATGTATACTCATGTTGATAATGGGAAATTGAAACCTAGATTCATTAAATGTGTTTTTCTTGATTATAAGATCGGTGTTAAAAGGTATAAGTTATGGTGTCCTAAAAATAGAAAAGTTGTGATTAGTAGAGATGTTATTTTTTTATGAAACTGCTATGCTACCTAACTTATCTCTTAAAGACTCTTCCAATAAAGACCAGCAAAAGTAGGTGGAGCTTCAGATTGATCTAGGATCTACAACAGTGTCCATTCCTCAAGTTAGTACAGAAACTCAAAGTAGAGTTCTTTCTTCACCACAATATTTTATTGCCAAGAACAAGCCTAGAAGAGAAATTAAACCTCCAAAAAGGTACGTCGAGACTGATCTAGTTGTTTATGCTTTAAATGTGGCTGAAGATATAAATGCAAATCAAGAGCCATCTACTTATTCCAAGGTAGTTGGTTGTGAAGATTCAGAGAAGTGGATGATTGCCATGCAAGAAGAGATGAAATCACTCTATAAGAATAGAACACGAGATCTAGTTAAGCTTTCTAAAGGTAAAAAAAATTGTTCATTGTAAATGGGTGTTCAAAAAGAAAGAAAGAACTCCAGGAGTTGAAGAACCCGAATTTAAAGCAAAGTTGGTTGCAAAAGATTACAGTCAGATTCCAAGTGTAGACTTCACAGATGTGTTTTCTCTAGTTGTGAAACATAGTTCGATTTTAGCCTTGCTAGGTATTGTGGCCATGTATGATTTAGAGCTTGAGCAGTTAGATTTAAAAACATCGTTCTTACATGCAGAACTTGAAGAATATATTTACATGCAATAATCAGAGGGTTTTACAGTTTAGGCAAGGAAGATTATGTTTGCTTGCTGAAAAAGTCCTTGTATGGCTTGAAATAGTCACCAAGTCAGTGGTACAAGAAGTTTGATTCTTTTATGACTACTCATGATTTCAAAAGAAGCAGCTTAGATAGTTGTGTTTATTTTAAGAAAAACAGTGATAGTTCTTTTGTTTATCTACTCCTCTATGTTGATAACATTTGGATAGCAACCAAAGATAAATGAGAGATAAGAAAGGTTAAAGCCCAGCTTAGTAAATAACTTGAGATGAATGATTTAGGAGTAGCAAAGAAGATACTTAGGATGGAGATTCTCAGAGATAAAAAAGCATGTAAATTGTACCTAAGTCAGAAAGCGTATATTGAGAAAGTTCTTTACGGGTTTAATATGCAGAATGCCAAGCTTATTAGTACTCCATTAGCAACCCACTTTAGACTTTCATCTGCTTTGTCTCCGTAATCAGATGATGAGATTAATTACATGTTACATATTCTATATTCTAGTGCAGTGGGATCTCTCATGTATACTATGGTTTGCTCACGTCTAGATTTGTCATATACAATTAATGCAGTTAGTAGATACATAGTAAATCCCGATAAAGAACATTGGAAAACAGTTCAGTGGATTTTTATATACTTACAAGGTACTAATGATGTTTGCTTACAGTTTGGAAGAATTACAGATGAAGTCATTGGGTATGTTGATTCTGATTTTGCTGGAAACCTTGATAAAACAAGATCTCTCATAGGGTATGTCTTTCCTATTGGGGGTTGCACAATCAGTTGGAAAGGTACTTTACAAACTACAATTGCTTTTTCTACTACTGAAGCTGAATACATGGCGATGACTAAGACTTGTAAAGAAGTTATTTGGTTAAAAGGACTCTTTGGTGAACTCAATAAAGACCTTCAAATCAGTATAGTATTTTGTGACAATCAAAGTGCCATCTTCCTTACGAAGGATCAAATGTTTCATGAGAGAATCAAGCATATTGATGTTCGGTACCATTTTGTGCATGATGTTATTGCTCGTGGTGATATTGTTATGAGCAAAATTAGTACTCATGAAAATTTTGCAAATATGATGACTAAGTCACTTTCTATAACCAAGTCTAACCAAGTTTGAGCACTGCTTAGACTTGGTTGGTGTTCGTTGTTGAAGAACACCCCTTAAGGCATTTCGTGAAAGAGGTGGAGAACTTATTCGTTGAGAGTTCGTGTAAATGTGGAGATTGTTAGAATTGAGTGACTCGAATCCTTGTTAAAATAAAATATAGTGGTAAAATAAAATAAAAGTAAAATCCATATAGAATTATACTTCTTTTATTTGACATTGATTAAAATAATATTTTTCAACTTTACTACACTTTATCTATTTGACATTGATTAGAATAAGGTTTTTTTCAACCTATAAATAGATGTAGTCTAAACTCCTCTTGTATCATTCGAATTTGACATTAGTGAATTTTCTTCTCCTTTGCCCATGATTTTTTCCCGAAAAGATTTCTATGTAAAATCTATGTGTTCTTATTTTTTTTCTTTTTACTTTGCGATCGTTTTATATTGTTATTATCGACGTTAGATTCTACATATACCATATAAGATAATATTAAATTATAGTTAAAAAATAAAAGTTAAACGTTAAGGTGAATGATGTGATATTTGTTAAAAATAAAAGAGATTTATGAGTGAATTAAATTAAACAAAAATATATATTTACATGTCAAAAATTTTTTTGATATTTTTGTTATAAAAGTTTTTAAAATTTTCATAACCGAATTTATAAAGCTGTTATGTGCTTTTTATTTATTAGTTATTATATTTTTAATGTTTAATACTGTTCGTGAAATTTTTTAATTTTACAGGCATGTAATAGATAAAATAATTAACTTTAAAAAATTTAATCTTAAATTATATAAAAATTAAATTTAATCTAACACCCTCTTTTTACAAAATTTAAGAACATGTAATACGTTAAAGCTAAAGCTGGTGGATTTTGTCTGGAAACTCGCACACAAAATGGAAACACTGATGGGCTGATTATTTTTCCAGGCTACAGATGGGCTAATTTCTTTAAATGAAAATAATGGGCCAAGCTCTAATGTCAATTCTTTTGCCCATAGATTCACCCTATTGAACTAGCAATACCAAGGAACCACATGTATTTGTCTTCTCCTGCATATATGATTAGGGATGCTGGTCAACATAATCATGACGGAGATGTTATATTTATTGTAGAGCAATTTAAATTATTATTATTTATTTTCTGAAGGTTAAATAAATGAGTTTGACATAATTCATAAATATTATGTTGTGCACATGAATGAGGTAAAATGAACTCACGTATAATGACTCATAATCATAAGAGATCGAGTGTAGAGTCAGGATACGAATCCTAACTTAACTTTATCAAAATAGAGAATTGTATCTTGAGACATGTTTTTGTTGTTTCAAACCTCTAGCTTTGAAGTATGATTTCTCGAGACAATGTAGTTAATGTCTCAAGACAATAACCTTTATGTTTTCAGACTTATCTATTCTGTTTTAGACTCTTAATTTTAATATTGTCTATCTCGTGATAAGATGTTATATATGTTTTGAGATTTGATGATATATGTCTCGAGATATGTTCATTACATCTTGAGATTACTGTCATATATGAAATGATGAAAATTATTAAGAATAATTAAATATATGAATGAAATAAAAGAGTGAAATAAACATTAGTATTTAAATTTTAAGTAACATTGATTTAAAATTCCATCTCAAACTTAACCATTTTTTTTTTTTTTGAGAAGATTTAATTAACCGCCATCTATCAAAGCCTTTTAGTAATCATTGAAGTGCAGGCGCACAAGAAGCTTACAAATGAAAAAAAATATTTATATTTTAAAAAATTGTCCTTAGAAGAGATTATGAAATTAATATGAACAAAGTAAAAAATAAGCATGCTAAACTTTCTGCTGCTGGCATCGTCACTGTATTCATTTGCAATGATAACTCTGATAAATATTTTCCGACATAAATTATAAATTTTTGAGGTATAAAATTTTAATTTAATCATCGTATTAATAGGTTTAATTAGATGTTATTTAAATTAGATTAAAATTTAATATTTAAAGTATTGTATTCAATGGTGAAGTTAGGATTGGTAAGGGCAGTACCTTAAAATGAAATTTTTTTCATTTAAGTTTTTTTATAATTTATAAAATTTTAAATTAATAATAATAAAATTATGTTTTGACTCTCAAAATAATAAAAATTTAATTTAGTCTCTTGAAAATTATATATATACAATTTAATTTTTACCAAAAAAATTTTCCACCCTAACTGCATCCCTAATGATATATGCATGAGTACACAAATACATGTTCCTTGGTAATGCTAGTTCAATAGGGTATTGTTGCATTAGATTTTGTGAATCAATGGGCAAACAATTGACATTATATCGCCAGGCCCATTATTTTCTTTTAGTGAAATTAGCTTGCGCCATCTTTAGCCTTGAAAATTCATTAGCCCATCAGTGTTTCCGGTTGTTGTGTGTGTTTTGGAGACAAAATCCAGCAGCTCTAGCTTAATGTATTACATCTGTTCTTACCAAATGACTTTCAGTTTGTCATAATGTATCTTTAATCATAACAATCATATGAATCTTTGTTTTGCCTGTTCATGGCAATTTATCTGGATTTAGAAGTTCAGATGGTAATGGAATTCCAGGGATATGTTTCCACATCAAGGAATGTCAAAAACTCAAAATTGATGGGAAAAGAAAAGAGTTGCAAAACCCAGATAATTTCTATGCAATTCCAACTTGTGCATCAATGGACATGCCCTGAGATCATTTGTTATCCACAAAAGGCCAAGATGATGAGGCATGAAAACTTCTAAAGTTGCTGCATGTTTGAGATCGTAAATTTGTTGGTAATCCCATGAAGTCTTCATGGATTCTGATTCTAGTACACCTCATAGTAACGAGAGTCTATTGGTTCTACCAAGTTCAATTCTATTACAGTGACTGTAACAAAGAAAATCGCAATACTTGTTGATGAGAGCAATTATTTGTTGGAAAAATTCGGTTAAGAAAACGGTTTGCAGTTATATCTGAAATTTGAAAAGTTTAAAAATTGAATTGATTTGTGATATTTATAGCAATACAACTTTTACTGAAAACTACATGTGCTTTGTGCGAATTCATCATCACTTTCAATCAAACAACCTTCTGTACTATCCTCGTTCTACGAATTACTTCAAGCGTGATTTGAGCAATTCAAACTAAACATAGAATAAGTAATGATATTATTACTTTTAGTAGGAAATTGAAAATTGGTAAAGATCGTAATTCTCAAAAAATAGATTTTATTCTAAGTAAATAAATTACAACCATTTTTTGGCAAAAGAATGTTATATCTATAATCAAGAAGTGTATCTGTTGGGTCAACCGATGTTATCTATTTCTTGGAAGAGATAGAAGAATACTAGTTGAATAAGGTTTAAACAAATAATATTATTTAAATCGAAAACACACTCCAACTCCAATTGGAGCAGTGGTGGGTGGCACACCCTAGTAATAACTATTACGGTTCCCACCCATCTCTTGTAGTGTGAGGGGATTTGAGCTTCTCATGTATTGAGTCTAATTATGTGTGCTTCCTAAACTTTTGACCAAACATTTTATAATTTAATCCAACCCAATATTCATTTTATATTTCTCAAAATATATTTTAATTAATTAAACTAAATTAATTTCTCAATTAAATAATTTTCTTAACCCAATTCTAATTTTGTTAAAGTCATAACAACTTGACCATAAAAGAGACTATTAAGAAATCTATTTAATTTCCTTATTCAATGGATTAATGATAACTAATTAATTTAATTCTACTTTCGAACTTTAATTGTTTAAATAAATAAATAATAATTCAAAATTTTTAAATTAGTTTTCAAGTCATTTCTATACTTAGTGATGTGTCGTTGAGAGTACCAAATATATCTTATCCCTAATAAAATAATGGAAAGAATAGTATAAGAGAAGTAGGGTCAAATCCTCAGCGACTGGATTTGCACAATGTCTTGCTTTGTGAGATTCTAGACAGAATCATGCCCAAGAAAACCTGTGTTCCTAAAAAAACAGAATTTAAAGTTTGATTGAATTGAAATTATGAAAATTAAAATTAAAATTGTAATAAAAGACAGAGTTTGAGGAAAAAGAGTTTTTTTTTTCTTATGGAGAAATTCCAGCCTCAATTGTCTCAATCCTCCTTTGGTTCAATCCTTGGCTCTTGGATGATCCTTCTTAAACAGAATAAGTCAATTATAGTGGAAGAGGACGCCTACAACCACCAGCTCCATTTAGGTTTTAAAGTTACGATTTAGAGAAACCTGACTCTAGCCAACCGTCACTCTTGTGGGACTGTCTTACACTAGATCATCACTTCTCAATGGCGAATGCCACGCCATTTTGTCTCTTGGGCTCGACAACCACTAACGTAGTAAGCTAATGAACCGACTGTGCAACCTTTCCAAAATATACAAAGCGGTCGTTCCTTGCACAAGTTGAAAAGATCACTTTTGAAGTGAAATGGATGGAAGCGTTAGCCCCGTAATGCAAAGAAGCAATAAATACTCGTTGAGAAAGCTAAGCGCGGATTTTGAGCCTCATGAACTTTCTTTTGGAGAATTTTGACAACCTTTGGCTAGATGGATTTAGTGGCTCATGTTTATTTTGAGGGAAAAAAATAAATTTATGGAAATGGGAATTTTATTGAATAAAGAAAGGAATAAAGGCTAAGCTTTTTGGGAGAGGGAGTATTTACAGAAAATATGATATGAAATTTGTGTTACTCTATCCCCTATTTATAGTACTAGGAAACCTAGTCTTGTCCTACTTAAATTCTATAAGATAAATATAAATAAATAAAGATAATAGAGATAAAAGCTAAAATTAAATCTAAATAAAACTCTTTAACAATTATCCTACTATTTAAAAATTAAATAGAGTCTTGTATTTATAAAATATTTTCTTTGTATTTTTGTCTTTATGTTTTCCATGCTTGCATTTTTGGCACCACCTTTTTCCTTATGTTGCATGTTGGCCCATTTTATCTTTAAATTCACGCTTTTTGCCCTTAAATTCCTTTTTACCTCCAATTTAGTCCCTACAAGATAAAAGACTATAAATAACTCAAATTAGCATACTCAAAATAAATATGCAATTAACACATAAAAATATGTTGTTCTAGAGTATTATCACTTAGTGAGAAAACACTTTCATTTGTGAATGCGAACCATTTCTCTAACTTCATCATTTCCATTCATTTCTGTTTATTCGGTTCTATATGTAATTTATTTCTGGTTTCAACAAGCTAGCAGAGGTACCAATTGAACATATATAATTAAGGGTCAAATAATTCATAACAAAGTTCCATTTCTTTCTATTAATTATAAATTTATTTAGTCACGAAGTCATTCCACTATAGTATCATGACTGAGCTCTCCTTAATTACATACCATTACAAAAGCTACTTAATAAGTGTGTGTCCAATGATCTTGTCATAAGTGTATTACCCTCATAGGGTATCCTTAAGCTCTTTGGAATAAGTTCGTTCTCTTAATATGATCTTTTTTTTATTTCATAGTAACCATTACATCTCTTTTATGAAAAATCAATTACTATCAAACAGTAATTAAGTTATTTATTACAAAGACAAATAACTCGTGACTGCATTTACTTTTCATTTATCATGTAATTCCACTAATGTAAATGATGCTACATACTGTAGAAGTTGTATACCCAACGCATCAACTTTTAGTTCCTTATCTATTTGAATTTAGGCTTTTACTTACATCAAAGTATACGAGTCACACATACATAGTCCATTATCCACTCAAGATTAAGGTATGCCGCACTATGAACGTCACAAGTGAATAAATCCCTAAATGAATTTAGGATCTATTCAACTTGGGTCCTTGGACAAGCTTGTAAGCACCATTTCAATTTGTCTGTTCTAGTCCAAATTGACCTCATTATCTGTAGCCTCGACAAAGTAACTCATAAACGTAATCATATGGTATTTGACCTAAGTACCGAGTTTTTGTTGGACATTCATCAAAGTAGTTATAGTTGACTATGAGCCAAGACAGTTTAGCCTCCAAACATGTCCTTTAATTTGACCAATATTGCTTTGGCAAAATCACAGCTCTCTAGTTGCTTATATAGAGTACTAGTCACGTTTGCTAGCATATAGTAATGAGTTATCTTATTAAATTCTTTCTAATGATTTCTAACCTCAACTTGGTTAGTTGGAGGACATTTATTATCAAGAACTAGGGGTGTAAATGAACAAAATGTTTAATGAACTATTTGTGAACCATTCGTATAATGTTTGTTTATGTTCGTTTATTAAGCTAAATAAATGAGTATGAACAAAATCTTTATGTTCGTTTAATAAACGAACAAACACGAACAAAAGTGTGTTCGGTTCATTTATGTTCACGAACAAACTCGTTTATTGACTCGTTTATTTATTAATGATATTTTCTTATAAAAATTCCATTAGTATATATTAATAAAATTATCTTGGTTTGTATTTTTTTTCATTTATAATATAATTATTAATATTTATATTTGACTATTTTATATCTAATCAATGTATGTATGTATGTATGTATGTATGTATGTATGTATGTATGTATGTATGTATTGTCTTTTTGTTTGTTTTTTATTTATTAACATTGTTCGTAAACATGTTCAATTATATGTTCATGAACATGTTCATTTAATGTTCGTAAACATGTTCGATTAAGTTAAATGAACATGTTCGTGAACATTAAACAAACGAACATGAACACACATAATTTTAAATAAACGAACATAAACAAAATTTTGAAATTCTTAACGAACACAAACTGAATACGAACAAACTTAAAAATAAACAAATGAATATGAACAGAGGTTTGTTCATTCAAGCTCGGTTCGTTTATAGCCCTATCAAGAACCGTCTTGAGTTTCTCACAGCTTAAGACAATCATGAGATTCTTTTTCCATTTATTATAGTTATGTTCGTTCCATTTTTCAATAAGGATATTCAATAAAAGTGTTGGTGTCATCTCAAACTGAAATTAAAAACACATCAATTCGTTAATATATTTGTATTAAACAAATATTTGAAAAAAAAAATTGCAACATACAATATGCATTAAGATTAATGCACGCATCTTACATTAAACCTTGAAAAAGAGAAAAAAAAAAACATAAAAGAGCTTGTGGGTTTGAAGGTAGCCATTAGCAACTCCGAAAGCAGAAGTATAGTTGAATGCATGATGGCATTCGCCATTGCTATACTTTCAAGGCTAATAAAAAAATTTACTAGTCTGGATTTTAGAAGTGCTGTGATGGCTCTAACACCAATTCTCAGCACCCTTTTAATAGATAAATTACAGCTCAAGGTTGTCTGCTTTGGCAGGTCTCCATTACTCGGAAAATTATGGTACAGAAACTCGTTTACTGGGAATTTTAAGTACCCTGCCCCTTCCTTCTTGAGTCTCATAATGGCATTCTATCTCATTTTCGTAACTAGATTTAGACTCTTGCAATTACATTCATCCTTTTTTTTTTTTTTGGCCCCTAGTTGACCCATGTTTGAATCTAAGATTTTTTTTTTTAAATGTTGTAAAACTGATTGTATGATGTGATTTAAATATATATATATATATATATATATTATCTGATTTTTTAAAAAAAATATTTTTAAAAATTTCTAGAATTAGAATTAAATCGAAAAATTATATAAATGTTGAGAGTTAAATTTGTTGAATTTTTTAGAATTCAAACTAAAAAGGCAGATTTTGTAAACATTGAAAGCTAAATTTGTTGAATCTTTTATATTTAAGATCAAATTGATAGAATGTGTAAATATTGAAGGGCTAAATTTATTATTAGACCAATAAAAAAAACATCATGTTAGCTTTTTATCACTTATTTAACGGCAACTAATTTCGAAAAGCTTTGTGACTAAATTGATAAAATTAATAGTTGAGTAACCAAAATAGAACCAAAGATATAGTTGAGTGATTATTTTTATAGTTTACCCTTCTTTTTATTTTGGATTCGATATTAAGATAATAATAGATAAATTATTTGGGTTTGAACTTATTATAATATATTTGGGTTTTAAAATAAATATTTTGAAACATGACTTGTTGAGTTTATAAAAGTTATAAGAAAAACAAAAGTTAATCCATTGTGAATATAATATAATAAAAGATATTTTCATCAATTAATATATATTACATAATAAATTTTACACATGCAATTAGCAATTTAAATATATAATTTATGTTTTTTATAAAGTAAATCTGAATTGCATTGTCATCCAATAAAAATAAAATGAATTATTACATTCAAAATTAAAATATTTATAATGTAGAAAATTCAAAATTATTTTAATCCATCAAAATCTGCTCAACTTGGTCCGAGCATAAATCTAAAAAAAATTATTACCGGAAAAATCCAAATCCGAAGAAAGCCGATCCGAGCCCGCCCAAGCTCTCCCATTTGCCCCTACTGGAAATCTATTTAAGATTGGAGGGACCCCATGGCTTAATTTTTGTAGTCCAACCAACATAAACGTTATCATGCTGGCTAACCATGAGCATTGGTAACCATAGCCAATGGTTACTACAGTGACACATACTCCGGAAACACACTTGCAAATCTACAAAGACCTAGAAACTGTATAAATGAGCAATCATTCAACTACTTTTTTAGATGTCTTGGTACTCGATTCTCCGAGACAGACGATCACATGTGAAATAGAACAGCTGCTGTTTGGCTAGTAGTTCTCAGAAAATTTACCAATTATATAGCATAAGATCCTTATCAAAGGGTAAAATGTATAAGGGACCACTATCCTACATTGATAAGTGGCTAGTTGCGTGATCCATCCATGTGATAAATTCTCAATTTATGGACATGAATCTGTGACAATCATGTCCCGCACTGTACCATAATCTCCAGACCCCACCAGGCATTGAGAGAAGGGTGAGTGGCGGGGGGACCATACTCAAACATTGGTCCTTTTATTTTTGGCTAAAAAGACTTGGCCATTTTTATGATGCATTGATTAATCCAATCAAATTATCAATGTCAATTTTCAATCCAAAGTGATTCTTGGCCTTGTATCAAACCATATGATAAGAGCAATAAAAGATTACACAGTTACGAAAATTCATATTATCATATCTATTTCCACAAAAGAGGAGCTTGGCTCAAGAGTGAGCTACAAACATGAGCGCCATCTGAAAATAAATGAGAAAAAAAGAAGCATAATATACCAAAGCATAAACCATCATACAACCGTTACAATCTGCGACAACAGTAACCACAGCTTTTATGAATACGACAGAGAAAGGGAAAATGGTCCTAAAGTTCTAAGAACCATAGCTTTGTTCCACTTTTCTCTCCTCAACTTCTTCACTTGTATTCCAAAATCATGTTGTTTTCAGGAGCCAAGCCAATGCTGGCCCTTAGTATGTTCTCCAGCATTGCACGCTGCTTGGACAGTGCGTTCACCACCGGTGTGCCTGGTGGAACCTGTTTTTTGCCAAAACAATGTCAGTTCTCAGTAAATTTCTTCACAATCACTTGACTTCTGATTCAAGTGATTCTCATGATTCTATTCACATTATTGAACTGAAATTTGACATAAAGTTCACAAACTTTAATTCAATATTGTGTCCCCTCTCACCAGTTGCTTCATGTGAAATAGACAGAAGCAGCTTTACATAAAATCATTGATGGTCACATGAAATATATCACAAAGAGGCACCATAAAGTGAATTTGCGATTCCTTGTTTCCCACTTAAACTATAAACAGTTGAATTACCATTTAATTCAAGAAAATAATATCAATGTTTTATTGGTGAAGGTGTCACCCCTCCCCACCCACGTTTTATTATTAATTATTATTATATTTTTAGTAGGCCAGAGTTACAGGAAAAGACAAATGGATGCTTTGGACTCACAAGAGGGGCTTTGGTGAGGTAACTGAGGATTGTAGCCACAGGATGGAAAGAGTGGAACTTGCCCTGCAAAACCAAAATTCAACATCAATGTTTTTGCATAAATATGTTTTAAGGGTCAACCGAGAAGAGTCCACAAAGTTCTAAGGGTCATACCTCTCCATCAGCCTTGAACTGGATCCTGGTGCTAAGTTCAGCAAGGAGAACCAAATCTAGGATAATGGGAGCAGCCAACAGGGAATCCTCACATGTGTTGTGCAACACAATGGTGTTCTTGCCTCCCATGAATATCTCTGATGTGTACTCATCCATGGCTCTCTTGCTGTCTCCCACATATGGCACATACTATAATACAAGGAAGACAAAGTACACATATTAAGACCAATCAAGCAAAAAAGCTTTAAGGTCACCACTCACAAGTGCCTAAACAGACACAGATGGGTAAAAAAATATTTACCTTGATGACCACAACATGATCAGGATGTTCACCAGGCTCATACAGGATTCCATTGCTTGAGACCATGTCATCAACAACATTGCTCTTTGAGATCTCCTTGGAACGGAAGGTTTGGGGTGCTGACAGATTCATGCCATCATTATTTCCCAGATGGTTGTAACTCACTATCGATGTTGGCTGTCAATTTATCATCACCATTAGTACAACTACCTATCAATGTCATATTATTTACATTTTATTGACACATAAGCTACCAAACACTCAAACTTTTTACTTCAATTATATTGGTACTAATTGCTTATTATAACAATTATGGTGATAGTGCCATAAAGTTAAAAGATTTATACCTTGATACCAGCCCCAACAAGGAAATCCACGAGGACAGATTTCATCTTGGTCTGGCCACTCTTGAAGTCATCTCCTCCAATCAGACAGTTCCTTTGAATAGCCAAATCAATCAACCCTGAATACAATGAGAGTCACTTGTAGAGGTTATTACATTTACTCGTCATTACAATTTATAAAATTAGGAGGACAGCTGAGCTAAATTAAGAACCTGGAACAAAGGTGTTTTGTGGGCTGCCATTGATGAAAGGAACATTTTCAAGAACACAAGCAATAGCATACAAAGTGGAAGGAGAAATCTCTGATTCATTCTTCTCCAAAGAAGCCATAAGGCTTTCCACGGTATCATTTAGCCCCACAATGACATTGCTGTACCTCTCAGTGTTTGCAGTCCAGAGTACAACAACCTTGTCCACCTTGTTTTTCTCTTTGAACTCCCTGATTTACACAATCAAATGTTAAAAAATTCAGCTACTTTTCCCGTTCTACAAGCTTAACAAATACAGTTTTGAGGGTTGGAATTGATTATATACCTGATGTCTTTGATGACCTGCTGAACTTGTTCTTTCTTGGTCCCCTTGATGACATTATTGGCACGTTCACCTTGGTTAGCAGCAATGAAATCAGGATCGTAGATTCCAGGGAGTGGGACCATGGATTCCATGTAGGGTCTCAGTTGCTTTTGCAGATCAATGTCGAAAACCTTGGCTCTAGCCATTGCATCAGCTAGGTTCATGTCACTAATGTCCCATCCTCCAAACACAATATCATTTGGGTTCACCTGTATTCATTCATTTATCAAGCATTAAGCATTAAGTAGCAAACTAGTAAACTAAAAACTAATCTGGGTTTATAATTCGTATACCATAGGAAGAAGACTCTTAAATGGAGCATAAATCTCTTCTCCATTGTAAGACCCAACTCGGATCGTCGATGCTTGAGTCAATGAACCAAAGTAATTAGCCTGTTGTACCTTGTCCTTAGTAGCCCAAGAGATACCCCTGAGAAAACCGATCATTACCCATATCTCAAAAATCAATAAAAATATAAAAAAGAAAACAAATCAAAATTAATCAGATCTTTTATCTAGAAAGTACGAAACTCACTCTTTGTTAGCCATAACACCACCGGTGAGGGTTGAACCATTGTTTCCTCCCCATCCCACAAGCAACACCCTAAAACATATAAATAAATAAAATCAAAATCGAAATGGAAAAAATACAAATGATGGGCAGATTTGGATTCTAACCCCAATTTAGGGACATGGATATCAGTCTTGAATTCATATTTGACAGTTTTGGGTTTAACAACCCATTGATAGGTTCCATTTTTGTTCTCATGAACAAGCTCTGTAGTTTCATAGTTGTAAACAGACTGAATTTCATTCTCTGTGTACTTCACATTGGGGCTTTCTACCTTAAAACTCTCAATAAACATTTTTGCTGATTTTTTTTTAAAAAAGAAAACCAAATCAAAAACACAAACTTAGAATGGAACTGAAACTGTTTTTATTTCTTTTTTGCCCCAGAATTTTGTGCTTCAAAGCTTGGGACTAGGAGCTTTATTTATAGAGGCAACATATAATGAGAGGATACACGTGGCATCATCACAATGGTTGATGCCTTACGTTAAAATTTCGTCATTGAATCCCCTTTGGTTTTTCGATTCAAGAGAAGGTAGGCCATGCCTTTGTTGCTTTGTGGTTTTTTTGCCCGTTCGTACGTGTGAAGAGGAGTGTCATTTTTTACACGTGTAATACACTTTACACGTGGCTTAACCTTGTGAAGGAAATTTTATTTTATTTTATTTTTATTGTGTTGCCATTGAGAAGGTACTCGAAGGGGTATATTGATTGAATGACTGGATCGTTTAGTTGGACCCATATCCACGAGCTGTATTTCCACGTGGGTAATACACCGGAATTTTAATGGTATGTGCCGAAGACTTGGCCGGCGGTGAAGAATTAGGTGCTTCTTACGCGCTTTAGTTGAGGTGTATTGTGCATCCCAACTATCAACTGAGTCCGTCCTTGCTTGTTTTCATGTGAGGCAAGAGTGGGAAGTAACAAAAAAAAAAAAAATTTACGGCTTTCTTACATCAATAATATAAAAAAGAATTAATAATTCAAATGATATACCAATAAAATTATTTATCAAAATGGTACGTTTGCTACAATATTTTGTTGGTGTAGTTTGATAAATTAGTGATATAAGATTAAAATGTGTTGACCTAAAATATTTAGGGATTTGATATGAAAAAAGTTTTAGGTCCGTTAATAATGTGGTGGCATCAAATTTTAAATAAAGTAAATTACTTCATAAACTCTCTTTATTTATTATTTTCTTTTATTTTCCTTTAATACCGAAAATAAAAAGGCCTCTTATCAATTAGTTCAAAAAAAAATTTCTATCAAAATGTATTTTTGTAAAACAAAAATCGATTCTATTTGAAAATAAATTTTATTTATTTTTTGAAAAATAATTTTTTTTCAATTTCTTTTATTACTGTATGAATAATTTTTAAAAAATTAATTGAACAAAAAATTTATTTTTTAAAAAATAAATAAAATTTATTTTTAGTTAGAATCGGCTGTTTTACAAAAATACTTTTTGGTAGAAAAAATTGTATGGACTAATTGATAAAAAGAAATAATATACAAGAAAAGTTTATGAAACAATTTACTTTTTTTTAAGTTTGGTGTTGCCACACTGTCAGCTTATATATCAAATTCTGAATATTTTAGATGATCACGTTTCAATTTGGTGTTGTCAATTTGTTAGGCAGCATTGGCAAAATATTGAAACAAACATATGATTTTGATAAATAATCTCAAGGACATACTATTTAAGTTATTTTTATTATTATTAGGATAAAAAAAACCAAAATTTACAGTTTAACTATTAATCTGGCATGGTTAAAAAGATGAAATCCCATACTTGTCAGCTAGAATCAGGGTCGTAACTAAATTAAAAATTACAGCCAGTTATTTGGATTTGACTAAGATTTTTACACTTAAAATAAACCAGACTGAGATCAAGATTTGAGTTTTCTCAAATTGCTTGTTTATAAAAATATTAATTTATTTTTGTATTTTAGTTAACTATTTTTTAATGCCACTAAGTGTATCACGTGCTTTGGTAGAATATAATATATTTTTTTCATGAAACTTTTATAACGTACTTTTTTCATATTAAAATATTAAAATATATTTTATTGTTCACAATAATTATGCTTTGGCTCGCCATGAAAGGTGGGGTGGTTTTAGTTAGACATTTAAGCTAACTTTTCAAAATAATATTATTTTTTAATCATTGTTAAAAATAATAGTCTCTTAAAACTTATTATTCCTCTAAAGCATTTAAAATAAATATAATATGTAATGAGTTTTTTTTAAATATCTTTTTTCTATTATCAAATTCAATTCATTAAAAAAGCGTTTCGATAAAATTAAAATTTTTAGTTATACATTTGATAAATTTCATTAGTAATAAAAAATATAATGGCAATTTTGAAGTATAATAAATAATAAAGAGCATTTATTTTTTAATATATTTATTAGTTTCTAATGTCATATGTATTGTATGTAATTTTATGTGTTTAATTTTTAAAATTTTTATTTTTAATTAAAATATATTAATTTATTTAAAATCTAAATAGTGTAATAATAAATTGAAACCATAATTAAAATATTTTTAACATAAGTGTAGTTTTACTTCATGTAATTTTTAAATTATAAAAATTGATATATTGTAAATTAAATTCTTAATTTTTTATTTTTTATTTTTTCTTAGCCGTTAATATATTGCCCAAAACATTTTACAAATAATATATAATTAATATATTATATTATATTAAAAATGTATTATTTATAAAATTTTATATATAAAATATTATTGTATAAATAATTAAAATTTACTATTTAAAAAGTAGTATAATTTTTCACTTTTCACTGTTTGGTTAATGGAAGCAAAATAATTTAAATATAAAAAACTCCAATATAAATTTGACTTTTTATTTATTATTATATAAATTCCTTTAAAAAGGTCATTTAAGAGAATTAAAATTCTCGCTTATAATTATAATAAATTTTCTTATCAAGTAATTTTTTAACCAATTATTTTAATAAAACTAGAAATTTTATAAGTATATATATTTAGAATGGTAGAAAAGAACAACACAAAGTTATATTAGTCAATTCAATTTTTTTGGTAGAAAATAACAAGACAAAGTGATTACATTCTTAAAAGTACTATCGACATAGAGAAATGGTATTGCGCTCAGCTATCAGTATATTCTTTATTGAATCTAGATGCTCCCAAAATAATTGTCTGTTACCCAATCCACTTAAAGCTATTTTAGCCATATGATCAACAACCTTATTTTGAGATCTCGAAACATGACGAAATCTTACTTTTCAATTTCACTTGAGCACTAGCTCAAGCTTTCTATATCCATTCTCCCATGCTATTTGAAGATCCTGTAACACAACTCTTGCTTCAACCTTAAAATTTGTGTCATTGCTTATCCATAATGAAAAGCCACACAACCAGTTTACATTAGCATCTCTAAAAGCACCCTCAATAGAAGCTCTTAGTCTATATGAAGGCAATGCTCTATCCGTGTTGAGCTTAATCCAACCTCTCTTCAGTGGCGAGCGTCAGATCATAGCTCCTTACCCAAACAAATCTTGTATCAACTATATTCTGTACATAGTTATGGCCATTAGAAAAAACATAGAAATTACGACTTTTCCATAACAACCAACATAAAGTAGAAAAAAGTGTATGCCAATCAATATCCCCAACATCAGAGTGACTTGCATTCTGCATGTTACACAACAACTAATCCTTAAGATTCATCGAAAAGAATCCATTTGAGTATGTCTAGGCATAACATAGAGACAAATTGATTTTGAGAAAGAGCAATTACGAATTATATGGATACTAGAATCATTTACATTACCGCACCGTGAACAATGGCTATAGAAACTAACATTGATAATGAAAATATAAAACGATCGCAAAACAAAAAAAAAGAAAAATAAAAGCATATAAATTTTAGGTGGAAACCCTTTTGGGAAAAAAAATAAAGACAGAGGAGAAGAAAATTCACTAATGTTGAAATTCGAATGATACAAGAAGAGTTTAGACTACATCTATTTATAGGTTGAAAAACCTTATTTTAATCAATGTAAAATAAAATAAGCATAGTTCTATATGGATTTTACTTTTATTTTATTTTACCACTATATTTTATTTTAACAAGGATTCGAGTCATTTGATTCTAAAAATCTCTACCTTGACACGAATTCTTAACGAACAAGTTCTCTGACTCTTCTACGAAACCCCCTCAAGGGGTGTTCTTCAACAATGAACATCAACCAAGTCCAAGCAATGCTCAAACTTGGTTATAGGAAGTTACTTAGTCATCATATCTGTAGGATTTTCATGAGTACTAACTTTGCTTACAACAATATCTCCACAAACAATAATATCACGAACAAAATGATACCGAACATCAATGTGTATTGTTCTCTCATGAAACATTTGATCTTTCATAGGAATGTGATATTCTGACTATCAAAAAACACTATACTGATCTGAAGATCTTTACTACTGAGTTCACCAAAGAGTCCATTTAACCAAATAGTTTCTTTACAAGCCTCAGTAATCATCATGTACTCAACTTTAGTAGTGGGCAAAGTAATTGTAATTTGCAAAGTGGTTTTCCAACTGATTGCGTAACCCCCAATAGTAAAGACATACCTTGTGAGTGATCTTCTTTTATCAAGGTCTCTAGCAAAATCAGGATCAACATACCCAATGACTCCATCTCTAATTCTTCCAAACTGTAAGCAAACTACTGACCTCGTAAGTATATGAAAATCCACTGAAGTACTTTCCAGTATTTTTTACTGGGATTTGCCATTTATCTACTAACTGCATTAACTGCATATGAAAAATCTAGACGTGAGCAAACCATAGCATACATGAGAGATCCCACTGCACTAGAATATAGAACATGTGAAATGTAGTTAATCTCATCATCTGATTATGGAGACAAAGCCAATGAAAGTTTAAAGTGGGCTGTTAATGGAGTACTAATAGGCTTGACATTCTGCATATTGAGCTTGTAAAGAACTTTCTCAACGTACCCTTTCTAACTTAGGTACAATTTACATACTTTTCTATCTCTGAGAATCTCCATCCTAAGTATCTTCTTTGTTACTGCCAAATCCTTCATCCCAAATTCTTTATTAAGATGGGCTTTGACCTTTCTTATCTCTCATTTATCTTTGGTTACTATCAACATGTCATCAACATAGAGGAGTAGATATACAAAAGAACTATCACTATTTTTCTTAAAATAAACACAATTGTCAAATTTGATTCTTTTGAAATTATGAGTAGTCATAAAAGAATCAAACCTTTTGTATTACTACCTTGGTGATTATTTTATGCCATAAAGGGACTTTTCCAGCAAGTAAACATAGTCCTTTTTTTTAAGACTATAAAACCCCCTGGTTGTTGTATAAAAATATATTCCTCAAGTTCTCTATGCAAGAATATTGTTTTTACATCTAACTGCTCAAGCTCCAAATCATACATGGCCACAATACAAAGCAATGCTCAAATTGAACTATGCTTCACAATTGGAGAAAACATATCTGTAAAGACTGCACTTGGAATCTGACTATCACCTTTTGCAACCAACCTTACTTTATATCTGGGTTATTCAAATCTTGGAATTCATTCTTTATTTTCGAACAATACAACGAACAACCTTTTTACTTTTAGAAAGTTTAACTAGATCACATGGTATGTTCTTATGAAGCGATTACATCTCTTTTTACATAGAAATCATCCACTTTCCAGAATCATCACAACTAACTGCCTCAGAATAAGTAGATGGCTCTTGATTTACATCTATATCTTCAGCCACATTTAAAGCATAAGCAACTAGATTAGCCTCGACGTACCTCTTTAGAGGTTTAATTTCTTTTCTAGGTCTGTTCTTGGCAATAGAATATTGTGGTGAAGAAGTAACTCTACTTTGACTTTCTATACTAACTTGAGGAGTAGACTCTGTTGTAAATTCTAGATTAATCTGAAGCTCCAAGCTGGTCTTTATTAGAAGAGTATTTAAGAGATAAGTTAGGTATCATAGTAGTTTTATCAAAAATAAAATCTCTGTTAATCACAACTTTTTTATTTTTAGAACACCATAACTTATACTATTTAACACCAGCCTTATAACCAAGAAAAACACATTTAATGGACCTAGGTTCTAATTTCCCATTATCAACATAAGCATAAGCAGGACATCTAAAATTTTCAAATCAGAATAATCAGTAGGATTACTAGACCATACCTCTTGTGGAGTCTTTTTTTTCAATGGCAACGGACGAAGATCGAATAATAAAAAAATATAGTAGAGGTCGGTTCAGCCTAAAATGACTTTGGTAAACAAGCATTCTGTAACATACATCAAACATTTTCCATGATTGTTCTATTCATCCATTCTACAATACCGTTTTACTGTGGGGTATAACGAACTGTTAAGTGTCTCATGATTCCTTCTGATTTGCACAATTCATTAAACTCATAAAAATATAATTTCAAGTCATTATATATGCGGAGGGGTTTCATCTATTTTCCTGTCTGCTTATCAATTATAGTTTTCCAAGCCTTAAACACAGAAAACATATCACTTTTCTACTTTAAGAGGAATGCCCAAAATTTTCTAGAAAAATCATTAGTAATCGTCAGCATATAATTAGTGCCACCTCTCAAAGACATTCTGGATGATCTCCAAAGATTAGAATGAATATAATCCAACGTTCCTTTCTAGTTATAAATCCTTTTGGTGAATCGAACTCTTTTTTGCTTCCCAAAAATGCGGTGCTTGCGGAACTTCAGTTTGCTAATACCTTGTCCATCAAGAAGGCCTCTTTTGTTTAATTTTGTCATGTGGTTCTCACTCATATGCCTTAAACGCACATGCCAAAGTTTAATAACACTGTTATCTAACAAGGAGGAGGAAGCGATGGTTGCATTATCAGTAACAGTAGAACCTTGCAAAATATATAATTTGGTAGTCTTTCTCTATCTTTTCATCAAAACAAGGGAACTTTTACTAATCTTCAGAACCCCATTGTTAATTGTGTACTTGTGCCATTTGAATCAAGAGTACTTAACAAAATCAAATTCCTCTTCAATTGTGGTACATATCGAACGTCTTAATTTTAATTGTGCCAATACTTACAATTTTACATAAAGCATTATTTCCCATCAAAACAACACCTTTAGACACTATTTTATATGTTGTAAACCAATCCCAATTGGGACTTATACAGAATGTGTAACCAGAATCGAGGATCCACTCCTCGCTCACTTTAGAGTTGTCCGCAGAAGCAAGTAGAAATTCCCATCATTGTAGTCTTCTACTATATCAGCTTCATCGGATCGTTTTGGTTGTTTTTTCTTTTTATTCAAAACCTCCCTTTTGACCTTGTTCTACAACTTATATCACTCAAACTTAATGTATCATTTCTTTTATAGAAGTTATAAGTTTTATCTATGTTTTAAGATCTCAATCTACCCTTAGATTTACTATGAGCATTTCACTCTTTCTTGTCTCCAATGAACATTGAGACCCTTTCTTTGAGAGTCAGTCCAACTACAAGATGTTTTATCTTGTCATGTGAGGTTAATAAAGCATAGACTTAATCAACTATGATAGATTCGCGGCTATATAAAATCGTCTCTCTAAAGGTTGAATAAGACAGGGGAAATGAACAAAGTAGAATTAACCCTAAATCTTCTTTATCATACTGAGCCTTAATGGCCTCTAGGTTTGAGAGAATTTCTTTAAACACAGTTAAGTATTTGTACACAGACACACATTCCTCCAAACAATAAGCATAAAGACACTACTTCATATGCAACTTGCTAGTTAGTATTTTCGACATGCATAGCTGCTACAGCTTTACCCATAATGCAGCGGCGGTCTTTTCCTTCATCATGTCCTATAGAATTTCATTCGAAAAATACAGGTGTAATTGTGTTAAAGCCTTTCGAGTTTTACGCTTATTCTCTTCCTCTGTCAATGTCGAAGGCATCTTATTTATCCCTAGCAGGGCATTCTCGAAACCCATTTGCGTAAGAACTGGTTGTATCTTTATTTGCAACAATGTGAATCTAGTGTTGCAATCCAACAACAGAATATTATATTTCAATATCGCTATTATTGTGATCAAGACAAGCAACCCGAAAAGCTCTTGATACCAGTTTGTAGAAACTAATGTCGATAATGGCAATATATAATGATTGCAAAGTAAAAAGAAAGAAAAATAAGAACACATAGATTTTATGTGGGGGCAGAGGAGAATAAAATTCACTAATGTTGAAATTCGAATGATACAAGAGAAGTTTAGACTACATCTATTTATAGGTTAAAAAACCTTATTCTAGTCAATATCAAATAGATGAAGTGTAGTAAGGTTGAAAAACCTTATTCTAATTAATGCAAAATAAAAGAAGTATAGTTCTATATGAATTTTAATTTTATTTTATTTTACCATTGTATTTTATTTTAACAAGGATTTAAGTCACTCAACTCTAATAATGGCCATAATCAGTTTAACTTTTTTTTTATAATATATGTAAGGAATTAACTGGTGTATGCAACAAACAATGTGAAGAAACTAAAATTGAGAAGATCAACACACAAATACATGGAAAAACTTCTCAAATAAGGATAAAAAATCACGAGCGAAAAAAGATTTCACTATAATAAAATAAAAGCACAAGAGATGGAGAGAATTAAAACAAAACCCGAAACCCAAAAGAAAAACCCTTCAAATCAAATAACAAAATTCTCTCAATCTAAAATAAATCTGCTGTATCTAACCTAGAGTAACTACGGCTATTTATAGCCTAAAATTCGTAGTACAATAGGACGAGAATACCTCTAGATTAATCAGAGTTTAAATGAGAGACTGGAATAGAGTTTACTGGGAGAAGAAAAGTTTAAAAGTTGGATTGCACGTCGCTTCGTCGAGACGCTGCTTCTCTGCTGTCGGGACGTTAGGACAATTGCGTTATTGGGGCAAGCCTTTGTTTCTCATCAAGACGAGACCCACTATTTAGGCCGAATAGAGACATTCTTCCCCAATATATATATTATATATTGTAGATATTATGTATATATTTTTCTAAAGATGTAATTAAATTCTATTACCCTACAAGAGAATATAATTAATATCCTAATAATCATATTTTTTTAATTACCATATGATGTTCAAGAACACATTTACAAATATAAGTAAGACTCATGCACTTAAAAGTTTACCCGATTCGGCTTAAAAATAGTCAACTTCATCTTAGTCATTGTTGAATTGAGCATCTTGACCTATCTATTGAGTCCAATTTGAATATCTTAATACTTGATTAAATTAAATTATTTTTGTTAAGTAAATAAGTTCTTAATTAATTAAAATTTAATAGTTTTAATGGGGTTAAAGTACTATGTAAGCTCTTATATAATGAGTCATATTGCATTTTGCTCACTCTACTCAAAAAATAGGTAAATTAATCTCTATATGTTATATCAAAAAGCAAATTGGTATTTTCTATTTAAAATTTCATCCATTTGTACTATTAAAATTGGCATGACTGATTGAATGACCACGTATTTTGGCTATTTTACCAATCTAACCCAAAAAAAATTGATATTTATAAAAATGACCTAGGTTCAAAAACATTCACCAAAAAGACCTGAAATGAACAGTAAAATTGGGTTATAGGAAATAGATGGTTGACACCACTTTTTTCTATTAAAAAAATAATTTTTTGGATTTTGGACACTAAATGGCCGGCACCATGAATTTTTTTCAAAATTTTTTTTTGGGTGTTGGCACACTGATGGCCGGTACCCCTTTTATCTGATTAAAAAATAATTTTTGGGGGTAGTGGTGCCAGCCAACACAAGCCCAAAATCACTTAACAAAAAAAATTTGGTAATATTCAACATAACCCCTCCTTGTTTTCCCTTTTTTTTTTTTTATTTCCCAAGTTTAATTACAGATTTTATATTTTAAAATAATATTAAACTACTTATCATATTTTTTAATTATTATTATATCACTCACATTATTATTAAATTTAAAAATTAATTTAAAATATATTGAACTACATATAAAATTTAAAATTTTCATGATTGAATTTTTCCATCATATTTGAAATTTCATGATTTTTTTAAAATTTTTGTTTTTATTTTGTTAAATGTAATTTGATTGTTGTTAAACTCAAGTATAAATAATAAATTAAGCCTAAAAAATTATATTTATTTTAAAATGTAATGATAATTTTTTGGAGGTGGTTTTAATAAAAAGTTGTTAAAGTTGTCTTATTTTAATATATTATTTAAGAACTTCAAACGAAAGTATTTTAAAATTATTTATTAATTTTAATATTGAATTTTATAATTATAAAAATATATTAAAATGCTAAATATAGTATCTAAAATGACAATAATTGATACTAAACTAATTAATTTTCAAATCAAAAATAGTTAATTTAAAATTAATTTAAATTTAATATGCACAACTAAATTATATTCTTTTTGATAAAATTAGAATATGCTTTAATGATTTTCATTTTTTATAATAATTCAAATAAACATTGCTAAATTATTGTTTTTATATTTTTAAAAATAACGAGTAATATATTTATAACATATGTAGTTCAATATATTTTAAATTAATTTTTAAATTTAATAATAATATGGGTGATGCAATAATAATTAAAAAAACATGCTAAGTAGTTCAATATTGTTTTAAAATATAAAATATGTAATTAAACTTAGGAAATAAAAAAAGATGAAAAAACAAGGAGGGGTTATGTTGCAATATTACCAAATTTTTTTGTTGGGTGATTTTGCGCTTGTGTTTGCTGGCATCACTATCCTCCAAAAAATTATTTTTTTAATAAGATAAAAGGGGTGCCGGCCATCAGTGTGCCAGCACCCAAAAAAATTTATTTTGAAAAAAAAACATGGTGCTGACCATCTAGTGTCCAAAACCCAAAGAATTATTTTTTTAATAGAAAAAAAGTGGTGCCGACCATCTATTTCGCATAACCCAATTTTACTGTTCATTTCAGGTCATTTTGATGAATGTTTTTGAACTTGGGTTATTTTTGTAAATATTAAATTTTTTGAATTAGCTTGGTAAAATAGCCACGTGTTTCTCATGCTAACATATAAGGATTATTTTTTTAACAATAAAAATGGATAGAATTTTTTAATAGAAGGATCAATTTGATACTTGATCTAATGTATAGGACTAATTTACCTATTTTTTTAATAAAGAAGGCAAAATATAATCTAACTTCTAATATAAAGACTTTTACGATATTTTAGCGATTTACTATCAATTTTTATTGAGAATTAAGCCCTCGGTGAACAAAATAAAATTATATTAGATTTGTAGTTATACTTCAAGTTAGAGATTATATATTTTTTTTGTAAAAGGTTTTTAGCAAGGATCCAAAAATCAATCCAAGTTTTTATGGAAAAAATCACTTAATTAAGCCCCTAGTAAAATAAAATAAATTAAATTAAACTTTTTCGTCAAATGAGAACCGTACTTATTAACGTGGAAATAAATATTAAAATTATAAAATTATAAAAAATATATTCGAATTGGATTCACTCGACAAATCCAACTGAACTTATTCCTTTTTAAATTAAAACCAAACAGGCATTCGTATCTCATTTATAACTTCAAACAAAATCCAACTTATTTAATATTCCATACTAAAATGATTGTTCACTTCTTTACCTGTACTACATAATAAATTGTACCATAAAGCTTGCATGCAAAAAATTAATTAAGATGCACGGATTGAATTGAAACACCAAATTAAAGTTGGGATGGAATATTGTAAACCTTAATGGTTTTAACAGGGCACCGTTGATGGTAAGGACAAGGAGGGGGCGGTCAGTGACTGAAGAAGAGCCATCCACCACTCGATTGCTGTGTGGTAATGTGAACACCAACACCATGCACATGACAGGCCATCCTCCTTTATGGCCTATCAAAGTACATCTCTCCTAAGGCTAAGATACATGTTTGCCCCTCCACTCCCAGGCCCACCCCGATCTCTGCATTTTATGATTTAACTCATGATTAATCTAATTATTTGAATCTAAATTATGGTTTATAGGTTGGGTGTTTATTTTCCTAAAAAATTACCCAGATTTAAATCGTAAAAATATTGTTTGCTGTAATATGTATTGATAATAATTTACCTATACTTAATTTATACAAGTAAGATTCCAACATGTGCCATCTTTTTAAAACTTAAGTCATTATCTCTTAAAAATTTTACATGTGAACAAAATTTGGATTCTACCCATCAAAATTTTTATCCAATTCTTGAGGCAAAGAAACTGATGGACCATAGTAATTAATTCATTCAACTTTAGCCTTTATTCCCCTTTTGGGTAGACATTAATTTCATAGTGGTCCATAGGTGAAAAGTTATCGCTTTCGTTTTGGTAATATATAAAAAGCCCCCACTTTGCATAAAAAAACGTGATTATAGTCACATGAACGGTTTTGCTTTTCTATTCTTGTAACTTTTGCTTTTTCTTATTCCGGACAATGCATTGTGCATGCATTTCTGTTTATATTCATATTCATATATATTTTTTACCCCAATTGATATATTTATATATTATATTCTTTCTTCAACTTATTTGTTTGTTTCCTGCTCTAGACCTCTCTTTCTTGGTTGAGAAGAGCAGTGAAAACTGCATCAAGTTATGTGTGTATATATATACTATACTAAAATATTTATAAAGTTAAATATGCTCATATTTCATATTCATTAGCATCACACCTCATATCTTTTAAGTTAACATCACCAGAAACCTAGAAACTTCTAATAAAAACTTCATAATATGATGATACCTACTAGTTACGGCGATACCAATTAATTAATCATTATCAGCTCCTTATTCAACTTTGGAGACTACCCATAGTTAACCACAATGTTCAAAATGCTTCTTAATAAAGTCTATGCATCACAAGACCTAACAATACCTTTAACTTATGGGTTTGGAGAATGATTATTATCTAGTTAAATTTCAAATGATGGAGGATTATACTAAAGTACTATATATAGGTCATTGGGTATTCTTGAGTCAGTACTTGATTGTGTAGTTGTATTCATCATATTTTTCTACAAATTAACTTTACCCAACCAATGTCATTGAGTGGGTAAGATTATTGGGCCTCTTACGCTGATGTATAAGAGAAGTACTTTACAAGCAATTGGAGCTTTAATAAGAGGTGTGGTGAAAATTGATTATGATATTGATTGTGGTGTGAGGAGGTTTGCTAGACTTGTTCGAGTTGTGTGACCTAAATTCTAAGAGATTATTTGCAAGTCAAGTTAAATAAAATCTAAGAGATTGCTTGCAAGTTAAGTTAAACAAAATATATTTTCTTTCTAGAAGATTTAATAGTATAATATATTTTGCATTGATTAGAATTAAGCTTTTTCAACCTATAAATAGATGTGGTTGAAACTCCTCTTGTACAATAATTCTAATTCGAATTCGACATTAGTGAATTTTCTTCTCCTCTGCCCATGGTTTTTCTCGAAAGGGTTTCCACATAAAATTTGTATGTTCTATTTGTTTTTCTTTCTTTTTCTTTGCGATCTTTCTACATTACCATTATTGATGTTTAATTTTTCACAAATTGGTATCAGAGCTTTCCAAGTTGCTTATCTCGATCACGATACTGACATTATTGAAGTATGAAATTTCGCTATTGGATCACAACACCAGATTCGTATTGTGGCAAATAAAGATGCAGGTAGTTCTTGCACAGATGGATTTAGAGGATGCCTTGCTAGGGATAGGTAAGATACTTGACGTTGACGGAGGAAGAAAAGAAGCGTAAAGATCGAAAAGATTTTACACAATTACATTTGCATTTGTTTAACAAAATTTTGCAAGATGTGATGAAGGAGAAAACCGCTGCTACATTATGGGTGAAACTGCAGTAGCTATGCATGTCGAAAACCCTAACTAGTAAGTTACATATGAAGCAACGTCTTTATGCTCATCGTTTGGAGGAAGGTGCATCTATGCATGAACACTTAGCTATGTTTAAGGAAATTCTCTTAGACCTAGAGGCCATGGAGGTTTAATATGATAAATGAGATTTAGGGTTGATTTTACTTTGCTCGTTGCCCTCGTCTTATTCAACCTTTATAGATATGAATTTGTATAGCCATGAATCTCTCACAATTGACGAAGTCTATGCTTTTTTGACCTTGTATGACAAGATGAAACATTTTGTGGTTGAATTCGGCTCTCAATGAAAGGGTCTCATTGTTCATGGGAGACAAGAATGAAAAATTGATGATAATCATGGAAGGACACAAGAATGAAATCCTCGCAGTAAATCTAAGGGTAGGTCAAGATCTTCAAAAAGAGGTAAAACATGTAACTTCTGCAAGAAGAAATGACACATTAAATCTGAGTGCTATAAGTTGCAGAACAAGATCAAAAGGGAGGCTGTGAATCAAAAGGGAAAACAACTAGGAAAATCTGGTGAAGCTGATGTTGTAGAAGACTACAGTGATGGTGAACTCCTAGTTGTTTCTACCAACAATTCTAAAGTGAGTGAGGAATGGATTCTTGATTATAGTTGTACCTTCTATATGAGTCCCAATTAGAATTGGTTTACAACTTATGAAATATTATCTGAAGGTGTTGTTTTGATGGGAAATAATGCTTCATGTAAAATCGCAGGTTTTGGCACAATCAAAATCAAGATGTTCGATGAAGTCGTTAGAACACTTAGTGGCATACAACATATACTAGAATTGAATAGGAATTTGATTTCGTTGAGTACTCTTGATTCAAAAGGACACAAATACACAGTTGAAAGTGGAGTTTTGAAGATTAGCAAGGTTCCCTTGTTGTGATGAAAAGGCAAAGAAAAATTACAAAGTTATATGTTTTGCAGGGTTCTATTATTACTAGTGATGTAGCTGTCGCTTCCTTTTCCTTATCAGATGATGATGTTGTTAGACTTTGGCATATGCGTCTAGGGTATATAAGTGAGAATAACATGGCAGAATTAAGCAAAAGAGGACTTCTTGATGGGCAAGGAATTTGCAAATTGAAGTTCTGTGAGCACTGCATTTTTTAGAAGCAAAAAAGAGTTCAATTCACCAGAGGAATCCATAACACGAAAGGAACGTTGGATTATATTCATTCTGATCTTTGAGGAGCATCCATAGAGCCTTCGAGAGGTGGTGCTAATTATATGCTAATACTTATAGATAATTTTTCCAGAAAAATTTGGGCGTTCTTCTTGAAGTAGAAAATCGATGTGTTTTCCGCATTCAAGTATTGGAAAACTATTGTTGAGAAATAGACAGGAAAACAGATAAAACACCTCTACACAGATAATGGCTTGGAGTTTTGTTCTGATAAGTTTAATGAATTGTGCAAATTAGAAGGGATCTTGAGACACTTGACAGTTCGTCATACGCTACAGCAAAATGGCGTAGCAGAACGAATGAACAAAACCATAATGAAGAAGGTTTGATGTAGTTGTCAAAATCTAATTTAATAAATCCGTTTTGGATTGAAGTAACCTTTACTGCATTTTTTTGATCAACCGATCTTTATCCATTTCTATTGAGAAAAAGATTCCATAAGAGGTATGGTCTAGTAATCTTGCTGATTGTTCTGATTTAAAGATTTCCGAGTGTCTTGTGTATTCTTGTATTGATAATGGAAAATTGAAACCAAGATCAGTTAAATGTGTTTTTCTTGGTTATAAGGCTGGTGTAAAAGGTATACGTTATGATGTCCTAAAAATAAAAAAGTTGTGATTAGCAGAGATGTTATTTTTTATGAAACTGCTATACTACCTAACTTATCTCTTAAAGACTCTTTAAATAAAGAACAACAAAAGCAGGTGGAGCTTCAGATTGATCCAGTATCTACAACAGAGTGGACTTTTCAAGTTAGTACAGAAATTCAGAACAAAGTCATTTGCTCACCACAATATTCTATTGCCAAAAATAGAATTAGAAGAGAAATTAAACCTCCAAAATGGTATGCTGAGGTTGATCTAGTTGCTTATACTTTAAATGTGGCTAAAGATATATATGCTAATCAAGAGCCATAAACTTGTTCTGAGATAGTTAGCTATGAAGACTTAGAAAAGTGGATGTTTGCCATGCAAGAAGAGATGGAATCACTCCACAATAACAGAACATAGAATCTTGTGAAGCTTTCTAAAGGTAAGAAGGTTGTTCGTTGTAAATGAGTGTTCAAGAGGAAAGAAGGGACTCTAAGATTTGAAAAACCCAAATATAAAGCAAGACTTGTTGCAAAAAGGTTATAGTCAGATTCCAGGTGTGGACTTCACAAACGTGTTTTCTTTAGTTGTGAAGCACAGTTCAATTCGAAACTTGCTTGGTATTGTGGCCATGAACGATTTGAAGCTCAAATAATGAGACTTTGATATGTTAAATGTGAATGTGACCAAAGAAGAAGTTAGAGTAGTTCTATTCGATATGGCACCCCTTAAGGCACCAGGCTATAATAATTTTCAAGCTCAATTTTTCTAGTCCTAATAGAATGTGGTTGGAGATTTAGCCTTCCAGTTGGTTAGGAAAATGTTTAACGTCAATGCTTTAGAGCCTTTTTGAACAAAACACTTTTGATATTAAGCTCAAAGATTACGAGTTCTAAGATATTAACTCAATTTAAAACAATCAGTCTTTGTAAAGCCTTGTACAAGATAGTGACCAAGATAGTTGCCAACAAGTTAAGACAAATCTTACCAAAATTAATTGTTTTGAAATAAGTTAGTTTCATAGTGAGCCAACACATAATAGATAATATCATGATAGCTAAAGAGGTATTATACACAATGAGAACATGCATAGGGTTGATTGCTTGGATAACAATCAATATGGACTTGGAAAAATGTATGATCGAGTAAGATGAGATTATTTAGAAGACTTGTTGTCTTATATTGAACTTCCACTTAAACTCCATAAGGTCATTAGGAGCTGGATAATGACAATAATGATGTAGATAGTTTTGAATGGGTGTGTTATTGATGAATTCAAACCTATTAGAGAAATTTGCCAAAGAGACCTATTTTCCATATACCTTTTTTCTTTTGGGGATGAAAGATTGGGGAACAATATAAGTGAAGCAATAAGACGAAATAAATGGTAACTGACTGTCTTAGCTCAGAATGGTTTAGCTATTTCGTATTTTTGTGCAAGTTTGGGGCATAAAGGAAACATGGAAGAAACCCAAAATTTCTTTTTTTAAGAATGCCCATGATATTTGAAAAGTTTGATAAATTCTAGAATAAAGGTTTTACAAGGTTATAAATCTTGGTGCATATTTAGGAATGCCCCTATTTCATTAAAGAGTTATAAATAACACATTTATTCTAGCTTAAGTTTGGAGTTGATTAAATGGATGGGATTGTAAGTTATTTCTAATTATAGATAGAGTTATCGATACAAAATCTATCATCTTATTGGTTCATAATTATTTTATTCAAATCACTATAATTCCTAAAGGAATATGTAATAAACTAGAAAATATGGTTAGAGAATTCATTTAGGGATTATCTAGCAACAAAAGGTTACCAGTTTCAATTAAATGGGAAGCATGCTTATAGTTGGTTATAAAAAGTAGTCCTAGGATTTGACAACTTCATGATTAGAACATTTCGTTTTTGGTAAAGATGGGCCTTCAGTTTTTGACAAAAGAATATCGAAGTACAAAAATGCAATGGGTAAGAATCTTACAAGTGAAGTATAAATGTAACGATCTAAAAGTCAGTGGAGTCAGAAACATTGATTTCAAAATGTTATTTTCCGATGATAAAATTTGTGAATATTATTTATTAATATTTATTAGCATATTACAATATTATATTGAGGTTTGGTCTAATCATTTTAATTATTTGGAAAGTTAGAGAAAGTACAAGTCTATCGATTCTAAAGTCGGTGGTTTTGGAAATTGAGATAGCGGGACATCGTTTCCATAAATCAAACTATCGGGATATCATTTCCATAAATCAAACTCGTAAATTTTCTATTTAATATTTACGATGTTAAGCTAGTAGATAATTAAATTTTTTATAGGTAAATTTCTTGAATTAGGAGTTATTAAAGTACAAGGACCAAATCGTGTAAGTGTTAAAAGTTGAATTATAGGTTTAAATGAATTAAAGGGGACCAAAATAGTAATTATGTCTTTGTTCTTTTAAATGGATGGTCATAAATGGCATTTATGATAAAATTATACATATATATGTTTTTTACTTAATGTATATATGCATGTATGTTATAATTATAATTATAATTATAAAATGAAAATAAACAGGTAATGAATATTAAGGAAAGTGGAATTCAATTCTCTTTGGCACGCATTCGAAGCATATGGAGAAGAAAGAAAGAGTTTGAATGGCATTAGGGGTTTCAAGCATTTCAACTTTAAATTGGTTAGTGCAATTTAGTCTTTTTCCTTGTAATTTTTATGTTTTTGGAATCTCGGTACCTAAGACTAGCCGAACCATGTTACAATTTTAGTACTGTTCAAGATTGATAATGTTACCATTGTTAATTAGTTGGAGTTGTAGATATTAAATTGATAGATTTTTAAGTTAGAAGTGGAAAAGGACTAAATTGTGGAATTAATTGTTGATTATGAGCAATAGGGACTAAATTGTAAAAAAATTAAAATTAAGGGGTAGAGTTGAAAATAGGGAGCTAATTTTAGCTTAGAGTGTAATTAGTATAAAAATTAGAGGTTAAATGTGGAAATTAAAAATTAGTTTTGGTTTAGGGACTAAATTGTAGACTAAACAAAATGTAGTAGGAAAATTTAAAATTTCTCATGAATTGAATTATGTATCATTAACCTATTGTAATTATTTTATTCTATAGCAAATGTCATTCTGGAATCCTCGAGTAAGAAGGGGAAAGATAAGGTCAACGTCGAGCAGCTTGGAATATAAGGTTTGTGTTTCTATAATCTAAACTATTTAAAAATTATGCTTTTATACATTACATTAATTGGTAAGTATATATATAAGGTGAGTTATTCCTTGAAACAATTTCATGAGATGTGAATTTGAATTGAATGATCACTAGTGACAAGGTATTAAATTGCATAGTTATGAAATAAAATATTGAATATTGTATATTGTATGGGATGTTGGATTTGATTTGAAAATGACAATGCTATTGAATAGCAAGTGTGATAGAATGAAATGAAATATAAAATGAAATGTAAATTGGAAACTGAAGTAGTGAATGTATATGTATTTAAGGAATGATGTTTAATTATGTATGAAACAAATTGAACTATGATTGAGATAATATTGCACAACATCCTTTACTATAACTTGAACATGTAATTGTATTGTATTTTTTTATGTTTTGATTATAGAAATACCACTAAGTTATACATAGTGTATGGTTTTGTTTTCCGTGTGCAGGTTAGGTGCTTTTTAGTTTGCCACAAATTCAGCATCCAACAACGATCTCGGACTCAAGTGTGGTGATGTTCTATTTTGTAATGGCATGTACCTAGGGAGTCCTTAGTTGATAGATGTTTTTGTTAATGTGATGCTATTTTGGGTTTCAAGTACAATGATGATCATTTATATATATGTTTATGGATGAATATATATATTTGGTATGTTAAATTGAAATGAGATTTTGGTATGTGTAGTAGCTTTAAGCTTGAGATTCTAATTACCTAAAATGTTAGCCCAATATTGGTAAGCTTGGTATGAAAAAAGCTTTGAATGGTTAATTGATTTGCTAGTGTGTATTGATGACATAAAATGTGGTACCAATAAGGGTTCATTGGTTAGGCACCTAAGATAGTTGTTTTGACATGTTTCGAGTATGTTTAAATGTGTTTTGAATAGGTTAAATGATTGATATTTAAGTTGCTTAATGCCCAAGCAAGTAGAAAATGGTAAACTTGAGTTTTAAGGTACATATAGTTGCACACGGCCTGAGACACGGTCTGTCACACAGTCGTGTGACACATACGGGCGTCTGCCCTGAGCGTGTTGAGAAATAGTATAGATGTAATTTTTGCATGGACTAACACACGACCTACGACACGACCGTGTGATCCAAGTCAGAGAGTTACACGGGCTGGGACACAGCCATAAGTCTCAAGTCAGAGAGTTACAGGGACAGAGACATGGGCTGGGACACGGTTGTATGTCCCAACTTTGAGAGTCACATGGTCTAGGGCACACGGCCTAGCCAGACGGTCATGTGTCGCTTATTTTTTGGTATTTTCAAAACTAGCCCTAAACTTCTTAAATTGTTTTAAATTAGCCCTGTTTATTCTTAGTATACTTCTAAAGTCTTGTAAACTCGTATTTAAGACTATATGGGTAATTTTACTATGATTTTGAATACAATAGCATGATTCATAAATCAATTGTATATAATATAATTATGGAATTAAATTTTTTGATTTGGTTAGTAATGCCCATAACCTTAATCTGGCGACGGAAAGGGGTTAGGGATGTTACAATAAAAGTGTGATGAGTGTCTTGAAAGTATTAATGAAAACAATTTTTCATTTGTATAGAGGTCATTATCAAAAGTATGGGATGTATTGAAGAATAATGTATGTTGGTCTACAGGAAATATGGCAATAGTCATGTTTTGGTTAGATACATGGTTACCTAACGTTTGACATTTAATGGATCACTACTTGTAGTAGGATGAATTAACGAAGGGAATATGTAACGCCTCAAGTTTTAAATTTATGTTATTATAAAACGTGACACAAATATCTGTTTACTTCAGTGGCTAAGTGTTCTGGGTGTGTGTGTGAGGTCTTGGGTTCAAGCCTTGACTTGGGCAAATTTTGGTATTTTTGTGAAAAAACCTTTAATTGGGTTCAATAGGCTCTTAAGTAAAAGTTGGTTAAAATATGTCAGAATGGGCCTGCTGGTCTGGTGGATAAATGAAATGTTGGTTGCTAGAGGTCTTGTGTTCGAGTTTGGACAGGAGCTTTATTTTTATTATTCTTGCCGTGTAGGAGTTTGAAGTATAGTCAAATGCTGAGTGTTTGAGTTGTAGGGGAAAATAGTGGATGGTTTTTAAGAGGAAAATAAGGGATTGAGGGAGGTGGTTACCGAATTTCTGATTATTCTATTCTTTTTGGCAATTTTCGGCTATCCATATTCTTTTTCCTCCCCTTGCTGTCGACTTTTCATTAGTTTTCTCCCTCTCTTCTTTTGTGCCAAAATTCATCTTTTTCTCCTTTTTGTTCCTTGTCCAATTGATTTTCTATCGTGCAACGGTTGTTTCCCTTGTATCGATAAGTGGTTCTTCTTGAGTTCTAGCGTTATTTTTGATTAAGCGATTAATGGAGGAATCATTTCACTCACGTTTAGGTACTGCTCGAATGCCTTAATAGGGTTCTCGTATTACAAAAAAGCTGCTTCTTGCTCGAAGGTAAGTTTGGTCACTCGTTGGATGAGCAATTCGTTGTAGGTTTGATTTGATTTGATCATTTAAGAGATAAACTAAGTAAAGCGTTATTTAATTATAGGTGCTGGTGATCTTGGGATTGCGTAAACAACGGAAATGAACCAGGTGTCTACCTGAAAACACAGAAAATGTGAATTGGCGAAAATCGAAAAACGAAACTATTGACGCCACATAGGCGTGTGCTCGCCCATGTGGTAGGCCGTGTAGTGGTACACGGCCGTGTGAATAACAAATCTGGCCGTGCGCACATGACACGGGTACATGACACAACCGTGTGATGGCCAGAGAGGCCGTGTGCAAGACATGAGCTCAATCAATTAGGCTGTGTGTGTACCCCACACGGGTGCGTAAGAATTTAGGCTAGGCTGTGTGGAGGCCAATTTGGGCCGTGTGGGTCATAGGACAGGTCACATGGGCGTGTGAGCCCATTTTTCTAAAATGATCTGTAAGGTTTCACGGGTCACCCAAGTCGACTGTGACCTACTATAAGGTCGATAAGAGTTACTTGGACCCCTTATTACATGATCTGACTATGTGATATATGTGTTTAGCATGTCACACTTAGCATGTATACTGATTTAAATGTATGAACTGTTAATTGTATTTTCGCATGTCATATATATTGTATGCTGCATTGCATTGGGGTGTGTTAATGTATATGGAGAAAGTATTCTAAAAGGCTCTTAAGCCTATATCTAGTAGCACAGCTGCAATTATTTGATTATGTGCCGTATATCAATACAGCATGGTGTGTTGGGATGGGTGGGTCGATTATATCCCCACATGGTATGTTGGGTTGGACAGAGTTGGGGTGCAGGGTGGCGGATGGGACATTGTAATCTGTTATGTTCTGTAATCTATATTTGATTGGGCTAAGGCCCTAGTATACATCTGATTCTGTATCTGATTGGGCTAAGGCCCTAATATAATTCTAATTCTGCATTTGAGTAGGCTAAGGCCCATACTGATTTCTATAAGGGCTCTGGCCCAGATTGATTATGACTGTGTTCTAATGTATGACTGTATGCATGCTTTCTATGGGGATTACACACTGAGTTAGCGAAAACTCACCATTCTCTATTTAATCTGTTCAGGTAATCCCCAGTATTAGATAGATTGGAGCAGTGGAGGACTCGGCGGTGACCACCACATTTTTCGTACTGTTTTAATCCAGCTTTTAAGATTTTTATTTCCTTTCTTTTAATCTGGGCTTTTATTATGTAATTTATGGACTATGGACATTTGACTTAAATTTTTGCTTTTTAAACTGCTTTACGATTTTCATACTGTTAAACACTATAAAACTGAATTTTTGATTAACAACTCGGTTTTCCCTAGAAACAAACTGTTTTCCTAAAATAGTACGTTTTCTAAAGCTTCCGCGTAAAAGAGATACATTTTTAATTATACCAAAAACCTTATATTTTTAATCCATGTTAAAATAAAGATTAATTAGTTGAAACATTTTTACTCGTCAAGTACGATCTCAAAAACACTCTCATGTGACATTGCTAGATTCGGCCATAACGTCTAGGCTGGGTTTGAGGTGTTACAGAATATATGTGCAAGACATTATCAATAGTTGAAGAGATATAGATTGGAGCAAGTTGGTCTATTGTATAAGCCATGCAAATATCTTGGAACTTGTTGTAACACCTCAAACCCGGCCTAGATGTTATGGCCGAATCTGGCGATGTCACATGGAATGGGAATTGAAAACATGTCGATAAATAAAAACCATTCTAGTTATTAGCTTTTATTTTATCCAGAAAACTTGTATTCATTGTTAAGTTAACCAAAACATCTCTTTCTTTAGCGGAAGCTTTCGTAAAACATTTTGTTTTAGGGAAAACCATTCATGTTGTGAAAGTATTTGTAGTTAGCAAAAATCCAGTTTAGTCATGTCCAACAATATCAAAATTTCAAAACAGTTTGAAATCCACAATTTAAACCGAATAGTCTAAAGTCCCAACAATTACATAATAAAACCCAAATTAAATGAAAAGAAAATAAATAGCTTAAAAACTGAATTTAAACAGTACGAAACCGTGGTGGTCACCGCCGAGTCCTCCGCTACTCCAATCTGTCTAATGCTGGGGATTACCTAAACAAATTAAACAGAAAAGGGTGAGTTTTCGCAAACTCAGTGTGTAATCCCCACAGAAAGCATGCACATAGCATCATGTCAAAAATCACATACATATAGTTCGGGCCTGAGCCCATTACAGAATCAGTGTGAACCTTAGCCCACTCAGATACAGAATCAAATACAAATTAGAGCCTTAGCCCTTTTCAGGTGTAACATGCAGAACAGAACAAAATATTAGAATCCTACCTACCAACCTCTACACACCATCTCTGTCCAACCCTACACACCATGTGGGGATAAAATCATCCCACATATCCCTACACACCATGCTGTACCAAAATGCAGCACATAATCAGATAATTACAGCTAAACTGCCAGATAACATGCTTAATAGCCTTTCAGATACTTCCTCCAAATAGCATCAACCCAACCCCTATGCAATGCAACATACAAGTATGACATGCTAATTTGCAATTTATCAGATTATACAATCAGTTCAGATATCGCAGTTCATGCTCAATACCGAAATCAGACAGTTAGAATACTTATTTAGGGGTTTAAGTAGCACTTACCGACCCTACAGTAGATCTACAGTCAACTAGGGTGACCCGTGCAACCTTACAAAAATAAAAAAATGGGCTCGCACACCCATGTGGCCTGCCCGTGTGGGCCCACACAGCCCAAATTGGCCTTGGCTGTGTGGATCATACGGCCTGGCCCAAAATTCTACATGTTCGTGTGGTTCACCCGTGTGGGCCTACATGACCCAATTGATCAAAGTCGTGTGTCACACACAGCCTCATCCGGCCATACACGCCGTGTCATGTGCGCACTGCCTGACTCGTTGATTGCACGCCCGTGTACGGTTACATGGCCTGCCACACAGGTGACTACACGCCCATGTGGCATCGACAGATTCGATTTTTGGCTTTCACCGATTCTTGTTTTAGTGTTTTCGGGTGCACACCTGGTTTCGATTCGAAGCTAACGCAACCACGAGCACTTCAGAACCTAAATTTAACCAGTATAATGCTAATTTAGTCACTTGAACTGTATTTAAACAAAAATGCACGAAAAGCCCAGACGCTAAACTCATAAAACATTACCTTCAGTCGAACAATCAAGGTTTCACACACCTAGAACGTCGATTGGAGTCTACCAGCCCCTTAATTTGTTCCTAAACAGAATAATACTACCATCAAACGAAGATTCAAATACTAAATTGAAAAGAACTTACTTATCAACTTACTGAAACACAATCGCACGCTTGCCTACACGGAAAAGACAGAAAAAGAAATGAAAAGAACAGGAGGGGACTTCAATGAGATTTTTCAGCAGCAGAATAACAAAAGAGAAACAAAAAGAAGCAACAAGAGAGGAAAGGGAGAAGGGGTAGTCGGATTTTGTCAAAAAGAAAGCAGTATTCACTAAAACTGTTAACCCCCACTCTTTTTCTCCTTAATTCTCTCCACCAACTATCCATAACTCAGATTTTTGGTCAAACACAAACTCTAGCTGAAATTTTGTAGCAAAAATAATACCCTTGCCATAGTAGAGATTCGAACACAAGACCTCTCGCATATTAACACTCCACATAACCACCAGACCAGCAAGTCCATTCTAATAAATTTTACAAACAATTAAATAAAAGCCTACTGAACAAAAGTAAGGCTTTATTCATAAAAATAATAAAATTTTCCCAAGATAAGGCTTAAACTCAAGACCTCACACACACACCCAGAACACTTAACCACTGAAGCAAACAGATATTTGTGTCAATATTTCACCAAAACATAAATATTAATTTTGGGGCATTACACTTGTGGGGATTTTCCCACCTATAATCAGCCTACTAGTGATTAATGTACATAGAAATGGTCTAAGAATGGAAAGTTTAAAGTCTAAAAAGTCTATGAATGTCTAGCAAAAGGTAGTTGAAATCAAAGTGATTAGAAATTACCTTTATTTTGGAAGAGAAAGGCACTATAAAGTGTTAAAACACTTCTTATGCTTAGCTTTGAACAACCATCTATTAACCAATGAGGAGAGCTGTTAGATGGGGATAATAGATTCAACATTGTGTCTTATATGCTGTGGCAATAATGAAAATATTTTACATGTTCTTTAAGATTGCGCCATTGTTAAAATGACTCGGATCAAACTTATATCGATGGTTAAACATAACATGTTTTTCTCTTCTACTCTTAAGATATGGATTATTTCAAATTTGAAAAATGAATTTAATTTCAATTTTGAGGATATGGAAGGGACACAATCTTTAGTGTTACTTGGTAGAAGCTATGGAAATAGAGGAATAATTTTATTTTCAAGTGAGATAATTATTCTACTAATGTGTTATTGCTTCATTATAAGAGTTGGGCAGTTAGCTTTAAAGAATCGACTTAAAGACTTAAGAGTAAACTAGTGTGAGTGTATCAAAAGATAGCTTGACCTTCTAAATAATAGTGATGGGTTAAAATCAACATAGATGAGGTTGTTAAATATGACACGATAAGGTATATCCAAGAGGAGTACTTAGAGATAATAAGGGCAAATCACTACATAGATGTATTAGGAGTATTATCAGTTTCTTAGTCGAGCATGCTAAGATGTAGGTGATGTTGGATGGCTTATTGGTTGTGTAAGATAGTGGATTTCACAAGGTAATAGTATAATTCAATGATAAGAAGTTATTAAATAGATATAAGATAGAACAAATAGAAAATATGACTTTGAAATGGTACATATGATCAATGAGTTATGCCATAGACATTGATCAATACAATTCCGACATATTTATTGTGAAGCTAATAAAGTATATATTCAAGCATATATCTATAAATAGGAGTGGAATTAAGTAATACTAAGTCTATATGTACTAGCCTTGTGGTGGTTAATTTTAAACACATTTATAGGGATAGCAATTAAACAGGACATTGTTGGAACTATTCAAGTATATATCTATTGAGTAGTTAAGTTTATTGGTTATAAATGTACCTAAATATGTTGGAATTATATTTTTCAATAGATATATACTTGAATAGTTAACTTTTGATATGTTTTTGGTGTAAAATTTCATTCCTATAATTTGGCTCCTGAACTTGTCCATTTTGTACGCAGTTGTTCCCTAATTTTTTTTGGACCTAGTTGTTCCTTAAACTTGTATTCCGTCAACCAAGTTGATACCTCCACACTAACACTGTTAGTTGTGCTAATGTGGCAATGTTAACCAATTCAATGATGCCATGTAGTAGTCTCTTAGTGGCCTACGTAGAAAATATGAATTTAAAAATGAAAAATATAAATATATAAATTGTTTGCCACGTGGTGTTTTGAGAGGCTATCACCTGGCACCACCAAATTTGTTAAAAATGCCACGTCAGGACAAACTAATAGTGTTAGTGTGGAGGGGTCAACTTAGTTGACGGAATACAAGTTCAAGGACCAATTAAGTCCAAAACAAATTTAGGGACTAACTAGGTACAAATAAACAAATTCTGGAGCTAATTTATATATTATTTCATTCTTTAATTGTCATAGAAAGTCCAAAGATTCAACATGTTATGAAATGCCTAAATTACTATAGAAACCTTTAAATCTCCATAGATCATTGGCATTTGCATTTAAAAACGACACATCATTATTGCGCTTTGAATAAGAAGCAATCATAAGAATACAACAAACACAAAAGTAACTTTAGAGTACCTCAAGTCGTTGTTGATCAAGAAAAATAATTTTACTCTATGAACCTAAATTAACTTTCCTACACTTGGTATTTGTCTTCTAATCTATATATCTTTTATGTTAATTATCTTTGATAGTTTATAGGGGCAATGTATAAGCTAAATTAGATACCTATACCATAGAACTTACTAATAAATTAGAGAGAAAATATCCTTTTTAACTTTTATGATGAGATTTTAACTTGAATAATAGTTACTAGAAAATATCACATTAATAGTAAATAATTATATATTTTTTGGTATTTTTCATATTTGTTTTAGAGTCCATATTCGGGTTTCGTAGCTACTCGTCCCAACAATATCATCCCTAAGGTTTGAACTTGAGTTTTCCCTTGAAAGTGCAATATGCTTTAACATTGCACCCAACCTTTGTTGGTGTAAATAATTGTATTGATTGCTTTAATTTATTACTAGATTATGACACACTAATGATGTGAGTGAAAATTTTATGCATGTAACCAAATATTAAATACAGTACTCTAATTCAAATTCATATGAATATAAAAATATTTATTTTATTTCTCATATTTTTTATTATAGAAAGAAAGTTATTTTATTATTGAAAACAAATTTTTATTTTTATTTCTTGAATGTATTTTTTAATTTAAAAAAATAAAAAATAAAAACTATTTTTTTAAACAAAAGAAAAAACTAAAAAATATTTTTAAAAGCTAAACGAAACCCAATCGTCTATATATTTGATTCTTCTCAGACAGTGTGAGACATCACTAAACACCGAATTGGCAAAGCTTTTATTTTAATAATCATAGTTAATTACGTAAATGCATGCTATCAATTTGTCCCAACGTCAATCAAAACAACTGGGAAAAAGGCTAAATGTCCAAATTCAATAATAAAAAATTCATTGTTAAAATTTTAATCCAACTCGCTCCCTCCATCAAAAATCTCTTTTATTATTTCATAAAAAAAATCATGAGGTGTGATGTGATGATTGCTTACCTCATCCCTTAATTATGTAGCCGGGGGTTTAATCTCTGCTCATAAGAATAAAGCACATTTCATGGTCAATTGTTTACCTCTTTGAAAAGCACACACATCGTAAGGATTAATAATTGTTGTCGATGGTAGATACTTTGATCATGACGAAAAACAAAATCAGGATGATTAAAGGCATTGATTAGCTTCAATATGTTATATTATAGACATAATGTCAAATTTAACCCTCAATGTCTACATCTTTTATCATTTTGGCCCTATTCTTTTTTGAGTTAAATTTGATTCTCAACCTTTTAAAAAGAGTTAAATTTAACTCCCAATCTTTTAAAAAGAGCCAAACTATTGTTTTTTAACGAAAATAGTGACTAAAACGTTAAATTTGTAAACATGACAGTCTGCATGGCAATCAACATGTACTCCATATTAATGTCTTTTTGAATTTTCATAAACTTTTTTTATAATTTCTTTTGAATTTTAAATATTTTTAATATTTTTAAATTAATTGTTGATGTTGGAATATAAGACAAATAGTGCCATGATAGCATGAAGTATACATGGACTGCTATGCCAACATTGTTAAAAAATTAATGTTTTAGTCATTATTTTTATTAAAATACAATGACTTTTTTTTGAAAGGTTAATGATCAAATTTAGTTAAAAAAATTGAATGAGGGCCAGAATGTCAAAAAGAAAAAATATAAACGTTAAGATCTAAATTTAGCATTATGCCTATATTATACTATCTAAGTAACGTATGGAAGGCTACAGTGTCTTGACATGCGGAAAGTTTATTCTTTTGAGGAAGGTTAGTTAGCACAATCCTATATATGATAGGTCTATAATAGGTAGGGGTTAGTCCTTCATTGTGGAGTAGAGGATAGCATTCGGTTTTTTCTGTCGGTTCGATTGATATTTTTTATTAAATTGACATAACCGACCATAATCTACAAAAATTGATCTGACTAAATTAAAGTTCAAGAATCAACATAATTGAACCAACTTTAGATTGATTGATTAGTTCAGTTAATTGACTTATCTGACTTTTGTTAATTTGCTTGGTTATTGGGATTGAATAATATATATTTATTTTATTATATATTATAAATAATTTAAAATATATTAAATTAAGTTGATTTTCTTGGTCAGTCAATTTAAAATTTTAAAAATCGATAACCAACTAAAATAATCATTCAAATCGAAATTGACTAAACCAATTGAATCGATTTAGTTGATTTTTTCAATTTTAATCGATTTAGTAGGCCTCGCAAGGTGGACAAAATAATTTTTATATAGGACTTGGTGGTTTTAGCCTTATTTGATTTAGGGTTAGGGTTCAACGCTACTAATTAATTCGAAATTTATTTCCTTTAGTAGTTAATAGAAAAAAGAAGGCTTAGTTATCAGAATTTAAATCCTAAATCAAATATCACATGCTATAAGTCATTACATTAATTAAAGTTGATAATGTATCCTTGTTTGTGTGTCCTATTATGTCATAATTGGATTTAATATAAAAAATTTAATATGCTATAATAAACTAACCATACTCATCATATACAAATAAAAGTTGAAATGAAGGAAAAATGAAAATAAAAATCATGTGAAAACAAGCTAACTATGTGCATCACTTTTCAATGAGAACAATGATGTGAATGAAGTACTCTTAACAAAACTCTGGGAAAAAGTGGTAGCCTACGGTTAAGCTTTTTAAAAAGTTCATTGGAAGTATATGTAAATATAGTGAATGGAAGTGCTTGGATGATTCTGCCTTATTCTTTTTCTACTATTTTTTTCACAAACTTTGGTTGAAAATGAAATCATGTTAATTTGTCTTGTCTTCTTCCTTAGACAATTCATTCTTTTTATTTATCATGATAAATTTTTTTCATAGCATGTTAAAACATGGTCTCTTTATAGATATGAAAATTATTTCTTCTTTTTCCGCAAGCATTTTTTGGAGTATTTTATTTTCCAAGATTCAATTCTTACACTCTTTTGTTCATTTGTCACAAACTCTTATACAAATAAGTTCATCTTCGCTTGAATCTGTCTCGATGTTGCACGAGTGATTAGATCTTTAGGGAGACTAAGCCCATAATTATGTTGGCCCACAAATGGGCATGTGAATGGGCCTTGGTGCTTTCATCAATGAGGAGATAAATGAAAGATCCATCTTGTAGCTTTCGCAAATACACAAAATGGTCATATTTACTTACTTCTGCATTCTCATAAAGCTATCAAACGGTTTGTTCCATTACATTGAAGATAGTTCAACCTATACAGAGATTTGTTTAACTTACAAACCCAATTTTGTCTACTAACAATTGTGTATCCATCTAGTTAAGTAATACAGATTTCCACTTTTAAACTACTATGCAAGAAAGACATCTTAAAATCCAGTTGAGCTAGCTCCAAATTCAATGATAAAAAATTCAAATGGAGGAATGCTTCATAACAGGGGAAAATATTTCATTATAATCAATTCTTTCCTTTTGAGCATAGCCTTTAGCTTCCAACCTTGTTTTGTAGAGAGTATTTTTATTCTAGGAAATTTGTCTTCCTTTACATATATCCACTTGCACCTAATTACTTTATTACCAATTGGCAATTGCGCCAACTCCCAAGTATTGTTCTTTCAGAAAAAATTGTATCTCCTAATTCATGACACTTTTCCACTTGTCATTTTTAAAGCTTTGTTGTGCTTTACGATAAGTGACAAGAACATCATCATCCACAACTAGGAGTGCATAGGCCCTAATATCAAAAAAATGAGAAGGTCTATGAATTTATCTTATTGGCCTCGTAACTGCAAGTGGTTCAGGTGTATTCAGCAAATTTTATGTTGGAACATATTCATTCACCGGTTCTTCCATTGTGATTAGACAATTGGCTTCATCACTTGTCTTATTAACTAGGCTAATCACCAGTTTTTGAAACTCCATCAATTTTGGAGTACACTCCACTTACTGTGGAGTACCATTTGTTTGAACATATTCATGTATTTTCTTTTTCAACATGGCAAACTTATCAAAGGTAACATCTCTACTGTAAATTATTTCTTTGTGTCTATACACCAAAGTTAAAATATCTTTATTCTAGAGACGATTCCTATAAAAAGATCTTTCTTAGCTCTCAGGTCAGTTTTGACTTATTTGTATAGTAATAGTTTTCTAGACCATACCTCTAAATGTGTTTTTTCTTCAATTGCAGATGATGGTCAAAAATTAATGAGATGACCATCATATGTCATAGTCTTAGCTTAAAATTACTTACCCACCCAGCATTAAACACCACACATTGAACTTTCTAATAGGTTTCAATTAATATGCTCTTCCACTCTTATTTTATTGTGGTTTACTTCTAACAATGAAGTGTTGATCAATTCCATACCTTTGGAAAATGTTAAAGAACAAATCACTTTTATTTTCCCTTCCATTGTCTGGTCTAAGTCGATTGATCTTTTCACCAATTTGATTTTATAAACATATTTTTTCATTTAAGGAAAACGCCAAGCACTTCATCGTTAATTTTCATTGTATACACCTAAACTCCTCAAGATAAGTCATCAATAAAAGTTACAAAATAGTGTTTTCATCCCAATGAAGGTATCTTTGAAGGGCCCTAAACTTTTGAGTGAACATAATTAAAAAAATATTTTTTTATCATGGATAGTGATGCCAAACTTCATTCTTTTCTACTTTTCTAGAACACAATATTTGCAAAACTTTAACTTGTAAACCTTTACACCTTTCACCAATCTTTGCTTTGCTAAAATTTGTAAGGATTTCTCACTGGCATGACCTAATCGCATATACCACAACTTGGTTGGATCTAGCTTGTCATCACTAGATGCTACCTCAATAATTATTCTACCTTGAATGTAATACAAATTATCTTCCAAATGTCTTTCGTTTCCATAAGTGCTGCATTTGTAACTTTTAAAATTCTATCTCTTATGGTAACAACTGAACCTTTAGATTCTAAAGTTCCTAAAGAGATGAAATTCTTCTTTTAACTAGGTACCCATCCCAATTGTTTTATAGGTGTTGTTATTGCCCATATAAATAACTCCTCCATTTAATTCCACTAAATCGAAGAACCATTCTCGATTAAGGGACATATGATAGGTGTATCTTCAATCCAATACCCACTCGTCTGAATGGAATGATGGTGGTGATGTTAGATCTGGTGCCTTAAGTGTAGTATATTCATTTGTAAACTTGTAAATTTTTTGAACATATTTGTTAATAAAATTATTCATGAATTACATTAATACACTTTGTATATGATCCTCACGTGATTTTTGCATGTAAAGCAAAATAGAATCAAATATTAGCTCACTGGTTGTCTAATGTTTGACTAATACTAAACGGTATTACGTAGTCGAATCATAATACGGAAAGAAAACTTATATTAGTAGATAAACCTAAACATGTCATTAGTCTAACTGAAAATGAGCAAACTGATTAAAAGAATAATATGTCATCTATCAAGTCCAATTGGGGAGATGTTTTATCTTAGGCATCAAAGCGAATGCTTCCTAGAAGATAAAGACATAAATGTGACTGACTGGACTGACAATACATCAGATTGTACCCAAGTAGAATAGATCTTGAATCCATTTATGAATTTATTCACTTGTAATGTTGATAGTGTAGCATACCTTAATCCTGAGAGGATGATGATGTATGCGTGACTTGTATACTTTGATGTAGGTAAAAGTCTGAGTTCGAATAAATAAGGAATCGAAAATTGATACGTTGGGTATACGATTTTTGCAGTATGTAGCATCATTTACAATAATGGAATTCATATTCCAAGACATAGGTAAATGATATCCTCTCATTGGCATTACATGATAGATGAGAAGTAAACGTGGCCTCGAGTTGTTTCTCTTTGTGATGAATGACTTAATTACTATTTGGTAGTAGTTGACTTTTCATGAAGGAAGATGTAATAGTTATCATGAGATGAAATAAGATCATATTAGGATAGCGGTTTTATCTCAAAGAGATTAAGGATATCCTATGAGAGGAACACACTTATGACAATATCATTGGATGAGCATTGATCGAGTAGCCTTAGCAATGGTATGTAATTAGAGAGAGCTTAGTCACAATACTATAGTGGAATAACTTCATGACTAAATGAATTTATTGTAACACCTCGAATTTTGGGTCTGGAAGTTTTGAATTTTATGCATAGGGCCAGTGAGAAGGTCGCACATATGTGGTTAGTTGTGCAATCTAGTGATAGAATGGGCCTGCTGGTCTGGTGATTGAGTGATGGTTAATAAACCTCAAGGTTGTGGGTTCGAGTCTTGTGTGGGTATTTTGGAAACATTTTATTTTGTCATGTTTTAAGTTAATATTTTAATTAAATTTATATTTGTTAATCTATTTATTATTTTTTATTTTTTATTTTATTTTCTTTCTTCTTGGCACGTTTTTTCTTTGGGTTTTCTTTCCTCTTCTTGTGTTTTCTTTTTGGATTATGTTTTGTGCTTTTGGAATCGATTTGGTCTGCGGTTTTTGGGATTTTTGCTTCTTCGCCATCATCCTCGATCGCAAAACAGGTGTGGGATTCGAATCATGACTACGTTATTTTTGTTTATCGGTTTTATTTTGCAAACATTTGATTCTGTATTTCTTGATTGCCTGTTAACCTGAAGGTTTTGGGTTTTAGACGTTAAAAGTGAGGGGAGAACCTCACTTTCTGTTATACTTTTGATAATACTAAAGTTGGAAATGGTTTAGATGGCTAGAATAGTGAATTTAAGGCTGTTTTAAGGTGGTTTCGCGACCTCCCCGGTGGCCACACGGGCGTGTGTCGAGTCACATAGCCATGTGACATTGGGAATTAGGGTTTTGGGTTAATTTGGGAGCCACACAGCCTAGTCATACGGTCGTGTGGCCAATTTGGGGATTTTGTAGTTTTTCACATAGTCGTGTCCCTTGGGTACACGGACGTGTGAGTTTGGGAATTAGGGATTTAGTGATTTGGTGTCACACTATCGTGTGACTGATTTGGGGATTTAGGGTTTTCATACGAGCATGTGTTTTGGGGCACACGGGTGTGTGAGACCCTCACATGGTCGTGTCTGCCCTGCACTTCATTTTAGCGAAATTAGGCAGTGAGTTACACGGCCTGTTCACACGATCGTATCCATACATCACACAGTATATGCCTCTACCACACGGCCATGTACCATCCTCCACACGAGCGTTTGGAACCCCACACGGCCTAGGTTACTCCACACGGTCAGAGCACATAGGCGTGTAGTCCTATCTCGCCAGATGTTGTTCTAGGTCAAATTAGAGCCTAATCGTGACTCGATGTGTTCCAACCCTTAGCCAAGCTTAATGAGGGTAGTTAATACTCTGAATTATGTTTTGGATTATTTGTTATCTGTGATTGGGTACTTGACATGTCCAATTCCAAAACCAATTATTGAGGTGTGAGTGTGTGTAACTGGTTCTGTTTGACTGACTGACAATATGGCACTGTTTTAGGTGATTAATTTGTGAATGTTACTAAACCTGAGTAATGAGTGTATACAACTCTAACTTTGATTGACTGGATGTGAGTGTTGTCTTGAATATTGTATTCTGATATTGTTTGTTTGACTGCACATATACATATGCTTAAAGAAATTTTTGGGCAGGATTTTTAAGAGAAGGAAAACTGTGACTGAACTGATTTGGCAGTTTTACTGCAACTAAACTATACAGCAGATTACCGCACTGCACCGTACAGCATATATGTCAACTTCGCTGCGTATGATTATCCGATCTGGCAGCTCAGATGCAATTTATTGGTATAGCAATTTACCGTACCGTACTGTACCGTATGTACATTAGCTATACTACGGACCATTATCTATTCTGCCAATTCAACTGCATGACTGTACTGCAGTTTACCGCATGGCACTGTACAGCTTATACGCTAGCTCTGCTGCGTAATATATGATTTGGCAGTTTATCTGCTCACTGATAGCCCTAATACCCAGAGGATTGAGGGCAGTCCCAATACCTTGAGGGTCGTGTACAATTCTAATAGTCATCGTTTCCGGTAACCCGAGATGACCTCATTCGGAGTGCAGGGTTGGATGAGTTTTTCGAGGTCCTATATGGAGTGATTGGTTAAATGAGCTTAACAACTCCTATGTGGAGTGATTGGGGGACAGAGATGTGTGTTGGCTGAACGGGTAGGTTTTATAATTCAACTAAATTCATGCCCATTTGTTGACTGTTCTGTGTGTTAGACTGTTTGCTTGTTCTGTTCAATTGGAAAAACGCTTGTGCCTAAGTGAATTCTGTGGACTCTGGTTGTAACTATCTGACTAATTAGTTATTTTAACTGTGTGATTGATTGAGAATTATTGTTACTGTGACTGAATGGTACTTACGACTGTATGCCTGAGTGTGTTTCTAATATGTTTTAAATAATGATATCAGTTGGTACGTCTGTTTCGAATGTACCAACTAGTTCTGTATAGCTCTGTAAGTATGTTCCGGTTCTGAGCTACTTTCAGGCTTCCTGTTTCTGATTCTGTAGTTAGCCAGTTTGTTCTCACATTGAGCTAGTATAGCTCACCCCCTCTTCTATTTCCCATTTCAGGTACAATTTGATTTCTAAAGTTGGACTCAGTACGCGGAGGTCTCGGATAGTTTCAACAAATTGGACTATCAGTTTGTGTTTTTTAGTTTATTCTTATATGTCTGGTTATTGAACTGTAAAGTTTTATAATACTGTGGTACAATTTTCGTTAAAAACTTTTATTCATTCATTTCATTTCGGTTTCATAATAAACTTATTTGAAATTTTTACTAATTGATTTGTAAATGATTATATGGTTTTGGAAAAGAAATTAAGGTTGACTTGTTTTTGTAAAATTTTCTCACAATCACTTCGGTGATCAAAGTAGCATTTTGAATTCGATCTAAACTTCTAGGCCGGGTTTAGGGTGTTACATTTATAATTAATAGGCGAAAAATTGGAACTTAAATATAAATCATTTGAGCTCTAATCTCATATGTTCAATTAGTCCTTCCGCTAGCTTGTTGAAACCAAAATTGAATTGCATGTTGAATCAAATGAACAGAAATGGATAGAAATGGTAAAGTTAGAGAAACGAGAAACATTAAAAAATGATTGTGGTTTTCTCACAAAGTATGAAAATTAATTGAGAATTAATTTATGGTTTTTTTAATTATTATTTAATCGATTAATTAAATAATTGAAGTTAAAAAATGAAATTAAATTAATTGGTTATTGTGAATCTATTGAATGTAGAAAAATTAAATATATTTTCTCATATATTCTTTTACAATAAATTTGTCATGATTTTAACAAAATTAGAATTATTTAATTGGAAAATTAACTAATTTAAATTAATTTAAAAATAATGTCTATTTTGAGAAATATAAAAAACATGTATTAGGTTGAATTAAATTATAAAGTGTTGGGTTAAAAGTCTAAGAAATACATATAATTGGACTCAATACATGAGAAGTCTAAATTCTCATCATAATACATATGAGAGGAAACCCACCCTATTAGTCCTTCTCTTTCCCAGTTCAACTAGAAAGTTGTTTTACTATTGAAATAGACCTCTATTAATTCAGTAAGGATTTCACTTCTTCTTCCTATAAATAGATGATACCAATAGGGATAAATATACAATAAGTTTTACACAACTTTGAGATATTGTAACGCCCCAAAAATCTAATCTTTGATTTGATAAAATTCATTATAATTAAGTCTTTGTATATGTGGCTAAGTGCTTTATTAGTTTGTTTAAGGTCTTGTATTCAAATCCTTGAGAAAGTATTTTTTGCAAATTTTTTTTTATGTTGTTCAGCTGATAAAAGTTGAGTTAAATTTAATTATAGAAAATCTGTTGGATGTGGATAAGATTTGCGGGTTAGTGGGTAGTTGGATTTGATTTTGATTTAATAATAAATAGTTTTATAATAAAAAAGGGATATTATTATTATTATTGTTTCTTTTATTATTACTTTTTGTTTTACTAAAAGATAAGGGGTTGCTTCCAAATTTTTTGGTTCTCCTACATCTGTTTCCCTTATTCCCTAAATCCATGCCGCCATTCCCAATTCTTCTTAATTGATCTTGTTTTGTTTCTCTTTTTCTTTCTTTTCCTTTCTTTTTCTTTTCGTTCATTCCTTGTCCATTAATTTTTTTCCTTTAATCGTTTGGGCTATTGTTAATTCTTAAGGCAATAGTTCACATTTCTTTGACTACAAATCTAAGGGTAACATATTTAAGTTCTGTATTTTTATGTGATATTTGTAGTTATGTTGGGCGTTGGGTTGCGTTAAATCAATATAGTGGGTATTGTTTTGATACTGATGTGTTTGTTTTAGGAGTAATACAAGAAGCAGTTGGCGACCCTCCAGTAACTTAAGATTTGTATAGGAGTTGTTCGTTCAAATGGTAAGTGAGTGGATGTATTTTGAATGGTTGTTTTAGTTTGATTGTGGTCGATTAATTATTAGAGTTTTGTGAATCATTACTGAAATCGGTTGTATTAATTGGCGATTTAGGTGTGGGATTGCTCATGTTTGGGTTTGTTACCAAAGAATACCAGGTGTGTAATGAGAAACACAAAAATCAGCGAACGATGAAAGTCGAAAAACAACACTGCCGACGCCACACGGCTGTGTGTCAGGTCGTGTGGTAGGCCGTGTGCGACACACGGCAGTGTGACAGGCCGTACACTGGATCATGTGTTTCACACAATCTGTGCCATTTGGGTCTGTGGACTACACGGGCTTGTGGGCCACACTAGCTGGCCATTTGGGTCGTATGGGCCACATAGGCATATGGCCCAAAACTTTGAAATTTTCCCCAGGGCCGTACACGAAGTCCTGATCTACCGTGGGCCATCCATAGGGTCAAAATGTGAGTAAATGTATTGTAAAACATGAAACCTGACATCTGTTAGTATAATGTCGATTGATAAATAAACCCAAAAATTTATGTTAAGTTTCTGATTTATATCTAATATGTGTGCATGTAAATCTAGAGTATGTATAATTCCTGCTCTGAATATGTATGACTTTATTTTCTTTTTTGTATCTGCATTTGGGTTGGGTTGTAAATAACATGTGGAGGAAGTGATTATGTAGAAAAGGCGATAAATCGCCTATTGATTTGGCAGCTCAGCTGCAACTATTCTGTAAAGTGTCCTATTGACACTAAATGGTGTGTAGGGATGGATGGGTGTTTTATACCCATATGGTGTGTTGGGATGGTCGAAGATGGTGTGTAGCGGTTGGGGGTAGGTTTATATGTCACGTCTGTTTTGTTCTGTTATAAATCGGTTTCTGATAAATCTGTCTAATATGCATTTAATTACTTTATGTTATTAAATATACATTGAGTTTCAAAAAATCATTCTCTGTTTGTCTGTCACTTTCAGTTAATTCACAGGCTTCGATGGGTCAGTGCGACTGGAGCTCAATTATATTAGTATTTCGTTCTTTTTAACTATTTTCAAATAGGTTAAAGTGTTTTGTAAAAGTTGGACTATTTTGAACATTTTGGGGACTATTTTTGTTTTGGGGTTTTAATTTAGATTTTTGCATGATATTGTTAAAATGATTTATCGAAAATGTCTATTTTTTGGCAAATAATCGATTTCGAGAAAATAAACTTGGTTTTCCAAAATATAATGATCTAAGAAATTTCATTGCGAAGTATTTGTTTTATTTAGAAAATATAAACAAACAACATTTTCAATTAAATAGTTATGTCAAATACGTTTTCCAATAAAATGGGTTTTTAAGTAACAAAAATTTAAGATTTTTTTTCAAAATATATAAATATTGGATTTGCAACTGTTTTACATAGCATCACCAGATCTAGCCATAATGTCTAGGTCGGTTTAGGGTGTTACAAATATTGTTATCCTGCTTAAAAATAGTGAGAATTTATTTTCTAAATATAAATTCTATTTTCTGAAATAACAATTCTACTAGTTTCTATTAAAGAGAGAATTTTGCTTTCCCACAAAAAGTAAAAAAAAAGAAATTCTAGTCCTGTGTTTGATTCGAATTCGTTCAAGCCCGCATTTGAAGCAGTTCGTTGTATGAGAATAATGGAGAAGGTCGTTCGGTTGAAATTCGAAAACAATAATGATCTATCTAGCTGAAAAATATGTGCGATTTTGGTAAAGGGTTTATTGTTATAAATATCACAAATCAGCTCGATTTCCAAAATTTTAATTTTTTACTATGCAAGAAAATTGTTTTCTAACCGATTTTTTCCAATAAGTGAAACTACCAATGATATCTTAAAGCCACTAGTATCTCGTTTTGAACACATGCATGTAGTGCATTTATATCATTCGTCTTTAGCTTGGAATAGTCTTTTTTCTAATAACCTTTCCATGACAAAAGGCACATTTATCTTTTTCAACTTTGGCTTTTGACTATGATCTACCTCTCCTACATTTTTTTAGATTTTGACTTTTTGAACAACCTCTTGCTACCACCGCCTCTACTACATTGTTATAACTTCCTTTCTTATTTTCGTTATTGAGGTCATAATTATACAAAGCACCAGTTATTTCATTAAAGGTTACTTTATCCTTTCCACAAATTAAATTTGTTCCAAAATATTTAAATTTATTAAGAAGAGGTGATATCAATATTAAAGGAAAATATTCATTTTTATGTTGGATCTAGTGCCCTAAGTGTAATATATTCGTTTTATATACTTGTATTTTTTGAACAAATTGGTTTAATAATAACCATTAATTACATTAATACCCTTTGATATTATCCTCAATATTTTTGCAAGCAAAGTAAAATAGAAGTAAATATTGGCTCACTGGTTATTTAATGTTTAACTAATAGTAAGCAATATTATGTGGTCGGATCATAATACGAAAAGATAGCTTATATTAGTAGACGAAACTAAACATGTCTGAGTCTAATTGGAAATGAGAAAATCAATTTAAAGACTAATATTTCATCTATGAAGTCCAATTGGGGAGATGCTTTGTCTTAAGCATTGGAGCAGATGACTCCTAAAAGATATATACATAGGTGTAACTAATTAGATTGACAATACATCGAACATGACTCAAGTAGAATAGATTCTAGATCCGTTTATGTATTTATTCACTTGTGATGTTAACAATGTGACATACCTTAGTCCTGAATAGATGATGGACTATGTATGCATGACTCATATACTTCAATGCAAGTAAAAACCTAAGTTCAAATAGATAAGGAACCAAAAGCTGATGCGTTGGGTATACAACTTTTGCAGTATGTAACATCATTCACAATAGTGGAATTCATAGCCCAATTAATGGGTAAATGATATCCTCTAATCAGCATTACATGATAGATGAAATGTAAACATGGCCATGGGTCATTTGTCTTTGTGATAAATAGCTTAATTACTATTTGATAGCAATTGACTTTTCATGAAGGAACAAGTAATAGTTCTCATGAGATAAAATAGTATCATATTGAGAGAATGGATTTATCCCAAAAAGATTAAAGGTATCCAATGAGGGTAACACACTAATGACAAGGTCATTGGACAAGCACTGATTGAGTAGCTTTCGTAATGGTATGTAACTAGGTAGAGCTCATTTACAATACTATAGTAGAATGACTTCGTGACTAAATAAGTTTCCAATTAATAGGCAAAAAGCTAGAACTTAATTATAAATTATTTTATTCTTAATTGCATATGTCCAATTAGTCCCTCCGCTAATTAGTTGAAACCAGAGATGAATTACAAGTAGACCAAACGATTGGATGGAAATGATGAAGTTAGAGAAATGAGTCACATTTACAAATGAATTTGTTTTCTCACTAATTATAGATGTAATACCCCAAACCCGGCCTAGACGATATGGCCAAATCTAGCAATGTCACATGAGAGTGTTTTCAAAACCCGTTTCGATACATAAAAACCATTCAATTTATTATCTTTTACTCAGTCCTCGAAAAAACACGTAGTGAAATTGACTTGTTTAAAAAATATTTCTTTTACACGGAAGCTATACCAACTGAGTAACTCTAAGTACCATTTTTACTTATGAAAACCTTAGTTAATTTAAAAAAAAAACGATGCTTTGTAGTGTTGTAATTTATAAAATCGTCAATGACAATCCAAAAACCCAAATTAAACCAAAACAGTTCCACAGTCCAGAAAGTTACAAAAAAATTCCCCAAGATAACAATTTAAGCAATTAGACCATAAAGCCCAAAGTATGTGGCAGAGGTCACCATCGAGCCCTCCGCTGCACCAATCTATCTACGATTGGGGATTACCTAACAGATTAAACAAATGAAAGGATGAGTTTTCACAAACTCAGTGTGTAAATCCCTGCAGACAACATGCATACAGAGAGATAACCGAATACAGTTATAATTCAGGCTTGAGCACTTTTACAGAATCAGTGTGGGCCTTGGCCCACTCAGAAATAGAATCAGATACAGACTTAGGGCTTTAGCCCATTATAGGCATCGCATGCATATCATATCAAAATATCAAGAACATTCCCACCAACCCTGCACACCAACTCCGTCCAACCCAACACACCATGTGGGGATAAAATCGACCTACCCATCCTTGCACACCAAACATGGGGATAAAATCGAGCCATCCAACCCTACACACTATATGGTACCGTAATGCGGCACATGTCATAAATATGCAACTGAGCTACCAGATAATAGGCTTTAGAATCCTTTCAGATTCTTCCGTCAACTTTATCAAACCCACCCCAATGCAATGAATCATACAGATTTGGCATGCTATAATTCAGATAAACATATCATATATTCGTATTCAGAATAGAACAGATAAACATGCTAAGTGTAACATGATATTACATATATCGCAAAATAAGATAACAAAATCAAGGATCTAAGTAATACTTACCGACCCTACGACAGGTCGAAGTCGACTTGGGCGACCCGTGCAACCTTACAACTCATTACAGAAAAATGGGTTCACACGCCGATGTGGCCTGCCCGTGTTGGCCCACACGCCCGTGTGGCTTACACGGCCCAAATTGGCCTTGGCCATGTAGATCACACTGCCTGGCCAAAATTTCCACATGCCCATGTGGTTCACCAGTGTGGGCCCACACGCTCGTGTGGCCCATAAGGCCCACAAGGCTAAATTGGCCTTGGAAGTGTAGATCACACAGCTTGGCACAAATTCTCACATGCCCGTGTGGCCCACAAGGCCCAATTGACCGAGCCCATGTCTTGCATACGGCCTTGCTGGCCATTACACAGCTGTGTCCGTTGCGCCCGTGTCACACCCGTGCGGCTTGGTTCATCGTTCACACGCCCGTGTATCGCTACACGGCCTACCACACGAGCAGTCTACACACCCGTATGGCATCGACAGAATGCTTTTAGACTTTCGACAAAACTCGTTTTCTGTGCAATCGGAGTACACACCTGGTTTGTTTTCCACATATAAACACTCCCGAGCATTCCAAAACCTACATTTCATAATTCCGTGTCCAAAATCAGTCACTTAAATCTAGTTATTCAAAACTGAAAATTTCTAAATCTTACCGACAACTTTACCTTCAACGATTCAACAACGATTTCTCCCTATTAGGAAGCTGAATCGCAGCCCTCTCGTCCTTGATTAACTCCTAAACAGAAACAGAACTTTTAATAACCCATCAGCAAACTAATCCAAATGCAAAAACGCACCTCCTACCTGCCAAACATGCAACTGATTGACGAACAACGGGAACGATTGTAGAGGAAAAATAAAAACGGGAAGAAAATGGGAAACAAATGGGATTTCTAGCGGTAAAAATCAAAGTAAACGACAACAAAGAAAAGAATAAGGGAGAAGGGTAGTCAAAATTTTGTAAAAAGAAGAGCCCAACTAATCAGAACTAGCTTTTTCTGATAACCCCCAACTCAAACTCTCTTAATTCTCTCCACCGAACACTCCACTATTAGATTTTTAGTCCAACACAACCTCCAGCCGTAAACTGTAGCAAAAATAACATCCCTTGTCATTCGCCAAGAATTGAACTCAGGACCTCATGCATAACAATCATCCCCTTAACCACCAGACCAACCGGCCCATTCTGATATACCTTTACAAATAAATATTTTTAAGCCTATTAACCAAGGGTAAGGCTTTATTTAATAAAAACCAAAATTTTGCTCAAGTCAAGGCTTGAACCCAAGATTCTCAAATACTCCCAGAATACTTAACTGCAGAAGCAAATAGATATTTTTGTCAAATTAATCTCAGAAACACACACAGACATTTTCGTGCAACAAATTCACAAAAGCCGGAATTAATGAAATTTATAGCATTACAACTCTACCCCCTAAAAGAAAATTTTGTCCTTGAAATTTTACCTAATCAGAAGAGGTGAGGATACTGCTGTTACATCGAATCCTCTGGCTCCCAAGTAGCCTCCTCCGTGCTATGATTTCGCCACAGCACCCACACAGATAGTCCATATGAGCGTGTGAAAATTTGGACTAGGCCGTGTGATCCACCAGCCAAGGCCAATTTGGGCCGTGTGGGCCACACGGGTAGACCACATGGGCGTGTGAGCCCATTTTCACTAATTTGTTTGCTAAGGTTGCACAGGTTGCCGGAGTTGACTGTGAAGCTACTGTAGGGTCGGTAAGCTTTGTTAGATCCCTAATTGAATGAAATAACTAAATGACTGATATATGTATACATGTTTATCGAACATGATGATATTCCACTGAATTGATATTATATGTACTGTTACCATGAGATGGCATGTCATAACTGTATGTTGCATTGCATGGGGTTAGGATGATATGACTAGAGGACGTGTACTGAAAGGCTTTAAGCCTGATATACTGGCAGCTCAGCTACAAATTACTGATGGCTTTAAGCCTAATATATTGGTAGCTCAGCTTAAATTACTGTTATGTGCCGCGTTCAGTACTACTTGTAAGTGTAGGGATGTATGGGTGATTTAATCCCCACAGGAGTGCAGGGTTAGACAGGAGATGGTGTATAGGGGTTGGTTGGGTAGGACTTGCATACTGTACACCACATGACTGCTATTGTTACTGTGATGGGCTAAGGTCCTATTGCATGACTGCTTCTGTACTGAGATGGGTTAAGGCCTATACTGGAACTGAAACTGATTCCGATATTGAAAAGGGCTTAGGCCCAAACTGTGATCATTTGCATACTGTTTGTTTATTTTATATGGGGATTACACATTGAGTTTACGTAAACTCATCCATTTTGTTTAATCTGTACAGGTAATCCCCAAACTTAGACGGATTGGAGCGACGGAGGACTTAGGGGTGGCCACACGACTTCTTACGGTTTAATACTTAGCCATGGTTTTAAATTTTAATTTAGGAGAATTTTTGTTGTAATCATAGCCTGTGTGAGTTTTTACTTAAATTTGGATTTTATACTGCTTTATGATTTATATATGCTAGTGGTAGGTAAAACTCGGGTTTTCAAATGAATTACATGCTTTTATCAAAAATACCCATGATTACATGAACTGTTTAAAAAGCTTCCACAATGAATAATGTTTTGAAAATGATTGACACGATTTTAGAATTAATAAAAGATAATAAAAAGTTGTAAATGGAAGAATGGTTTTACCAACGATACGATTTTTCAAACATACTCTCATGTGACATCGTCAGATTCGGCCATAACATCTAGGCTGGATTTGGGGTGTTACGTGACAAATAACTATTGAATATTAAAATGTGATAAAAAAATCAGTTGATGCAAATGAAGTAACTAAAGGTAAGAAACATCAAAATTATGAGGTTCAACAAATTACTTATATGCAGTGGAGGTCTTTGAAAGGGTGGTTCTTATGGCAATTATTGAGGACGCAGTGAAGTATGTCGACTTCGATCGTGGTTGTTTGTTGGAAGATGTTCGTGATTGTGGGGGGATGTTTCTGGTTGTGGTTGAGGTGCAATTGAAGTATAATGTCGCTGATTGAATGGCATGGCGTTTGATTCAGTTTCTGCAGTTGTGGTCCAAAAGCATGTGGCTAGAATCTGATTTTTTCCTGTTTGGTTGATGTTTTTGAGGATGTTGTGGTTGAGAATGGCGTTGGTTAGCAATTTTTGTTGGCATCGATTGAGCTGTTAAGGGTTGGATTATTGTTTTATCGGCGGCTGATATGCAAGATAATGATTTGGTATCTTTGTTGGTGTGTGCTGGTATGAGTAGGGTAATAATGTTTTTGGCTTGGTGGTGAGTCTTTTGTTTTGAAGCTCTTTTGTTGTTGTAAGGGTTGTAGATGTTTTATTTTTGTCTGCTGTTATTCGGAAACTATGTTGCTGTTCTGTTTTGTCTTTGACAACAGTTCAGTTTGAATGTTGCAAAAAAAAAAAAAAAAAACAAATTACTTATGTCCTCAGGAATGATAACTTCACCATCTTAAAAAAATTATACAAACTAATGGAAACATTAATTAAAGGTTTCCCCAAAATATAATGAGAAGAGAGAACAAATTTAGAATGGTTCTTAAGTGAAGGCCTAAAGCCTGTACATATAGTAAGGTTATGGTGGATATTTTAATCCTTTTCATTATGGGATTTAACAAAACAAAAGTGGTGTGCGTTTCATGAACTATAGAGATCATTTGAAATGAGAAAATGGAAAGTAATGTCAATATGGGATGATTTTGAACATTTGAAGAATAGAAGAAAAGAGTTGGTTGTATCATTGGTGAAGAGAATAGCTGATGAAGATACTGATCGATTAGTAAAGTAGTAGATGGATGGAAAGGAACCAAAAGGTTGAGTTTAAAAACCTCCATCCCCATTTTGGTTTATATTGAATAAGGATGGTTGTCCCTGACTCCATTTATATTCTTTTTAAGCATGTACAAAAGAGTTAAGAGTTGTAGCTTGATTCTACTCTCGTAGATCTTTTGTAGTTACTGTTTTCTTTTAATGTGATACTATAACTTATAATGAATTTTTTTTATAGGAAATGAAGTATTTTCTTTTTGAAAAAAATAATCAGTTCGAATTTGAAATTAAATATAAATTTTTTATTCAAATATAAAAATCCAATTTATTCATTTGTGGTATGTAATAACTATAACTTAAAAAGTAGAAACTTCTTCAAAATACTTGAAGAATCCCATATATGTTTCAATCAATCAAATTCTAGTTCGAAAAGTTGAAAACCATGGAAAACTAGGAGATTTGAAAATACAGTAAATACAGCATGAGCTGATAAGGAAAGGTGTGGCCTTTTTCCATAAAACATTATATATAGAGGTAGCAAAAGTAAATTGAAGCATGTGACTTTTGTAAGAAAATTTGGTGGTTGGTACATATTCACTTCAACAAAATTTTAAAAGAAAAAGATTTTTTTGTTTTTACTTTAAATGATAATGGTCGCACAAAATAGAAGATTACAAGTGGTATACGTTTCCGCATGGGATGGGAAAAGGTGGTCACATTTTACACTCCCAAAGGTTGCTATCGAACATCAAAGAAGGATCCAGATGGGGTCGCCTTGCATGCCCCCACATTTCCCCTCCCACTATTGCTTTGCTTTTGCTGTAACTTGGAAAGTAACATGGATTCTAGTTGACTCCAATTATATACTTATAGCAAAGATGATAGGACACATTTAAATATGCTTACAATTGCTTATTGTTCATATTTTAATATCTAATAATGCTTATAACTAAACGTTGCAAATTATGGTTAATTGATTTTTTAAATTTAAAATGTTTTAATTGAGTTTTTTAAATTATTATTATGTTAATTAAGTTTTTTTTAGGATTATTTATATTGATATTTAAATACTTAATTAAATTGGTATCATGGGTCAACTAATCATCAAACCTATAAAAATATCCTTCCATGTATAAAATAATTTATATTAGGATAAACTATACCCAATGTAGTAAGTTTACGTTTTGGTCACTCAATTTTAAAAAGTTACAAAATGGTCATTAAACTATTTCAAAGTTTTCATTTAAGTCACTGAACTATTCGAAAGTTTTTATTTAGGTTACTAGGCTATTAAAATTTTTTTCTTAAAAACCTAGGTAGCAAGATCCAAGGGATGACTTAACACTCAGTATGGTGGATCAGTACTCATCAACGAGTAGAAGAACATACCTTAGATCTTAGTCGATCTAACAGTTAGTGTTAGAGATTAGAGAAGAAAATTGTTTAGGTTGTGGTTCATAGATTTGTAACGTTCAAAGTTGTTTTATAAAAAAAAAATAGGTTGTAGAAGAGAAAGGGAAAGAGAGCTTTCGATTGGTGCAGGTAGTGAGAACAAAGAAAGTCGTACAATAACGATTTTAACATCTTAGTGACTTAAATGAAAACTTTTGAATAGTTCAATGACCATTTTGTAACTTTTTGAAGTTGGAGTGACCATAATATAAACTTATTAATAGTTTAATGACTTTGGGTGTAGTTTATCCTTTATATCATTACTAGTGTAGTTTTGTCTTCTTATATATTTAACAAAACCAATATTTTTTTTTTTGCATGTGATGAGATTTGAGCCTTTGCCACTAGTATTTATAAAATTTTTTCTTTACTATTTCAACCAAAGTTTTATTTTAATAATTTTATACATTTCAATATTATTATACAAATTGTTTTACCCATATTGTTTGTATTTATTGATAATATCGTAGATTGAGTTAGTGTTACAAGTCAACTCAATACTAACTCAAGAAAAAATACAATACCATGATAAACAATTTAAGTGCATTTAATATTCTTAATATGATGTATTTGCCTATTTAAATTTCATTTACTCACAATTTAAACTAATTTTTTGTTTTGCTTTTGTAAATAATGCATGTGTTGTTGTTACTATTATTTTCAAACCTTACGTTTAATTATTTTTTTATGTTATTTTTAAATGCACACATGTATTTTAAATATGTGATTTTCACACGTATATGTATGTGATAGAATTTTTAGTATTAATTAAGTCCTATTAGCCTAGTTACCAATTTGGCCGTTAAGGCTTTGCTTGGTAGAGTGAAAAGAAAATTGGAAGGAAGGAAAATTAAAAGGGTAGAAAACTAGAAGGATAAAAAATATAATTTTTCTTTCCATAGGTGTGCTTAGTAGGAAATATAGGAAGATGGAAAGAAAGAAGAAAATAAGTAATTTTCTTTCCCTCCATTGCTTGGTAGAGTTGAAAAAATTAAAAGGAAAAAAATAAAATATTTAAAAAATGCATTATTTTGAACTAATATACACATCTTTCTCATTATCTCTCCTCTCATTATCTCAATTTGGAAGGATAAGTTTTTTATGGATTAAAGTGAAAAATGATCTCTCCTATTTTCCTTCACCTCATTTTTCTTTCTTACCAAGCACACTCAACTTTTATTTCTTTTCACTTTTCTACTCCCTTCTCTCATCCATCCACTTTTCCGCTTAAATGTCAACTCAAATCTTATGTGAAGTATATTTCAAACACATAGATTAAAACTTAAACATCTTTATGCGTACTACATGGACAACTTGAATTTGAAGTATTAAAAAAAATGTGCCTTTAAAATTTATGAGGGCTATTATTATTTTTAACAGGTCTAATCCAAATTACTTATGCAGTGAGTTCACATGTGTTTAAAATTGATTTATGTCTTTTAAATCAAATTTAAGTTAATATTTACCACCTGATTAGGTTAAAAGCTTAATTAATATGATATTAGTATTTGAAAGATTTAATTAAAATATTTTAAATTTTAAAAATCAATTTAAAAGCTGAATATAAATTGAGGAGGTTGGGTGGAATTAACCCTACTTAAGGAACAAATAGGAATAGCATAAACACTTATCCTGCTTAAAATTTGATATTTTAAATATAATTGGTTAAATGCTCAAATTAAGGTCCAACCATTTAAGAGTTGTTTACATAAGGGTCAAAACCTTTTAAAATGCTTATATAAGAGCCTAACCTTTATAAAAATGTTCAAATAAATATTTTTCACGCACTTCAGTCCAATTTAAGTAAAAACTAGGTAAATTCTAACTTATTTAAAATAAAATACATAGCAGTTGAATTAGATATTGCTTGAAGATAAAAGAAAATAATAAAAAAATAATTTGTGACATGATATACGATATTTGAGAAGCCTTTATTTGAGTACTTTAATTTAAAAAAAAATTAGCCTTATTGGAGCACCTTGAAAAGTTTAGCTTTCATTTAAACACTTTTGTAAAGGATAAGCCTTTATATTAGCATTTTGAAAGATTTAACCCTTACGTGAATAACCCTCAAAAGGTTAAGCCCAATTTGAGCATTTAACCAATATAATTATATAAATTTACATGAATTTAGTGGAATATTGAGACAAAGACTCATGATGATCACAAGAATATTTTATCAAGTTGAAACTAAAAAAGAAAAGAAAAAAAGTGAAATAGGTGAAGCAGTTTAGAAATTTGCTAGAATTTATCTTGTCTAAAAGAAAATGATGTTTTGTGCAATTTGTAAGATTTTCTCTAAATATTGCTTTGGGAAAGCACATTGATTTCTGTTGGCCCATTTGGCTCCTTGTAAAAGAGTGGACTGGAGAAGCCCATACAATTTCTCAATTTTGGGCCACAAAAAATTGGATGGATCCTTATGCTTAATTTGAGGCAAATACAAGTCATCAGAGAGAGCCTGCTTAAACCAAAGCCCAAGGCACAATATTACAACAATTTTTTTAGTATTTTCCCCCTAAATTAACTAGGGATTGGATATTGTAATTTTTTTAATTTGAATTTATAATTGTTTGATATATTCAATTTTATATATTTTTATTATGTTCTTTTTTCTAAAAAAATGCATCCATTTTAAAGAGTGGTATCTGTTAAATATTTGAATTTATTAATTCAATAATTTTGAAAAATATAAAAATTAAAAATAATTAAATATGTAAGTTTGTATACATTCAAATTCATTATCTGTATAAATAAAGTTATATGAATAATGAATTTGGATAGAGTAACATAAGTCCATATAAATTCAAATAATGAATAAATATCTAAAAACTTATTATAAATAGTACATATATATATTTCAATTAAAATTATTTATACCAATAAATGTTGGGTATATTGTACTTTCACAAATTTAAATATTAAAATAACATTGTTAGGAGAAAAAACTACAAACCTCTAAAAATAATATAAAGAAAAATTACTATAAATACTAAATTAAATAATTAATTAGATATCACATTCTTAATTTTTAAAAGGTAGCTTGAACCAAAACGGGCGTTTACCAACACAAATGAAGCCTCGTTAAATAAGATTTAGACTTTTACAAATTTAAATAAAATATAATATAACCGATTGAGTTTTAACTTGATTAGTATTGAATTTAGAAAGATATAGATTCAAATTCATTAAAACACATTAATAAACAAAATATATGATAATAACTATTCTGAAATTAATGTTAAAAAAATTATTATATAAAATTTTACAATTCATTGCTATTTTCGAAAATTCAACTTTAGCAGGCGATAATTTGGGTCGCCCAACCTGCCTCGACAAAATTATATTTACTTTTTCAACGACAAAATTCTCAATAAAAAAGATTGAATTAAACAAACAAATAGCAAACAACCACTATTTAAATATCTAAATCTACATATACGTATGCGCGTGAAAATCAATTTCGATCGTAATCATGTGAAAAAACACAAGAAGAAGGCAAGGTACTTTTTCTTTTATAAATAGATTGGGCTTTTTGTTTTCTCATTGATCCAAAAACCAAACAAAAACTAAACAATATAGATACATGTCCAAAAACAATAAAACCATAGTCCAAAAAAAATAAAAAAGAAACAGTAATTGAAAACACAAATAACAGAAAGATTATGCAAAAACCAAAATAGGAAGAATCTAGAAGTAATAAGGCACTGACCCTTACACCCAGTCAAATGCATTGCTTTTTACCCCGTCCCAAAAAGTCTTCAATGTTCATAATTGACAGTTTCACAAAAAATGAAGGAGCATCCAACAGATATACTAAACGTTTAAAACATAACTCCTTGCCTCCATTCAATTTCCTTCCCCTCCTCTTTCAATTCGATTCTCATGGCCTCCCCCTCACCCTTCTCGTATCAACAGTCGAAAAAACATTCCCTTCCAGGTAAATCACTTTCCTTCGTTTTAGCTTTTTTGTCGCAAGTACATGAGCAAATTCATTTGCTAATCTTGGAACATGATTGAAACTGATTTCTTGAAAATTATTCTTCATTTGTTGAATATTTCTAATGTAAACACCAATCAGTGGTTTATCAAATTCCAAAGACTTGCATTTCTTAACTGTTGTTTTTCTTAACTGTTGTTAATGAATCCCCTTCAATAATGACTTGATTCCATTCCTTTATCAACACCTACACTCACCACAAGTTGACACGCTAAAGCTTCAGTAGCGAAGGCAAACGTTACTCTCTTATGGAAACTCGAACAAGTGAAGAGTATTTTTCACCCTCATCCCTAGCAACCACTCCTGACGTCGATCAAAAACTCCGGCCATCAAAAGCACCATCAAAGTTTATTTTGATGACTGAACTCGTCGGAGATCTCCTTACTCTTTGTACAAGTATATTTCTCCAACCCTTCAAGTTCTCCTATATAGCTAGAAATAAAATTTGCAGTGTTTTTACCTGTAATGACTTTCTTTTCATGAATCCTTTTGTTTTTGTCCTTCCAAATAGCCCAGAGTGCACAGTAGAGTAACTTCCTCAGATGGGTGTTACGATTCAAAAATCCAACTAAGCCATTGTTTAAACTCCAGACCTTGGTTTTATTCAAGAATTGTAGACAGTTTAACTCTAACCAAACATCAACTGTTATAGGACATTGTCGAAATAGATGATTCATTGATTCGTCCTCACCTCCACACCGAGGGTAGCAAGCATTTGCGATTAACTTCTTAGACTTTAAGTTAGCAAACATAGGTAGATAGTTCTAAGAAATCCCCCAGAATGTAATTTTTATTTTTCCCAGGAGGTCTAGTTTCCATAAGAGCTTATAAAAATCATTAGATCTGGTCTGTAATGCATAAACACTAGGATCCTCCAAATTTTTTTGTAATAGTTTGTAGGCACAACAAATCGAGAACTCCCCTGAAGGCTCCTCACCCCAGATCAGAAAATCCTGATGGGCGTCCTAAGCAGGCAGAATCCGAAGAATATGATCAGCATCTGATTGCATAAAGGTATCTTTCATTAACCCCTACTTTCAGCCTCGATCATTAGAATCATTTAACTCCAACACCTTTAAATTCTGCAAAATTCAACTATTACTAGACATTCTAAAATTTGCATTACCGGCAATCCATGCATTATCAAATATAGAGATTTTATTCCCCAAACCCACACGCCAACATAAACGCTCCTTTAAAACCCCTTTAGCCGCCCAAATACTTTTCCATGTGAATGACGGATTCGTCCTTAATTAAGCATCCATAAAATCAAATCTTGGGAAATATTTAGCTTTCAACACCAAGTAATAAGGGAATTTGGACAATTTATAATCCTCCACCCCTGTTTGGCCAGCAAAGAAATATTGAACTTTTCCAAGTCTCTAAAACCCATCCCTCCATCCTCTTTCAACTTACACATATGCCTTCATTCACATTAATGAATCCCCAGCTTCTCTCGTCCTTTTTGCCACCAATATTTCGCTATAATGCTGTAAAGTGCCACAACTTATCATTAACATTTTCTTTTATGAGTACATCAATGTGATTTTTTGAATAATTCCTTAACTCAACATTAACGTCCTCCTTCCAAGCCAGACAAAACCTACCCATTGAACTAGTCACCCCCACTTCAATCCCACAATCAAAACCACAACGTCGTCTGACCTTCTCAATTTCATTTTCATCAATTTTAGTCTCCATAAAGAAGACTAAACAGGGATAATAAAACTTCACTGCTTGTTGAAATCTTTGTATTGCTCGTAGACTCCTTAATTCACGAACATTCCAGCATAAGATTTTCATTGCCCCTGGTTAGCTTGCCAATTGACAACTGTTGATCCTTGTTGAAAAAAAACATCAATCTGCTCCCACAAATCTGACTCCATTTCCAAAACCCCAAGAACATCAGAATTTCTTTCCATAATTCTCTATTTTTTATTATTTCCCCTCTTCAAAGCTTGCTGTCCCACCTCTTTAGGGTCCATTATTCCTACCTTTCACTTTCCCATGCCACTTGGTTCTTCCTGAAACGTTTTTTTTTTTAGTTTAGCGACACATTTCCAATTAGCAATTTTTGTTTTATGACAAAATTTCGCATCTAGATTAATGGGCCTCAACTTTGATTGCATCTTATCATTCCCCTTGCATATCATCCTCAATTAACTCCTTAAACAACTCCCCTCTCAATGTATCCTCCAAAATTTTAGGGAGTGAAGGAGGCACCAAATCCCCTAAATTCTGGTAATTAACAACAGTTTCCAAAATTGAAGGATTTTCTGCTGTAGCCATTCGCTCTATCTTCGACGAGACTTCCGCCGTCTTCTGTTCAGAAAACTCACTAGTTTGTCTCATTTCCTGAGTCATGTCATTTTTCCTCCCCGTATAGTTACATTGTTGCAACATTTGTTTCGAAGAGGACCTAAAATGTAAACATTCCTTTGCTACGAGTGACGATTCTGCCCTTAGCTCTGTAGAGCAAGAAAGTTCATCAACTCTATTCTCTTTATCTTCAACTGGAATTTCCTAACAATCCATTACTCCATGCCCCATTTTGCCACTACCAAAACAAAAAATTGGTAGGTTTTCATATTTGAAAGGCACCTAAAATTTTTCCCTACTTCTGTTAAAATGAAAATGCCTCTCTTCAAAGGTTTCTGTGCATCAATTTGTGTCTTTAGGCGACAAAAATCTCCTTGTATTTCTAATTGTGTCACCCCTGAAAGTCGACCCAATAGCATGTATAAGGTCCTTTTTTTATCACATTTAGGTGGGCAAGGACAAATCTTAAGCCAAAAAGGAAGCCAAACCAAGCAAACGTGATCTCTATTAACATGTTTTGTTAACCTATCAAAAATAATAAGTTCACGTCGAAAAAACCATGGTCTACCCTCTATTATCCCATCCGAATCCTCTTCAACTACTAAAAGGAATCAAGAAGAGATTTTGACCTACCACTTTGATTTCAAATTTCCTCATCGTATTCCAAATGCTTTTTAATTTTGCCCTGAAACTGTCAGGATTATAAGACTTTTTTTGTCCAAACAAAACATATTAATGACAAATTTCCAATCAGGAGCACCGGTGAACTCTTCACTGATAGTTGAACAAGTTCTTCCTTAAGAGGAAAATCTTGTCCTTCATTATACTCCCTTATCAAAGTCACCACTCATGTAACACTCTTCACCCGTATCCGTCGCCGAAACAGGGTTACGGAGCATTATTGAAGTTTTTAAATCAAGCGGACATAAATTTCAAACTTTCCAAATCATATCAATAAACACATTAAAACCAATTCAAAACATACATATTGTCTCTTAAACGAGCCCTCGAGGCCCTAATTACACGTTAGAAACAATTTGAGACTAAATAAAAAACTCAGAGAATTTTTAAGAAAATCATGAAAATTTTCAACACTGCAGGGATCACACGGCCATGTGGGCATTCGAAGTAGGGACACACAGTCGTGTCTCAGCCCATGTAACTCACTGACTTGGGTCACACGGCCAAGCCACAGCTTGTGTGCCAGGTCGTGTACCTTTCGAAATAACCTCACACGTCCGTGTGCCAAGTAGTGTGCTAAGTTGTATAATAGCCTAACTTGCAACACTTCAAAAACTACAGGGATCACGGCTGTGTAGACAAAAATAGGTCATTTTACAATCCATTTTTCTCACCCAAGCAAGCATGTACCTATAACCAAAAAACACATATGCACATGCCTTAATAAGGCACCAAAACCAAGTATAAACAAGTCATATACATATGGTATAACATCATATAACCAATATGCCCTTAGGCACCTCAAAGGACAATATATAAACATGTTTAACCATGTATTCAAATTCGCTAAAATGGCTATCTAACTTTCAACTAAACTTGCATAATTCAAACCATTGAATTAACTTACCAAAGCCTATCAAATGGTACAAAATGTGCCATTCATTCACTAACATCAATAGACATTTATATACCTTTCATAACAAGATACCAAATCACAACAAGTTATAAGGCTTCTACAATATGCATATTTATCTATCATAATTCAAACATATTAAGCCAAACATCGACCATAATAAGGTTAATATTTACATGCCATAAACGAAGCTCATATCAACATCAAAATGCTAAGTCACAAGTCAAACCAGATAGTTATTCCAACAACCAAAACACATGGCCAACATTAGTCAAAATACTTATACATGCCATTATAACCAAAATTAAACATCCGCAAGTACCGAAAGAGCCGATAGATAGTGTGATAGATCTCCAACGACTTTTCAATCCAAATGAGCTTCTGATAACTACAAAACACAGAAAAATTAACACAAAGTAAGCATGTCATGCTTAGTAGGTTCGTAACACGTATAGTCTAACCTTGCTAATATAATATACAACCACAAAGCATGTAAACCCAATCCAACATGAGAATAACTAATTCAAAAACTTATATATGTACATTCATACTCTTAACTTTCACAAGGTACACATTACTTACCTTTCATCAAACTAATGTAATTTACATTGAAAGCTCTTAATGAAGTTCACACAAGGTAATAATACGATGGTTGACCCATCCTTTTCGTAATTCGATAATCGAAGTTATCCTTTTTCATAGTTCGACAGCCAAAACTATCCCTTTTCATAATTTGATGGTCATCACCATCCCTTTTCGTTGTTCGATGGTTGTCACCATTCCTTTTCATAATTTGATAGCTGAAGCTATCCCTTTTCATAGTTCGATAGCCGAAGCCATCCCTTTTCATAGTTTAATGATCGTCACCATCCATTTTCATTGTTGATGGTCGTTACCATCCATTTTCCATTTGTCGATGATCGACGTTATGTTGTTAGATTTTTCCGTCAACACTCAATTTAACATTATACAATAATAGCATTCAATTCATAAAATAAAAATGAAACTTAAACGTACGAACCTACCTCTACGATAAACGTAGAAAAAATGAAGTCGACTAATCCAAAGCTTTTTCTTTGCCTTGATCTAAAGCCGTGCGTGGTTTATCTTGATTTAAATGAATAAATTTAGCTCAATTCAATAATCATTCTATTCAATTTAACTCAAATTCACATTTTAGCAAAATTATAATTTTACCCCTATACTTTTGATTTCTTTACAAATTAGTCCTTAGGTTCGTAAAATGAAATTCATGCAATTTCATCCCTACCCAAGCCTAGCCAAATATCATACAAGCTTATCGCAGCCCACACATTTCATTAATTTACAAATTACACCATATATATTTCACATTTTTCAATTTAACCCCTAATTGACAAATTTATCAAAAATCGCTTAACAAAAGTTATTTATCTAACAATAAGGATTCATTTTCTTCTATTAGGCATCACAAACAACTAAAATGCATTCATGGTAAAACCCTATACATTCAACAATTTTAAAAATTAGTCCCTGGGCTAGCTAGATTAAACTACGACGACTCTAAAAACATAGAAATCATTAAAAACAAGACAAAAATGACTTACATGCAAGCTAGAATGCCATGGCCAAACCTAGCATGCTTCCATAGTGTTTTTCTTCTTTGATTTTCGGTGGTGAAGATGGAAGAAAGATGATATCATTCTTTTCTTTTTTTCTTATTTTAATTAGTTATTTAATAATTTACTTAATTAACCTTGATATATAACCTTTAAAATCACCTAATAAATGTCCATATTTGTTCACTCAACATGTCAATGGTTTAATTACAACATAAACCCTCTAACCATTTAATTTCATAGCTTTTAAATCCCTTTAGCTTATAGAACTCCAATTTTGCACCTTTTACAATTTAGTCCTTTTTATCGAATTAAGCATGCAAACGGTAAAATTTCTTAACGAAATGTTTATACTATATTACTAACATGTTGTAGAAATTAAAATAATAATAAAATATATATTTCGACATCGAATTTGTGATCCCAAAACCATTATTCTGATTTCACTAAAAACGGGCTACTACAACTCATCGTCAATCCAGCCATAGTTACGAACTGTTTCTTTGAATCATTAGATAGAGCACTCTTGACTTTTTTTTATCCAATAGACGAAGATACTTGAATATGCATATATATATTTAAAAATAATGTACAATAGAAAATGAAATGTATGACTTAAAATTAATTAATAATAATATATGAAATATATATATGATATTAATATTAAAAAATAGATTAAGTTGTTTATGAGTTAGTGTTGAGTTAACTTGTGACGTCAATTCAATACATTATTAATATATACAATTGATGGAAGCAATAAAGTATGCATAATAAAATTAAAATATATAAAACTATTAAAATAAAACTTCAGTTGAGTGGTAAATTAAAGATTTTAATGTAATTGGTTTGGGTTCAAATTCTACAATATGTATTATTTTTATTGGTTTTAAATAAAAAGATTAAAGCACCAACAAATAATATAACTTATTTTAATTACGAAATGGCATTTCTAAAGTTTTCATAATTGAGTTGGTGACTCAGTTAAAGGTAATACAATTTAGTTAAGAACTTAAATAATAATATAAATATATATATATATATATATATATTATAGACCGATCAGGTTGGGCTTTTGCCCAAGCCCCTTTTTTTAGCTTCATATTTTTCTTTAAACATTTCTATATTTCAAGTGAGTCTTCAAACTTGGATGAATTTCTCCATCCTTAGATAGATTTACTTACAATATGACAATGAACAGTATAAATTTAAATATTTACAAATTAACTCTTACATAGTCATTATCCAAATTTGTCACTTTTCATTATCCATTTTACATTTTAAAAGTTGTAGTTTTAAAAAAATTACAAGGAATGAATAATCAATGTTTTAGATTCTCTTAAAAAAAGAACAACATGAACACAAAGTACAAAAGATAATCCATTTTTACAACAGTTTTAAATAACCAGCAGTTGCATTTGATGACGTAAAGAAGTTATAAAATCTTATATACTAACTAAAAATACTTCTATACAAATTCATGTCTTAATAAGACAAAGTATTAGCTCAAAAGAAAATAATCCGTGCTAGATCGAAAGGGCAATCAATTCCAAGATAAAAATAATGAAAAAAAAATTCAAGATGATTAAATTATGGAGGCAACAACACCCAAGAATAAGGCAGAGATATATATAATTTGTAAAAAAGAAAAAAAACCTTAAAGAATGTTTGAGTTTCTAAATACAATGAGATTTCGATAAGTTATATAATTATAGGAATTTTATTTTTTAAAATAACAAAAGAAGATAAAAATATTGAATTTAAACTTATTAGGAAGTAGAATTAAAGAAGATTTGTTGAATTAAGAAGAAAATAAACTCATAAATACCACATTGAGGAATGATATATAATTCATTTACCAACATATATATTAACTTATTCTAAATATACACACAAATTTCGAGTTAAATAATGACTTGAAAAAATTAGAGCAAATAAAAAAAAATTATGTATGAAATTATGAGTTATATTCTCTAGATAAATCCTTTGATTCATCTCTTTGTTAGGGTTCGATACAAGGGTCATCTAGAATTTATATTAGATGGATACCGGTTGCTTGAAGGGGCATCGACAGTTGATCTTGAAACTTGGTTTGGGGAGATATTTGCTTGAGAAATTGATTTTATTTGGATTCATTGATCTTCAAGACTCACTCTTGAATTAATGAAGTTTATTTCAATACTCTTCAAGACTTTATCTTGAAAATAGGATTTGAAGAGTGTTTGAATTCAAAAGTCTTTGAACCTTGATCTTGGATAGTTGAGACCGTTTCATGGATCCTCTAGACTTGATTTTAAAAGCAAATTTAACCTTTTTTTTATCGGTTAAATATTTTTCCGAACCAATGCAACATTCTTTAGAATTTCTTCAAGTTCTAATGGTAGTTTTCAAAATTTTCTCTTCAAGTTCTGATTTTTAAATTTCTAGATTAGTTAACATTTGAAATTGTTTAGAACAGATTAGAGGTGACCATTTTTGTACTGTTAACTAATAAAAGATTTCTTTTGAGAGAGAAACTTTTCAATTGGTGATCCACAAAGATTAAATCTTTTCATTTATTATTTATTTCATATTAATTTATCTCTTAATTAAAGAAAATAATTATAACATAATATGGCGTCATCATTTTAATACAAGAATTCTTCATTTACATTTAAATTTTAAATATAATTATTATAGACGAGTAAAATATATTATATTAATTATAAGTCAGACGTATTATGTTTATTACATTATTGTTAGAGTAAATTATAAAAACAGTCACTTTTATTTGTCTTAGATTACATTTTGATCAATTATATTTAAAATATTACGTTTTAATCATTTATGTTATTATTTTGTTACAAAGTGGTCACTCTACCATTAAGCTTCGCTACCTCCCTAACAGCAGTCCTACGTGGCAGTTCAAATAGGTTTTAAACACCAACTTGGATGTCTTATGTGGTAGTCCAAATTAAATTTATTTAATTAAAAACATATTTTCGTCCCAACAACTGAACATCCAAGTTGACATTTAAAAGCTATTTGAACTGCCACATAGGATTGCTGTTATGGAGGTAACGGAGTTTAACGGTAGAGTGACCACTTTGTAACAAAACGATAACGTAAGTGACTAAAACGTAATATTTCAAATATAAATGACTAAAATGTAATCTAATATGAGGCAAACAAAAATGACTATTTTTATAATTTATTCTTATTTTTAATTCATTAAACATATCATATTCATATTTTTATACAAAATTAAATAACCATATCTAAGTTTTAGGGTATCCTGATACTTTATGTACTACTTTTGAAAATAATTTCCAATAATTTAGCAGAATGCTTCAAAAGTAAAAAAAAAAGGTAGCACTACCAACTTATTATATTAAAATTTGATTGGCCGGCTCCTGAATATGGAGAAGAGTATAATTTCCAAATTAATTTTTGTATTTTTTTCATAGAGTAAAAATTAATGTTTTATCTAAGTTTGACCACTTACAATAAACAACCCTTCTTCAACTTTGTGTTTCAGCTAAATGTATTGTTATTAGGATTAGTTTTTGTTGTTTTTCTTTACAAGAAAAATATGTTGGCCTACCAAACACAGGTACCCCAATTGCAATAATTTGATTAGGCAATTAATATTTTAATACGCATATACATGTAATTGTTTGTAATTATTTATTTATTACATGCATGAGTAACCACAATAATTATTAGATTTCACTGAATCAGATGTAATTAGAACACTTTAATTATATTCTTCGATTTTGAAGGAGAAGGGAAGAATTATGGTAATTACATGGGTAATTGTAAACAATCATACTCAAATCCAATTACACTATAATTTTCTAAATATGTTCACACATTATTTGAGTTTGAATAGTATTTTAATTTTAGAACGTATATTTAAATATGTATATGTTATTTTACTAATTTCATTTGAATAATTTAAATTTTTTATTGTTGAAGGATAATTTCGTATACATTTGACTTATTAAAAAATTATAGTGTTTATTATAAATTATTTATAGTAAATTTAATTAAATTATATAGTATTTGTTATTAATTATAAATTATTTATATTTAATCAATGATCAATTGATGATAACAATAGGTATAAATTTAATGTTCGAGAGAATTACTCAATAAAGATGAAATGCTAAACTAATTAGATAAAATTGCTTAGGACATTTAATTTCTTGCTAATTTTATTAGTAATTATATTGCCAAATATATTTTTGGACTATTGTATTATATACAATGTTTTGATTTTAGGTTTTGTTACTTGTTCAGAGAGTTTTTTCTCAAGTATTATTAATAACTTTTATAATAATTAATATCTTTTTAGAATTTAAAATTATATAATTGTGCAATTATAATTTATACTAATAAATATTACATAGGAAATTATGATGTAACTATACTCAATTAGTTAAACACGTGCGTCTAGAGAATTAGAATTCTTGTAATTACAAGAGGGTGGAATTACTATCCTAATAATTGCACTTTTATCTAATTACTCTATAATGTCTGAACACGCCTTTAAATCTTAAAGAATGAAATGTTTCAATGCTCAATTTGGTACTGAGCATTGTGGGTACCAATTTTTGCCCGGGCCCATTTACCATTAAAGCCCAAATTTTTAAACCAAAAATAAAACCCAAAGACCAAAAATAGACCCAATACAACAAAAAAAAAAAAAAGGAAGAAACCCTAGCAGAAACTGCTTGGCCGCCACAACCACCACCCCCACGACGCACGTCCCACGCCTGAGAGCCACGTGCCCATGTTTCCCTCACGCCCACGACTCTTATGTCTTCGTTTTTTGTACCTGTAAAATTAAAGGCTATAAAAGCTAAAGATTGTAACAAATTTTGGGTTCGGATTATTGAATACAAGTATAGAAATTAATACAAGAAAATCAAAATTTCAAAAGCAATAGTCTTTTCCAAAACAGCAAACACATCCGGGAACTGATAACAAAAGAAAATTGGAGCCGAAGGTTTGCTAAAAGTTGTGGTTTCTTTTTTATATTTCCTTTCTATTTTTCGAAATTATTTTTCTTTTTATGCATTTACAAATCTAGTTTCATACATAGATATATACATATTTAAAAAAAAAAACTATAACAAAAGGGAGAGGTTACCGTTTGATTCGCTAGCAGGGGAGTCTTCGGCTTTCGTTGGCCGTCAACGACGGTGTGTGTGGCGTTGGTTGAGGGACCTGGTATTAGCCTTTCGGCAGAAGCAAAGGAAAATGAGGGAGTTTTAAAATTCTGGGTTTTGGACTAAGGGTTGAAAATGTTTTCTTTAAAATAGATTTGGGGTATAAGCAAGCAAAGCAAAACAGCACCGTTTGGTGCTGAGCCCACACATTTTGACTTAAAGTGGGGAATTTGCGCGTTGAATCCTCCCATTTTGTGCTGACTTGTAATTAAAACCTATTTATATTTTCTTTGTTTTTTAATTGTCCCGGGAATTTTATTTCTGTTTTATTTTAGTCCCTGGTGATGTTTCATGTTTGGAAAGGGGGAATATTCTCTGTTTTAGTCCCTCAAAGTTGTGCGCGTACTACAATTTGGTCCTTTTGCTTTCATTTATTTCTAATTTTACCCCAAAATTCATGTTTTCAAATCAATTTGGTCCCCATTTCGTTTTTTTTAAAAAGAATTTATTGCTTTCAATAACCCTACTATTTTATTAATTGTTAATATTATATTTATTTTTCCCCCTTTTATTATTATTATTATTATTATTTTAAACTAATTAGTATGAGTTTTTTTACTATGATTAATTATTATTATTCTCTTTACTAACATGCTTTTACTGTTTCGTCACCAAATTCAATTGTTTTATTAAATTATTATTATTTCTATTATTTTTACTATTTATTTTTACTACTTTTTATTAGTCATTTAATATTTCTTGTTCTATGCATATTATTATTATTACATTTTTATTTTTCTATTAAACTAATTAATTTGAGTTTTGTTTCATATTATTATATTAATTATTAAATATTATATATTCATTATATTTTTATTAAAAGTTAATTATTTTAAATATGATAATTCTTTTACTCATTATTATATTTATTATATTATATTTTTTTCCTCTCCAAATTATCACCGTTATTTATATACTATATCATTATTATATTTATTAATTTAATATAGTTATTATTTTTTTCCCTTTTATCATTATTTTTAATACCATTATTAATATATATTATTTTATTATCATTAGGTTTGTCATTTTATCATTGATATCATTATTGCTATATTTATTATATTATTATGTTCATTAATATTATTATTGCTATTGTTATTAATTTTCTTTATATTTACTATTTTAGTATTAGCATATATTGTTGATTCATTCATTATTATTGTTATGTTGCATATCATTATTTCGTTTTTTTTAATTTTTTCAATCGTTTTAATCAATTTATTCAACAATTTATTCTCAAATTGTTTTTTTAAATAAAGGCAATTTTCTATACTTAATCGTTAAAAAAAAGTGCCCTACCGTATTGGGTTTCGTCTTTTTATTCGATTTAAGTATTCGAATATCCTTCTTATTAATTTATTCTCCGAATTTCTCCTAAACAAAGGCAATGTTCGATATTTGGAAGCTCGGAAAATTGTGCCCTACCGTATTGGGTTTCAGTTTTTGTTCGATCCAAATATTCAAATATCCTTCTTATCAGGTTTCTCCAAGTTTTGGAAAGTGGAGGCAATGTTCTGTATTTAAAAAATTCGAAAAATCATGCCCTACTGTATTGGGTTGTGGTTTTATGTTTGATTTAAATATCCGAATACCCTTTTTAAAAATAAATGTACGTGTTAAATAAAAGGCAAACTCATACTCGAGGGTCAAAAACGTTGTGTCCTAACGTACTGGATGTGACGTTTTACCTTGAAATGAGATGGTTTTTATTACACATTTAATTTGCCCAAATGCTTTGGAAAATCAATAGAAAGGAAGGATCGTGTTTTGAATTCTTTTCAAATATTCAATTTTCGACATTAAGACATAAATTAGTCAATAAAGTACCGATTTTTGGGCGTATTGAAGGTGCTAATCCTTCCTCATACGTAACCGACTCCCGAACCTATTTTCTTAAAATTCGTGGACCAAAATGTTTTATAAGATGGCCCAATTACACCTCAAAAAGAATTGGTGGCGACTCCCAACTTTCGTTTTCAAAAGTCGATTCCCGTTTTTTCAAAAAAAATGGTTTCGACAGCTTGGCGACTCCGTTGGGGATCGATAAAGAGAGTCGAGCTGTAAATTGATTATTTTCTGTCGTCTTGTCGAAATTTGAAGTTTGTTTTTCTAAAAATCTACGATCCTTGCATTACATCTTCTGTGTCCTTGTTGAATTTGTTTTTTTTTTGAATCTTTTGATATGTTTTCGCATCATATTGCATGACCGTTGTGGTCGCACCTCTTAAGTAGGAGTGAGAAACTATGCCTTTGTGAGGTTTTCACCTCCGCATGGGCTAGGGGATCGCTTCCGGGATACATCCTTACCTATGTCTTCGTGAGGTTTTCACCTCTGTATGGTCATAGGGAAATGTATTCCCCTGAATTGAACTTGGTCTGTATGAGCCTATAATGGGTGAGGATCGAGGAATCTGCGGGTTCAGGTACCTTTACTCTAGAACCAACCCACATATACCACGCCTTAGGAGCTTGCCTTAGGTAGAACTACACCGAGACTTAGTGGTTACCTAAGTAGGAGCCTGATTGCTTTGATTCTTATTCTATATGCATGATTTTGACTTGTTTTTTTGTTTTTTCTTTAATAGTGATTGCATATCATTTTCACCATAAAAGAAGGTGTCGATTTACGGTTCGGTTACTAATAGAAAGTTTTGCAATGGAGAGCGAATTCTCTAATAAAGTGGAGTATAATGCGTTTACCCAGAAATGGTCAGAGAACACACAATTAGAGAAGGGTGATAGTTTGGCGGAAGGGTATACATCGGAGTTATAGGACTTTACCCATATTAGTGTGGCACAGAATGATCTTAGGGAGTTGAAAGATATATGGAGTCATTGGGATGGTGAGATGAAGCAGTTATTCTATCATAATTATGGTGATATGTTTATCTTCTTGATATTAAGGTAAATAAGTATTTGTTCCGAGCCGTGGCTCAATTCTGGAATTCTGCTTACAGCTGTTTTACTTTTAGAAATGTGGATTTATCGCCTACTATAGAAGAATATACGGCTTTGCTTAGATGTCCGAAGTTTCAGACCGACAAGATATATTCTAGAATCGTCAATGTCCCAACTTTCGTCAAGAGATTGATGAATATTACCGGGATGAGTGAGTAATGGGTTGTGGCTCTAGTCCAGCAGAAGGGTGATGGGAAGTGTATCCCTTGGGTAAGTTTGAGAGAGCTCATTCTGACGCATCCTGATATGAAGAGAAGAGTTGACGTCTTTGCTTTGAGTGTTTATGGGTTGGTGGTTTTCCCTAAGGCTTTAAGGCATATAGACGAGGCAGTTACCAATTTATTTAACCAACTTGGTAAAGGGATCACACCTGTTCCTACAATATTAGCTGAGACTTTCAGATCTTTGAATGCATGCCGAAAAATGGGCGAATGCAGGTTTATTGGATGTGCATAGCTTTTATTAGTTTGGTTTCATAGCCATTTCTGGAAGACGGAAAAGGTCTCTTATCAACCCTTCCTCCGAAATTTCTCTCATTTGAAAGAAATAGCGGCTACGTCGAGGAGGGACGATATATCAGAGGAGAGATGGATGGTGATACTGCAAAATCTCCAAGAGGATGATATCAAGTGGAGAGCACCTTGGCTGGTTCCCGGTGAAATTCTTTTCCGGTGTGGAGATTATGACTGGGTTCCTTTGTTAGGGATTTGGGGAGGCATTAGATATGCCCCTTTCCTCGTATCGAGGCAATACAGGTCGAGGCAATTCGTACCTGCAACAAGGGGCTGGCTCAGAGTGAGTTTTCTTATAAAAGGGATAATTACAAGAAAAATGTTAGAGAGATTTGTAACGCTTGGAACCGAACTTACCGGATGGAATGAGTTGCTGTAAACCCGATGTGACCCCTGGATATAACGAATGATGGAGAAGAAGAGTTAATGATAACATTTTGAGGCCAAACCTAGAAGATGCTAGACCGATAGAGGAATATCTACGAGAGGTCCCCTCTGAGTTTGAAATTATAAAGCAAGACTTTGAAAAGAAAAGTTCGGAGTTAGAAAAGAGAATAGAGTGGTTGGAGGAGGAAAAGGTGCACTTGAAGCTAGATGTTGATGTTCAGAAATCAGAAGCTGAGAATCTGAGAAAGGGAAAGAGGAAGGTCGAGGAGGACCTTTCTAGTTTGAAGGAATATTACTAGAAGTATCGAGCTTCGGTAAAACATGCTGGTTTGCGTAAGACATCTGAACAGTGGAGGCAAGAAATCTAAGAAGAAAAGGCTAAAACTGATCAGTGGAAGAAGAAGTTCCATGATACTAAGGCACGAGAGGTTGGGTTAGAGAAGAGCTTGGATGATAGTCAATGTGAAAAGGAGATGTTGAGGGCACGGGTAGCTGAGTTAGAGAAAACACTACACCAGCATCGGAGTCGTAACTCGGTAATTGAATTAAAGGCCAGCTTAAACAAGATCGAGGATTTGAAAAAAAAAGTAGAAGAACTTGAGTCTACACTTCAGAATTGTGAGCTCTGAATTGAACGACTCGAAGCAAGTAACGGTCAGTTAAGCGAGCAACTTCATCGATCTCAAGATCAGGTCCGGGATAGGGATTACCTCATGGGCGAAGTTATAGCCCAAATACGAGAAGTGGCTGATTACTTATAGACTCTGGCAGTTCAGGCAGATGTATTGAGTGCCAAATATGGTTAGTGTCAGATCGAGGGCAGGAGTTAGCCTCCCTTCTTAGGAAAGTGAAAGCTTTGAGCGTTACGGCTAAGCCATATATGTAATCTATTTTATGTAAGAGTTTTTGTTTTTTAGTAAAGTTTTCTAAATGGAATTGAATTAGAATCGACGTCTTCTTTTTGCATTCATCTCATGCATTTGTATTTACATCATATCATTAGCTTTCATAAAAAGATCCCTAATTGATTAAAATTTATTTTAGTTAATCTAGAAACTCGTGAAAGTTCACTGATTCAGCACCACTATAATACGCGAAGGAAAACGAGAGCCATGGACCAAAGATTAGAGAAATTAAAACAGATGCAGAAGGAAATGCAAGAGCAACTGCATTTACAGATGTAGGAGCAGTTGGCCAAAATACAACAAGATATGAGAGATCAGATGTTAGAATCCCAGAAAAACATGATAAACCAATTTACACAAATATTGGCTGGAGCTTCAGATAAAGGAAAGAGCCTTATGATTGGTATCGGAAACGATGATGAGGACCCCTCTATTCCCTCAGGCTTTACCCCAGCGGGCATTCAAACGCTACAACCTAGGGTATCTGTTAACATTAAACCTCCGTGTCAAACTGGTACTTCAGCCCCGATAAATTTCCCAATGGGCTCAAGCTCTAACCCCGAGGATAATTTGGTGAATCCTAGGGTCCCCGATTTCGACGAGGCAGTTGAAGTGGAAAAAGTCAGAATGGAGATTCCAAAGCAATTAGAGGATCGATGCAAATGGCTTGAGGAGATGTTCAAAGCGTTGGAGAGTGCTGATTATCATGGTGGGATTGATGCTAAGGATCTGAGTCTGGTCCTAGACCTAGTTCTTCCTCCAAAGTTCAAGATGCCGGAGTTTGAGAAATACAATGGGACCAATTGTCCTGAGGCTCACATCACAATGTTCTGTCGAATGATGATAGGGTATATCCATAATGATCAGTTATTAATCTATTGCTTCCAAGATAGCCTGACTGGGGCAGCGGTCAAATGGTATAACCAGTTGAATTGGGGTCAAATTAGTTCATGGAAAGATTTGACACAAGCTTTTTTGAAGCAATATGGCCACGTGATGGATATAGCGCCTGATAAAACCACTTTACAAAATATGGAGAAGAAGCTGAACTAGAGTTTCAGGCAATATGCCCAAAGATGGAGAGAAATCACTACACAAGTCCAACCGCCATTGCTTGAGAAGAAAACGACCATGTTGTTTATCAATACCCTAAAAGCACCTTTCATCAATCACTTGCTAGGAGGCGCAACCAAGAGCTTTTTGGATATAGTGATGTCCGGTGAAATGATAGAGAATGCGATAAGGTGCGGAAAGATAGAAGCTGGGGAAAACACTAAGAGGTCAGCCTCGCAAAAAAGAGAAAATGAAGTAAACAATGTGAGTAAGGGTTATGCAAAACCAATCACTATGAATCAACCGAGAACAGTAAACGCGAGCCAGCAAACCTCATGAAAGCAAGGGGCTGATACAAAGCAGAATACGAAGAAACTCCAATTTACACCCATTCTAATGACGTATAAGGAGTTATATCAAACTTTATTTAATGCACATGTTGTATCCCCAGTTTACCTGAAACCAATGCAGCCTCCGTATCCCAAGTGGTACAACGAAAATGTCCAATGCGAATACCATGCGGGAATCATAGGACATGCGATAGAAAATTGCACCACATTTAAGAGGTTAGTTGAAAAGCTCCTTAAAATGGGCGTCATAAAATTTGGTAAGTCATCCGGTGGGGAAAATCCGTTACCCAATCATGCCGACTAAGGGGTGAATACAGTAGTTGAAAATACCGGGAAGAGAGTTAGAATGACTGTGGCAGAAGTAAGAACACCATTGAGAGAGGTTTGGAAGGAAATAAAGAAAAGATGGTTAATCATACAGAGTTCGGGAAACAGATCCCAGAAAATAGGGAGCTATTGTGAGTTCCATGATGAAGAGGACCATGAGATCCAAGAATGTGATGAATTTAGGGCCCTAGTATAGGGACTAATGGACAATAAAGAGCTTGAATTCTTTGAATATGTAAAAGAGGAAGATGTATGCACCTCAGAAGGAGGGTCGTCAGGAAAAGGCTGTGAGATCAATCGCCCAAGCGTAATTATTTCACAGCCAAATAGTAATGAAGCTGGATTAAAAGTTACATCGAGAATTATGATACAGAAACCCGTTGCTTTCCCTTATAAGGATAGCAAGAGGGTACCCTAGAGCTATAATTGTAACGTAACAATCCCGGAAGGAAAGAACCCGGGTCAACATACAAGGGAAAGCCCAGGATATAGGTTTCCATACAAAAGCCGATTTAGTGAAGCAAGGGGAGAAGAAACATGAGCTACTTGTTAAGGAGCCAATAGTAGAGAACGAGGCAAAGGAATTTTTGAAATTCTTAAAGCACAGTGAATATAGTGTCGTGGAGCAGCTACACAAACAGTCAGCTCGCATCTCAGTACTGACCTTGCTTTTAAGCTCGGAGATACACCGCAACGCGTTAATGAAAGTGTTAAACGAGACCTATGTCATGAAGGACATCTCAGTAAACAAGCTGGACCGCCTTATCAATAACATAAGCGTAGACAATTTCATTTCATTCAGCGACAATGAAATACCATCGGGGGGTAGGGGATCTACTAAAGCCTTACACATCATTACCCATTGTAAGAGGTATACTGTGCCAGGGGTTCTAATTGATAATGGGTCAGCACTGAATGTTTTTCCCTTATCTACATTGAATAGGCTACCTATAGACAGTTCTCACATGAAGACATACCCGAACATGGTGAGAGCATTTGACGAGACTGAAAGAAAGGTGATGGGAGGGATCGAAGTACCTCTTCTAATCGGTCCGAATATGTATGAGGTAGATTTCCTAGTGATGGACATTAAGCCCTCCTATAATTGCCTGTTAGGGAGGCCTTGGATTCATGCGGTAGGGGCAGTACCGTCATCACTGCATCAAAATTTGAAATTGATAACGGAGGGTCGACTGGTAACAATAAACGCCGAAGAGGACATTATTGCATCTGTTACCAGTGATGCACCATACATTGAGAAGGATGATAAGGCTTTGGAGTGTTCTTTTTGTTCGTTGAAGTTTGTGAATGCCACTTTTATTATGGAAGGAAGTAAGATCCTGATACCCAAAGTGTCCAGTGCTACGAAAATAGGTTTACAACTGATGGTTGGAAATGGAGCATTGCCTGGAAGGGGACTCGGAAAGTATCTTCATGGACGGGTTGAGGTACCGGTCTTGACTGATAAGCGGGATTACTTTGGCTTGGGATATAAGCCGAATGCAAAACAAAAAAGGAAGGAAGCAGAGAAGAGACAAGAGAGATGAAGAGCACGGTTAAGTAGGGCAGAAATCAAATGGGAGCCGATGAGCTTTCCTCACATATCCGAAATGTTTGTGTCAGGAGGAATGATTTATCTTGAGAGTGGGATGACAAGGGAAGAATATTTTGAAGACATGTTCGATAGCCTGAGCATTAATGCTATACTTAGAGGAGGAGTGGAAGAAGGAAACTTATCGGGTATTCGCCCTTACGAGCCTAGAAGTATGCTGAACAATTGGACTGCAGAAGAGATTCCTGTAGTTTTTAGAGCAAATTCAAAGTAATGTTCAGAACATATTTATTGTTTCGGCCTAGAACAATAAGAATCTTTTGTGAAATAGGCTCATGTTTAAACATCGTTATTTCAATAAAGAAATGTATTTTCATCACTCTTTGAGCAAATATCTTGTTTTATTTTTCATTCATTGTCATGTTACAAATAAGCTATTCTTAGATTCATTTTTGGACATTCTTTCATATTTGCAACAAGTCCTCAGATATCAACGACACGAGTAGTACTGATATGGACCCTGGATCTCTTTTGGAGCAAGGTTTGTGCTTAGAGGGATCTCAGGATTTTGAAGATGACGAGGATTATAGTTTATCTCCGGACTTGTTGAGGATAGAAGAGCGGGAAGAGAAACAGATTCTGCCTCACCAGGAGACAATTGAGAACGTGACCTTGGAAGAAGGAAATGAGGTAAAAATTGGCACTTGCATCAATGAGAAAACAAGACAGGACCTTATTGAGTTATTACGAGAATTCAAGGATGTCTTCATATAGACGTATCAAGATATGCCAGGTTTAAACCCTGATATTACAGTACACTGTGTTCCCACAAAGAAGGAGTGCAAGCTAGTACAGCAGAAGCTCCGAAGGATGAGACCCGATGTGGCTGTGAAAATAGGGAAGAGGTCAAGAAGCAATTTGATGCTGGTTTCTTACAAGTGGTTAATTACCCAGAATGGGTAGCTAACGTTGTCCCTGTTCCTAAAAAAGATGGAAAAGTGCGGATGTGTATGGATTATAGAGATCTAAACAAAGCTAGTCTAAATGATAACTTCCCCTTGCCTCACATTGATACCCTAGTAGATAATATAGCGGGCTACTCACTATTCTCTTTTATGGATAGATTTTCAGGGTATAATCAGATTAAGATGCATCCTGAAGACATGGAAAAGACTACGTTCATAACCCTGTAGGGAACGTTTTGTTACAAGGTGATGCCATTCGGTTTGAAAAACGCGGAAGCAACGTATCAAAGGGCTATGGTAACTCTGTTTCATGACATGATGCATAAAGAGATTGAGGTTTACGTCGACGATATGATCGCGAAGTCTCGAATAGAAGGTGAGCACTTGTAAGTCTTAAGGAAGTTATTCCTGAGGTTGAGAAAATTTCATCTTAAGCTCAATCCGACAAAATGTACTTTTGGAGCCAGGTCAGGAAAATTGTTGGATTTCGTTGTCAGTAAAAAATGAATTATAGTTGACCCGGACAAAGTCAGAGCTATACAGGAACTCCCTCCACCCCGTACTCAAAAAGAAGTTCGTGGTTTCCTGGGAAGGTTAAACTACATTGCCAGGTTCATTTCACAACTAACAGAGAAATGTGACCCCATATTTTGTCTCCTTAAGAAACATAATCCAGGTGTATGGGATGATGAGTGCCAAAAGGCTTTCGACAAAGTTAAACATTACTTGTCCAACCCTCCAGTGCTAACGTCGCCTAGTCCTGATAGGCCACTGATATTGTATTTAACAGTATTTGACAATTCAATAGGATGTGTGCTTGGTCAACATGATGAGACTGGAAAGAAAGAAAAGGCGATATATTACTTCAGTAAAAAATTCACTGAGTGTGAAATAAGATACTCGTCAATTGAAAAATTATGTTGCGCTTTGGTTTGGACCACTCGGAGATTGAGGCAGTACATGTTATACCATACGACGTGGTTAATTTCGAAACTAGACCCTTTAAAGTACATGATGGAATCAACTGCATTGAGTGGAAGGATGGCCCGATGGTAAATTCTACTTTTCGAGTTTGACATAGTCTACGTGAACCAGAAGGCCATTAAAGGGAGTGCCATAGCAGATTTTCTTACCAGTAGAGCCTTAAAGGATTATGAGCCTCTGAAATTTAATTTTCCCAATGAAGATTTAATGTATGTGGCAACTACCGAGGAAGACATGTCCAAAAATTCTTCTTGGAAACTGAATTTTGATGGAGCATCAAATGCCGTTGGTAATGGAATTGGGGCAGTTCTGATATCCCCAAGTGGAGATGATTATCCATTCACTTGCAAGTTGGATTTTAACTGCACAAATAATATGGCAGAGTACGAGGCATGTATCATGGGGATTCGTGCGGCTATAGATCGTAAAATCAAGGTGCTAGATGTATATGGAAACTCTACATTGGTGATGTATCAGCTCAAAGGTGAATGGGAGACGAGAGATCCCAAATTGATCAGTTATCGAAAGTTAGTTTTGGAACTAATTGAGCAGTTTGATGACGTCACTTTCTTTTATCTCCCGCGTGATGAAAATCAGATGGCTGATGCCCTGGCTACATTAGCTTCTATGATCAAAATAAATGAACAAGGAGATATGAAGCCAATCCAGATGAGTATTTGCGATGCTCCAGCTCATTGCTGTAATATAGACGAAGAAGAGGAGAGAGGTAACTATCCTTGGTATCATGACATTCTGCGATATGTGAAAAGTCGTGAATACCCCGATCAAGCCACTGAAAATGACAAGAGAACATTGAGAAGGCTCGCTAATGACTATATCTTAGATGGAGAGATCCTATATAAAAAGGGGAAAGATCAGATACTGTTAAGATGCGTCGACGCTGTGGAAGCGAAGAAAATCTTAGAAGAAGTCCATGAAGGTGTTTGTGGAACACACGCCAATGGGTTTACAATGGCTAGGTAGATCATGAGATTCGGGTACTACTGGTCTACGATGGAAGGAGATTACATCAGTTACGTTAAGAAGTTCCATAAGTGCCAAATTTATGGGAATAAGATCCATGTGCCTCCTTCCTCTTTTCATGTTATGACTTCCCCATGGCCTTTTTCAATGTGGGGCATGGATGTCATTGGACCGATCTTGCCAAAAGCTTCTAATGGTCATTGGTTCATTTTTGTGGTCATTGATTATTTCACCAAATGGGTAGAGGCTGTTTCATACACTAATGTCACAAAGTCAGCGGTCAGTAGGTTCCTAAAGAAAGAAATTATATGTCGATATGGCATGCCAGAAAGGATCATATTAGAAAACCCGTTGAATTTGAACAATAGCATGATAGCAGGGGTCTGCAGTCAGTTCAGAATTAAGCATCATAATTCATCACTATATCGGTCGAAGATGAATGGTGCAGTTGAGGCGGCTAATAAAAATATAAAGAAGATTGTGGGGAAAATGGTTGAGACTTACAGGGATTGGCATGAAAAGTTACCATTTGCTCTTTTTGCTTATCATACGTCGGTCAGAACTTTTACAAGGGCAATGCCTTTTTCATTAGTTTATGGAATGGAGGCAGTTTTGCCTATTGAAGTTGAAATCCCCTCCCTCCGAGTGCTGTCAGAATTCGAATGATGCGAGCTTAAAATAAGAAGGTTCACTCTAGAATGTTCCATGAGGGGGACTTGGTGTTAAAAAAGATCCTTCCTATACAAAAAGATTTTAGAGGGAAATGGATACCAAACTGGGAGGGACCGTATATGGGAAAAAAGGCATTTTCTGGAGGAGCGTTGATATTAGCTGAGATGGATGGCGGGAAATTACCTAACCCAGTCAATGTAGATTCAGTCAATAAGTATTTCGCTTGAAAAAAAAAAGAAGAAGGAGAGGCCAAGGTGAAAACCCGCAAAGGGCGCCTTATGACCAAAGGGGTTTTGAATTGAAAACCCGAAAAGGGCAATTCAAATTTTGATCGAAAGTAAGGGTAGTCGGTATTCTTGCTATGTCTGAATTGACAGAGAAGAGATATGCTATGTTTTAGGGCATCGGCAAAATACTCTAGATCTCCTAGACACATTCTGAGTTCAAAATGAGCCTCAAGGTGTTCGTACAGCGAAGCTCAGACTGTGATATCTAGGGCACCTAGTTTCATATCTTACCCATGTTGTATTTGTTATTCTATTTGTTCTGAGATATGGTCTCAATAAATTTCCTTCTTATGATATTTGCCATATTTAATTAACGCTTTTTGACCTATGCTCCTAAATAATTTTCTGTTAGCCTATTATTTTCTCTTTCGAGCATTTTCGCATTGAAATGATGATTAAATAATACTTTCACAAAAGAGGTTTTGCATATTACTTTGGAAACTTCTAATATTACAAGAGCTAGAAATATGGCTATTGTTTAAAACTCCCCAAGCCTAAGGGCGGGAAATATTGAAAAAAGGGGTCTAAGTTAGTACACTTCTCGGGTTTTGTTTGTCAGAGGTACCTCGACGAATAACAAGCAATGTCAACCCAAGTTTGAAAAGGGGATTATTCTCGAGAGAAAAATGATATTCAGTATCTATGCAAATATGAGGCATACACATCTGGTTATGACACCCAAGAAATGGTGTGACAGATCAAATTAATGGAGGAAGATTCAAATCTTATACCCTTGAATTGCGAGGGGAATGGTTGAAGAGGAATCAGATTATGTTCCCCTGAGTTGCAGTGGGAGAGTTTGAAGATGGTGCAAACCAGAAGTAGAGTGGATTGGACCTTGAAGTTATAGTGGGGTAAACCAGTTAAACAAAATGGGATTGTTTCTACGAGTTCTCTATCGAAAAGTATCAGCTGAACAAGAAGACCCATGTCAGTGAAGTGATAGCCTTAACAGACAACGAGTAATGACAGCTCAAACGTGTAAAAAGGGATCATTCTCATGACATTCTGCATTCATACAAATGTCATTCATAATACATTTAGTTAGGAACATTTGATTTATATTGATCATGGCATCCTAATCATTTGACATAAGCATACCCTAGGAAATCAATTCTACAGACAGATTCCCTAGTGGACAGTGTAGCAAAATTGAAAACTACAAATTTTAGCATATCTGATCTTTGCTGAGTGGAGCGGAGCAGATCAAATTTCGGTAGATCTTATCTTCGCTGAGCAGGAGCGGAGCAGATCAAATTTTAGCAGATCTCATCCCACTGGCAGGAGTGGAACAGATTAAATTTTGGCAGATCCTATCTTCCTAAGCAATAGTGGAGTGGATCGAAAATTATAGATCTTATCTCCCTAAGCAATAGTGGAGCAGATCGAAGATGGTGAGCCTTAACCCCCTAAGCAATAGGGTAATAGGCTAGAAATTACGGATCTTATCTCCCTAAGCAGCAGTGGAGCAGATCGAAGACGATGAGCAGGTTTTAACTCCCTAAGCAGTAGGGTAAAAGGCAGGAAGATTACAGGATCTTATCTCCCTAAGCAGTAGTGGAGCAGATCGAAGATAGCAAACCTTATCTCTCTGAAGTTGCAGAGAACAGGTTGAAGTTACAAGTCTTATCTCCCTGAAGCCGCAGCGGAGCATATTGAAGATAACAGATCTTATCTCCCTAAGCAGTAGTAGAGCAGATCGAAGATACCAAACCTTGTTTCTCTAAAGTTACAGAGAGCAAGTTGAAGATACAGACCTTGTGTCCCTAAGCCGTAGTGGAACAGGTTGAAGTGACCAGTTATTATCTTCTTCATGTGTCAGTAGAGTAGATTGAAGCTACAAATCTCTTCTCTCTGAAACTTATCGAAGTAGATCGAAAATGTTAATTCCTATACCCCTGAATATGCAGTGGGATAGAATATGGCTACTTGAGCAAGATTAGCAACAAGGAGTCAGGAATCAGCAAGACCGGGCAAAATTGGCTCTCTAATGTCTTTGCTTCTTTTTCGTTACACAAACAACGAGCAAAGAGGGGCAGCTGTGGGTACCAATTTTTGCTCGGGCCCATTTACCATTAAAGCCCAAATTTTCAAACCAAAAAAAACCCCAAAGACCAAAAATAGACCCAATACAAAAAAAAAAAAAAACCCTAGCAGAAACTGCTTGGCCGCCGCAACCACCACCCCCACGACGCACGTCCCACGCCTGAGAGCCACATGCCCACGTTTCCCTCACGCCTATTACTCTTATGTCTTCGTTTTTGTACCTATAAAATTAAAGGCTATAAAAGCCAAAGATTGTAACAAAGTTTGGGTTCGGATTATTGAATACAAGTATAGAAATTAATACAAGAAAATCAAAATTTCAAAAGCAATAGTCTTTTCCAAAACAGCAAAAACATCCGAGCACTGATAACAGAAGAAAATCGGAGCCGAAGGTTTGCTAAAGGTTGTGGTTTCTTTTTTATATTTCCTTTCTATTTTTCGAAATTATTTTTCTTTTTATGCATTTACAAATCTAGTTTCATACATAGATATATACATATTTAAAAAAAAACTATAACAAAAGGGAGAGGTTACCGTTTGATTCGCTAGCAGGGGAGTCTTCGGCTTCCGTTGGCCATCAACGACGGTGTGTGTGGTGTTGGTTGAGGGACCTGGTATTAGCCCTTCGGTAGAAGCAAAGGAAAATGAAGGAGTTTTAAAATTCTGGGTTTTGGACCAAGGGTTGAAAATGTTTTCTTTAAAATAGATTTGGGGGATAAGCAAGCAAAGCAAAACAGCACCATTTGGTGCTGAGCCCACACATTTTGACTTAAAGTGGGGAATTTGCGCGTTGAATCCTCCCCTTTTGTGCTGACTTGTAATTAAAACCTGTTTATATTTTCTTTGTTTTTTAATTGTCCCGGGAATTTTATTTTTGTTTTATTTTAGTCCCTGGTGATGTTTCATGTTTGGAAAGGGGGAATATTCTCTGTTTTAGTCCCTCAAAGTTGTTCGCGTACTACAATTTGGTCCTTTTGCTTTCATTTATTTCTAATTTTACACCAAAATTCATGTTTTCAAATCAATTTGGTCCCCATTTCGTTTTTTTTAAAAAAAATTATTGCTTTCAATAACCCTACTATTTTATTAATTGTTATTATTATTATATTTATTTTCCCCCTTTTATTATTATTATTATTATTTTTTAAACTAATTAGTATGAGTTTTTTTACTATGATTAATTATTATTATTCTCTTTACTAACATGTTTTTACTGTTTCGTCACCAAATTCAATTGTTTTATTATATTATTATTATTTCTATCATTTTTACTATTTATTTTTACTACTTTTTATTAGTCATTTAATATTTCTTGTTCTATGCATATTATTATTATTACATTTTTATTTTTCTATTAAACAATTAATTTGAGTTTTGTTTCATATTATTATATTAATTATTAAATATTATATATTCATTATATTTTTATTAAAAGTTAATTATTTTAAATATGATAATTCTTTTACTCATTATTATATTTATTATATTATATTTTTTTCCTCTCCAAATTATCACCGTTATTTATATACTATATCATTATTATATCTATTAATTTAATATAGTTATTATTTTTTTCCCTTTTATCATTATTTTTAATACCATTGTTAATATATATTATTTTATTATCATTAGGTTTGTCATTTTATCATTGATATCATCATTGCTATATTTATTATATTATTATGTTCATTAATATTATTATTGCTATTGTTATTAATTTTCTTTATATTTACTATTTTAGTATTAACATATATTGTTGATTCATTCATTATTATTGTTATGTTGCATATCATTATTTCGTTTTTTTTAATTTTTTTCAATCGTTTTAATCAATTTATTCAACAATTTATTCTCAAATTGTTTTTTTAAATAAAGGCAATTTTCTATACTTAATCGTTAAAAAAAAGTGCCCTACCGTATTGGGTTTCGTCTTTTTATTCGATTTAAGTATTCGAATATCCTTCTTATTAATTTATTCTCCGAATTTCTCCTAAACAAAGGCAATGTTCGATATTTGGAAGCTTGGAAAATTGTGCCCTACCGTATTGGGTTTCGATTTTTGTTCGATCCAAATATTCAAATATCCTTCTTATCAGGTTTCTCCAAGTTTTGGAAAGTGGAGGCAATGTTCTGTATTTAGAAAATTCGAAAAATCATGCCCTACCGTATTGGGTTGTGGTTTTACGTTTGATTTAAATATCCGAATACCCTTTTTAAAAATAAATGCACGTGTTAAATAAAAGGCAAACTCATACTCGAGTGTCAAAAACGTTGTGTCCTAACGTACTGGATGTGACGTTTTACCTTGAAACGAGATGGTTTTTATTACACGTTTAATTTGCCCAAATGCTTCGAAAAATCAATAAAAAGGGAGGATCGTGTTTTGAAATCTTTTCAAATATTCAATTTTCGACATTAAGACATAAATTAGTCAATAAAGTACCGATTTTTGGGCGTATTGAGGGTGCTAATCCTTCCTCATACGTAACCGACTCCCGAACCTATTTTCTTAAAATTCGTGGACCAAAATATTTTATAAGGTGGCCCAATTACACCTCAAAAAGAATTGGTGGCAACTCTCAACTTTCGTTTTCAAAAGTCGATTCCCGTTTTTTCAAAAAAAAAGGTTTTGACAAGCATTTTTAAAATTGATACTTGAGTTTTTCTTTGTCTCATACAAGTATCTAAGTTTTATTTCAATGTTCAATGTGACACTTGAATTTTTCTTTTGTCCCAATTTAGTGCCTATGTCTTTTTATACGCATGTCAATGTGATTAAATTGAATATTAAAATAGAAAAATAGTAAAAAATTATTAAGCGCATTACGTTTATTACATTATTATTTTTGGTATAATGACTTTTAATTCATTAAACATATTATATTCATATTATATTTTTATACAAAATTAAATAACAATATCTATTATTTTTGGAGACAGAAATAATAAATCTCCTATAATTTAGCAGAATACTTCAAAAGTAAAAAAAGTAACACTACCAACTTACTTATATTAAAGTAGGCCGGCTGCTCAATATGGAGAAAAAGAAGTCTGAACTATAGCTCGAAGACTTAAAATTTCCAAATCAATTTTTGTATTTTTTTCATTGATTTATTTCATTTACTAGAAATGAATGTTTTTATCTAAGTTTTATAATATTAATTTTTTTTTCATAATTATAAATGTTTTTATTTGTTTCTGATTTTAGAGTTTAAAAAAAGAGTGATATTTAGATAAATATTTTTTAATTATAATAATTTCAAATTTCAAATTTAATTCAAATGTCACTACAACTTATTCCAATAATCTTTTAATTGTAATATTCTTGACCGCTTACCATAAATGACTTTTATTTATTTTTAGTCGATACGCATCTGCTATTTTGTTTCTTTCTATCTTTGTTTATAGAAATCTGATTAGAGATCTAGGGAAAATAAAATTCAATCATAGAAAGCTGGTATAAAGACAAAACCCTCCTAGATTTTCTAGGAACCCTTCGTGTTTCAGCTAATGTCCTGTTATTTGGATTTCTTGATGTTGATTTTGTTTTTGTTTTTCCTTATAAGAAGAAAGGGTCAATTTTATCAAACTTGACTAAACTATTAATAAGATAAGTTTTAGTCATTTAATTTTAAAAAGTTATAAAATAATCACCGATTTATTCGAAAAATTTTCATTTAAGTCACTAGGCTTTTAAAATTATTTTTGTATGCCCTTCTCTCTTCGCACTACTTGTACCAATCAAAAGTTTTCTGTAACGATCCAAACTTGGTCTGGACGATATGACTAAATATGAAGGAATTCAATTAGTTAACTTTTAAAGAAAACCTAAAATTTTAATCCTACCGAAGTCAAGAATTCTAAAATTAATATTTTTAGCAAAACACTTGCATGTTATTTTGGAAATTATACACAAAATTTATTTATTTTACAGAATAGCTCTTAACTTGGTCTCGGTTGAAAACTTTTGATTTCAATGAGTGTTTAGAAAATATAAATATGACAAACATTAGTTAAAAACTATTTATTCATTTACAGAAAAATACTTAAGAAATTACTTAATTTACAATGAAAAATTTTCAGAGTTTTAGTTTTGAAAATCGAAATCTATTTCTTTAACTTGTGTAATTTTGCAGTTTCAGAAATATCAAATATCAATAAAAAAAAACTAAAAAAAAGCCCAAAAACATATTACAGTCCTAAAAGTCCAAAATAGATAATTACGAAAAACCACCATATTTTAATTAACTAAGAAAACAATTTAAGCTCCCGCACACCATCCGGTCCTAATTCAAAAGATTACCTAAAAAGTCAAAGATTAAACAAATCAGTGAGCTAATAAGCTCAGTGTCTAACAATCTCAAACCAAGAACTCAAATAACACAACCAACAATTCATAGAATCGCAGAGAACATAATGATCATTTGAGCAAAACTGAGAATGTGTGCTTATGCCAATGCAGTATTTTTCAGAAAACGTAATGCAGATTTTCTTTCTAGAAAACATCCTACCCAACTTCGCTACACACCAAATAGAGTTCCCCAAAACTTGTCCATCCAATCACACCAACAAAACAATTATGGTTGATGTCACTGGAGGTTGCAGTTAAAATTGCCAGATCGGTTATATGTGGACAAGCCACTATATTGTAGCCAAGTTGCTAGAAGAACATATGTATGTGGTTGAGTCACCATAAATGCAGACAAGTTGCTAGACAGAAATGTGGATAAGCCACCAGATAATGCATATCATTAAACTATTAGAACTTGTTCCATACAATAATATCCCAACCTCATGCAATGTGACATGGCATGCATAAACTGAAACAAAATGATAAGCATGTTGAACATGCACTCATCTTCTTAACAGAAACCAGTAAGCATGTCATTTCATGCTTCGCAGATAGATATATCAAAATTACAAATCACTTTAACTAAAAAAACCCACAATATCACATGCATGGTCATATAGCCAATTCAAAAATACAAATTAACATAATCACACATCATACACACATATATAGACATGGTAAATCAAGACATACCATCAGAACTATTAGTATCAAATCATGCAAATATATTTCACATACCTTAAACACATCATACATAGAAGCATATTAACAGATACATTGTTTTCAAGCCTTAATTATGCAATATGAGCCCTATGAAAAGTCTAATTATGAATTTTAGAGTCAAACGAGCCTATGTAAAATTTCAGAAAATGGGCTTAATCGGCTAGCCCGTGTGGCCCATGTAGCCTCACACACACCCGTGTAGCCCACACAACCCAATTAACCCAGATCGTGTGACATCGACAGTGAGTTTTTCGGCTTTCTGTTGTTCGCTATTTTTACAAGTTTGAGTCACACACCTGTTCATTTTTTTATGTTGACGCAACAATAGTAATTCCAGCACCTAAAACGACACCCACAAACCGAATTAGCGTTATAAACAAGAATCAAACATAAGGAAACAACCTATACTACCTAAACTTTCCTACCAAATAGTAGGGTACACAGCCCTAACAACCCAAAACAACCCCAATTAACATCAAATCCATACCCTTAGAGTAGAGATTCTTCCTAAACACACTTAGTTCATCAAAGAAGTACGCACCTCACGATCCTCGCCTTACAAAACATAAAATTCTTCAAAACCGACCCCTTACCAACAATCAAATAAACCTTTTGCACTTGAATAAACTAGCGAAATAGAACACATCCATAAAAGAACCATTGAAACTTACCTTGTAACGGCCTAAATTCAATGATATCGAAATAGTGGTTTCGTAACCACAAATCTGAGCTATAAAGAAAATATATTTTAATATTATTGCATGATATGTGATATGGTAGAAAAGTCGTATGAAAATATCGATAGGAAAATTATACCGATTTAGTGAGTTAGTAGAGAAAGGATTAAATTGAATAAAATGTAAAGTTGAGTGCTAGATGCTAAAAGGACTAAATAGCTATGAAACTTGAAATTAGAGGTCCTTATATGGTAATTAGACTATCAATCTAAGATGGGAAAATATCTTTGTTGAATCATCCTTGGAATTTGTGAAAAAAGCTAAGGACTAAATTGGAATTAAGAAAAATTAAAAGATGATAAGGATTTAATTGGAAATATCATCTTTTATTATCATCTTCTTCTCTAAAAATTTGATGGAAGCCCTAGAAGAGAGAAAGGTCACTAACCAAGCGTAAATTAGTAAGTTTCTATGTCTCGTTTTTAGTAATTTTTATATTTTTGAGATCGGGACAACTTGTTCTTTCTATATATGGGATTAATTTGAAAATTTATCAAAGTATAAAAATTGTGCCATGGATGAATATGTTGGAAATTGGAAATTTATGATGAAAAATGAAAGATTGATGGTAGATAAATAATTTTTACAAAGTGATTTTTGATGAAATTGTGAAAAAGGGACTAAATTGTAAACTTGGGAAATTCATGGAAAATTCTGATTTTTGTAAAACATAAGTGCTGCAATTGATACGTATGGAATTTTGCTAGGCTTGGATAGAGGATTAAATTGCATGAATTTCATTTTCTGAGCCTAGGGATGAAATTGGAATTAATGAAAAGTTTAGGGGCAAAATGATAATTTTGCCTAGAACATAAATTGAATGAAATGGGATATAAATTGAATGAAATTGATGATTAAATTTATTTATATAGATCCGAACAATTCGAATACGAGACTAGATTGAGGCAAGGAGAAAGTCTCAGATTAGTTGATTTTCAAACACGAACCATTATCAAGGTAAGTTCGTGTAACTTGAATTTGATTTTCATGAAATGCTTGTAATGCATGAATATGTGATATGAATGTACAATGAATGAAAAATGACGAAATGTTTGATATACTTGATGAAAAAGGGGAAAATAAATCCCGGTTGAATAAAGAGGAATTCGATGGATCAAAGGAAAAAGAATATTACATGTGATATGGAAAAGATTTAACCCGGATGGGTAATCCTAATATAAGCCCTCCCAATGTATATGTTATGGAATGGATTTAGCCCGGACAGGTAATCCTAATTAAATCTAGATTTAGCCTAGACTGGTAATCCTGACAAAACTCTTTGAGCATATGATACAGGGGATTTAGCCTAGACTGGTAATCCCGTTGTATGAAATGAGACTTGAGAGTGTGCTCTTTGACATGGATTAATGTGAATTGACAGAATATGGATTGTACATTATAAGTGTACTACTGAGTATCCATCGAAATTCTAATAAATTCAACGAGATAAACAAGGAAATGGAATATGGAATATGCATGATTTTTTCATGAAAGGGATAAATGACATGGAAATAGAAAATACATGGAAACAATGAAATTGATGAGCTTATCAGTCATTCGTTTATATATTTATGCGAATTACATGTTATCTTGGAACTAACCCAAATTGTTGAGGTTGTGTATGATGGGGTAAAATTTCATTGTTTGGATATATGTATGTTTGATTTAATTTGATGAGAACAAGTGGTAAGTTAAATTCCTGTTACATGAACTTTGTTGTAAGCCCAATTTTGCCCAACCCAAATCCCTTATATTTACAAACAAATCCAAAACCCAAATTAACTACCCTAACCTATTACATCAAAAAAACCAAGCAACCAAAACCCCAAGACCCGTTTACCCAAATACCCGTACAGCCCAATACCCTCCTAACACACTTAACACCTAAATTAAACCTAAAATTAATCCTACCCAAATTCCAAAACCCAATTACAATAAAGACCCGGTCAAGCCCAATTACAAGCCCAACCTCGAAACCCTAGCCACACCGACCTAACCCCACTTGCTCTGACTCGGCAGCTTCCACCGCCTCTATTCTGCCTCAGCCACCGCCACTGTCCCATCGAGTGCTATCCATTTGCGCAATAGGTCCTGCAAACAGTAAATGAGAAGAGACAGTTAGTGGTATAATATGTTTTGTAAAAAGGGTATATAAACCCGAATTGAAGAAGGTATAGAGGGGGATTTTTTTGGTTTTTCAAAACAAAAGAAAAGGCAGTACATTGTAATCCTTTTTGAAGTGAACATTCAGAGTTTAAAAACAGAAAATAGCAATAGCGAAGGGACACCCCATTCGGAAACCAAATCGGAAAATTAAACAGAAGCCTAAGGTGATTTAGTTTTCTAATTTTCTCCTTTTTTACTCTTTTTTCACATGCATGTATATTTTAGAATAATAAGAATAACAGTATAATATAAAATAAGTAAGAGAACTAAGTATAAAAAATATAAGAAAAAAAAAGAGATTTTTTACCTTTCCGGCCACCGCGTGCGGTGGCCGGCGCCGGCACCGGCGACGGCACGGCGGTCCGGTGACCGTCCGGTGGTCAGACCGACCACCGAAAATCGCTCTGATTTCCTCTCTCCCTCTCTCCCTCCTCTTTTTTTTTTCTCTGCCCCGTGAAAATGTATTTTTTTACCTGATTAGGGCCTTTTATAGCCCTCCAAAACGGCACCGTTTTGGGGGCTATACTCAGGCCTCAAAACGGTGCCGTTTCAAGAAGCCGACCCGGAATCCGACCCTTACCCACCTAGGATCCGCGTGTTCTTACGTCATAGGGGATAATTGTGCGATTGATCCTTCCGCTTTTTTTGTCTTTGCAATCAAGTTTTCAGGTGTTTTAAATTAAGCCCAGAATTTGTTACGTACATCAATTTAGTCCCTACTGGTGTGCTGCGTTTTAAGAGACTCGGGAAATTTACCATTTTGGTCCCCCTACCTTTTACCCGCGTTTAGTTAGGTCCTATTTGCATGTTTATGTTTTAAAATCTGGCCTGGATATCCGCTTTCGTTTTCAATTTAGTCCCTTTTACTTTATTTCATTATTTCATTTTAATTATAATATTACCCCATTTATTATTATTTATTATCTTATCATTATATATTACAATTATTATTGTTACTATTATAGTTGTTATTTATTATCTTTATGTTAATATTATTATTACTTTATTTTATTGATATTATTTGTTATTATTGTATATTATTATGTATACATATATTATCATTATATTTTGTGCTACCATTATATCATATTTGTTTTTAGTATTGATGTATGTTCCTTTATAAATGCATATCTCAAGTGTATATATATTTATTATTAGTAGCATATTTTAACCTAATTGTTGATAATAATACGTAGATATTATGTATATCTCTAACATACTATAATTATTTTCTTATACGTTATATTATTTATACCATTTTATATATTTTTAATACTTTACCGTATATTTATGTATGTATTCCATATTTATTAATATAAGTGTCACCTTTACGTACATACTCTTATATTATTATTTTATGTTATTTCGATTAATTAGTTTTTAAATACGACATTATTATGATATTTTTACTATTACGTTTTATTACTTTCATTATTAACATTAAATCGTTCACTAATGTTTTGTTATTTTCAATATTATTATTTATTCTTAATATTATTATCAGCATCCACTTCTACATATTTTGTATATATTTTATTAGGCATGCATTTTTCGTTGTATACTCGTAATATTATATCGTTCATAGCTCCATATTTTATTCTATTATACTATTACATATGTTTTCTAAACCTAGTATTATACGTTTACCATCATTTTCATCTGTATTATTATTATCATAAACACCATATTATGCATGCATGTTTAAAATATTATAAACATTCTATAGGTCTAATATTGTGTGTTATATATATATATATATATATATATATACATTTATCTATTACCTCGTATTCGTATTATTGTCGCACTATAGGCATTATTATAATCATTATTATTACACATGCATTGTTTTATGTTTTATTCATCTCGTATATTTTTCACCTTTATCATCATTCGTTTTAACGTAGCATATTGTTTCATATCATTATTTTTATGCCAACCCTAATTATCCTAATCCTTTCACGTTTTAAAATAAGGCAATATGCCGATTTTAACATTATGCCAGTGATTTCATTGCTATTGTCGGGTGAATCACGATTGGCTCATGTTAGAACGGGATATCCTTTTCAAAAGAAATCAAAATTCCAAAAACGCTCGGATCACGACTAAATTTTAAATTGAATTTGTACTTTTGGAAAATTAAGACAACGTACATTTGAAAGATACCAATTTTTGGGCGTCGCGGGGGTGCTAATACCTTCCCCGCGCGTAACTGACTCCCGAACCCTTTTTTTCTCTGAATTTTACGCGGACCTAAACTCGGCCTTCTTTTACCCGAAAATAAACTTTTTGTTAAAGGTGTCCGATCACACCTAGGAAAAAGGATCGGTGGCGACTCCTTTGTTTTAATAAAATTCAGATTTCAAGTTTTCAATAGATCGCCACAATTAGCGACCCAAGCTACAAAGCTAAATTTTTTCGTCGCTACAAACTTACTAAGCACAAAGTGCTTATTCTGTTTATTTTTCCTTGTTTTATAGTGCTCGGAGGCTTGGAAAGTCAGAGATAGGTCGGAGCCACATCATATTATCAACTCAAATATTTTGGTACAAGAAAATGCTCTATTTTGTGATAATGGCATGTATAGGTTAAACTTAATACTTTGAGTCTTGAAATGGATGGATGTAAACTTAGCCATTGGTATGGCTAAGGTTAACTTGATTTTGGTATATTTATGAAGTAAATGATATGTATAACATGGATGATTAAGGGGTTTAAAATTGATGGATTATACATATATGGTTATGGTATGAAGAAATTGGTTGAAAATCATAGATGAAATTGCTTGGTTGGTATTGGAATGATTTGGTGCAGGTATGGGATGAATATGGGTGAAAAATTGAGGCTTGGACATAGCCTTATTTTGTTCACACGGGTAGACACACGGGCGTGTGTCTAGGCCGTGTGTGACACAAGGTCAATAACATTGGCATGTAGCCTGGCTGTGTGTCCCCTGCATCCAAAATTTGCAAAACAGAATGCTCAAAATTGAGCACACAGGCAGATATACGGGCGTGTGTCTCAGTGGTGTGAGGCACACGTTTGGTACACGGGCATGCCTCCTGGCCGTGTGAATCCTGCACCTATTTTTGAAAATTCGAAGTAACCACACGGCCTAGCATACGGGCGTGTGACTTGGTCGTGTGATATCAATTTGTTCATGAGTTGCAAGTCAAAAAGTTACACGGATTCAAGATACGGACGTGTGACCCACACGGCCTTACCACACGGGCGTGTCCCCTACCATAGGGGCGTGTGACTCCTACTAATGAGAAAATTTTAAGATTTTCGAAAAATTCCCTATGATCTCGATTTAGTCCCAGATCGATCCTAATGCATGTTTTGGGCCTCAAGAGCCCATCTAAGGGACTTTAAAGATTATGTCGGAAAATGAATAGTAAATGACTCGATTAATTGGGAAATGTTCTATAAACTTCGGTAATACTTCGTAACCCTGTTTCGGCGACGGATACGGGTTAGAGGTGTTACATACCCGAAGAAGAACGATCGTTATGCCACACAAAACAATAGAACTTGAAAAGAAAGTAGATAGTAGAAGGAGAACGACAAAATAGAAAATGGATAAAAGAAAAACGGTGCCAGAGAAATTCCTTAGCAGTCAAAGTTTTTAGAAAACAAAAATGGAAAAAAAAATGAGAGAGTGGGAGAGAAGAACGTGAGAACGGATAACTAATCAAATTATCCACAATTTGAATTTGACCCAAACTCATCTAGATGGTCTGCACAATGCATGGGAATAAAAATATTTCCACTTTACAAACACAGTGGGTTCAAACACAAGACCAAATCGTAAGCTAAAGCCTTACTACTAAACCAACAATCTCATTCTTATCATCAATTAAGCGAAAATATTATTTATGCTAGATGATTTAAGGAGAGGGTTAGGACAAAAATAAAAATAAAAATTCAAGGGAAGGATTCAAACCCAAAACCTCACAGACACAAGCACAACACCTATCCATTGAACCACATTAATTCACTTGACAAAATTTTCACAATCCTTAAACCAAAAACAAGATGTGTCCACTTTTGGTTTCACCAACCCAATTTCTACTAACCCAGTTTTTGGGATGTGACACTCTCCTTCCCATTCTCTTTTAGAATTTAGCTTTTTTTTTCATGGAAGAACTTTGAACATCATGGATCTACTAATCAAAATCCAAACAACTTTCTTTTTCGATCTATAACACTGATCGTCAGATCGACTTGGATCTAAAATTCATTCTTGTACTCATCGATAGGCACGAATCCATTGTAACGATTGTCAAATTTTTACTTAAAGCTCACTAGCTAATTTTTTTTTAAAAGGAACATAGCAACTTAGTAATTTAAAGAAAACTTTCAAAAAATTTTGAAAACTTCCGAATAGTTTCATAACCATTATATAACTTTTTGAAATTGAATAATAAAAACATAAACTTATTAATTGTTTAGTAACATTGGGTATAATTTAACCAAAAAAAAAGAATATTAGGCTACCAAACACAGGTAGCCCAACTGCTATAATTTGATTAAGGTAATTAATATTTTAATTGTACCCTTAGAATTTTGTCATGTTATATGTTTTCTGCTTTGGTTAAAATAATGATTTTCATGAAACTAACGGCTCCACTGGTGTTGACCTTATAACATTATTCTGCATTTTCTTAGCTTATGATTGGTAAATTAAATGCAAGTTTAATTAATATAAAAAATTGTAGAAGAAAAAAAGGGTAAAGTTTATAATTAAATTTATATTGGTTTGGTGGGTTGAACTCTGTAGTAAATAAAATATAAACGGTTGTCTGAAGGAAATAAAAAAAAAAAAAAAAGAGCGTTAGGCAGGCGGAAGGCGAAACATATGTTTTCTCGAACAGAATTCGACGTCCAAAAAAAGCCACAAAATAAATTTCAGCCAACCTTTGATCACGTGGGATCACTATTTTCTTTTACCAATTTTTATTTTATTGGACACAACAATGATTCCCATTTTTTAGATAAGGACTTTGATTTCATCGAATACTAAAATATAATTAGCTAAACAAATTATAAAATTGTATTTTAATTTCTTAATTTCAATGTCTTAGTTATTTCAGATTTACTTTGTTCTTACAAAACCAATTTGATGACTATCATTCTTAAAATTTATATAATGTATTTAATTTTATCTTTAATTTATTTAATCCAATTTGATTGGATGCTCCATAAAATCTTAAAAATTTAATATGTTGACCTTTAATTTTTTTAATTGTTCAAATGCAACTTGACATATCAGTTTATACAAATAAATTTATAATGAATTACTCTTTAAATAAGGCTTTGTAAATTTAAAAGATTTCTATGTTCATTTTTTATTTTTATATTGTTAATTAGTAAATTTAGTTGCAACTAAATGTATAACTGGAGCTGAAAATCAATTTAAAATCTACTCGATTAGATTATAAGTATTTAAAATTTTGATTGGGTTATATCATTCCAGACAAATTTCCTATTAATTTATAAATTTTATATAGCAACACATAAAACATTTAGTTAATCAGTAAATATAATATTTTTTAACAGAAAAATTAAGCCAACATGAGCCCTCAAATTGGTAAAAAAAAAAAATAGTAATAAAAGAATCATCCCGCCAAGGACGACGCTTTCATGCCAAAATTGCGTTCAACGTTAGCCTTTTACCAAAACCAAGGCCAGGGGAGCCGAAACCGCGTTTTAATTCTATATGTAAATATCCCGCAGCTGTTTTCTTAAACACACTTGACCCCCAATATATATTTTTAACTCTTCTATTCTCTCTCTCTTTCTCTCTCTCAAACTCACAAAAGCATGCAAATGAATCTCAATATGACCAAAACAATGGCTTCAACAACAACAGCAACATCGGATTTCATGTTCAGGATCAGGCAAAAGCCTTATAAGGTTCATGTTATATCATGTAGGGGAAGAGCTGATAAGTTATGCATGCAAAGAGGGAACACTAATTTTTACCAAGTGCTTTGTCTCGACCCTGTTGAGAATGTAGGTTTGGATGACATAAAGAAGGCTTATAGAAGCTTGGTTCTTCGATACCACCCTGACGTTTGTCCTGCTTCCTCCAAAGATGAATCCACGAAAAGGTTTCTGGAACTCCAAATGGCTTACGAGACGCTTTCGGATCCAATTTCTCGTAAACTGTATGATTACGAATTGGGTTTAGTTGGAGTTAAGAATTATTTTATGGAAGATAGAATATCGAAATTTCCGAGAGATGTTTGGGAAAAACAACTCGATGGATTAAAGAAACGGTCTCATGCTAAGATGCAGAGCAGGCAAAATATGTACAGGTAGAAATTTTTAAGGTTTTTGCATTAAGTTTCTTTTAGAAGAATAAAGTATAGATGTTGGATGTTTAAGTCAGATATTTGTATTAATCATATTGTTAATATACATTAATTTCCATTATTAGTTAATCGACAATTAAGAACCCATTTTTGTGCACTTATTGGTGCCTCACTATGAGAGTAGGGGAGTTGAAATTTAACCAACTTAATTTTATATTGCGCAAAGTGGCTAATTCATGAGCCTCTCCCATAGATTTAATAATCTGAACTTCATTTTATTAGTATTATCTTTTTATCATTGGAGTAAAGGCTATCAGCTTTATCTGAAAGTTCATACTATGGGTTGTTTCATGTTAATGTAATTCAGTGGGCAGCATACACCATAATAAATTTCAAATGTTCATCTAGTTAAAAGTACCTCATCTGGTACCTTCTAGATTTGGATCAATAATGTTTATCTAGTTAAACATACCTCATCTGGTATACCATAATAAATTTCAAATGTAACTCATCTGGTACCTTCTAGATTAGGATCAATAATGTTTATCTAGTTAGGTGCTGGTTGTTTTTCTTTTTATGGGTTTCACTTATATTTGATGGATTTAAATCTATATAGAACATATTAAATTACTTTTGTTACAAGTATTATAAAATTTTTGTACTATACTTTGGATTGCAAATAGGTAAATTAGTTTTTATACATTAGATAAGTGAGTAAAAGAGTCTCTATTAAAATAGCACTTTTAAATATTTGTTTTGTTGTTTATATATAAGGTATAATAACATATTTAGCTTGTAACCTTTACACATTTATTCAATTTGACTGTTACATTTTTATTGGAAGTAAATTTTTTTTAAACTAATAAGCTAAAGGGTCAAAAAGGCTTTAGTAACAAATTAAAAAATAATTTAGTCATTTTAAATTTTAAAAATTATAAAAAAATCATAAAAATTATAAACAAATTTTTTTAAAAAAAGTTATATATTTTTATTAAAAAATAACAGTACCGACTCAATAAAAGAGTAGGGATTAATTTTTTAAAAAAAATCTTATAACCAATAGATTTTAATGGGTAAGTATTGTTGTTTTTTAACAAAAATTTTATAATTTTAGATTTTTTATAACTTTTTTTATAAATTTTGTTTATAATTTTTATGAATTTTTAAATAATTTTTAAATTTTGAAAGGGCTTCATTGATTTTTTTAATTTGCTATTAAGGCCTTTTTTACCCTTTAGCCTCATTGGTTTCATATTTTTCTAATTTACTTCCAATAAAGTAGTAGGGGTCAAATTAAATAAATGTGTAAAGGTTGAGGGCTAAATTTGTTATCATACCTTATATATAAATAACATATTTTAACAGAGGGACTATTTTGCTCACTAATCTAATATACAGGGACTAATTTACCAATTTTTCAGTAGAAAGGCTAGAATGTAATTCAAAATTTAGTACAAGGGGTTTTGTGGTACTTTTACTGATGACCTTGTCATTGTTTTTTCTTATTTCACATAAAATCTTGGATTACTGTATCACTTTGTACTTGAGTTTGGGTTCAATATTTAATTTAATACTTAGATCAAATGGTATCATATGGCTCAATGAATGCTTTACACATGCTCTAGTTAAAAAAAAAAAGCATAAGTACTTAATTGGGATACAAAAAAGCTCATGAACAGGGTTGAGAAACACATAGGTATCTAGTATCAAATTGAACATCAAAGTCAAACTCAACTACTTAATTGAGATAAAAAAAACTCAAGTATCAAATTGAAAAACATATAGGTACTAAAGTCAACAATAAAGCCAAACTTAGATACTAAATTGGGATAAAAAAACTTAGGCTCCGTTTGTTTGCCAGTAAAATATTTTCCGGAAAATAATTTTTGGAAAATGATTTACTTTTTTTGGAAATGATTTACTTTTCTAGTGTTTAGATGAATCTGTGTAAAATATTTTCTATTGTTTGGTAGATTTCCTGAAAATATTTCATAAAAGTTGTTTTAAATTAAACAAATTGTTGTAAATTAATAGATGTCTAACCCCCATAAGCATATTAAATGAGATAAAACTCATTACTGCATTTATAATCATGAGATTATTAAATGGAGTAATTAATAAAATTTAGTTTATTAAACGTAATACATTTATTAATTAAATGAGCTTATAAATAGTACATTGTAAGTGAAGATAACACAATAAAATTCTCCCGTATTTTCATCCTCTTTTATTTATTATTTTATTAGTTTTTCTATAACACGTTATCAACACGAGCTTCTACGAGCTCATAGTGAAGTTCACATCATTTCGACTTTATATAATTTGCCCGTATAACTCCCGTTAAACTATATACGGTATACGTATTTTAATAATTCTTTTATTTTATTTTCTAGATAAAATATTTGCTTTGGGTAACATTTGCACATTTATTTTTACAACTAAAATCTAATAATGATAATTATATATACATGTTTTTTTTTATTAAAAGAAATTTCAATTAATTTAATTTGTGTTAAGTTATTATGATTATTCCTCTTTATGCCAATATTTGACATACATATTATTATTTAGCAAATTTGGTATATATAATTGAATTATTTCACGATTGAGAATACTTATTATTTTACTAATATTTTTTTTATTTTGATTCAAGTGATTATAATGTCAAATCTTGCCAAACTTGAATTTGCGGCCTTAGACATCTCAAGCAAGAATTATTTGTCATGGGTGTTAGATGCTGAAATTCACCTAGATGCTAAAGGTCTAGGAAATACTATATTACCAGATAAAGAAGCATCTAATCAAGACAAGGCAAAAGCAATGATTTTCATCCGTCATCATCTGCATGAAGGATTAAAAGTGGAATATCTCACAGTGAAAGACCCTTTTGAGTTGTGGAAATATTTGAAAGAACGATTTGACCATCAGAAAACTGTAATACTCCCTAAAGCTCGTTATGATTGGATGCACTTACAGTTGCAAGATTTTAAGACTGTAAGTGAATACAATTCAGAACTTTTCAAAATTAGTTCTCAACTAAAATTATGTGGAGAAAACATAACTGATGAGGACTTGTTAGAGAAAACATTTTCAACCTTTCACGCTACTAATGTGCTCCTGCAGTAGCAATACCGTGAAAAAGGTTTTAAAAGGTATTTTGAATTGATTTCATGCCTTTTGGTGGTTGAACAAAATAATGAGCTGTTGATGAAAAATCATGGAATTCGTCCCACTAGTTCTGCACCATTCCCTGAAGTGAATGTAGCAGTACACAATAATTACGAAAATAGAAAATATAGAGGTCGCGGCCGTGGTCGTAGACGTAGTGGGGGACGTGGTCGAGAACGTATTAGTAATCGTTATCATGGTGGTCATAACAATGATACTTCTAACCACCAGAAAAAGAATAACAATGAAAGACAAGAAAGAAATGGTCAAAATAATCCTTCAAAGATTGTTGAGAATATATGCTATCAATGTGGTATAAAGGGGCATTGGTCACATACCTATCGTTCGTCTGAGCATTTAGTGAAACTTTATCAAGCATCCATTAAAAGGAAGGGAAAGCATATGGAGACAAATTTTATATCCCAAAATGATGAAATGCTCGCAAAAGATGAAGATATTCACTATAATAATAAAAATGACCATGCCTACGAGGATGATAAATTTAATGACCTTAATAATATAACTCACCTAGATGTGGCAGATTTCTTTGAGAATCATTAGAAAAAAATTATATTATTTTGACATTTTTATATTGTTTTAAGTGTATTTATTCTCTTTCATGAAGAATAATTTATATATTTAATAAATATTTGCAATGTTTCTCATATTATATTTTTGTTTGTTTTTATGAAGAATATGAATATTCAACAAAATTTTGATGGACCCAAAATCAATGGAGACGTGTGTCTTGCAGATAGTGCTACAACACATACGATACTCAAAGATAAAAAATATTTTTCTCATTTGACAATGAGTAATGCCCATGTTAATACAATATTGGGTAGTTCAAAACTTATTGAAGGCTCTGAAAGAGCTATTATATTATTACCTAAAGGTACAAAATTTGTCATTGATGATGTTTTATATTCCATTAAGTCTCAAAGAAATTTATTTAGTTTTAAAGATATCCGTCTTAATGGATATCATATTGAGACTATGAATGAGAAAAATATTGAATATCTATATATTCCAACTGTTGAACGTGGAAAGAAATATATTTTGAAAAGGCTACGTGCTTTTTCATCAGGTTTATATTATACACATATTAGTGCAATTGAGTCACATGTTACTACAAACTAGAAGTTTGTAGAACCATATACTTTTACTATTTGGCATGACCGATTAGGCCATCCAGGATCTATTATGATGCGAAGAATCATTGAGAATTCAATTGGACACCCATTAAAGAACCAAAAGATTCTTGAATTCAATGATTTATCTTGTGTCGCTTGTTCTTAAGGAAAATTGATTATTAGACCATCACCAACTAAAGTTGGGATTGAATCTCCAGCATTTCTGGAATGTATTCAAGGTGATATATGTGGGCCCATTCATCCATCATGTGGACCATTAAGATATTTTATGGTATTAATAGATGCATCTAGTAGGTGGTCACATGTGTGTTTATTATCGACTCGTAACCTGGCGTTTGCAAGACTACTTGCTCAAATAATCCAATTAAGAGCACAATTTCCAGATTATGCAATCAAAACTATTCGTCTTGATAATGCTGGTGAGTTTACATCCCAAGCTTTTAATGATTATTGTATGTCAATTGGGATAAAAGTTGAACATCTTGTAGCTCATGTTCATACACAAAATGGTTTAGCTGAATCGTTTATCAAACGCCTTCAACTAATAGCTCGACTATTTCTTATGAGAACAAAACTCCCTGTTACAGCTTGGGGATATGCTATTTTGCATGCAGCAGCACTTGTGCGATTAAGGCCAACAAGTTATAATAAATACTCCCCATTACAATTGGCTTTTGGTCAGGAGCCAAATATTTCCCATCTTAGAATTTTTGGATGTACAGTATATGTTCCAATTGCTCTACCACAACGTACAAAGATGGGTCCTCAAAGGAGGTTGGGAATATATGTTGGTTATGAATCTCCTTCTATAATTAAATATGTTGAACCATTAACTAGAGATTTATTTACTGCACGATTTATTGATTGTCATTTTGATGAAACAACATTCCCAACATTAGGGGGAGAGAAAGTACAATTGGTAAAAGAGATTACATGGAATGGATCATCAATATCTCAAATAGATCCTCGTACAAGTCAATGTGAACAAGAAGTTCAAAGGATCATACATTTGTAAAACATTGCCAATCAACTGCCAGGTTCATTTATTGACCTAAAGAGAATTACAAAATCTCACATACCAGCTGAAAATGCTCTAATACGAATTGATATCCCAATAGGGCAAATTGTTAGTGCAAAAGAAAGTAATCCACGCCTGAAGCGTAGAAGGCCAATTGGTTCCAAAGATAAAAATCCTCGTAAAAGGAAAGGAGCAATTATTCAAGATAGTAATATTATGGAGGCAAGTGCCCCAGAAGAGGCCAAAGATATAACTAATCAAAAATCCCCAGAAGAGTTCAGGTACCTGAAAATGATGATAATGAATAAATCTCAATAAGTTATGTTACTTCAGGAAAAAGATAGAACCGAAACAATATAGTTGTCGACAACAATTTTGCTTATAATGTTGCTATTGAAATAGCAAAAGAAAATAAGGATCCTGAGCCTAAATCTATTGAGGAATGTAGAAATAGAAAAGATTGGCCAAAATGGAAAGACGCAATTCAAGCAAAATTAAATTCACTTTCTAAACGTGAGGTTTTTGGACCTATAGTCCAAACACCTAAATATGTAAAGCTGGTAGGATATAAATAGATATTTGTGCGAAAACGAAATGAGAAAAATGAAGTCGTAACATATAAATCACGACTTGTAGCACAATGATTTTTGCAAAGGCTCGGTATTGATTATGAAGAGACATATTCTCCTGTGGTGGATGCAATCACATTTAGATACCTTATTAGTCTAGCAGTACGTGAAAAACTTGACATGCGTCTAATGGATGTTGTTACAGCCTATTTATATGGTACACTTGATAATGAAATTTATATGAAAATCCCAGAAGGATTTAAAATCCCTGAAGGATATAGAGTTTCCCGGGAAAATTGCTCAATCAGATTAAATAAAAGTTTATATGGATTAAAACAATCTGGACGTATGTGGTACAATCGTCTTAGTGAATATTTGTTAAAAGAAGGTTATAAAAACGATCCAATCTGCCCATGTGTTTTTATAAAAAGGTCTGAATCAAACTTTGTGATAATTGCTATTTATGTTGATGATCTAAATATTATTGGAACTCCTGAAGAGCTTCAAAATGTAGTAAATTATTTAAAGAAAGAATTTGATATGAAAGATCTCGGAAAAACAAAATTTTGTCTTGGCCTACAAATCGAGCATTTAAATGATGGAATTCATGTCCATCAGTCAACTTATACAAAAAAGATCTTAAATAAATTTTATATGGATAAAGCACATCCATTGAGTATCTCGATGGTTGTACGATCGTTAGATGTGAATAAAGATCATTTTCATCCTTGTGAGAATGATGAAGAGTTTCTTGGTCCTGAAGTACCATATCTAAGTGCCATAGGAGCATTGATGTATCTTGCAAATAACACAAGACCTGATATAGCTTTTGCTGTAAACTTGTTAGCAAGATTTAGTTCCTCTCCAACACGTAGACATTGGAATGGAATTAAACATGTATTTAGATATCTTAGAGGGACCATTGATATGGGGTTATTTTATTCAAATGATTCAAAATCCCTATTAGTTGGTTATGCTGATGCTGGATATTTATCGAATCCACGTAAAGGTCGATCTCAAACGGGATATTTATTTACATGTAGAGGTACTGCCATATCATGGCGTTCGACAAAGCAAACATTAGCTGCTGCCTCTTCAAATCATGCTGAAATAATTGCAATGCATGAGGCAAGCCGAGAGTGTGTTTGGTTAAGGCTATTAACCCAACATATCCGGAAGATATGTAATTTGCCTTTATAGGAAAATATGCCAACTATCTTATACGAAGATAATGCAGCATGTATAGCTCAATTAAAGGGTGGTTATATCAAAGGTGATAGAACAAAACATATTTCACCAAAATTATTTTTCACTCATGATCTTGAGAAGAAATGTGACATAGAAGTTCAACAAATTCGTTCTAGTGATAATTTAGCACATCTTTTTACCAAGGCATTGCCAACTTCAACATTTGAAAGACTACGAAACAAGATTGGAATGCGTCAACTCAAAGACATAATGTGATGTCGCCATTAGGGGGAGTCTAAAACATGTTGTACTCTTTTCCTTTAACCAAGGTTTTGTCCCACTGAGTTTTCCTGGTAAAGGTTTTTAACGAGGCAACTTGTAATAGGAGATTGTGTACTCTTTTTCCTTCATTAGGTTTTTATCCCACAGGGTTTTTCCTAATAAAGGTTTTAATGAGGCACATTCTTATTTAAAAGACATCCAAGGGGGAGTATTGTAAATTAATGGATGTCTAACCCCCATAAGCATATTAAATGAGATAAAACTCATTACTGCATTTATAATCAGGAGATTATTAAATGGAGTAATTAATAAAATTTAGTTTATTAAACGTAATATATTTATTAATTAAATGTAAATGAGCTTATAAATAGTACATTGTAAGTGAAGATAACACAATAAAATTCTCCTGTATTTTTATCATCTTTTATTTATTGTTTTATTAATTTTTCTATAACACAAATATATATTTAAGAATTTATTATCTTTTCATTGTTTAATTAAGTTTATTATATATATTAATAAATTTATATTTTAAATTGTTTTTACATATATTGCAATGATTTATTTATAAATAAATAAATCAAATTAAATATATAATAATACTCAATTATTAAGCTAGAATATTAACAGTCATAAATTGAAAACAACCAAAGTCAAATAAATTATTTCTAATTGTGTTATAAAAAATAAAAAAAAGGATTAAATAATTATAAATTAGCTTCCAAACCACAATTAATACTAGAAATTAATAATATTATCCAAATGTATAATTAGTAGTACACCACATGATAACAACAATATCGTCCAAGTGCATAACTAATATTACACCACATTAAAGTATCAATATCTTTAACCTTGAGAAAATTTTTGAAGCCAAATTTTTCTATGCTTCTTACTTTTAACTAAAAAAGCTTTGGCTTCGGATTCATGACTCACAAGATACATCGACATCACTTCTTCATAAAGATGTGGTGTCTTATCCGCAACAAATTGTTCCAAAGCATTGCAGTGAATCTTGGTTACCATCATCCAAATCTATGCTAGCAAATGTTCTGGCAAAACTCCCTGTTGCCATATCTTTGCCAACAACCAAAGCCATTTTATCATAATGATCAATGCTTTTATTCAAAAATGGTTCATACTTCTGATGTGCCTGTTGGATATTATACACAATTAGAATAACAAGTAAAAAAAAATTGAAATATACTTAACATATATATACATATATTACCATTACTACTACATCATATGTCGCTCTATCACATGTGATCATTTTCATGTTATCATCCTATCCAAAACTACTTTCGGCCCGAATTGTTCATATAATCTGCCATTGATTTTTTACAGTCCTCAAATGATTTTCCACATGCCTCGCATCGTATTGGGCTTGAAATCTTTCAGAAATAGCTACGGCAACTTGATTAATAGAAACTGCTTTGAAAGTGTTAGAAGGCTTATTTCCTTTTTGGACCTCCTCTACTAGAATTTCAAGAAAAAGATATTTCATTGGTTTTGTCCACCTAAATTGCTTGGAGGTCCCTTCTTTGTTGCCTTTACCCATTCTACATTAATAATTGTCATTGTCAATCATTTCAATATCCAACAAGCTTAAAACATAATAAATTCAATATCTAACAAATTCAAGACATAATAATTTTAAAATCCAACAAACTAATTTCAATATCATTATCCAACCAACATTAACAAAAAAAAAATTAATACTAAAACATACATAACAAAGAAAAAATAACCCTAAGCCCTAAACCTACCTAATATTTCTAGCCATATAATTAGTTTACATAGTTTATGCAATTTTGTCTCTCTTAGCAGACCATTCTTTGCTTTTTCTCTTTCTTTTCGATCCATAAGAGTTGGTATTATCAAATCAGACTCAGACTCATCATATAACCCTTGATTAAGTAAATCACTAGGATCAACTCCCATTATATGATTATGAATGATACAACAAGCCAAAACCATATCTACTTTAGTTTGAAAATTCCAAAATGGTTCAGCATCTAATATACGAAAAAGTTTCTTCAAAATCCCAAAAACACGTTCAATAGTGATTTACAATGAAGAATGACGAAGATTAAAGAGTTCCTTTGCATTTTTAGGCCCCTGAGCACTAAACTCTTTTAAATGATATCGAGCACCACAATGTGGGGTAATATATCCATTTCAGATGCCATATCTAGCATCAGCAAGATAATATTTACCTACAATTTTACAAAACATAATTATTGCTAATAAATTATGAGCTTTGATACGGCTATCGCGATATTAAGTAATAAAATTTATAAAACTGATCACACCAAAACTAACTAATATCACGACCTTAAAGGCAAGCGCACCTGTCGAACAGTAGTATAGTTTAGTGGCAAGACCGAGTTATCGTACCCAAGGGAACCAAAAGTACTAGTACTTACTTCATTTCTATTATCTAGCCTAAAAATAAAGAGAGTTGATTTAAACTAATTTTAAAACTAACTAAAAGTGCACAAAAAGTAAATTGGGGAAAACTTTAGGGAAAAGCTAATTGATATAAGCAATACTTAAGGGAGAATCCACCTAGACTTCACTTGTTATTGGTTCTTGAGCTAGATGATTTATTCACTTAACTTGATCCGTAGAGATCCCTAATTTATGCTAAACCCTCCGTCGAGGCGAAGAGCAACTAGGCCTAGGTTGTTAACTAAAGTTCCTTTATTAATTAACACCCTAGGTTGCATTAATTTGATCTATGGTTCCCCATATTAGGTTTGACCCTAATCCGGCAGATTTATGTTGCCCTATGTCTAGGGTTGCATGCAACTCCACTTAATTATGGTAGATCCACTCTTATCATAGGGACTTTTGCTCCTCTGCTTTAAGCACATCCGTTTCTTGAATTAATACCTAGGCTTATTAACACAAGAATTAAGCACACATAATTAAGAACAACTTAAGTATTTATCATATAACTCAAGAATAAATAATAACAAGATTCGTCTTAGGTTTTATCCCCCTCAAGTATTTGAGGGGTTGAGTTCATAATTAAGAAGAGAGACATCTCAGAAGATAATAAATAACAAAACATAAAGAAACCAAAAACCCCTGAAGGAATTTAGGGAGATCCTCTATCTTGATGTAGAATTCTGGCTTTTGAGATGGATCAATCGGCTTCCCTTGGAGTAATTCCTTGCTTTCACTCCTCGTGTTGGCAGAAAGATGGCGCTCCTATTGAGAGAAAAAGAGTACATCTTTAGAGTTGCCTCCTAGAGACTTTATATAGAGCTTTGGGGAGCCTTTCTTAGCCTCTAAGCATCTAAATCCGAGTGAAATTCTTCTTCCTCACGACTAGAACACGCCCGTGTGCCACGCCCGTATGCTTCGACAAGAGGCCGTGTGAGATTCTGTCGATTGGGGCACGGCCGTGTGGCCTAGCCGTGCTTGTCGAGGCTGGACCGTGTGATCTTTATGTGGCACGGCCGTGTGGCACGGTCGTGTGGTGACTTCTTGGGCCGTGCGTTTGCATATTTTGGCCCATTTTCTCCGGTTTTCGGTCCATTTTCTATTCTTTTCTCTTCCCTATGCTCTTCTGAGTATAAAATGTGAAAAAAAGAAAGATTAAGAGCACCAATTCTTACTAAATTGATAATAATCCACCCAAAATATAGGCTAAATATGAGGTAAAAATATGTATAATTTAGCGTTTATCAAATACCCCCACACTTAAGCCTTTGCTTGTCCTCAAGCAAAATCTCAATCCCTAAATGAGAATCATTCTTCTCAACTCACAATCTTTATCAATAATGTTTCAAATTAATCCACAGGTAAGCATACAATGAAAATTCAATCAAAAGAACATTAAAGACTCAATTATTTTAAGTTGAGAATTTTATCATTGAAACATAAGTTTTCTTCTTTCTTCTAAGTAGTTATCTCTCCATCTTAATTAACAGAAGTTGACATCCTCACTAAGGATTCACTCTATCCACTCGAAGTGTTTAGGGTTAAAAAATTTAGTACTATCTAGTCAACCTGAAAAGTTATTACCATAGGCTTGCTCGAAAATCAAGTCTCCACCACTGTAGATTGATATGATACATCGATCAAAAGGTCTTTCAAGGGTTGTAATGGGGCTTGGTCAGGGTGTTGTCACAGGCTGCAAAAGAGGCTTAGAATCGAGATTGAATTGAAAAATTATCTAGCTAGAAAAATCTCTATCACTAGAACATATTTCTCAAGCTAATCCTTAAGATAATATCAATTCTGCCTTGGTAGCCTTAAAATAGAAATAAGCAAAAACTATTTAAACTATTATATTACAACTGAATACATATATATATATATATATATATATATATTTTAAGAACAACTCAAATATGATACAGTACTTTGAACAAAACCTTACAATCTGAAAAGAGAATAAAGCTAGATAAAGTTTTCAACTCAAATTTCAACAAAATAGGGGTTAAAATAATTGAATCAGATTCAACAAAAAATGGGTTATTGGTTAATAATTAGGGGTAAGTTAAAGAAAAGGTTGTTAGGCTCAATGGGGTTCACTAGGGGTTAATTTATGGAGGTAGGTTTTTGTGGAGTAAGTAGGTTAATTCCTAGGTACCTTTATCATCCCGGTATATCAAATCAATGATGTGGTCTCGACATGTATAATCAAAGCAAGTTCTAGAATAACAAATCAGTATTGACTCACTCAAAGCAATAATAAAAGTGAGCACGAAAGAATGTATGCTCAAAAGGCTTAAAAATCTCACCAGAATTATGGCTTTTGATGTCAATCCTGTGAATTTCAAATCTCAAGATAATACTTAGAATTAGGGAGAAGAACTTATGCAAAATTGGAGTTTTCAAAAATTTCAACTTATCATGCTTGATACCCTAATGTTTAGAGTTTGAATATTCAAAATACAATCACCTATTTCTTAATTCTCACATATCAATAAAAATCATAAATCAATCAGAATTAATTCCTAATAGAAGACTGAAGATGATGCTATTGAGAACAGTGTAATCAGTTAGAAAAATTTCAGGGATTTCAAAAAGAATGTAATGACTTGAAAGTAAGTTTTCCCCCACCACACTTAAGATGTACATTACCCTCAATGTACAAAGATAACATTAGTAGTAATATAAGCATTAAATCATAAGGTAGGGAAGGGTATGAAACTCTCTGAATTTTGGATGAATATGTGAGACAGAGATTGGGCTTGGAAGAGCCGGCTGTTGTGGCACGGTGTTCCCATGTTCATAGAGATTGGAGCTGGAGAGCTCCTTTGGAACTGCGAATGGATTTATTAGTCGTGGGGAATATGGGGCAATGGAATTAACTTATTAGGGTGAGGCCGTTACGAATAAAAAATAAAACAAAACAAAATATGAAAATTACTAATATTCAAAAAATGAAAAAGATGAAAATAAAAATAAACTGAAAAAGAAAAACAAAGTTAGTAGAAAAGATAAAAATAAAGATTAGTGTTCAAATCTAAGTGAAGATAAAAATAATAAGAAAAGGAAAATAAACATAAGAGGATCTAGTCCTCGGATGGATCACGTGGTGGCGGGGTGATGCTCAAGTGCTAACATATCTGCGCCAAAGTGGTGTCGATATAATCGAGGCGCCGGAAGTATTGCTGCTCAAATCGATCTAGGCGCTCGTGGATGTCAGCATGTGGGGCTGCCGTTTGGGTGGGTCGTCTAAGGCGTGGTGGCTCGGTGGGCTCGTCCTCCTCCGGTGGTGGTGGTGGGACATCATCAGCAATGTCCTCTGGGTCCTCGCTCTCCTGTACGAGGCGGAAGTGGAAGTGGCCGCCACCTGGCTGTCGCTCTACCATCCTCATGTGCAGCATGCTTTGGATGCCCTGCGAGGACATCTGGCCGAGTAAAGTATAGGAGAATGTTTGGGCTATAGTGTTGAGGAGCCCGAAGTGACGAGCTAGGCGTGTGATGTAGGGTCCCATCGATAAGACGCCTCTCCGGTGCCTCTTAGTCTAGTGCTGCATGGCAAGCACGATGAAGTATGCGAGGTCGATAGTGTGTCCATTGGCCATGCTCTACAGGAAGTAGAGGTCGTGAATATTGACGACACCTGTACTCTCCCGCCTACCTGTCAAAGTGTGAGCAAGAAGAGCATGAATGTACCTCAGAGAAGGCACAAGGGCGGTCGCCTTGCTGACGCTGGGGTTATAGGTTTGACATCCTGGGGCGATCTCATTCCAGCAGTCGACAGGCTGAATATGGATGCGACGAGAAAGGGTGGGGAAGTCTTCGTCCATCATAAATTGCTCTGTGTAGAGCCCAAGTGCTGTGCTGAACTATGGCACGCTGAGGTGTTGCACGAGTCCTCCCAGACGAAACTGGACCGTGCCTGAATCGTCAAATCTAGTCATCATGGTCTGTAGGTGAAATGTGGAGCAGAACTCGAGGGTGAGTTCTAAATATGTCGGCTCTATGATCTAGAAGAACTGCTCCCATAGCTCTTTCATCAGTAAGGCCTGGGCGTCATCTACTAACTGTATCTGCGTGAGGGCATCCCAGTCTATGCAGTGGCCCATGGAGATAGTGCAGGTCCAGAGTAGTTAATAGCGTTCCTCTTGGGAGGCTTGCGAGAAGGTGATGAACGGGTGGCGCTCCTCGGATATGGGCCTGGATGAAGAACTTCTTGGTCCCTTTCATTTTTTGGAGACGGGGACGACGGTTTTCCTACTACGTGATGATGATATCGTATCTGAAATAAAATATAAGCATTAGTCCAAATTATTGAAATTAAACTAGATAGATAATATGTAAAATATAGATTAAAATGACAATGTTTTGAAAAATAAAAATGAGGATTAACCTAAATAGTAGAATCTAATCATATTGACTTGTAACAAAATTAAAAACTATGGGTGTGTATATATACTAATTTTATGACAAAATGGCATGCAAATATGAGTTTAAATGGCAAATGAAATTGAGTTCTAAGTGGCAAGCAAAAAAATAAAAATTAAGTGGCATGCAAATATATTCTATACTATTCTAGATTATTCATCCTATTTTTCCTAATTCCATGCTTAAATTATCATAAAGAATAAAGTAAAATTAAAAATATATATAATGAAAATGAGATATAACAAATAAATGAGAAAAATTGAGAGAATAAAACCAAAATTGAGGGTGCACGGTTGTGGGTTGAGTTTACATGGGTGTGGGTTGGTTGAGTTTGGGTATGGTGGTGTTTTGAGGGCTGTGGCAGTGCTAGTGGTGGTTTGAGGAGGAGTTTGGATGAGAGAATTTAGGGTTTGAGTGAAAGGGAAGGTGAATAGTGGCCTCTTATTTATAGTTTTTGGGTCACACGGGCATGTCGCACGCCCGTGTGAGTCGTGTTTTACCCGTGTCTTTCAAAAATCGGTAGTTATGGCGCGCCTGGTTTCGATGAGCACGCCTGTGTACTTGATTCGCACGATCGTAGGAGATCGGTTCTTCGTTACTCACACGGTTATGTGATGGTATACACGGCTGTATGCAATTGTGTTCGTGTTTTACACGTTCGTGTGATAGGTTCCACGGCCGTGTGAAATTTGACAGTGTCTTCCACGGTCTGGGAACATGGGCGTGTGAAATTGTGTGAGCCCATGTTGATACTGCAGGTCGACACGGCCGTGGGGTGTTGTTGGTAGCCCGTGTTGAAGTCGAAAGGTTGCCACGACCATCTCGCACGGTCGTGGGATGATATCAGTGGCCCGTGTTTTGGGAAAATTCTGCTCTATTTGTACATGGCCTGGGTGCACGACCATGTCTCTGTTTTAAGCATTCGCACGGCCTGGGACACGCCCGTGTGCCTGGCTGTGTGGTCCTAAACTTCTGCATGAAGAAGTGTTAGTTTATGCACGAGAAAAATAGCAAAAAATTTTAAAGAAAGAAAGTTACTAAGTTAGTGCTCGGGTTGCCTCCCGATAAGCACCTATTTAGAGTCTAAGCTCGACTCTGCCTGGATGTGTCATGACGGAATTTTGTGGAGCCGAAGCCCCTCCCTGTTTTCTGTAAAATTCTCACCTCTATAATGTTTAAGCCAATGGTCGTTTACCTTGAATGTACCATGGTTGGGATGAGTTACCTCAATGGTGCCGTATGGGAAAACATTTAGAACAGTGAATGGACCTGACTACCTTGATTTGAGTTTTCCAGGGAATAGTTTCAGCCTTGAGTTGTAGAGTAAGATGAGATCTCCTGTTTTGAACTGCTTAGGTTGTTTCAGCCTTTTATCATGATGTTGCTTCATGGCTTCTTTATACAGTCGCGAGTTCTCGTAAGCATTATAGCGCCATTCGTCTAGTTCATTTAACTGCATTAATCTTTTCTCACCTGCGAGCTTGAAATCAATGTTTAAAAATTTTATAGCCCAGAATGCTTTGTGTTCAAGTTCAAATGGTAGATGACAACTTTTTCCATAGACGAGTTTATAGGGAGATGTACCTATGGGTGTTTTAAAAGCAGTTCTATAATCCCATAATGCATCATCTATTTTTCGTGACCAATCTTTTCTATTTGTTTCTATTGTTTTCTCTAGAATACATTTTAACTCCCTATTTGTTACTTCGACTTGACCACTGGTTTGTGGGTGATAAGGGGTAGCTGTCCTATGGTGCACTCCGTACCTTTTTAAAACTTTTTCAAACTGGGCATTGCAAAAATGAGTACCCCTATCACTAATAATTATCCTAGGTGTTCCAAATCGAGAGAGGAGTTTCTTTAAAAATCGTACTACCATTCTAGCATCATTAGTAGGCAAGGCTTGGGCTTCCACCCATTTTGACATGTAATCTACTGCTACTAATATGTACTTATTCCCAAATAAAGTAGGAAATGGACCCATGAAATCAATACCCCATACATCAAATATTTCACATGAAAGTATATAGTTCTGAGGCATTTCATTACGTTGAGAGATGTTACATGTTCGTTGACATTTATCACAAGAGGTCACATACCTGTTGGCATCTCTGAAAAGTGTAGGCCAGTAAAAGCCAGATTTGAGTACCTTATGAGCAGTTCTAGCTCCACTGTGATGTCCTCCTGTGGGTCCTGAATGGCAATGATTTAGAATCTGGTATGCTTCTGTTTCAGTAACGCATCTCCGAATAACCAGGTCTGCACAAATTCGAAAAAGAAAAGGATCCTCCCAAAAGTAGTTTTTCACATTAGCGAAGAATCGCTTCTTCTGCTGATGTGTCAACCCTTTTGGGGTTATGTTAGTTGCTAAATAATTTGCAAAATCGACAAACTAAGGCACTGTTGTATCTGCTAAAGATAGGAGTTGTTTTTCAGGGAACAAGTCATTTATCTTATCGAGATACGTTGGTTGCATGTTTTCCAATCTTGAAAGGTGATCTACTGCTAAATTTTTAGCTCCTTTTTTGTCCCTTATCTCTAAATCGAATTCCTGTAGCAATTTTTTGTCCCTTATCTCTAAATCGAATTCCTGTAGCAATAGAATCCATCTTATTAGTCGAGGTTTTGCATCGGTTTTGGCTAAAAGATAGCGAAGAGTGGAATGGTCAGTATAAACAATGACTTTTGACAAAATCAAATAAGATTTAAATTTATTAAATGCAAAAATAACAGCTAGCAACTCTTTTTCTGTGGTAGTATAATTTGGTTGGGTAGCTGTTAGAGTTCTGCTAGCATAGTAGATCGGTTAAAAGTGCTTGTCTCTTCGCTGTCCCAAAACTGCACCTACTGCAAAATCACTTGCATCGCACATTAGCTCAAAAGGTAAGTTCCAATCGAGTGAAATCATGATTGGTGCATTGATTAATTTTTCCTTAAGAGTATTGAAGGATTCTAAGCATTCTTGGTCAAAATTGAAAGGCATGTCTTTTTCTAGCAACTTTGTTAAAGGCTTAGCTATTTTAGAAAAATCTTTAATGAATTGGCGATAAAAACCGGCATGTCCTAAAAAGCTTCGTATAGCCTTAACTGAGTTAGGGGGAGGTAATTTTTCAATAGTTTCAATTTTTGCTTTATCTACCTCTATCCCTTTACTAGAAATTTTATGTCCTAAAATAATACCCTCTTGAACCATAAAGTGGCATTTTTCCCAGTTTAGCACTAAATTTGTCTCTTCACATCTCATTAAAACATGTTCTAGATTATTAAGACAAAGTTGGAAAGAATTACTGAAAACTGAGAAATCATCCATAAATACCTCCATGATGTCTTCCACGAATTCATTGAAGATAGCTAGCATGGATCGCTGAAAAGTAGCAGGAGCATTACATAAACTAAAAGGCATTCTGCGATAAGCAAACGTACCGTAAGGACATGTGAATGTCGTTTTCTCCTGATCTTCTGAAGCTATCGGGATCTGGAAGTAACCAGAGAGGCCATCTTGGAAACAATAATACATATGACCTGACAATCTTTCCAACATCTGATCAATAAACGATAAAGGAAAATGATTTTTCCGAGTAGTGTCATTTAGCTTCCTGTAATCAATGCAAACTCTCCATCCTGTGACTGTTCTTGTAGGTATTAACTCTTCCTTGTAATTAGACATCACGGTTAATCCACCGTTCTTAGGAACAACTTGCACAGGGCTTACCCAAGAACTGTCAGAAATAGGATAAATAATACCTGTATCTAGAAGTTTAATTACCTTGGCTTTTACAACTTCCTTTATGTTGGGATTCAATCGTCTCTGGGCTTGTACTGATGGTTTGAATTCGTCCTTTATTAAAATTTGTGGGTGCAGAAAGAAGGATTTATTCCTTTGATATCTGAGATTTTCCAAGCTATAGCATGTCTGTGTTCTCGTAACACATGGAGTAATTCCTCTTTTTCTGCAATGCTTAAATCTGATGCGATAATGACTGGTAAAGTTGATTCTTCCCCTAAAAAGGCATACTCTAAATGATCTGGCAGTTGTTTTAACTCTAATTTAGGGGGTTCAACAATAGAAGGTTTCTGTCTTGATTCAGGACTCATCTTTATATTTTCATAACTTATGTGCCTAGTGATGATTTCATTAAAATCCAACTCCTTCCTTACTTCATCAATCTCAGTGGTGGTTTCATCTTCCCCCCCACCTTGAACAAGACACAGTTCCAACATGTCTGTGAGAGAAAGTTCCTGAAATTTATCTTGAACAAAATAGTCAATAAAATCAACAAAATAACAAGAATCATCTTGTTCTTTAGAGAATCTCATGGCATCATAGATTTTAAAGACAACTTCTTCCTCACCAACTCTAAGTACTAATTTACCATCTCCTACATCAATAACAGCTCTAGCAGTGGCTAAAAATGGACGTCTCAAAATTAAAGGTACTTCAATATCCTCATCCATGTCGAGTACAACAAAATCAACAGGGAATATAAATTTATCTACCTTTACTAGCACATCTTCAATGATTCCCCTAGGATATTTAATAGATCTATCGGCTAATTGAATACTCATCCTAATGGGCTTGGGTTCCCCTAGACCTAGTTGCTTGAACATTTTGTAAGGCATGAGATTAATGCTAGCACCTAAATCAGCTAATGCTTTATTAATAAGTAAACTACCAATCAAACAAGGAATAGTAAAACTCTCTAGATCTTTCAGTTTTGCCGGTAGTTTATTTTGGAGAATAGCTGAGCATTCCTCGTTGAGTTCTACTGTGGCCAATTCTTTCAACTTCCTTTTATTTGTCAGAAGTTCTTTAAGGAACTTCGCATACTTTGGCATCTGTGAAATCGCTTCAACAAAAGGTAAGTTAATGTGTAATTGTTTAAAAAGTTCAAGAAACTTACCGAATTGAGCGTCTGTATGGTCTTTCTTCAATTTTGCCGGATATGGGATGCGCGGTTTATATTCTTTGAGTGGTGGTGGAGTGTTGTCCTTGGGTTCCTCTACCTTTTCTTTTGAAGGTTCTGGAATAGTCTTCTTTTCTGGCTCGGCTAGGACCTTTCCATCTCTTAAAGTAATCGCTTTGACATGTTCTCTAGGATTTGGCTTAGTGTTACTTAGTAATCCATATTGTGCTCTTTCTGAAATCAATTTCGCAAGTTGACCGATTTGGTTTTCAAGCCTTTGAATTGATGCTTGTTGATTTTTCAGTGCCGTTTCAGTGCTTTGAAAACGGGTTTCTGGTGTGGCCATAAATTTGGTAAACATCTCTTCAAGATTTGACTTCTTCTCTTGTTGCAGTAGTGGCTGCTGAAATCCTGGGGAAGGCTGTTGTTGATTTCCTTGTCCTCTCCATTAAAAATTTGGGTGATTTCTTCAGCCTGCATTGTAAGTATTACTATAAGGGTTATTTTGAGATCTAGAATTGTTACCCATATAGTTGGCTTGTTCAGTTTCCATGCTATGTCCATAGGATGCGAAATCTGGATTGAACGTGTTTCCTTGAGTCGCGTCGCATTGCATCACTGGTTGTGCCTGCGTAGAACTAACAAAATTATCAAACTTTTTATTTAGAAGTTCTACTTGGTTAGTAAGCATAGTAACAGCATCAATATTATAGACTCCTGCAGCTTTCGTCAGCTTTGTCCTCATGACTTGCCACTGATAATTATTCAATGACATCTCTTCAATAAATTCATAAGCTGCTTTAGGTGTTTTATTATTGATCGTCCCTCCTGCGGCTGCATCGATCATTTGTCTGGTTGACGGATGTAAACCGTTGTGGAAGGTATGAACTTGTAGCCACAAAGGTAGACCATGATGAGGACACCTTCTCAAAAGATCTTTGTATCTCTCCCATGCATCGTAAAGTGTTTCTAAATCCATCTGCATAAAAGAAGAAATATCGTTTCGTAATTTGGCTGTTTTAGCTGGGGGAAAATATTTGAATAAAAATTTTTCGGTCATTTGTTCCCATGTAGTGATTGAGCCTCGTGGTAAGGAATTTAACCACTGTTTGGCTTTATTTCTCAAAGAGAATAGAAATAGCCTCAAGCAAATGGCATTGTCAGAAACGCCATTTATTTTAAAAGTATCACAAAATTCCAAGAAATTTACTAAATGTGAATTTGGATCTTCGTCCTGCAAAACATCAAACTGCACAAACTGCTGAATTATCTGAATAGTGTTAAGTTTTAAATCAAAATTATTAGCAACAATAGCAGCTCGAATAATGCTAGTTTGGGTACCAATCAAACTAGGTTTAGCATAATCATACATAGTACGAGGAGCTGCATCCTGGTTTACTGGTTCTGCTAGTAGTGCTGGAGGTGGTGGAACATTTTGATTCGCGTCCATCTCTTCTGTAGGTTCTGGCTCTTGCTCAGGTTCTTGTTCTGGATAATGTAAACTGCGTCTCTCTGTGATTTCTGCGAATTGTCGCTTCTAGATCTTCGTTAAAAAGTAGTGGTCCTGTTGGGTTGTTTCTAGTCATAAACTAAAAATACCTAAAAAAAAAAGCAAAGAAAATTCAAAAATTTTAAAGAAAATAAAAATAAATAAATAAAAACTGAAAATAAAAATAAAAGAAAAATAAATAAATAAATATAAATATAGTAATGGCTAAAGTAATAGAAATCGAGTTTTCTTAATATTTCAGTTCCCCGGCAACGGCGCCAAAAACTTAATACGGCTATCGCGATATTAAGTAATAAAATTTATAAAACTGATGACACCAAAACTAACTAATATCACGACCTTAAAGGCAGGCGCACCTGTCGAACAGTAGTATAGTTTAGTGGCAAGACCAAGTTATCATATCCAAGGGAATCAAAAGTACTAGTACTTACTTCCTTTCTATTATCTAGCCTAAAAATAAAGAGAGTTGATTTAAACTAATTCTAAAACTAACTAAAAGTGCACAAAAAGTAAATTGGGGAAAACTTTAGGGAAAAGCTGATTGATATAAGCAATACTTAAGGGAGAATCCACCTAGACTTCACTTGTTATTGGTTCTTGAGCTAGATGATTTATTCACTTGACTTGATCCGTAGAGATCCCTAATTTATGGTAAACCCTCCGTCGAGGTGAAGAACAACTAGGCCTAGGTTGTTAACTAAAGTTCCTTTATTAATTAACACCCTAGGTTGCATTAATTTGATCTATGGTTCCCCATATTAAGTTTGACCCTAATCTGGCAGATTTATGTCGCCCTATGTCTAGGGTTGCATGCGACTCCGCTTAATTATGGTAGATCTACTCTTATCATAGGGACTTTTGCTCCTCTGCTTTAAGCACATCCGTTTCTTGAATTAATACCTAAGCTTATTAACACAAGAATTAAGCACACATAATTAAGAACAACTCAAGTATTTATCAAATAACTCAAGAATAAATAATAACAAGATTCGTCTTAGGTTTTATCCCCTCAAGTATTTGAGGGGTTGAGTTCATAATTAAGAAGAGAGACATCTCAGAAGATAATAAATAACAAAACATAAAGAAACCAAAAACCCCTGAAGGAACTTAGGGAGATCCTCTGTCTTGATGTAGAATTCTAGCTTCTGAGATGAATCAATCGGCTTCCCTTAGAGTAATTCCTTGCTTTCACTCCTCGTGTTGGCAGAAAGATGGCGTTCCTATTGGGAGAAAAAGAGTACATCTTTAGAGTTGCCTCCTAGGGTCTTTATATAGAGCTTTAGGGAGCCTTTCTTAGCCTCTAAGCATCCAAATCCGAGTGAAATTCCTCTTCCTCATGACTAGAACACGCCCGTGTGCCACACCCGTGTGCTTCGACAAGAGGCCATGTGAGATTTTGTCGATTGGGGCACAGCCGTGTGGCCTGGTTGTGCTCGTCGAGGCTGGACCGTGTGATCTTTGTGTGACACAGCCGTGTGGTGACTTCTTGGGTAGTGCGTTTGCACATTTTGGCCCATTTTCTCCGGTTTTCGGTCCACTTTCCATTCTTTTCTCTTCCCTATGCTCTTCTGAGTATAAGATGTGAAAAAGAAAGATTAAGAGCACCAATTCTCACTAAATTGATAATAATTCACCCAAAATATAGGCTAAACATGAGGTAAAAATATGTATAATTTAGCGTTTATCAAGCTTGCTAGAACTATTTGGTATTTAATGTTAATTCTTACCTTCCAGAATTCTTAATCCTCTCGGGCGTGAAAGTACATCATTTAAAATACGAGAATCATTTGCACTACCTTCCCAACCAGCTAGAGTATAGGAAAATTTCATATCAAATGTAATGGCAGCCAATACATTTTATGTCGTTCCCCCCTTTACGGCTATGAAATCTTCCTTGAATGCCAAGTGGAACGGATGCACGAACATAAATTCCATCTAATGCTCCAATACAATCTTTAAAATAAGGATAAAACCTTGGATTGTTTCTGATTTCACTAGGAGTTGACTCATTAGGTAATCTAATAACTAGTTTATACAATTTCAAAATAGCTCTCAGTACAACCCTAAAGTAATAGTGAATTGTCTCAATTGATCTATAATATCTAAATCCAATCACTCGAAACCTTACATTATGACCAATTGTATGTACAAATATAAGTACTTGCTCCCTAATATTCACCGATTTAGTTGATTGTAACAAATTATTCCTACTAAGAATATCACACAAATTAAAAAAGGCAATCGGTCTCATCATTATCACATCAATACAATGCTGGTCACTATTATATAAAATACTATTAATATAATTTGCTCTTTCATAATCTCGATTCACACGAGCGTGAGAAGCAATTTCCTTCCTAGTTTTTAATTTTTTAATCCAAAGAGCCCCAAAAGCTAAAACTGAAGCCACGACTCCGACAATTGCATTTTGATTTTGATTACTATCCATCTACACAAAATAATGCCACACAAATATTTGATCACTATAAAAAAGATGCAAGCTTTTTATAAGATCAAACAAAAATTTACAAATTAATATGCAATTATTACAAATCAATGTGCAATTAATTTGAAAATTAATAATAATCTAATAAAATAAGTAATTCAAATTATTAAGATAATTACATGAAATTCAAAATTGTAATTCAAAAAATAAGATAAAATAACAATTCAGAAAAAAATTGAAAACTAGGATAATGATAATAATTAATTTATTTCAAATCTAATACTACATTGTTACATGTAATATCCTATCCAACTATGAGAACAAATTAAAACCATTTCACTAAAAACTCCCATAGATAATGAAAATAGAAATTAAAATTTACTTTTGAAAGAATGTTTAAGACAAAGAAACCAAATCATTATGCCTAGGTAGAAAAAGAACACAAGTCTTTTTACTAATGCCTTTTAAAATGATCAATTGACAATTCCACAAGATCCAACTGCTTTGAGCTTTGTTTAGTAATGCCTCCTAAAGTATACCAAACATCGCAGAAAACATCCAATAGGTTGGTGCTCTTTCAACATATGGTAGAAGATTAAAAATACCATATCCAAAATATTTTGATAACCTAATTGGAATTTGTAAATAAAAGTCCATCCACCTTTTACTGCTTCTCACATAAAAGCACCAATTAAACAAAACTCATTTACAAATATCAGGTAAAAGAAACTTCTACTGAAATTATTAAGTTTTGGAATGTCTCTATGTCCCAATATAAAACAATTCAAAGACTATAGTTAACGTACTACATACTTTTAGATTGTCAAGCATTCTAATATGCTAAAGAAAAGCTTCTTAACTACTTGGAGGGGCACAAAATAGGAGTAGGACCACGCGAAATGAGTAATAATCAAAGGGATTACAAGCCCCACACCAGAATCCAAAATTTAATAATGTGTAAGGAGTAGAGTAGCACACCTGAAACTGACAATAGCTAGCACAACTATAGGAATCAGGATCCTAACACAGAAATCCCTTAATGTTGTAAAATGAAATAATTAATATTGTAAAATGAAAACAAAAATAGGAAGAAATAATTAATATTGGTATTAATAAAAGAACAACCAATAAGAGAAAGGCTAATGTTTAACTTACTATAGGCACAACAGTAAAAACGCCGGTAATGGCAGCAGCCTTGAGACTGGCACGAATACCTTCTACATTAGTTTCCTAAAATATTAATATTTGATATATATACATATGTATATACTCAATATGATTGCTTTTGAGTAACACTAATAATTTTAAAAAGTATAGGTGTAACACCCCTAACCCTTATCCGTCGCTGGACTAGAGTTCCGAGGTATTACCAATCTAAATATAACATTTAACAGGCATTTAACATTCAATACTCATTCATTATCAAGTAACATTTATTCACATGCACAATGTCCCTTATGAAGGTCTACAAGACATGCTTAGAAGTGGTTTGGGACTAAACTAATAACAAACAAGAACTTTGGAAAAATTTAGAAAATTTCAAAGATACAGTGGTCACACGCCCTATGAACAGGCTGTGTGCCTTACACAGCCACCAGACACGCCCGTGTCATAGGCCGTGTGGAAACAGGGCATACATTCTGACTTGCATCACATGATCGAGGACACACCCGTGTGCCAGGCCGTGTGAAAACTGGGTAATATATTGACTTGTGCCACACGGCCAGTCACACTCTCGTGTGTGAGGTCGTGTGGAGCATCCTGTCCAATTTGAATTGAACCATCAAGGGACACAGCTGAGGCACATACCCGTGTCTCTGCCCGTGTGGACAAAAATAGGCCATTTGCAATGCCATTTTGTCAACCCAAATCCCATGAACCTACACAAGACAATTGGTACAATTTCCACACTCAAATGGCAACCAAAATAGCCTCAATTCATGCATAATTCATAAGATACTAATCCAACCATTATATACCATCATAAAAATCACACAAACTTGGCCAAATTCATAAGTTATAACACTACCATTTACAAGCCAAATCACACGGCTAAAATTCACAACTCAGAACATACCAAATAACCTTTTGAACAATCAATTCAATCCTCAAATTCATATCATAATAAGCCATTTCTCAAGCCACAATACATCATTAAACAAATAACCAAAGGCACATCATATAGCCACCTAGATAACCATTTCAAACATGTCAAAACATAAGGCAATATATATACATTACAAATCATTATCTTTAGGCCATATTCAAGGCCAAACACACATTAACATTATTGATAAACGCTAAATTATTCATATTTTTACCCATGTTTAGCCTATATTTTGGATGAATTATTATCAATTTAGTGAGAATTGGTGCTCTTAATCTTTCTTTTTCATGTCTTACACTCAGGAGAGCATAGGGAAGAGAAAAGAATGGAAAATGGACCAAAAACCGGAGAAAATGGGCCAAAATGTGAAAACGCACGGCCCAAGAAGCCACCACACGGCCGTGCCACATGAAGACCACACGGTCCAACCCCCGACAAGCACGGCTAGGCCATACGGCCGTGCCTCCATCGATAGAATCACACGGCCTCTTGTCGAACCCACACGAGCGTGGCACACGGGCTTGTTCTAGTCGTGAAGAAGAGGAATTTCACTCAGATTTGGATACTTAGGGGCTAAGAAAGCCACCCTAAACTCTATATAAAGACCTTAGGAGGCAACTTCAAGGGTGTGCTTATTTCCCGCTAAGGGAATACTCTTTTCTCTCAGGAAAGAGCGCCATATTTCTGCCAACACAAAGAGTGAAAGCAAGGGATTACTCCAAGGGAAGCCGATTGATTCATCCCAGAAGCCAGAATTCTACATCAAGATAGAGGATCTCCCTAAATTCCTTCAGGGGTTTTCGGGTTCTTTATGTTTTGTTATCTTAATTCTTCTGAGATGTTTTCTTTCTTTATTATGAACTAAACCCCTCAAATACTTGAGGAGGATAAAACCTAAGACGAATCTTGTTATTATTTATTCTTGAGTTATATGATAAATACTTGAGTTGTTCTTAATTATGTGTGCTTAATTCTTGTGTTAATAAGCCTAGGTATTAATTCAAGAAACGGATGTGCTTAAAACAGAGGAGCAAAAGCCCCTATAATAAGAGTAGATCTACCATAATTAAGTAGAGTTGCATGCAACCCTAGACATAGGGCGACATAAATCTGCCGGATTAGGGTCAAACCTAATATGAGGAACCATAGATCGAATTAATGCAACCTAGGGTGTTAATTAATAAAGGAACTTTAGTTAACAACCTAGGCCTAGTTGCTCTTCACCTCGATGGAGGGTTTAGCATAAATTAGGGATCTCTACGGATCAAGTCAAGTGAATAAATCGTCTAGCTCAAGAACCAATAACAACTGAAGTCTAGGTAGATTCTCCCTTAAGTATTGCTTATATCAATCAGCTTTTCCTTAAAGTTTTCCCCAATTTAATTTTTGTGCACTTTTAGTTAGTTTTAGAATTAGTTTCAACCAAACCTCTTTTATTTTTTAGGCTAGATAATAGAAAGGAAGTAAGTATTAGTACTTTTAGTTCCCTTGGGTACGATAACTCGGTCTTGCCACTAAACTATACTACTATTCGATAGGTGCGCTTGCCTTTAACATCGTGATATTAGTTAGTTTTGGTGTGATCAGTTTTATAAATTTTATTACTTAATATCGCAAGAGCCGTTATCAATTATCATCACTTATAAGCCAGATATCATGGTTATGCACAACCAAAATACCACATAGCCTATACATGCTATATACTCAAACATAAACTCAAAAGGGTGCCTAATAGATATCCGATAGTGCAATAGTGTTCCTAATGATCGCCGAGTTCAAGCTAGCTCCAATTCACTATAAAACATGGAAAAAGAAAACACAATAAGCTTCATAGCTTAGTAAGCTCGCATGTAATAAACTTAACTCAACAAATAAACATAATTCAATCAATAAACATTATACATTAATAGTAAAACACCTATAATTATTCAAACATTTCCATGTATTACTCAACACTTAGCTTGGTATATCATATCACATTACTCAACTTTCTTTTTTACTCAAGATCATTACTCATTTCCATACAACTCCATAAAATTCATACACATAGTACCAACAACCACATAGGTTTAGTACGTATTTATCTTTCAACTTATCATCTCTTTGCTCAATACGTTAAATCATTTGAAAACTTTAAATATGTGATAAACTCGCACACTTAGTGCCAAATGAATAACCAAAGCTCAAAAGATATCACACACCTAGTGCCATCACATTTATTCGAAGCTTTTTTGTTCTCGCACACTTAGTGCCAATTACTTAGCCGAAGCTATTTGATCTCACACACTTAGTGCCACATATCACCGTATCATCATCGAACACACTTATAACTTTTCATTCACATTTCGATTCATTTCAAAGTATATAAACATTGTTAAAATGATACGTATTACATACGAACTTACCTCGGACGTAGAAACAACAAAACTAGCTGATTAATCGAGTACTTTGTTCTTACCTCGATTCAAGTCTGGGTTCCTCTTTTCTTGATCTATATAATATCAAATTCAACTCATTCAATCACATTTTCATTCAATTTAACCCATAACACATATTATGCTGTTTTACACATTTGCCCCTAAACTTTTACATTTTTTCAATTTAGTCCCTATTTCATAAAAACACAAATTATAAAAAATTTCAATATACCCATGCCTAGCCAAATTTAATACATGTTAATAGCAACCCATATTTTTAATTTTTTCATATTATTAACCACAACATTTCACATTTTTACAAATTAACCTATTTTTGACATTTTTGTCAAAAATCACTTTACAAAAGTTATTAATCTAACATTTAACCTTCCAAATCTCTCATCAATCATAAAAAAAACCAAGCGTTCAACAATGGAAACTTTCAAAATCTTAAATAGTTTTGCAAAATAGTGTCTGGGCTAGCTAGTACTCAATGCAACAGTTATAAAAACATCAAAATCATAAAAAAACAGGACAAAAATCACATACTAATTGAAGTTCCAAGTGACCGAACCCTAAATAGCCATGGATGAGTTCTTTCCTTCTTATTTTCGGTTCAAATATGGATGATAATGGACTAATTTCATGTTTGTTTTATTTAATTATAACTTAATTCATATTTTACCATTTTGCCCTTAATGAATAAACATTAAAATCATCTAATACATGCCCATTTATGTCAAATTCCACTATCAATGGTCTAATCACATCATAAAGACCTCACATTTAATAAACCATAGCAATAAACACCTTTAACAAATAGAATGCAAATTTTAAGTTTTATGCGATTTAGTCCTTTTTGCAAATTAAGCAACCAAACGCTAAAATTTCTTCACGAAACTTTCACACATATCTAATCACATGTTGTAAATGCCAGAAATAATATTAAAAAATAATTTTATGACCTCGTATTTGTGGCTTCGAAACTACTGTTTCGATTCAACTAAAACCGGGCTATTACAATAGGTTTCAAAAAATACCTCCACTTATGATAAGAGCTTGAGAAGTATGGTTGTGGTTTGCCTTTGCCTAAGTAGCCTTACGAACTGCAATCATATACTAGAATCTATAAGAAACAATATAATGGGAAACCTTGACGGTTGAGTCAGCTTTTTAAATTTACGAATAGATAAGAAAATCAACCGAAGGTACTATTTTTTCAATTATAGAGGAGTCTAAAGATGCTGTAAAAGGCCCTTGATATGGTAGAAAATGCCATTGATGAGCCTACATAAGCTGTAGCAGTATTCACTACTCTTCCTGTCATACTGTTACATTTGAAAAAACAGGGACATTGACAACTAGAGGGCTTATGTTTAAAGTAATTGGACCAATTTATGGTCCCATAATTGGAAACAAGAAGACAAATTTAACTTCCTGTTGTGTTTCTAGCTGTGAAGTAGAAGCACTTGCAGTAGCAGTTGCGATGAAGAAGGGTACTACTCATCCTATTGGAAGGTATTATATAAAACGAAATAGTGTGTCCTCTATAAGTTGAGCATCTGTGGTCTATGCAACTCAAGGCTACTGTTGATGCTTCGAAAGAAATAATATGTTCAAGAGACAATGCCTACATGAGAAGATGTGAAGCCCTACAAAGGTCATTGACGACATTTAAACAACTTTGTAGAAGGGTCATATCTAATTTTTATTAGAATTTGAAACTCAATACAGAGTTAGGAACTGGAACAGGATGAGAAATTATGGTGAATGATGGTTGGATTTACTCACTGTTGATTCATACCTTATGACACTGACTAACAGAGGCTTCATAATTTTAACTTAAAGCTAAGATATCTATTAAATATATAATCCTGGTCAAATATCTATTATGTTTCACTTCAGAAAATCAAAGAAAAAAAAAAACAAATCATACTAGAAAAGGTAATAGAAGAGCAACCATAAACTTTTTAAGGAATAAATTAATTCAAGACTTGACGAAGAGTGATGCAAAACCCGGAAACAAACAAATTAAATAAAGCATAAAAAGGAAGAAGAAGAAGATTCTTCAACAGATAGATGCAAAATCCAAAGAGATTAAACAAATGGATGCAAAATCCAAACAGATTCTCCAATAAAAAAAAGAAGAAGAAGAAGAAGAAGAAGATTTGAGTGAGAGAGGCGAAAAATTGTGAATGAAATACAAATTAAATAAAACATAAAAAAGCTAACTTGATTGAGATTCAGGAAGGGAACTTGATGAAGAAGGAGAAGGAATATGAAGAACGGAAGAAAGAGGAAAGAATTTGGTGAGAGTAGAGGAAGATGAAAATGTCTTACAGAAATAAAATCGATAAGACATTTTCCTTAAAAACCCATTTCATTTACCCGTGTTTTAGAAAATGTTTTTCCAATGTAATTGATTTTCCATCGAACAAATACAGTAAAATAAGGAAAATAATTTCTGGAAAATGTTTTCCTTGCAAACAAACAAACCCTTAGATACCAAATTAAATATTGAAACTAAATTCAGATACAAATAGTATATTAATGCTAATATCTTTTATTATGTTTTTCTTTTTGGTTCTTTTTATAGAAAGTTTGTTTTCTCTACTGCTAGTTTTTCCTAATGGGAAACATTTCAATTTGGATCATTAATTTGGCTTGGTAAGGAAGTAATAGAAGGATAGTTTGTGGTATATACGGTCTGGTTTAGATTGGTAATTATGATTTGGATTTGAAGAATTAGCTGTTGAAAAAATAAGCTGCAAAACAAAATCTATTAGCACTAATTAGAAAATAAATAAATGAATTAAGAAAGAAAAAATTTACTATGCCATGGTAAATCATTGCTTTAGGAACGAATTTGCCTTGATCAGTGTAATCATGTAGTGGGCGTCGTCGCCCAAGGTTAACACAGTGCTTCGATATTTGTACACCCAAATAAGGAAGATGAAACTCGATTGGTGTTGGTCTTCTAAGGGAAACTGTAATATATTAATTCCTAGGAAATTTTAGAAGGGTCACAGTCAGTTCTGCTTAAAACTCAAACTCCTAGACAAAATTCTCTTTAAAGTGATTTAGGGGAAACACCGACAAAGTGTTTAAGAAAATCAGAAAGGAAGAGGAGGAAAGAGCTTTTCAGATAGTGTTGTGTTTTCTTTCAGTGTGAAAAATGAGAAAATCAGCTCTTTATTTATACTAAAAATAGAAGGACAAAATGGTAAATGGGCAGGGGCAAAAGAGTAAAAAATGTTAGAACGGTTTTGAAATTGTCCCACTATTTTCACCCAACAGCCAAATTCCAAAATTTTCAGAGTAGTAAAACTAGAAAAAAATAAATTGTTTAAAGATATTATTTTCTCAAAAAATAATAAAACTTTTATCCAAAAAGATATACACGCAATACGTGTCTAAAACATAGACAAGAAGAGATAGTTAGTCAGTTTTAACTGATTTTGTCATTAGTTTATATCAGTTATTTCCCTCTGTATGTGTATAAATAGACTACTCTTATAATCATTCAAATCAAGCAATAATTCACAAAGTCCTTCGTTAAAGTTAGTATAGTTAAGTTCTTACTATTCTTTACTATTGTTATTATATACACTCTTTCATGGTATTAGTCGCTGGTTCCTTGGGCTGACTTTCACTGTGTTCAATGACTTCTATTTCTCTCGAAATGTCTGCAAATGAAATGACTCCGACGATCTTTGCTCTTGTTCCTTGTTTTTTTCACCACGTGCTCTTGATGGCGATCGAATTTATCGAGTGGTGCAATCCTTTCCTAGAGACATGGCACAGTCAAACTTAAAGAAGAAACCTATATCCAATGGTAACATCAGTTGAAACTCATTATAGATGCGTATAGTCTTACTAGTTATATCCATGGAATGCTTTCGATTTCGCCTCAATTCATACTAGACCCCGAAGGGAAATTGCTATCTAATCCCAATTTTATTTCTTTTCATCAACAAGACAAAGTCCTTGCTTTGTGGCTCTTATCCACAATCAGTGGCGAACTATTGTCCTCTTTTATGGTACCGCTACATCTCATGACATCTGGAGTAAGGCTTGTCAGTTGTTTGCAACAACATTTGGTGTTAAGGTGTCTTGGCTGAAACATGAGTTACATTCTCTAAAGAAAAGACACTTATCTATAAAAGATTACCTGACTCAGATCATGATATTGTGTGATTTGCTTACTGCTTTGGGTCACCCTGTGTCGAACGATAAATAAGTAAATATTGTTATTGCGGGTCTTTTGATGGAGTTTGATTTGGTTATAATGGTTGCATCTTTCTCATCAGAACCTCTAGAATTGGATCGACTTATGGATATTTTGTTGGAGTGTGAAAGTCGGTAAAAAAGTTTTGTATCAAATATCCCTCCTTAGTCCAATCTGGTGCAGCATTCCCAAGTGTCTGATTCGGTCTTAGCTCCTCCGATACGTTCGTTGTCTGATTATCAGGCTACGAGTTTGTTTTATCATGGTGGTCGTAGAGCTTATTGTGTTTTTGAGTGTTGCTGCTATCCGTATCTCTATCCATTTAATCACCACAAGTTAGATTTTCGCTCTCAACTGTGTACTTTCCTTGGCTATAGTTCCCAACACAACAGTTAACAATACCTTGCTCTAGATAGCCAAATTTTTGTGTCTCGACGTGTGGTATTTGATGAGGACTTGTTCTTGTTTCCTTCTAATGCTCCGTCTATTTCTTCGACATCCGACCAAGTTACCACCTCTATTCCTCTTATGCAATCTACTTCACCATGTATGATGCCCTCGAGTGATGTTCCATTAAACTATTCACTGACCCCTATTCTTGCATATGCTCTAGATTCCCCTCTTCCGATAACGATGATATCACTAGCTTGAACTGTGACTCCAACACTTCTCCTATACAAAAATTCTCATTACTGCAGTTGATTCTCCACCACAGCTCAGTAATACTCATTCTATGGTCACTCGGTCGAAGGCTAGGATTTTTAAACTGAAGGTACTTACTATTGAACTTTATGAACAAGAGTCACGTACTATTGACAAAGCTTTTGCTAGTAAGGGAAGATGACTGCTCAGGAAGAGTATGATGCTTTGATTCGCAATCACATTTAGACTTTAGCTCCCTTACCTCCGGGTCGAAAGGCGATTGGTTGCAAATGGTTATTTAAAATCAAATAGAATCTCAATGGTACGGTAGCTCATTAAAAAGGACGGTTGGTTGAAAAAGGTTGTTCACAAGTTACTGGGTGTGACTTTCATGAAACATTTAGTCTCATCATTAAACCGGCTACAACTCGTACCATTTTGTCCATTAACTTTTCCCTCAAGATTGATATGTTTATTCACCAACTTCACATTGAGTTCTTATTCAAAGACATGGGGTCTCTTTACTATTTTTGGGTGTTGAGGTGACTCTCTCGTTAAACAGTAAACTCCATCTTTGTCAACGAAAGTACTTCCTTGACTTATTGGACCATTTTCATATAGACAAGGCTAAAGGCATCTATACACCCATGATTAGCTCGTGTCATCTGTTTAAACATGTGGGGAACCCGATTAATGATCCTCGTGAGTACCGAACTATTGCCAGAGCATTACAATATGTAGATCTCACTCGACCTGACATCGCATATGTTGTTAATCGTATTTGTCAATTTATGCACACTTCGACCGATGTCTACTTTGTAGTAATCAAACGCATTTTGTGTTGTCTTCGTACCACTGTTGACTATAGATTGTGTATACGATCTTCCGAGAGGTTGTCTCTAGCCAGGTATACAGATGAAAATTACGGATTAGACTTTAATAATCCTCGATCCACCATCAGGTATTGTGTGAATTTTGGTGGGAATCCAGTATCGTGGTGCCCCAAGAAACAACAAGTTATGTCCAGGCAATAGTTGAAGCCAAGTATTAAGGGTTGGCTGTTGGAGTTGTTGACATTACATGGTTAGAATCTTTACTATAAGAACTTCGATTTGATTTTGATGATGAATCAATTATCTGGTGTAATAACTTTAGTGTAGTGGCGGTTGCAACCAGTCAAGTCCTTCATTCAAAGTTTAAAAATGTTGAGCTCGATTTTTTTTGTTTGAGAGAAGGTTACTAATAGGTCTCTCGTTGTTGGTGAGCTACCTGCATGTGATCAGATTGCTGATATCCTTACCAAACTGTTGTCTTCTTATTTTTGTCGTCTCGGACAGCTTCTTTAGGTTTCAATGTTACAGTAACTAGGTGAATGCTAGAGATAGTTATTCAATTTTAACTGATTCTGTTATTAGTTTATAGCAGTTATTTCCTTTTGTATGTGTATAAATACACTACTTTTGTAATTGATAAACGATAAATTATACATATTTTTACCTCATGTTTAGCCTATATTTTGGATGGATTATTATTAATTTTGTGAGAATTGGTGCTCTTAATCTTTCTTTTTCATATTTTATACTCAAGAGAGCATAGAGAAGAGAAAAGAACGGAAAACGAGCCAAAAACTATGAAAATGGGCCAAAATATGAAATCGACACGGCCCAAGGAGTCACCACACGGCTGTGGCATATGGCCATGCCACATGAAGATCACACGGTCCAGCCCCCCACAAGCACGGCCAGGCCACACGATCGTGCCTCCACCGACAGACTCTCACACGGCCTCTTTTTGTGGCACACGGGCGTGTCTCTGTCGTGAGGAAGAGGAATTTCACTTGGATTTGGATACTTAGGGGCTAAGAAAGCCATTCTAAACTTATATAAAGACCCCAAGAGGCAACTCTAAAGATATACTCTTTTCTCTCAAGAAAGAGTGCCATAATTCTACCAACACAAGGAGTGAAAGCAATGGATTACTCCAAGTGAAGCCGATTGATTCATCCCAGAAGCCAGAGTTCTACATCAAGACAGAGGATCTCCCTAAATTCCTTCAAGGGTTTTTTAGGTTCTTATGTTTTGTTATCTTAATTCTTCTGATATGTTTTCTTTCTTTATTATGAACTAAACCCCTCAAATACTTGAGGGGATGAAACCTAAGACAAATCTTGCTATTATTTATTCTTGAATTATTTGATAAATACTTGAATTGTTCTTAATTATGTGTTCTTCATTCTTGATTTAATAATCCTAGGTATTACTTCAAGAACTTGATGTGCTTAGGCAGAGGAGCAAAAGTCCTTGTTTTAAGAGTAGATCTACTATAATTAAGCGGAGTTGCATGCAACCCTAGACATAGGGTGACATAAATCTGCCGGATTAGGGTCAAACCTAATAGGGGGATCCATAGATCGAATTAATATAACCTAGGGTGTTAATTAATAAAGAAACTTTAGTTGACAGCCTAGGCCTAGTCGTTCTTATCCTCGAAAGAGGTATTAACATAAGTTAGGGATCTCTATGGATCAAGTCAAGTAAAGAAATCATCTAGTTCAAGAAATTAATAACAAGTGAAATCTAGGTGGATTCTCTCTTAAGTATTACTCATATCAATCAGCTTTTCCCTAAAGTTTTCCCCAATTTACTTTTTGTGCACTTTTAATTAGTTTTAGAATTAGTTTCAATCAATCCTCTTTTATTTTTAGGCTAGATAATAGAAAGGAAGTAAGTATTAGTACTTTTGGTTCCTTTGGGTACGATAACTCGGTCTTGCCGCTAAACTATACTACTGTTCGATAGGTGCACTTGCCTTTAAGATCGTGATATTAGTTAGTTTTTGGTGTGATCATTTTTTATAAATTTTATTACTTAATATCGCGAGCATATCAATAATCATTCAATTCAAGTAATAATTCACAAAGTTCTTTCTCAAAGTTAGTATAATTAAGTTATTATTCTCCTCTACTATTCTAAAGAGTCACCTCTCGACTATGTTCAGACCAATGAAAATGGGCAACCTCTTGTCTGTCGGCTGAACAAAGTGTTGTATGGCCTCCGACAAGCTCCGAGGGCATGGTTTGATAAGTTGAAGGCATTTTTTGTATCGTTGGTTTTGTGCCTTTTAAATCTGATGCCTCTTTATTCATCTGTATCACTAATAAGTCTCATATGTATGTCTTGGTTTATGTTGATGACACCATTATTACAAGTGACTCTTTCTTCGAGATTGATACTTTTGTTCACTGACTTCACATTGAGTTCTCACTCAAATACATAGGGTCTGTTTACTTTTTTTTGGATGTTGAGGTGACTATCATGTCAAACGGTGAACTCTATCTTTGTCAATGAAAGTACATCGTTGACTTATTGGTTGAATTTGTGAATTCTTGCAACATTTAGAGAATAGTAAATAATAGTAAGAACTTAACTATACTAACTTTGAGAAAGAACTTTGTGAATTATTGCTTGAATTGAGTGATTACAAGAGTAGAGTATTTATACACATACAGAGGGAAATAATTGTTATAAACTAATAACAGAATCAGTTAAAATTGACTAACTATCTCTAGCAGGCCTATAACCTAATTTCTCAATAAGAGCAAGAAGTAAAACTATATAAAAACTCTCTTGATAGCTTGTACTTAACCAATGTGAGATATACCCACTAACACCAACCCTTCACATTACCAACATTAACAAATTATTTTTTTGAAATAAAATCGGGGACATTGTTATAAAAAATGGACCTTGGCCCAATGTTAATTACAAAAACCAAAGAAAAAAACAAAACACTTATTTGGGATCATAAATCCTAAAAAAAAGCAAAAGCCTAAATCAAGCCCAAAAAAACCTAAAAGACAAAAGTCCACTAGGCCGCATTCTGAAAACCCCCAATTCCTAACATAGGTATCAAAACAAGCCTCCACAATTTTCAAAAAGTCTTTTATCATTTCCGAGGCTTTTTCATTGATTAATTGCACCATCTCCAGAAACTCTTTTCCAGGCTCTTTAGTTGTCTTTTCATATGCCATGTTCCCCTTATTACTCCTATTGTTTCCTCATTTATCATCAAATTATTTATTTTAAGTGCTTAATGGTGCTTTATTTCTACCACCATTCCCCATTTCCGTTTGGCTTCTTATCTTCTTGCAACATTACTCTTTACGTCTTCCCCCGATGCTATCATGGCCTTTCTCGATAGCTGATATCCCAGGTCTGTACTCCTAAGACACTCAATTGCTCCTCTTATAAGTTCATGAGCAACTTTGTTGTTGCATCTAGATATTTTTTGAAAATGGTATTCCTTAAAACCTCTGTTTAATATTTCAATATCCTGTATATACGGACATAGTACTGACCAATCCTCTTTTAACGCCTTTACTTGTCATATAACACTGAGTGCATTTCCTTCAATAATAACCTGCCAGAGTCCATTTCTAACCTACTTGAACTGCTTGTAGACAGGATATTGCCTCCGCCATAAATGCTGTAAGAACTCTCTCATTAACTAACATTTTAGCACCCAAGTTTTCTCCTTTTGAATTCCTACAAATTATTCATGTCCTTGACTGCTTCCTTTATTTGTTGTAGGCCCCATCAAAGTTTATTTTGGTTATACTTTGGTCCGGTGGTGTCCAACGTTCATTGTTATCAACCTTCCCTAGTAAGTTATTTTTTTACAACTAACCATTCTTCTAAATATTTCCTTATAAAACAAATAGTTTCTGTGGTTGATTGTTTTATTTTTTCATACAACACTCTATTTCGTCTCATCCACATTGCCCATGTGGTGGCAAACAATTGTTGTTTCTGTTGGCCGCTACTTCTGGTAAGATGTTCCCTTATCCATTCTTGTATAGTATCATTTGATGTTGTTCCTTGTATCCCAAAGTTGAGTTCTAACTATACCTCTTGTATTGCAGGACAGTCCCTAATTGCATGCTCAAAAGTCTCTAGACCCTCCTTGCATCTTGGGCACATCGCTGAGTTACTATTCTTCTGTTGTCTAAATTTCTAAATGTAGGGATATAGTTGTTGTATATTTGCCAGTTTGTAATTCTAATTTTATTTGGAAAATCCATATGCCAAAGGTTGTTGTAAAATTCTTTACTCGTGATGTTATTATTAGCCATTTATGTGTTTGTATTTTTCGTTAATAAGTTTCTGTAGCTGCTCCTTACTGTATATTCCCATGTAAGTTCGCCACTCCAGACCCTTCTGTCCTCTGCGAGTGTCTTGGCAACGAAATCTCCATGATCACCTCTGCCTCTTTATTATTAAAAAAGCTGGTAATTACTTCCTCCTTACACTGTCTTGAATTTAAATCAATCAAGTTTGCCACTTTTGTTACACTGTAATCACTAACTGACTCTTCAATTCTTTGGTTTTCCAGTTCAGGAACCCAAACATCCTGCCAAACTGAGATGTTTTCACCATTACCAACTCTCCTGGTCATACAATATTGTAAGATTTTCTTTTTGCCCAAATGTTTCGCCAGGTATAAGAAGGGAAGTTTCCTAACTCTGCTTACATAAAGTTTGTATGAGGATAATATTTACCCTTTAATGTCCGTGCAAGTAACGAATCGGGATACTCTAACAATTGCCAGCCATGTTTTGCAAGAAGGGCCACATTAAACTCGAGCAAACTCCGAAAACCCATCCCACCATCCACTTTTAACGCACATAACTTACTCCAATTGCATCAATGCATTTCCCACTTCCCCTTTTGTTTTTGCCATCAAAACTTGCAAATAATTTGCTCCATTTTGTGGCATAAAGAATTTGGTAAAAGAAAACAAAATATAGCATAGGTTGGGATTGCTTGTAACACACTTTTAATAAACACCTCTTTCCCACCTTGTGACAGTGCCTTAACGCACCAATTATTAACACATTCTACCATTCTATCCCTTAAGCCCTGAAAACACCCCCTCTTCTGTTTTCTGACCACATTCAACAAACCTATATACTTTTCTAGTTCTTCCAAACATCTTACCTGCAAAGTTTGTGAAATCAAATCTCTGTCTCATCTTGGACTATTAGAACTAAAAAATAAAGTGAATTTATCCAAATTAACCTTCTGCCCTAACATGCATTCATAGTTCTTCAAAATGTCTTTCAACTCGCTTACCCCTCGTGTTGTAGCCTCCATAAACAAAATGCAATCATTTGCAAAAAGCATATGGGTAATCTACGGGCCCTTTCTACTTACCTTCACTCATTTTATTTTTCTTTCCTTTCTTGCCATTCGCATTAACGTTGAGAGCCCATCCCCACATATTAAAAATAAATAAGGGCTAAGAGGGTCGCCTTATCTTAGCCCTCTAGTCGGTTTAAATTTCTTTCATCTTTCTCCATTTAAACGAACCGAATAAGAAACATAATCTATACATCTCATTATGAAATTAATCCATCTTACATCAAAGCCCATTCTTACCATCATCTCTTGTAAAAATCCCCATTCCACTCTGTCATATACTTTGCTCATATTGAGTTTAAGCGCAAATAAGCCTGTTTTTTCCACTCTCTTTTGCTTGAGCATATGTAGAATCTCATAAGTAAGGAGTACATTATCAGTAATCATTCTACCTGGTACAAATGTACTTTGTGCTTTATCAATGCAGACATCAAGCACTTTTCAAAAATGATTAGCCACTACTTTGAAAATAATTTTGTATAGAATAGAACACAGGCTAAATGGTCAAAAGTCTCTTAAATTACCTGGTCTGGAAGTTTTTAGAATTAGCACAATAAGTGTAAAGTTAATATCTTCCAAAGGCTTTCCTGTATTGAGAATGTTAAAACAAAACTCCCTCACTTTTTTACCTATGATATGCCAAAATTTTTGAAAAAAAAAAGTAGGGAATCTGTCCTTCCTTGCCGCCTTCAACGGGGTCATCTCCTTTAATGCTGATATGGTTTTCTCCGCAGAGTAATCTTTCGTTAGCATCTTATTCAAGTTTTCTGTTATGCATTTCTCAACTCCTTCAAGGCCCCACCTCCTTTCACAACTGATGTGAAAAGATCTGTGAAATATTCCTTCGTTATTCCATCTATCTCTTCCATATTGGTTGCATGTGTACCATCCTCTCTTTGAAGTTCCTTTAAATTATATTTTATTCGTTTCTGTGAGGCAAACTTGGGAAAAAATTTGTATTCTGGTCCCCATTTTTTAGCCAATTCACCTTTGCCTTTTGTTCCTAATATAATTTTGTCTTTTCAATTTCCATGTTAAGTTCTAATTTTGTGTCAATAAGATCACCAAGAATAGTGTTCGTTCGTTCCTCTTTCTTAAGCTCCTCTATTCTTTCCTCAAGGTCTCTTGCTCAATTTACCCGCCCACTTCGTTAAGCCTTTTTCCACCATCTCAAGACGCTTTGGAACACTCAAATTACACCCATTCCTCTAGCAATCCTTACTATTCAAATCGAAAATAATGCACTCGAGATCTCTGATTATCAAGCTCTATTTCCAATAACAAAAGACAATGATCCGAAATAGAGTGTCCCAAATGTTTGACCCTATACTTAGGAAATACCTCCACCATTTCATATTTTCCACAAAGCGATTAAGGCTTTCCCTTATATTGTTGTTCTCGAAGTTACCCCTCTCCCAGGTATACCAAGAACTGGTAAACCTTACATCCTCCCATTGACATTGCTCCAACACTTCCCTGAATGCTCTCATTCGCTTCCCATCTCTTACAATGCCTTCTTTCTTCTCAAAAGAATATAATATTTCATTAAAATCTCCACTTACTATCCATAGGTGCCTCGAATTCTGCGGTAATGACTTTAATAGATTCCAAGTTGATTCCTTAAATCAAGTATCAAGAGACCTATAAAAACCTATAAATCTCCATTGCCTTCCAATGGTTTCATTTTCTACCTCCATATCAATGTGATTTTTCGAAAAACTTTTTAAACTAACTTTGCTTCCTTCCATCTATCCTAAACTCAACCCTCGTCTCGTACCCTCTGCCAAGACGTCAATCTCATTGTGATAATCACATCTTGGCCTAACTTTCTCCCTTCTTATGCTATCAAGTTTGGTCAACATTAACAATTTAAATTTGAATTCAATTGATTAATCCAAATGAATGTTACAAATAATAAATGAATAATCAACAAAAAAAGGTGTCTTCCAAATTATCATATTGAATTATGAGATAAATTAATCAAGTCAATAAGCTAGGGAAAGACCCTTTTATTCTTCATGCTATATTCTCTCCTTGAAGTTAGAAAGGATAATCGTCCTTTAATTTTTGTTCTTCCATATCAACAATAATGTAAATTTTGGCCTTTTGTCTTTTGATTCATCTAAGCACGAGAATGCTTCAGCAAGTTATTAATAAGCTAAATTTGACTAATGAATGTTTGATGTGCATGCTTTCATTAAGGAAAGTTCATGAATGTTTGATGTGCTTAATTGGAACACAAAAAAGTTCATGAATCAAATTGATCATTAAAGTCAAACTCAATCAATTAATTGAGATAAAAAACCCTCAAGTATCAAATTAAAAAACTTTAGGTACTAAAGCGAAAATTAAAGCCAAACTTAGATACCGAATTGAGGAAAAAGAACATTCAGGTATCAAATTGAATATTGAAAACAGACACAATTCCCAAATTACTATAGGAAAATAGGGCTTTAGTGGTGTTTTTAGTGGCGTTTGGACAAAAAATGCCACAAAGATTATACATTAGCGGCGTTTGTAGGAAAACACCGTTAAAAATTGAGCAATAGCGGCATTTTTGTCCCAAACACCGCTAAAAATTGAGCAATAGCGGCATTTTAGGAACAAACGCCGTTAAAAATTAAGCAATAGTGGTGTTTTTGGTCCAAATGCCGCAAAAAGTTGAGCAATAGTACCATTTTTGTATCGGATAACCAACACTCGTTTTGATTTGATTCAATTTAATTTTTAAATTTTTTTCTTATTTTTGTTTTTATTCGATTTTATTTTGATATTTGAAATTGACTTTATAAAAAATATAAACTACACCATTCACCTATCCATGAGAAAGTTTCATTTTAGGTTCTTAATTATGAAAAGTTACAAATTGATAGCTAAACTATTTAGAAGTTTTCATTTAAGTTACCAAGCTGTTAAAATCGATGCCATATGGCTTTCTCTAAAGCCCTAAGCCCTAAGCCCTAAGCCTTAAACCCTAGCTAAACATTAAATCATAAACCGTAAACCTTAAACCTAAACTGTAAACCCTAAACCCTAAATCATAAACACTAAACACTAAACTATAACCCTAAATTATAAAAACATAAACCCTAAACCCTAAACCTTAAAACCCTAAACCCCTAAAAAAGTTTCATATAGATATTAATGTAAAAGCTTATGTTTATAATAAATTGTGGAAACAGTACTTAACATTGATTGAAAAGTCAAAAAGCAAAACACAAAAATAAAAGAGGGAAAAAAAGTGAAATGGCAAAATGATGCATTTGGCAAATGGAAGACTAATATATCAAAATATTAATTTTTGTTTTCAATTCAACATATATTTCAAGTTTATTTTTAGCTTTATGAAAATAATTTTTTCAGAATTCATAATTATCTCTCTTAAATTATGGTTAGCATTCTAATTTAGTTCTTTTAAAACATTTTATTTTAGTCGTCAAATAATCAGTGTCTTATCAATCATATTATTCTGTCATTTTACATATTAGCTTGGGCATTACCAGTTGGATCATATCTAGGTTAGGGTATAACTCTGCAAAAGGATATGCGTAAGTGGCGTTTTCACAAAAAACGCTACGAATAGTTTCAGAGTTTGCAAAACGTTGCCATTTTAATCTGTGTACTTTAGTGGCGTTTTTACAAAAACGGCGCAAAAGGATGTACAATAGGGGCATTTTCACAAAAAACGCTGCAAAAGGATGTGCAATAGTGGCATTATCACAGAAAACACAGCAAATATGTTCCAGAGATTGCAAAACGATGGCATGTTTATAGTGGCGTTTTTACAAAAAGCCGCAAATATGTTTCAGAGTTAGCAAAAACACTGTCGTTTTTATCTGTGTTTTTAGTGGTGTTTTTGAAAAAACGCCGCAAATACATATGCATTAGTGGCTTTTACCAAGAAAACGCCGTAAATATGTTTCAGAGATTGTAAAACGTTGTTGTTTTTTTCTATGATTTTAGTGGCATTTTGACGAAAATGCCGCAAATGGATATGGTCTAGTGGCGTTTTGACAAAAAACACCGCTACGAAAAATGGTGTCGTTTTTATCTTTGCTTTAATTGCGTTTTTGGGAAAATCGCCGCAAAAAATGTTTTAAGAGTTTGCAAACGTTGTCATTTTGTGTCTGTGCTTTAGTGGCGCTTTTGATAAATGCCGCAAAATTTAATTAAACTAACCCAAACGATGTCATTTTATTAGCCTCGAATTTCATTTAGTTTTCCCAAGTAAAAAAAACCCCGATTTCTCATCCTCGATTTCCCATCTTCTTCTCCCCCAAATTCCCCCAAATTATTTTCCCCAATTTCCCAACTTTCCAATCCCTTTCTGATCAAAATCCCTTATTTCCCAAATCCCTTTATTTCCTATTTGAGCCTAATTAAAGGCTGGAAATTGTTTGCCTCCTCTCTCTGTCGCCGCTTGAAAGGGGAAATCTTCACCTCTTCTCTCCATCGTTGCCTCTTCTTTCTGCTAGTATCGCTGGAAATTCGGGTCTTATAGGTATGCAATGTTGTTGCTTATTCTTCTCTAGCATTGTCACAGTCAGCTCCTGTATTCTTACATTTACTGAATCTTGTTCATGTTTGTTCTATTGTCTGTGGCACATGGATTTTGTTTTTTAATAATGTTGCGGGAAAACACCATAAGTACTCATTACGTACATAAAAATGTTTCTAGTTTCTTTTTATTTTTTAATCGATACTAGAATATTACTGTCTCATGAGTATATTTTTATTTTTTATATTTTAATTTAAAACCAATTATGTTAAAATTTGATTTCAGTTGTATAATAATTAAAGTTTCTAATTTTATTGTTTTAAGGGTTAATTTAAATTTTATATAAAATTATAATATATTATTTGACATATTTGGGTATATCATAATCTAGTTGCATTTTGTATTCAAAGTTACAAACCATTAATAATAGAAAAGGCAAACAGCACGATATCAATAACAATATTTTAAATTGCATTTCGCATTGTACGTTTGGTTTGGGAATAGACCAACCTGCCTTCTATTATCTATGTCAACATCATGTAAACACATTCACTTTTCACACACCAGCTGACCACAAAACAAGTCTGCACATACATGTGGTAAAATGATTCAATACCACAGACAATTGGAGAGATGCTAAAATTAAAACCAAAACATTTCATCTTCAAATACTTGTGACAAAACTTGTAATAAATGTTTTGTAATAAAGAATTATATGCATATTGTATATTTTAAACTGCTGCTTTCTCTTTATATATGTCATTTCCCTTACTGTTGCTCAGCTCATCTCTGCATAGATGACCATGTATAATGTTTTTGCAGTCAACTGCATCAGAAAGTAAACTTTTTGATCAATTGATAAACTGCTGGGAATTCAATCCTGAAGCAATCCCAAGAACTTGCGGCCTTTACTTCCTTGTGAACTAGGTTTGTATATTTAATTTGTTAAATTTAAATTGCATATAATATCATTAAATTATTGTCCCTTGCTTCCAATAATAATTTAGCTACTTAAAATTATGTTTCTCTCCATTGCAACTGTTATTAATTTATTAGTTAAAGCAAATGTTTATCACTTTCTTAGTTTAATTATTATGATTATTATAAATTGAATGAGTCCATGAATGGAATCCAAAACTGATGTTAACCGAATTTAGTGTAGTTGAATTCATCACTTTGTTAGCTGATATAGCATTTTGTATACCAATTCAAATTTTCTCTTTAAGTTTTTTATTTTGATAGGTTGAGAATTTAAAACATACATTCAATTTGGTAATATTGGTGGATGGTTCGAGTCAAAAGGCCATTGACAACTACCTAATAGAGAGGCAGTCCACATTGTTTATCCAAACTCAATTCCGTATTTGCTATTAATTTCTTAGTCAAGTTGCATGCAAAATTCTTATTTACCTTATACTGCAAATACTTGTGAATTAATGATGTATGAATATTGCGAATCAGTGTTGTCCGAATGTTGTTACAGCTGTATAATTGCTGTCCAAATTGGTGCTTAAATGCTATCGATTTTTGTACAAATTACAGCCGTATAATTGCATCTTTTACTTATCCTAAATAAACTTGTTCTACAGCTCGACAAGTCATTTTCTGTGACTAGATTCTGGTTGGAATCTGTTGATCACTTCACCAGTTCACTGGTTAGTTTTTTTTTTTAAATGTCCGAATAAAGTAGTAAAAAGATATAGTGCCTTCCTCATTAATGGATTCAGATTTCATACAAAAGATCGCGAGAGATTGAGGAGAACTCAAAATTATGGAATAGTTGTTAATTCTTCAATTACAAGTTATGTAGTGCTAGGGACAGTAATCCTGTTGAGGGAAATGTGGAGCATTACGGACTTCTTACTGATATTATTGAGTTGGATTACTATGGAAAATGGAAAGCTATCTTATTTCGATGTGATTGGGCTGATGTTAATACTGCTCGCAGAATTAAAAAAGATCAATTTGGTTTTACAATGGTGAATTTCTCTCGATTGATTCACACTAGACAACAATTGATAGACGAGCCGTATGTATTTTCTCCTCAAGTAAAACAAGTTTTTTACTCGAAAGATCCAACTGATGAGGGTTGGTATGTTGTACTCCGAAACACCCCTAGAGACTTGTTTGACATGGGCAATGGAAGTAGAGATGACATCGTCGATAGATCAGAAACTTTGCCTTTTCCAGAACAAAACTTAAATGAAAATATCCCTAAGTACTAGTACATAATTTCAATGGGTTCACCAGGATGTGGATGAAGATATTTACGAATTATGATGTAGTGATTTTACGATTTTTTAATTATATGTAATATTATAATTTAAATCTTGGTATTATTAAATGTTTCAACTATTTTATATGTACTATTATTGTTGTAATTAGTTACTAAAATTTCAACTATTTTATGTGTATTGCAGAAAAAATGCCTAGAAGAAGATTATGACAACTAAGTATTGTTTAGAATACTCCAAATTCGGAAGAAACAAATAGTGAACGACAGACTGCTATTGGATCTTTGAATGTTCCGGAAACACTTAACGAGCCTGTAGAAATTCAAACTAATGTTAAATTTATTTTACATGCGTGTTGACTTTTATTATTGATTTCTTTTTCAAATTCTTATATTATAATATACCATTTTTCAGCTGAAAGTGGTGGGACGCACAGAGGTCGAGGACATATGCTACTTAAAGATTTATACAAGTTAAATCCTATCGAGCATATCAAAGTATCTAGAAACAGTCATGGTCAGCCTGTTGGATCAGAAGCTCGACTTTTAGCAGGTTATTTGGGCATTATAGCACGAAATGCCAAAATGTTGCCCATCAACTACGATTAATGGCATCAAATGCCTGATAGCAACAAAAATCAAGCTCTCAATAATATTAAGGTAACAAAATGTGAATGTAATTTATAATACTTTGGTTTAAGTTTCATTTATATTTACTTTTTAAACTTGTGTTTTTTGTAGGAGAGATTTGCTTTAGAGTTCTCAGATACTTATGTCGATAAGGCATTAGGAAAAAAATGGAGAGACCATAAAAGTACTTTAAAGAAAGAATATTTTAAGAAAAATATAAGCCTCAAAGAGGAATTACAAAATGTCCCACCGGGAATGCTGAGGTATCAATGGGACGATGTAGTTTGATTTTGGAATTCAAAGAAATGAGAGGTATTATGTACTTCCAAACTCTTATAATTATTTCGGTTTATAGTATTTACTATATACATAATAATAATTTTAGGACCATGAGCGAGTTGGAACAATTAGTAGGCAAAAACAAAAATTCACGCACACAGTAGGATCGAAAAGTTTTGCTTGTGTAGCTGAGGCCGAGGTATTTTGAATTTATTAATTGTGTCAGATATTAGTTACTTTCTATTAAATAATATTTTTACTACTATATTGTAGGAACTCTCGTCTGGTCAAAAAGTTAGACGCCTTCAGCTTTTTGACATTACACATAGGAAAAAAGATGGATCTCCTATGACTTCTGAAGTTGGAGAAATTATGGTATATTTACTTAATAAAATTTAATTTATTTTAAATATTTATAATGTTTAATTATAATTGTTTAATTGTCGTTAGTAGTTTTAAATAATGTTAAGTTATGTTGCATTTGTTTTTATTATATATTTCGTTTCTAACTCTTTGATTGCTTTATTAGGAGAAATTAAAGGATAAAAAGGCAGAGTATGAAGCGATTGCTTCGAGTGATAGTTCTGTTAATCTTGACGACATTAATAACAGAATTATTATTGAAGTTTTGGGTCCTGAAAGGTATGGTCAGGTTCGATTTGAAGGATCTGGTGTTAACCCAACTCAATATTTTGGATCCAATTCGCAGCAATACATTCCTTCGGGGAGTCAAGCTCAAGCTGAAGTTCAGAGGTTAAGAGACCAGATGGCTCAGATGCAAGCGAGCACAGTTGAGCAAATTGCTCAACTTAAAGCGGAGGCAACATCGAGAGAAGCAGAGGTTCAAAGAAAATATGAAGAACTCCAGCTACAACTTAAAGAGGAGGCAGCAACGAGGGAAGCAAAGCAAAATAGAAAATACGATGAACTCCAGCTACAACTTCAGAATATGATGAAGATGTTTCAGCAGTCGTAGGATCCACCATCTTAGATGTTTATTTTCTTATTGTAAGAATATTTTAACATTATAACTTCTAACATTATTGTAAGAATATTTTGTTATTTCATTTATTAATTTAGATAATATATCTTTCGTTGGATTTTTGAAGTATCATTTAGATTTGTTATTATTGGTTGGATTTGATGTTACAGGAAGGGTTGTATATGAATGAAAATAGGATATTAGAAATCTGCTAAAATTAGTGGCGTTTTTTACAAGCGCCGCAAAAGACCAAAAAAAGGCCACTAAAAACCTATTTTGTTGTAGTGAATAATATATCAACCCTAAAAACTTTATCATTGTTTTTCTTTGGCATAATAATAAATTTAACTCTCAACGTTTACATTTTTTTTGTATAATTGGCTCTTATTATTTTTTAGCTAAATTTGGCCCTTAACCTTTCAAAAAGAGTAATATCACTTTTTTTTTTAAACGAAAATGCTATCTGAAACATTAAATTTTTTACAATGTTGGTGTGACAACCCACGTGGCAATCTACATGTACTTTATATTGACATGTCATTATTTGTCTTATATGCCACGTCAACAAAGAAATTAAAACTTATAAAATCTTCAAAAATAAATAAATAAAAATATATAAATAGTTCATAAAAATTCAAAAAATTAGTATGAAGTACACATGCATTGTCATGCAAGCTACCACATATCTAAAAATTTAGCATTGCCATGCAAGCTACCATATCTAAAAATTTAATGCTTTTGTCAGTTTTTCCATTAGAAAAACAACAATACAACTCTTTTTGAAAAGTTGATAGTCAAATTGGACTCTTTATGATTGAAAGTCAAATTTAGTTCAAACAAAGAATAAGGGCCAAATAACAAAAGATGTAAAAATTAAGAACGAAATTCATCATTATACCTTTTCCTTTTGTAAAAGTTTGTTTTCTCTGCTAGTTTTTCCCTAACGGGGTAACTTTTCAATCTGATTTATTGGTTTGGCTTAGTAAAAAAAAAGTAATAGAGGGATAGTTTATGGTATATATGGCCTAGTTTAAACGTGTTAATTGAATTCAAAAAATTCATTTAATAAAACTCAACTTGATTTTAAAAATTGACACTTTAAATCTGAATTCAATTGATTAATTGAAATGAATGTTACAAATAATAAATGAATAATCCACAAAAAAGGGTGTCCCCCAAATTCTCATATTGAATTATGAGATAAATTCATGAAATCAGTAAGCTAGGGAAAGACCCTTTTATGCTTCATGCTAATATTCTCTCATTGAAGATGGAAGGGATATCATCCTTTAATCTTTGTTCTTCCAGATCAGCAATAATGTGAAATTTTGATTCATCTGAGCACTGAATGAGAATGCTTGAGCAAGCTGTTGATAGGCTGGCTTCCTTGTGCTTTACACAATATATTCTTCACTCTTTCTGTCATCTGTTTCATTAAAATTCACTTCTCTTTGTCATTAATCAAAATTAAGAAACCATGTTACATAGTAATTATTGACACATACAAACCTTTCCCAAACTTTCCCTTGTGTAGGGAACTGTTCTTTGATAAGTTGGTGATTTTCTGCTGGTTTCTTCCTTGCATGTCAATTTCCCTGCACTGCTTCTACTTCTTGTCGTTATTGTTGAGGGACTGTGCCAACTCCCATTCAATATGCTTGGGAGGCTTGATTCCTATTCAAACTCAAAACCCTTTAAACATTTCTTCTTTCAAAACTGGGTGTTGAATTGAAATTCAGTAATGTTTGAGAACATACCAAAAACAGCACAGTTGCACAATGTTTTAGAACCTCTAAATTCATACGAACATCATCCAGGCTCCTGTGTTTTTGTTTCCCAAGCCCAAAGTAAGTAGCTAAGCTTGCCATCTGCATGAACATATAACAGTTTTATGATCATGTCTTAAAATTGCATGAATTTCAAGCTTGGATATATGAATGTTTTTTACCTTCATGTTACCAGCTCTTTTGCCAAACTTCTCAGTGAGGACACCTAAAGAATCAATAATCCCAACAGGTACAGGAGGTGGTCTACCAATGTCAGCAAAGGCCTCTTTAATACGAACACAATCGAATCTCTGAATGTTATGACCCCCCCAAACCCTACCATTCAAAAGGTTGAATATTTTGTCAGAAACTTCTTCAAATCCAGGTGCGTTTGCAACAGCATCTCTAGTTATCCCATCAGACCTGCCGGACCTCAATGCAACAACAGACAAGTCCTTGGGCTTTATCAAGGTACTATAACTCTCTAGCTCAACCAGGTTCCTTGGACATACTACAATGGCACCAAACTCCAATACACAGAACCTTTGACCGGTTCTGTTGGGTACTGTAGTTTCTATGTCGAAAAACACAATTTCTGCTGACCCTTCTTGGCATGGAATAAAACCCTCCATTTTTCTGCAAGTTTACTGGTTTTTGGTTTCAAGGTTTTTTTGGGTGATGTGGATTGAGATTGTGAATCCTGGTATAAATGGGGGATGGAAGATGGGAAAGAAAAGGAGATAATACAAGGGTGGAAGAAGAGAATTCTTTGCATTAGAGATTTGATTGTCTTGTAGTTCAAGTCTATAGTTTTTAGGCTTTGGAGGATTGCCTTATGCAAAGGGCTTTGGGTTGGTTTTCCTTCATTGTTATGTTACCATGTTGTTAGCCATTTCTGTTTGGAGCAGCAACCTTTTGGACAAGTTGACGCTTTTCTCTCCATTAAAATAATAAAGATGTAGAAAACATGTTATTTACGTTGGAAGATATGAAGCAAGCTTGTTTGGAAAGGGAATTGATTCCTTAGAATTCTACATCTGCTTACCCTACAAACAAATATTCCTTGGGAACATTCACATCTCAGGGCTGGGAGAATTTTAGGATGAACATATACTATATTGACGTCATTGGAGGAAAATGGAAACTTTGGGATAAAGGCTCTCTTTTGCCATAATCCTAACTATACATGCGTAAATGAAACAAAAAGGAAAATGAATATAAATTCTCTATTCTTTTGTATTGCAAGTTGCAACACACCTATTATGTGTTTGGTTGAAGACAGGAGCGGCCCAAGAAGCCCAAGGCAATTATATGAATTGGGCCAAAAAGTTCTCACTTTTACTTTATTCTGCAAATTTGTCCTCATTATCTAATTTATTTGGTGAAATACCCTTCTTAATGAGTAAATTTGTCGGTGTTAATATTCTCTGTCAATTATACATAATTTTAATTAGTTTAATAATAATTTTAATCCTCAATATTTACATTTTTTTAAATATTACAGGTTATATTTATTAAATCAAGATTAAATTGATAAAATATCTAAATATTACAAAAAAAATTTATTAAATTAAGACTAAATTAATAAAATAAATAAACATTTGAGTTAAATTTATTATTATACTAATAAAAGATATGACAATTTACTTTTAAAAAAAACTCAATAACATTGAGCTAAAATGAACAAAAATGAAAAGCTAGCAAAGCAAATATTGTCGAGATAAAACTCTATTTAATCAACTTAACGAGGAAACTATAGCTCCTGGCCATTTATAGCAGACTGTAGTAGCACATATCACCATAGTGACCGTGCAACTGATTAATAACAGTTGTAACAGCTACAACAACTCATAACAAACTTACAACAAACTCAACCAGACTAACAGCTTAAAAAAGAGACATTTAACATGTCCTCATTAATTATAGAATTGACAACAAATTATTAGCATGGTGATTAAATATTTTTAGTTATTTATTTTTGAAGTTGACAATGGTTAAATTAATTTTATTTTTTAGAGATATCATTAATATTAGATTAAGAAAAATTAGAGAGATTTTTATTTATTTTTAAAAACTTGTAGACTGTTGAAGGTAATTTTCATTAGTCCAAGAGTCAATTTTAAATAAAATATTTATAATTATAATAATCATTATTCCAAGAGTCAATTTTAAACAATCAAAACAAACCGACTAAAGTGTGAACAAAAACCAAATGGTTTGATCTGTTTTAAAAATGATTTAAGATTGTGTAGTTTGAGAGAATATGAACGTGCAAGCATTTAGAAGCACAAATAAATTTTTAATTATTTTTGTATTTTGACAAAGTTAACAAAGTGAGTGGTGTTAGAGTGATTGTGGCACGCATCAACTGTTAATTATTGTAAAGATAAGTGAATTTTGTAATGATGATCAGCCTTTAATCATGCGACATGCAAATCACTTACAGAGCTGCTCTACCTATATATGGTCCTGGCTGTTAGACGATCTCATCGTTTCATTTCATCCTCACAGTTTTTGTTTCTTTTCAATTCAATGGCACTTTCTACTTCGAAAATAGTTCCCACCACCAACAAAATTGCTCGAGAACTCGATGAAATTTACAAGGACCTTCATGAGCTTGACTTTGCTATTCAAGTGCCTAAGATCCTAGACAAGAAGAATAGCCTGCAAAGGGAAAAACAAATATCCGTTGATCCAATTTCATTACGAGAATCATCCATGGGAGAAATAAGTTTCAACATGATGTTACCACCTCAAGCTGAAACTGATTACCCTCTTCCACCCCCTTTGCTCCCCGCAAAGCACAAGTTCTTAAGTAGCAGCCTTCCAAACTCCGCGACTTCTTCCCCTCGATTCGTCTCGGGGAAGAACTTGAAAAACGAAAGCCAAGGGTTGCCTCAACAGGTTGACAAGTTGGTCAATAAGAACCCATCACTTCAAAACACGACGTTTTGGAGAAGCAAGTCATGTGGAGATGGAAGAACATATGGACCACCGGATGAACTTGATGATCTATGGATGTACAAGCATCATAGGCACGGAGGTTTAATCTCCAAACCCAATGTTAACAATGAGGAAATGGATGGTAGTAATGAAGTTGACTTCAAATGTGGTGCCCTTTGCCTGTTGCTACCAGGATTTACCAAGGCAAAGCAAGTGAGGCCAAGAAAAAGAGAACCTAGGGTGAAGGAGAATAATGCGAATGTGATATCCAGAACAGTTTCCCTTGAAAAGTTTGAATGTGGATCATGGGCTTCATCAACAATAATACCAGACCATGATGTTGGTGATCTATACTTTGATCTTCCATTGGAGTTGATCAGTAACCTTGGGAACGATGCACATTTACCGGTTTCAACTGCTTTTGTGTTCGATAATAAAGATGTAAAAGGGGTATTGAAGAATGGTTCAAATCAAACAAGATCAACAACAACAACAGGCAGGAAATCCCATGAATCATCATCTCGGCATGTTAGGTTTTCGACGTCATCCCCAACATCGTACCCTGCTTCACCGGCTTCTTGCATTACGCCTCGTTTGCGTAAAGCTAGGGACGATTTTAATGCTTTCTTAGAGGCACAAAGTGCATGAAATTTTTCTATACTCGAATTTTGTTCTTTAACACTGTGTATGAATTTTTTTTTCGGTCCCTCTTTTGTTTGCCGTTGAGGCATTGCCCCCCAAGAAAATAAAACTTTAGGCAATAGGGACCCAATGATTTTAGAAGACGAGACCTACGCGATTGACGCAAATTTTTTTTCCTTACTATAATATATACTGGTGTAATTTTCTTGCCAAATTAATATGTTGGATTTGCTTGATATATAAAATGCAGGAAGCAAAATGGAGGAGTCCGTCAAGTACTCAAACACATTACCACCTCCAAATAAAATATCTAGCGTATTATGTGTCTATAATAAGCATTATGGATGGTATTAGAGCATCATTAGTCTCCGACGACAATTCATCTTAATCTGCACATTTGTTTTTCTTTTTTTTTATTCTCGATCTACACTATCACATTCTATATTTCTTATCCCGTCTACAATCAACACTCTCATTATGATAATCTCAAATAATTTTATTATCTCGAATTTGAATATTATGAATAAAAAAAATTAACGTAAGAAGTGTTTTATATCTTATTTTGAGCTCTAGCTACAATTTTAATAAAGTCCCAATGTGGGCAATTTCAATAAAAATGCGTTAAAAACAAAAAACAAAACATGTAACTAAGCCTATTCATAGGTTGGGTTACTCATTTAAGTCCAAAAGCTTATTTAAACATTAAGAGGGTTTGGGTAAAAATATTAAACCTAAAAATGGGCTTAGACAAAAAAAAAAAATTATACCCATTAAAATATGGATCAAGCTCAGGTTCAAACATTCGAGACACAAGCCCGATCCATTTTATTAGTCTATAATATAATATATTATGTAATCTATAATGTAAACATTTTAAAAAAAATGTTAATTGTTTTTAATAAATGAAAAATATATATAATTTTTAAATAAAAAATAACAAAATATAAATATTTTTTTTTTAAAATAAAAATATGGTTGGACCTAAAATGAGTTTGAATTAGTCATTTACAAATATGAACAGACTTAAGCTAAATTTTATACCTGTATTTTAAATCAGGTTGAGTTTAAACAAAAATAAAATGTATTAGTATCATAATTAAACCAAACTTGATCTATAAATACCTCATGTAACCAAAAATTACTTGCATTAGAAACAAACTCTTAAAATCGTCTATTTTTCTTATAAATATTTTGGAAGTTAGTTTGAATAATTTTTTAGAATAATATCATATTAAATACAATAGTTGATATTTTTGTGATTATATATATAACATCGTAGAATGTTGTTAGAACATTTGGCAGCAAAAGCGAAAAGAAATTTTGGTTAGAACAAGTCAAGAATTAGGGACCATTGGCTCATTTTAAAGAGCAAAATAAAAAATCTTTTTGATATTAAAATTTGTTGTGGTTGTACCAATTATGCAAGTGTTCACACATAAAAGAAAACAGTGCTTTAATGGCATCGAGATTTTTGCTTAAAAGAAAGTGTTTGGAAGGTGGGAAAAAGTTGTAAAGGTTTTGAATTCAATATGAGAAAATGGGAGGGAATTATGGAGGATGGTGTGCTACAAATGCCACCACAGTTTCTTTTTGGGGGGCCAAAGATAAAAACCAACAGTTGACTCCTTTTTTAAGGTGACTTTGTAGTCAACTTTTTTAGGAAAAAAATTTGTATTTAAAGGATATTATTAGTGAGAACATAGACAATTACGCACAATGATACCCAATTGAATTTGAATTAACATATATATATATATATATATATATATCCAATGATCCTATCAACCTATATTGCTCTCCAGGTCATTGTTACAAGAAATTAGCTAGCTACTTAACAACTAAAGGAACGTGATCACTGAAAATATGACAATCTTTCTACGTAAGGTTGTTATTTTTGCTCCTTTTGATTTGGGTATTATGTAAAGACCCAAAACACAAGGCTAGCATTGTTAATTCCCCCTCTCATTTTTCTAAAATTGTTGAAAAGGATCAAGTTTATGAAACTATAAAGGTATGAGTTGATGGAAGAGAGGGACACAAACTCAATCGCAACTTAATCAACATCTGCCAGACCTTCTCAGGCTACTCGATAACTTACTGCCTTAAGGCACTTTTTTGAATAGAAAAGGGTTGATTGATGATGTGGGTGAAGTTTTGTTTTGTTTTGCTTTCGATTTATACTAGTGAGGATGGTTGATGCTTTCCTATTTTTAATATGATAAAGTCTATGCCTCGTATTTAATTGTTAATGTGTATATTTCTTCGTTTTAATGGTTGAAATCATGGTTTAATTGTATGGATTTAAAGGGAGTATTGAGTTAACTAATTCGGAAGGTGTTACTTGTCAGCTTCAATGCTAATTGTAGCTTAAAGAAAAATTGATAAAATGCTTTTAACCAAATCTGCTTAGACCTTGAAATTGCTAGTAAATGTTCTAAGGATGGAATTAAAAATTTTCAATACAATTAAAGGAATTGTATTCCCTTAAAGGAGTTTGATGACTAGAAGATCTTTATTATTATGTCAATTATTGAAGATTATTTTACGCGACTATTTTAGAGGCATATGCAGTTGTAATTCAATAAGTTTATTTAATTTTTTGTGTATACGAGCATCTTATAATTTAAACTGAAAAGGTAATTTCTTATTCAATTAAGAACTATTTTACCGAGTGCAAACATTATAAACAAATTGAATTTAGTACAAATTTTGGTACGCATTTTCATTTATCCTATTCATATAACAAAGATGTGGCAAGTTTTAAAAAAATTATAAAACCATCTAGTTGCTAACAATAGAACAATATAGTTATTATTGTGCTTAGGATTTTGTAAGATTCTTAAAAGAAAAGTCATGTTGAAACATAAGTGAGTGAAATGTTTCAAAGTATGGATTTGGCATTGGTATTGGTTAGGTTGGAATCTTCTTACCAATCTCTCTTTTCTTTTACCCGAGACACACAGTTTGTTCGAAGAAACACGGTTTAAGCAACCACATACGCGGCCAAAAAAAGAACAAATCATTGGGGGAAATTAAAATATCAAAAAGCACGCGTTATTACAACCTGTTCTCACGTTTTTTGTCTTAAAAAAAGCTGCTTATTCCCTAAAACCAAGAGTGCATGTTAATAGCGTTGCGTAATTTTTAATAGAAAATGAGACTCCAATTGCTTGTAATTTGCCATTACATTTCTTACCCTTTTATATTATACCTGTATAAGAAACAGATTCTTCATTTCGCTTAGAATTGGATTTTTATTAATCACACCCTTTTTTTATTTCTATTTCATATAATTAAGTTCAATTGTTTTATTTTCAGTATTATTCTCCTGTTTGACAATCAACAAAATCAAATATTTATTTCTTTTTCTTTTAATGATTTTCGTTTTTTTTTTTTTACAATGTTAATTTAAGATTAAAATGCTTAATTTCAAAATGGGCATAATAATTTATTTGGCTCTCCATTCTTTCATTTTATTTTTTGTCTTTTAGTCTTTAAATTTGTGTTTTTTATCAAATCATTCTAAAATAAATGAAAAAGTTAATGTTTTTTTAGCTTTGCTAACTTGCATGCACCGGAATTGCTACATGAATTAAATGTCAACATTTAATTGATTTTTTAAATTTTAAAAAATTCAAAAAATATGAAACTATTTTTAAAAAATTAAAAATTATTAAAATTATTAAAAATCATAAAAGAATTTTTTTTAAAAATAAAAAAAGTTAAATATTGACATGGCAATAAACGTGTATGTCACATTAATAATATTAATTTTTGCATCTATTTTGAGATGATTTGACCAAAATACAAGTTTAAAAGCTAAAAGAAATGAAAAATTAAATGAATGATTAAAATGAGGCAAAAAATTCATTATACTTTTTGAAATATAACTATTTTTTAAAAGGTATATAATTTTTTTATTTTTTTATATGCCCATATATATTTTTTTAATATAGTAAAAATAATTAAAAAGAAAAGTAAAAGCACGTGGACCTCAAAATTGAAACAGCTTGTAAAGATACTTGCTTTATGTGGACAGTTGTTTTGTGCAAAATAAAGTTTTGTTTTATTTTTCTTTAAAGAACGTTACATGGAAAAAAGTTGACTGACAAATCAAAAATTAGACGCGGTTTTCTTAAAAAAATTTTCTTAATTTACAAATTAGTATTTAAATAATATTTTTTATTTTGGTATTTAAATTTTTTGGAACAAAAGTGTACACGGCCTATTTTGCCCGGGCCCATTCACAAACAAACCCAAACAACTAAGCCTAACACCCAACAGCAACCCTTACCCGTTACAAAACCAGCCCCTAACTAAAACTACCCACTTAACCCAATACTAGGCCCAATACACCCCAAAACCCGTGGCCCAACCAAAACCCTAGCCATCTAATCCCACTTGCACCACCTACTCTCTGCCGAAGCACCCACTGGCCCCTGACTCGGCACCTGCTTCTGCCCACTTGGCCTTTGACTCAGCAGCTGCCACCGCCGCTTGGGTCACATCCCACCGCCCATGGCACCTGCAACCATTAAAAGAAAGGACAGCAAGCAGAAAAGAAATAATAGAAAAATCAGTGTAAAAAGGCTATATAAAGCCGATTGAAATATGTTGTAAAGACCCTTTTTTTTGACATTTTTCTTTTAAAATCAATACAAAGCAGAGAACATTTGGTAATCAGAATAATAGGTTAATAATACAAAAGCAGTGGCTCTAACGACGGAATAGCACCAAATCAGTGAACCAAAATACCAAACGAACCCAAAATCAGAACTCAGAGGTATATTTTGCTTCGAATCCCTTTTTTCTTTACTCTTCAGTTCTTTTTTTAGTTCAAAGATACGTTATAAATAGTAAAAAAGAGTATAAAAAAATAAATAAAAAAAAGAGAAAAATTTACCTTTTCCGGCCACCGTGCACGGTGGCCGGCACCGGCGCCGGTGAACGGCCGACGACCGGACGGCGACCGGTCCGGTGACCGGCTGGTGGTCGGACCGACCACCGGAAATCGCCCCGGGCTTCTCTGCTCTCCCCTCTCTCCCCTTTTTTTTCTCTCCCCGTTTAAAATGATTTTTTTTTAACCGACTTAGGCCTTTTATAGGCCCCTCAGAACGGCACCGTTTTGGTGTCAAGACCCAGGGCCAAAACGACATCGTTTCGCCCTGGGTCGGATCGATCCGACCCTACCCGTCTAAGGTCCGCGTGTTTTTTAACAAGAGGGGCTATTTGCGCAGTGAGTCCCTCCGCTTTTTCAGACCTATGCAATCAAGTTTTTAACTTCTCAAATCGGCTCGATAATTCATTCTGTACTGCAATTAGGTCCTTTCTGCCACTACACCGTTTTAAATACGTGGTAGAATTGCTCTTTTAGTCCCCCGTGTCTTCACCCGCGCTCGAATAGGTCCTTTCCCTCTGTTTTTCTCTCGAATTTGCCCTGGAAATTGTCCTTTTATTTTAATTTCGTCCCTTTTTATTTGTTTTTGTTTCAATTTTAACTTTTAAACTATAATTATTATTATTATTACTAATATTATTATTATTATTATTATTATTATTATTATTATTATTATTATTATTACTATTATTGTTATAATCTTTAATATTTTTATTCATGTCCATATCTTTAATCATACATTTATAATATTATTTGTTTCAACATTATTTTATTATATTATTATATTTTAATACTATGCCATATTCTTTCTTTGTATATACTTTTCATTGTTATTTTCCTTTCATACTATACATATGTCACGTATAATATATATGTATGTGCTTTAACATTTTATTGTATATATGTATTTTGTTATTTTATTGTTTATTATACGTATACATATATTACGTATATAATATATTTATATATATATGTATGTGTTTCAATGTTTTAGTATATATATATTTGTAATATTATTTAAAATATTATACGTTTGTGATGTTAGTACACACGTATATTTTTGCATGTGTATATATTTAATATTATTATTTGTTATGTTTTGATGTCAATATTTCCAATACGTATGTATATATCGTCTATATGTTTTAATCCATATTATACATACGTTCTTTTAATATATTCATTATATATACGTACTAATATTACATACGTACATAATTTTCCTTAACGCTATATTTTTATATTTTACGTATAGTTTTTAACTATATATATGTATACTATATTTCTCTTAAGTCTATGTTCTTAACACTGTATTACGTACATATTTTACATTACACATATACATTTGTTTTCTCGTATCAACTTACGTGTATCTTCTGTCGTCACACGTATATTGCATATAGTTTAAATGTTTTTTAAAATACTTTTAACATCACATATTCCACATATATAATATCTTATAATACTAAAATATTATCATCACTAATATACTATAGTCACTATATTTTACATTTCATTATTTGCATGTTATATATATATATATATATATATATATGTATAAAGTTACGTGTTTATTATTAATAATTATTTCTACATTACTATTATTCTAAAACACATGCCCTATATTTTCGATACTATCACGAACACATACGACTTCAATACATTTCACAAATCCTCCATATGTCGCTTTTTAAGCCCAATCATGTTATTATCCAAAGGTTTCAAAAACGAGGTAACATTTTTTGTATTTAGAGATTCGGGAAATAGTGCCCTAACGTGCTGGGTTGCGATTTCTCGTTCGTCTAAAATACCTAAAATACCCTCCTAATCTTGCAACTTGCGAGATAACTTTAGTTTCGAGGAACTTAAAGAACTTCGTGTCCAATCGTGCTGGATGTGACGTCCGTATTCTTCCGAAACGAAAGAATCTCGATTATTTTTAACCCAAATCATCTCAAATTTTATATGTTCCAAAAACGAGGCAATGTTTTTGTATTTAGGGATTCGAGAAATAGTGCCCTAACGTGCTGGGTTGCGATTTCTCGTCCGCCTAAAATGCCCTTCTAAACAAAGTTTTGCAACTCGTGAGATATCTCTAGTTTCAAAGAATTCACGAATCTCGTGTCCAATCGTGCTGGATGTGATATTCGTATTCTTCCTGTAGCGACAAAAAATTTTTAGCTTAGGTCGCTAATTGTGGCGATTTAAAGTCTTGAAAACGAATTTTGATTAAAGCAAAGGAGTCGCCACCGATCCTTTTTCTTAGGTGTGATCGGACACCTATTAAAACCTCTTTCTAGCAGAAAATTCGTTTTTTAAGTAAAAGGAAGGCTTGGTTGAGGTCCACGTTAAAGTCCAGAGAAAAATAGGGTTCGGGAGTCAGTTACGCGCGGGGAAGGTATTAGCACCCCCGCGACGCCCAAAATTGGTATCTTTCAAATGTACGTTGTCTTAATTTTCAAAAGTACAAGTTCAATTTAAAATTTAGTCATGATCCGATCAAGGTACGAGCGTTTTTAGAATTTTGGTTTCTTTTGAAAAGGATATCCCGTTTTAACACGAGCCAATCGTGATTCACCCAACAATAGCAATGAGATCACCGGCTTAATGTTAAAATCGGTATATTGCCTTGTTTATTGAAACATGAAAAGATTATAAATGAGTAATATCGATGAAGAAATTAAAATGTAAATTAATATGCTATATTAAAAACACATAACAAATAGGGTGAAAACAAACGAGATGAGGAATATAATATATAACAATGCACATATGAAAGTAGTAGTGATAATGCAAATAAAAGGAGCAGGAAACATGTATAAAACATATGCAAAAACATATAATAGTATTTAGACATATATGCGTGATAAATACATCAGGAATACCGAAGTTATAAGAATATGGGATAACGACACTATACGAATAACATGAGGTTATGAATAGATAAGTAATATAAAATGCATGTTTTAGGAAAATATAATGTTAAAAGCGTATATACATAAAGTAAAACGCAATTACTAAAACATATGCTCAAGATAATATATATATACATATATACACGGACATGTAGGTAAATAATAATAATAATAATAATAAATAATACTTAAAAAAAATAAATACGACGCATTATTAAGATTTACACGCAATATATATGTACGAATATAGTACTAAAATATGAATACATAATATATTAAAATATTGAACACAATTTTTTTATTACGCAAAATACTTACATAAAATATTAATATGTAAAGATATACGTAAATTTAAACATGACGGTATTAAAAACATAGTATATATATATAAATATTAAAATAGTTTATAAATACTAATAATAATAAACAATGAATTTAATAATGATGAAGATAATAAGGCATAATACTAATAACATAAAATCAAAGAATAATAGTAAATATAATATGTAATACTAAATGTGATATAATAATGAACATAGAACAAATAAAACTTTAAAGTAAATACAAATAATGCTATATACAAAATTATAATACCTGTATGTGCATGAATATAATAATATTAACACTAACAAATATACAATGATAACATTGATAAGAATATAAAATACATATATAATTAATATGTGAATAATAATTATATAATAATAATAGTAATTAACATAATAAAGACATATATATAATACTAATACTAATAATAAATAATAATAGAAAAAGAATGACAAAAATTAATTAACTATAATGAATTAGGGCTTAATTTGAAACAGAATAAAATCTTGGGCTAAATTTTAAAATTAAAACAATCAAATAGGACCTATTTAAACACGGGTAAAAATGATAAGGACCGAAATGGTAATATTCCCGAGCTTTCTAAAACGCAGCGTATCAGTGGGGATTAAATTGAAAATAATAACAAACATCTGGGCTAGATTTTAAAATAGAAACACGCGAATGGGATTAATTTGAACACGGGTTAAGCCTAAAGGGACAAAAACAGCAATTTTCCCGGGAATCCCAAAACGCTGCGCAACACGGATGACCAAATTGCAAACAAAAACAAAGCCACGGGCCAAATTGAAATGAATAAAACTAAATTGTAAGACATTAAAAATGCGGAAGGACCGATCGCATAAATATCCCTTGATGACGTAAGAACACGCGGATCTGAGGTGGGTCGGATCGGGTTGACCCGACCCAGGTCGGTTAGTATAAAAGGCTAAAATTTTTGTTTTGGGGGTCATTTGCACGGTGAAAAAGAAAAAAAAAAAGGGGGGAAGAGAGAAGAGGGGAAAGAAAGGGAAAGGGAAAGGGAAGGAAAGGGAAGGTCCGGGAGGCAAGCTCCGGCCCCGGAGCTCCAGTCACCGGACCGGTCAACGTCCGGTCACCGGCCGGTGATCGGACCACCGTGTGCGCCGCCATTCGCCGTCGTTCCGGCCACCGGAACGGTGGCCGGAAAAAGGTAATTTTTTCTAAATTTTTTTATTTTTTTGTTTGATTTTAAAATATGTATGTATTTGTACGTTATTTGAAAGAAAAGGAAAGAAATGAAACCGGAAACGGATAAAACAGATTCGAATGGATATATTTTACCTGTCTCTGATTCGGTGTTTTTTGATGTTTTTGATGGTCTGATCTTGGTATTCTTTTCTGATTTTGTATCGCCACTGATTTATATTCGGAAAGGTTGAAATCTATTATCTTTGCTTCTATATGAAAAATCAGGGACCAACCCCTTACATTGAATTTTACATCGGCTTATATAGCCATTTTTTACAACTTGTTTTTGTGTTATCATTGCTGCTGTCCTTTCTATTTAATTGTTTGCAGGTGAAGGGCGGTGGCACAGTGAGGTGACAAGGGCGGTGGTGCAGCTGCTGTCAGAGGCAGAGGCCAAGTGGGCAGAGGCGGCTAGGGTTTCTGAGTGGTGTCTTGGTGTTGGGCTGCACGAGTTTGGGCTTAGGGCTTAGTGGGTCAGTGGGTAATTGGGCTTTTAGGATTTTGGGTCATCCGGGTTTTAGAATTGTATGGGTTAGGGTTAATGGGTTTCTGTTTTGGGTTTTAATTTGTAAATGGACATGGACTTTATTTAATTTTGATTTCTGTTTGGGTTTATTTCATTGGCAAAATTGGGCTATAACAGCTGCCCCTCTTTGCTCATTGTCGTGTAACGGGAATAGAGCAAAGACATAAAGAAAGGCCAGTTTTGCCCTGCTCTTGCCAAATCTTGACTTGTTCTGGCACTTCATTTCTCTAGGTAATCTCGTTCCAACCCACCGCCTCTCATGGCTTTAGGTTCGATCCCTTGCGACTTCTGAGATTTGCCTTGTAGCCTCGATCTATCTTCTCTTCATCGTGATCTGCTCTTCTAGAACTTTAGAGATGAGATCTCGTATCTTCAATCTTTTCTGCTACAACTTCAGGAAGATGGAACTTGTAGCTTCAATTTGCGCCTCTGCGACTTTACTGGGGATGCAAGGCCTATATCTTTGATTAGTTCTCTGGCAACTTCCAAGAAGGCACAATTTGCATCTTCAATTGGCTCTCTTGCAACTTTATCCTTTATTGAGACAGAATCAAAAATTGTTCGACCTGCGCATTCTCGTAATATGGGTTAATTTTTTTGAAACATAAATTGCAAGTACCTCAGTGTGCAAACTGAGGCTCAACTCACTTCTCGCGATATGAGTTGACTTTTTAAAGAATAGAGTTTGAAAATATCTGAACACAAGGTCCAAGGCTTAACTCACTTCTCGTGATATGAGTTAACCTCCGAGAAACAGAAATTAAGACAAAAATTGAAAAGTCTCAACTCACTTCTCGCAATATGAGTTGATCTCGAAACATAAAATTAAAAGACTAAAATTAAAAGAACTCAACTCACTTCTCGCAATATGAGTTGAGCTTGAAACATAAACTGGAAACTGAGACTAAAGGAGCTCAACTCACCTCTTGCAATATGAGTTGATCTAAAACTGAAATTAAAAGTACCTCGACGTGTCTCGAGGCTCAGCTCACTCCTCGCAATATGAGCTGATTTTAACAACATACTAAAAGTACCTCAACGTGTCTTGAGGCTCAGCTCACCTCTCGCAATATGAGCTGATTTTGAAACATAAAAAAGCAGGATTCGAATGTACCTCGGCATGGCCTGAGGTTTGACTCACTTCTCGCAATATGAGTCAATAACAGAAATTAAAAATACCTCAACGTGTCTTGAGGCTCAACTCACCTCTCGCAATATGAGCTGATTTTGAAACATAAAGAGTACCTCAACGTGTCTCGAGGCTCAACTCACCTCTCGCAATATGAGTTGATTTTTGGAACATAAATTAAAGACAGATGTTGAAAACATCTTGCCGTGACTTGATATTTGACTCACCTCTCGCAATATGAGTCAATAACAGAAATTAAAAATACCTCAACGTGTCTTGAGGATCAGCTCACCTCTCGCAATATGAGCTGATTTTGAAACATAAATTAAAATCACCCAAAATTTCTCACATGGTGGAATTCAAGTGTCTTTTTCTTTGATTTGGATAGCTTTCTCCAAAACCTTTTGCTCTGTTTGGAATACCTGTATATGTCATGTATGATGTTATCGTGATATGCACCTATTTGCCTTAAATGCATTCATGCCTACATGAACATGTTATGTGCCCGGCATTCGTTTGTCGTGATCTTTTTCATCACGACTCTTGCAGTGATCTTGCCCCTCTTGAGCTTTTGTTCTTGCTTTCGAGCCTCTGTTTTGCTTATCGTGATGATCTGCTTTCAACGCTAGGATTTTTCTCTTCAGGCTTTATATCCATCTTTCAAGCTTTACAAGTAGACTGCGTTTCTCAGATATCACTTGTTTGGTATATGTTGAACTTTTGTTCCTACTTTGAAATCCTTGCGTTTGTCTAGTTTTCTATCCGAGTAATACTCAACATTTCTTTTGTACAGAACATGTCATATTACTATTTATCAATTAAATAAACATAATAAGATGCATGCAAATGGTCAGGTAGGTACACGAAAGAGACTTCATAATAATTTCAAAGGTAACAAACAAAGTTAACCAAGGATAATTGAAAGTGCCATAGAAGAAAAGGGACCATATTAGTGGATACAAATGTTCTAGATATTCAATGCATGAACTCTGCCACGTTTTCCAATCAGGAATCTTTCTGAGCAAGTCTTCTTGTGTAGAAGATCTCGAGTATTCAGGAATGCTTCATACTATAGCCTGGTCACTTGGCCCACTGTTCAAAATTATTTCTGCCCCTTGGGCCCAGATTTGCTTTATTAGGACACCCTTTCGGGTTTTCATCCTAATGTTCTGTGCTTGACCAAGGCGCCCTTTTCGGGTTTTCACATTGATCTCTCCCTCCTTTTTTTTTTTTTTTAAGTGTATTATTTCTTCAGAACATCGGAGTTTACTGGATTTGGTAACTCCTTCCCATCCATTTCTGTAAGGATCAAAGCCCCACCAGAGAATGCTTTCTTCACGACGTATGGTCCTTCCCAATTAGGTGCCCATTTTCCTCGCAAATCTTTTTGTATTGGGAGGATTTTTCTCAACACGAGTTCTCCTTCATGGAACTCCCTTGGCCTTACTTTCTTGTCATGGGCAGCGATCATCCGTTTCTGGTACATCTGTCCATGGCAGATTGCCTTCAAGCGTTTCTCTTCGATGAGATTCAACTGATCATAACGAGCTTGGACCCATTCTACCTCCTCGAGTTTCGATTCCATTAAGACTCGTAGGGACGGTATCTCAACTTCAATAGGTAGCACGGCTTCCATCCCATAGACTAGAGAGAAAGGAGTTGCCCCGGTAGATGTCCGTACGGATGTGCGATATGCGAACAGAGCGAATGGCAGCTTTTCGTGCCAGTCCTTGTAGGTCTCTGTCATTTTGCCGATGATCTTCTTTATGTTCTTGTTAGCTGCTTCAACAGCTCCGTTCATCTTCGGGCGATAAGGCGAGGAATTATGATGCTTTATTTGAAATTGCTTGCACACCTCTGTCATCATTTTATTGTTCAAATTCAAGGCGTTATCTGAGATGATTCTTTCAGGCAAACCATATCGACAAATGATTTCCTTTTTCAAGAATCTACAGACAGCAGCCCTTGTCACATTAGCAAATGAGGCAGCTTCTACCCATTTTGTGAAATAGTCGATGACCACGAAAATGAATCGGTGCCCGTTAGAAGCTTTGGGAGAAATCGGCCCTATAACGTCCATGCCCCACATTGAAAAGGGCCATGGAGACGTCATAACATGAAGGGGAGAAGGAGCTACATGAATTTTGTCGCCATAAACTTGACATTTGTGGCACTTTCTTGCGTAGCTAATGCAATCCCTTTCCATCGTCGACCAGTAGTACCCGAGTCTCATAATTTTTCTGGACATAGTGAAGCCGTTGGAGTGGGTCCCACATATTCCTTCGTGAACTTCTTCAAGTATTTTCTTGGCCTCAGTGGTGTCAACGCATCTCATAAGCACCTGATCTTTGCCTCTCTTGTACAAGGTGTCTCCATCAAGAACAAATCCCACTGACATTCTTCTGATTGTTCTTTTGTCATTCTCGTTGGCCTGTTCAGGATACGTTTGATTCTTGATGTACTCTAAAATATCATGGTACCATGGTCGTCCATCAGCCTCCTTCTCGATGCCATAACAATGTGCAGGGACCTCGTATATGCTCATCTTGAGGGGCATTATTTCTGTTCCTTTATTTGCTTTGAACATTGAGGCTAAAGTGGCGAAGGCGTCAGCCAATTGGTTATCTTCTCGCGGGAAGTAATTAAAAGTTATTTCTTTGAAATCTTTGATTAGTTCAGCCACCAGATAGCTGTACTTGATCAACTTTGGATCTCTCACTTCCCATTCTCCGCGGATTTGGTAGATCACTAGAGCTGAATCCCCGTACACCTCTAAGATCTCGATATTTCGTTCAATGGCTGCCCGTAGTCCCATGATACAAGCCTCGTATTCTGCTATGTTGTTGGTGCAGAAAAAATTGAGTCTAGCAGTGAAAGGATAATGATCTCCTTCCGGTGATACTAAGACTGCTCCAATTCCATGCCCCAGAGCATTCGATGCACCATCAAAGCTCATCGTCCAAGGCGTCCCTTTTGATGACTCACATTCTTTCTCTGTGATGCACATTAAGTCCTCATCCGGGAAATCAAATCTCAGGGGCTCATATTCTTCTGTTGTTCGAGCCGCCAAGAAATCAGCTATTGCACTCCCTTTCACCGATTTTTGGTTCACATAGCTGATATCATATTCTGATAACAGGATCTGCCATCGGGCCATCCTCCCCGAGAGTGCGGGTGATTCCATCATATATTTTATCGGGTCCAGCTTTGAGATTAACCATGTCGTATGATACAACATGTATTGCCTGAGCCTCTTAGCTGCCCAAACCAAAGCACAACAGGATCTTTCGATCGACGAATACCTTGCCTCGTATTCTGTGAACTTTTTGCTGAGGTAGTATATCGCCTTTTCTTTCTTTCCCGACTCATCATGTTGCCCGAGTACACAACCCATTGAGTTTTCAAACACCGTTAAATACAAAATCAAAGGCCTTCCTGGAGTTGGCGGCACTAGCACTGGGGGGCTAGACAAATATTGTTTTATTTTGTCAAAGGCCTCCTGGCATTCTTCGTCCCATGCCCCAGGGTTGTGCTTTCGAAGGAGTCGAAAGATGGGGTCACACTGATTGGTGAGTTGAGCAATGAATCGAGAAATGTAGTTTAGCCTTCCCAAGAATCCTCTAACCTCTTTCTGCGTACGCGGAGGTGGTAATTCTTGAATGGCTTTTATCTTTTCTGGATCTACCTCTATGCCTTTTTTACTGACGATGACGCCCAGTAATTTTCCCGAGGTAACCCCAAATGTACATTTGACTGGATTAAGTCTTAACTGAAACTTTCTCAGTCTTTCAAATAACTTTTTGAGGTTCACAATATGTTCCTCTTCTCCTCGGGATTTAGCAATCATGTCGTCAACATAGACTTCTATCTCCTTGTGCATCATATCATGGAACAATGTCACCATGGCCCTCTGATACGTGGCCCCGGCATTCTTGAGCCCGAATGGCATTACCTTGTAACAGAACGTTCCCCACATCGTTATAAAGGTGGTTTTCTCCATATCCTCCGGAGCCATTTTGATCTGATTATACCCCGAAAATCCATCCATGAAAGAAAATAATGAATGCTTCGCCGTATTGTCCACCAATGTGTCGATATGTGGTAAGGGAAAATTATCCTTAGGGCTTGCGCGGTTCAGGTCACGATAATCCACGCACATTCGCACTTTACCATCCTTCTTTGGCACTGGGACAATATTAGCCACCCATTCTGGATATCTGGAAGCTTGTAGGAAGCCTGCATTGAATTGCCTCTTGACTTCCTCTTTTATTTTCAGCAGCATTTCGGGCCTCATCCGCCTTAATTTTTGTTGGATGGGTTTACATTCGGGTCTCAGCGGGAGCTTATGAACCATTATGTCCCCGTCTAATCCCGGCATATCCTGATAGGACCATGCAAACACGTCTTTGTACTCATGAAGCAAATCAATCAAATGATGCCTGGTGTCCTCTGAGAGTGAGGTCCCAATCTTCACTTCTTGCTTATTTTCATTAGTGCCCAGGTTTATTGTTTCAACAGATTCTTGATGAGGTAGAATCTGTTTGTCCTCTTGTTCCACCAACCTTAGCAAGTCAGGAGACGAGACATAGTCTTCGGCATTTCCCTCATCCTCGAATTCTCCTAAACAAACTGTCCTTTCAAAATCGATTTCAAGATTGGTAACGGGTTCGTTCATGTCATTGGCATCTGAACACCTGAAAATTGAATGGGAAAGAGAACACTATAGAGGGACATCCAAATTTTGGCAACAACGAACAGAACATTATGGCATGGTATGAGGTAAGTGCAAGAATAGGCCATGAAATGAAAGAGTAATTATGGAGTAGATGCAAATGCAAAAGGTTATGACAAAATGCTTCTTCATTAATATTCATTTAGTAGATAAAGAGCAGACGACAGCTCTTACAAAAGAATCCCATTATATTTAGGGACACAAAAAGTGAATATCGGATATTACTCTGAGGAAGACTTATAAACCACAAGGAGATCTTCAGCGGTCCAATTGTTCAACATGTAACCCGGGGGACAAGGGCGTATCTTCGAAACGTTCTTACTTGTGCCAGCTTCTTCATCAATGACATTTATGCAAACGTTCTGGAAAGCCTTCTCAACGAGTTGCAGTGGGCTGTGCACATTTTCTTGCCCAGGATAAATTATTCCAGCAGATGTAAATGTCGTTGACAGATGGGGGTACTCGATGGGTTCCCATTCCGGTTCTCGTCCTAGAGTCCTCGCAACCCTTCTTTCTTGCTCCTTCTTCCACTGTTTCTTCAAGTGATGTGCATTCGGTTGGAATCCTAGACCAAATCGTGCCTTATGAGGTACTGGCTTTAAGGCCCTGACTATCCCTTGATGATGTCTTCCCAAACCTTTCCTTGCTCGGGCCCCTCTCCCTACCGTCAGCTTGATTCCCATTTTAGTATTCTTTGACAGCCTAGGCACGGGAATTCTGTTTCCTTCAGCCACAAATGTGGCGTTGACGAACTCAAAGGATCTAAAGGAGCATTCCACGGCGTCTTTGTTTGCTTCGAGGTAAGGTGTGTCTGCAGAGATAGACGCAACAATACCCTCTTCACCCTCAACGGTAACCAAGCAGCCATCCATGATAAACTTTATTTTCTGATGAAGGGATGATGGAACTGCCCCAGCCGAATGGATCCATGGCCTCCCTAGGAGGCAATTATATGAAGGGGTGATGTCCATAACTTGGAACTCGACGTCATAGACATAAGGACCCACTTCTAGAGGGATCTCAATTTTCCCTCCAACTTCTCGTCTCGTTCCATCAAATGCTTTCACCGCGGAATGACACGGCCTCAAATAGGACAAATCTATCGGAATTCTGGAAAGTGTGGCCAGAGGCATAACATTAAGTGCTGATCCATTATCAATAAGCACGTTTGGTATTATATATCCCTTACAGCGGGTTGTTATGTGCAGTGCCTTCACAGAGCCTCTACCGTTCGGTGGTATTTCATCATCACTGAAGGAGATGAAATTATCAGCGTTCAAGTTATTGATCCACCTATCAAGCTTTTCGACCGATATATTATTTGCTACGTAGGCTTGATTCAATGCCTTTAACAAGGCGTTTCGATGTGGCTCTGAGTTCAATAATAAGGATAATACCGAAATACGTGCAGGTTGCTTACTTAATTGTTCGACCACGCTGTACTCACTGTGTTTAATGAATTTCAAGAATTCCTGTGCCTCTTCTTCATTTACAGGTCTTTTAGTCTCTTGTCGTTCGGGCGGACTTTCCGATTCAACTTCAGCCTCAAACATGGGTGCCTTTCCCTTTTGTTTGGAATCATTATTCCTCTTTGCTGGTTCAACTTCTTTGGAATAGCATCTTCCGCTCCGGGTAAAGTGACCAACTTCTCCGATATTTTTAGCCGTGCCTTGGGCTTTTTCACTTTCAGGAGTGACGATATTAACATCGTACTTCCAAGGTATTGCCTTACTATCCTTGTACGGAAAAGGCGATGGCGCCTCAATTACCATTTTTGGTTTTACTGGTTCTCTCCTCGCATCATAATATATTATCAATGGTCGCTCAGCAGTGTAAGGGAGATCCGATGATTGACCATCAGAGGCACATATTTCTCCTTCATCGGCCTCTCTTCTTCCGTTGAAGATTTCAATCTCTTTGCTATCCATCATGCCTTGGAGTAGTTCTTTAAATTGCTCACAAGATTGGATATTGTGTCCTATGACTTCATGAAAGTCATAAAAATTTTGACTTTTCATATTTCTTTTCTCGGTTACTCCTCTAAGACGACAGAGTAACCCTTTTTCGAGCAACACCTCCCAGATTCTCTACAAAGGTGTGCTTATTTCCGAAACAACTCTTCTGGTTTGTAATTCACTTATTTCCTCCACTGCACTTACATTCCTTTCTGCATGATTTGGGAACGGGTCTCCGGTCGCACCACTAGTACCGTCGAAGCGTAAGACACCCGCATCAATTAGTCCTTAGACTCTTCGTTTAAATGCAATGCAGTTTTCCGTAGAGTGCCCCTGGTTCCCCGCGTGGTATGCACAGCTAGCATTAGGGTCGTACCACTTTGGGTACGGGGGTTTCAACGGTGCCATGTAATGAGGAGATATCAACTGTTTTTCCAAAAGCTTAGGGTACAGTTCCCCGTAAGATACAGGAATAGGAGTGAATTGGGGTCTCTCGGGGTTAGGCCTCGCTGGCCTTGGTTCTCCTCTAGGTTGGCCTTGGGTAGAGCCGGCATTTTGAGGAAACGTGGTGGCTGGCCTAGGGTTATTGGTTGCATAGACAGGGTAAGAAGGATAGGGAGGTGGTGGTTGGTAATAGGGGGCTTGTGGTTGATAGAAGTTTGGTGGCGGGTAATTTCGAGGTCGAAATTGATTAGGATATGGACTAGGAGCATAACGGTTTCCGGTTCCCACCATGTGGGCTTCCGGCTCCTTTTTTCTCATAGGCACTGCCTTCTTCGAACCTTCTCCTTCCATTCTTCCACTTTTTACCGCATTTTCTATAAGTTCACCGGATATGACAATATCCGAGAAGTCCTTTGTGGCGCTTCCCACTAATTTATCATAGAATGGCGCCTTCAGGGTATTGATGAACAGGACTGCTATCTCGGTCTTGGTCAATGGAGGTTCCACCTGAGCCGAGATGTCTCTCCATCTCTGCGCATATTGTCTAAAAGTTTCTAATGGCTTTTTCTCCATCATTTGTAGTGTCATGCGGTCGGGTACCATATCGGAGACGTGTTTGTACTGCTCGCAAAATGCCACGGCTAGATCCTTCCAGGTTCGGATCCTTTCTCTACTGAGTTGGTTGTACCAGCGGAGAGCTGAACCTGTCAAGCTGTCCTGAAAACAATGTATAAGCAGCTTGTCTTCACTGACATAACCAGTCATTTTTCGGCAGAACATAACGAGATGTGCCTTCGGGCATCTCGAGCCATCATACTTTTCAAAATCCGGTGCTTTGAATTTTGGAGGGAGGACCAAATCAGGTACCAGACTAAGTTCTTTAGCGTTTAGCGCCGAGAAGACTTCAATGCCTTCTATCGCTCTAAGTCTTTCCTCCAGACTTCTATATTTTTCTTGGACTTCCTGATCCTCTATCCTTAGCCTAGCGATTTCTGCAGGATCGTCTAGGTCTGGGACAGGTGGATCGACCGGAGCAGTTCCTGGGTTTGCCACAAATACTCCCTGTCCTACAGGAGGGGGTGTTACAGGCCGTTGTTCTACGCCCGCGGGTCCTCCCTGTGTGTATCCTCTATATGTCACGTGGGGCGGAGTAAACCCTGGAGGATAGGACAGATCCTGATCGAGATTCACAATCTCAGGGTTTTGTATAGGTCCCTTTCCTTTGACTAGGGCCGACATCATTTCCATCATTTTAGCCAATTGGTCCTTCTGTTCAGTGGATTCTTCCCGAGACCTTATCATCAACTCTCTCGTCTCCTGTTGTGACCTGGCTAACTGTTCCTGTAATTCTTTCTGAATTCTCTCCATCCTTTCAATTCTTTCGTTAAACTCAGCCTCCATTGCTCTAGCTTGTCGACGTGTTCTATACGTATGGTGTGATTCCAGGTTTACAATGTCACAACTGCGCATCATATGATTCTACTCTTAGCAAACGACCGTGGGATATGCAATGAATGAATGAATGAATGAATGAATGAATGTTAATTATGAATGCACGTCAAATGTTAGTTATGAATGCATATGCAAAAATCGGTGTTGATTCCAGACAGCCCCTATCTAGGCATTTCATTAATCAAAAGAGTCTATTTACAAAACGTTTTTTCATCATTTGATTCAGCTTTCATACAAATTTCCTTGCTACATTGCCGTAATTCTTCACCCGTTCCAAGAATTCTGATATGCTCGATCTCTGTCTAGGCGGGAATTGGCAACTAAGACTCTCGGCTTCATCCGCTATTTGCATTATGTGCATGGCTACTGCACGAATCTCGTTGATCAAATATTTAAGATTCTCATCCTTTTCGCAGAGGGCATTTTCGTAGGCATGGATATCTCTATCATACTGACCTTTCTTCTCTTCCAAAGCTTCCAAGAGAGTATCCAATTGTTGTTGTCGGGCTTGTAGTGTGTCTTCTAAATCCCGTATCGTTTCTTTCAATTCTTGACGCTTAGCTCGACTAGTCATCAGTTCAACAGATGTAGCTTCATACTCAGCAGACTTCTTTCTTAACTCTATTGCAGCCCGTGCAGCCTTTCCTTCTTCTTTCTTTGCTTTTCCTTTCCAAAATTCCATCCCACCTTTGACATTACTCAATTCCTCTTTCCATTCCGCTGACGACTTGCCCAGCCCGCTGTTCTTTATGGTGCCTCTTAACTTTTTATTTTTTAGATGAAGATCTCTTAAGTCGTTTCTTACGACCTCGGCTTCTTTTTGCACCTTCTCGGCCCTGGATCTTTCAATTTGAACATCGATCTTCAACTGATAATTTTCTTCTTGAAGGGCACTAAGGTCTCGTAACATTTTTGTCTTTTCGCGTTCGAATTCTTGTCTCGCCGTCTCTAACTCAGATGGAGTTTCATTCGAAAAAGGATTCTGAAAGGCGTAATCTGCCGATGAGACTTGTAAACTACTCATCCGTTGCTTTCTCCATGCATCGTAGTCCTGGGTGATAGTGTCAGCATATAAAGCCCACTTCATCAGGTGAATTCTTTTCCAAGCCTTTGCAGTGTCTCGGACTTTCTTCATATAACCTTCGCCCGCAAAAGCAAACTCTGACTGAGCCAGACCACTGGTGGCGGGTATAAACTGTCGTGAAGAGAACTGTCTTTGAACCAAAAGAGGAGCGTAACCAATCCCTCCCCACAATCCAAGTAGTGGTACCCAGTCTTGGTTTCCGACTTTGTATAACAAAAGCGAAGGGCGTATCCACGGCGCTCTCCATACTATGTCCTCGGCACACAAGTTCTGAAACACTGAAACCCAATGCTGCTCAGTAACCTCCTTCGGCCACTCTTTCTTAAGGTGAGCTTCCAACGGAGCAAATGTCTTCGAAAACATGTGGAACGGTGTGCGTTCTACTTTCCAAAAGTGACTCAAAATCCAAACGTTGAGTAGCTGCGCGCATCCGATGAATCGTCCTTCCCCTCTTTTTCTGCAACTGCTCAAAGATCTGAAGGTCTCTACTAGGATGGTTGGGGCGGGATTGATACCTTGCTTTAACTTTTCAAAGAAATCCACTACCGCTACTTCTATGTGCCCGAGTATCTTCGGAAAGACAACCAAACCATAGATAGCCAAAGCAAACAAATTTATCCGTTTCAACATGTCAGGATGGTTTAAAACCAGGTCTCGTAGGGAAAACCATGGGACGCAGCTGATTTCATTCTTTTTCTTTATTTGCTTTTCGGCCCATGCATCGGTCATATCCGTCAGCCTTACTAACTTTTTCCGGAATGTCATCGGCTTGGGCTCTTTGACATATATTTTGTAGGTTTGCATGTTTTCGACACGCAGCAGAGCCGCATACTCCTCTATCGTAGGGGTCATATCCTCTTGGTTGAATGTGAAACACTGATAACCCGGATCCCAAAATCTGATCATAGCTTGAATCAATCTTTCGTCTACTTTGACAGCAATCAGATGGGCTATGTCCCCGTACCTTTCGGTGAAAATGCCCCTAGTATCTGAATCCCACTGATTCCAGATCCCAACCAAGTCTTCAAGGTTGTTTTGACGGACATTCACAGTCACCCGCTCGGGTAGATTGACAATGCATCCTTCTACCAGGCTGTCTCCCTTTTCTCTTTGAGTCCTCAAAGACCAATCCCGAACCACGGTGTTTGTCTCGGTCGTTTGTACAATTGACTCTTCCATTTGAAACCCGTTTTTGGCAACTAATCTTTAGTCAACACCGTCCTATTATGATGCTTATGATGCACGATGAGGAATAAAACAAAGACAATCAAACTTGGTTAGTGATCAGATATAACTGAAAAAAAATTAAAGCAATTTTAAACTACCCGATTCAATTTAACAGATAAATCCCTTCCCCTTATATACAAAGCGAAAGTACAAAAGGTAAGAGGCGTTTCTCCCGTGTGCCTATTTCGGTGTCTACTAAACGAACAGAGGTTCGGCATGGCTCTAATTGGGTGGCTCGTACAGTTCATTATATGTGGTTTTAGGTTCTAGAAAGGTACCCGAATTGTCTGTACTGTCATTTACTAAGATTAGTACAGAACCTCGGTCATAGCCCATCACAGGCTTACGAGATCAATTCGAGGGATTACATTTACTTATGCCTATGCGGAGGGACGAGTTATCTCACGAAAGCATAAGTCATATGTAACCCGAAAGTATTCACTAGCCTGTGCGGAGGGACGAGTTAACTCACGAAGGCGTAGCGTTTACTTTCACTTAAGAGGGACGGAGCCCGGGTATGGCGCTCATGTTATGCAACAATGCACGTGAACAGTGTGTGGGGAGAAACTCACAAACCTTTCGTTTTATTTTAAAAACTAGACTTAGAAAACCGAAGCTTAGAAAATTAGAGCTTCAAAACAAGTAGACAAGAAGTTAGAAAATATTTACAAGTACATGACTTTTGCAAAATTTTGAGGATCACGACTAAACACTAATTTGAAAAAGGCATTTCGAAAAATTTCGACAACGCTTTTGATTTGATTCGACTCTCGAAAGCTGGTCCCCAGTGGAGTCGCCAGCTGTAGCGACAAAAAATTTTTAGCTTAGGTCGCTAATTGTGGCGATTTAAAGTCTTGAAAACGAATTTTGATTAAAGCAAAGGAGTCGCCACCGATCCTTTTTCTTAGGTGTGATCGGACACCTATTAAAACCTCTTTCTAGCAGAAAATTCGTTTTTTAAGTAAAAGGAAGGCTTGGTTGAGGTCCACGTTAAAGTCCAGAGAAAAATAGGGTTCGGGAGTCAGTTACGCGCGGGGAAGGTATTAGCACCCCCGCGACGCCCAAAATTGGTATCTTTCAAATGTACGTTGTCTTAATTTTCAAAAGTACAAGTTCAATTTAAAATTTAGTCATGATCCGATCAAGGTACGAGCGTTTTTAGAATTTTGGTTTCTTTTGGAAAGGATATCCCGTTTTAACACGAGCCAATCGTGATTCACCCAACAATAGCAATGAGATCACCGGCTTAATGTTAAAATCGGTATATTGCCTTGTTTATTGAAACATGAAAAGATTATAAATGAGTAATATCGATGAAGAAATTAAAATGTAAATTAATATGCTATATTAAAAACACATAACAAATAGGGTGAAAACAAACGAGATGAGGAATATAATATATAACAATGCACATATGAAAGTAGTAGTGATAATGCAAATAAAAGGAGCAGGAAACATGTATAAAACATATGCAAAAACATATAATAGTATTTAGACATATATGCGTGATAAATACATCAGGAATACCGAAGTTATAAGAATATGGGATAACGACACTATACGAATAACATGAGGTTATGAATAGATAAGTAATATAAAATGCATGTTTTAGGAAAATATAATGTTAAAAGCGTATATACATAAAGTAAAACGCAATTACTAAAACATATGCTCAAGATAATATATATATACATATATACACGGACATGTAGGTAAATAATAATAATAATAATAATAAATAATACTTAAAAAAAATAAATACGACGCATTATTAAGATTTACACGCAATATATATGTACGAATATAGTACTAAAATATGAATACATAATATATTAAAATATTGAACACAATTTTTTTATTACGCAAAATACTTACATAAAATATTAATATGTAAAGATATACGTAAATTTAAACATGACGGTATTAAAAACATAGTATATATATATAAATATTAAAATAGTTTATAAATACTAATAATAATAAACAATGAATTTAATAATGATGAAGATAATAAGGCATAATACTAATAACATAAAATCAAAGAATAATAGTAAATATAATATGTAATACTAAATGTGATATAATAATGAACATAGAACAAATAAAACTTTAAAGTAAATACAAATAATGCTATATACAAAATTATAATACCTGTATGTGCATGAATATAATAATATTAACACTAACAAATATACAATGATAACATTGATAAGAATATAAAATACATATATAATTAATATGTGAATAATAATTATATAATAATAATAGTAATTAACATAATAAAGACATATATATAATACTAATACTAATAATAAATAATAATAGAAAAAGAATGACAAAAATTAATTAACTATAATGAATTAGGGCTTAATTTGAAACAGAATAAAATCTTGGGCTAAATTTTAAAATTAAAACAATCAAATAGGACCTATTTAAACACGGGTAAAAATGATAAGGACCGAAATGGTAATATTCCCGAGCTTTCTAAAACGCAGCGTATCAGTGGGGATTAAATTGAAAATAATAACAAACATCTGGGCTAGATTTTAAAATAGAAACACGCGAATGGGATTAATTTGAACACGGGTTAAGCCTAAAGGGACAAAAACAGCAATTTTCCCGGGAATCCCAAAACGCTGCGCAACACGGATGACCAAATTGCAAACAAAAACAAAGCCACGGGCCAAATTGAAATGAATAAAACTAAATTGTAAGACATTAAAAATGCGGAAGGACCGATCGCATAAATATCCCTTGATGACGTAAGAACACGCGGATCTGAGGTGGGTCGGATCGGGTTGACCCGACCCAGGTCGGTTAGTATAAAAGGCTAAAATTTTTGTTTTGGGGGTCATTTGCACGGTGAAAAAGAAAAAAAAAAAGGGGGGAAGAGAGAAGAGGGGAAAGAAAGGGAAAGGGAAAGGGAAGGAAAGGGAAGGTCCGGGAGGCAAGCTCCGGCCCCGGAGCTCCAGTCACCGGACCGGTCAACGTCCGGTCACCGGCCGGTGATCGGACCACCGTGTGCGCCGCCATTCGCCGTCGTTCCGGCCACCGGAACGGTGGCCGGAAAAAGGTAATTTTTTCTAAATTTTTTTATTTTTTTGTTTGATTTTAAAATATGTATGTATTTGTACGTTATTTGAAAGAAAAGGAAAGAAATGAAACCGGAAACGGATAAAACAGATTCGAATGGATATATTTTACCTGTCTCTGATTCGGTGTTTTTTGATGTTTTTGATGGTCTGATCTTGGTATTCTTTTCTGATTTTGTATCGCCACTGATTTATATTCGGAAAGGTTGAAATCTATTATCTTTGCTTCTATATGAAAAATCAGGGACCAACCCCTTACATTGAATTTTACATCGGCTTATATAGCCATTTTTTACAACTTGTTTTTGTGTTATCATTGCTGCTGTCCTTTCTATTTAATTGTTTGCAGGTGAAGGGCGGTGGCACAGTGAGGTGACAAGGGCGGTGGTGCAGCTGCTGTCAGAGGCAGAGGCCAAGTGGGCAGAGGCGGCTAGGGTTTCTGAGTGGTGTCTTGGTGTTGGGCTGCACGAGTTTGGGCTTAGGGCTTAGTGGGTCAGTGGGTAATTGGGCTTTTAGGATTTTGGGTCATCCGGGTTTTAGAATTGTATGGGTTAGGGTTAATGGGTTTCTGTTTTGGGTTTTAATTTGTAAATGGACATGGACTTTATTTAATTTTGATTTCTGTTTGGGTTTATTTCATTGGCAAAATTGGGCTATAACACTTCCGAGACGAAGGAATCTCGAATTTTCTACTCGAGTTATCCCTGTTTCAAAAAGAATTCTATTTTTGAATCTTCCTAAATTTCGACTTAAGACAGAAAATTGCTCAATTTGGTACCAATTTTGGGCGCCGCGGGGGTGCTAATCCTTCCCCGCGCGTAACCGACTCCCGAGCCCATTTTCTCTAATTTTTCGTAGACCAAAGAGTTTCATAAGGTGATCCAATCACACCGGAAAAAAGGTTGGTGGCGACTCCCCATTTTCCTTTTTCAAGTCGACACCCGTTTTTCTCAAAAAAAAGTGGTTTCGACAAAAAGTATCTAAATTATTTTTCCCTAATTTGGTATATTGGTTAGTCAATTCATTAAATCTATTTTTTAAAAATATCTAATCTATAAATTAGTATCTAAATTATATTTGTCGAAACCACTTTTTTTTGAGAAAAACGGGTGTCGACTTGAAAAAGGAAAATGGGGAGTCGCCACCAACCTTTTTTCCGGTGTGATTGGATCACCTTATGAAACTCTTTGGTCTACGAAAAATTAGAGAAAATGGGCTTGGGAGTCGGTTACGCGCGGGGAAGGATTAGCACCCCCGCGACGCCCAAAATTGGTACCAAATTGAGCAATTTTCTGTCTTAAGTCGAAATTTAGGAAGATTCAAAAATAGAATTCTTTTTGAAACAGGGATAACTCGAGTAGAAAATTCGAGATTCCTTCGTCTCGGAAGAATACGAATATCACATCCAGCACGATTGGACACGAGATTCGTGAATTCTTTGAAACTAGAGATATCTCACGAGTTGCAAAACTTTGTTTAGAAGGGCATTTTAGGCGGACGAGAAATCGCAACCCAGCACGTTAGGGCACTATTTCTCGAATCCCTAAATACAAAAACATTGCCTCGTTTTTGGAACATATAAAATTTGAGATGATTTGGGTTAAAAAAACTCGAGATTCTTTCGTTTCGGAAGAATACGGACGTCACATCCAGCACGATTGGACACGAAGTTCTTTAAGTTCCTCGAAACTAAAGTTATCTCGCAAGTTGCAAGATTAGGAGGGTATTTTAGGTATTTTAGACGAACGAGAAATCGCAACCCAGCACGTTAGGGCACTATTTCCCGAATCTCTAAATACAAAAAATGTTACCTCGTTTTTGAAACCTTTGGATAATAACATGATTGGGCTTAAAAAGCGACATATGGAGGATTTGTGAAATGTATTGAAGTCGTATGTGTTCGTGATAGTATCGAAAATATAGGGCATGTGTTTTAGAATAATAGTAATGTAGAAATAATTATTAATAATAAACACGTAACTTTATACATATATATATATATATATATATAACATGCAAATAATGAAATGTAAAATATAGTGACTATAGTATATTAGTGATGATAATATTTTAGTATTATAAGATATTATATATGTGGAATATGTGATGTTAAAAGTATTTTAAAAAACATTTAAACTATATGCAATATACGTGTGACGACAGAAGATACACGTAAGTTGATACGAGAAAACAAATGTATACGTGTAATGTAAAATATGTACGTAATACAGTGTTAAGAACATAGACTTAAGAGAAATATAGTATACATATATATAGTTAAAAACTATACGTAAAATATAAAAATATAGCGTTAAGGAAAATTATGTACGTATGTAATATTAGTACGTATATATAATGAATATATTAAAAGAACGTATGTATAATATGGATTAAAACATATAGACGATATATACATACGTATTGGAAATATTGACATCAAAACATAACAAATAATAATATTAAATATATACACATGCAAAAATATACGTGTGTACTAACATCACAAACGTATAATATTTTAAATAATATTACAAATATATATATACTAAAACATTGAAACACATACATATATATGTAAATATATTATATACGTAATATATGTATACGTATAATAAACAATAAAATAACAAAATACATATATACAATAAAATGTTAAAGCACATACATATATATTATACGTGACATATGTATAGTATGAAAGGAAAATAACAATGAAAAGTATATACAAAGAAAGAATATGGCATAGTATTAAAATATAATAATATAATAAAATAATGTTGAAACAAATAATATTATAAATGTATGATTAAAGATATGGACATGAATAAAAATATTAAAGATTATAACAATAATAATAATAATAATAATAATAATAATAATAATAATAATATTAGTAATAATAATAATAATTATAGTTTAAAAGTTAAAATTGAAACAAAAACAAATAAAAAGGGACGAAATTAAAATAAAAGGACAATTTCCAGGGCAAATTCGAGAGAAAAACAGAGGGAAAGGACCTATTCGAGCGTGGGTGAAGACACGGGGGACTAAAAGAGCAATTCTACCACGTATTTAAAACGGTGTAGTGGCAGAAAGGACCTAATTGCAGTACAGAATGAATTATCGAGCCGATTTGAGAAGTTAAAAACTTGATTGCATAGGTCTGAAAAAGCGGAGGGACTCACTGCGCAAATAGCCCCTCTTGTTAAAAAACACGCGGACCTTAGACGGGTAGGGTCGGATCGATCCGACCCAGGGCGAAACGATGTCGTTTTGGCCCTGGGTCTTGACACCAAAACGGTGCCGTTCTGAGGGGCCTATAAAAGGCCTAAGTCGGTTAAAAAAAAATCATTTTAAACGGGGAGAGAAAAAAAAGGGGAGAGAGGGGAGAGCAGAGAAGCCCGGGGCGATTTCCGGTGGTCGGTCCGACCACCGGCCGGTCACCGGACCGGTCGCCGTCCGGTCGTCGGCCGTTCACCGGCGCCGGTGCCGGCCACCGTGCACGGTGGCCGGAAAAGGTAAATTTTTCTCTCTTTTTTTTATTTATTTTTTTATACTCTTTTATACTATTTATAACGTATCTTTGAACTAAAAAAAGAACTGAAGAGTAAAGAAAAAAGGGATTCGAAGCAAAATATACCTCTGAGTTCTGATTTTGGGTTCGTTTGGTATTTTGGTTCACTGATTTGGTGCTATTCCGTCGTTAGAGCCACTGCTTTTGTATTATTAACCTATTATTCTGATTACCAAATGTTCTCTGCTTTGTATTGATTTTAAAAGAAAAATGTCAAAAAAAAAGGGTCTTTACAACATATTTCAATCGGTTTTATATAGCCTTTTTACACTGATTTTTCTATTATTTCTTTTCTGCTTGCTGTCCTTTCTTTTAATGGTTGCAGGTGCCATGGGCGGTGGGATGTGACCCAAGCGGCGGTGGCAGCTGCTGAGTCAGAGGCCAAGTGGGCAGAAGCAGGTGCCGAGTCAGGGGCCAGTGGGTGCTTCGGCAGAGAGTAGGTGGTGCAAGTGGGATTAGATGGCTAGGGTTTTGGTTGGGCCACGGGTTTTGGGGTGTATTGGGCCTAGTATTGGGTTAAGTGGGTAGTTTTAGTTAGGGGCTGGTTTTGTAACGGGTAAGGGTTGCTGTTGGGTGTTAGGCTTAGTTGTTTGGGTTTGTTTGTGAATGGGCCCGGGCAAAATAGGCCGTGTACAATATTATTTTTCTTAAATTGGTACCTAAACTTTTTCGAGGTTAAAAGTGATACCTAAATTATTTTGTTACCCATTTTACACCAAAATGTTAAATCCGTTAAAAGAATTCTAACCAATAATAGATTGCCGCATCATATAAAATTTTAAAAAATTAATTATTTTATTTTATACATTATTTTTCTCCTTTTGTTATATTTTTCCTTTTTATATTTTTTCTTCTTTTATAATATTAGACAATGCCAACAATACTTAAAATTGGCTCTCCTAAGGTCAAGATGCTAGCAATTAATTTGTTTTTGAATCTCACCACATTCTTTCATCGATTAAAACTAGTGTGTTTAGAACTGGACCAAACCTTCGATAGGAACTGGAATTGGTTAGGGTATTGATCTGGAGATAGGGGTTGAATCAATTGACCCGCAAACCAGTACAAATCAATTTAACTGAGCTTAAAAAATCGGTTGAACCAATTGAATCAGTGTTTTCTATTTTTAAAAATTTTATGTTTTATTTTTATGAATTTTAATAATTTTTTAAATATATAAAGAAAAAAATAATTTTTTTACTACACGGTTATTTTAATTTAATATCATTTTTTTCAAAATAAACATAACATTTTGACTAACTATTAAACTAACATGTATATGAATTTAGGAAAAAAAATGTAGTTTAAGTACCACTTATGAAAAAAAAATGTTTAGATATCAAAATGAGAAAAATAACATAATTTAGTTATCAATTTGTGGGATAAAACTTCTTTTAAAATAGACTTAATAATTTAACTAGCGGAAATACTAACTTGAGAAAAAAAAAAAAGACAATTTTACATTTTATAGTTTAAAATTTTCACTTACCTTTTATTATTTGAAAAATGTCCACTTACCTTGAGATTTAACCAAAAATACGCTAACTGTTGTAAAGTTTAATTATTAAATGAATTTTAAATAAAAAATAACTTTACCATTTATTAATTATTATTCTATTTATATTTCTTACCTTCTATCTTTATATTAATGATTTTTAATTCAAAATCTAATTAATTATAGCTTTTTAATTGTTGTTAAATTAAACTATACATTGCTTTATATTCTAATATAATAACATGTATAATATGTTTTCTGATTAATATATAATTTTTTAAGTTACAAGGTCCAAATAATTATAAATAAAATTAATTACTGTGAAACATGACCGGATTGATAATTATAATATATTTAGACTTAAATCAAAATAAATCTATAAAAACGTATACATAACAAGACAAAAACCAAAATAAATATGAATTGAGAATTCATGTATAGTTTACACAAAATGAGATCTTAAAGTTCTCGGGCCTTAAATTTGCCATTAAGCGAAGATCTCATTAGATGTATTTTTTTAATTTTTATCTTGTCTTATTTTTTTTTAGATAATTTTTATACAAACACATATTAAATATTTAAAAGACATAATGATAAATTTAGCTCTTAATGTTCACATCTTCTGCCAAGTCATTTTTTCTAATGAAAATGTTGACTAAAACATTTTTTTAACAATGTTAGTGTGGTAACCCCCGTAGTAGTTCACTGTTCTTCATGCTAACATAACACTTTTTAACATAACATAAACCTAAATATACTAAACGTACAAACCCAAACCCCGAAAATAAAACACAACTCTCTTAAAGTTCTCTCAAAAGGGGTACAAAATTCTCCCTATAGTTACCACGAAAACTCTCACCAAAACTCATCTGTGACTACATCTTGTCGTCCCCAAAAGAAAAGCTCCGTAGTACTACATTTTTAACTGCCTTATTGAAACAGGGATACAAGGCCCCTTTAAATAGGTTAAGTTTAAAGGGCTAAAATGACTAAAATAACCCTGAAGTAATTAGAGTTATACTGGGAAAAGAAGTACATGGAAAAATTCTCTAATGAAGAGGATAAAAAAATCACGAGCAAAGAAAGCTTCACTAAGCAGCAAACAAACGTAAAATACAAGTTGAAGAAAAATAAAAGCAAACCCAAATCCCGAAAACAAAGCCCTAACTCTCATAGAGTTATCTCAAAAGGGGTACAAAATTCTCTCTATAGTTATAAAGAAAACTCTTACCAAAACTCATTTGTGACTACATCTTATCGCCCCCAAAAGAAAAGCCCTATAGCACTACATCTTTAATTGCCTTATCGAAACAGGGATATAAGGCCCCTTTAAATAGACTAAGTTTAAAAGGCTAAAATGACTAAAATATCCTTGAAGTAATCAGAGTTCAACTGAGAGAAGAAGCCTTGTTTGACTATCAAAATGTGGTTGTATTACTTGAGGAATATGTCGCATCGTCATGGCGTCCCATGCATGCTCGTCACGACGTTGCCCTCTACATCAATTGGAGAACTCGTTGCATCGTTATGACATCCCTCATCATGACGTTTCCCCTCGTCACGACGTTGGTGTCTTCCACGTCATGATGTTGTGCCTATTTTGCCTCTGTCTTTGTTAACTGCCTGCAAACTATCTGATAAATATGAGGCATACCCCACAAATAGTCTTTTTTTTTCAAATTAAGTTTATTTAAGTTTTTATAATTAAAGCTAAAGGTTATTTGGAATGTGAACCGAAATATTATAAGGTCGATTTTGATAATGTAAATAGAAAAGATTTTCTTACATCATATCGTGGGGTATGATACCATTAAGAGAATGGTGTTAGACACAAGGACCATAGACAACTTGCAAACTTCTTAATTTGAAACATTTAAGGCTTCAAAATGTGGCTGTATTACTTGATGAATACGTTGTGTCCCTTTTTGTCAATTGGAGAACTTGTTGCATCGTCACGACATCCCTCGTCGTGACGTCTCCCATTGTCACTACGTTGGTGTCTTCCACGTCATGATGTCGTGCCTATTTCACCTCTATCTTTGTTAAGTGCCAGCAAACTATCCGATAAATGTGAGGCACACCCCACAAATAGTCTTTTTTTTCAAATTAAGTTTATTTAAGTTTTTGTAATTAAAGTTAAAGGTTATTTGGAATGTGAACCTAAATATTATAAAGCCGATGCTGATAATGTAAATAGAAAATATTTTATCACATCATATCGTGAGTATGATACCATTAAAAGAATGGTGTCAGACACAAGGACCATAGACAACTTGCAAACTTTTTAATTTGAAACATTTAATGCTTCAAAATGTGGTTGATATGACATTTGCTATTCTAAAAAAATATTTCTCATATTAACAAGATCATATTAGTATAACATAAAAAAAAAAAGGTAAGATCGTACTAACATGTTGTTGAAAAACTAAGTTTGAAAAACGCAATAGAAAATAAGTTTAAGGGAAAAATCAAAGTTTTAATTTTTTTTCCAAAAATAAGAACTTGGCTGTGATATCTAAAGTAATAAACACTTAATCAAAATTGTACATTTTCAATTCGTCTAGGATGAACGCTTCAACCGAGTAGTCTTTTTTGCTATCCTCAAACTCATGCCTGCCGAGTATGGGCTCGCTTCAAATGAAAAAATTTCCACAAAATTACAAGTGGGGTAATTTCACAATTTCTCTAAACATATAGGTTAAATTATAAATAAAAAAAATATCTCTAAAAATCTTCTAAAATAATTTCTTCAAATAATTTTCTCTCTACAACTTTCTTTTGAAATCAAGTGTGTGAAAAATAATTATCCATGGCTCTCTTTATATAGGGAGAGCTTAGAAAACTCAACTATGATTAAACTTAATCACTTTAATATTAAATTAATATAATACTTATCAAGATAAATATTAGATTAAATTTAATATTGAATCTATTAAATGAACAGAATATTTATCAATAAAATAAATATTAAATTTAATATTAATATTAATATAATCACTTTAATAATATATTATCAAGTATTAAATTAAATTTATTAAAATAATATTATTTTTGGAATATTTAATCTGAAATCAAATTATCCGATTGAGTCCCAATGGGAGTGTAATTCTTCTATTGCTCAACAGCGAAGAACCACTACTCACCATCGTAATGCCGCCATTTTCGCCACTGACACCGTCGTGTCCGGTGGTGCCATTGTAGGTATAACACCCTCACGACACCTTGAGCCGATTCAGTCCAGGCCAATAATGGCCCAACCGTTCCGATCCAGTCACCAGTTGGACCATCAATCTAGTTTCACATATTAGGTTTGGTTCAACCAGTTTTTGAGTCTCAATCTTGGTTTTGGGTTCTCGGGCCTAATTTTCGATCCCAAGTCCAATTTTCAAGTTCAATTACCCATTGGGTGTCTAACTTGAAAATTAATTTCTAAAAAATATCATATTTATTTTAATTAATTTGATTAATTTAATTTTACTTGATCTAAATTAATTTTCCCAAAAATCACTAATATTTTTCAAAATTAATTTTTCAAGAAAATTCTTTAATCAAATTCTCTAGTTGAAAATTTCTTATAATCACCCAATTTAATTCCACATCAAATAAACTGACTCAATTAATTATTTCTAAAGTTGTAGAATTTTCTTACTGATTCAAATGCAGTGTGATCGAGCTTTTGTTGAGCTAGTGGAGGGACCAAATCGAACATATACAATTAGGCTAGAGTAATTGTAATTATGTCCAGAATCATCGTTTCAATAATTCACAATTTACTTAATCATGGGGTCAGTACACAAGAAGTACTTTGATTGAAAACTTCTTATTGTATACTCTTTATGAAAGTAATTCATCCAACTGCTTTGTCCAATGACCTCGTCATGTGTATGTTACACTCATATGGTATCCTTAATTCCTTTGAGTTAAATTCGCTCACTCAATACAATCCCATTTTATCTCATACGATTAATACGATCACTATCAACAAATGAATGTGATAAATTGGTTACTCAAGAACGAGCAACCCGTTGCCACGTTCCATATTTATCAATCCACACAATGTCAATGAGAGGATATCATTAACTCTTTAATCAAGCTATGAATTCCATTATTGCTAGTAAAGCCATGTCATATACAAATCATGTACCCAATATATCAGTTACGAGCTCGATCATCTTTAGAGCATAAGCCTCCACTTATATCAAAGCACACGAGTTATATACAAATGGTTAGTGACTAACTTAGAGTTTAGGTAAATCATGTCATGAATGTCACAAGTGAATTAGTTCACAAACGGATTCAAAATTAATTCAACTTGGGTCTAGTCTAACATCTATACCTCTACTCGTGGAGTCAACTACTCCGGTAGCCAAAACTAGCTATCTCCCAAATTGGAATTATAGACGACATAATAATCCTTCTAAGTATTTGAATCAAACGTTCACTTTGATTCTTTTACGAGATTATGGGCTCGTTTAAATTATCTACCGGAGTAAGTTGTCTTTCTCACAATGTAAATGTTCTTATAATGCCACTTAACATCAGTTTGAACTTAGACAATCAATGAGCTAATATTTGTTTGTCACAATTTCGCTATGCATGCAAAACATGAAAGACGAAAACACAAAAGGCATAATAGTGAAATGTGAAATTAAACTTTATTTATTTATAATTCAAATGCATAGAGAACAGTTACATGTGTATTGCAATATGGGCATTAGGGTTAGAATTAATAAAACCATCAAGAAAGAAGCCCTAGTTTAGGTGGTAGAGAGCTTAGTAAAATCCCTAAAGAGCCAAGGTTGAAGTCCCCACTCTTTTCATTTTTCCTTTTTTTTTTTTTTTAGCAATTATGAAACAAACACAATCTAGTACATATATTAAATGTGGTAAAAAAAAAAAAAGACTAAGTATGGTCAACAGACCAAGTGGTAAGGTTTCCAATCCCTCATTGTGTCCAAGTTTGATTCAAGCCAAAACCACTCTTTCATTTCTTTTTTTTTTTTTTCAATTTTAGCAAAATAGGGTCTTTTACTATTAAGCTTTTTAAATTTTTGAAACCCAAACTATTTAATCCATTTTCCTAATTACATGTGGATTTCTATTTCTTTTTAACCCTAATTAGAATTTATTTCTCTTTTCTTTAAATACATCTTTTTCTTTTATTCATTCATTTCCTTTTCATAAAAATATTCATCTTCTTTTATAGGAAATTTTAATTTGATCATGAGTTTGAAACTAAATCTCGCTAAATCCGTTCTTTGTATCAATTTAGCGTAACTCCGTCAATCTCATTTCTAACATGCCAAGATCGGTAAGCATTTTTGTTTCTAATTTTGTAGAACCTTAGAATATTTGAATAACACTATTCTTGACAATCTTTCAAATCGATTTTGAATCTTTTGCAAGTTTTCTCAAAAATCTTGATAATTTTGATAAATCTTGAACGTCGATATTAATTCATGCATATTTTTTGATCGAAGACCCATTGTAGGTGTCCCGAGCCAGACTTGGATGTGAGGATCATCATGTGAAACTCCAAAATTAAAGGGGTGTGTGTGTGTTCTTTTATGAGAAAATCAAGGCAAAATCAAACCTAGCTCAGACCACACGGTCTACCACACGGGTATGTGGACTATACGGCCTCATATACGGTCATGTCACCCCAAAAACCCTAGGATGTTCAAATTTCACATCGCCTGCCACACGATCGTTTTTCCCTTGTAGGTTGAATTTTTGAATTGCCACACGACTGTGTACCCTTCCACACGATAGTTTCAAACTATTTTTAGTGAATTAAATTATACAAATAGGTCCCTGATGAGATGAGATGCTAGAATTCATGATTGATCAATTTAATGTGATATTTATTTATATTTATGAATAGTTTATGTTACTTTTGTATATATACTTGTGATCGTATGAATGACATGTCTACATTATTATTCATATTCAATATATGAAAAGCTTGAATTACTACTGATTGGCCACGAGTTAGAGTATTTAATATGCCTTAATGCATTGTATGGATTGAGTTGATATGAATAGAGGAAGATCAATCAACATATTTACAAGAAAAATGACAAGTGCAGAGCATAACCATGCGACTATTCTTATTTGCAAATTTCTGTGTATTCACAGTCAAATGGAAAATTCCATCTGTAGGTACTGCTATGAATCCATAGCCAAAGGTCGATTCCAACGACGAGTTTATGTTGTAGAATCTACAACTAAAAAATAGGTTTTATCGGTAGGACTTTTGCTGTGAACCCACAGCCAAAAGCGGATTCCAACCACAATGACTTGTTGTGAGTCCACAACCAATATGACATTGTTATCTGTGAACCAATAGTGGTTTATCCACAACGTGGCAAAAGTAGAGGAGTTTTGGGCAGAACTCCTACTGTGGTGTGTTACAGTGGGGTAGGAATTATTCTATTTAAAACCCGAAACTGTATGGCATCATTTAAATCATGTGCATACAAAACTAAAAATTATGTTATGATACATATGCGTGAAACTATGTACATATGTTTATACATGCATGGAATATGATTATTGTGGCAATTCTGATGATTTGATTATCTTGAAAACGGTTATTGTGATTTCTGATATATTAGTGATGGTTGCATTTGAAAAACCGATATTATGAACTGAATTGCTATCTTGATTATTTTATGCAATGTTAATAAATGTGTCCTACTGAGTGTCGCATTGGTTTTGTTGTAAATGGACTCACACTAAGCCTTAAAGCTCACTTCCCCTTTAATTTCATCCTTACAGATAACCCACTAGGTTAGGACGCGGCCATGGCATCTGGAGGGTCTCAGCATAATCCAATTTATTTTCAATTTATTAAGACATATTCTTTTGATTTATTTTATTATTTGAGGTTTATAATGTTTTATTTGAACCATGGCATGGGATTCAGGACTTAGGATGTTTTTATTATCGCATGATATTTAATTATGATTTTAATTAAAACATTAAATTTTTACTATTAATTGATGATGTATGAACCCCGATTTTTATTAAAAACTTAAGTAAAGACCATCTTTTCCACCGCTAGAAGATAATTTAAATGTTAAGAAATAATAAATCGACATCTAAACTAAGTTTTCTAATAAACTAAATAAATGTTTTAAATAAACTCTTTTCAAAAACTCTGATAACCCTGTTAGGCCATCTCAATTGTTGGTGTAGTCTTCCAGATATGGGTTTAACGTCTAGGCCGGATCGAGGAGGTTACAGAGCACATTTCCTAACACATGTTGCATATTTCATAACTTCAATCATAATTGATATCATCCAAATTTCGAAGAGTATATAGAAGAATGAGATATAGATTATCTTAATGATGTAGATTCAAATTCAAATGATGATGAACTCGATTAAAGAGCAACGAATGATGATAATGAGAGTATGTTAAATATTAAAAAGAGAATAACCGAATATATATGCACTAGATTAATTAGATAAAATTGCATATGATATTTATTTTTTTATTATTTTTATTACAATATAATACATATGATGATTTGATTTGATTTTTTGTTTTTTATAGAAATTATTATTATACTAATATTTTTATAGTTTTTAATTTTTTTAAAAAATATAAATTATATAACGGTGTAATTACAGTTTGTACTACCAAACATGCACATGAAATTACAATATAATTACTCTATCAACCAAACACATTTAGGGAATCACAATTTTTGGTAATTACAATATTATAATTACACTTTCATTCAATTACTCTATATTGTCTAAACAAATCCTATTATAATTATGAAATAGTAATAATTATACTTTTATTTAATTAGTATTGACGAAATTTATGATTAATTTTTTAAATTACCCTTTTTAACATAATCTATGGATTCTTTTGGCATGCTAACATGTGAACTTGTCAACAAACTTGGAAGAAATCCACGTTATTACTCGGCTTCTTCGTTTGAGGACCATATGCTTCTGTTGAACTTGTCTGACTGGTTAATTCCGCTGCCAAAAGTGGACTTTCATAATTTCTTTATCTACTTGTATATATTTTGCCTTCATTTTTATTAAATTTAAAATTTAAAATTTAAAATTTTATTTTTTAAAATTTAGTTATTTTTTAAAAATTTTAAAATTCAGGTCTAATTATTAACACTTTAAAAATTTTTTATTAAATTTTTTTGTGACATTTTCAAATAATTATGTAACTAAAAAATATAACTTTGTAATAAATTTAAATTTAAAAAATAAAATTTAAAAATTTTAATAATGAAACTAAATTTTAAAATCTAAAAGGTAGAAGGATTAAATTTTTAAAAATAAAAGTATAAGGACTAAATTTTAAATTTGAGAAGAATACATAAACTTATGATATATCTTAACTGAATTTTAAATCTAAAAAGAATACATAAACTTATAATATATTTTAACTTTATGTTTATTAAAAATAATTTATAAGTAATTAATTAAATTTAAATAAATTGAACTCAAATTAACCAACCAAAATAAATATAGAAAATAATTCATATATTTATGCTTGATGAAACTTAAATATGAACTCTTAATTCTCTATTAAGCAAAAAATTCATTTGCCATAATCATACTTTTCTAATTTACTAAATATAAAAATATATTTCCATTCCTTATATGAACAATAGTTTTCACGCATTTATTATTATAATGATATTGTTATTTTGACTAATAAATAGTTATTTAGTTTCTAAAAAATCTTAGAAAGGAAAGAAAATTCTAAAAAGGAAAGAAAAAGACGTGTTGATCTTCCATACTATTTGACCAGGCATAGATGCTAGTAAAATTATTATCGAAACCGTCGGATAGTATTTTATCATTTTTATTAAAATAATAAGTAAATTAATTCATGAATTAATTCTTCTTTTTTTAAGTTTTATCTTTGATAAAATAGTTTAATAATAACACGTGATATATTATATGTACTGGATGAATTTTTTAATAAAATAATTAATTATATCTAGTGACTAACTTATCTAATTTTTAAATATAAAAATTATTAATACAAAACTCCATTATACTTTTACCGTCTATCCCTCGACATATTATATATACCTTGCACGCCGAGCGTTTAACGACCCAATTTTTTTTTGTTGACTGAGTGGAAAGCTGAAAGCATGATCTTTAGCAATATGGTTTTGATACCACAATGCAAAAGCAGAGTAATCTTATTTCTATGGTTATTAGGGATTATAGCTTTGTTAAATGGTTCGGCCGTTGAAGCTCGGATTCGTCGGTATAAATGGGAAGTGAAGTACGAATACAAGTCCCCTGATTGTTTAAAGAAACTGGTAATAACCATCAATGGCCGAACACCAGGTCCTACAATCACCGCCCAGCAAAATGATACTATCATTGTTGAGCTCACCAACAGTTTGTTAACAGAGAATGTTGCAATTCACTGGCATGGAATTCGACAGATCGGAACACCCTGGTTTGATGGAACCGAAGGAGTGACTCAATGTCCGATTTTGCCAGGAACCACTTTCAAGTATCAGTTTGTTGTCGACAGAGTAAGTTTGTGTTTCAAGTTTCAAGGCTTTTTTTTTTCCTTCTAATTTGAGATTTATACACTGAAATTCCAAAAAAATTTGTATTCGATTTAGGCTGGAACATACTTGTATCATGCACATTATGGGATGCAAAGAGAAGCTGGGTTATATGGATCAATCATTGTTGGACTTCCTGATGGAAACTCCGAACCTTTTACCTATGATTATGATCGGAATATTATACTCAATGATTGGTACCATAAAAGCACTTATGAACAAGCTGCTGGCTTGTCTGCTATTCCCTTCCAATGGGTTGGAGAGCCTCAGTCACTCTTGATCCATGGAAGAGGAAAGTTCAACTGCTCTACTTTAACTACTCCAAGTTTAGACGCTGGTATTTGCAATGCTACAAATCCAGATTGTGAGCCTTTCAGATTAATCGCAGTCCCTGGAAAAACTTATCGATTGAGAATCTCTAGTTTAACTGCTCTATCAGCCCTCAGCTTCCAAATTGAGGTATTTCTTAATATTGTAAAATGGGTTCAAATTGTGCCTGTTTTTAAATCTGGAAGCTAATTTGTGTCTGTTTCAGGGTCACAATATGACAGTGGTCGAAGCTGATGGGCATTACGTTGAGCCATTTGTTGTACAAAACTTGTTCCTTTACTCAGGGGAGACATATTCAGTCCTAGTAAAAGCCGACCAAGATCCCACAAGGAATTATTGGATAACATCCAATATTGTTGGTCGATCAGCACCCAATACTCCTCCTGGTCTCGGCGTTTTCGTTTACTATCCAAATCATCCGAGGAGATCTCCTCCCACAACTCCTCCACCTCCTCCTCTATGGAATAACACTAACCCTCGATTAGCTCAGAGTCACGCCATTAAAGCACGCCAAGGTTACATTCACACTCCACCTTCACGTTCAGACAGGGTCATTGTGTTCCTCAACACACAAAACACGATCAATGGGAATGTTCGGTGGTCGGTCAACAATGTCTCTTTCGCACTTCCTCATACACCTTACTTGATCGCACTCAAGGAAAATCTAACCCATGTGTTCGATCAAAACCCACCTCCCGATGGGTACGACTTCCAGAATTATGATATCCGTATAGTACAAGAGAACAGAAATGCTACTTCGAGCAATGGAGTTTACAGGTTGAACTTCAACTCAACTGTGGATATTATACTTCAAAATGCCAACTCCATGAGTCTTGATACCAGTGAGACGCATCCTTGGCATTTACATGGACATGATTTCTGGGTATTGGGGTATGGGGAAGGGAAGTTCGATATGTTCAATGATCCAAAGAAGTATAATTTGGTGAACCCGATTATGAAGAACACAGTGCCGGTACATCCTTATGGATGGACTGCTTTGAGGTTTAGGGCTGATAACCCAGGAGCTTGGGCATTCCATTGCCATATAGAATCCCATTTCTATATGGGTATGGGCGTGGTATTTGCAGAAGGGATTGATAAGGTTGGCAAGTTACCATCTTCTATTATGGGCTGTGGTGAAACTCAAGGTCTTTACGGGCCCTAGTACATATCCTTACACCTTAATTCTTTTTTTTTTTTTTTTTTGGTATTATGGATTGTATAAAAAGATTATATTCGTATTTATTTAAAAAATAATTAAAAATTATTTATTTTATAAATTGAGTTATATTATTACGAATTTTTTTATAAATTAATAAAAAAATCAATTAAAGCTCAAATTAGGATAATTTTTAGGAGTTGTTTGTATAAAGGTCAAATCTTTAAAATGGTAATAAAAATTAATATTTACAAAAATATTTAAATAAAAGCTTTTATCCCACTGAAGTCTAGTCTCACGGGGCTAGACCTTTCGTCTTGCAATCCGTGCGGCCTTAGGCAATTTTTTTGCCCAAGCTCGCCTAAGTCAGCCTTTACACCCAAAAGTGAGGATTCTTTAAGAACTCCTCCAAGGCACCAATTATAGAGCAGAAGCAATTTATGCCAAAAGAAGCTTACAAAGAACAACAGAAAGCCAAAAAAAGAATGCACGCAAAGTGTTTGAGTAAACGCTCAAAGAATTCTATTACACTTAAGAATTCAGTATACAATGGATGCTTTACAAATGAGTGGGAGGCTCTTTATTTATAGTTGAGCTCTCCCAAAATCAATGGTCAATATCAAAATACATCGACGGATGAGATTAGTCTATCCCTTGATTTTAGGGATTTACAAGATTACATCCTATCAAATCAAATCTAATCTTTACAAGATATGATTTCCTCTATCTTTTAAGATTAGTTACCCAAAATAGCCTATGTTGCCATAGCTTTACTATCAGGCCAACCAGGCTTTCAATCTGACAAGCTTCTCTAACATTTCTTGGAATCGGGCCAGTTCTCGTAGGCTAAATGATCCCCATCTAATCAATCAACCTCCATGGGGCACGTCTTATGCCATGGTCATGGGCTTCGAACTTAGGCCCGTGACACTAGTTTGTAGTGAAAATTAGGTGAATTCTTACATAACTAAAATAGAACAAATGTCATTATTTTGAAGCTTGATATATAACATTTGAAAAATTCTTATTTGAAGACTTTGAAAAGGGCCGTTATTTGATCATTTTGAATGATTTGACCTTCACTTAGGCCCGGTTCAGCAGTGCTTTTGAAATGGACTTTTCCCCTTAAAAAGCACTTCTCACTTAAAAGTATTACCAAATAGATATCAGTTGAGTAAAAATTTCAACTTAAAAAAAAGTGTTTTTTAGCAGATAGAAAAGTTAAAATTTTTAATTTTTTCCTCAGTAAAAAGTGCTTTTGCTGCTATTTATATTTTTAACCTTAGTTTATCTTCTCCAAAAGGCACGTTAGAATATCCATTTTTTCTTTCAAAGTTCTTTCATCTGGTTCTCTTCTCTTTTGTTCCTCTTTTAATTCTTCCACCGATGAGTTTCTTTTCTTCTTCTTCTCTTCAAGTTGTTCATTTTTTCTTCTCTTTCAGTTTAGTTGTTTTCAAATTGTTTAAATTTAATAAATAATTAATATTAATTACTTAGAAATATTTAAAATTAATATTATATATTAAAATATTAACAATAAGTTATAATAAATAATTTTTATATTCTTGCTAAAATATCATAATATTAACTAATTTGAATATTATTTAAATGCATATTTGTTGCTTTATAATATAATGTCTAAAATGGACATTTTATTTCTTAAAAACACTTTTTGACAGCAATACTATACACTTAAATTTTAAACAAAATTTCCCAAAAGAACTTCTCAAAAGCATTTTTCAAAAGATCTCATTTAAAGAAAAAGATATCAGATCTATGGAGTTTCGATCCGCAAGGACCATGATTGGGAATTGTTTGATCGTCTTTCTCCTAGTAAGAGGCAAAATATAATCAACTTGAACTCGGGACAGCTATTCGAAATCTTAGTGAAAGACTGGATTTGTTATCTCATGTTTGCTTTTCGTGAAAAAATACCAATTGAAGTGGAGGGTTTCTTCAAACAACAAGGAGTTGGGTCAACTATTTAATCAAATGATATTGAGCATGTTTCCCATCTTTTCTTGAGAGGCAAGTGGGCTATTTCTTTGCAAAATTGTGCTCAATTTCATATGTGGGATCTCTTCGTCAGTTGGGAGAAGAATCCACACAAATCGAATTTTTTGAAGAACATATCGAAAGAGAATTGAATTTAGTTAGACAATATATAATTTAACCATTATGTCAACAACTCATAAAAGTTTAAACTCCAATTTTAAACATTTAAACATTTAAACTCCAATTTTAAACATTTAAAAAATTACATGATGTGGGAAACTTGGGCATGGTGAAAGTTTCTGTCCCTTTCGCACTATGGTTGAGCCTTCCAAAATTACCTTTGGATAGGACATTTCTCTTCGGGCGGAGGGCCGGCGACGGAGTTTAACGTTCAGCAAGTGGTTGAGGGAAGCTGATGGTACGGTGTGTGGTGATTCGATTTTGGCAAGTAACCAAAAGAGAGCTAATTTAGGGGGGAATGGGGATTTTATAAGTAATCAAGGGAGTGATTTGACCCATACTTATTATGCTTCCAATCTTTCTCATTTAAAGTAAAATCAAATGATGGCGGTTATGGAAACTGATAATGAGTATGATAAGGAAATGAGGGAGTTTGTTAGGGCCAGAGATGGTGTTGGGCCTATAGATTCAATTCTAGAGGATGAGAATGACCCAATTCATTCGGTTGATGGGAAGAAATGTCAACGTGTGTTGCATGGCATTGGCATTGTTTCTAAAGTTGATTCAATTAGCGATAAGGGTGAGATATCGGCTGGCTCTGCAGGGCAGAGCAGCCGGATGCAATGAAGTTTATAAGTTAGAATGTTCGTGGTTTGGGAAGATCACGGACGGTTAAGAGGCTCAAAAATAAATTACGAGCCATTAATCCCCAAATCTTGTTTCTAATAGAAACAAAACTTAATGCGAAAGATATGGAGTTGGTACGATTAAAACTTGGTTTTCCTTGTGGTATTGACGTTGGTGCTGTTGGTTCTAAGGGTGGGCTATCTCTGGGATGGAAATGCAATCTGATGGTCTCGCTTAGAAGTTACTCTCATTTTTACATAGATGCTGATATTAGTGATAGTAATTTTGGGGTTATGTGGAGGTTCACTGGGTTTTACGGTAACCCTGTTAAGCGGTTAAGGTCAAGGTCTTGAGATCTTCTTCGTGACCTCAAAGCTAATAATTCTGGGCCGTGGCTTATGGTCGGGGATTTTAATGAGCTAATTAGTTCTTTTGAGAAGAAAGGAGGCCGTCTTCGTTCGGTGCGCCAGATGGTCGAGTTTAAAAACGCTCTTAAGGATTGTGGTCTTGTTGATTTGGGTTATAGTGGTAGATGGTTCACATGGGAGAGAGGAAGGGTTCAAGCCACAAATATTCGTAAGAGATTGGATAGGAGGGTTGCTAATATTGAATGGATGGAATTTTTTCAATCATATTCGGTTAAACACCTGAGTCATTCGATCTCGGATCACTGTCCGATCCTTATAAACACGATTGGCAGGCTTCAGAATGGTGGGTATTCAGGAATAAATCAATTCCATTTTGAAGCTAGTTGGTGCTTGGACCAATCTTTTGAAAAAGTTGTTAAGCAAGCTTGGCTTAGGTCAAATAATGATGCGGTTGTTAAGTTAACTAAGGCAGGCTAATTTTTGAAGTTGTGGAATCGTTTGCGCTCACGAGAGCTTAAAAAACAATGTATGAGGCTTGAGGAACGTCTGAGCTACCTCCATGCACAGGACCCTACTGATGATAATTTGGAAGAAATTTTGGAGGTGCAATTAGGCCTAAATATGGAGGCGGATAAGGATAAAATCTTTTGGGAGCAGTGTGCTAGGGTTAATTAGCTAAAGCATGGGGATAAGAACACTCGTTTCTTCCATAAAACAGCCATTTCTCGACATAACCGTAATCGAGTTGTGGGACTAACAAATGAAGAGGGAAGATGGGTTACTCAACCGGAGGAAATGTTGAAAACGGTCGTAAAGTTTTTTGGCGCTCTTTATACAGCTTCAAATTCGGTTGGTGAGTATCGGTTGCTTGAGCTTGTTGAACAAAAGGTCACTTCGAACATGAACGATGAGTTATTGAAGCCTTTTACGAATGAAGAAATTAAGCACGTGGTTAAATCAATGGCGCCTCTCAAGGCTCCGGGAATAGATGGATTTCCCGCTCTGTTTTTTCAAAAATACTGGGATATTGTTGGGGGTGATATCTGCTGGTACTGTTTGGCAGTCTTAAAAGGGGAGATCAATATGGGTGAGATAAATAAAACTCATATCGTTTTGATTCCAAAAGTTGATAAGCCTAAAAATCTCTCTCAGTTTCGTCCAATAAGCTTGTGCAATGTGATCTATAAAATCATTGCTAAAGTTTTGGTGAATCGGATGAGCCTCGTGTTGGGTTATTGTATTAATGAAGCTCAGGGCGCTTTTGTTGCAGGCTGACAAATTTCTGACAATACATTAATTGCTTATGAGATTTTACATTCTCTTAAGACCAGGAAGCATTGTAAGCAAGGGAATTTTACGCTAAAACTCGATATGAGTAAAGCGTATGATCGGGTGGAATGGGATTTCTTAGCGGGGATGATGTCTAGGTTGGGGTTCTATCAAGAGTGGATCATTCTTATCATGAGGTATGTTTGCTCAGTGACTTTTACAGTAGGTATTAAAGATGGCATAAGTGAGGTGTTTTCTCCGTCGCGAGGATTGCGGCAAGACGATCCGCTTAGCCCTTACCTCTTTCTGATATGTGCAGAAGGACTTTCTACTTTGCTTAATGAAGCAAAACAAAAAAGGATGATGTTAGGTGCCCCGATAGGCAGAGGACGCTTTGCGATCAACCACCTCCTTTTTGCTGACGATTGTATCTTATTTGGGGATACTTCAGCGGATGGGGCTCATACCGTTCGTAGTATTCTTAAAGAGTATGAAGTGGCCTCGGGGCAACAGGTTAATTTCGATAAATCCCTTATTTATTTTGGAGCAAGTGTGGATCAATTGGTTAGGGATCAAATCACAAACATTTTGGGGGTTCGAGTTGCTGTTAATCCAGAAAAATACTTGGGGTTGCCTATGATGGTTGGCAAAAAGAAACGCTGGGCTTTTGCAAACTTTGTAGACAGATTTCGAAAGCAGATCGAGAGCTGGAGAATGCATTTTCTTTCAATGGGAGGTAAGGAAGTTTTTGTTAAAGCGGTCTTACAGGCTATCCCTATCTATGTTATGCAATGTTTTGAACTTCTGAAAGCTATCTGTCATGCGTTAGAAGGCATCATGAATAAATTCTGGTGGGCTAATGGCAAAAATGGGAAAGGTATTCACTGGTGTACTTGGGAGGATCTTTGCTATCCCAAAATGCTTGGAGGTATGGGTTTCCGTGATCTCTCGTTGTTTAATAGGGCTTTATTAGCTAAACAGGCTTGAAGGTTATTCACTCAGCCCGAGTGTCTTTTAGCAAAGGTACTCAAAGCTTGTTATTTTCCTTTTAGTGATTTTTTATCTGCAAAGGTTGGGTCTTACCCATCTTTTACCTAGAGAAGCATATGTGGTGCCCGAGAATTAATTGTTGATGGGTTATTTTGGCGCATTGGTAATGAGAGGGCTATGAACATCTGGAATGACCCTTGGTTACCCGGTCCTAGTAATAGTCGGTTGTCAGTTTATAATATGTGTACTCAATGGACAACAGTAGATCAGTTAATTGATGAGAACTTGATTACTTGGAAGGAAGATATCATCTACAAGTTTGCTGATCATGAGCAAGCAAGACGGATTTTTAATATTCCACTGGCTAATATTAATGCGGAAGATGTATTGGTTTTGCGTCATGACAACACGGGGGAATACACTGTGAAGAGTGGCTATCGGGTGCTTCTCTCTGGGAGGTCTCAATTCACTGGTTGCAACATGGATCCTATCGGTAATTACAAAAAATTTTACAAGATGCTCTGGGAGCTTTAGCTACCTTCTAAAATTAAGATACATCTATGGAGACTATCTAAAAACTATGTACCTCATCTCTGCAATCTTAACAAACGAAGACTAACTATGGAGGTTGTTTGTCCGTTGTGTAAGGCAGCTCCGGAAGACTCAGACCATCTTTTATGGTTCTGTGAAGTATTGCGATGTCTTTGGCAACTGCTGAATCTTCGGGTTGATCTTGCTAGGGATAATTTGGATGGCAAACAACAATTAGTTAGCACATTTATTACAGCCAATGATGTTGATAGGAAAATGATAACTATTTCATTTTGGGCACTTTGGTTTCAACGCAATAAGTTAGTGCATGAAGGGCGAAATTTTTCTATGCAGGAGCTATTGCATTTTATTCAAAGTTATGCAGGAGAATTGAATGTAGGCTGTGTGAATGAGTCTCTTCCTATTTCTACAGGTTCTGTTTTCTGGCGACCTCCACTACCTGGTATCATTAAACTAAATTTTGATGCTTCGTTCATCAGTGATTCTAATTTCTCAATTACAGCAGTGGTTGCCCGTAATGATCAAGGTTTAGTAATGGGTGCATGTGCTTACCAACATACTGACATCGCCAATGCTGTTGTGGCGGAAGCCAGAGCCTGTGAGCGTGCGCTCCTGTTCGCGATCGACATGGGTTTCAAGAAGATCGTCCTGGAGGGGGATTCCTTAACAGTTATAAAGAAGCTCCATTCTGTAAAGGATGATAAATCGGTGATTCGGTCCATAACGCGGAATATTCGTATGTGGGCAAAGGCTGTTGAAGAGGTAACTTACGCTTTTACTCCAAGAAGGGGGAATCGAGCTGCGCATCGTTTAGCTGTGGAGAGTCGCTGTTGGCCTTTACCGCGCTGCTGGGTTAAGGAGGTACCTAGATGTGTAGGTTCTCTTGTGGCTGAAGACTGGGCAGATTGGCTTCGTGAGCAAGGCTGATAGTTGCGGTTTGTGCTTTGAAGAGTAGAGAAGGTTCCTAGAATCTCTATGATGTGGGTTTTCAAAGCTGGTACCCTCGTTGAAGCGATTATGATTTGATGATGATGTGGGAGGCTTTAGCTGGGTTTCGTCGTTTGATTCTTTTCGGGGATGGTTCTGGCTCTTGTTTTCTTCTTTTTTGCGTCTGTTGAGTTTTGAAGTTGCTTTTCTGTGTGCTTATAGTTTTCTTGTTTCTGGCTTTGTTTGGCCTGGTTTTGCTGTTTTTTCATTTTTTTTGACTGTTGGATATTATTTTATTTTCTTTGGATTTTGTGTGGCCAGTTGTGTCATCCCTTTATTTAATGAAATTCAGTTCATTTTGACTAAAAAAAATCACATGAGATCAATTATAATATTATAAAATTTAACTTTTATCAATTCAATCAAAACTTTATTTATATATAAAATTTTCAGTAATGTAATTTATTATAATAATTTGAAATTTAAGGGTAAGCGGGTTTCTTCTATAGCTTATTGTGTTGAGGGTTCAGAATAGTTGACACTTGCCGTATGCTACAAGACAAACCCTACCGACGGATTTATTTAATTTATACGTCAAGAAGCAAGCTTTCTGCCATGCGTTTTAGATTCCATTTTGTCAATTAATTCATGTTGAAATTTTGAATAAAAGCCTTGTATTAATCTCTCAACATCCGAGTCTCGATATTAACATTATTTTCGTAAGTTTTGACTGTAATAAAAGAATTTGAATGAAAGAAAATAATAAATTGGACAAATAGATTCCCACGCAGAATTGGACAAATAAAATAATAATAATAAAATATATGGATTAAATTTTGAAGAACTTAATTTAAATAATTAAATTTAAAAAATTACCTTAATTTGTGATTAAAAAAAAGTCTGCATTTGAGCCTAGATTTGAGGGGAAAAAAGTTTATATTTAAGCAAATTTTATTTTGATATTAACTTTCGTTTCTTTTTTTTCCATAAACATAAAATGTTTTAATAAATAGAAAAAAAATATGTTAAAAGTAATTTTGTGCTTTATTCCTAAAAACTACTATTAATCAAAATACATGTTTTTATTAATTAACTATTTATTAATCGAATTGACCTTTTTATCCTATTTTTTCAACCATACGTTAGCCGAGCGTTACACCGAAACTAGTACAATAGCGGTTTCAAAAGCACAATTGAGGAGTTCCTTTTCCTGCATTATTCTCTAATAAGGGCACTTGTATTTTTTATTTAGAAAAAGGGTACTAGTAGTTTTATTTAACAAAATAGGAAACTTTTCTTTAAGTTTATTACCATTTTCTTACATCAAATTTGTATATCTTTCGATTCTTTTTTTTTTCTATTCTCCAAAAAATATATCATAAATAGTCGTCTTCGCAAAAACTTCTAATCAAACGTTGTAAGAAACCATGAACATGGAAAGAAGAGAAATTCATCGCTTGAGGTTTTTCATTGCTTTCTTGCATAATCTAAGCAAGAGAGTTTCAAATTTAACTTGTAGGTCATTAATATAGAAAATTCATTGATATTTATGTGGCATATAAAAGTCGTAAGAGGATTCATAGTCTTTCCACTTTTGCTTTTCTTAAGTTCAAATTTGAATCGGACCTTAGGAAGATATTGGTGGAAGGGTTGATGGTTTTGTTATCCATGTCTCTAAAGGTAGATATGAGAGAGACATTGCGAATGTCGAGCTCGAGAAGAGTAATGGGGCAAGGGAGGTTTTGAGGCCATTTTATAGGGGTTTTGGTAGAGATTCAAGACTGTATAAGTGTCATGAGGCTAGAACTTAAGTTTCATAAACCATGCGGCCTTAAACATAAACTTAGCTTCAAATACGCTAAGTCAACTTAACTCTCGAAATATGTGAATTCAAAAAAGAAATACTCTAAGGCACCGAAATAAAGTAGAAACAAACTCTTAACGAAGAAGTAAAAAGCGAACAGAAAAATCACAAGAAAGCTAATCACATCAAGTATTTGAGTAAATGCTCTCAAATGTTCTGTATTACTCAAGAATGAAGTGATTACAAATGAAGGGAGAAGACTCTATTTATAGTCTCCATGATCCAACGATCTAGTTTAAAATACATTAATGGCCGAGATTGAAGGCAATCTACCCATATTCCCACCCTCTTCCTAGGGAGAAATTATTTTATGGACCCTTCCTAACACATCCTCCATGATCCCTTTGACATTATTTAATGATATTTCAACAATTTTTTCCATGTCATTGACACATAATTTTGGTAATTTTTTTCCCTGAACCCAAACCCCAAACCCTAAACCCAAGCCTTAAAATTGAACCCTAAACCTTGAATCCCAAACCTAGATTCAAGGTTTATGGTTTAGGTTTAGTGTTCGAGTTTAGGGTTCAGGATTTAGGATTCGAGGTTTAGATTTAAGGTTAAGGTTTGGGGTTTGGGGTTTAGGGCTCAAGGTAAAAAAAATTACCAAAATTATATGTTAATGACATGGAAAATTTTGTTGAAATGTTATTAAATAATTGAAAAAGGACCATAGATGATGTGGTGGGAAGGATCCATACAATAATTTATCCCTCTTAAGAATTGGAAAGAGTAATTAGGTGCTCCAATAAAATCCAATTCAATATGTGAGATACATTAATTACAGTGGTTGCCTAAATATGCTATAGATGTGTCATTACAAGTAAATACACTCAAATTTAATTATAATGTGACTTTTCAAATGTGCCCTAAGTGAAAAATAATATAGCAAAATGAAAACATGAGAAAAAAGATAAATTCCTAGGAAAACATGTACCAAGTAATCACTGGTTTCCTAGAGTGATGCTATTTATGAAACTGGTTTTAATCTCAAACCCTAAGCGTCGCTTGGGCCTTTTCTGCTTTTAATTGGCTTTTGACGACCAACCACCTATCATCGGTGGTTGGCTGTCCCTCATCCCTTCTCTTCCCTGTCTTGTTTCTTTTATTCCCTCCTCTCGGAATAATAACCCATGCGGGCCTTGCCTGATCCTTTGTGGTTGTTATCCTCTCTATTCTAAATGGGCTTTTGTTCCAGAGGGCTTAGTGTGATGCTTCTGACGCTAGTGATATCCCGTTTTCAGGATGAGAGATTTCATTAGGACTATGGATGGTGGATGCTTGGGTAGCGCCAAAACCTTCGAATGTTGCTCTTTGGTTTTGTTTCCAACAGGCTCGAAGATTGCCATCATCTGATTAATCAATATAAGGTTGCTAATCTATGTTCAATGCCACTGGTGGCTTACCTCTAACTGTTGAGGTGGTTTCAAGTTTTTGGACTCAATTCGGCGTCTCTCAATTGGTCGTTGGTGATATTTGATTGCTTTTGAGATGTGCTTCGGTATTTTCTCCATTTCTTGTAAGCAAGGTTCACAGTGGAAATAGAGGTTGTTCAGTAATGGGGATCATACGAACTAATGGTTTATATTAGTGGTTAATGCCTAAGTGAATAGTGATGATCCCTCATCTATTTCTCCTTTTAGAAGGGTTGACCGCTTCTTTTGAGGACTTGGTTGTTTGGACCCATTTTACCTTGGCTAAATGCCATTATTTATATAGCCTATTTGACTGAATTTTTCTATGAAATGAACCTTTTTTTCGTAAAAAAAGAGTAAAGATTGGTGTCAAGTTAATAAAAAAACAAATTGTTCTCTAAAAAATATAGCAATGTTTCATTTAAAAATATTAGATTATGGTACAAAGTAAAAAAATTCGTAAATATATATAATTTATAAAAATCAAGCTAAACTTTAATTGAAATGATTAAATTGAAGTTTTGAAAATTATAGTTCTCTAAATTTAAATCCAACCAATATAATATATTTATGTGAAAATATGCAATTCTCAAAAAAGCATAACAAAGATAGTAACATACCTAAAATTCCGTATGACTACTAGTCCGAGTTTTGTTGCAAGAAGGTTAGGGTTCAAGGACGATTAAAATTTATAAATGACCTATATCAACAGAAGGTATAAAATTATTTATTGATATAAGGTATTTATAGAAAACTAAAATTTAAATTAAAAATATTAAAAATTGTATTTTTTTAATAAATGATGGGATTTGAGTTAAACATGAATTGGAAATTGATTAACAAATGGAGAAAGTGAAATCCTATGATGGAAATAAGTTGAATGGTGTTGAGTGTAACTGAATTGCAAGTATGTTTGTTTTAAGATTAAGTTTAAAAGAGCTTCGTTTAGGTAATTACATTTAAAAAATCACCTTAATTTGTGATAAATAAAATATCTTCATTTGATGGTGGAAGAAATTTCAGGCAATTTAGAAATAGTTTCTTACTTACGATTACAGTAAAGTAGAAATAAGATTAAACAAAATGTTGACATTTAACATTAGAGCTTATCCAAAATCAATTGCATTTAATTGGAACAAGAGGGGGAATCTGCCTTGTCATCTAAACTTTGTTTCTGCACTATTTTTTACCTCATCATAAAGCAGCAGTAAATTTTTACTTGCAAACCCATTTGTGTTAACCTTTCCATTAATTGCATTGATGTCCTTAAATTTCAAAACATTTTAATCAAGTTATCAAATAATCATTATCGGTTTAATCATATTTTTTCATTACTCATTTTGTAACTTTTCCATTAAATATCCTGCTCCTACAACTTTCATCTACTTTCCATACTTTTTTTTCCTTTTTTATTGTTTCTTTAATCTTTTTCGCTTTTTATAATAAATAATATATGTTACAACTAATTTCTTTTACATTTATAATTAATTATAATATAGTAAAAGCGTCTCTCTTGTCTCTCTTAAATTCAATATTAAGCAAATTGTTCTATCTAAAAAAATTAGAATAATTTAGTTCCCATTAATTTTGAAAGTGTAATTTAGTCCCATCAATCTTGAAAGTCAATAACTATAGGCAATTAATCATAATGTTAATGTTGCCCATCAATTGTACATAATTTTTATTCATATAATAATAAATTTAGTAATATATCAATTTAGTCCTTAATTTAAAATTTTTAAATTTTTTGAAAATTAAAAAAATCTTTTGAAAATTAAAAATGCATATATTTTTAAAAAATTTATATACAAATCATATTAGCGTTTCATGGAGCTAGCCACCTGAGTAATATACTATATAGGCTTTAAGCATGAGTTTAGAAAGTACAAAGATCTAACATGAACTGTAGTGAATTTACTACTTTTGCAATAAATGAAATAAATATCATTTGAGAGTCCATAAGAAGCAACAAATTGAATATTTTCATTTGAAATTTTAAGAATCAAACTGACACCTAAGGATGGTAGAATTATATTTTCCCGACTTTTTTTTTTTAAATGAATTTGTATTTATGAGATATGTCGAAATCATTTTTTTTTGGAAAAAGTCGTCAACTTTATTTAAAAACGAAAATTAGGAGCCGTCAACGATCCTTTTTATGAGGTGGATCGGGTCACCTCGTAAGATAATTGTTTTTAATAAACGGTTTGATTTATTAAAACAGTGGTTTTGGTCTACGAAATTTAGAAAGACGGGTTTGGGAGTCGATTACGTACGAGGAAGGATTAGCACCCTCGTAACGCCCAAAATTGATACCTAGTTAATTAATTAGTGTCTTAGTGTTGAAAAATTGAGAATTTTGAGGAGATTTAAAATACGATCATTTGTTAAAATATAGTTTAATTGAAAAAAAAATTTAGAAACGGACATATTTCACGTTAATCGAGAAAAAGAGTTACGTTCCGTAAGTTAGGACACAATATCTTAAGTCCTCGAAACGAGAATAAGTACAGAAAAATTTACTTATTTTGAAAGATATTTGATTATCTCGATTTTAGAAAGAAATCATATTCCGTAAGTTAGAACACAATTTTTCTAATTCCCGAGACTATTTAAAAATTTATGCTTTGAAAATGTTCGGGTATTTAAATTTATCGAGAAAATGAAAACCCCGTAAGTTAGGGAACGACTTCTCAAATTTTATAAATACAGAGAATCGATTATTTGAGCAAAACAAAAATCTTGTATATCGGATATAACACAAATTTGCAATGTAAGAACAAACTATCATCAACAATAAATAACAAATAACAATAATGAGAAACAGATAAAAAAAATAAGAAGCAATAATAAATAACAAATAAGATAGATAACAATAAATTAAATAAATAAACAAACAAATAATCAATAATAACAATAAGAGCAACAATAATCAATAAGATCAATAAACAACTAAACAAATAATCAAGCTAATAAGAAACAATAAATAAATAAACAAAAATTGATAAGAAGTGTAAATAAAAAGGAAAAAAAAAAAACAAATGCATAAGAGAGCAAAAAACGTTAAATAAAATAAAATAAAAAGGTAATAGTAATATTAATAATTATTATTATGATAATAATATAAATTTCGAAAAGTACATACAGGATATATACAAATAAATAGATAAATAACAAAATGGCAATAATAGGAGATGATGAAAATAAATAAAGTTTATTTAAAAGAGTAGATAAAAAATATTTGATATTAATTAGATTAATCGATTTAATGATATAATAATATTAGTAAACCTAACATTTTAAGAAAAATATAAAGGGATACAAATAAATAGATGTTAGACTAAGATATATATATATATATAAAGTTTAGGCGCATGAATATCAAATAAATATAATAATGATAATAGCAATGATGTTAAATTAATTAATTTGAAGGTAAAATAGCAAAAATAACGAAAAGGGACCAAATTGAATTTTCAAACAAAAATTCGGGGCTAATCCGAAATAAATAAAAGAAAAGAGGATCAAATTGAACGCGCGGATAACAAGGAGGGACTAACTAAGCAATTACGCCTTGCCTCCAAAACGACGTTGTTCAAGCGTGGGCCAATTTGTAAAGCGAAGTAAATTATAGGGCCGAAATAAAAATAAAAAAATAAATTGCAAAACGATAAAAAAACGGAGGGGTTGGATGCGCAAATATCCCCTCCACAAAAAACACGCAGATCCTATGGTCTACAGGTCGGGTCGGTCGGGTTAGAAGCCAAAACGACATCGTTTTGACCTCTAAACCCATGTTTCAAAACGACGCCGTTTCCTTTGCATTATTTAAGCAAATTTTTTTTTCAAAAATTTCATTTAGTCTTAGCCCATTTTAAAAAAAACTCAAATTCTCTCAACCTTCTCTGCCCTTCCCCCTTCGGCCATTGTCCGGTCACCGAACTACCAGTCGTAGGCCGCCACCAGCAGCGGTGGCACTGTTCGCAGTGGCCGAAAAGACCCAAAAACTCACACTTTTTTCCTCTTGACCCCTAAATTTCAGATATGAGATTAGTTTTCTTTAAAAATGGCCAAAAATCCTCAAAATAGGCCAAAGATCTTTCGGCTTTTTAGGTGTTTTTTTTTTTTAAAACGAAAGAGAAAAAGAGAAGGATATTTTGCCACTGTTCATCGGCGATGACATCCTCCGTTGCTTATGGCGTTGAACGCTCGAGCCCAAGGTAAAGTTTTCTCTTTTTTTTTTCTTTTTTATGCTTCGTATATAAAAAATAGAGAAGAATAAAAAAAAAAAAAAAGGAACCACCTTTGGAATCGGTTCCTCATTTTGCTTTCTTTCTATTGATCTTTCGTGTCCAATAATACCACTGTTGTTTGGCTCTTATAGCCGAAATATATTACAAGATATTAGTTTTATTGTTCTTTCTTTTCATTTTTTTCTGCTTTTACTGTTCTTTGTTGTTGCGTGTTTTCTTCTTTGCAGGGGTGGTAGAGGAGTTGGTGGTGGCAGACCTCGAGCGACAAAAACGAGGAGAAGCGGCAATGAGGTTAGGATTTCTTTTGTTTTACTGAGAATAGTTTAGGTTGTGGGCTATTTGGGCTTTAAGGTTTTGTATTATTTGGGTTTAGGTATTGTTTTTAGTTTGGGCCATTTAATTGAGATTGGGCTGATGTAATTTGTAAGAAAGATGGACTGTAATTTTTTTGGACTTTTTGTGTTTGGGTTTTATTTGTATTACTAGGCCAGGCCAAAATTGGCCTATTATAGCTGCCTCTCTTTGCTTATTTCCGTGTAACGAGAATGAAGCAAAGACTTTAAAAGGGCCAATTTTGCCTCGTCTTGCCGAATCTTGACTTTTGACGCTTCTTTTCTTCATGTAGCCTCATTTCCTCCCACTATATCTTCAAGGGTATAGGAATTAGTGTTTCGGACCACTCTAATGTAATTTCAGGGAGAAGAGATTTATATCTTCGATCTATTCCACTAGAACTTCAAGGAGATAAGAATTGAAATTTTTAACCTACTCCACTGCACCTTCAGGGAGATAAGATTTTTGTATTTGATCCTACTCCACTGCAACTTCAGGGAGATAAGGATTGTAGCTTCGATTCACTCCGTTGGAACTTCAAGGAGATAAGAATTGATAATGTCAACCTGCTCCACTGCAACTTCAGGGAGATAAGATTTGTGTATTTTTGTCCTGTTCCACTACAACTTCAGGGAGATAAGGATTGGTAATTTCAAATGCTCCAATGTATTCCAGGGAGAAGAGATTTGTAGCTTCGATTTACTCCCGCTGGAACTTCAAGGAGATAAGAATTGATAATTTCAACCTGCTCCACTGCAAATTCAGGGAGATAAGGTTTGTGTATTTTTATCCTGTTCCACTGTAACTTCAAGGAAATAGGGATTGGTAATTTCAAATGCTCCAATGTAATTTTAGAGAGAAGAGATTTTTAGCTTCGATCTACTCTGGTGTAACTTCAAGGAGATTAAAATTGTGGCTTCGAGCCGCTCCAATGTAATTTCAGGGAGAAGAGATTTGTAGCTTTGATCTACTCTGCTGTAACTTCAAGGAGATCAGAATTGTGGCTTCGAGCCGCTCCAATGTAATTTCAAGGAGAAGAGATTTGTAACTTCAATCTACTCTGCTAGAAGTTCAGGGAGATAAGAATTGTGGCTTCGAGCCGCTCTAATGTAATTTTAGGGAGAAAAAATTTGTAGCTTCGATCTACTCCGCTGGAACTTCAAGGAGATAAGAACTGTGGCTTCAAGCCGCTCTAATGTAATTTCAGGGAGAAGAGATTTGTATCTTCGATGAAACTTTAAGAAGATAAGAATTGTGGCTTCGAGCCGCTCCAATATAATTTCAGGGAGAAGAGATATGTAGCTTCAATCTACTCCGCTGGAACTTTAGGGAGATAAGAATTGTGACTTTGATCTCGTGATTGTGATGAAGTAATAAAATTGATCGTACCAGAAACTAACTATTATCATGATGAAAAGGAAAGTGCACCTATCGAGTAATAGTATAGTTAGTGGCAAGACTGAATATCGAATCTAAGGAACTATGAGTTCGCATTAACTCGATTTATGGCTCCCTATATTAGATTTGACTCTAATCTGGCAGATTTTCATCATCCTATGTATAGGATTCGATCAACTCCACTTAATTGTGTTGGATCTACTCCAATGCAGGGACTTTTGCTCCTCTACATAAGCACATTCGACTTAAATCAATATCCCAGAAATATCAATTTAAAAATTAAAAACACAATTAAGAACAAATCAAATATTTATCACACAGCTCAGATAACAATAACAAGATCTGTCTTAGGTTTCATCCCCATCAGGTATTTGGGGATTTAGTTCATAATTGTAAAAAGAAACATCTCAGAAAGAATAAAATAGCAAAACATAAGAAAAACCAACACTCCCGAAATGATTGAAGGGAGATCTTCTGTTTTGATGTAGCTCCTGGCTTCTGAGATGGATCAATCAGTCTTCCTTCGAGTAATTCCCTCCTTTAACTCCCCGTCTTAGCGGGAATAAAGCACACCCTTGTAGTTGCCTCCTAGGGTCTTTATATAGAGTTTAGAATGTCTTTCTTAGCCCTAAGTAACCTTTTCCAAGTGAAATTGAACTTCCTCTTGGAAGGGACACGCCCGTGTTCCACGTCCTGTGAATCAATGTGGAGGCCATGCTCGAGCCTGTTAATGTGGCACGATCGTGTGACACGCCCGTGTGGCAAACCTCCAGGCTATGTTAGTTACTGAATTGGGCCTAATTTGCCTATTTTTGGCCCATTCATTGCTCTTTTCTCTTCCTTATGCTCACCTAAGTATAAAACATGAAATAAAAGGATTAGGAGCACCAATTTCCATGAATTCAATGATAATTCATCCAAAATTTAGGCTAAGCATGAGGTAAAAATATGCATAATTTACGGTTTATCAAATACCCCCACACTTAAGCATTTGCTTGTCCTCAAGCAAAATCTCAACTCACAATTAAAAATCATTCTTCTTAACTTATAATCCTTATCAATAATGTTTCAAACTAATCCACAAGTAATCATACAATGAAAATTCAATCAGAAGAACATTAAAGTCTCAAACACTCTAAGTTGAGAATTTTATCACAGAAACATAGGTTTTCTCCCTTCTCCTAAGTAATTACCTTTCAATTCAAAATCAACAAGAGTTGACATCCTCACTAAAGATTCACTCTATCCACTCGAAGTGTTTAGGGTTCAAAAATTAAGCACTCATTAGTCAACCTGAAAAGTTATTACCAAAAGCTTACAGGAAAATCAAATCTCCACCACTATAGATTGATATGACACATCGATCAAAAGGTCTTTCAATGGTTGTAATGGGGCTCTGTTTAGGGGTGTTGTCATAAGTTGAAAAAGAGGGTTAGAATCGAGATTGAACTGAAAAATCATCTAGCTAGAAAAATCTCTATCACTGAAACATATTTTTAGAATGAAGCCTTTTTGATGACATCGTTTTTAGATTCGGAAGCTTATAATAGAAATATGCAAAAATATTGCATTACAACTACAATATGAATTACAACTGAATTGACTGTATATACATTTTTTTAAGAACAAATTAAATACAAATAAATTGGATATTAAATTGGATATTTATAAACTTTACAAACTGAAAAAAAGAATAAACCTAGATAATTATTCAACTCAAATCTCGACAAAAATAGGGATCAAAATAATTGAAGGGGATTCAACAAAAATGAGTTATAGGTTAATATTAAAGGTAAGTCAAAGAATGGGTTGTTAGGCTCAATGGGGTTTACTAGGGGTTAATTTATGAAGGTAGGCTTTTATGGAGTAAGTGGGTTAAACCTAGGTGCCTTTATCATTTCGGTATATCAAATCAATGATGTGGTCTCGACATGTATAATCGAAGCAAGTTCTAGAATAACAAATCAGTATTTACTCACTCAAAGCAACAATAAAAGTGAGCATGAAAGGATGTATGCTCAAAAGGCTTAAAAATCTCACCAGAATTATGGCTTTTGATGTCAATCTTGCGAATTTCAAATCTCAAGATAACACTTAAAATTAGGGAAAATAACATAGAAAAAATTTAAATTCTCAAAAATTTCAACTTATCATGCTTGATTCCCTAATGTCCTAAAGTTTGAATAATCAAAGCATAAGTACCTATGTCTTAATTCTCAACATATCAATAAAAATCATAAATCAATTAGAATTAATTCCTAATAAGAGATTGAGACTAATGTAGAGAGTGAAAGTGAGAGTTCGAAATTTGAGAACAATGCAACAAGTTAGTGGTAAAATTTTTAGAGGTTTCAAAGATAATACAAAGAATGAAAGTGAGTTCCCCCCCACACTTAAGATGTACATTGCTTTCAATGTACAAAGATAACATTAGTAGCAATAGAAGCATAAAATCATAAGATAGGGAGAGAAGTGAAACTCCCTGAATTTTGGATGAATTTGTAGAGACGGATATTGGAATTGTAAGAGCTGGCAGTTGTGGCAGAGTTTTCCCATTACAGATGAATTTGAGCTGTAAAGCTCCTTTAAAACTGTGATAGTATAAATAAGTGTTTAGGGATTTAAGTTAAGCATAATTTTATCATTAGGGAATAGCCGATACGAAAATAAAATTAAAATCTAAACTAAAATATTCAATAAACATAAAGATCGAAATAAAGATAAAAAAAATCTAAGGATTCTAAAGAGACATAAAGTTCAAAAGAAGGTAAAAATAAAAATCAAGAAAGAAAATAAAAAAGAAGATAAGAGGAATAGAAAGAAAATAAAAAAGAAGATAAGAGGAATAGAAAGTTCTAATCCTCAGATGGTCCGCGAGGTGGGGATGGTGGTGCGAGGTGAAGATGTTGACAAATCTAAGCTAAGGTTGCATCAATGTGATCAAATCACTGAAAACATTGTTGCTGGAACACTGAGTTGACGAACAACTCCTCCTAGGTGGAATTGAATCATTCTTGGATCGTCGTGTTGGTTCATTACCGTCTGGAGATAGAATGTGGAGCAGAACTCGAGGTGATTTCGAGGCATGTGGGCTCCACTATTTGGAAAAATTGGTCCCATGGGTCTGTCGTCAACAAGGCCTGAATCTCATCTGCTAGTTGGACCTGCTCTAGTGTGGCCCAATCAATGCATCTCTCTACTCTGAGGGGTCTCGCCCGTAGTATTTTAAACAGTTCCTCTTGGGAGTTCTGCAGGAATTGGAGAAAGGGGTGTCGAATTTCAGCGGAGGGTCTAGAAGAGGAACCACCGGGTCCCTTTCGCTTTTTTGAAGTAGGGATGACAACTTTCTTTCTGCGTGACGATGACATGATTCCTAGAGAGAAAACATAACAAAAAAAGGGCATGCATTAGTCCTAAAAATATTCATAAGTTCTTTAAACAAAATGCCAAGTTCATGCTAATTAGAACTTACTAAACGGGGGTTAATTTTACTAATCTAAATGCCATATTTGATTCATCCTAACCATAAAACTTCTAGTAAGAAAAAAATTGCTTGTTTTTGTGGATTTTTATAATAAATGTATGCCTAAAGCCTATTGCATGTGATAGGTAAAATGGCAGCCAAAGAATGATTCAAAGTGGTATAATGAAGTTTCTAGATTAATCATGCTAAATAAATGAAAATCATATCAATAATAATGTAAATAATGGAATAAATGAAACTATTAATATAAAAATAGATAAAAGACATTAGAAACTAAGAGAAAGAGTAAGAAAGGGGAATCGAATGAATGGTAATAGGTGCGGAGCACGGTCGTGGTGTGAGTTGCACAGGCGTGGAGGCGTGATTGATGCCGGCGGTGGCGCTAGAGAGGGTTGATATGGGATTTGGGTTGAGGGGTTTTTAGGGTTTTGGTGAAGAAGAAGGTGAATAGTGGGATGTTTTTATAGGATTTTGGGCACACGGGTATGACACACGCTCGTGTGACTCGGGGTTAGCCTGTGTGGTTTGAAATTTGAGGATTTTGGCACGCTGGATTCGTGCCACATGCCCGTGTTCCTAGGGCGTGTTGAGGCACACGGCCGTGTCGCACAGCCGTGTCCTTCGATGTTCGCTTCTCCTATGGCCATGTAGGGGGTCATACGCTCGTGTATAAAATGGCAAGTTCGACCACGGTCTTGAGGCACGGGCGTGTCTCACGCCCGTGTTGAATTAATAGGTTTGGCCACGGCCACATCGCACGGCCGTGGCAAGTTGTCAAAGCCCATGTGTTAGGGAGATCTTACCCTGCTCATACATGGCCATATCACACGGCTGTGTTTTTGCTCATGGTGTCCCCACAGCCTTAGGCACGCCCGTGGGCATGGCCGTGTGGCTCAAAAAACCTGCATTCAAAGGGTTAGTTGATATATTAGAGAGCTTGAATAAAAGAATTTACTATGTCAGTGCTCGGGTTGCCTCTCGAGAAACGCTTGTTTATAGTCTAAGCTCGACTTTTCTTAAGCTTGTTCGGTCATGGTGGTTTGAAGAGTTGAAACTCTTCTATCCTACTTTCAATTTCATCAACAACATAAGATTTGAGTCGAGTATGATTTACCTTGAAAGTGTCGAGTGACTCATGTTTTATCTCGATTGTACCATAGGGGAAAATTTTCATTACCATTAAGTAAGGTGTGTCACTTGTATGTTCTTTTGAATTCAAGATTCGAGGATCGTCTTCCCCTAAAATTACTTTATCCTCTACCTTGATTTGGTTCGTTTTTACCTAAGGGTCGTCTTGGTGATGCTCTGGGTTGGTGTGGCATATTTTGGGCTTTTCTTGATAGTTCAGCCACTCATCTAATTCCACAATCTGAAGCATTCGTTTTTCATGTATGTCTCCCTCGGATGGACTTGTCAGTGGTTGGGTCGCATTTATGTGGAGTGTATCCTGCACAGAAGGTTGGGTGGTGAGATCAGTCTTTTTATAAGAAGTTGTAACTATATTCTTATCATCAACAGTCTTAATCGAGTTTCGAGCTTGTAAAGTAACTTTGTTATCACCTACACGTAGTGTAAGCTCGCCTGTTGCTACATCAATTATGGTTCTAGCAGTTGCTAAAAAGGGTCACCTTAGAATTGAGGGTACATTGCTATCCTCATTAATATCTAAAACAACAAAGTTAACTGGGAATATAAATTTATCAATTTTGACAAGCATATCTTCAATTATTTGCTTTGGAAATCTAATGGTTTTATTAGCCAATTGGATGCTCATCTTAGTTTGTTTAGGTTTTTCAAGACCTAGTTATTTAAACAGTTTATAAGGCATTACATTAATACTAGCCCCTAAATCAGCTAAAGCATTTTTAACGTCTAAACTACTAAGTAAACAAGGAATTGTAAAACTCCCTAGATCTTTCAGTTTGTTGGGCAGCTTATTCTATAAAATAGCTGAGCACACTGCATTTAGTTCCACATAAGATGTCTCATCTAGCTTTCATTTATTCGTCAGTAGCTCTCTTAAAAACTTAACAGCGTTTGGCATCTGCGACAGAGCTTCAATAAACGGTAAGTTAATATATAGTTTCTTTAAGAGTTTGAGAAACTTACCGAATTGCTCATCTGTGCGATCTTTCTTTAACGCATTAGGATATGGGATGCGAGGCTTATACTCTTTGATGACTGGTTCTTTGTTACTTCCCTCGTCTTTTCCTTTACTTACCACAATTTCCTTACCTGGCTCTGGGTTGGTTTTGGCTAACCCTTCCTCATCTATTGTATCCACGGCATTAAGTTGTTCCTTAGGGTTGGTCTCAGTGTTGCTTGGTAACCCACCTTGTGGTCCTTCAGAAATTAGATTCGCGAGCTGGCCTATTTGAGTTTCGAGTCCTTGGATGGATACTTGCTGGTTTTTTAGTACCGTTTTAGTGTTATGGAAATGGGTTTCTAATACGACGATAAATTTTGTGAGCATATCATCAAGGTTCGGCTTTTTCCCTTGTTGGAATGGTTGTTGTTGAAATCCTGGAGGGGGTGGTTGCCTTTGATTTGCTTGTCCTCCCCATGAGAAATTGGGATGATTTCTCTAACTTGCATTGTAGGTGTTACTATAAGGGTTATTTTGAAATCTAGAATTATTACCCATATAGTTGGCTGGGTAACTGATTTTCTACACCAGACGGATTATAAAATTTCAAAAAGCCCATTTTGATGAGCCTTTCGAGTAACTTTTTAAAAGTGGTGTAGTTTTTTATCAAGTGTTCCGTGATTCCTATGTGGTACTCGTATTGGGCATTCGCGTCGTACCATTTGGGGAATGGATGCTGCATAGGTTCCGAGTAGAATGAAGATACCACACGGGCATCAAACAAATTTTGCTACAACTCCCTATATGTCATTAGGATGGGAGTGAACCGGAGTTTTTCTGAGTTCGACCACGAGTTGGATTCTTGCCTTGAAGGGCCTTGATAGCTGGTGGTTACGGCCCTCGGCTGGCCTACAATGATCGATTTAGAATACCTTTTATTATACATGCTCAGGTTATTCACCTTATTTTCCTTATTCTTTGGGGTTGATCTTTTGATGCTTTCCCCCACATCTATCTTCCCACTTCTTATTGCATTTTCAATCATCTCGCCAGGCATTACTATATCTGAGAAGCTCTTTGTAGCGCTTCCCAACATATGGTTAATGAATGGGGCTTTCAAAGTGTTGATGAAAAGCATCATGGTTTCTTTCTCCAAAAAAGGTCGTTGGACTTGTGTTGCTACCTCTCTTCATCTTTGGGCATATTGCTTGAAGCTCTCGTTTTGCTTCTTCTCCATATTTTGTAATGTGATTCTATTGGGTTTCATGTCCGTTATATGACTATACTACTTCCTAAAAGCTTGTGCTAGATCTTTCCACGAATTAATCTTGGCGCAGCTCAGTTGGTTGTACCTTTTAGCGGCAGACCCGATCAGACTGTCCTGGAAGCAATGGATTAATAGTTGATCGTTATTGCCATATCCTGTCATCCTTCGACAGAACATCGTAATATGAGATTTAGGACAACTGATCCCGTTATATTTCTCAAACTCCGGAGCTTTAAAATTCCACAATGGCAGTCAGCATTTTCCATCATTCTGAAATTTTCTTCTAGCCATCTGCAATGATCTTCAAGTTGCTTTGGGAGCTCCACCTTGCCTTTTCCATTTTAGCTTGATCGTCAAGATCAAGGACAACGGGATTTGCTAGATTGTCCCCTAGGTTGGAGCCTGAACTCGTTAGCAAGTTTAGCGGCGTTGTGGTACCCGTCTGATATTAGGGTCTGATGTCAACTGACACCCTCTATGGATACACGTTTGGTTGTACTTGGGTATTTGTTGGGGTAAAGTCCAGAGGATAAATAGGGTTCTCGTCATCGTCTCCGGTATTGACCATAGGGCTCTTTCTTTTTTCTAACCCTCCAGCCAGCAACTGGGATAATTGGCTCATTATATTTCTTTGGGATTCTAGCATCTGATCCCTCATATCTTGTTGAATTTTGGCCAATTGTTCTTGCATCTGAGCTTGCAGCTGGTCTTTCATATTTTTTTGCATTTTCTCTAATCTCTCTAATCTTTAGTCCATGGCTTTAGTTTTCCCACGTGTACCGTAATGATATTCCAGGGTAACTACCATAATTATAATTAATTAGGGTCTTTTTGGGAAATTCAATACATATGATGAAATGCAATATAGATGCATGAAATGAATGCAAAAAGGGGCGTTGATTCTGATTCAATTCTGTTAGAACAACTTTACTAAAAGATAAATATCTTTACATAAAATGGATACATATACGGCCTTGCCCTTATACTCCAGGCGAAGACATCGATCATTTTCTTTATATCTGGATGTTAAGATCAAATCTTACGAATTTTCCCAAAAGATGTCTCTAATATTTTCTTTCTACTTGATCCCAGCCACGACCTATTGCTCGCTTATCCTCGTGATGCTCGTTGGCTTCTTTAAGAAGGTTGAGATGTTGACGGCCCTCAAATAATCTTTGTCGTCTTGAATCATTGGGCAACGAAGCAAATTCGTGTATTCCTCCACGGACTATCACCCTTCTCTTGTTGTGTTTACTCAGACCATAATCTGACAGCCACATTGTATTCCACTTTATCAAGAAATCTATTTTCCATGACAAGCTCTCTATTTAGAAAATGAACGTGAATTAATACCTCTTTTCTAAGATGATGCAATGCAATACAATCATAAACAAAACAAAACAAACAAAACATGTCAGTATAAAAGAAATAAATAACAAATAGAACACCTATCCGGGTGACCACTAGGGTTCGGCGCGGCTCTACCTAAGGTGGGCTATTAAGGTTCACTATATGGGGTTTGGTTCTAGAGTAAAGGTACCCAAACCGACAGATTCCTCAATCCTCACCCATTATAGACTTATATGGACCGAGTTCAGTTCAGGGGAATACATTTCCCTATGGCTGCATGGAGATAAAAATCTCATGAAGACATAGGTACGACTATATCCCGAAAGCGATCCACTATCCTGAACGGAGGTGAAGACCTCACAAAGGAATAGTTTCTCACTCTCACTTAAAAGGTAAGATTGACTGATCATGTGATGCAATGTGTAGAGAGATACCAAAACTCAAATCAACACAACAATTATAAACCACAATGATGAGGATCGTAACAGAGACGAATAAAATGCAATGAAAGGATTTCTATCATGAAAATGCAATGCAATCATAACCAAAACAAAAGACACATGTCAGTACGAAAAACATAAATGACAAACAGGGCACCTATTTGGACGACCATTAGGGTTTGGAGTGGTTCTACCTAGGGGAGGCTCTTAGGGCCTACTATATGTGGTTCGGTTCTAAAGTAAAGGTACCTAAACCGATAGATTCCTCGATCCTTACCCATTATAGGCTTATATGGGCCGAGTTCAGTTCAGGGGAATACATTTTCCTATGGCCATGCGAAGATGAAAATCACACGAAGACATAGGTACGGATGTATCCCGAAAGTGGTCTATTATCCCATGCAGAAATAAAAACCTCATGAAGGAGTAGTTTCTCACTCCCACTTAAAAGGTAGAACCGAGCGGTCATGCAATGCAACATGTAGAAATATGCAAGAGACTCAAATCAAAGAGCAAACATGAACAAGATGGTGAAGACCATAACAAAGATGAGTGAAAGGATCGTATATTTAAACCAAATTTTCAATTTTCGATAAAAAGGAAAAAAATTAATCAACTTGTGGCTTGACTCTCTTATTATATCCCAAGTGGAGTCGCCAAGCTGTCAAAACCATTTTTTTTGGAAAAGGTCATCAACTTTATTTAAAAACGAAAATCAAGAGCTGCCACGGATCCTTTTTATGATGTGGGATCGGGTCACCTCGTAAGATGATTGTTTTTAATAAATGGTTTGATTTATTAAAACAATGGTTTTGGTCTACGAAATTCAGAAAGACGGGTTCGGGAGTCGATTACGTACGAGAAAGGATTAGCACCCTCATAACGCCTAAAATTGGTATCTAGTTAATTAATTTGTGTCTTAGTGTCGAAAAATTGAGAATTTTGAGGAGATTTAAAATACGATCCTTTGTTAAAATATCGTTGAATTGAAAAAATTTTTGAAACGGGCATATTTCATGTTAATCGAGTAAAAGAGTTATGTCCCGTAAGTTAGAACACAATATCTTAAGTCCTCGAAACGAGAATAAGTATTGAAAAATTTACTTATTTTGAAAGATATTTGATTATCTCGATTTTAGAAAGAAATCATATTCTGTAAGTTAGAACACAATTTTTCTAATTCCTGAGACTATTTAAAAATTTATCCTTTGAAAATGTTCGAGTACTTAAATTTATCGAGAAAATCAAAATCCCATAAGTTAGGGAACAACTTCTCAAATTTTCTAAATACGGAGTATCGATTATTTGAGCAAAACAAAAATCTTGTATATCGAATATAACACAAATTTGCAGTGTAAGAACGAACCATCATCAACAATAAATAACAAATAACAATAATGAGAAACAGATAAAAAAGAAGAAGCAATAATAAATAACAAATAAGATAGATAACAATAAGTTAAATAAATAAATAAACAAATAATCAATAATAACAACAAAAGCAACAATAATCCATAAGATAGATAAACAACTAAACAAATACTCAAGCTAATAAGAAACAATAAATAAATAAACAAAAATTGATAAGAAGTGTAAATAAAAAGGAAAAATTAAAAAAAAAACAAATGCATAAGAGAGCAAAAAACGCTAAATAAAATAAAATAAAAAGGTAATAGTAATATTAATAATTATTATTATGATAATAATATAAATTTCAAAAAGTACATACATGATATATACAAATAAATAGATAAATAATAAAATGGCAATAATAAGAGATGATGAAAATAAATAAAGTTTATTTAAAAGAGTAGATAAAAAATATTTGATATTAATTAGATTAATCGATTTAATGATATAATAATAATACTAATAAACCTAACATTTTTAAAAAATATATATAAAGAGATACAAATAAATAGATGTTAGACTAAGATAAATATATATATATATATATATAAAGTTTAGGCGCATGAATATCAAATAAATATAATAATGATAATAACAATGATGTTAAATTAATTAATTTGAAGGTAAAATAGCAAAAATAACGAAAAGGGACTAAATTGGGTTTTCAAACAGAAATTCAAGGTTAATCCGAAATAAATAAAAGAGAAGAGGACCAAATTGAACGCGCGGATAACAAGGAGGGACTAACTGATCAATTACGCCCTGCCTCCAATACGACGTTGTTCAAGCGTGGGCCAATTTGTAAAGCGAAGTAAATTATAGGGCCGAAATAAAATTAAAAAAATTAAATTGCAAAATGAGAAAAAAGTGGTGGGGCTGAATGCACAAATATCCCCTCCGCAAAAGAAACACCTGGATCCTATGGTCTACAGGTCGGGGCGGTCATGTCAGAGGCCAAAACGACGTCGTTTTGACCTCTAAACCCATGTTTTAAAACGGTGCCGTTTCCTTTGCATTATTTAAGCAATTTTTTTTTTCAAAAATTTCATTTAGCCTTAGCCTCTTTTTTAAAAAAAAAACTCAAATTCTCCCAACCTTCTCTCCCTTTCCCCCTCTGGCCATTGTTCGATCACTGGACCGCCGGTCGTCGGCTGCTACCGGAGGCGGCGGCACCATCAGCGCTAGCCGGAAAGACCCAAAAATTCACCATTTTTTCCTCTTGACCCCTAGATTTCAGATATGGGGTTAGTTTTCTGTAAAAATGGCCAAAAATCCTCAAAATAGGCCAAAGATCTTTCGGATTTTTAAGTTTTTTTTTTTTTAAAACGAAAGAAAAAAAGAGAAGAAGGGGATTTTGCCACCGTTCACCGACAGTGACATCCTTCGTTGCTTACAGTGTTGAACGCCCGAGCTCAAGGTAAAATTTTCTCTTTTTTTTTTTCTTGTTTATGCTTCGTATAAAAAAAAAAAAGAGAAGAATAAAAATAAAAAACAAAAGGAACCACCTTGGGAATCGGTTCTTGATTTTGCTTTCTTTCTATTGATCTTTTGTGTGCAAAAATACCGCTGGTGTCTGGCTCTTATAGCCGAAATATATTACAAGATATTAGTTTTCTTGTTTTTTCTTTTCGTTTTTTTCTACTTCTACTATTCTCTGTTGTTGCGTGTTTTCTTCTTTGCAGGGGTGGTAGAGGAGTTGATGGTGGCAGACCTCGAGTGACGAGAACAAGGAGAAGCGACAAGGAGGCTAGGATTTCTTTTGTTTTACTGAGAATAGTTTAGGTTGTGGGCCATTTGGGCTTTAGGGTTTTGTATTATTTGGGTTTAGGTATTGTTTGTAGTTTGGGCCATTTAATTGAGATTGGGCTGATGTAATTTGTAAGAAAGATGGACTGTAATTTTGTTGGACTTTTTGTGTTTGGGTTTCATTTGTTTTACTAGGCCAGGCCAAAATTGCCTATTACAAGATATATAATCTTTTAGAGATCCTCCAAATACACAAAACATTTTTGACAATTTTTATCATATTTGTTTCAATACTCACCTCTAAAATTGAATAAACATAATTAGATGCGTCAAAACCTTTTTTTTTTAAATCGACATTTATTTTAAAAAATAAAAATGGGAGTCGCCACCAATCTTTTTTATGAGGTTGGATCACCTCGTAATTTGATTGTTTTAAATAAAATGCTTGGTTTACTAAAACAATGATTTTTGCTCTACAAAATCCAAAATATGGATTCGGGAGTCGGTTACGCACGAGAAAGGATTAGCACCCTTGTTACGCTCAAAATTGGTACCTAATTGATTACTCAATGCCTTAGTATCAAAAATTAAAAATTTGAAGAGAATTTAAAACGCGATCCCACTTTGCATAATGTTATTTTTAATTAAAATCACTTCAATAAATCAAAATGTATATAAAAAGCCCTTTTATCTCGCGGTAACAAAAGGTCATATCCCGTAAGTTAGGACAGGACATCTCGAATCCTCGAAAATAAGCTTGCTCTTTATTTTAATTACTATTTAAATCTCATGTGTTTTAATTTCAGAAGGATGTTTGATTATTAGGTTCAAAGAGAAAATCAAACCCCATAAGTTAGGGCTGATTTCTCGAATATCTAAATAAGAACGTTGCCTTAGTTTTGAAATTCTCCTTTTACACATCGCGTAAAAAATAATATATCGTTTAAAGTGATGTATATATTTAGTTTATTCATGTATAATAATGGGTAAATATGTCTAAACATAATGCAGGATGTTGATAGTGAAATAATATAAAATAATTATACAGGTAGAATATTAAAATGATAAATAATAAATAAATAATAGAATACTATAATAACAATGATGTAATTATAATAATGATAACAATATTAATGATTAGATCATAATAATAATAAAACAAATAAGGTAACTTAAAACAAAAAATGAAAATGGAAAATCCATAATTAAAAAGATAAATAAACATGACATGAAAATATAAAAAATAATAAAAGAAATAATAAAATAACAAGTACAAAAAAATAATAACGACAATAATAAAAAATGCACAAATAAAAGAGTATAAAGAATCTAATTTTTAAATATAAAAAGTAAAGAAGTAATAAATAAATAAATATAAAAAATTATAGAAAGGTTGAAATTAAATAAACAGAAGATTTAATTGAAATTTAAATGAAATTAGGAGGTATAGATCGTAAATAATAAAAAAATAGGCTAACAAGGATTAAAGTGTAACGTGCAAAAAAAGGACAGGGACTAACTAGAAAATTATCCCCTTACCCTCTAAACGCACTGTTCTAGGGGACTAAAATAAAAAAAATTTAAGTGGATAAATTTAAAAGAAAAAAAAGAGTTGAAAATAGGACTAGATTGAAGGGTATTTAAAAAACGGAAGGATTAAAACTACAAATATCCCCTCTTACAAAAAAACACGTGAATCACAGAGGTGGATTGGGTTGGACCATGGGTCACGTCAAAACGACGCCGTTTTGGGGCTTTTGAAGCCAGGTTAAAACGATGTCATATTGATGGCCTATTTAAGTTAATTTTTTTTGAAAAAAAAATCATTCTGATCAGTTTTCTTAAAAAAAATTGAGAGTTTTTTTTTCTTTCTCGGTCTCCCTCATCCGGCCTTGATGCCGGCGAGCCTCCGCGGTGACGGTCACCGGTCGCCAACGACAGTTCCGCCGTCCACAGTGATCGAAATCACAAAAACTCCTTTTTCGACCTTTCGACTCCCATAGTCTAGATCTAAAGGCCAAAAGCCATAAAAGGTAAAAACAAAAAAAAAGAAGCAAAAAAGTTTTAATCTTTTCTTTTTATGTTCGTCTCTTATATATATATTTGGTTTTTTTTATAAGCTGTAAAATTAACATATTTTAATCCCATTCTTAATGCGTTTTTGGATGATTAATTATGTAAATTAGTGAATTTGATGCTCTTAATCCTTTAAGTTTATGTTTCTATACGTAGGAGAGCATTTAGGAGCGAAAGGAGCAAAAACGAGCCAAAATCGGACAAATAAAACTATTTCCAAGATCCACACAGCCTGGGCATTTCCACACAGGCTGGCTACATGCCCATGTGTCAGCCCGTGTCGATATCTCACCCTGTATCCCAAATACGCAAAAAAAAACCTAATTTTTAGGTTTTCTTTGCATTCTGAAGTCTATAAATACCAATTAGAAGAAGACCTAAGGGGGCACACAGAGAAGATAGAAGAAAAGACTCGAAGAACACCATCGGAATCAACTCGGAAGAGGATCTCCTTCAAGATTGAAGATCTCTATTTAATTTCCTTCAAAGTTTTATTGAGTTTCTTTATGTCTTGTTGTTATCCTAACTTTGAGATGTTTCTATTCAGGATTATGAATTAAATTCCCTATATGCCTAGGAAGGATGAAACCTATGATGAATCTTATTATTTGATTTCTGATTTACATGATAAATACTGTATTCTTGTTCTCAATTATGTATGCTTATTTTGTGTTTTAATATTTTCAGGATATTAATTCATGTTTACTGTTTATTTCAGTGGAGCAAAAATCCATGTTTAAGTGTAGATCTAGCATAATTGAGTAGAGTTGCATGCAATCCTAGAAATAGGATGGCATAAATCTATAGGATTAGAGTCAAATCTAATAGGGAATCCATAGATCGAGTTAATGCGATAATATGGGTTTTAATTAGAAAGTGATTTCAATTAATCAATCTAAAGTCAATTGTTCTTACTCTCGAGATATATTAACATAATTTAGGGATTTCTATGGATCAAGGCACAAGTGAATAAATCATTTAATTCAGAGTCATAATAATAGATGAAGTCTAAGTGGATTTATCATATTGAGTATCTTCGATTATTTTCCTATTTCATTTTCTGTTGCATTCGTAGTTAGATTAGATTAGTAAATTTAGATTAAAAACAAACATTCCAATTTATCAACTAAATAATAGAAAAAAGGTAATTACTAGTACTTTTAGTCCTCATGGATATGATATTCCCTACTCATTATAGCTATACTATTGTTCGATGGATGCACTTGCCTTAGTCGTATTTATAGTTAGGTTAGTGACCATCATTTTTTCTTTCGAAAAAAATAAATAAATACAAAAAAAAAATCACCTTTGAAGTTTTTTTTATTTTGTATTTCGATTGCTTTTTTTTTTTTTGTATTTCTTTTCTGTCCAAAATAAATTACAATCTGGTTATGGCTTTTATAGCCATATGTTTCACTGTTCGTTACATTTTTTTTAATTTTTCTCTACTGTTTCTGGCGTGTTTGGTCTCTTTGCTATCATTTCTTTCTTTTTTTTGCAGGGTGGTTGGCGATGATAGTGGCCTATAGGAGCGACGGCGGCATTAGGGTACTGCACTAGAAACCTTAGGGTTTTTGGCTTTTTGAAATTGGTTTAAGTTTTTGGGCCATTGGGCCCTCTTTTTTTTTGGATTTGGGCTTTGTAAGTGGGTTTGTTTATTTATTATTTTTTTGTCTGATTTTTGTTTGGGTTGATTAGGCCTTTTGTTTGTAATTCGGGCCCAGGCTAAAATGGCCTATTATAGCTGCCTCTCTTTGCTTATTGTAGTGTAACGAGAATGGAGCAAAGACTTTAAAAAGGGCCAATTTTGCTGGTTTTATCGAATCTCAACTTCTTTGGTGTTTCTCTTCTTCAAGTAGCCTTATTCCAACCCACTGGAACTTTAGGGATATAGGAATTATAATTTCAATCTACTCCACTGCAACTTCAGGGAGATAAGATTTGTAGCTTTAATTTGTTCCATTGCAACTTCAGGGAGATAAGATTTGCTATCTTCAATCTGCTCCACTGCAACTTCAGAGAGACAAGATTCACTATCTTCAATCTGCTCCACTATAACTTCAAGGAAATAAGATTTGTAGTTTTAATTTGCTCCACTGCAACTTTAGGGAAATAAGATTTGTAGTTTAATCTACTCCACTGCAACTTCAGGGAGATAAGATTCATAACTTCAATCTGCTTTGCTGCAACTTCAGGGAGATAAGATTCGTCACTTCAATCTACTCCGCTGCAACTTCAGGGAGATTGGATTTGTGGCTTCAATCTGCTTTATTACGACTCTAGAAAGATAAGATTTGTAACTTTAATATGCTCCACTACAACTTTAGGGAGATAAGATTTGTCACGATGACTTCAATCTGTCCCACTGCAATTTCAGGGGTATAGGATTTGTGGTTTCGCTGATCTATTACACCATTCTCTGGGAAACATGACCTGTAGAATCCATTTCAGGGGCCTATATTTATACCAAGTGATTAGAATGTTATGATCAGAATGAATCAAATGCTCCTAACTAGAGGTGTATGAATGATGAATGTAGAATGTCATTTTTTGAGAATGAACCTCTTTTAATGCTTAAGTTGACATTGTTCGTTGTTCATCAAGGTTCTATCATTGACGCATTACCCTACTTTCTTGTTTAGCTGGTATTTTGACAGAAAACCCGAAGAAATAATCAAAATTTAAACTATTCGTTCCCAAACATTTCCAACTCTTAGATTTGGTTAGTTCTGTTTAGTGGTTCTGTTTCAGGTCCTTATACTATTTAGAAAACCTTTCAGAGCAATATGCAGAAATCCTTTTACTTGAATATTATTTGCCCATTAATCGTTATTTCAATGAGAAATGCTTGAAAAAGTTCGTAACAATGGACAAGATTGAAATTTATTGGGAGCAGAGTTTGAAATAAATAGATTAATCAAAGATAGCAAATGATGCTAAAATACAAAACGAGTAAGATGAAACTAAGTGCCCCAGATATCGTAGCATGAGCTTCTCCGCACTAACTTCTCGAAGACCTTTTTGAGCCTGATATGTGTTTAGGAGATCCAGAGTACTTTGTTGATGTCTCAATATGTAACGCTCTTCCTTCTGAGAAGACTTGACCATCACATGTTCAATCTTCAATCCAAATTTGAGCTGCCCTTTTATTACACTCCCTTTTATTGTCTTCTGGTTAACATAAATTATATCAAATTTAGAAAGCAGAAATTTCCATCTATCCATTCTTCCATTTAAAATGGTTGACTCCATCATGTACCTTAGAGGGTCTATTTTTTAGATAAGCCAAGTTGTGTGATATAATATGTGCCGTATCAGTTTTTGGGTTGTCTAGATTAAAGTGCAACACAACTTCTCAATTGGTGAGTATCGTGTCTCACATTCATTGAACTTCTTACTGAAACAGTATATCATTCTTTCTTTCCTTCCTAACTCATCATGTTGGCCAAGCACACATCCCATAGAATTTCCAAATACTGCCAAGTACAGTATCAATGGCTTATCTAGGCTAGGTGGCATTAGCACTGGAGCATTAGACAGGTAATGTTTGACTTTGTCAAAGGTTTTTTGGCATTCCTTATCCCATACACCTGGATTGTGTTTCTTAAAGAGACAGAATACAGGGTCGCATTTCTCGGTCAATTGTGAAATGAACTGGGCGATGTAATTTAGTCTTCCTAAAAAACCTTAGACTTCCTTTAAGTGTGCGGTGGAGACAACTCCTATATAGCTTTGACTTTATCTAGGTCAATTTCGATCTCCTTTTTGCTGATTACAATCCTGGCAATTTGTCTGATGTAGCCCTAAAGGTACATTTTGCTGGATTAAGTTTTAGCTAGAATTTTCTCAACCTCAAAAACAATTTCCTTAAGACTTGTATATGCTCTTTTTCTGTTTGGGATTTTGCAATCATATCATCAACATAAACCTCGATTTCTTTCAGCACCATATCATGAAACAGGGTTACAATGGCTCTTTGATACATCACTCCCGCTTTTTTCAGTTCGAATGGCATCACTTTCTAGCAAAATGTTCCCCACACAGTTACGAATGTAGTCTTTTCCATATCTTCAGGATGCACCTTAAACCGGTTGTATCCGGATAAGCCATCCATAAAGGAGAACAGTGAGTAACCTATCGTGTTGTCTATTAATGTGTTGGTGTGAGGCAATGGGAAATTGTCCTTCGGGCTAGCTTTGTTTAAATCCTTGTAACCTATAGACATTCATACTTTCTCATCTTTCTTAGGGACAAGGACAATATTGGCTGCCCATTCTGAGTATTTAACCACTTGTAGGAGACCAGTGTCGAATTGCTTCTTGACCTCTTCTTTTATTTTCAACAAGACGTCGGGCCTTATCCTTTGGAGTTTCTGTTGAACCGACTTGCATTCCTCCTTTATGGGGAGCCGGTGTACCATAATATCAGTCCTTAGACTAGGCATGTCTTGATACGACCATGCGAAGGCATCTTTGAATTCTCGGAGTAACTCAATGAGGTCTTGCTTTGTCTCTACAGTGATGCTAGCTCCGATCTTCACCTCTTTCTTTTCTTGTTTGTCTCTTAAGCTCACAATTTCTACTGAATCCTTGTGAGGTAGAATTTGTTTCCCCTCTTATTCTATCATCCTTAACAAATCAGGAGATTGGTTACAATCTCGGTCATCTTCAAAGTTTTGAGGTTTTTCTGGACACATATCTTGTTCAAAAGGAGGTTCTGAATAGTAGCAGCGTCCCTCATATCATTAATATCTGGAGCCCTGTTATAGGAGCAAAGGAAAACCCAAAGAACAAATAAGTTTAAGAATAATTATTTGTATGGTATGAGTATGAATGAAATGAAAAGAATAAAAGAATATGTTCCAAAATGAGACACAAAGATGCATTTTATTAAAAAAAATAGACATATACCTTTTTCACAAAGGGATTCTTATTGCTCTCAAGCTTAGAGTAATAAGTGTGTTTTGAATATTACTCTAAATTTGTTCTAAAAATTACAGGGACCTCTTCCGCAGTCCAATTGTTCAAAACACTTCCATGTATATAAGGGCAAATCCCTAATAGGTTTTCTTCCCTAATTCCTTCTTCGGATATGGCGTTGATGCTTAAGTTTCCCAACATTCCTTCTGGGCTTTCTTTTTCTACCATTCTTCATTCAGGATAAACGATTTCTCCTTCACTCAAACGTTTTGGATATATGGGGAAAGGTCATCGGTTCCCATTTGATCACTTCCCCACTTAGTCACGTTCTTTTTCTTTCTTGTCTCTTTTCCATTTCCTTTTTCTTTTGTCTCATAGCTAGCTTGTATCCTAAGCCAAAGCGATCTCGTTTGGCCATCAGCATTGGTGTCTTGACTCTCCCTTGAAGGTATTTTCCAAGTCTTTTTCCAGGTAAGGCTCCTTTTTCAACTGTTAACTGCGGGCCCATCTTCGTGGTTTTGGATATTCTTGGTATTGGGATCTTGTTTCCCTCAACAATGAAAGTTGCATTAACAAATTCTAGAGATCGAAAGGAAGATTTTATTGCCTCATCATCCGCGCCTATGTATGTACATCACTAGTTACGAATGCAATGATATCTTCTTAAGTGTTTATCGTCACTAGTCGCCCCTTCGTTACCAACTTTAGTTTTTGGTGTAATGATGACGGCACTACCCTAGCTGAGTGAATCTAAGGTCTACCCAACAAGCAATTATTAGAAGACTTGATATCCATCACCAAAAAATCTACCTCAATGTGTTCGGACCAATTAGGAGAGGTATTTCAATCCTTCCCATCACCCTCCTTTCTGTACCATCGAATGCTCTCACTATAATTTGACACGTCTTCATGTGAGAGCTATCCAATAGTAATCTATTCAATTTAGATAGGGGCAAGACATTTAGCACAGATCCATTGTCGATTAACACCCCTAGCAATGTATATCCTTTACATCGGATAGTGATATGTAGGGCCTTTGTGGATCCCATGCCCCCTGGAAGTATTTCAATCATTTAAAAAGATGAAATTGTCGGAACTTATATTGTTAACCAGGTGGTCTAGCTTATTCACAGAGATATCATTAGTGACATAAGTTTCATTCATCACTTTCATCAACACGTTACGATGTGTCTCTTAGCTCAAGAGTAAGGCTAGTACTGATATACGAGCTGATTGTTTGTGTAACTGTTCTAAAACACTGTACTCGTTATGCTTCAAGAATTTTAAGAATTCCTTAGCCTCATTCTCAATCACTAGCTCATTAACGGGTAATTCCAGTCTAGCCATCTTTTTTTTTTCTTATGTTCTATTGCCAGGGTTTTTTCTTTAACAGGCTCGGTTCTCGCACTTCCAAGGTCATAGCTCCTCCCACTGTGCATGTAAAAACCAATATCTTGGCACCTTTCTGAAGTGCTAATAGAATTCTCTTCTCCTGGGATCATCACGTTGCAGTCATAATTCCATGAAACCGTTTTGCTATTCTTGTAGGCCACGAGTCTTTGAATTATGACTTTTGGCGCAACCTGTGCCCCCATTTCATTGTTTCGTAGTTGTGAAATAATCTCCATCGGATGATTAACCTTGCAGACCTTCTCCATTGATCCTTCCTCTAAGGTGGAAACATTTCCTCCTTCCGAGTCATTGACATCTTCAAACAATTCCAATTCTTTGTTATCCATTAGACTTTGCACCAAGGCTTTGAGTTCGAAGCATTCCTGGATTTCATGACCTTTTTTAGCGTGAAACTCATAGTAGCTCCTGACTTCTTTGTGTACCTCATCTGAATATTGAAAAATTAATCCTACGTTTATCATCTTTTACAAATCCATTTTAGTGGGGGTTTTCTTTTGCCACCTCAGTTTTGGTCCTTTTTCCTCCACTCTTAATTATGGTGTTTACCCCTTGATCTTAGTGACTGGGTAATGGATTTCTTGCCACATTAGGTTGATATTTGCGATATGAAGTAATAAAATTTATAATAATGATCACACCAGAAACTAACTATTATCACGATTTTTAGGCAAGCGCACCTATAGAACAGTAGTATAGCTTAGTGGCAAGACCGAGATATCGTACCCAAGGGAACCAAAAGTACTAATACTAACTTTCTTTCTATTATTTAACCTGAGAATAAAAGGGGTTTTTATTAAACTAAACTAATTCTAAAACTAAACTATGAATGCACAAAAAGTAAATTGGGGAGAAACTCTTAGGAAAACTGATTGGTTTGGACAATATTCAAGGGAGAATCCACTAAGACTTCACTTGCTATCAACTCTTGAACTAGACGAATTATTCACTTGACTTGATCCGTAGAAATCCCTAACTTATGTTAATATCTCTCTCGAGACTAAAAACAACTAACCCTAGTTTGATTAATTGAAATCTCTTTCAAATTGAAACCCCTAGAATCGCATTAACTTGATCTATGGATTCCCTTATTAGGTTTGACCCTAATCTGACAAATTTTCGTCATCCTATCTCTAGGATTGCGATCAACTCCGCTTAATTGTGTTGGATTTACGACTTTTGCTCCTCTACACAAGCACATTTGACTTAAATCAATATCTCAGAAATATCAATTTAAGAGTTAAAAACAAAATTAAGAATAAATCAAATATTTATCATATAATTCAAGAAAGAATAATAACAAGATCTGTCTTAGGTTTCATCCCCCTAAGTATTTGGGGGATTTAGTTCATAATTAATAAAGAAAACATCTCAGAAGAATTAAAATAACAAAACATAAAGAGCCAAAAACCCCTATAGGAATTTGAAGGGAGATCTTTAGTCTTGAGGCAGAATTCAGCTTTTGGGATGAATTAATCGGCTTCCCTTGGAGTAATTCCTTGCTTCTACTCTCTGTGTTGGCAGAGATAATGCACTATTTTGTGGGAGAAAAAGCACACCCTTGAAGTTGCCTCCTAGGGTCTTTATATAGAGCTTTGGAATGTCTTTCTTAGCCTCTAAGCATACTTTTCCAAGTGAAATCGAACTTCCTCACTACAGGGACACGCCCGTGTGCCACGCCCGTGTGGATCGAGGCCCAGGCAATGGTCGGGCCTGTTGATGGTGGCAAGGCCGTGTGGTCTGGTCGTGCTCGTTGGAGTTAGGCCGTGTTCGAGCTCAAGGTGGCATAGCCGTGTGGCACGGCCATGTGGTGAATCTCCGGGCCTTGTTGTTTATTGAATTAGGCTTAATTTGCCCATTTTTAGCCCGTTCCTTGCTTTTTCCTCTTCCTTAAGCTCACTTGGGCATAAAACATGAAATAGAAGGATTAAGAGCACCAATTTCCACAAATTCAATAATAATTCATCCAGAAATTAGGCTAAGCATGAGGTAAAAACATGTATAATTTATCGTTTATCAAATACTCCCATACTTAAGCCTTTGCTTGTCCTCAAACAAAATCACAACTCACAATTAAGAATCATTTTTCTCAACTTATAATTCTTATCAATAATGTTTCAAACTAATCGATAAGTAATCATACAATGAAATTTCAACTAGAAGAACATTAAAGTTTCAAACACTCTAAGTTGAGAACTTTATCACAGAAACATAGGTTTTCTCCTTCTCCTAAGTAATTACCTCTCAATCGAAATTAACAAGATTTGATATCCTCATTAAAGATTCACTCTATCCACTCAAAGTGTTTAGGGTTCAAGAATTAAGCACTCTTTAGTCAACCTGAAAAGTTATTACCATAGGCTTGCAAGAAAATTAAATCTCTACCACTATAGTTTGATCTGACACATCGATCAAAAGGTCTTTCAATGGTTGTAATGGGGCTTTGGTTAGGGGTGTTGTCACATGCTGAAAAAGAGAGGGTTAGAATCGAGATTGAATTGAAAAATCATCTAGCTAGAAAAATCTCTATCACTAGAACATATTCCTCGAGCTAAGCCTTATGATGACATCGTTCTGGGTTTGATAGCTTATAATAGAAATATACAAAAATATTAAACTATAATTAAGATATGAATTACAACTGAATTAACTGTATATACATTTTTTTTAGAATAAATCAAATACAATACTTTGAATATTTACAAACTATACAAACTGGAAAAGAGAATAAAGCTAGATAATAATTCAACTCAAATCTCGAAAAAAATAGGGATCAAAATAATTGAATGGAATTCAACAAAAACTGGTTATAGGTTGATATTAGAGGTAAGTCAAAGAATGGGTTATTAGGCTCAATGGGGTTCACTAGGGGTTAATTTGTGAAGGTAGGCTTTTATGGAGTAAGTGGGTTAAATCCTATGTGCCTTTATCATCTCAGTGTATCAAATCAATGATGTGGTCTCGACATGTATAATCGAAGCAAGTTCTAGAATAACAAATCAGTATTGACTCACTCAAAGCAACAATAAAAGTGAGCACGAAAGAATGTATGCTCAAAAGGCTTAAAAATCTCACCAGAATTATGGCTTTTGATGTCAATCCTGTGAATTTCAAATCTCAAGATAACACTTAAGTTAGGGAAAACAACTTAGAAAAAATTTAAACTCTCAAAAATTTCAACTTATCATGCTTGATTCCCTAGTGTTTTAAAGTTTGAATAATCAAAGCATAAACACCTATGTCTTAATTCTCAACACATCAATAAACATCATAAATCAATCAGAATTAATTCCTAATAGGAGATTGAAAATAATGCAGAGAGTGAAAGTGAGAGTTCAAAATTTTGAGAACAATGCAAAATGTTAGTTTTAAAAATTTTGTTTTAAAAATTTTTAGGGATTTCAAAAAAAATGCAATGACTGAAAGTAAGTTCCCCCTACACTTAAGATGTACATTGCCCTCAATGTACAGAGAAATATTAGTAGCAATAGAAGCATAAGATCGTAAGATAGGGAAAGGCATGAAACTCCTTGAATTGGATGAATTTGTGAGGTGGTGGTGCCTATAGAGTGTCTGGGACAAAGGAAGGTGCGGAGGTGGATACTCCGGTGGTGGTAGTGTTTGTTTGTCCACAGCTTTCATGTTGAGAGTGTAGGCTTTGGCGGTGTCAACTGTGTGAAGTTGTGGCAAGGTTCCCATTAGATTTTTTATTTGAGCTGTAGAGCTCCTTTGAAATTGCGAAAGCATTTATCAGTTTTGCGGAATTAGGATTAACAAAATATGTTTGTTAGGGGATAGCCGATATGACATAGTAAAAATAAATGAATAAAATAAATTAAGTTCTAAAAATACTAAAAGTCAAATAATGAAAAAGATAAGATGAAATAAAATAAAAGGAAAAATAAATAGGAAAATAAAAGATAAGATAAGAGGATTAGGCAGTTCTAATCCTCAGATGGGTTGCGAGGTGCGGGCGGTGTAGAGATATGAAGGTGTTAGCATATCTGCTGAAGAGTAGTGTTCATATGATCTAAGCGTTGGAAGTAGTACTGCTCGAATCGTGGGTGGTGGCTCAGCTGGTGCCTCCTCTGATGGTGGTGGGACATCATCAGTAATGTCCTCCTACTGCTTGGTGTCTCGAAGTAGGTGGTATTGTGGAGGATCGGTCCCACGTCGACGCTGGATCATCCTTATATGTAGCATAGATTGGATGTCCTGAGGGGGCATTTGGCCAATCAAGGTGTAAGAGGATGTCTAGGCCGTGGTGTTGAGCAGGCCAAAGTAGCGGGCCAACCGAGTGATGTACGGACCCATGGATATCATGCCCCTGCAATGCCTCTCGGTCTGGTGCTGGATGGCATGAGCTATGAAGTAGGCAAGCTCGATGGTATCTGCGTTCGCCATTCTCCTTAGAAAATAGGCATCGTGGGTGTTGACGACACTTGTGCTCTCGCGCCTGCCCGTCAACGTGTGTGCGATGAGGGTATGTATGTACCTCAGAGATGGGGCAAGATTGGTCATTTTTTAGCCACTAGGGTCGTACGTTGGCGGCTCAGGGACGATGACGCGCCAGTAGTTGACTGGAGAGACGTGTATGTGGCGATGGAGCGTAGAAAGGTCATTTTTCTGCATGAACTACTCGGTGTAGAGGTCGAGAGCTGTACCAAACTCCGGTAGACTAAGCTGACGTACGAGGCCTCCTAGACGAAACTGAATCGTCCCTGGATCGTCGTAACGGCTCATCACCATCTGTAGATGGAACATGAAGTAGAACTCGAGAGTGAGTTCAAAATATATGGGCTCCATGATTTGGAAGAACTGTTCCCACGGGTCTGTCATCAGCAAGGCTCGGACCTCATCTGCTAGGTGGACCTGCTCTAAGGCGGCCCAATCAATGCACCTTCCCGCTCCGAGGGGTCTGGCCCTTAGAATCTGGAATAGCTCCTCTTGGGAGTTCTGCGAGAACTGAATAAAAGGATGTCGGACCTCAGCAGTGGGTCTCGATGAGGAACCACCGGGTCCCTTTCACTTTGTTGACGTAGGGACGGCAGCTTTCTTACCGCATGATGATGACATAGTTCCTAAAAAATAAAACGATATGCATTAGTCCTAATAATTATTGAACTAAAATTAAATGACAAATTAAGAAAAACATGAACATATTGTATGGAAGTTTTACTAACCTAACTAATATAATCTACTCATTCTAATCTTGGCCTAGATATCATTTTATACTAAGTGTTAACTACTCTAGATAAATAAAAGTGGCAACCTAAGGAGAGTCTAAATGGTATTATGAAATTCTCTATAATATTCTAGATTGTTCATGCTAAATCAATGAATTTCATGCCCAAAAAATAATGCACAAACGAAATAAAACATTATAGTAACATAAAAATAGATAAAAACATTAGAAATTAAAGAAGAAAATAAGAAAAAGGAACCGAATAGGTGACTAATGGGGTGGAGCAAGGTGTGGTACGGGTGGCACGATCGTGGAGGAGCGTTTGAGGCCGGCGGCGGCGCTAGGGAGGCTTGATGTGGGTTTTAGGAGGGAGGATTTTAGGATTTCAATGGAGAAGAAGGTGAATAGTGCCCTGTTTATATAGGTTTTTGGGTCACACGGGCACGTCACACGCTCGTGTGACTCGGATGTTGGCCGTATAGTTAAAAAATTAGGGATTTTGATGCACCTGGTTCGAGACACACGCCCGTGTTCCTAGGGCATGTTGAGGCACACGGCCGTGTCGCACAGCCGTGTCCTTCGATGTTCGCTTCTCCCACGACCGTGTAGGGAGTCACACGCCCGTGTCTGAATTGACAGTGTCGACCACGGCCTTGAGGCACGGGGTGTCGCACGCCCATGTTTGAATTGGCAGTTTCAACCACGGCCGTGGCAAATATTCGAAGCCCGTGCTTGGATTGGCAGGATCGGCCACGGCCACGTCGCACAGCCGTGGCAATTTGTTGAAGCCCGTGTCTTAGGAAAAATTGTACCCTGCTTGTACACGACCGTATTGTATGGCCGTGTCTCTGCTCGCAGTGTCCACAAGGCCTTAGGCTCACTCGTGGGCATGGCCGTGTGGCTCGAAAAACCTGCATTCGAAGTGTTAGTTAATGTATTAGAAAGTTAATGTATTAAAAAGCTGAAATAGTTATAATTTACTAAGTTAGTGCTTGGGTCGAGAAGCGCTTATTTAGAGTTTAAGCTCGACTCTGCTTGTATGAATCACGAGGGTTCGTGGAGCTAAAGCTCCTCCTTATTATCCTTGAAATTCTCACCTCTATAATGTTTAAGCCGATGGCCGTTTACCTTGAAAGTGTCGTGGTTTGGATGAGTTACCTCGACTGTACCGTATGGAAAGATAGTTCGAACAGTGAATGGACCTGACCATCTTGATTTAGGTTTTCCAGGGAATAGTTTAAGCCTTAAGTTGTATAGTAAGACAAGATTACCGGTTTTGAACTGCTTAGGTTGTCTCAAACGATTGTCATGGCATCGCTTTGTGGCTTCCTTATATAATCGTGAGTTTTCATAAGCATTACAGCGCCATTCATCTAGCTCATTTAGTTGCATTAGATGTTTCTCACCTGCAAGCTTAAAATCAAGATTTAAAAATTTAATAGCCCAAAATGCTTTATGTTCGAGTTCAAATGGCAGATGACAACTTTTTTGGTAAACAAATTTATAAGGAGATGTTCCTATGGGAGTTTTAAATGCAGTTCTATAAGCCCATAAAGCATCATCTACTTTGCTTGACCAATCTTTCCTGTTTGTTTTTACTGTTTTCTCTAAAATGCGTTTTAATTCTCTATTTGTTACTTCAACTTGTCCACTAGTTTGTGGATGATAAGGGGTGGCTGTTCTATGGTGCACTCCATATCTTTTTAAAACTTTATCAAATTGAGCATTGCAAAAATGAGTACCCTTATCACTGATAATTACCCTAGGTGTTCCAAATCGAGAGAAAAGGTTTTTAAGAAAACGTACTACCATTCTAGCATCATTAGTAGGTAAGGCTTGGGCTTCTACCCATTTTGACATGTAATCTACTGCTACTAGTATGTACTTATTCCCAAACGAAGTAGAGAAAGGACCCATGAAATCAATACCTGTAACAGCCCTATTCTGACCCTAGTCGGGAAGTGGGTTCAGGGCCACTAAACTGAGCTGAAAAATTTATTAAATGTTATAACTTGTGCCTATTATATGTGCAATTGCATGTGTGACATTTCGATTTATTGAATTTTGACATTTGGATGTGAATTTAATTAAAAAGGGTTTATGTGTGAAATAGTGAAAATAGGTGAGGTTATTTTTTTTAAAAGGGGCCAAATATTGCATGGCTTGAAACATGGGGATTTGCATGTCAAATTCCCCATTATCTTGGTAGTGGACGGCATAATGATGATATATTGACTTTGAATGCATCTTATTTTATTGATAAAATAATAAATAAGTGTTTTATATCACTATTATAGGTATTATCAATTTTTATTTAATAATGAAAATATGGGAAATGTTATGAAATAAGCATTTTGGTGATAAAAACAAAGTGTTCCTTCTTTGTTTCTCACCTAGCCGAAACCTTAGAAAAAAAAAAGACAAAGGCAAAGAAGCTTTTGTTGTTCGGTCATTTAGAGATCAAGAATCTAAGGTGAGGTCATGGTAGTTTGATTTTATTTTGATGTTTTTGGGTTCCTTTCTTGGTTCTACCTTAAACCCATGAAGAAATTTTTGACTTTGGTGTTGATGCATTCGGCCATGGTTGGTTTGAACTTCTTTGGTGTTGTTTTGATGCATTGTGAATTAAGGGTTGATAATAGATGAATTGAGCTTGGTAAGTTGAATATGTGGTTATAATCTAGTGAAATGTTGCTATAGGTGGCTAAAAATAAGAAAAGTGTATTCGGTTTTCATGGAGAGGTGATGGAATTTTGTGTAAAATTAGAAATTTATAATTAAATTGTTAAGATGCATTTTTATGATAGCCGAATATGAAATTAAACAATGAAGTGAGTGATGTTTGTGTATTAAGGTGATAATGACTATGTATTTGCCGAATGTGAACCAAAATGAGGATTGGAGTAGTCGTTGTGTATTAATTTAGTAAAGAGTGAAATTTTGACCGAAAGTGTGTTATTAGAAATGGAATTGGTCCTTGATTGAATAAATCATGCCATCATTAAATTGAGTTAGGAAATAATGAAATTTAGTGACAAATGATAGAATTTGAGTGGCGTATTTATGGAAATGGCAAATGGTGAGCTTGAGTAGCTTAAGTATTCGGCCTTGGTATACTCATAGGACTAGTGCATAGAATTTGGTGTTTTAATGTGCTAAAAATGGGAAATGGTTAAAGTATGAATTGTGAATTTGCTAAAGTTGATAAATATGGTTTTAAGGGCATAGTAATATTCGGCCATTATAAGTAATTGAGTATAAACTGATTAGACTTTGTTATAAGTGGCTAAAATGAGTATTTATATTCGACTATGAAATGAAATAATTAGGTGGTGATTAAAGTCATTTATAAATCGGTTATGGCATGAGATACAAGTGAGTTCAATATGTTTTTTATTAAGTGATGAAATGAATAGGAATTATGTTAGTAAGTTAATCATGATTAGGCTCTTATATAAATAGGCATATGATGTGTTGGCTTGATATATATATATATATACACACATATTTGTGATGTGTTTGGTGAGAAATGCAAATTATGGGTAATATATGGATTTTATTACATGTGAGATTACATGAATAATGTGAATTGGTAAAGTTGGAAGTGGACATTTAAAATAAGCATAAGTATTAAGCATGATTACATTCGGCCAACTTAGGTTAGTATGATGTTGAAAACGAAAACTAATTACGATAATGACAAATGGTAGTTTATTAAGGTGATTAAAATGTACTATGATTACATGTTTGAATGATGCTTGATAAGAAGAGTGAATTAGATAAATACTTTTGCGAATGGATTGAGATGAAGTGCCGAATGTGTGTATGTGGCAAGGGTAGTATACATGACTTTTATTTTGACTGAAATTAAAATGATCAAGTGAGATGTTTGAATAAAGATTAATATAATTAAATTATCTTATCTAGCTCAAGAGCGTAGAGGGGAAATTTCGGATAAACGGAAAGCGAAAGTAACCGAATAGCCGACTTGTTTTTGTTCAGTAAAGTTCGAGGTAAGTTTTAAGTATTAAAGCCTATAATATGATTGAGTATGATATGTTAAGTACATATTAAAAGAATCATAACTCTATTGTATTTTTATGCATATAGCCTAATGGCTATTATGAAGTATAGGTAAGTTATTGATATGATATGTTGCCAAATGGATATGATAATATGAAGTGCTAAAAGGATATGTCAGAAGAGTAAATTTGTAATAAATCTGCTTGGACAGCAGCAGTAATATGTCTTGGAAAAATCACCATAAATTGTGGGAGTTGAATTAGAGGCTAAATAAAATATTTAATTAAAGTTTAATGAGTCTAGTTTCTTACAAAAGAAACTGTGTAAGCAAAGGAATTTCCTATAAAGAGATATTTAAAGTTGTGTGAGACAGTGTCAGAATGACTCCGAAATCCCTTGTTCCATATTTAGAAAATCATTATAAATTGTACAAAAATTTTTATAAGATAAAATTTAAATGCTTAGACTCCTTAATGAGTGTAGTTTCAAATGAAATAAACAAGAACATATTTTTAAATTCTGTACATTGAGAAATTTGATTCGTAGTGAAGAGTGGTCAGTATAGTCAAACAGTTAAACAGGAGAAACTTTAAGAAAAATCTGGTAATGATTGGCCAAACCAAAAATTCTGAAAATTCTATGGATAAAATATATATGAGTCTATTTTCATGGAAAATTAACGGCACTTCATTTGGAGTTTCGTAGTCCAGTTACGAATAAATTAATGACTGTTGCGCAGGAAAACAGCTTGTGGTGAATTTGTGATTATGTAGTAAACATTGATGAAACTATTTGAGTGGCTTATAAGCTATCGATTAAATATTGGTAATCAAAGTACTGAATTCGTATTAAAGTGAGGTTATAAGCCGTAAATGACTAGTATACCTAGTCAATTTTGTTATGATGAAATGTATATGAGATATGTATATGTGGTTAAGCCGAATGGCTAATGTGAAATGTGTATGAGATATGTATATGTGGTTAAGCCGAATGGCTAATGTGAAATGTGTATGAGATATGTATATGTGGTTAAGCCGAATGGCTAATGTGAAATGTGTATGAGATATGTATATGAGGTAAAGCCGAATGGCTAATGTGAAATGTGTATGAGATATGTATATGTGGTAAAGCCAAATGGCTAATGTGAAATATGTATGAAATGTATATATATTTGTGGCCGAGTGACCAATTGTGAAAAGTGTGTATTGTTAGATATTTGATGAGGCAAATGAATTACAAAGATGATAGTCGATGTGAATGTTGTGACATGTGATTAAATGTACATGAAACTGGGAGATATGTCCGGGTAAGACCCGATGACTGTGTGTAGAGATTATATCCGAGTAAGACCCGATGACTACGTGTGGAGATTATGTCCGGATAAGACCCGATGACTACGTGTGAGGATTATCCGAGCTGAATGTATCGCTGATGATTCGAGTAAAGCATAAGATTATATGACTTCACAGTAACAATTGTTAATAAATATGTTTAATACGTTAAGTTGGACAGGTATGTATTCTGAGCTTATATTTAAGCTTGATTTGGATTAAATTATGATTGTAAAATGAAAAGCAAATATGAAAATGCCATATGAATATGTGGGTATTCGGTTATGGAGAAATATTATAGGATATTGTGAGATATATATTTTGGTTTGACCGATGAGGGTAACTATAGATATGAAAAGAAATGTTATATGTGAATCAAATAAACAAATTGGTTATATTTGAGTTCAATGGTTTTAAATTGCTTAAGACTTACTAAGCTTACAAAAGTTTACTCTGTTGTTATGTTTCTCTGTTTTATAGATTGTTGAATTTGGCCTTTTGCTCGGGGATCGTCAACAAGTCGTCACACTATCACTATCCACTGTTAGGTCCTGCTATGTTTGGATTATCTTATGGCATGTATAGAATTGACTAGTAGCAGAAGAGAATTTTTGGTTAATGTATATAAGCCATGTGAAAATGGGATCTTTTGAATGTTTACTTATAGAAGTTTTAAATTTTATCCCTGGCTGTGTTTAGTACCTATATAGATAAATGATCTTTATTGCAAGAAAAAGTTCAAAATTTTACTGTTCTGATATGAGTTACAAGTCCGGTAATGTCCCTTACCTATGCGGGCGATGGTTACGGCATAGGGGTATTACAATACCCCATACATCAAATATTTCACATGAAAGTATATAGTTTTGAGGCATTTCATTATGCTGAGAGATATTACCTGTTATCACAAGAGGTCACACACTTGTTGGCATCTTTGAAAAGGGTGGGCCAACAAAAACTTGATTCGAGTACTTTGTGAGCAGTTCTAGCTCCACTGTGGTGTCCTCCTATTGGTCCCGAATGGCAGTGATCTAAAATTTTATATGCTTCTATCTCAGTAACGCATCTTCGAATGACTTGATCTGCACAAATACGAAAAAGAAAAGGATCTTCCCAAAAGTAATTTTTCACATTAGCGAAGAATCGCTTCTTTTTGCTGATGGGTCAACCCTTTTGGGATTATGTTAGCTGCTAAATAATTTGCAAAATCAGCAAACCAATGAACGGAAACTTCTTCTATGGCTAGTAGTTGTTCTTCAGGAAACAAGTCGTTTATTTTTTCGACATCCCTGGGGTGTGGATTTTCCAGTCTTGAAAGGTGATCTGCTGCCAAATTTTTAGCTCCTTTCTTATCTTTTATTTCTAAGTCAAATTCCTGTAACAATAGAATCCATCTTATTAATCGAGGTTTTGCATCAGTTTTAGTTAAAAGATAATGAAGAGCAGATCAGTATAAACGATGACTTTCGACAATATCAAATATGATCTGAATTTATCAAATGCAAAAATAACGGCTAGCAATTCTTTTTCTGTGGTAGTATAGTTTGCTTGCGCGGCTGTCAAAGTTTTGCTAGCATAATAAATCAGTTGGAAGTGATTGTCTCTTCGTTGTCCTAGAACTGCACCTACTGCAAAATCACTCGCATCACACATTAGTTCAAAAGGTAGATCCCAATCAGGTGAAATCATAATTGGGGCATTGATTAATTTTTCTTTCAGATGTTAAAAGATTCTAAACAATCTTGGTCAAATTTGAAAAGCACATCTTTTTCTAGTAATTTTGTTAAAGGCTTAGCTATTTTAGAAAATTCTTTAATAAATCTGCGATAAAAACCAGCATGTCCTAAAAAGCTTCTTATAGCCTTAACTGAATTAGGGGGAGGTAATTTTTCAATGGTTTCAATTTTTTCTTTATCTACCTCTATCTCTTTACCAGAAATTTTATGTCCTAATACAATACCTTCTTGAACCATAAAGTGACATTTTTCCCAATTGAGCACTAGATTGGTCTCTTCACATCTTATCAGAACACATTTTAAATTATTAAGACAGATTTGAAAAGAGTTACCGAAAATCGAGAAGTTATCCATAAATACCTCCATGATGTCTTCCACGAGTTCGTCAAAGATAGCTAACATGCATCGCTGAAAAGTAACAGGAGCATTACATAATCCAAAAGGCATTCTACGATAAGCAAACGTACTGTATGGACATGTGAATGTTGTCTTTTCTTGATCTTCTTGAGCTATCGGGATTTGGAAGTAACCAGAGAGGCCATCAAAGAAGCAGTAATACATGTGTCCTAATAGTCTTTCCAGCATCTGATCGATAAAGGGTAAGGGAAAATGGTCTTTTCGAGTTGTATCATTCAACTTTCTATAATCAATACAAACTCTCCATCCAGTGACTGTTTTTGTAGGTATTGACTCCTTTTTGTCATTAGACACCACAGTCATGCCTCTCTTTTTAGGGACAACCTGCACAGTACTTACCCAAGAACTGTCAGAAATAGGATAAATAATGCATACATCTAGAAGTTTAATTACCTCTGCTTTTATGACTTCCTTCATGTTGGGATTCAATTGTCTCTGAGTTTGCACCGATGGCTTATATTCATCTTCCATTAAAATTTTGTGGGTGCAAAAAGAAGGGCTAATTCCTTTAATATCAGAAATCTTCCAAGCTATAGCCTTTTTGTGTTTCCTTAAGACTTGAAGTAATTCCTCTTTCTCTTCAGCGCTCAAATCTGATGTGATAATCACTGGTAATATAAAATCACCTCCCAAAAATGCATATTCTAAGTGGTCAGGCAATTGTTTTAGCTCTAATTTAGGAGGTTCATCAATCGAGGGTTTTTGTCTCAGTTCATCATTTAACTTAAGACCCTCATAACTTATGTGCCTTGTGACAAGTTCATGAGAGTTCAACTCTTTCATTACTTATTTTACTTCAGTGGTGGCTTCATCTTCCTCCCCACCTTGAACAAGACATAGTTCCAACGTGTCTTCAAGGGTGATTTCCTGAAAATTGTCTTGAACAAAATGATCAATAGAATCAATGAAATAACATGAATCATCTTGTTCTCTAGAAAATCGCATAGCATCATAAATTTTAAAGACAAGTTCTTCTTCACCAACCCTAAGTACTAATTTACCATCCCCTACGTCGATAACAGCTCTAGCAGTAGCTAAGAATGGGCGTCCCAAAATTAAAGGTACCTCAATATCTTCATCTATGTCAAGCACAACAAAATCAACAGGGAATATAAATTTATCTACTTTTACTAGCACATCTTCAATGATTCCCCTAGGATATTTAATAGATCTATCAGCTAATTGAATACTCATCCTAGTGGGTTTTGGTTCCCCTAGACCTAGTTGCTTGAACATTTTGTAAGGCATTAAGTTAATACTAGCACCTAGATCAGCTAAGGCTTTTTCAATGATTAAACTACCAATTAAGCAAGGAATAGTAAAACTCTCTGGATCTTTTAGTTTGGTTTGCAGTTTATTTTGGAGAATAGCTGAGCATTCCTTGTTAAGTTCTACTGTGACTAGTTCTCCAACTTCCTTTTATTTGTGAGAAGTTCCTTTAAAAACTTTGCGTACTTTGGCATCTGCGAAATTGCTTCAACAAAAGGTAAGTTAATATGTAGCTATTTAAAAAGTTCAAGAAATTTACCGAATTGAGCATCCGTGCGGTCTTTCTTCAACTTTGCTGGATATGGTATGGGTGGTTTATATTCTTTAAGTGCTGACGGAGTGTTTTCTTTAGGTTCCTCTTCCTCTACCTTATCCTTTGTAGATTCTTGAACATGCTTCTTTTCCAGTTCAGTGAGTACTTTCCCATCCCTTAGAGTAATTGCCTTTACATGTTCTCTAGGATTTGGCTCAGAATTACTCGGTAGACCACCTTGTGGTCTATCAGATTTGCGAGTTGACCAATTTGATTCTCGAGCCCTTGAATAGATGCTTGCTAGTTCTTCAGTGCCATTTCGGTATTTTGGAAACGGGTTTCTGATGCGGTCATAAATTTGGTGAACATCTCTTCAAGGTTCGGCTTTTTCTCTTGTTGTGGAGGTGTCTGTTTGAATCCCGGAGGAGGTGGTTGTCTTTGATTTCCTTGTCCTCCCCATGAAAAATTGGGGTGGTTCTGCCAACCTGCATTGTAAGTGTTACTATAAGGATTATTTTGAGGTCAAAAATTATTACCCATATAATTGGCTTGCTCAGTTTCCATGCTGTGTCCATAGGAAGAGAAATCTGGATTGTACATGTTTCCCTGAATTGCGTCACACTGCATCACTGGGTGTGCCTGCGTAGAACCAACAAAATTATCAATCTTTTTACTTAAAAGTTCTACCTGATTAGAAAGCATCATGATAGCATCAATATTAAAAACTCCTGCAGCTTTTGTCGGCTTTGTCCTCACGACTTGCCACTGATAGTTATTCAGTGACATCTAATCTATAAACTCATAGGCTGCTTCAGGTGTTTTGTTGTTGATTGTTCCTCCGGCGGCTGCATCAATCATTTGTCATGTGGAAGGATTCAAACCGTTATGAAAGGTTTGAACTTGTAACCACAAAGGCAACCCATGGTAAGGGCACCTTCTCAAGAGATCTTTGTATCTCTCATAGGCATTGTAAAGTGTCTCTAAATCCATCTGCACAAAAGAAGAGATATCATTCCGTAATTTAGTGATTTTAGCTAGAGGAAAATATTTATGTAAAAATTTTTTAGTCATCTGTTCCCATGTAGTGACTGAGCCTCGTGGTAGAGAATTTAACCATTGCTTAGCTTTATTCCTTAAGGAAAAAGGAAATAGTCAGAGGCGAATGGCATCATCAGAAACACCATTGATTTTAAAAGTATCACAGAATTCCAAAAAATTTGCTAAGTGTGAGTTGGGATCCTCATCCTGTAAACCATCAAACTAAACAAATTGCTAAATCATCTGAATAGTGTTAGGTTTCAATTCAAAATTATTTGCAGCAATAGCAGGCCTAATAATACTAGATTGAGTACCAGTCAAATTAGGTTTAGCATAATCATACATAGTACTAGGAGCATCATATTGGTTCACCGGTTCTGTGACTATCACGGGAGGTGGTAGATTGTCCTGATTTGCTTCTATCTCTTCAGTAAGTTCTGGTTCTTGTTCCTGCTCTTGTTCTAGATAATGTAAACTTCCTCTTATCTCTTGGCGAGTACTACGAACTGTAGCTTCTAAATCTTCGTCAAAAAGCAGTGGTCCTACTGGGTTTCTTCTAGTTGATATCCGCGTGATATGAAGTAATAAAATTTATAAAGAACTTGATCAAACCTAAACTGACTAATATCACAATGTTTTAAGGCAAGCGCACCTGTCGATAGTAGTATAGTCTAGTGATAAGATCGAGTATCGTACCCAAGGGAACCGAAAGTACTATTACTCCCTTTCTTTCTATTGTTTAACCTAAAATTTAAAGAGGGGTTTTGTTTAACTAATTCTAAAACTAAACTAAGAGAAGCAAAAAGAGTAAATTGGGAAGACTTTTTAGGGAAAAGCTAATTGATAAGGACAATACTTAAGGGGGGATCCACCTAGACTTCACTTGTTATTGGTTCTTGAGCTAGACGATTTATTCACTTGACTTGATCCGTAAAGATCCCTAATCTATGCTAAACCCTCCGTCGAGGCGTAGAGTAACTAGGCCTAAGTTGTTAATTAAAGTTCCTTTATTAATTAACTCCTTAGGTTGCATTAATTCGATCTATGGTTCCCCATATTAGGTTTGACCCTAATCCGGCAGATTTATGTCCCCCTATGTCTAGGGTTGCATGCAACTCCGCTTAATTATGGTAGATCTACTCTTATCACAGGGACTTTTGCTCCTCTGCTCTAAGCACATCTATTTCTTGAATTAATACCTAGGTTTATTAACACAAGAATTAAGCACACATAATTAAGAACAACTCAAGTATTTATCATATAACTCAAGAATAAATAATAGCAAGATTCATCTTAGGTTTCATCCCCCTCAAGTATTTGAGGGGTTTAGTTCATAATAAAGAAAGAAAACATCTCAGAAGATATAAAATAATAAAACATAAAAGAACCCGAAAACCCCTGAAGGAATTTAGGGAGATCCTCTATATTGCTGCAGAATTCCGACTTCTGGGATGAATCAATCAGCTTCCCTGCGAGTAATCCCTACTTCCACTCTCTGTGTTGGCAGCAAAGAATACTTCCCTTTGTGGGGAAATAAGCACACCCTTAGAGTTGCCTCCTAGGGTCTTTATATAGAGCTTTGGGGAGCCTTTCTTAGCCTCTAAGTATCCCAATTCGAGTGAAATTCCTCTTCCTCACGACTAGAACACGCCCGTGTGCCACGCCCGTGTGACTTCGACAAAGGCCGTGTGATTTGGCACGGCCGTGTGGCCTGCCCGTGCTTGTCGAGAGCTGGACCGTGTGATCTTCATGTGGCACGGCCGTGTGGCACGGCCGTGTGGTGCTTCCTTGGGCCGTGTGTTATGTCATTTTTGGCCCATTTTCCTCATTTTCAGTCCATTTCCTATTCTTTTCTCTTCCCTATGCTCTCCTGAGTATAAGATATGAAAAAGAAGGATTAAGAGCACCAATTCTCACTAAATTGATAATAATTCATCTAAAATATAGGCTAAGCATGAGGTAAAAATATGTATAAATTAGCGTTTATCAAATACCCCCACACTTAAGCCTTTGCTTGTCCTCAAGCAAAATCTCAATCCCTAAATAAGAATTATTCCTCTCAACCTACAATCTTTATAAATAATGTTTCAAACTAGTCCACAAGTAATCATACAATGGGTAATTCAATCAGAAGAACATTAAAGACTCAATCACTCTGAGTTGAGAATTTTATCATTGAAAACATAAGTCTCTTCCTTCCTTCTAAGTAGTTGTCTCTCCATTTTAATTAACAGGAGTTGACATCCTCACTAAAGGTTCACTCTATCTACTTGAAGTGCTTAGGGTTCAAAATTTAAGCACTCCTTAGTCAACCTAAAAAGTTATTACCATAAGCTTGCAAGAAAATCAAATCTCCACCACTATAGTTTGATATGATACATTGATCAAAACGTCTTTTAATGGTTGTAACGGGGCTTGGTTAGGGGTGTTGTCACAGGCTGCAAAAAGAAGGTTAGAATCGAGATTGAACTGAAAAATTATTTAGCTAGAAAAATCTCTATCACTGGAACATATTTCTCAGCTAATTCTTGTGATACTATCATTTCTGCCTTGGTAGCCTTAAAATAGAAATATGCAAAAACTTGTTCAACTATTACAAGTTACAATTGAATTTGACTTACTCATTCATTTTTTTTTCTTTTTTTCTTTTTTTTCTTTCTTTTTTTTCTTTTTTTTTTGGAGCGATTAAATCAAATATGATAACTTGGAACTTTACAATTTTACAACTAAAGAGGAAAGTAAAGCTAGATAAAAATTCACTTCAAATCTCGACAAAAATAGGGGTTAAAGTAATTAAATGAGTTTCAACGAAAAATGGGTTTTTGGTTAATAATTAGAAGGTGAGTCAAAGAATGGGTTGTTAGGCTCAACGGGGTTTACTAGGGGTTAGATTTATAGAGGTAGGCTTTTTGTGGAGTAAGTGGGTTAAATCCTAGGTGCCTTTATCATTTCAGTATATCAAATCCATGATGTGGTCTCGACATGTATAATCAAAGCAAGTTCTAGAACAACAATTCAGTATTGACTCACTCAAAGCAATAATAAAAGTGAGCACGAAGAAAATGTATGCTAAAAAAGGCTCAAAAATCTCACCAGAATTATGGCTTTTGATGTCAATCCTGCGAATTTCAAATCTCAAGATAATACTTAAAATTAGGGAAAATAACTTATGCAAAAATTGGGGGTTCTCAAAAATTTCAACTTATCATGCTTGATTCCCTAATGTTTTAAAGTTTGAATAATCAAAGTACAAGTACCTATATCTTAATTCTCAACATATCAATAGAAATCATAAATCAATCAGAATTAATTCCTAATAAGAGACTGAGAATTATTTGAGAACAAAGCAAAAGGAAAAAAATTCAGGGATTTTTCAGATAATGTAGAAATTTAAAGTAAGCTTCCCCCCCCACACTTAAGATGTACATTGCCCTCAATGTACAAAGATACATAAATAGCAAGAGAAGTATAATATCATAAGATGAGGAGAGAATTGAAACTTCCTGAATTTAGGATGAATTTGTGAGGAAGAGTCGGTAGTTTGTGGCAAGGTGTTCCCTTTTCCGTTTTGAATATGAGCTGTAGAGCTCCTTTTTGAGACTGCGAAAATATTTAATTAGTCGTGGAAATTTTTGATTAATAGAGATTACTCGTTAGGGATTGGCCGATATGAAAGATAGACAATTAAATAACAGAAAAATAATAAACTAAGTTCTAAAAAATACTAATACTGTAATGATTAAAAGGATTAAACATAAAAATAAATTTTGAAATAAAAAGGAAACTAATAAAGGAAAAAAATGAGAAAAAATAGAACCGAATGAGAGAATAGAGGCACACGCCCGTGTGTCTCGGGGTTAGCCCGTGTTGAATTCGTAAAGTTGCCACGGCCATATCACACGGCCGTGGTGATTTGTTGACCTCCCGTGCTTTTGGGAAACTTCTGCTCTGTTTGTACACGGTCTGGGTGCACGACCGTGTCTCTATTTTAAGATGTCACACGGCCTTAGGCACGCCCGTGTGTCTGGCCGTGTGGCCTAAATTTCTGCATAAAAAATGTTAGTTGCTGCATAAAAATACTAGAAAAATTTTAAACAAAGAAAAGTTACTAAGTTATTGCTCGGGTTGCCTCCCGAAAAGCGCTTGTTTATAGTCTAAGCTCGACTTTTCTTAAGCTTGTTCATTCACGGTGGTTTGAAGAGTTGATACTCTTCTATCCTGCTTGCAATTTTATTATTAACATATGATTTGAGTTGAGTATGGTTTACCTTGAAAGTGCCGAGTGACTCATGTTTTATTTCTACTGTACCATAAGGGAAGATTTTCACTACCGTGAAGTATGGTATGTCACTTGTATGTTCTTTCGAATTCAAGATTCGAGGGTCGTCTTCCCCTAGAAGTACCTTATCCCCTACCTTGATTTGACACGTTTTTACCTGAGGGTCATCTTGGTGATGCTCTAGGTTAGTGTGACATGTTTTGGGTTTTTCATGATAGCTCAGCCACTCATCTAGTTCCTCGAACTGAAGCGTTCGCTTTTTAGGTGCATCTCCATTGGATGGACTTGTCTGTGATTGGGTTACCTTTATGTGAAGTGTATCCTGCACAGAAGGTTGGGTTGTAAGTTCAGAGTTTTTACAAGGACTTGTGACTATATTATTATCAACTGTTTTACTTGCTTTTTGAGCTTGTAAAGTAACTTTGTCATTACCTACAGTAGTGTAAGTTGACCTGTTCCTAAATCAATTATTGTTCTAGCAGTTACTAAAAAGGGTCGCCCTAGAATTAATGGTATATCGCTATCCTCATCAATGTCTAAAACAATAAAGTCAACTGGGAATATAAATTTATCAATTTTGACGAGCACATCTTCAATTATTCCCTTAGGAGACCTAATAGTTTTATCAGCCAGTTAAATGCTCATCTTAGTTTGCTTAGGTTTTCCAAGACCTAGTTGTTTAAACAGTTTATAAGGCATGACATTTATACTAGCCCCTAAGTCTGCTAAAGCATTTTTGGTGTCTAGGCTACCAAATGAACAAGGAATAGTAAAACTCCCTAGATCTTTCATTTTGGTTGGCAGCTTATTTTAGAGAATAGCTGAGCATTCCTCGTTGAGTTCCACTGTGGACAATTTTTCCAACTTCCTTTTATTTGTGAGAAGTTCCTTTAAAAATTTTGCGTACTCCGGCATCTGCATAATTGCTTCAACAAAAGGTAAGTTAATATGTAATTTCTTTAACTGTTTAAGAAACTTACCGAATTGCTGATCTGTGCGGTCCTTCTTTAAAGCGTTTAGGTATGGGATACGAGGTTTAAATTCTTTGACAATTTCATCTTTAGGACTTACCTCATCCTTTCCTTTACTTACCACAGGCTCCTTGCATGGCTTTAGGTTGGTTTTGGTTAACCCCTCATCATCTATCGTATCCACGGCATTGAGTTGCTCCTTAGGGTTAGTCTCAATGTTGTTTAGTAACCCACCTTGCGGTCTTTCAGAAATTAGCTTGGCGGGCTGGCTTATTTGAGTTTCAAGTCCTTGAATAGATGCTTGTTGGTTCCTTAGTGCTGTTTCGGTATTTTGGAAATGGGTTTCTGACATGGCCATGAATTTGGTAAATATTTTTTCAAGATTCAGCTTTTTCTCTTGTTGGAATAGTGGCTGTTGAAATCCTAGAGGGGGCGGTTGTCTTTGATTTCCTTGTCCTTCCCATGAAAAATTAGGGTGATTCTGCCAACCTGCATTATAAGTATTACTATAAGGGTTATTTTGAAGTCTAGAATTGTTACCCATATAGTTGACTTGCTGAGTTTCCATGCCATGTTCGTAAGAGGAGTAATCTGGATTGAACATATTTCCTGGAGTTGCGTCGCATTGCATAACTGGCTGTACCTGCGTAGAACCAACAAAATTATCAAATTTTTTTATTTAAAAGTTCTACTTGATTAGTAAGCATAGTAACAGCATCAATATTATAAACTCCTGCAGCTTTTGTCGGCTTTGTCCTCATGATTTGCCACTGATAATTATTCAATGACATTTCTTCAATAAATTCATAAGCTGCTTCTGGCGTTTTATTATTAATTGTTCCTCTTGCGGCTGCATCAACCATTTGTCGTGTGGATGGATTCAAACCGTTGTGGAAGGTTGGAACTTGTAGCCATAAAGGTAGTCCATGATGAGGACATCTTCTCAAAAGATCCTTGTATCTCTCCTAGGCATCGTAGAGTGTTTCTAAATCCATCTGCACAAAAGAAGAAATATCGTTTCGTAATTTAGCTGTTTTAGCAGGAGGAAAATATTTAAGTAAAAATTTTTCTGTCATCTGTTCCCATGTGGTGATTGAGCCTCATGGTAGAGAATTTAACCACTGTTTGGCTTTGTTTCTCAGAGAGAATGGAAATAGCCTTAGTCGAGTAGCATCATCAGAAACGCCATTAATTTTAAAAGTATCGCACAATTCTAAAAAGTTTGCTAAATGAGCGTTGGGATCTTCATCCTGTAAACCATCAAACTGCACAAACTGCTGAATCATCTGAACAGTGTTAGGTTTTAGTTCAAAATTATTAGCAGCAATAGCAGGTCTAACAATGCTAGTTTGAGTACCAATCAAACTAGGTTTAGCATAATCATACATAGTTCGAGGAGCTTCATCCTCGTTTACTGGTTCTGCTGGTAGCGCTAGATGTGGTGGAATGTTTTGATTTGCTTCCATCTCTTCTGTAGGTTCTGGCTCGTGCTCTGGATAATGTAGGCTTCGTCTAATTTCTCTGCGATTTCTGCAAACTGTAGCTTCTAAATCTTCGTCAAAAAGTAGTGGTCCTGTTGGGTTGTTTCTAGTCATAGACTAAAAAAACCTAGAAAAATAATTAAAAAAAACGAAAATAAAATAAAAAAATAAAATAAAATAAAAAAATAAACTTAGGAAAACCTAGAAAAAAATAAGAAGAAAAGAAAAATAAAAAATAAAAATAAAAATAAAAATAAAACTAAATAAATAAATAAATATATTAATGGCTAAAGTAATAGAAATCGAGCTTTCGTAATATTTCAGTTAATTCCCCGGCAACGGTGCCAAAAACTTGATATCCGCGTGATATGAAGTAATAAAATTTATAAAGAACTTGATCAAACCTAAACTGACTAATATCACAACGTTTTAAGGCAAGCGCACCTGTCGAGAGTAGTATAGTCTAGTGATAAGATCGAGTATCGTACCCAAGGGAACCGAAAGTACTATTTCTCACTTTCTTTCTATTATTTAACCTAAAAATTAAAGAGGGGTTTTGTTTAACTAATTCTAAAACTAAACTAAGAGAAGCAAAAAGAGTAAATTGGGAAGACTTTTTAGGGAAAAGCTAATTGATAAGGACAATACTTAAGGGGGGATCCACCTAGACTTCACTTGTTATTGGTTCTTGAGCTAGACGGTTTATTCACTTGACTTGATCCGTAGAGATCCCTAATCTATGCTAAACCCTCCGTCGAGGCGTAGAGCAACTAAGCCTAAGTTGTTAATTAAAGTTCCTTTATTAATTAACTCCTTAGGTTGCATTAATTCGATCTATGGTTCCCCATATTAGGTTTGACCCTAATCCGACAGATTTATGTCGCCCTATGTCTAGGGTTGCATGCAACTCCGCTTAATTATGGTAGATCTACTTTTATCACAGGGACTTTTGCTCCTCTGCTCTAAGCACATCTATTTCTTGAATTAATACCTAGGTTTATTAACACAAGAATTAAGCACACATAATTAAGAACAACTCAAGTATTTATCATATAACTCAAGAATAAATAATAGCAAGATTCATCTTAGGTTTCATCCCCCCCAAGTATTTGAGGGGTTTAGTTCATAATAAAGAAAGAAAACATCTCAGAAGATATAAAATAATAAAACATAAAAGAACCCGAAAACCCCTGAAGGAATTTAGGGAGATCCTCTATATTGCTGCAGAATTCCGGCTTCTGGGATGAATCAATCAGCTTCCCTGCGAGTAATCCCTACTTCCACTCTCTGTGTTGGCAGCAAAGAATACTTCCCTTTGTGGGGAAATAAGCACACCCTTAGAGTTGCCTCCTAGGGTCTTTATATAGAGCTTTAGGGAGCCTTTCTTAGCCTCCAAGTATCCCAATTCGAGTGAAATTCCTCTTCCTCACGACTAGAACACGCCCTTGTGCCACGCCCGTGTGACTTCGACAAAGGCCGTGTGATTTGGCACGGCCGTGTGGCCTGCCCGTGCTTGTCGAGAGCTAGACCGTGTGATCTTCATGTGGCACGGCCGTGTGGCACGGCCGTGTGGTGCTTCCTTGGGCCGTGTGTTATGTCATTTTTGGCCCATTTTCCTCATTTTCAGTCTATTTCCTATTCTTTTCTCTTCCCTATGCTCTCCTGAGTATAAGATATGAAAAAGAAGGATTAAGAGCACCAATTCTCACTAAATTGATAATAATTCATCTAAAATATAGGCTAAGCATGAGGTAAAAATATGTATAAATTAGTGTTTATCACTAGTCATAAACTAGAGATACCTAGAAGGGAAAAGGCAAAGAAAATTTTAGTAAATAAATAAAAATAAAAATAAAGGCTGAAAATAAATAAAAATAAATAATAGCTAAAGTAATAGAAATCGAGTGTTCTTAATATCTTAGGTCCCTGGAAACGGCGCCAAAAGCTTGATATTCGCGATATGAAGTAATAAAATTTAAAATAATGATCACACCAGAAACTAACTATTATCACGATTTTTAGGCAAGCGCACCTATCGAATAGTAGTATAGCTTAGTGGCAAGACCGAGATATCGTACCCAAAGGAACCAAAAGTACTAGTACTAACTTTCTTTCTATTATTTAACCTGAGAATAAAGGGGGTTTTCATTAAACTAAACTAATTCTAAAACTAAACTATGAATGCACAAAAAGTAAATTAGGGAGAAACTCTTAGGAAAACTATTTGATTTGGACAATACTCAAGGGAGAATCCACCTAGACTTCACTTGCTATCAACTCTTGAACTAGACGATTTATTCACTTAACTTGATCCGTAGAAATCCCTAACTTATATTAATATCTCTCTCGAGACTAAAAACAACTAACCCTAGGTTGATTAATTGAAATCACTTTCAAATTAAAACCCCTAGAATCGCATTAACTTGATCTATGGATTCCCTTATTAGGTTTGACCCTAATCCGATAGATTTTCGTCGTCCTATCTTTAGGATTGCGATCAACTCCGCTTAATTGTGTTGGATCTACTCCTATGCAGGGACTTTTGCTCCTCTACACAAGTACATTTAACTTAAATCAATATCCCGAAAATATCAATTTAAGAGTTAAAAACAAAATTAAGAACAAATCAAAAATTTATCATATAATTCAAGAAATATATATAACAAAATCTATCTTATGTTTTATCCCCCTCAAGTATTTGGGGGATTTAGTTCATAATTAATAAAGAAAACATCTTAGGAGAATTAAAATAACCAAACATAAAGAACCCAACAACCCCTGTAGGAATTTGAAGGGAGATCTTCAGTCTTGAGGCAGAATTTGGCTTCTAGGATGAATCAATTGGCTTCCCTTGGAGTAATTCCTTACTTCTACTCTCTGTGTTGGCAGAGATAATGCACTCTTTTGTGGGAGAAAAAGCACACCCTTAAAGTTGCCTCCTAGGGTCTTTATATAGAGCTTTGGAATACCTTTCTTAGCCTCTAAGCATCCTTTTCTGAGTGAAATTGAACTTCCTCACTACAGGGACACGCCCGTGTGGATCGAGGCCCAGGCTGTGGTCGGGCCTGTTGATGGTGGCACGGCCGTGTGGTCTGGTCGTGTTCATCGGGGTTAGGCCGTGTTCGAGCTCAAGGAGGCACTACCGTGTGGTGAATCTCTGGGCCGTGTTGTTTATTGAATTGGGTTTAATTTGCCCGTTTTTGGCTGGTTCTTTGCTCTTTCCTCTTCCTTAAGCTCACCTGGGCATAAAACATGAAATAGAAGGATTAAGAGCACCAATTTCCACAAATTCAATAATAATTCATCCAGAAATTAGGCTAAGCATGAGGTAAAAACATGTATAATTTATCGTTTATCATAGGTCTTGATGGATTATCAAACCTTGTGATCCCCATCTTAATTAACCTTTCAATCAACTTTTTAAATGCAGTGCAGTTCTCAATTGAATGTCCCGTTATTTCTGCATGGTACTCGCATTAAGCTTTCGCGTCATACCATTTTAGGAACAGAAGTTGCATGGGTTTCAAGTAAAATGAGGATACCACATGTACATCAAACAAATTCTGATATAACTCCCTATATGTTATCGGGATGGGTGTGAATTGGAGTTTTTTTGTATTTGGTCTTAAGTTAGATTTTTGCCTTGAAGGGCCGTAATGGCTGGTTGTCATGATCCTGGTTGGCCTACAGTGACCAGTTTTGAATAACCTTTATACATACTCGCGGTGTTTACTTCATTTTCTTTCTTTCTAGGGGCTGATCTTTTAACGTTGTCCCTCGCATCTATTTTCCCACTCCTTACTGCATTTTCAATCATCTCTCTGGACATTATTATATTTGAGAAGCTCTTGGTAGCACTTCCCAACATATGGTTAATGAACAGGCTTTTAGAGTGTTTATGAAAAGCATTGTTGTCTCTTTCTTTGGAAGAGGTGGTTGGACTTACGTTGCCACCTCTCTCCATCTCTGAACATACTATCTAAAGCTTTTACTTTGCTTTTTTTCCATGCTTTGCAACATAAGTCTATCGGGTGTCGTGTCGATCACATGGCTATATTGTTTCATGAAAGCCTGTGCCAAGTCTTTCTATGAGTTGATTTAGCATGGCTTAACTTGTTGTACCACTTGGCGGCCGACCCGATTAAACTATCCTCAAAGCAGTGAATTAACAATTGGTCGTTATTGACCTATCCTGTCATTCTTCGGCAGAACATTGTGATATAGGCTTCAGGACAACTAGCCCCATTATATTTTTCAAATTTTGGAGTTTTTGAATTTTTGTGGGAGCACTAGATCAGGGACTAAGCTCAACCCTTTAGCATCAACCCAGCAAAGGTAATCGACATTCTCCATAACTCTGAATTTCTCTTCCAACCACTTGCACAGATCTTCTAGTTGTTTTGGTAGTTCTACCATTACTATATCCATTTCAGCCATGTCATCCAAATCGGGAACAACTGGGGTGGTTGGATTATCCCTAGGGTTGAAACCTAAACTTGTTGGGTAATTCACCGGTGCTGAAGTACTGGCTTGATATTGTTGAGGTCTTATGGTAACGGGTACCTTTCGTGGATATGTATCTGGTTGGGCTTGGACATTTACTGGGGTAAAGCCTAGGGGTATATAAGGTCTTCATTATCATCTCCAGAGTTATTTACAATACTTTTCCCTTTTTCAGTCCCTCAAGCCAGCAACTAAGACAACTGGCTTATCATGTTTCGTTGGAACTCTTGTATTTGATCCCTCATGTCTTGTTGTAAGTTAGCTAATTGTTCTTATAGTTGGGCTTGCAACTGATCTTGCATGTCATTTTGAATTTGTTCCAACCTCTCTAACCTTTGATCCATAGCTCTGGTTTTACCATGGGTACCGTAATGATATTTGGTTGGCAAGTTCTTATTTGTTTCTAAGGTAACTGTCATAATTTTGATTAATTATGGTCTTTTCTATGAAGTTTAATGCATATGATGAAATGTAATGCTGATGAATGAAAAATGAAAGCAAAAAAGAGGCATTGATTCTGATTCAATTCTATTAGAATAACTTTACAAGAAAACGAATCTCTTTACATAAAACAGATACATTTTACATATACAGCATTGCTGTAATACTTAAAGCCTTGACTTTCTTAAGAAGCCAAGCTAATTCTAGTCACTGATCTGATTCTGATTCATAGTTTAAGCCCAGCATGTCAGCTTGAACTGCTAGGGTTTGCAAATGGCCGGCTACTTCTCATACTTAAGTCACAGCTTCGCCCATAATGTGATCTCTATCTCTAATCTTACCTTGAGAGCGTTGGAATTGCTCTTTCCAGTGTTCATTATTCATTTCTAGAAGTTCAACTCGAAGTTCACAATTTTACAGTACGGTCTCGAGCTCTTTTATCTTTCTCTTCAACTCTTCAATCTTATTTAGGCTTTCTTTTAACTCAATTGCAGAGTTGCGACTATGATATTGACGCAGTGATCTTTCTAATTTTTCTACTCGGGATCTTAATCCAACCTTTTCATTTCAAATTTCTAACAATCCCTTTCTAGAGTATCTTCTCAAACTCGAACATCTTGGAATTTCTTTTCCCACTGATTAGCTCTAATCTTTTCTTCTTTGATCTCTTGCAGCCATTGCTTCGTTGTTTTACCCAACCCGATAGTCCTTATCGACAAGCACAGCTTCTTATAATCTGTTTTTAGACTGTCTAAGTCTTCCTCAACCTTGTTCTTTTGTTTTCTCATTTTCTCGGCCTCTAACTTTTAGACGTCGACGTCTAATCCTAGCTGCATCTTTTCTTCTTCCAACTTTTCTATCTTTTTCTCTAACTCCAAACTCCTCTTTTCAAAGTCTTGCTTTATGATTTCCAACTCAGACGGGATCACTTGTAAGTGCTCTCCTATTGGCCGAGTGTTTTCTTAACTTGACATAGGGACATTGTCATTGACTCTTTTACCCCACCACTAATCATATTCGGAGGTCCTCATGGGATTTGAGGCAAATCTTTTCATTCTATGGGTTTGGTACCAAGCATTCGATATTTCATGAACATTCTTCTTGTAATTATCACCTTTGTACACAAACTCGTACTGAGCCAACCCTTGCATCATCGGTATGAACTACCTTGATCTATACTATCTCAATACAAGTAGAAGGGCGTATCCAATAGCTCCCTATATCTCGAGTAGAGGGACCCAGTCGAAGTCTCCACATTGGTACAAAATCTCATCAAGGATCATCCAAGGAGCCCTTAATTCAATGTCTTTATCTTGGAGACTCTGAAGAATTGCCATCCATTTTTCCTCTGAAATGTCGTCTCACCTTGGCGTGGCCACAAATTCTTTCAATGGAGAGTAGTTCTAAGAGAATACTCGATAAGAGACATTTTCTACCTTAAAAAAATGGCTGCGAAACCAAGCTAGCAAGAGTTGTGCACACCCGATAAATCTCCCTTTCACTCGCTCTTCGACATGCACTCAAAGATCTACAAGTTTCAGCCAAAATTGTTGGGACGAGTGTGACCCTTTTGTCAAGCCGGTCGAATAGGTTTGAAACTACATCATCTATATGCCCTAGTGCTTTGGGAAAGATGACCAACCCGTAGATACTCAAGGTGAAGATGTCGACTCTTTTCTTCATAGCTGAATGTGCCAAAATCAAATACCGTAAACTTTTTCAGGGGATGCATTTACTATCTCCCTTTTGTTTAATCTGGGCCGCAACCCATTGCTCACTCATTCCCGTTATGCTCATTAGCTTCTTTAGGAAAGTAGGGACATTGGTGGCTCTAGAATAAGCTTTGTCGGTTTGGATCCTCGGGTAACAGAGTAGTGCTGTGTACTCTTCTATGGTGGCCACCAAGTCTACCTTCCCAAAAGTAAAGCAGCTATATGCAGGATTCTAATACTAGGCAAGAGCTCAGAACAAGTGCTTATCCACTTTGACATCGAGTAAATAAGGCAAATCACCATAGTCACAGTGGAATAACTGATTGGTTTCGTCATCCGATTGGTCCCATATTTCTTTCAACTCTTGGAGATTATTTTGAGTCACACTGATGCGAATGAAATCCCACAATTCTGACACGTACCCCTCCGTCAAACTATCACATTTCTCTTATTGCATCTTCTTAGACCATATTTGGACGGCCGCATTGTCTTCCACTTTATCAAGAAATCCCTTTTCCATGACAAGCTCTCTATTTAGAAACTGAACGTGAATCAACACCATTTTCTATAATGAAAATGCAATGCAATCATAGCCAAAACAAAATGAAATAAGTCAGTACATTTCATACAAATCTAGAATTCAAAGCAAGAAATAATAAATAGAACACCTAATCACGTGGCCACTAGACGTTCAGTATGATTCTACCTAGGGTAGGCTCTTAAGGCTTATTATATGTAGTTTGATTCTAAATTAAGGGTACCTAAACCAACAGATTCCTCGATCCTTACCCATTATATGCTCATATGGACCGAGTTCGGTTCAGGGGAATACATTTCCCTATGGCTATACGGAGATGAAAATCTCACAAAGACATAGGTACGGATGTATCCGGAAAGCGATCCACTATCATATACGGAGGTGAAGACCTCACGAAGGAATTGCTTCTTGATTGTGATCTGATGAAGTAATAAAATTGATCGTACCTAGAAACTAACTATTATCAAGATAAAAGGCAAGCTCACCTATCAAATAGTAGTATAGTTAGTGGCAAGACTGGAGTATCGAATCTAAGGAACTAAAAGTACTAGTAATGACTTTCTTCCTATTATCTAGCCTAAAAGTAAAGAGGGGGTTTGTGTAAACTAATTAACTCTAAACTAAACTAAGGATACGGCAAAAAGTAAATTGGAGAATTGCCTTGGGAAAACTAGATGATAAAGACAATACCTAAGGAAGAATCCATCTAGACCTCACTTGTTATCTAACTCTGAACTAGACGATTTCTTCATTCAACTTGATCCGTAGAGATCCCTAAATTATGTTAATATCTCTGTCAAGAATAAGAACAACTAATCATAGGTTGATTAATTGAAATATCTTTCTAATTAAAACCCCTAGTCTTGCATTAACTCGATCTGTGGATTCCCCTATTAGATTTGACTCTAATCTGGTAAATTTTCGTCATCCTATGTCTAGGATTGCGATCAACTCTGCTTAATTGTGTTGGATCTACTCTTAAACAGGGACTTTTGCTCCTCTGCCTAAGCACATTCAACTTAAATTAATATCCCGAAAATATCAATTCGTCTTAGGTTTCATCCCCCTCAGGTATTTAGGGGTTTAGTTCATAATTATTAAAGAAAACATCTTAGAAGAAAGAGAACAACAAAACATAAAAAAAACCCAAAACCCCTGAAAGAATTGAAGGGAGATCTTTAGTCTTGATATTGATCCTTGCTTCTGAAATGGATGAATCGGCTTTCCTTCAAGTAATTCCCTATCTTCTACTCTAAGTCTTGGCGGGGACACTGTACACCCTTATAGTTGCCTCCTAGGGTCTTTATATAGAGTTTGGAATGCCTTTCTTAGCCCCTAAATAGCCTTTCCCACGTGAAATTGAACTTCATCACGACAGGGACACGCTCGTGCGGCACGCCTGTGTGAGTCGAGTTTAGGCCGTGTTCAACCCTGTTAATATGGCACGACCGTGTGGTTCACCTGTGTGACGAACTCCAGGCCATGTTGTTTCCTTGCTTTGGCCCATTTTCTCCGTTTTCGGCCCGTTTCTCGTTCTTTTCACTCTCCTATGCTCTTTTAAGTATAAAACATGAAATTAAAGGATTAGGAGCATCAAATTCCACAAATTCAATTATAATTCATCCATAAATGTTCTAAATGTGGGTTAGAAATATGTATAATTTACAGTTTATCAAATACTCCCACACTTATGCCTTTGCTTGTTCTCAAGCAAAATCTCAACTCACAATTAAAAATTATTCTTCTCAACTTATAATCCTTATCAATAATGTTTCAAACTAATCCACAAGTAATCATACATTGAGAATTCAACCGAAAGAAAATTAAAGTCTCAAACAATCTAAGTTGAGAATTTTATCACAGAAACATAAGTTTCCTCCCCTCTTCTAGGTAATTACCTTTGATTCAAAATCAACAAAAGTTGACATCCTCATTAAAGATTCACTGTATCCACTCGAAGTGTTTAGGCTTCAGAAATTAAGCACCCATTAGTCAACATGAAAAGTTATTACCATAAGCTTGCAAGAAAATCAAATCTCCACCACTATGTATTGACATGATACATCGATCAAAAGGTCTTTCAAGGGTTGTAATATGGCCTTGGTTAGGGGTGTGGTCACAAGCTGAAAAAGAGGGTTAGAATCGAGATCGAACTAAAAAAATCATCTAACTAGAAAAATCTTTATCACTAAAACATATTCCTAGAATAAGGCCTTTTTCTTTTGGATAACATCGTTTAAGAACAGAAGCTCAACATTACATGGAAATATGCAAAACATTGAATTACAACTGAAATATACATACATTTTTTTAAGAACAAATTGAATATTTATAAACTTACAAGCTGAAAAGGAGAATATAGCTAGAAAATTATTCAACTCAAATCTCGACAAAAAATAGGGATCAAAATAATTGAAGGGATTTCAACAAAAAATAGGTTATAGGTTAATATTGAGGGTAAGTCAATGAATGATTTGTTAGGCTCAATGGGGTTCACTAAGGGTTAATTATAAAGGTAGGCTTTTATGGAATAAGTGGGTTAAAACCTAGGTGCCTTTATCAATGATATGGTCTCGACATGTATAATCGAAGAAAGTTCTAGAATAATAGATCAATATTCACTCACTCAAAGCAACAATAAAAGTGAGCACGAAAGGATGTATGCTCAAAAGGCTCAAAAATCTCACCAGAATTATGGCTTTTGATGTCAATCCTGCAAATTTCAAATATCAAAATAACACTTAAAATTGGGGAAAACAACCTAGAAAAATTTAAATTCTCAAAGATTTCAACTTATCATGCTTGATTCTCTAATGTCTTAAAGTTTGAATAATCAAAGCATAAATACCTATGTCTTAATCCTCAACATATCAAGAAAAATCATTAATTAATCAAAATTTATTCTAATTGTTAAGGCCAAGATTCAGGGGTTTGAGAACAATGCAAAAAGTTAGTGGCAAAAATTTTCATGAGTTCGAGGATAATGCAAAAAGTAAAAGTGAATCCCCCCCACACTTAAGATGTACATTGCCCTAAATGTGCAAAGATAAAGTTAGTGAAAATAGAAGCATAAAATCATAGTATAGGGGAAGAAGTAAAACTCCTTGAAAATTAGATGGTATCATTGAGTTGGAAGTGTGGAAACTTTGTAGGAAAAGGTGTCGATCCACAATCTCTGTGCCAAAAGTGTATTATCGTGGTGGCTATGGTCGTGGTCGAGTAAGACCCAACAGTCGTGGCAAGATTTTCCCATTAGATATGGATTTGAGCTTTTAGGCTCTTTGAAACTGCTATAGCATTAATAAGATTTTAGGGAATTTAGATTAGCACAATGTACTCGTTAGGAAATAGCCAATATGAAATGTTTAAAATAAAATAGGCTAAGAATGCTGAAATTCAAATAATGAAAAAGATAAAGTTTAAATAAAATAAAAGGAAGAATAAAAATAAAAAGGAAAATGAAGAAAAAGATAAGAAGACTCAAGAGTCCTAATCCTCAGATGGTTCATGAGGTGAGAATGGCGGTGAGATGTGAAGGTACTGACAAATTTGATAGAGGGTAGCATCAATGTGGTCAAGGCGCTGAAAACACTATTGCTCAAATCGTGTAAAGCGCTCAGAGATGTCAGAATCTAAAGCTGCCGCATGAACTAGATGACGAATGGGCGGTGGCTCCTCGTGAGATAGGGGGACATCATCAGTAATGTCCTTTGGGTCCTCCTGCTCGGTGGACTGAGATAAACGGTATTGAGGTGGATCAATCTCGCGTCGGCGCTCGATCATCCTTATATGAAGAATGCTTTGGATGCCCTGCTGGAAAATCTGACCGATGAAAGTGTAGGAGGATGTCTGGGACGCTGTGTTAAGGAGGCCGAAGTGGCAGGCCAAGCGAGTCACATATGGGCCCATCGAGATTACACCTCTACAATGTCGCTCTGTCTGGTGTTGAATGGCATGGGCGATGAAGTAGGCGAGGTCGAGCACGTACCCGTGCACCATGCTCTACAAGAAATATGTGTCGTGGGTGTTAACGACGTCGGTGCTCTCTCGTCTGCCCGTCAATATATCGCGAGTAAGGCATAGAGGTACCTCAGTGAAGGGGTGAGAGCTGTCGCTTTGGAGCGACTAGGGTCGTATGTGGGTGAAACAGGGACTAAGGCTTGCCAGCACTTTAATGGAGAGAAGTGGATGTGGCGATGGAGCTCGGAGAGGTCTTCCTCCTCCATGAATTGCTCAGTATATAGGCCTAGTGTTGTATCGAACTCAGGAACACTCAGCTGTCGGACTAGGCCCCTGAGGTGAAATTGGACCATTCCAGAATCATCATATCTGGTCATGATTGTTTGGAGGTGGAAAGTGGAGCATAGCTCTAAAGAAAGCTCGAGGTATGTAGGCTCGATGATCTGAAGAAATTGGTCCCATGGGTCCGTTATTAACAAGGCCCGAACTGCGTCTGCTAATTGGACCTGCTTTAATGTAGCCCAATCAGTGCACCTCCCCACACCGAGGGGCCTTGCTCTTAGAACTTAAAATAGTTCCTCTTGGGAACTTTGCGGGAACTGAAAGAAGGGATGTCTGATAAACGATAAATTATACATATTTTTACCTCATGTTTAGCCTATATTTTGGATGAATTATCATTAGATTTGTGAGAATTGGTACTCTTAATCCTTCTATTTCATGTCTTATACTCAGGAGAGCATAGGGAAGAGAAAAGAACGAGAAACGGGCCAAAAATAGAGAAAATGGGCCAAAATAAGAAAACGATACGGCCTAAGGATTCACCACACGGCCGTGGCACACGGCCGTGCCACACAAGGTCCAACACAGCCCAGCCCCGAAAAGCACGGCCAGGCTACACGGCTGTGCCACCTTCAACAGGCCCACATGGCCTCTTGTTGAAACCACACGGGCGTGTCCCTATCGTGAGGAAGTTCAATTCTACTCAAAAAAGGATACTTAGGGGCTAAGAAAGCCATTCTAAACTCTATATAAAGACCCTAGGAGGCAACTTCAAGGAGGTGCTTATTTCCTACTAAGGGAATACTCTTTTCTTTCAAGAAAGGAGCTCCATATTTCTGCCAACACAGGGAGTGAAAGTAAGGAATTACTCCAAGGGAAGCCGATTGATTCATCCCAGAAGCTAGAATTCTACATCAAGACAGAGGATCTCCCTAAATTCCTTTAGGGGTTTTTGGGTTCTTTATGTTTTGTTATCTTATTTCTTTTGAGATGTTTTCTTTGTTAGTTATGAACTAAACCCCTCAAATACTTGAGGGGGATGAAACCTAAGACAGATCTTGCTATTATTTATTCTTGAATTATATGATAAATACTTGAATTGTTCTTAATTATGTGTTCTTCATTCTTGATTTAATAATCCTAGGTATTACTTCAAGAACTTGATGTGCTTAGGTAGAGGAGCAAAAGTCCCTGTTTTAAGAGTAGATCTACCATAATTAAGCAGAGTTGCATGCAACCCTAGACATAGGGTGACATAAATCTACCGGATTAGGGTCAAACCTAATAGGGGGATCCATAGATCGAATTAATGCAACTTAGGGTGTTAATTAATAAAGAAACTTTAGTTAATAGCCTAGGCCTAGTTGTTCTTAGCCTCGACGGAGGGATTAACATAAGTTAGGGATCTCTACGGATCAAGTCAAGTGAAGAAATCATCTAGTTCAAGAAATTAATAACAAGTGAAGTCTAGGTGGATTCTCCCTTAAGTATTGCTCATATCAATCAGCTTTTCCCTAAAGTTTTCCCCAATTTACTTTTTCTGCACTTTTAGTTAGTTTTAGAATTAGTTTCAATCAATCCTCTTTTATTTTAAGGCTAGATAATAGAAAGGAAGTAAGTATTAGTACTTTTGGTTCCCTTGGGTACGATAACTCGGTCTTGCCGCTAAACTATACTACTGTTCGATAGGTGTGCTTGCCTTTAAAATCGTGATATTAGTTAGTTTTTGGTGTGATCAGTTTTTAAAAATTTTATTACTTAATATCGCGAGAGTATCAATGTCTAATTTTAGTGATGGCTCTGAAAAAGGAACCACCGGGCCCCTTTAGTTTTTTTTAGGCGGGGACAGTGACTTTCTTTCCTTTTGATGATGACATTGTTCCTGAAAGCAAATAAGAGTAGCGATTTAATGGAAATAGAGAAAATGAGCATATGCTATGAATATTCATAAGTTGCTAAAGTAACTGAAAAAATAAGCTAATCAAAACTACTAAGGATTTAATGCCAAAGGTAATTTCAAAAACAAATAAATTCGGTGTTTGGGTTATCCTAAGCATGAAACTTAACAAAATAATGACGACAATGGTTGCTATAGTGAGTTTTTAGCATCAATGTGTACTAAAATCAATTGCATGAGATAGCTAAAGGTGGCAGCAAAAGAATGATTCAAAATGGCATTATTCTAAATCAATAGATCATGGGTATTGCATGGATATCAAATAAGCATTGAAAATAAAGTAAAAGAATAAAACATGAATGAATGAATGAATGAATGAAATAATGAAACAATGAAAATAAAAATAGAAATAATTAAAAAAAATAAGAACAAAGATTAAGAGAAAAAGGAGAAAGGGGAACCGAAAATGTAGGAGTTAGGGAGAACCACGGTCGTGGTGGTGCTACACGGGCGTGGTGGTGTTGGTTTGGTTGGCGGGTGTAACACCACCTCAGGGTTACGAGGTATTACCGGACTTATACACTAACATACGAAATAAAAACGAGACATAAATTTGAGTTTCAACCTAAAACCATCTAATTTCTATCAAATAGTCCTTAATATAGGTCTACGGGGCCCAAAATAAGTTTAGAAATTGATTTGGGATTAAACCGGGAACTTTAAAAATTTTTCTTGGAAAACAGGGGCACATGGCCGTTTGGTTTGGGACATGGCCGTGTGGCCTGCCCGTGTGGATCCCCATGGCCGTGGGGCTAGGCCGTGGGCAGTTCTGACTTGCTACACACGGCCGTGTGACTAGCCTGTGTGCAAGTCTGTTTTTCCCACACGGCCTGGGCACACGCCCATGTGTCTTGGCCGTGTGAAAACCATATTTTTCATCATTTTTAAGCTACTTTTACCTATAAAACATACCCAATACATGCCCAAATCATTGACTTATAAACCTTAATCAAATACCATTCATTTCATTTCTAAACTTAGCAAAAACTCATTCAATCATTCCAAAAACTTCTTAAAGTTTATAAACCACTTTTACATACTAACATAAACATTTACAAGTAACACATATTAAACCTAGTACATGCCACATTACCAAAAGATAGATACATCACCACAAATTGGAGCTGAGGTCGAGATTGACTTGGATGCTTGACTGAACCACAACTTTACCTAACCTACGCACGGAAAACAACCGTACGCTGAGTATTGGAAATACTCAGTGGTATTATCATAATTCAAACTATAGCAACAAAACAGTTTCATAACATGTATGAATAACTAATAAATCTTACATATAAATTCATACTAAGTCAGCACAATTCAAATAAAGGATTCAATATATAACCATCAAGATTTCTAACAACTCAAGAATTTTTGGTTCCTTCCATAACCACATATAATTATCCACATTCACATTTCAAGTATTACACTTCATGAACCTTTCGTTCATGTCTCAATCTCATTGCACAATCTCATTTCACATTTCATATCACAACATCTCTTTCACTTTTCATTCACTGATTCAAATAATCAAATTCATATAACTTACTCATTTCATTTATTTACCCCTATTAACATGACTCGGACCTTGGCGGATACACAGATCCACTTAACATATCAGAATGGTGACAACCGCCTCATCGGCTTAGCTGAAGTAAAGTGGCTACCAAAGCCTCATCAGATAGTTTGAAGTAAATCTATGACACACCACGTGTCTCATCGGCTGAGCCGAAGCAAAGTAGCTACCAAAGCCTCATCGAAACTATCCGAAGCAAATCTATGGCACACCAAGTGCCTCATCGACTCGAGGTTGAAGAATTTTTGAACTGTTCCGATCCTATGGCATGCCAACTATATCCACTAAGCCCGACTAGTTAATAGGGTATCAAAAACACATATCAATTTCAATCACTTTCTCGTATTTTCAATCAAATTCACTTCATTTGCTCTTTGGCCACATTTTCTCACATATTTTTCATTTCAAGCATAACTTGCTTCAATTTCATATTTTCATATATTTTCACTTCATTCCATTTCCAATTGTACAAAATCATTCAAATTCAATGCAATCACATTAATAGCATTTCAATCTCAATTTGCTTCAAAATCACATAATCACATATTCACCAATCAATTCACATTTCAACCATTTCAACACTTCCTCATACTTTCAACCCATATACATTTCAATAATCACATCCAATCACATTAAATTCAAATAGTACTACTTACCTCAATTTCATTTTCATGCATTTATTCATAATGAAATTGAACATATAATAATAAATGAGTTGAATTATGATAATACAAACCCAGATTTGTTGTATCTACTCCTCGATCACTTTTTCTTTTCCTTTCGTATTTATCGTCTCGATTTCCTTGCTTGCTAGAAAATTAGCATAATTACAATTAATTAATAACACATATTTTATATAAATTTCTAACTTTCCATACAACTTTTTCCTTAATACCAACTCTGTCCTAAACACATTTATCTTCTTCCTTTTTGCAATTCACATCATTTTCTTATTCAATTTCCATCAAAACTTCAATATAACTATCAAATTTTCATCAATTTCCCATAATTTCGAATTTTTTTAAAATTAGTCCTTAAAACTCAAAACTTATAGCCTAGTTTATAATTAAGTCCTTTAACCAATTCAAATCAATAATTTTATCAAATTAATCCCTAATTTCATCATTTGTTCAACATGAACCCTACTCAAATATCTATCAACTTTCAATATTTCCTCACAAATTCAAGAGTACCTTTCTCTAGGACTCCAAAAACATCAAAATTACAAAGAAAAGGACTTGATTGACTTACCAATTTAACTTCCAAGCTTCCAAACCCTAATTCTCCCTTTTTCTTTTCTTTTCTTCTTTCTTTCTTCTCAATTTCGTGACTTCTTACTCCCTTTTTCTTTTGTTTTCTTTATTTTATTTACTACTTTAATAATTAATAATAAAATATCTATTTAATTCAAATAAAAATGCTACATATGTATTCATACACTCATGTACACATTTATTAATTCACACCATAAAAGTGTCATCATTTATTTATTAAATAAATAAAATAATATTTACATAATTATTAATAATAATTATAATAAACAATTAAATATCTTTTACTTAATTAATAAGTAAACACACATATAATACACTTGTACCAATAATATAAATACACATGTATTTATTCTATATCTTACACATGTCATTAATTTGGTTTAATTACTAATCTAATCCTTTAATATTTTTATATTCCATAATTAAACTTTTATACTCTATTCAATTTAGTCCTTTCTACTAACTATTTCTAATTAAACTAAATTCACTTAATCAAAATCTAATTCAATTCATAACTAACTTCATAAATATTTTTAATAAATATTTACGAACTCATTTTTCCTAAGACGGAGGCCCTAAGACTTGTCTTTTCGGTACCCGTGGAATTTAGGTCGTTACAGCGGAGGTGCAAAGAATGGTTGGTAGTAGCGGCGGTGGGAGAGGGATTAGGGTTTTGAGTGGAGAAGATGATGAATAGTGAGGGGTTTATATAGAAATTAGGGCACACGGGCTTGTCACACGCCCGTGTGAATCGTTTTTAGCCCATGTGGTTTGAATTGTAAGGGTCTTCGCGTGCTTGAGTCGCGGCACACGCCCGTGTTCTTTGGGCATATTAGGGCACACGGCCGTGTCGCACAGCCGTGTCCTTCCATGTTCGCTTCTCCCATGCCCGTATATGGGGTCACACGCCCGTTGATAAACGCTAATTTATACATATTTTTACCTCATGCTTAGCCTATATTTTGGATGAATTATTATCAATTTAATGAGAATTGGTGCTCTTAATCCTTCTTTTTCATATCTTATACTCAGGAGAGCATAGGGAAGAGAAAAGAATAGGAAATGGACTGAAAATGAGGAAAATGGGCCAAAAATGACATAACACATGGCCTAAGGAATCACCACACGGCCGTGCCACACGGCCGTGCCACATGAAGATCACACGGTCCAGCTCTCGACAAGCACGGGCAGGCCACACGGCCATGCCAAATCATACGGCCTTTGTCGAAGTCACACGGGCGTGGCACACGGGCTTGTTCTAGTCGTGAAGAAGAGGAATTTCACTCGAATTAGGATACTTGGAGGCTAAGAAAGGCTCCCCAAAGCTCTATATAAAGACCCTAGGAGGCAACTCTAAGGGTGTGCTTATTTCCCCCAAAAGGGAAGTATTCTTTACTGCCAACATAGAGAGTGGAAGTAGGGATTACTTGCTGGGAAGCTGATTGAATCATCCCAGAAGCTGGAATTCTGCAGCAATATAGAGGATCTCCCTAAATTCCTTCAGGGGTTTTCGGGTTCTTTTATGTTTTGTTATTTTATTTCTTCTGAGATGTTTTCTTTCTTTATTATGAACTAAACCCCTCAAATACTTGAGGGGGATGAAACCTAAGACAGATCTTGTTATTATTTATTCTTGAGTTATATGATAAATACTTGAGTTGTTCTTAGTTATGCGTTCTTCATTCTTGATTTAATAAACCTAGGTATTACTTCAAGAATTAGATGTGCTTAGAGCAGAGGAGCAAAAGTCCCTGTGATAAGAGTAGATCTACCATAATTAAGCGGAGTTGCATGCAACCCTAGACATAGGGCGACATAAATCTGCCGGATTAGGGTCAAACTTAATATGGGGAACCATTGATCGAATTAATACAACCTAAGAAGTTAATTGATAAAGGAACTTTAATTAACAACTTAGGCCTAGTTGCTCTTCACCTCGACGGAGGGTTTAGCATAAATTAGGGATCTCTACGGATCAAGTCAAGTGAATAAATCGTCTAGCTCAAGAACCAGTACAAGTGAAGTCTAGGTGGATTCTCCCTTAAGTATTGTCCATATCAATCAGCTTTTCCCCTAAAAGTTTGCTCAATTTACTCTTTGTGTCTTCTTAGTTTAGTTTTAGAATTAGTTTAAACAAACCCCTCTTTTATTCTTAGGCTAGATAATAGAAAGAAAGTAAGTAATAGTACTTTTGGTTCCCTTGGGTACGATAACTCGATCTTGCCACTAAGCTATACTACTGTTCGATAGGTGTGCTTGCCTTAAAGCGTCGCGATATTAGTTAGTTTTGGTGTGATCAAGTTCTTTATAAATTTTATTACTTAGTATCGCGAAAGCATACATCAAGCTTTTGGCGACGTTGCCGGGGAACTAAAATATTACGAAAGCTCGATTTCTATTACTTTAGCCATATATTTATATTTATTTATTTTTCTTTTATTTTTATTTTCAATTTAATTTATTTTTATTTTTATTTTTCTTTTCTTTTAAATTTTTGAGTTTTCTTTGCTTTTTCTTTTTAGGTATTTTTAGTTTATGACTAGAAACAATCCAACAGGACTACTACTTTTCGATGAAGATCTAGAAGCAACAGTTCGCAGAAATCGCAGAGAAATTAGACGCAGTCTACATTATCCTGAACAAGAACCTGATCTAGAGCCAGAACCTACAGAAGAGATGGAAGCAAATCAAGATGTTCTACCACCTCCCGTAATAGTCGCGTCACCAGCAATTCAAGAAGAAGCTCCTCGCACTATGTATGATTATGCTAAACCTAGTTTGGCTGGTACCCAAACTAGCATTCTTAGACCAACTATTGCTGCTAATAATTTTGAGTTAAAACCTAACACCATTCAGATGATACAGCAATTGGTACAGTTTGATGGTTTACAGGATGAAGATCCAAACTCACACATAGCCAATTTTTTAGAACTTTGTGATACCTTCAAAATAAATGGCGTTTCTGATGATGCCATTCGATTGAGGCTATTTCCATTCTCTTTGAGAAATAAAGCTAAACAGTGGTTAAATTTTCTACCACGAGGCTCAATTACCACATGGGAGCAGATGACCGAAAAATTTTTACTCAAATATTTTCCTCCAGCTAAAACAGCCAAATTACGAAATGATATTTCTACTTTTGTGCAGATGGATTTAGAAACACTTTACGATGCATGGGAGAGATACAAAGATCTTTTGAGAAGGTGTCCTCATCATGGATTACCTTTGTGGCTACAAGTTCAAACTTTCCACAACGGTTTAAATCCGTCAACCAGACAAATGATCGATGCAGCCGCAGGCGGAACTATCAATAATAAAACACCTGACGCAGCTTACGAATTTATTGAGGAGATATCATTGAATAACTATCAGTGGCAAGTCATGAGGACAAAGCCGACGAAAGCCACAGGAGTTTATAATATTGATGCTGTTACTATGCTCACTAACCAAGTAGAACTTTTAAATAAGAAATTTGATAATTCTGTTGGTTCTACGCAGGCTCAACCAGTGATGCAATGTGATGTAGCTCCAGGAAATACGTTTAATTCAGACCATCTACACAACATAGAAGCCGAACATGCCAATTATATGGGTAATAATTCTCGACCTCAAAATAATCCTTATAGTAACACTTATAATGCAGGTTGGAGAAATCACCCAAATTTTTCATGGGGAGGACAAGGAAATCAAAGACAACAGCCTCCGGTATTTCAGCAGCCACCACCACAACAGGAGAAAAAGCCGAACTTGGAAGAGATGTTCACCAAATTTATTTCCATATCAGAAACTCGTTTCCAAAATACCGAAACGGCACTAAGGAACCAGCAAGCATCTATTCAAGGACTTGAAACTAAAATAAGCCAGCTTGCTAAGCTAATTTCGGAAAGACCACAAGGTGGATTTCCAAGTAACACTGAGACCAATACAAAAGAACAAATTCATGCCGTGAGCACAATAGATGAGGAGGTTTTAATCAAAGACAACTCAAACAAGGAGCTTGAGGTGAATAAAGGTAAAGTAGAGGTAAGCAGGAACAAGCCAGACATCAACGAACACAAGCCTCGTATCCCATACCCAAGAGCGCTTCAGAAAGACCGCACAGATGAACAAGTCGGTAAGTTTCTTAAACTCTTAAAAAAATTACATATTAACTTACCATTTGTTGAAGCAATTTTGCAGATGCCAGACGCGGTTAAATTCTTAAAAGAACTCTTGACAAACAAGCGAAAGCTAGAGGAGAAATCTCATGTGGAATTAAATGCAATCTGCTCAGCTATTCTTCAAAATAAACTACCAACCAAACTGAAAGATCCAGGGAGTTTTACTATTCCTTGTTTATTTGGTAGCCTAGACACAAAAAATGCTTTAGCTGATTTAGGGGCTAGTATAAATGTCATGCCTTATACACTGTTTAAACAACTAGGTCTTGGAAAACCGAAGCAAACTAAGATGAGCATTCAACTGGGTGATAAAACTATTAGGTCTCCTAAAGGAATAGTTGAAGATGTGCTCGTCAAAATTGATAAATTTATATTCCCAGTTGACTTTGTTGTTTTAGACATTGTTGCGGATAGCAATGTACCCTTAATCCTAGGGCGACCCTTTTTAGCAACTGCAAGAACAATAATTGATTTAGGAACAGGTAAACTTACACTACGTGTGGGTGATGACCAAGTTACCTTACAAGCTCGAAACTCGATTATGATTGTTGATAATAATATAGTTACGAGTCCTTGTAAAAAGAATAATCTCACCACCCAACCTTCTATGCAGGATACACTCTTCATAAAGGCAACCCAATCACAAACAAGTCCATCCAAGGGAGATGCACCTGAAAAGCAAACGCTTCAGATCAAGGAACTAGATGAGTGGCTGAACTATCATGAAAAACCCAAAACAGGTCACACCAACCCAGAGCATCACCAAGACGACCCCCAGGTACAAACGAATCAACTCAAGGTAGGGGATACGGTACTTCTAGGAGAAGACGACCCTCGAATCTTGAATTCAAAAGAGCATACAAGTGACGTACCCTACTTCACGGTAACAAAAATTTTCCCTTATGGTACAGTAGAAATAAAACATGAGTCACTTGGCACTTTCAAGGTAAACCACACTCGACTCAAACATTCTTTTAATATTAATCCTGAAAACAGGCCGGAAGAGTTCCAACTCTTCAAACCACCGTGAGATACCCAGCTCGAGAAGAGTCGAGCTTAGATTATAAACAAGCGCTTCTCGGGAGGCAACCCGAGCAATAACTTAGTAACTTTTCTTTGTTTAAAATTTTTCTAGTATTTTTATGCAGCAACTAACATTTTTTATGCAGAAATCTAGGCCACACGGCCAGACACACGGGCGTGCCTAAGGCCGTGTGACATCTTAAAACAGAGACACGGTTGTGCACCCAGACCGTGTACAAACAGAGCAGAAGTTTTCCAAAAGCACGGGAAGTCGACAAATCACCACGGCCGTGTGATATGGCCGTGGCAACTTTACGAATTCCACACAGGCTCATACAACGCCACACGCCCGTGCTCCCAAGCCGTGGCCAACACTGTCAAATCTGACACGGCCGTATGAATACCTACACGACCGTGCAAAAAAAGCAAACAAGTTCTCCACGGCCGTGCAATATGGCCAACACGGGCTAACCCCGAGCCACACGGGCGTGTGCCTCTATTCTCCCATACGGTTCTATTTTTCTCATTTTTTTCTTTTTTTAGTCTCTTTTTTATTTCAAATTTTATTTTTATTATACTTAATCCTTTTAATTCATTACAGTATTAGTATTTCTAGAACTTAGTTTATTATTTTTCTGTTATTTAAATTTCGATCTTTCATATCGGCCAAGCCCTAACGAGTAATCTCTATCAATCAAAAATTCCCATGACTAATTAATATTTTCGCAGTTTCAAAAAGGAGCTCTACAGCTCATATTCAAACGGAAATGGGAACATCTTGCCACAATTGCCGACTCTTCCTCATAAATTCATCCTAAATTCAGGAAGTTTCAATTCTCTCCCTATCTTATGATATTATACTTCTCTTGCTATTTATGTATCTTTGTACATTGACGGCAATGTACATCTTAAGTGTGGGGGGGAAGCTTACTTTAAATTTCTACATTATCTGAAAAAGCCCTGAATTTTTTTTTCCTTATGCTTTGTTCTCAAATAATTCTCAGTCTCTTATTAGGAATTAATTCTGATTGATTTATGATTTCTATTGATATGTTGAGAATTAAGATATAGGTGCTTGTACTTTGATTATTCAAACTTTAAAACATTAGGGAATCAAGCATGATAAGTTGAAATTTTTGAGAACCCCCAATTTTTGCATAAGTTATTTTCCCTAATTTTAAGTATTATCTTGAGATTTGAAATTCGCAGGATTGACATCAAAAGCCATAATTCTGGTGAGATTTTTGAGCCTTTTTGAGCATACATTTTTTTCATGCTCACTTTTATTATTGCTTTGAGTGAGTCAATACTGAATTGTTATTCTAGAACTTGCTTTGATTATACATGTCGAGACCACAACATTGATTTGATATACCGAAATGATAAAGGCGCCTAGGATTTAACCCACTTACTCTACAAAAAGCCTACCTCTATAAATTAACCCCTAGTGAACCCCGTTGAGCTTGACAACCTATTCTTTGACTCACCTTCTAATTATTAACCAATAACCTATTTCTTGTTAAATCCCCTTCAATTACTTTAACCCCTATTTTTGTCGAGATTTGAAGTGAATTTTTATCTAGTTTTACTCTCCTCTCTAGTTGTAAAATTGTAAATTTCCAAGTTATCATATTTGATTTAATAGTTCCCCAAAAAAAAGAAGAAAGAAAAAAAAAGAAAAAAAAGAAAAAAATGAATACATACAGTAAAATTCGATTGTAAATTGTAAATAGTTCAATGAGTTTTTGCATTTTTCTATTTTCAGGCTACAAAAACAGAAACGATATTATCTTAAGAATTAGCCTTAGAATTATGTTTTAAAGTGATAGAGATTTTTCTAGCTAGATAATTTTTCAAGTTCAGTCTCGATTCTAACCTTCTTTTGTAGCCTGTGACAACACCCCTAGCCAAGCCCCGTTATAACCCTTAAAATACCTTTTGATCGATGTATCATATCAACCTACAGTGGTGGAGATTTGATTTTCTAGCAAGCCTATGGTAATAACTTTTCAGGTTGACTAGAGAGTGCTTAATTTTTGAACCCTAAACACTTCGAGTGGATAGAGTGAACCTTTAGTGAGGATGTCAACTCCTGTTAATTAAGTTGGAGAGATAACTACTTAGAAGGAAGGAAGAGACTTATGTTTTCAATGATAAAATTCTCAACTTAGAGTGATTGAGTCTTTAATGTTCTTCTGATTGAATTACTCATTGTATGATTACCTGTGGACTAGTTTGAAACATTATTGATAAAAATTGTAGGTTGAGAGGAATAATTCTTATTTAGGGATTGAGATTTTGCTTGAGGACAAGCAAAGGCTTAAGTGTGAGGGTATTTGATAAACGCTAATTTATACATATTTTTACCTCATGCATAGCCTATATTTTGGATGAATTATTATCAATTTAGTGAGAATTGGTGCTCTTAATCTTTCTTTTTCATATCTTATACTCAGGAGGGCATAGGGAAGAGAAAAGAATAGGAAATGGACTGAAAATTAGGAAAATGGGCCAAAAATGACATAACACACGGCCTAAGGAATCACCACACGACCGTGCCACACGGCCGTGCCACATGAAGATCACACGGTCCAGCTCTCGACAAGCACGGGTAGGCCACACGGCCGTGCCAAATCACACGGCCTTTGTCGAAGTCACACGGGCGTGGCACACGGGCGTGTTCTAGTCGTGAGGAAGAGGAATTTCACTCGAATTGGGATACTTGGAGGCTAAGAAAGGCTCCCCAAAGCTCTATATAAAGACCCTAGGAGGCAACTCTAAGGGTGTGCTTATTTCCCCCAAAAGGGAAGTATTCTTTGCTGCCAACATAGAGAGTGGAAGTAGGGATTACTCGCAGGGAAGCTGATTGAATCATCCCAGAAGCCGGAATTCTGCAGCAATATAGAGGATCTCCCTAAATTCCTTCAGGGGTTTTCGGTGTTTTGTTATTTTATTTCTTCTGAGATGTTTTCTTTCTTTATTATGAACTAAACCCCTCAAATACTTGAGGGGGATGAAACCTAAGACAGATCTTGTTATTATTTATTCTTGAGTTATATGATAAATACTTGAGTTGTTCTTAATTATGCGTTCTTCATTCTTGATTTAATAAACCTAGATATTACTTCAAGAATTAGATGTGCTTAGAGCAGAGGAGCAAAAGTCCCTGTGATAAGAGTAGATCTACCATAATTAAGTGGAGTTACATGCAACCCTAGACATAGGGCGACATAAATCTGCCGGATTAGGGTCAAACCTAATATGGGGAACCATTGATCGAATTAATGCAACCTAAGAAGTTAATTGATAAAGGAACTTTAATTAACAACTTAGGCCTAGTTGCTCTTCACCTCGACGGAGGGTTTAGCATAAATTAGGGATCTCTACAGATCAAGTCAAGTGAATAAATCGTCTAGCTCAAGAACCAGTACAAGTGAAGTCTAGGTGGATTCTCCCTTAAGTATTGTCCATATCAATCAGCTTTTCCCCTAAAAGTTTTCTCAATTTACTCTTTGTGTCTTCCTAGTTTAGTTTTAGAATTAGTTTAAACAAACCCCTCTTTTATTCTTAGGCTAGATAATAGAAAGAAAGTAAGTAATAGTACTTTTGGTTCCCTTAGGTACGATAACTCGGTCTTGCCACTAAGCTATACTACTGTTCGATAGGTGTGCTTGCCTTAAAGCGTCGCGATATTAGTTAGTTTTGGTGTGATCAAGTTTTTTATAAATTTTATTACTTAGTATCGCGAACGCATACATCACCCGTGTATGAATTGGCAGGTTCGACCACGGGGTGAGGGCACGAATGTGTCTCCTACTCGTGTCAATTTAGCAGGTTAGCACGCACGTGTCAATTTTCCAGGATTGGCCACGGCCACATCACACGGCCTTGGCTATTTGTCGCAGCACGTATGTTGGGAAAATTTTGTCCTGCTTGTGCACGACAGTATCGCACGGCCGTGTCTTTGCCCATGGTGTCCCCACGGCCTTAGGCACGCCTGTGGGCATGGCCGTGTGGCTTGAAGAGCCTACATTTAGGAAGTTTGTTAATGAATGATAGCTTAAATAAAACAAATTTACTATGTTAATGCTCGGGTTACCTCCCGAGAAGCGCTTGTTTATAGTTTGAGCTCGACTTCTTTCAAGCTTGCACAGTCATGGTAGTTTGAGGAGTTTGAACTCCTCTCTCCTGCTATCGGTCTCAATATCAAAATAATGTTTGAGCCGAGTATAATTTACTTTGAAAGTGCCCAATATCTTATGTGTTATCTTGACTGTACCATAAGAGAAAATTTTCATTATCGTGAAGGGAGGTGTGTCACCTGTATGAACTTTTGAATTCGAGATTCGAGGATCCTCCTCCTCTAATAATACCTAATCCCCTACCTTAAATTGATTTTGTTTATCTGTGGGCTTATCATGATGGTGCTCTATTTTGGTGTGGCATATCTTAGGTTTCTCCTGGCAATATTCAGCCATTCGTCTAGTTCTTTGATTTGTAATATTCGTTCTTCATGTATTGTTCCCTTGTATAGACTCGCATATGGTTCGGTTGTACTTACATGAAGAGTATCCTACAAAGAAGGCTAGACGATGAGATTACAAGAACTCGTAATAATATCTTTATCATTAGCAGTTCTATTGGAATTACGAGCCTGCAATGTGATTGTGTCATTGCCTACACGAAGTGTGAGTTCGCCTGAGCCTACATCAATTATAGTCCTTACAGTTGCTAAGAAGGGTCGCCCTAGAATTAGTGGTACATTGCTATCCTCATCTATGTCTAAAACAACAAAGTCCACTGGGAATATGAATTTGTCAATTTTAACAAGCACATCTTCGATTATACCTTTAGGAAATCTAATGGATTTATCAGCCAATTGAATGCTCATCCTAATTTGTTTAGGTTTTCCAAGACCGAGTTGTTTAAACAATTTGTGGGGCATTACATTAATACTGGCCCCTAAATCAGCTAAAGCATTTTTAACATCTAAGCTACAAAGTGAACAAGAAATTGTAAAACTCCCTGGATCTTTTAGTTTGTTGGGTAGCTTATTCTACAAAATGGCTGAGCGAACTGCATTCAGCTCTACATGCAATGACTCATCCAACCTCCATTTGTTTGTCAGAAGTTCTCTTAAAAACTTCATGACATTTGGCATCTATGAAAGAGCTTCAATAAATGGTAAGTTAATATGCAATTTCTTTAAAAGTTTAAGGAATTTACCAAATTGTTTATTTGTGCGGTCTTTCCTTATCACATTAGGATATGGGACACGAGGCTTAGACTCTTTGACAATTGGTTCTATGCGACTTACCTTACCCTTACCTCTACTTACAACAGTTTCCTTACTGGGCTCTGATTTGGTTTTAGCTAACCCTCCTTTATCAATTGTGTCGATGGCGTGGAGTTGCTCCTTAGGGTAGTTTCGGTGTTACTTGGTAAACCACCATGTGGTCTTTTAGAGATTAGTTTGGCGAACTAGCCTATTTGGGTTTCGAGTCCTTGAATGGATGCATGCTGGTTTTTAAGTGCCGTCTCGGTGTTCTGAAAACGGGTTTCTAATCCAAAGATAAATTTCGTGAGCATCTCCTCAAGGTTCAGCTTTTTCTCTTACCAGAAAGGTGGTTGCTGGAATCCCGTAAGTGGTTGTGGTCTCTGATGTCCTTGGTTGCCTTGTCCTCCCTATGAGAAATTGGGGTGGTTCCTCCAACCTGCATTGTAAGTGTTACTATAAGGGTTATTTTGAGGTCTAAAATTATTACCTATATAGTTGGCTTGCTCATTTTCCATGTCATATCCATAGGTAGGGTATTCAGAATTGCTCATGTTTCCTTGGATTGAGTCACACTGCATCACCGGGTGTACCTGCGTAGAACCAACTAAACCGTCAATCTTTTTATTTAAGAGTTCTACCTGATTTGACAACATTGTGACTACATTGACATTAAAAACTTTGGTAGCTTTTTGTGGCTTTGTTCTCATGACTTGCCACTGATAGTTATTCACTGACATCTCCTCTATAAACTCGTAAGCTGCTTCTGGTGTTTTTTATTGATTGTTCCACTGGCGGCTGCATCAATCATCTCTCTCGTTGAGGGGTTCAAACCGTTATGAAAAGTTTGAACTTGTAACCAAAGAGGTAACCCATGGTGAGGGCACCTTCTCAAAAAGTCCTTGTATCTCTCCCAAGCATAGTAGAGTGTTTCTAAATCCATCTGCACAAAAGAAAAGATATCATTCCTTAATTTTTCCGTTTTAGTCGGCAGAAAATATATAGGCAAAAATTTTTCTGTCATTTGTTCCCATGTAGTGATAGACCCTCTGGGTAGAGAGTTTAACCATTGTTTGGCTTTAGTCCTTAAGGAAAATGGGAATAACCGAAGACGAATGGCAACATCAGAAATGCCATTTATTTTGAATGTGTCACAGAATTCCAAAAAATTGGCTAAATGTGAGTTAGGATCCTTATCCTACAAACCATCAAACTGAACAAACTGTTATATCATTTGAATAGTGTTAGGTTTCAGTTCAAAATTATTTGCAGCAATAGTAGGCCTAACAATACTAGATTCAGGGCCAGCTAAATTAGGTTTAGCATAATCATACATAGTATGAGGAACAGGATTTTGCTCGACAGGATTTGCGGCTACTACAGGAGGTAGCTAATTATCTTGATTTGCCTCCATCTCTTCAGTAGATTTGGGTTCTTCTTCTTGTCCCTGTTCTGGGTACTGTAGGCTTCTTCTTATCTCTCTGCGATTTCTGTGAACTGTAGCTTCTAAATCATCGTCAAAAAGCAAAGGTCCTGACGGGTTTCTTCTAGTCATAAACTAGAGATACCTGTTAGGGAAAAGCAAAATAAGGAAGAAAAATTTAGTAAATAAAACCTAAGAAGAAAATAGTAAATAAATTGAAATAAAAGGAAAGATAACTAAAGTAATAGAAATTGAGTGTTCATAATATCTTAGTTCCCCGGCAACGGAGCCAAAAACTTGATCGTGATCTGATGAAGTAATAAAATTGATCGTACCTAGAAACTAACTATTATCACGATAAAAGGCAAGCGCACCTATCGAATAGTAGTATAGTTAATTGCAAGATCAGAGTATCGAATCCAAGGAACTAAAAGTACTAGTAATGACCTTCTTCCTATTATCTAGCCTAAAAAAAGAAAGGGTTTGTGTAAACTAATTAACTCTAAACTAAACTAAGGATGTGACAAAAAGAAGATTGGGGAATTACCTTGGGAAAACTGGATGATAAAAACAATACCTAAGGAAGAATCCACCTAGACCTCACTTGTTATCTAACTCTGAACTAGACGATTTCTTCATCCGACCTGATCTGTAGATATCCCTAAATTATGTTAATATCTCTATCGAGAATAAAAACAACTAATCCTAGGTTGATTAATTGGAATCTTTTTCTAATTAAAACCCCTAGTCTTGCATTAACTCGATCTATGGATCCCCTTTTTAGATTTGACTCTAATCCGGCAGATTTTTGTCGTCTTATGTCTAGGATTGTGACCAACTCCACTTAATTGTGTTGGATCTACTCTTAAACAGGGACTTTTGCTCCTCTGCCTAAGCACATTCGACTTAAATTAATATCCCAGAAATATCAATTCAAGAGTTAAAAACACAATTAAGAACAAATTAAATATTTATCATATAGTTCAGATAACAATAACAAGATTCGTCTTAGGTTTCATCCCCCTCAGGTATTTAGGGGTTTGGTTCATAATTATTAAAGAAAACATCTTAGAAGAAAGAGAACAACAAAACATAAAGAAAACCCAAAACCCCTGAAAGAATTGAAGGGAGATCTTCAGTCTTGATGTTGATCCTCGCTTCTGAGATGGATCAATCGGCTTTCCTTCGAGTAATTCCCTGTCTTCTACTCTGAGTCTTGCCGGGGACACTGTACACCCTTGTAGTTGCCTCCTAGGGTCTTTATATAAAGTTTGGAATGTTTTTCTTAGCCCCTAAGTAGCCTTTTCCGTGTGAAATTGAACTTCATCACGACAGGGACATCCTCATGTGGCACGCCCGTGTGAGTCAAGTTTAGGCCATGTTCAAGCCTGTTAATATGGCACGGCTGTGTGTGGCGATATCCAGGCCATGTTGTTTCCTTGCTTTGGCCCATTTTATCTGTTTTCGGCCGTTTCTCATTCTTTTCACTCTTCTATGCTCTCCTAAGTATAAAACATGAAATTAAAGGATTAGGAGCATCAAATTCCGCAAATTCAATGATAATTCATCCATAAATGTGCTAAATGTAGGCTAGAAATATGTATAATTTACAGTTTATCACTTCTTACTCCCACTTAAGAATGGCAAAATCGAACGGTTATGCAATGCAATATGCAGAAATATACCAAGAGACTCAAACCAATAAAGCAAACATATCATTCTGTAACAAAATGATGAATACCATAAAAATGAAGAATGAAATGCAATTAAAGGGTTGTAAATTTAAACCAAATTATCAATTTTCGTTAAAAAGACCGACAGTAATCAAATCGCGGCTTGACTTTCTTATTTTGTCCCTAGCGGAGCCGCCAAGCTGTCTAAACCTTTTTTTTTGAAATCGACATTTATTTTAAAAAATGAAAATGTGAGTCGCCACTAATATTTTTTTATGAGGTGTGATCCGATCACTTCGTAATTTGATTGTATTAATAAAATGCTTGATTTACTAAAACAATAATTTTTGGTTTACAAAATCCAGAAAATGGATTCGGGAGTTGGTTACGCACGAGGAAGGATTAGCACCCTTATTATGCCTAAAATTGGTACCTAATTGATTACTCGATATCTTAGTATCGAAAATTAAAAATTTGAAGAGAATTTAAAATGCGATCCCACTTTGCATAATTTTATTTTTAATTAAAATCACTTGAATAAATCAAAATGTATATAAAAGGCCTTCTTCTCTTGTGATAACAAAATGTCATATCCCGTAAGTTAGGACACGACATCTCGAATCCTCGAAAATAAGTTTGCTCTTTATTTTAATTACTATTTAAATCTCATGTGTTTTAATTTCAAAAGGATGTTCGGTTATTTAGGTTCAAAGAGAAAATCAAACTCCGTAAGTTAGGGCTGATTTCTTGAATCTCTAAATAAGAACGTTGCCTTGGTTTTGAAATTCTCCTTTTACGCATCGAGCAAAAAATAATATAACGTTTAAAGTGATGTGTATATTTAGTTTATTCAGGTATAATATAAAACGGGTAAATATGTCAAAACACAATACAGAATACAATGATAGTGAAATAATATAAAATAACTATTTGGGTAGAATATTAAAATAATAAATAAAAAATAGAATACTATAATAACAATGATGTAATTTTAATAATGATAACAATATTAATAATTAGATCATATTAATAATAAAACAAATAAGGTAACTTAAAACAAAAAATGAAAATAGAAAATGCATAATTAAAAAGGTAAATAAACATGACATGAAAATATCAAAAATAATAAAAGAAATAATAAAATAACAAGTACAAAAAAATAAAATAATAACGATAATAATAATAATAATGCACAAATAAAAAAGTATAAACAATCTAATTTTTAAATATAAAAAATAAAGAAGTAATAAATAAATAAATATAAAAAATTATAGAAAGGTTGAAATTAAATAAATAAAGGATTTAATTGAAATTTAAATGAAATTAGGAAGTATAGATCATAAATCATAAAAATAGGCTAATAATGATTAAAGTGTAACTCGCTAAAAAAGGACAAAGACTAACTAGAAAATTATCCACTTACCCTCTAAACGCACCATTCTAGGGGACTAAAATAAAAAAAATAAAATTAAGTGGATAAATTTAAAAGAAAAAAAAAAGAGCTGAAAATAGGGCTAGATTGAAGGGTATTTAAAAAGCAGAAGGATTAAAACTGCAAATATCCCCTCTTAAGAAAAAAACGCAGATCCCAGAGGTAGATCAAGTCAAACCACAGGTCGCGTCAAAATGATGTCGTTTTGGGGCTTTTGAAGTCAGGCCAAAACGTTGTTGTATTGATGGCCTATTTAAGTTAATTTTTTTTAAAAAAAAAATCATTCTGATAAGTTTTCTTAAAAAATTTGAGTCTTTTCTTCTCTCTCGATCTCCCTCATCTGTCCTTGACGTCGATGAGCCTCTACAGTGACGGCCACCGGTCGTCAACGAAGACTCTGCTATCCACGGTGGCTAGAATTAGAAAAAGACCCATTTTTTGACCTTTCAACTCCTACAGTCCGAGTCTAAAGGACAAAAGCCTTAAAAGGTAAAAAGAAAAAAAGCTTCAATCTTTTCTTTTTATGTTCGTTTCCTTTATATATATATATTGCTTTCAAAAAAATAAAAAACACAAAAAAATCACATTTGAAGTTTTTTTTTATTTCTGTATTTCGATTGCTATTTTTTTTTGTATTTCTTTTCTGTCCAAAAAAAATTACAATATGGTTATGGCTTTTATAGCCATATGTTTTATTGTTTGTTACATTTTTTTTTATTTTTTCTCTACTATTTCTTGCGTGTTTGGTCTCTTTGTTGTCTTTTCTTTCTTTTTTTTTTTTGTAGGGTGGTTGGTGATGACAGTGGCCTATAGGAGCGGTGGTGGCACCAGGGTATGGTGCTAGAAACACTAGGGTTTTTGGCTTTTTGAAATTGGTTTAAGTTTGTAACGCCTCAAAATTTCCTTAATGCCGACTTTTGTGAATTTGTTGTGCATAAAAACATCTGAATATGTTTCTGTAGTATTTTGACACAAAAATATGTCTGCTTTAGTAGATATGTGCTCTGGGTGTGTTGGGGAGGTTCCAAGTTCAAGTCAAGACTTGGGCTAAATTGTGGTTTTTATTGGATAAAGTCTTACCTTTGGTTATTATGCTTATAAACAAAAGTTGGGTAAATATGTCAGAATCGGCCTGCTGGTCTGGTGGATAGGTAGTGTGTTATTAAGCTGGAGGTCATAGGTTTGAGACCCTCCGAAAGAAAGGGATTTGGTTTTGTTGAACGTCGTGTGAGTATTTGAATAAAATTGGATTCTGGGTGGTAGAGTTGTAATGGCAAGTAGGGGAGAGTGATTTGAGGGATAAGGAGTTAGCAGGATTTAGTTTTGCCATTACTGAAATTCCTCTTTCTTTGTCCCAAATTTTCTTTTGTCAATAACCTTGTTCTCTCTTCCTACTTTCTTTTTGATTTCTCCATTCTATGGCCGTGTTCTCATTCTTTTTCCCCTTCTTGTCAACTTCAATTTTCGACTTTTCTTCCATTGTTACCGCTCATCTTGGTTAGTGCTTATTGGGTAAGTTTTGTGTTACTTTTTGGTTGTTACTAATGAAGTAATGGGGTGTTAAGGATTTTTGGTTTTTTATTAGGGGACAACTGAGGTGCTGGGTGGGTACATTTTGTTTATTAGCAGCAAGAAATCTTTGTTGAGCGAGGAAGGTAAGGTTTCGGTAAATTTGGGAGAACACATTTTCTTAATAAATCGATTTAAGTGACTAATTTTGGACTCGAGATTATCGATTATAGGCTCCGGAGTGCTTAGGAGTGACAGTACGTCAATATTGTATCAGGTATGTACTTCGATTGCACAGAAAATGGGATTCGGTGAAAGCCAAAAATGAAACTGTCGATGCCACACGGACGTGTGGACAGCTCGTGCGCTTGCACACGGGCCCGACGGACACCGCCGTGTAAGGCTAGCGAGGCCGTGTACGAGACATGGGCTCGACCAATTGGGCCGTATGGGCCACACAGGTATGTGGGTCCACACGGGCATGTGGGATTTTGGGCCAGGCTGTGGGATCCATACGGCCAAGGCTAATTTGGTCCGTGTGAGCCACACGAGCGTATGGGCCCACAAAGGCAGACCATAGGGGCGTGCAAGCCCATTTTTCTGAATTATTCTGTAAAGTTACGTGGGTCACCCAAGTGGACTATGACCTGTTGTAGGGTCGGTAAGCATTACTTAGATCTCTATTCTGTGATGTGATAATGAGATGTATGTGATAGTATGTTATAATTAGCATGTGTACTGATTCTATTATGATATCTCTGCATGATCTGTTATTCTGCAAAATACCATGCCACGATTTTATGATGCATTGCATTGGGTTGGGGATTATTGATGAAGAGAAGGAAGTATCTGAAAGGCTTTTAGACTGTTATCTGGCAGCTATGCCGCATAAATTTGTTATGTGCCGATTACGGTACCTCATGGTGTGTGGGGTTGGATGGATTGATTTTATCCCCATACTTGGTGTACAGGGCTGGGTGGGTTGATTCTATCCCTACATGGTGTGTAGTGTTGGACAGAGATAGTGTACAGGGTTGGTGGGCATGTTTTGTTTCTGATCTGATATGCATGCGTTATCTGTATGGGCTAAGACCCGATTATATCTGATTCTGTTTTGAGTGGGCTAAACTCACACGTTTCTGTTAAGGCCTCAAGCCTGAATTATGACTGTTTTCTAATATCTGTTGTATGCATGCTATACTGTGGAGATGTATGCACTGAGTTTGTGAAAGCTCACCCATTTATTGTTTTATTTGTTAAGTAATCCCCAGCAATAGATGGATCGGTGCAACGGAGGGCTCGACGGTGACACTACTATGTTTGTTTCTGTTTATAACTTTAATTCTTTTACTATTTTACTTATTATTTTGGGATTATTTTTGTAATATGGACTTGGACCTTGGGATTTGGATTTGAGTTTTTTTTAAGTTGTTATTTATGGATTTTTAGCTGCATCGCCTTAAAACATTGTTTTTCAAAACTAAGGTTAAGGTTTTTCGTAATTAAGACGATTCCAAAAGTTATTTGTTTTTATAGCTTCTGTGATAAAGAAATATTTTCAACCAAACAAACATATTTTCCAACTAGGGTAAAGATAATAATTCGAAAAAGCTTTTTATAATTGAATCGATTTTCAAAACACTTCCATGTGGCATCGCCAGATCCGGTCGTAATGTCTAGGCCGGGTTTGGGGTGTTACAGCCAATCTAAACATAACATTTAACAGACATTTAACATTCAATACTTATTCATTCTCAAGTAACATTCATTCACATGCACAATGTCCCTTATGAAGGTCTACGAGACCTTAAAACATGCTTAGAAGTGGTTTGAGACTAAACTGATAAAAAATAAGAACTTTTAAAAATTTTAGAAAATTTCAAACATACAGCAGTCACACAGCCGTGTGAGTAGGCTGTGTGCCTCACACGTCTACCAGACACGTCCGTGTCATAGGCCATGTGGAAACAGGGCATATATTCTGACTTACATCACATTGCTGAGGACACGCCTGCGTATCAGGCCGTGTGAAAACTGGGTAGTATAATGACTTGTGCCACATGGCCAGTCACACTCTCGTGTGTGAGGCCATGTGGAGCATCCTGTCCAATTTGAATTGAACCATCAGGGGACACGGCTGAGACACATGCCAGTGTCTCTGCCCGTGTGGACAAGAATAGGTCATTTGCAAGGCCATTTTGTCACCCCAAATCCCATGAACCTACACAAGACAATTGGTATAATTTCCATACTCAAATGGCAACCAAAATAGCCCCAATTCATGCATCATTCATAAGATACTAATCCAACCATTATATACTATCATAACAACCACACAAACTTGACCAAATTCATAAGTCATAACATTACCATTTACAAGCTAAATCACACAGCTAAAATTCACAACTCAGAATGTACCAAATAACCTTTTGAAAAATCAATTCAATCTGGCGATGTCACATGGTAGTATGTTTGAAAGCCGTAGCTTATCTTGGAAAGACTGAAACTTTACTTAAAACATTTTCCATTTGGGGTTCGTTATTTTCTTTTATTAAATCTAAAATCGTGGTTCTTATTCAGTCGTTAGTTTCCAATACATTATACTTTGCGGAAGCTTTAAAACAATTTGTGTATACGTGGTTTTTAGATAAAACATTCATTCTCTTTTGAAAACCTGAGTTTACCTACTTCTAGTAGATATAAAGCATAAAACAGGATAAAATCTAAAGTTAAAGTAAAAAAATCCATAGAGGCCATTATTACAGAAAAATATCCAATTAAAACTTAAATCATAACTAAGTACGAAGCAAAATAAAAGTGGTCGTGTGGCCACCGCTGAGTCCTCCGCCGTATCAATCCACCTATGTTTGAGGATTACCTGTACAAAAAAGAAAAAAAGGGGTGAGTTTACGAAAACTTAGAGTGTAATCCCCACTGAAAACAGTTAAGCAATCAACAATCAAAAACACGTAGTCTGGGCCTAAGCCCCTTTCAGCATCAGTAGTATTAGTTCGAGCCTTAGCCCATCTCAATATAATAAGCAGCAGGGCCTCAGCCCATTATAATAATAGTAACAGTAGAAGTAGGGCCTTAGCCCAGCACAGTATTAGTATGCAGTAATATGGTGTACAGTATGCAAGTCCTACCCAACCAACCACTATACATCATCTCTTGTCCAACCCTGCACTCTTGTGGGGATTAAATCACCCACATATCCCTACACTTACAAGTAGTACCAGTTGCAACACTAAACAGTATTTGCAGTAAAGCTACCAATATAATAGGCTTAAAGCCATCAGTGATTTGAAGCAGAGCTGCCAATATATCAGGCATTAAGCCTTTCAGTACACTTCCTCCAATCATGTCAACCCAACCCCATGCAATGCAACATACAGTCATGGCATGCTACACATAGTATCATGCATGTAATCAGTGCAATATATTGTAATCATGCCCAGTATACAGTCATACATATATATCATTCAGTCAATTAGGGATCCAGGTAAAGCTTACCAACCCCAAAGTAGGTTCACAGTTGTCTCAGGCGACCCGTGCAACCTAAACAAACAAATAAGTGAAAATGGGCTCACACGCCCGTGTTGTCTGCCCGTGTGGACCCACACGTCTGTGTTGTCTACCCACGTGGACCCACATGTCGATGTGGCCTACACTGTCCAAATTGGCCTTGGCTATGTGGATCACACGACCTGGCCCAAAATCCCACACGCCCGTGTGGATTACCCATGTGAGCCCACATGTCTATGTGGCCTACACTGCCTAATTAGAAGTGCCCGTGTCTCAAACACGGCCTCGTCGTCCATCACACAGTCGTGTCATGCGCCCGTGTCATGCGCACACGGCCTGGCTTCCCAATCACACAGCCGTGTCCCCTCACATGGCCTACCACACAGCCTATCACACAACCGTGTGGCGTCGACAGATTGGCTTTCAGCATTTATTAAAACCTCATTTTCTGTGCAATCAAGTACACACCTGGTATTATTTCGATGTTCAAGTAATCCCTAGCCTTCTGGAACGAAAAACAATATACCCAATCTCGAAATTAACAACTTAATCACAATTTCATCAAAGCCAAATCGAACCAAATGCACCCGCTTACTGCAATCACACCCGTCTACTCGCACGAAACAACTCGTCGTAGAGAATAACTACATCACTACATTCCCTATGCATAAACAACAGAACTTAAATCTTCAAGAACCAAAAACTGAAAGAACACAAAAAAGCTCTACTTACCGGTAACGCACGAAACAAAAGCCGAGGAGCAAGATGACCAACAACGAAAGATAAGGGGAAGATAGAATAACAATTGAAATTTCGGTAGCAATAAAGGGAGATTAAAGGAGGAAAAACGACAGAGAAGAAGATGATAGCAAGAACTCATGTTAGAAGAATTTGGAAGAGAATAGAATTTCGGTTGGGAATTTTCTTTTTGGAAAAAGAAAGAATAAAGTCAAAATATGATTTGATAACTTCTCAAATCCCCTAATTCTCTTCCACATCCCTAAATCTTCTTTCAATTAACCACACCCAACAACCCCACTACTTGAAATTTCGGTTTGACAATGGCTCTACCTCGCCACACGACCAAGCAATAAAATAATTCCCTTACTCGTGCAGGGAATCAAACACAGGACCTCCTTTACACTAACACTCCTCTTAACCACCAGACTAGCAGGCCCATTCTGATATGAACTTACAAACTATAAAATATAAGCCTATTGGACCCAGTTAAGGCTTTATTCACAGAAATACCAAATTTTTCCCAAGTCATAACTTGAACCCAAGATTTCTCAGAAACTCCCAGAACACTTAACCACTAAAGCAAACAGATATTTGTGTCACGAAAATACAAAATCAAATATACAAATTTTGGGGCGTTACAACTCTACCCCCTAAAAGAAAATTTCAGCCTCGAAATTTACCTGAGCGGAACAGATGAGGATACTGCTAACGCATCATATCCTCAGGCTCCCACGTGGCTTCCTCCGTGCTATGGTTGCGCCATAGAACCTTATCCAGTGGACTTGACTTCTTCTTTAGAACCTTTATGCCACGATCTAAAATCTGAAACGGCTCCTCCTCAAAGGTCAAGTCTGGCCTAACCTCAATCTCATCCACTAGAATAATATGTGTATGATTAAAGCGGTAGCGTCCCAGCATCGAGACATTGAAAACATCATGAATTAGATCCAACTCCAAAGGTAACTCTAACCGGTAGGCAACTGGTCCTATTCGTTTCAAAATACGGTAAGGTCTAATAAACCTAGGGCTCAGCTTGCCCTTGTGACCAAACCTCAGTACTTTCTTCCATTGTGAGACTTTGAGAAAAATAAAGTCTCCCACAAAATACTCAATCTTACGACACTTCAAATCCGCATACGACTTTTACCTGTCAGATACCACTTTTCGTCGATCCTGAATTAATTTAACCTTTTCCTCTATCTCAGAAACCAGTTCAGGACCCAGAACACGTCGTTCACCTAACTCAGTCCAACATAAAAGGGTACGGCACTTACCACTATACAGTGCCTTGTAAGGTGCCATCTAGATGCTAGATTGATAACATTATTGTAAGTGAATTCTTCCAACGACAAGTACTCCTCCCAACTGCCTCGGAAGTTAATCACATAGCTCCTCAAAATATCTTACAGTATATGAATCATCCTCTCAGATTGATGATCGGTCTGAGGATGGAACGCAGTACTGAAGTCCAACCTTGTACCCAGAGCTTGATGAAGCTTTTTCCAAAACTGAGACGTAAAACAAGGATCCCTATCAGAAATGATCGAAACTGAAACCCTATGCAGTCTCACTATCTCAGAAATATACAGTTTAGCCAGCTTCTGTAGAGCATAGTTAGCACGAATAGGTATGAAGTGGGCGGACTAGGTCAATCGATCCCCAATAACCCGTACAGAATCCTTCTTAGTAGGCGTTAAGGGTAACCCACTAACAAAGTCCATAATTACCCTTTCCTACTTCTAAAGTGGAATCTTAATCAGCTGAAGCAACCTCGAAGGTAACTGGTGCTCAGCCTTAACCTGCTGGCATGTCAAACATTTACTTATAAAATCGGTAACCTCACTGTAACGCCCCCTACCCGTATTCGTCGCTAAAATAGGGTACGAGGCATTACCGAAGTTTACCGAACAATAGTTTTTTTTTTAAAAACTCAATATATCCCCTTATAACCATGTAACCTTCCCTGCAAAACTTAAACCGAGACCAATCCAAATCAATCAATTCTATTCAACATATTTTTAAAATAGATTCATTCACATTCATAAGATAATATCATCATATACCAAACCAAGGTTTGTTAGCCATACCAATGGCTAACTTTACATTCATTTCGCAACAACATTTACTTTATTAACTTATACATGCCATTGATTTCCAAAATAAAGTTTCTAGATATACCAAAATATTGAGGTTGATAGTATGATGTATCTCCAACCGAATCCGACCTCCGAGCTCTTAATACTACAAAACGGGGAAAAATAAAACAGGGTAAGCACATTGTGCTTAGTAAGCTCATGTAACAAGAATTATACTTACCTAATATTTTCAATGCAATACAATAAACATACATACATCCATTCAATGCATTGTTACCTTAACATGCACAAACTCAACATTTAAGTTAGTACAATAATTTTAATGTATCAATAATATATATACTGAGATTGATGAGCTCATCAATACCATGATTTCCATTCCATTATTATTTTCCCATATTTATCCCGTTGAATTTCTCGGAATTTCGATGGATTTTCAGGGGTACACTTTAGTGTACAAATCCGGGTCCGTCAATTCATATTCATGTGCGCACATTTCTATTCAGAGAGCATATTCCTGCGAACCTCATCCTTACAGCGGGATTACCAGTCCAGGCTAAATCCCCTGTAATATAAACTCATAGAGTATTGTCGGGATTACCAATCCAGGCTAAATCCCCTGCAACAACAATTACTCTAATGAGTTTGGATCTGAATTACCAGTCCAGGCTAAATTCAGACCCTAATTTGGATAACCCGTCCGGGCTAAATCCATTTTCCACATATTCTTCGGGAGGGCTATATCAGGATAGGATCACCCGTCCGGGCTAGATCCCCTTTTACCGTCAATTCCTTTTCAGAGATCCATCAAATTTTCCTTCCATTCAACCGGGATTTCTTCCCATTTTTATCAAATATATCAATGTTTCATCAATTTTCATACAATGAACATTCAATTCATATTCACATCAATAACATACATTTCAAGCATTTAAGAATATAATTCAAGTTACACGAATTTACCTCGATACTTGTTTGTATATAAAAATCTACTAATCCCAAACTTTTTCCTTTCCTCGATCTAGCTTCGTGTTTGAGTCTTCAGGATCTAAATAAATAAATTTATTCATCAAATTAACATTTCATGTTCATATGTACCATTTTCTACAATTCCACTACTATTTATAGTTCATCCAAGGCTGTCTATTTGCGTCATAGTCACTAAATTATTTTTATCTTGATCTACGGGACTCCAAATTAAGATCCGTAAATTTTCTCTAAAACTAGACTCACATATATTCTAACCATAAAATTTTAAGAATTTTTGGATTAGCCATTTAGTACAGTTTATTCTTTAAAGTTACCCCTGTTCTGCTATATGACAGTTCCGACCTTTCTTAACTAAAAATTAATTATCTCATCATACAGAACTCGGATGATGTTCCTGCTTGTTTCTCTTAAAAATATACTCATTAAGGATTTTAAACATATAAATTTAAGTCCCTAATTATTTTTATACAATTTTTGGTGATTTTCCAAAGTCAAAATAGGGGAACCCGAAATCATTCTGACCTTGTCTCACAAAATGCATTATATCTCAAGATTTGCAATTCTATTGCTTACTCTGTTTCTTCTATGAGAAACTAGACTCAATAAGATTTAATTGCATATTTTTTTCACCTTCTAATTCGATTTCTACAATTTATGGTGATTTTTCAAAGTTGGACTACTGCTGCTGTCCAAAACTGTTTTAGTGCAAGAGGTTTATTACCATTTTTCCCCCAAGCTTTTAATAAGTGATAGTTTCGTCCCTACTCAATTAACCTCTCAAGTGAGCTGATTTTTCTCAATTAATACTTTATTCTATCATTTTAAACTACCTTATAACCTTTGGGAATAAGAATTTTAGAACCAAACTTCAATTTCACACTCTTTTACAAATAGGTCCTAAATATCCACTTTCTTTACATTTTATTCCATAAAATCATCATATAATAAGATTAAAGCTTAAATTCCATGCTAAATATTCATATACTTACAGCACTCAACCATGGTGACTTTCAATTTCATCCATAAAATCAAAAACTAATGAATTTAATAGTAGGACCTAGTTGTAAAAGTCTTAAAAACACAAAAATTACAAGAAAAAGGCAAGGATTAACTCACTTGGTGCAAAAATTATGAACAACCAGCTTAAAGAACCCCTCCTATGGCGTTTTTTCTGATGAGAATGAAGAGAAATCTCAAGAAATCTAGATATTTCCATATTAGTCCTAGTTTTATTTAGTTAATAATGCAATATTCCAATTTTACCCTTAATTCATCCTTTTTTCTGCTAATTTTATGCCCTTGCCGTCCAGCCCAAATAAATTTTGGGTCTATTTACTTTTTAAATCCTTTCTAATTAAACTCTTAAGCTATTTAATCACCCTAACAACTTTTACTCCTTTTCTAATTTAGTCCTTTTCATTTAATTGACTGCCCAAACGTTAAAATTTTCTAACGAAATTTTAATACAATATTACTAACATTTCACAAATATTTATAAAAATATTTTTGACTCGGTTTTACGAGATCGAGATCTCGATAACTTGTCTTTACCTAATTTCTTCAATAATTTCTTTTTCTTAACTAACCACTAAATCGGTAAAAAAAATTTTCGATATTTTCATACAAATTTTCCTATCATATCAATATTTATGCAAAAATATTAAAATAAATTTTTCTTTAAATCGGATTTGTGGTTACAAAACCACTGTTCCGATAACCTTGAATTTAGGCCATTACACTCACGCTTAAGGCTTGGCCACCAATATAACTCACGAAGATCTCGGTACATCTTATTTCCGCCAGGATGCACGGTATATAGGCTACTACGCACCTCTCTTAGTATAGTCTGCCTCAAATCAGTGTTGTTCGGCATACATATCCAGCCCCAGAAACATAATACACCCTCAGAGTTCAATCAAAAATTAGAAGTGTTACCACTCTAAATCTGACAGAACCAAAGACTCAGTAACTCGTCCTCCAACTGTTTACCCTTAATCTGCTCAATCCACATCGGTTTAACCTGAAGTTCGGCCAACAAACTACCATCATCAAATAAGCTGAGGCAAGCAAACATCACCCTCAGATCAGTTACAGCTCCACGGCTCAGTGCGTCAGCCACTACATTGGCCTTACCAGGGTGGTACTTAATAGTACAGTCGTAATCCTTAAGTAGCTCAATCCATCTACGCTGCCTAAGATTCAACTCTTTCTGAGTGATGAGGTACTTGAGGCTCTTGTGATCCATTTAGAAGATACACTTTTCACCATATAGGTAATGCCTCTAAATTTTCAATGCGAATACCACTGTAGCCAACTCTAAGTCATGAGTTGGATAATTCGCCTCATGAGTTTTAAGTTGTCGAAACGCGTATGCTACTACCTTACCCTCTTGCATCAACACACATCCCAAGCCGACATGTGATGCATCACTATAAACGATAAACTCTTTTCGAGACTTTGGCTATACTAGAATAGGGGCCTCAGTCCATACAATCTTGAGCTTCTCAAAGCTGACTTGTTGCGCATCAATCTAGTTAAACGGCACACCCTTACATAGCAACTTAGTCAAGGGCGCGGTAATCAGTGAAAACCCCTCTACAAAACGTTGATAATACCCTGCCAATCCCAAAAAACTACGAATATCAGATATAGTCTTAGGCTATTTCCAATTCAAGACAACCTCAATCTTCTGAGGATCGACTCTAATCCCTTCAGCAGAAACCACATGTCCCAGAAATGTTACTTCTCATAGCCAAAATTCACATTCACTAAATTTGGAATACAGTTGCTATTCCCTCAAAATCTGAAGAACCACTCTAAGGTGTTCATCTTGTTCATCCTTAGTTCTCGAATACACCAGTATGTCATCAATAAACACCACCATGAACCGATCCAAATAGGGCTAAAACACTCGGTTCATCAAATCCATAAAAGTTGTCGGTGCATTCGCTAGCCCAAAAGGTATCATTAAGAACTTGTAATGACCATAGCGAGTCCTAAATGTCGTCTTATACACGTCAGCCTTCTTGACTCTCAACTGGTGATACCCTGATCGGAGGTCAATCTTGGAAAAAACTGAAGCCCCTCAGAACTGGTCAAACATATCATCTATCCTCAGTAGGAGGTACTTATTCTTAATAGTCAGTTTGTTCAGTTACCGATGGTTGATGCACATACGCATGGATCCATCTTTTTCTTTATAAACAGCACTAGTGCTCCCTACGGAGACACACTAGGACGGATGAACCCACGATGGAATAGTTCTTGAATCTAAGTCTTAAGCTCTATAAGCTCATTTGGTGCCCTTCTATAGGGAGCAATGGACAATAGAGCTATACCAGGAAAGAGCTTAATCCCAAACTTCACTTCACGACTCGGAGGTAAACCAAGTAACTCCTCAGGAAAAATATCTAGAAAATCCCTAACCGTTCTGATATCTTTAACTGAAGAATCCCTAAAATCTAAAACCCTGATGTAGGCCAGAAACACCTCACATCCTTTACGAACCAAATTTTTTGGCCCTCAATGCAGAGATCACCTTCAATAAGTAATTTCAACACTCTCCAATTACGACTATCTCGCTGTCCTTCTCAGTTCTTAGTACAACCCTTTTTGTGGCACAATTCAAGCTTAATTAGTGTTTAACCAGCCAGTCCATTCCCAGTATTTAATTAAACTCCCTAAATGGAAGCTCTATCAGATCAACCAAGAATACTGTCCATTGAACCTCTAGAGGAACATCTCTAAACAACTTATTAACCCTTATCGATTGCCCCAACGGACTCAGTACGGTAACCTCACTCGTAGTGCTCTCAACTAGAATACCCAAATTCTCAGAAACAGTACAGGCTACATAGGAGTGAGTAGATCCTATATCTATCAGTGCAGTATAACGTACATAATAAATAAAGAACGAACCTATGATGACGTCCGAAGCATCTCCATCCTCTAGGCGATGTGCAGCAAAAACTAGAGCCGGCTGCCTCACCTCAATATGACCAGCACCTCTGCCCAATGCTCTCTAACCAGGGCTCAACCCATTACCACCTCTGCCTGACCACAGCCTCTTGGTGGCTGCTGAGCTACTCTCAGTGGTGGTGTAGCACCAGCACCTGGAGCTTGCATCTAATCGGGTCTTCACGGATACTCTCTAATACGGTGCTCCAATGAACCGTACCTTCAACATGCCTCAGTTCTTTTCTAACATTTGCCCTGATGGTGTCTACCACAATCAGTACACGGCGACTGTCCAGTAACAGCAATAAGCCCTCCAACTCTAACCGACCCATCAACTTTGGCCTTTTTCTTAGGCTTCTGAATAGAACTCGAGGGCTCTGACTCCCTCTTGTTCCTACCTCTCTTTCAGTTCTGGCGCTCAGCGCGCTTCATTTCCTTGGTAATCTTCACCTTATCAACTAGTGCAACAAAGTCTCGCTCCCTCTGCAGAGCTATCAAAACCCTCAAATAATCCGTAAGGCCATCCTCAAAGCAAACACATCGCTCATACTCAATCGCCACCATACCTCGCGCACTACGGCTCAGTCACAAAAACTCGGCCTCAAACTCAGCCACTGATCTATCTCCCTAAGTCAGATTCAGAAACTCTCTCCTGCGAGTATCCACCTAACTGGCCTCAGATATTTCCCTGGAAGATAGTCTTAAAGAAATCCCAGGTCAGTCGTTCGGGATGAGTGCCCTCCTTAATAGTGAGCCACCACTAATATGCCTCATAACGCAATATTGATACAGCACCCTTTAATTTTTGTTCAGGGGTGCAATCCAGATCATTCAAAATCCTCTCTGTGGCCTCAATCCAGTACTCAGCCACATTAGGGGCGACCCTAGCGACACCCTTAAATATCTCAGCTCCATTAGACCGGAGTTGTTCCATAACCGACCCTCGACTCCAAGCTCTAATATTGGGCCCAGCGACCCTCTCTAAGATCCTTAACATGGCTTGGGAGAGTGCGTCGTCGCCAGCCGCACGATTATGAGACTCAGATCCAATCTAAGAAGTAGGCAACACCGAAGTCTCGCTAGTGTCTAGATTTGGTATGTTGCTAGATGACGAGGACCCCGATCGGGCCACTCTACGGTTCCTACCACGGCCTCTTGTACCCTGTCCACGAGTACCTCTGGTGCTCATTGTCAAATCACATTTACAGTTTTAGTAATTATTAACAAAGTTTTATGCAAAACAGTATCAGTAATTCAGTGTTCATTTTCATAAATCGCAGCATCTATTAGTTTTACTACAGTTTCAGTATACACTATTTTGAGTGTTTTCAGTACAGTCTATCTATAGTTGTCTCAGTATATGCTATCTATAGAAGTTTCAGTTTAAAACATATAACAGTTTCAGAGGACTTACAGGATCAGCGTTGGAGACTCAGTGGGGATTAAATCACCCATGCATCCCTACAGTTACAAGTAGCACCGGTTGCGGCTCTAAATAATAGTTGCAACAGAGCTGCCAGTATAATAGGCTTAAAGCCATCAATGATTTACAATAGAGCTGCCAGTATATCAGGCATTAAGCCTTTCAGTACACTTCCTCCAATAATATCAACCCAACCCTATGCAATGCAACATACAGTCATGGCATGCCATCACATAGTATCATGCATGTAATCAGTACAGTATATTGTAACCATGCTCAGTATACAGTCATAAATATATATCATTCAGTCAAATATGGATCGACGTAAAGCTTACCGACCCCATAGTAGGTTCACAGTCATCTCGGGTGACCCGTGCAACCTTAACAAACAAATCAGTAAAAATGACATGTGCCCAAATTAGAGTTGGCCGTGTGGATCACACGGCCTGGCCCAGAATCCCACATGCTTGTGTAGCTTACCTGTGTGAGCCCATATGCCCGTGTGGCCCACACAGCCCAATTGGTCGAGCCTATGTCTTACACACGCCTCGTCGGCCATCACACGTCCGTGTCATGCACCCGTGTCATGCACGCATCGCCTAGCTCATTGATCACACAGCCACGTCCCCTCATACGGCCTACTACATGGCTTACCACACAGCTGTGTAGCATCAATAAATTGGTTTTTAGCTTTCACTGAAACTTAGTTTTTTGTGCAATAGAGTACGCACTTGGCATTATTTTGATGTCTAAGCAATCCCTAGCCTTTTGGAACCTAAAATAATAGACCCAATCTCAAAATTAACAACTTAATCACAATTTCATCAAAGCCAAATCGAACCAAACACACCCACTTACCACAGTCACACCTGTCTACTCACACGAAACAACTCATCGGAGAGAAAAACTGTTTCACTACCATCCCCTATGCATAAACAATAGAACTTAAATCTTAAGGAACCAAAAGCTAAAAGAACCCAAACAACTCCACTTACCGGTAACACACAAAACAAAAGCCGAGGAGCAAGATAGACCAACAACAAAAGATAAAGTGAAGAGGGAATAACAAGTGAAATTTTGGTAACAATAAAGGGAGATTGAAGAAGGAAAAATGACAGAGAAGAAGATGATACCAAGAACTCACGTCAGAAGAATTTGCAAGAACTCAAATCCCCTAATTCTCTCCCACATCCCTAAATCTTCTCTTAGTTAACTACCCCCAACAACCTCACTACTTGAAATTTTGGTTTGACTATGGCTCTACCTCGCCACACGGCCAGTAACAAAATAAATCCCTTGCTCGTGCAAGGAATCAAACACAGGACCTCCTTCACACCAACACTCCTCTTAACCACCAGACTAGTAGGCCCATTCTGATGTGAACTTACAAACTATAAAATATAAGCCTATTGGACCCAGTTAAGGCTTTATTCATAGAAATACCAAATTTTGCCCAAGTCATAGTTTGAACCCAAGACTTCTCAACCATTCCCAAAACACTTAACCACTGAAGCAGACAGATACTTGTGTCACGAAAACACGAAATCAAATATATGAATTTTGGGGCATTACAAGCTCACAGTTAAGGCAAATCTTAGAGCCAAAGCTCATTTCTCTCGTTTTTAGTATTACCACCCAAATGAAGTTTCAGACGATGATTGTTTACCTTGAATGTGTCGTAATTAGGGTATGTTACCTTAATGGTTCCGTACTGGAAATACAATTTTACCACACATGGGTTCGGTCTTTTTTAATTTAAACTCTGAAGGAAAAGTTTGTAGATCTGATTTGTCTAACAGCACATTGTCCTCAACTTTGAATTGGTTCATTCTCTTTACACGTACATCATGGTGTTGCTTTGTTACTTTCTTTTGCTTTCTTAGTTTCTCATTAAGCTCCATTCGCCATTCATCTAGTTCGTCGAGCTGCACCATTCGTGCTTCACTTATCCCTCGAGTTCTATCACTTTGAATAAAATATGGCCCCAATATATTTTCATAAGGGATTTCCTCCAAAGAATGTTGAGCCACATGATTGCTAACATTAACATAAAAATTAGTATCATCTCACTCACTAGGGACTCTTACAAAATCACGTGCTTATAAAGTAATATTTTCATTACTTACACGAAGCACAAGTTCACTAGTACCCACATCAATAACAATTCTAACAGTGGCTAAAAAAGGTCAAACTAAGATCATATGTACCTCAATATCTTCATCTATGTCCAATACAACAAAATCAACAGGGAATATAAATTTATTGACTTTCATAAGTACATCCGCAATAATACCCCTAGGATATCTAATTAATCTATTCGCTAATTGAATACTCATCCTAGTGAGTTTGGGTTCCCGAAGGCCAAGTTGTTTGAACATCTTATAAGGCATGACATTTATATTAGCCTCCAAATCAGCCAAAATTTTTTAACATTTAAACTACCAATGAAACAAGGAATATTAAAACTCCCTGGATCTTTATGTTCGTTGGATAGTTTGTTTTGGAGAATGGCCGGGCAAACTGCATTGAGCTTCACAGTCGACAACTCATCTAACTTCCATTTATTTGTTAACATCTTCTTTAAAAATTTTACAAACTTTGGCATCTGCGAAAGGGCTTCTACAAATAGTAAGTTAATGTGCAATTTTTAAGAGTTCAAGAAATTTACCATATTATTCGTTTATGTGGTCTCTCTTCAATACTGTTGGATATGGAACTCGTGGTTTGTAGTATTTGATTACCGGCTTATGCTCTTTCTTACTCTCCTCAATCTCATCACTTTTCAAAACAACTATTAGCTTCAACTTCTTTTCTAACTCAACTAACCCTTCCACGTTTTGAATAGTGATTGTGTGGATTTGCTCCTTTGGGTTAATTTTAGTGTTGCTAGGTAAGCTACCTTGTGGTTTTTCTAAAAAAAAGTTTGGCATCCAATTTGATTTTCAAGCCCTTTAATTGATGCTTGCTGATTTTTTTAGTGTTGTTTCAGTATTTTGAAATCGAGTTTTTGTTACTGAAATAAATTTAGCTAACATCTCATTAAGTTTCAGTTTTTTCTCTTACTAACAAGGCTATTGAAAACCGAAGAGGTTGTGACCTTTGATTATCTTCACCACCTAAAAGAAATTTGGATGGTTCCTCCAACCTGTATTATAACTATTGTTATATGGGTTAATTTTCGATCTAGAATTATTACTCATAAAATCGACTTGCTCATGCTCCATGTTAAACTTGAAGGGTGAATATTATAAATTAATCATCCCCACTTTAGTCACATCACACTGCATCATCAGATTCACTTGTTTAGAAAAATTCAAACCATCGATTTTCTTACCAAGAGCTTCAACTTGATTTGCCAACATAGAAACTGCATCAATATAAAAAACTTTGGCTGCTTTAATAGGTTTTACTCTCGTAACTTACCACTGATAATTATTTAGTGTCATCTCACTCTTAAGCTGCCTAAGGTGTTTTGTTATTCAATGTTTCACCAACTGTTATGTAACACTCCAAACCCAACTGAGATGGACCGACCCGAGTTCGAAGCATTACATTAGCCATCGAAGCGACTCTCCAGCTAACGACCACCCGACACACACACCAACCTCATAACACCTCATTTTTGACTAATTAACTATCATTTATTAATGCAAAAACAATTTGTGAACCATTTTTAAATTTTTTCTAAGTATTTAAACCTAAGCGTGTTTTGGTCATTTTACCACCTAAGGTTAAACTATCTTGATTTTATTTCTAAATAGTTACAAACTTTCTTTTAGTCAAATTTTGCAAGCCCCAAAATTTCAACTTAATTCTAGTTCATTTACTATGTCTCATTCAAGTTTTATTATTAGGGACTAAATCGTAACTTTTACAAACTTTTAGTAAATTTTCCAAATTACTAATTAAGAGGGTTTCTATCAAATATTAATAGTTACAATTGTAATGCTAAAATATTAACAAGTTTCCCTATCATTAAAGGCTTCAATTAATATAATCATGTTTTAGGACTAAATTATAAATTAAGAAAATTAGAATACTAGATTATAAAAACAAAAATCAAACCCCCAAAAACCCACATGCCCATGTGAAAAAACACATGCCTATATACAAACCACTGCACCTATTTTATCAAAAATTCGTTTTAATTACCCGATTTTACATATTTTACTTACCTATTAAACTTGAAATCGCTACAATTAATTACCATAAACATCCACACATCTCCAATTTAATTTATTTACAAAAAAATGAAAAAAGTTATCAAAATTTAACACCTAATTACACGCTTAGCAAACACCAATTAATTTACACAAGCTACATACCTTAGTCACAAGTAATTCAATCTATGGTAAGCTTCAATTAAACATTATTAGTGTAAAATACATGCTCCATACACCGTGTTAACAACCACCTTATGAACACTCATCAACGTACCGTAAATCAAACATCAAGTAGACATAAAATCCTATACTAAAGCAACTATAAAATCACCAAAATTAAAGTCCAAAATTTAATGTCCAATGTCCATTACAAGTAAAATAACACTAGTCCCAAAAGCATCACGATACCCCTATATAGTCTCTAAAGTAAATTTCTTAAGCCACTATCAAGCCTTATTCTTAGATCGCCCTTGTACTCGCTTCTCGACTCCTTACGCCCAAAACTTCTTTGCATGAAATGTGAGGGTATGAGCTTAAAAAGCTCAGTGGATGATAGTAAAAACATCAAGTAATTTACATCCAATCATGCATAAATCAAAGCAAGTAAGCATTAAATTTTCAGTCACAACGTGTTAACATTTCACCATAACATCACATGCTATTTCAAGAATTAAGAATAAATTTTTCCATGGCATGTAAAATCATCTTTCAACACATAAACATCCAATTAAATTGGTACAATCAATTAATTATATTGGTATAATACTCCATGGAAATAAGTAAACGTGTGATCATACACTAGATGAATGAATCTCCGAACTCCCACAAATCAAATACAAACCTTCAAATTGAGTAGGATAAAGCCACACACTCTCTTATAATGCCTCAAATTACCCGATGATTGGAGACTCAAGCTCAACACTCCCTTATCTACTCCAAACAACTCAGTCCACCAAGAGCTATATGCTCACAATATCACAAATAATGGTGAGTACTTACAAATCCTATGGCATGCCAACTATATCCAATGGATCCACCATGCAATGTTTCCAATATAATCATACATACAAGGCATAAAATTTTTTGTTTAATCACTTAATTTAGGATGTTAAAATGCAAGTAAAAACATGTTGCTAAGTAATTTTAACATAAATAAAATTAAGCATAGCAAATATCATTTTCCCAATATTCATATACCAATTAGAACATCTTTATTAAAGTTTCAATAAATCAGCAATTCATGCTCCAAATATCAATTCATTCCATTCAATTTAATCATGCTAAAAGTATAATACATAGATTACCAAACCAATTGTCATTTTGCTCTTTTATAAAATAAAACCTATTTTGCAAATCCAACCATCCAATATGCAATTAAGTCATTAACAACACCAATTAAACATTTAAATTAACACATTATTAGGCAAATTTATCAAATTGCCCTTAATATCGCTCACCCCACACTTAGCTCTTTAAGCAAAAATGTGTTCAAACAAGAAGTTTTAGCTTCAATTTTGATTTGTACGCTCCTCCTCTTGATGTGGAGCTTTAACAAAGAAAAAGTGTGCATTACAAACTAACAATAGCAATAAGAAACACGAAATTTGATAAAGTATACAAATCTAAATCATTGCTCTAAACTACCTTACCGATGTTGCACAACTAATCCGAAATATGGAATTCCTCAACTAAACTCCATTTTCAACACCTCCAACCACTTCTAATCTTCATTCCTAGTCCAATAACATGTATTCTAAGCATTAGTTTCATCATTTATTCCATTTCATAATTTTCCGAAAAAATCATCCATATTCTTAATCAAATTCTAATTTCTCAAAATCGATCCATAAAACGTGCTTGATCTTCTTTTGGTTTAAGATTAAAAACCTCTTATTAGATCTATTTTGAGCTTAGACATCCATTAATATTTGGATTCTAACTCAAATTTAAAGATCCACCATTGTTGATCCTCAAGTTTAAAAAAGAAAAAAATAAAGTTGAAAATCCATTATAATCACTTTAATAACAAATAATGGTTGAAATCAACTTAAAAACAAGTTTAGAGATAATTATTACCTTCAATTGAGCTTAATTTATTGATTTGGAAGTTTGAATAAAAATGCTTGAAGAAATTTGGATGACTTTTTGCCCTACTTTGAAAATTATTTCGAGATATTTTAGAGAGAATTTTGGGAGAGAAAATGTTTAGATCTGTTCTCTGATATTTGGTTTATGAAAAGAAGCAAAAAAATACAAGAGAAAAAGCTCTCAATTTGGGTGAAAAATGAGTGAAAAGTGAGGTAATTGCAGAGTTTTTAAAACTGAAAACCTGTAACGCCCCTGTAACATCCCAAACTCGGCCTAGACGTTATGGCTGAATCTGGCGATGTCACATGGAATGGAGTTTGAAATTGAGATTTTTCAAGTTTAAACCAATCCTGTTGATCAGCTCTTATTTAATTTAGAAAATCGTGAACTAGTTGATTTGCCTTAAAACTTGTCTTTTAAGCGGAAGCTTTTGAAACCAATTTATTTATGATAACTGTTTCGACTTATGAAAACCTTAATTTTTAGAAAATGCCATGTTTAGTAGTGATAAAACCATAAAGTAGAATAAAATCCCAAATTAAAATAGTCAGTCCGTAAGTCCCAATTACAGTAATAAATACCCAAACTAAAAGAGAGGAAATAAACAGCTTAAAAACTGAATTAAAACAGTACGTAACAATGGTGGCCACCGTTGAGTCCTCCGCTGCTCTGATCCATCTAATGCTGGGGATTACCTAAACAGATTAAACAGAAAAGGGTGACTTTTTGCAAACTTAGTGTGTAATCCCCACAGAAAAGATGCACACAGCATAATATCATAAATCAGCCATATATATACAGTTTAGGCCTGAGCCCGTTACAAAATCAGTGTGGGCCTTAGCCCACTTAGATACAGAATCAGTTATAAGTTAGGGCCTTAGCCCATCTCAGATAAACTATGCAGAACAGAACAGAATATCAGAATCCTACCCACCAGTCTTTACACACCATGTGGGGATTAAATCAACTCACCCATTCCTACACACCATACTATACCGATATGCGGCACATAATCAGATAATTGTAGCTAAGCTGCCAGATAACAGGCTTGAAAGCCTTTTAGAATACTTCCTCCAAATAACATCGACCCAAGCCCGATGCAGTGCAACATACAATTATGACATGCTAATATGCAATTTAACAGATCATACCATCAGCTCAATAATCACACTCAGTAAGACATCATGCAAACAGATTATACAATCAAGGTGTCTAAGTAATACTTGGGCGATCTGTGCAACCTTACAGAACTTTTAGAAAAATGGGCTCACACGTTCATGTGGCCTGCTCGTATGGGTCCACACACCCGTGTGGCCTACACGGCCTAAATTAGCCTAGGCCATATGGATCACACAGCCTGGAAAAGAATTTCAAATGCTTGTGTGGTTCACCTGTGTGGGCCCACACGCTAGTGTGGCCTACACGGCCCAATTGGTCGAGCCTGTGTATCGCATACGGCCCCATCTAGCCATCACGCGGCCGTGTCATGTATGTACAGCCTACCTTGTCAGTCGCACGGCCTAGCTTGTCAGTCACAAGGCTATGTCCCCTCACACGGCCTACCACACGGGCGACCACACGCACATGTGGAGTCAACAGAACACTTTTTTAGCTTTTTGCCGAACTCTATTTTCTACTTTTCGGCTACACACCCAATTTGCTTTTGTTGTTTACACAAACCTGAGATCACCAACACCTATAATCAGAATATTCCAACTTTAGAACCCAAGAACAATTCTTAAATAACTAATCCTAACATCATAAAATCGACTTACTGCCACCAAAACGAGCACAACTCCGATTCAAACTGACGAAGTATGACCTCTAGCCTTAAAGCCTTCTCCTAACACAGAACTCACCCATCACCAAAGTATTCAATCATCACTAAACTCAAATCAGAAGTTAAATAGTCATGGAACTTACCTAATAGCTGAATACCGAGCCTGGAAAAGAAAAGTAATACAATGCCAACGTAAGATCCACCGAAAAGAAGAAAACTGCAAAAGAACACCAAAAAAGAAGGTAAATGGCGTCAAAATTTTGAGGGGGAGAAAGAGGAAGCCGAAATTTGAATAACTAAACCCAAAAAGAAATAATCAGATTTTCTTATTGATAACCCCACAATCCCTTGATTCACTCTCACAAATTCCACTACTTACAACCACCATAGTATTTTGGCTAAACTAAACCTCTTGCAGTCCACCGAGCAAAAATAATACCACTGTAGGGATTTAAACTCAAGACCTTTAGCACACTTAACACTCCACTTAACCCCCAAACCAGCAGGCCATTCTGATATGTTCTCACAAATAATTAAACTTAAGTCTGTTAGGCTAGGTTTAGGCTTTATTCATAAAAATGATAAAATTTGCTCAAGTCAATGCTTGAACCCACGGCTTCTCAAACACTCCCAGAACACAAAAAATTTGTGTCAATTAATTACAAAAACATATACAGATATTTTTAGGGTGTTACAACTCCAAAAAATTAATTTTTGTTTTGTAAATGTGTGACACAAATGTGTATCTGCTTTAGTGGTTAAGTGTTCTGGGTATGTGTGAAAGGTCCCCAAGTTCAGGCCATGACTTGGGCAAATTTTGGTATTTTTATGAATAAATCCTAGCTCTGGTTAGTAGGTTTTTAAGTAAAAGTTGGTAAATAATTGACAGAATGGGCCTGCTGGTCTGGTGGTTAAGTGGAGTGTTGATATGCTAGAGGTTCTGTGTTCGAATCCTTGCATAGGCGAGGGAATTATTTTTACTGCTCTTACCATATAGGTGTTTGAGATGAATTAAAATACTGAAGTAATTGAGATTGAGTAGTAGTGGGAGAGATGGGAAAATCTGATACAGTTTTCATTCTTGTTAATTTTTCCAAAAATACTCATCTTTTTTACATTTGATTTCTCTCCAAAAACTCTGCCGATTTTCCATTGGGATTTCCTCTCCTTTTGCTGAAACCTACATTTCTCTTCCCTTTTCCCTTTGATTTTGCTTCCATCTCGACTGCAATTGCACTTTTGTTCCTTATTTTGGCATTTTGTGGACAACTTCGGTAAGTGAATTTATGTGGTTTGTAGTTGAGAATGTTAAGTTTTTTACTAGGGGTTATTCTGATGTTTTGGGCAGTATCATATCGCTAGGATCAAGACTCTTCTGGTACTACTTCATAAGAAAATCAATTTGAAGCATTAAGGGTAAGTTTCAATCGCTCAATAGTTGAGTAACTCGTTCGGGTTGGTTCTAATTTGTCAATTAAATGATTAACTAAGTAGTATTTTGGTCAATTATAGGTTCGGGATTGCTTGGGAGTGCTTATGCGTTGAAAACGATACAGGTTTGTACCCAATTACGTAGAAAATGAGGTTTTGGTGAAAGCCAAAAGCCTCACTATTGACGCCACACCGGCGTGTTGTCGCTCGTATGGTAGGCTGTGTGCCCTAACACGGCAGTGTAATCGACAAGGCCAGACCGTGTGTGAAGAATATGGTTGTGTGATGGCCAGGCTAGCCGTATGCGACACACGGGCTAGACTAAATTGGGACGTGTGGGCCCACACAGGTGTGTGGCATTTTGGGTCAGGCCGTATGGGCCCACTCGGGCAGGCCACATGGCCGTGTGAGCCTATTTTTACTGAATTGTTTTCTAAGGTTGCACGGGTCGCCCAAGTCGACTGTGAATCTACTGTAAGGTCGGTAAGCACCATTTAGACCCTTAATTATGTGAATTGAATAAATGATGATTGGACTGAGCATGATAAACTGTATGCCTGTATACCTGTTTCTGATATGTATATGTTTATTGATAGTTGCATGAAAGCATGACATCTATTTATATGTTGCATTGCATTGGGTTGGGTTGTTTATATTTTGAGGAAGTGTACTGAAAGGCTCTTAAGCCTACTATCTGGCAGCTCAGCTACAAATTACTATTTATGTGCTGCATTCGAGACTACTTGGAATGTAGGGATGGGTGGGTGATTTAATCCCCACATGGAGTATATGATTGGACGAGATGGTGTGTAGAGGCTGGTTGGGTAGGACTTTGCTACTAAATACTGTATATTTGTTACTAATACTGTGATGGGCTAAGGCCCTTGTGCATACTGATACTGATACTAAATTGCGCTATGGCCAACTGTTACTGTTACTGAAAAGGGCTTAGGCCCAAGATTGTTTGACTATGCATTGTGATTACTATTGTTGTTTTCTGTGGGATTACACACTGAGTTTACGTAAACTCACCCCTCTCTGTTTAATGTGCACAGGTAATCCCCAGACCTAGACGGATCGGTGTTGCAGAGGACTCGACAGTGGCTACAGTTTTAGACTTTTACGATTTTTAATTTATAATTTATGGTTTATTTTTGGCCTATTGGGATGTAATTTGAGGGCTCTTTGGGCCTTTTGATTAAATTTGGTTTTTATTTACTTTTTGTGGACTTATAACTGCTAGTCGTGAGAAGTTTGATTTTTAAAAAGCTAAAGTATTTTCTAAACTCACGATTATTTAAACTGCTTTGTTTTTAAAGCTTCTACAACGAGAAACGTTTTAAAGCAAATGATTTAAATAAGAGATAAGGAAAGGTAATAACATGGAAATGGGTTTATTGCAATAACTTGGTTTTCAAACACACTATCATGTGACATCACCAGATTCGGCCATAGCGTCTTGGCCGAGTTTGGGGTGTTACAAAACCCCCACCTGATTTTTAAATTTTGGGGAATTTGCCATCAGGCCACTCCGCCTTTTCCCATATTTTACAATTTGCTCATTTCCTTCCAAAATTCCGAAAATATGGTTTATTTGCTATAAAACCTCTTTACACATTTCCCTTGTTTTTCAAGTTAGTTCCATTTAATTAATATTTTAAATCATCCAATTAAACCCCCATTTTAAATTATTTTTAAATTCCAATTTTACCCAAAATATTTATTTTTACCTAAAAATTATTTAAAACCATAAAGTTAATTTTTCTAAAAATATTTTTATTTTTCAAGATATTATTTACTTATTTTTAGATGAAATTAAGCTAACTAATTAAGAATATAAATCGCTAATTAACTCGTGTAATTCCCAAATTTTACTCGGAACCAAGTAAACTTATCCGAAACTACTAGACCTATTTTTAGGGCCTTACATGCTACAATCATCTGTCTAGTCGAGGGGTTCAAACCATTATAAAAAGTTTGAACTTGGAGCCACAAAGGTAATCCATGATGAGGACACACTCTCAACAAATCTTTAAATCTCTCTCATGTATCATAAAGAGTCTCAATATCAAACTGAACAAAAGAAAAATGTCATTCCTCAACTTAGTTATCTTATCCAGTGGAAAATATTTTAACAAAAATTTCTCAGTAATTTCAGCCCAAGTCGTGATAGAAACTTGTGGTAATGAACTTAACCACTATTTTGCCTTACTCCTCAAAGAGAATGGGAACAACCATAAACGATGGCATCATTAGTAACACCATTAGTCTTGAAAGTGTCACAAATCTTTAGAAAGTTAGCCAAATGAGCATTCGGATCTTCATCTTGCAACTCATCAAACTGAACATATTGTTGCACCATCTGAATTATGTTCAGCTTTAGCTCAAAATTGTTTACAGCAATAGTCGATCTGATGATACTCGATTCAGCCCCAATCAGAGTAGGCTTAGCATAAACAAACATAGTATGAGGAGCAGAAGTTGCAGGAAGCTACTGATTATTTTGATTATCACCCATCTCCATAGTAATATCATTTTCCTCTTGATCATCTACTATATTCTGTTGATTTTGCCTTACTTCTCTAACCTCTTTACAATTTTAGCAAGTAGTTTTTACAATTTCACTATTAAAAATTAACGGTTCCAATGAGTTTCCTCTAGTTATAAACCAACAAAACCTGTTAGAATAAAACAAACAAAAAAATTAGAATGTAAAAATTAAAATAAAAATAAAAAATAGTTAATTTAGTAGAAATAAAGTTTTCCTAATATTTTAGTCTCTAGCAACAGCGCAAAAAACTTGATACAGTCGTAACCAACTAAAAATCTGAATAAGGCAAGTGCAGCTATCAATTAATAGTATAGCTAAGGTGAGAAAAAATATCTTTCTCACAGAGACTAAAAGTACTAGTAATTACTGTCTTTCTATTATTTAACCAATAAATTGGAGTGATTGATTAAAACTAAAATAAACTAAATCAATTAACTAAAGAACACGATAAAAAACAAATCAAGAAAATAAACTATTAACAATCAAGAAGCAAGATAATACCCAGGAAAGAATCCACCTAGACTTCATCTGTCAGTATCAATCTATATAATACAATTTCTTCACTTAGTATCTTGATTTATAGAAATCCCTAAATTATGCTAAAATCTCTCTTCAAGACTAAAAACAATTGACTTTAGGTTGATTAATTGAAATTTCTTTCTAATTAAAATCACTATTATCGCATTAACTCGATCTATGGATTCCCCTATTAGATTTAACTATAATCCAATAAATTTATGCCATCCTATTTCTAGGATTGCATGCAACTTCACTCAATTATGCTAGATCTACTCTTAAACAGGGTTTATTCCTCCTCTAATTTAAGCTCATCAAACACAAATCAATAGTCTAGAAATATTAAACCAAGAATTAATCACATATAATTGAGAACAAGATCTAAGTCTTTATTGCATAAAAATAGAAATCAAATAACAGAATCTATCATAAGGTTCGTCTCCCCAAGGTATTTAGAAAATTAGTTCATGCTACCAAATAAAAACAACCCAAAGATAGTATAACCACAAGAAACAAAAAAATTCATAATAATCTCTAAAGAAATCAAAAGGAAATCTTCAATCTTGACAGAAATTTCCTTTAGAATCGATTTCAATGGTGTTTTTCAAGTTGATTTCTTGAGTATTCTATGACGGCTCACTCCCCTCATCTTATCTTTGTCATATATAGGTCTTAAAATACCCGAAAAACCTAAAAAAATATGTTTCCCTGCAGGTTTGGAGTGCGATTCATGATTTCCACATAGTTTCGTTTATGGTCGTATGGCAACCCGTGTGGCTCACATGGCCTTGTGTTCAACCTGTGTGGCTCCTAAAACTTGCTCCGATTTTTTTTATTTTCGCTCGTTTTTCACTCTTTTTGCTCATAAATGCTCTCCTTAGTCTAGAAACGTGAATTTAAATGATTAAGAGCATAAAATTCACCATTTTAAATCGAATAATCATCCAAAAATGCATTAAGAATAAGGCTAAAATATGTTACTTTTGGCATTTATAACTCAATTTTATAAATCTTCTAGTTATAGTTTCAACCCCCCTCCAAAAAATTTATTAGCTTCTCAATTTCACAAATCTTCTTTCTTTTTCGTGTTTAATCCTTATCATGTCTAATCCTCAAGAGACTGAAAAAAAAAAAAGAATGTAATAAAATCTAAAGTTACATTTTCAAAACATAGAAGCATTCTCATTGGAAAAGCCAACGAACTCTCTATTTTCTATGATGTTGATGTTACTGTAACACCCCTATACTCAGTCTGATCGTACGGACCCGATATAAGACTATTACATTTGGTCCCTTAACGGCATGCCACTAATATCCTAGTAGTTCTAAATTCTGTCTACTTGGGCATTAAAGTTGAATTTCATACATTTAAATATTTTACATAAATATTTTAGAAAATATTTCTCATTTCTTCATTATCTACAATTTAGTCCTCATTTCACAAATCACAAATATCACACCTTTTTCACACATATACTTTTACCACAACATCATTACTTGGTGTTAAAACAAATATACCATTTCATATTCTCCACCAATAATTTTCTTTACAAATTTCATAATTTCATAATTTAATCTCATTTTATTATCCATTTATAAATATAAATATATATACTTAACATTTCTATTCTAAGTAATTCCATATTACAATATAAGCATTTAAATAAAAATAATTTAAAATCTTGTAGTACTTACAATAAAAAGGTTAAGATGATATATTTTCTTCTTCCTTCACTCCTTGGTCTTCTCTTTTCCTTTTCCTTCAATTTTATCCTCTCCCTTCTTTTCTTTCTTTTCAATTTCATATAAAACATACATCATTTATAAGTTAAAACAAAAATCATATAACTTTTCTATGCTAGTTACTGAAAATAAACATGTATGACATGATAATTTCATTATCTCTTACCTTAGCTCTTTGAACACCCAAAACCCTAACTCATGCTTTTCTCTCTTTTAACCCATCTATGGAAATTTTCTCATGAAATGAAGTTGTTCCCTAGCTTGCTCTTTGATTTTTATTGAAGAAATTTCAAAGAAAAAGGAAAGTTTGAAGCTTAAAATGCTTCAACAATAAAGGAAGGACATGAAGAGAATTAAAAGAAAAGTTGGATGGAAGTTAGGGGAAAAGGAAGTGATGGTTTGGGGTGAAAAAGATGATATCTTTCATCTTTTTTTTTCTCCACTTTTGTACACTATTCCACTAAAATATCTTACCTTTTTAATTAAAATGGTCAAATTGCTAATAAGTCCTTAAGCCATTCATCTTTACACCTTTACCCATCATCATTACACCTAATAAATATCTACTTGGTTATTTATCACTTTGTCCTTCCTGATCTTTCATTTTTCCTAGGATGACTCATACATCACTTTGGTTAAATTTCTTTTTGATCCTTCATTCCTTTCCTCTGCTACTATATATCTCTTAACTTTGGCCACAACAAATTCTCTATTTTTCAATTAAGTCAATGTATCTATTTAAAATTTTCTTACCTAAGGAGTATTTTCTAATTTCTTATTGGATTTAAATACCTCCTAATTTAATACTCAAAATTTCTATTTATTATATTTCAAAAATTTTGCACTAATTCTTGACCCGATTCATCACTGTACCAAACTCTAAGTTAAAACACGGATATTACAGTTATACTAGTCACCTTTTCTCCTACTGGTCATGTTGTTACAAAAAATTTCATCAGAAAAAAGAATTAAAAACTTAACATCTTTCACTTTTTTTTTTTTCAAATATAATAATTTTAAAGTGCGTAATTTTATCTCTACTTTTTTGTGGTCATTTTTACTAGAATCGAAGCAGTGCTTAACCATTATATCATGTTATTGCCAAAGAAAATATATCAGTATGTAATGTAATTACATTTTAACATTAATTTTGCTTTTTCACTATCATGTTGCTAATTAGTTTGAATTATGGGTATTTTTCAAAATTAATGGTGAAAACATGCATGTAAGGTGTTTAGAAGTAATGTTTTCTAATTCTTTGATATAATTTTGTTTTATTTTTTTAGTTGATTTTGTGAATTTGTTGTTGATTTTTCTTGAATTTATTATTTTAGGTCCGGTGGAAGTTAAAAAAGATGGAATTGGACAACATCAGTGGAGATGAAAACAAGTTGTTTCATCTCGATAATCAATTTGTTTATTTTCAATCTATTTTCTCTTTCCTTTTCCTCATTTATTTCTCGCACTTTTTCATTTCCTTTATATATATTAATTATAGATCGGATAAAAAAATTTCTTTACAATCGAAACCCTTGTCTAGATCTAGATTGTTTAAATTTTTATTCAAAACTTTAAACCGTTAAATTTAAATATACTTATTTTTTATTAATTGAATAATATCCAACTAAACCAATTCACTCAACTTATAAATTTACGGTTTAAAACTCGATTTGGTTCAAACTATATTTGATAATAAATTTTAGATAGATATAATTACATAATTATATTATTGCATGTTGATGAATTTGATGATCATATTTCTTATAAAAAAATTTGGGTATATTATCACACTGTTTGGGTATATTTAGTTCTATATTTAACATATTTTGTTTTTATGTATTATTACCATACTAAAAGACAAAATTGAGGGACAAATTCAGAATTCTAATATGCGTTTGTTTTTAACAAACATTTTTTTTCAACTATAAATAATAATTATAAAATTAATGGATGTTCACACTATTTTACAATAACGATTTACTATAATATGTTTTGAACTAATCTATAACATCATAATTAATTATGAATGTATAATTATAAAATTAATAAATGTTCACAGTTTTTTGCAAGAATGGTTTATTATTATACAAATAGCTGAAAAAATTATCAATCTGGAAAAGGATGATGAGAAAATAAATATTTTTCTAATTAGATAAGTGGTCAACTAATCTAATTATCCATTTCTTTTATCTAATTTAATCGTCAAAAATTTAAAAAAAAAAAAAAGAGTTTGGAAAAAGTTAAATTAAAAGATTAACATTATCATTCATAAATCACAATTAACTCATTTTTTTCATATATATAATTATATAGATAATTATAAACATTAAATTTTCCTAAATCACACATTTGCATTTCTTTTATATATATAATTACAAGTGGGATAAAAGTAAAAATATTTTCTATACTATTAATATTCTTATTCATGTATAGACCGCTAAAGTTTTTATCTAGATCTTAACTGTTAAATCGTTAAGTCTACATATATCCACTTATCATTAATTGAATAGTATCTGGCTAGATCGATTGGCTCAAATTACAAATTTACTATTTTAAACTCAATTATGTGAATCAAAAAGAAAGATTAGAAATTCAATTGGAAAAATGCTCTCGTCTTCCTCTGATCATACAGCGATTGGGAATGGAGATGAAATCTCCATTGCTGAAGATTCAATTACAAAGAAGGTTCGCTTCAAGGATTCAAATGCGGCCCTTGATGATGTGATGGTCGTGGATCCATTACCAGTGTCTCCTCCATCGTGGAAGGACATGTTGTTGGGGAAGGAAAATACTGATCAGAGTGATAGGAACGAAGATCAGTCTGCAGATGATAGCTTCTTTCTCTCTAAACAAGATGTTAAGAAATCTATTATTAATGGTATTCCATCTATAGAATTCTCTGGCAAAGTGTATCACATACTGGAGAAGGAAATGTCTACATCGGTTATCTTTAAGATACTGGGTAGGAATAATGGAATATCGACACTACAAAATAAACTATATGGGATTTGGAGATCGTCGAAACCTTTTCAATTAATAGACATTGAGAATGGTTATTTCCTTGCAAAATTCCAGAACTCTGTTGATTATGACAAGATACTTTCTCAGGGTCCGTGGGTCATATTCGGCCATTATCTCACAATTCAGCCGTGGTCGATCGATTTTAATCCTAATCTACCGTATCCAAGTTTGGTCCAAACTTGGATTCGCTTCCCTGGACTTCCTAGTCACTTGTATAAAAGGCAGATACTCATGGAAATAGGAGGTTTGATTGGCAAAGTCACAAAATTGGATTTTAACACGAATAGTAGGGCAAGGGGTCGGTATGCTCGAATGGCGGTGTTTGTTGATTTAGAAAGGCCACTGATTTCTAAGATTCTTATCAATGGCAATCCTCAAAGATTAGAATATGAAAATCTTCTTGTTGTATGCTTTAAATGTGATTTATATGGCCATACTAATGAAGCTTGCTCGTTGCCGAGTTCATCTCTGGGGATGGCTGAGAAAGGCGACTCGTCGGAGAAGACCACTGTTGCTAACACGATAGCCGGTGAAGGAGACTATGGGCCTTGGATGCTGGTGGAGCAAAAATCTAGGCGTGGTAATTTGGAAGGTACGAAAAAAAGGCTATAATCTGAAAAATGAAGAGAATTTAGGGTCGCGCTTTGATTCATTAGTAGACTTAAAGGCGGATCCTTTGGAGTAAGAGTTGACCAAAAATCCCCAATCGGTGCTGAAGAATAAAGGTAAGGGTACTTTAATGGTTTCTGATTTTAATGCAGGTATGGAAGTGGTGGGAAGCGGTTTAAGTAGGGCTTTTAAGAGCAGGCCAGTTGGCAAACCGCAAAAGGGCCAAGCTCGTTCATTTGAATCCAATTTTGAATTGTCCGATATAGTTTCGGGGGTGAATAAGAAGGGCCTAGAGAAGCAAATTGGTTTGGGCGATCTTAAATCGCTGGTTTCTTCTAAAACAGTTACGGCCTATGAAAGTGAGAGAAGTAGACTACAGCAGAAAATCCTTTCTTCAGATAGTCACGACGCAATTCCACCCAAAGATTTAAATGCCACGCATCCATCCACGTCGTCAGTTAAAGATGTAGCTAGGCCATCAAATGTAGGTAATTCTGACCCATTTTTTTCTTTAAATTTAAATCAGCACTTTGGCAATGTTACAGGTAAAGGCAAAATGAAGCCAAATTGTCTTCTCTTAAACAAGTATATCACGTAGTAGTTTTTAATCTTGTATTTGAAGAAAATTCCTTCGTTAATGTTGAAGTGAAAGAAGGAGTGTTAGAAGCCGAAAATCATCCGACAATTATTTTTAATAATATAAGATCTCAGGAGGTTGAGGATGAGGTACCGAGGGGTAGTTATTCGGCTGGTGGTAATCATTCTAAGGGCGGTTGGAAAAATCAAATTGCTAAAAGGGCCGATTCCAAAGGTGGCTGGAAGCTTAATAAAACATTAAAAGGCCCAGGTAATAGATTCAAAATGTCTGAGAACTCCCGAGTCCCGTTTGCTGACTTTATGAAGAAGGCAGTGAATCTTATTTCTTTTGAAATTGAGGAGCAATCTGCTAAGGACTTGACAAGGCATCTTGAAGAGAAAGTGGTTATCTCGTTTTCTGATTGTCAGTAAGTTTTGCTCTCATTTTTCTTAATTCTTTAATTTATGAATCTGTATATCTTTTCTTGAAATGTACAGGGTTATGCGTCTAGTAAATTCTTACATGCTTTTCGCAAATATAATAATCAGTACAAGCTTGATATTGTTAGTCTTCTAAAGCCTCGTATTAGTAGGACTAAAGCTGACTTAATTATTGCGAATTTGGATTGGGACAAGTCGCATCATGTTGAAGCAATTGGTTTCTCGAGTGGCATTTGGATAAGTTGGAAAAATTCAATTAATTTGAAGGTGGTGAGAAACCATCCTCAGTTTAATCTAACTCGTATTCATTCCGATTTGTTACCAAGGTCAATTCTTGTTGCCTTTGTATATGGGAGTCCGGATAAGATGAAGAGGAAAATACTTTGGAATGATCTTAGCAGTTCTGTTCCTGTTGGTGATGAACCTTGGATGGCCATTGGGGATTTTAATGCTATACTTTCTCTTGATGATAAAAAAGGTGGTCACGTCAAAGGTCGAAGATGTCAGTTTTTCAGAGATTTTATGGAAAATGCCTATTTGCATGATTTGGGTTTTCAAGGACCTCCTTTTACGTGGTATCGTGGTAATTTTTCGGAAAGACTTGATAGGGCTGTGAGTAATGGTCTGGACTGTTCAGTTTCTTTTCTAGACTGTTCGGTGTCTTATCTAACTAAGATTAAGTCTGATTATCGTCTACTTTTCTTAATCTTCGCTTTGAAGATAGGATTCCTCCTAATCGTCCTTTCAGATTTCTTGCTAGCTGGTTGCATCACCATAATTTTACTGGGTTTGTCAAGGAGAATTGGAATTTTGATGGGAATATGGCTAGTACTATTGCTGGTTTTACGGATAAGCTTAAGAACTGGAATAATTGTGTCTATGGTCATATTAGTCAAAGGAAGCGCCACTTGATGTATAAGCTCACCAACGTGCAACGTCCAGTAGATCTTTCGGGTTCTAATTCTTTGCGATGTCAAGAATTTGAGATCCATGATGAGCTTGAGAGTATTTTTTATCATGAAGAGATGCTTTGGAAACAAAAGTCGAGATGTGAGTGGCTAAAGTTAGGAGATCGTAACACTAGTTTTTTCTATAGACGTACTATTCAGAGGAGGAAGTTCAATAAAATCACTGTGTTACGAGGTGAGGATGGTGATTGGGTTTTTTATCCGGATGCTCTTAAGTCAAAAGTGGTTAATTTTTTTAAGAAACTTTATGGGAAGAAACCTGGCTTGTTAGGTAATTTGCCTCACAGTTCTTTCCCGGACTTAAGTTCTAAAGATGTAGAATTCCTCGGGAAGAAAATTACGAATGAGGAGATAAAGACCGCTCTTTTATATATGAATCCTTTTAAAGCCCCTAGTAGTGATGAGTTTCAGGCTGATTTTTTTTTCAGAATCAATGGGATAATATCGGAGGAGCCATTTGCAATTGGGTTAAAAATGTCTTCGATAGTGCTATCATTGATTCTGAGTTCAATAACACTCTCATTGTGTTAATCCCTAAGGTGCAGAAACCTGAAAAGTTCTCTCAGTTCTGGCCTATTAGTCTCTGTTCAGTGCTATACAAGCTAATCATGAAGGTCATTACTAATAGATTTAAGAACATTTTTTCGAAGATCATTGGCCAAGAACAAGCTGGTTTTATCGCAGGTCGTAGTATTATTGATAATGTCATTATCACCTAGGAAGTTTTGCATTCCATGAGATCTAAGAAGAGTCTCCAGTAGATGGCTATTAAGATTGATCTAGAAAAGGCGTATGATAGGATTAGATGGGACTTTATTAAGGCTTCACTGTATACAGTAGGTATTCCCTTTCATTTGTTTAAAGTTATTATGAATGCCATTATGCTTTCTTCTATGTAAGTTTTTTGGAATGGTGAGCCAACCCAGAAGTTTAAACTGATAAGAGGTATTCTGCAAGGTTGCCTTTTGTCTCTATACCTTTTTGTTTTATGTATGGAATGGCTAGGTCATAGATTTCATGGAAGTATCTATACTAAGGAGTGGAATCCTATTCGGTTATCACGAGTTGGACTGAGTCTTTCGCATTTGCTCTTTGCTGATGATTTAGTGATATTTAGTAGAGCTGATGTGTTACACAGTGGTCTTCTTATGAAGTTTCTTAGCAATTTTTGTGAGATTTCTGGTCATAAAGTTAATGCTGGGAAAACGAACGTGTTTTTTTTCTAAGGGGGTTAACCTTTCCTTAAGAGGTGAGATCAAGGACATTCTTAGTTTTCAGGAAGTCAAAAACTTAAGTCATTATCTTAGAGTTCCTCTTTTTCACAGAAGAGTTACCAAGAGTATTTTAGATTTTTTGGTGGATAGGGTTCGTAGTAGACTCTCGAGTTGGGATGCTAAATGCCTTTCTTTTGCCGGAAGGGTCACCTTAGCACAATCTGTACTATTGTCTATTCAAAATTATCTTATGCAATCTACTATTGTGCCTAAAATAGTCTGTGATGCTATTGAACGCCTAGCAAGATAATTCATTTGGGAAGCTACAGAAGGAAAAAGGAAGTTGAATTTAGTTAAGTGGGAAGATCTCTGTCAACCTAAAGCTAATGGAGGCCTTGGTTTTCGTTAATTAAGTGTTTAAAATAGTGCTTTCATGGTGAAAATTGGTTACAATCTTATTTCTAAATCTGAAGCTCTTTGGGTTCAGGTGCTCAGAGGTAAGTATGGTATGAAAGAGTGTATGCTGGACTCTATAATGAGGAGTAGTTCTTATATGTGGAGAGCAGTTGCTAGAGCTTGGCCCTTGTTGCGCAGTTTTTTGATTTGGTCCATTGGTAATGGTGAGACTGTTCGCTGCTGGGAGAATAGTTGGGTTCCTAATAAAGGCCCTCTCAAAAACTATGTGATAGGACATGGCTCTATTGATCCTGAGACCAAAGTTAGTGAGATGGTGTTGCCTAATAGGGATTGGAATCTTGACCTTTTCGAATCGTGGTTACCTAAAGATGTGGTGAAACGTATCATTAGCATTCCTCCGGCCATGAAACAGGCTGGGCCAGATAGTCTATCTTGGGCAAGAACGACGTCTGGAGTGTAGCGACGTAAAATTTACTTGGGCACTAATTGAGGCAATTTATTGAAAATTTGAAAACCGAATATCGATTTTAAAGAAAAAAAGAGTCGACACCGATCTTTTTTCTTAGGTGTGATCAGACACCTAATAAATCCTCTTTTTTCAAAAGAAAATTTATTTTTGAATAAAAGAAGGCCAAGTTTAGGTCTATGTCAAAATTCCAGAGGAAAATAAGGTTCGGGAGTCGGTTACGCACGAGGAAGGTATTAGCACCCTCGCAACGCCCAAAATTGGTATCTCGTTAAACACGCGTTGTCTTAATTTTCAAAAATACGAGTTCAATTTAATATTTAATCGTGATCTGATTAAAAAATTGAGAATTTTTAAATTTTCAGTTTTTAGAATGACGTCTCATTTTTAATACGAGCTACTGATATTCACCCAACATAACGATGAAATCAACGACTTAATGTTAAAATCGATACGTTGCCTTATTTATTGAATTTAATTAAAAAACATGAATAAAAATATTTCTAAAATAATAAAAAACTAATAAAATTATTGTAATAAGAATTCATAAATAAAGAAATAAATAATGCAAATAATGATACAATTAATGAAAAATATTAAAATATAATATTAGAATATTAGAATAATAATAACAATAATATTTACAATAAAAAGAAAATAATAAAAATAACGTACTAATAATATAAGAAGAAAAAATAATATATTTGTAATAATAGTATAAAATAATATATATAAAGACAATAGTAATAACAATAATAAAAGAAAATAATAAAAAATAATGTACCAATTAATATAATAGGAATAATAATATATTAATAAAAATGAAAGTAATATATATAAAAAGAAAATAGTAATAAAATACTAATAATATAATAGTAATAAAATATGGAAGTTAATATAATATTCAAAAATAATATTTTAAAAAAATGATTATTATTAATGCTATAAAAATTATATATATGTACATATATAAAAGTATTAATTAAAGCTAATACTAAGACTAATAATTAATAATAGATATAATAATAATAATAATAATAATAATACTGAAATAATTAATTTTAATAATAAAATAACTAAAAGAGGATTGAATTGAACTAAAAGCAAAAGATTTGGGGCGAAATTGAAATAAAAAGAAAGGGTGTGGACCAAATTGCAATGCGCTGAGGCATTAGAGGGACCAAAAAGGTAAAATTCCCCCTTTCCTAAAGGCATAGCAGCAAGGGGTACCAGATTGAAAACCCTGACAAATTTCAGGGCCAAATTAAAATAAAAAATGACCTGATTGCAAAATAATAAAAAAGCGGAAGGACCGCACGCATAAATATCTCGTCGAAGTGAAAACACGCGGATCCTCTGGCGGGTCGGGTTGAATCGGGTCGGACCAGGGCAAAACAACGTCGTTTTTGGGGGTAAGAACTTAAGACAAAACGACGCCGTTTCGTTTTACTATATAAGTCAAGTGTTTGCAAAAAATTTCATTCCATCACTGCTTTAAAAAAAAACTTCAAAAAAGCTTTGTATTTTCCCCTTCCCTCCCCAAGTCCGGTCATCAGACTAGTCGTCGGCCACCGCAGTTCCGCCACCGGTGACCGCCGTGCACGGCGGCCGGAGGTCGAAACGGTGAGTTTTTTTTTAGCGATTTCAAAGATAAGTGGGCTCCACAATCTAGAAGATCCTTCGCTGATGTGTCACTTCGCTGATGTGAAAAACTACTTTTGGGAAGATCCTTTCCTTTTTCCGAATTTGTGCAGATCAGGTTATACGAAGATGTGTTAATGACACAGAAGCATATCAAATTTTGAATCACTGCCACTCAGGACCTACAGGAGGACATCACAGCAGAACTAGAACTGCTCATAAGGTACTCGAATCAGGCTTTTACTGGCCTACTCTTTTCAGAGATGCCAACAGGTATGTGACCTCTTGTGATAAATGCCAACGAACAGGTAATATCTCTCAGCATAATGAAATACCTCAGAACTATTTACTTTCATGTGAAATATTTGATGTATGGGGTATCGATTTCATGGGTCCATTCCCTAATTCATTTGGGAATAAATACATATTTGTAGCAGTAGATTACATGTCAAAATGGGTAGAAACTCAAGCTTTACCTACGAATGATGCTAGAATGGTAGTACGTTTTTTGAAAAAAAATTTCTCTCGATTTGGAACACCTAGGATAATCATTAGTGATAGGGGCACACATTTTTGCAATACCCAATTTGAAAAGGTCTTGAAAAGGTATGGAGTACATCATAGAACAGCCACCCCTTATCATCCACAAACCAGTGGTTAAGTCGAAGTGACCAATAGGGAGCTAAAACGCATTCTAGAGAAAACCATAGAAACAAATACGAAAGACTGGTCAAGAAAGTTAGATGATGCATTATGGGCTTATAGAACTGCTTTTAAAACACCCATAGGAACGTCTCCCTATAGACTTGTTTATGGAAAAAACTGCCATCTACCATTTGAACTTGAACATAAAGCATTCTGGGCTATAAAATTTTTAAACCTTGACTTTAAAAGTGCAGGAGAGAAGAGATTAATGCAGTTGAATGAACTTGATGAATGGCGCTACAATGCTTACGAGAACTTACGACTATATAAGAAAGCCATGAAGCGACATCATGACAAAAGGCTGAAACAACCTAAGCAGTTCAAAACAGGTGATCTCATCTTACTTTACAACTCAAGGCTAAAACTATTCCCTGGAAAACTCAAGTCAAGGTGGTTAGGACCATTCACTGTTCTAAATGTCTTTCCATACGGCACCATTGAGGTAACTCACCCTAACCACGGTACGTTCAAGGTAAATGTCCATAGGCTTAAACATTATAGAGGTGGGAATTTTGCAGAAAATAGGGAGGAGCTTCGGCTCCACCACACCCCTTCTTGACACATCCAGGTAGAGTCGAGCTTAGACTCTAAATAAGCGCTTCTCGGGAGGCAACCCGAGCACTAACTTAGTAACTTTCTTTTCTTTAAAATTTTTTAGTATTTTTCATGCATAAACTAACTATTTGAATGCAAAAATTTAGGACCATACGGCCAGGCACACCGGCGTACCTTAGGCCGTGCGCACACTTAAAACAGGGGCACGGTCGTGCACCCAGACCGTGTACAAACAGAGCAAAATTTTCCCAAAACACGGGCCATCGATAAATCTCCACGCCCGTGCGATATGGCCTTGGCAACCTTACGAATTCCACACGGGCTATCAACAATGGCCCACGGTCGTGCGACATGGCCGTGGCAACCCTGCAGTACCAACATGGGCTTGTACAAATCCCCACGCCCATGTCCTTAGCCCGTGGAAGACACTGTCAAAATTCACACGCACGTGGCACATAACACACGACCGTGTAAAACACGAACACGATCGCACACGGCCGTGTATACCATCACACGACCGTATGAGTAACAAAGACCTGATTTCCCATGGCCGTGTGAATCAACCACACGGGCGTGCTCATCCGAACATGGCGCGTTAAAACCTCTGAATTTTGAAAAACACGAGCTGAATACGACTCACACGGGCGTGTGACATGCCCGTGTGACCCAAAATGTATAAATAGGAGGCATTTTTGACTTTCCCTTTTCACTCAAACCCTAACATTTCTCACCCAAACTTCCTCCTAAGCCACCACAAACGCCGCCATAGCCCTCCAAACGCCACCATACACGACTTCATCCTTCCCACGCCCGTGTAATAGCCCCCACGACCGTGCAACATCATAATTGGTTCTATTTTCTCATTTTTCTTATTTATTGTTGTTTTATTTCATTTTGATTTCATTTTACTTTTGTCTAAATTGTTGATTTAAGCATGGAATTAGGAAACATAAGATGAATACTCTAGAACAATATAGAATCAATTAGGATTGCATGCCACTTAATTGCATTTTTGCTTGCCATTTAGATTTCATTTTATTTTGCCACTTGGACACATATTTGCATGCCATCTTTATCATAATTTCACTACATATACACCAGTAGTTCTTAGTTTTCTTACAAGGTTTTAACATGATTAGATTCTACTATTTAGGTTAGTCCTCATTTTTTATTTTAAGAACATTGTCATTTTATTTTATTTTATTACCTATCTAGTTTAAATCTAATTTTTATTTATTTATTTAGGACTAATGCTTTTCTTATTTCAGATACTATGTCATCTTCATGTACTAGAAAAGCTGCTGTCCCTGCCTTTAAAAAAAGAAAGGGACCCAGGAGTTCATCTTCGCGGCCCACCTTTGAGGCACGCCACCCGTTCATCACTTTCACCTAAGACTTCCAAGAGGAACGCTATCAGCTACTCCAAGCACGCACTATCTCTATGGGCCGGTGTATTGACTGGGAGGTCTTCGCGCAAGTAAACCTGGTGGACAATGTCCGAGCCTTGTTAGCGACTGACCCATGGGACCAGTTCTTCAGGATTGTGGAGCCCACTTACCTAGAGCTCACCCTTGAATTCTGCTCCACATTCCACCTCCAGACCGTAATGACCAGATTTGACGATCCAGGGATGGTCCAATTCCGTTTGGGAGGACTCGTACAACACCTCAGTGTGCCAGAGTTCGGCGCAACACTTGGGCTCTACACTGAGCAGTTCATGATGGAAGAGGACTTCCCTACCCTCGCTCGACGCATCCACATTTGGCCCATCGAATGCTAGAATGAGATAGCCCCAGGACGTCAGACTTATAACCCCAGCGTCAGCAAGGCAACCTCCCTCGTGCCATCTTTGAGGTACATTCATGCTCTTCTTGCTCACACTCTTACAGGTCGACGAGAGAGCACAGGCGCCGTCAACACTCACGACGTCTACTTTCCGTGGTGCATGGCGAACGGGCACATCATCGACTTAGCATACTTTATCGCACTTACCATGCAGCACCAGACCGAGAGGCACCGGAGAGGCGTCATATCCATGAGCCCGTACATCATGAGACTAGGCCGCTACTTCGGCCTATTCAACACCGCAGTCCAAACATCCTCTTATACCCTACTTGGCCAGATGTCCTCCCAGGGTATCTAGAGCATGCTACATATGAGGATGGTAGAGCGACGGCCAGGTGGTGGCCACTTTCACTTCCGCCTTGTCCAGGAAGGCGAGGACCCAGAGGACGTTGCTGATGATGTCCCACTACCACCACCTGAGGAGGATGAGCCCGCCGAGCCACCACGCCCTAGACGACCCACCCAGACAGCAGCCCCACATGCTGACATACACGAGCGCCTGGACCGATTTAAGCAGCGCCTCGATTACATCGATCCCACCTTAGCGCACATATGTCAGCACCTTGGCATTTCCCCACCACCACGAGATCCATTAGAGGACTAGATCCTCTTTTATCTTTATTTTTATCTTTATTTTGTTTTACTTTTATTTTTTCTTTTATCTTTTATTATTACTTTATTCTAACTCTTAAACACTGATCCTTAATTTCACATTTTCTTCTAACTTTATTTTCCTTTTTAGGTTTATTTTTCATTTTTTCTTTATTTGAATTTTTATTTTTATATATTCTGTTTATTTTATTTTCTTCGGCCATCTCCTAATGAAGTAACCCCTCTTCATTTTAACATCTCACGACTAATAAATCCCTTCGCAGTTTCAAAGGAGCTCTACAAGCTCAAACTTCTATAAAAAAAGGGAGCACCCTGCCATAATTGCCAACTCTTCCTCACACAATTCATCCAAAATTCAGGGAGTTTCGATTCTCTCCCTATCTTATGATATTTTTATTGCTATTTTCATATCTTTGTACATTGAGGGCAATGTACATCTTAAGTGTGGGAGGGAAACATACTTTAATTCAGTATATCTTTCATGAAAATCCCTGAATTTGTACTTCATGCATTGTTCTCTATAGTTTCTCCAGTTTTCTATTAGGAATTAATTCTGATTAATTTATGATTTTTATTAAAATGTTGAGAATTAAGAGATAGGCAATTGTACTTTGATTATTCAAACTTTAAAAACATTAGGGAATCAAGCATGATAAGTTGAAATTTTTGAGAACCCCATTTTTTTTGCATAAGTTATCTTCCCTAATTTTAAGTATTATCTTGAGATTTGAAATTCACAGGATTGACATCAAAAGCCATAATTCTGGTGAGACTTTGAGCCTTTTGAGCATACATTCTTTCGTGCTCACTTTTCTTTTTGCTTTGAGTGAGTCAATACTGAATTGTTATTCTACAACTTGCTTGATTATACATGTCAAGACCATATCATTGATTTGATATACCGAAATGATAAAGGCACCTAGGATTTAACCGACTCACTCCACAAAAAGCCTACCTCTATAAATTAACCCCTAGTAAACCCCGTTGAGCCTAACAACCCATTCTTTAACTTACCCTATAATTATTAACCATTAACCCATTTTTGTTGAATTTCCATTCAATTATTTTTTATCCCTATTTTTGTCGAGATTTGAGTTGAAATTATTATCTAGCTTTATTCTCTTTTCCAGCATGTAAAGTTGTAAATCTTCAAGTTATTATGAATTGTTCTTAAAAAAAAACATGTTTATATACAGTGAAATGCAATTGTAATCTATAGTTCAATCAAGTTTTTGCATATTTCTACTTTAAAACTACCAAGGCAAAGTTGATATTATCATAAGAATTAGCTTGAGAAATATGTTCCAATGATAGAGATTTTTCTAGCTAGATAATTTTTTCAATTCAATCTCGATTCTAACCCTCTTTTGCAGCCTGTGACAACACCCCTAACCAAGCCCCATTACAACCATTAAAATACCTTTTGATCGATGTATCATATCAAATTATAGTGGTGGAGATTTGATTTTCTTGTAAGCTTATGGTAATAATTTTTCAGGTTGACTAGAGTGTGCTTAAATTTTAAACCCTAAACACTTTGAGTGGATAGAGTGAACCTTTAGTGAGGATGTCAACTCCTGTTAATTAAGATGGAGAGATAACTACTTAGAAGGAAAGAAGAGACTTATGTTTTCAATGACAAAATTCTCAACTTAAATTGATTGAATCTTTAATGTTCTTCTGATTGAATGTTTCATTGTATGATTACCTGTAGATTAGTTTGAAACATTATTGATAAAAATTGTAGGTTGAGAAGAATAATTCTTTTTAGGGATTGAGATTTTGCTTGAGGACAAGCAAAGGCTTAAGTGTGAGGGTATTTGATAAACGTTAAATTATACATATTTTTACCCCATGTTTAGCTTATATTTTGGATGAATTATGATCAATTTTGTGCGAATCGATGCTCTTAATCTTCCTTTTTCATATCTTATACTCAGGAGAGCATAGGGAAGAGAAAAGAATGGAAAACAGGCTAAAAACAGTAAAAATAGGCCTAAATGTGCGAGCAACACGGCCCAAGACATACCACACGGCCGTGCCACATGAGCGTGCCACATGAAGATCACACGGTCAAAGCCCCGATAAGCACGGCCAGGTCACACGGCTGTGCCTCCACTGAGAAAATCATATAGCCTTTGTCGAAGTCACACGGGCGTGGCACACGGGCGTGTTCTAGTTGTGAGGAAGGGGAATTTCACTCAAATTGGGATGCTTAGAGGCTAAGAAATGCCCCCCAAAAGCTCTATATAAAAACCCCATGAGGCAACAACTAAGGAGACTTGGATATACTTTTTAGATACGAATAGAAGCAAGGGATTACTCCAAAGGAGAAAGCCGATTGATTCATCTTAGAAGTTGGAATTCTGCAGTAACATAGAGGATCTCCCTAAATTCCTTCAGGGGTTTTTGGTTTCTTTTATGTTTTATTATTTTATATTTTCTGTGATGTTTCTTTTCTTTATCATGAACTAAACCTCTCAAATACTTGAGGGGGATGAAACTTACGACAGATCTTGTTATTTATTCTTGATTTATTTGATAAATACTTGAATTGTTCTTAATTATGCGTTCTTCATTCTTGATTTAATAATCTTAGGCATTACTTCAACAATTAGATATGCTTAGAGCAGAGGAGCAAAAGTCCCTGTGATAAGAGTAGATCTATCATAATTAAGCGGAGTTGCATGTAACCCTGGACATAAGGCGACATAAATCTATCGGATTAGGGTCAAACCTAATATGGGGAGCCATAGATCGAATTAATGCAACCTAAGGAGTTAATTAATAAGGGAACTTTAATTAACAACTTAGGCCTAGTTGCTCTACGCCTTGACGGAGGGTTTAGCATAAGTTAGGGATCTCTACGGATCAAGTCAAGTAAAGAAATCATATAGTTCAAGAAAATAATAACAAGTGAAGTCTAGGTGGATTCTCCTTTGAGTATTGCCCATATCAATCAGCTTTTCCCTAAAAGTTTTCCCAAGTTACTCTTTACACTTTCTTAGTTAGTTTTAGAATTAGTTTAAACAACCCTCTTTTATTTTTAGGCTAGATAATAGAAAGGAAGTAAGTACTAGTAGTTTTGGTTCCCTTGGGTATGATAACTCAGTCTTGCCACTAAGCTATACTACTGTTCGACAGGTGCACTTGCCTCAACGTCGTGATAATGGTTAGTTTTGGTGTGATCAAGTTCTTTATAAATTTTATTACTTCATATCAGGGATGTTCCTATGGGAGTTTTGAATGCAGTTCTATAAGCCCATAAAGCATCATCTACTTTTTTTGACCAATCTTTCCTATTTGATTCTACTGTTTTCTCAAGAATGCATTTTAATTCTCTATTTATTACCTCAACTTGTCTACTGGTTTATGGATGATAAGGGGTAGCTATTCTATAGTGTACTCCATATCTTTTCAAAACTTTGTCAAATTGGGTATTACAAAAATGAGTACCCCTATTACTGATAATTATCCTAGGTGTTCCGAATCGAGAGAAAAGTTTTTTAAGAAAACGTACTACCATTCTAGCATCATTAGTAGGTAAGGCTTAGGCTTCCACCCATTTTGATATGTAATCTACTGCTACTAGTATGTACTTATTCCTAAACGAAGTAGGGAAATGACCTATGAAATCAATACCCCATACATCAAATATTTCACATGAGAGTATATAGTTTTGAGGCATTTCATTATGCTGAGAGATATTACCTGTTCTCTGGCATTTATCACAAGAAGTTACATACCTGTTGGCATCTTTGAAAATGGTGGGCCAGTAAAAACCTGATTCGAGTACTTTATGAGCAGTTCTAGCTCCACTGTGGTGTCCTCCTGTTGGTCCCAAATGGTAGTGATCTAGAATTTTATATGCTTCTATCTCAGTAACGCATCTTCGAATGACTTGATCTGCACAAATATGAAAAAAGAAAGGATCTTCCCAAAAGTAGTTTTTCACATCAACAAAGAATTGCTTCTTTTGCTGATGGGTCAACCCTTTTGGGGTTATGTTAGCTGCTAAATAATTTGCAAAATCAACAAACCAATGAACTATAGCTTCTATTAAGGCTATGAGATGCTCTTCAGGGAATAAGTTGTTTATTTTAATGAGGTCTTCTGGGTGTGGATTTTCCAACCTTGAAAGGTAATCTGCTGCCAAATTCTCAGCTCCCTTCTTGTCTTTTATCTCTAAGTTAAATTCTTATAATAATAGAATCCATCTTATAAATCGAGGTTTTATATCAGTTTTAGTTAAAAGATAACGAAGAGCGGAATGATCAGTGTAAACAATGACTTTCGACAATATTAAATATGGTCTGAATTTATCAAATGCAAAAATAACAGCTAGCAATTCTTTTTCCGTGGTAGTATAGTTTGCTTGTGCGGCCGTCAAAGTTTTGCTAGCATAATTAATCGGTTGGAAGTGCTTGTCTTTTTGTTGTCCCAATACTGCACCTTCTGCAAAATCACTCGCATCACACATTAGTTCAAAAGGTAGATTCCAATCAGGTGAAATCACAATCGGGAAATTAACTAACTTTTCTTTGAAAGTGTTAAAAGACTCTAAACATTCCTGGTCAAAGTTGAAAAGCACATCTTTTTCTAGTAATTTTGTTAAAGGCTTAGCTATTTTAGAAAAGTCTTTAATAAATCTTTGATGAAAACCAGCATGTCCTAAAAAGCTTCTTATGGCCTTAACTGAATTAGGGGGAGGTAATTTTTCAATGGTTTCAATTTTTGCTTTATCTACCTCTATCCCTTTACTAGAAATTTTATGTCCTAATACAATACCTTCTTGAACCATAAAATGACATTTTTCCCAATTAAGCACAAGATTTGTCTCTTCACATCTTATTAAAACACGTTTTAAATTATTAAGACAAAGTTGGAAGGAGTTACTGAAAATCAAAAAGTCATCCATAAATACCTCCATGATATCCTCCACGAGTTCGTCAAAGATATCTATCATGCATCGCTGAAAAGTAGCAGGAGCATTACATAATCCAAAAGGTATTCTACAATAAGCAAACGTACCGTATGGACATGTGAATGTTGTCTTTTCCTTATCTTCTAGAGCTATCGAGATTTGGAAGTAACTAGAGAGGTCATCCAAGAAACAGTAATACATGTGTCCTGACAGTCTTTCTAACATCTGATCTATAAAAGGTAAAGGAAAATGGTCTTTCCTGGTTGCGTCATTCAGCTTCCTATAATCAATACAGATTCTCCATCCCGTGACTATTCTTGTAGGAATTAATTTCTCTTTGTCATTAGACACCACAGTCATGCCTCCTTTCTAAGGAATAAACTGCACAGGACTTATCCAAGAACTGTCAGAAATAGGATAAATAATGCCTGCGTCTAGAAGTTTAATTACCTCGGCTTTTACGACTTCCTTCATGTTGGGATTCAATCGTCTTTGAGTTTGCACTGATGGCTTGTATTCATCTTTCATTAAAATTTTGTGGGTGCAAAAAGAAGGGTTAATTCCTTTGACTTTAGAAATCTTCCAAGCTATAGCTTTTTTGTGTTCTCTTAACACTTGAAGTAATTCCTCTTTCTCTTCAGTGCTCAAATCTTCATAACTTATGTGCCTCGTGACAAGTTCATGAGAGTTTAACTCCTTCATTACTTCTTTTACTTCAGTGGTGGCTTCATCTTCCTCCCCACCTTGAACAAGACACAGTTCCAACGTGTCTTCAAGAGTGATTTCCTGTAAATTATCTTGAACAAAATAGTCAATAACATCAATGAAATAACAGGAATTATCTTGTTCTCTAGAAAATCGCATAGCATCATAAATTTTAAAGACAACTTCTTCTTCACCAACCCTAAGTACTAATTTACCATCCCCTGCATCGATAATAGCTCTAACAGTAGCTAAGAATGGGTGTCCTAAAATTAAAGATGCCTTAATATCTTCATCCATGTCAAGCACAACAAAATCAACAAGGAATATGAATTTATCTACTTTTAGTAACACATCTTCAATGATTCCCCTAGGATATTTAACAGATCTATCAGCTAATTGAATACTCATCCTAGTGGGTTTTGGTTCCCTTAGACCTAATTGCTTGAACATTTTGTAGGGCATTAAGTTAATACTAGCACCTAGATCAGCTAAGGCTTTTTCAATGATTAAACTACCAATTAAACAAGGAATAGTAAAACTCCTTGGATCTTTCAGTTTGGTTGGCATTTTTTTTGGAGAATAGCTGAGTATTCCTCGTTGAGTTCCACTGTAGCTAATTCTTCCAATTTCTTTTTATTTGTGAGAAGCTCTTTTAGAAATTTTGCGTACTTTGGCATCTGCGAAATTGCTTCAACAAAAGGTAAGTTAATATGTAGCTGTTTAAAAAGTTCAAGAAATTTACCGAATTGAGCGTTGTGCGGTCTTTCTTTAACTTTGATGGATATGGTATAGGTGGCTTATATTCTTTAAGTGCTGGCGGAATGCTTTCCTTAGGTTCTTCTTCCTCTACCTTGTCTTTTTTAGATTCCTGAACAGGCTTCTTTTCTTGTTCAGCGAGTACTTTCCCATCCCGTAGAGTAATTGCTTTTACATGTTCTCTAGGATTTGGTTCAGTATTACTCGGCAAACTACCTTGTGGTCTATCAGATATCATCTTTGCGAGTTGACCAATTTGATTCACGAGCCCTTGAATGGATGCTTGCTGGTTCTTTAGTGTCGTTTCTGTGTTTTAGAAATGGATTTCTGATGCAGCCATAAATTTGGTAAACATCTCTTCAAAGTTCGGCTTTTTCTCTTGTTGTGGAGGTGGCTATTGAAATTCCGAAGGAGGTGGCTGTCTTTGATTTCCTTGTCCTACCCATGAAAAATTAGGGTGGTTCCACCAACCTGCATTGTAAGTATTACTATAAGGGTTATTTTGAGATATAAAATTGTTACCCATATAGTTGGCTTGCTCGGTTTCCATGCCATATCCATAAGAGAAATAATCTGGATTGTATATGTTTTCCTGAATTACGTCACACTGCATCACTGGATGTGCCTGCGTAGAACCAACAAAATTATCAATCTTTTTACTTAAAAGTTTTACCTGATTAGAAAGCATAGTGACGGCATCAATGTTAAAAACTCCTGCAGCTTTTGTCGGCTTTGTCCTCATGACTTGCCACTGATAATTATTCAGTGACATCTCTTCTATAAACTCATAGGCTGCTTCGGATTTTTTTATTGTTGGTTGTTCCTCCGGCAGCTGCATCGATCATTTGCCGTGTTGAAGGGTTCAAACCATTGTGAAAGGTTTGAACTTGTAACCACAAAGGTAACCCATGGTGAGGGCACATTCTCAAAAGATCTTTGTATCTCTCCCAAGTATCATAAAGTGTCTCTAAATCCACCTGCACAACAGAAGAGATATCATTCCGTAATTTAGCTGTTTTAGCTTGAGGAAAATACTTAAGTAAAAAGTTTTCGGTCATCTGTTCCCATGTAGTGATTGAGCCTCGTGATAGAGAATTTAACCATTGTTTAGCTTTATTCCTTAAAGAAAAAGGAAACAGTCGGAGGCGAATGGCATCATAAAAAACACCATTGATTTTAAAGGTATCACAGAATTCTAAAAAATTAGCTAAATGTGAATTGGGATCCTCATCCTATAAACCATCAAACTGCACAAATTGCTGAATCATCTGAATAGTGTTAGGCTTTAATTCAAAATTGTTTGCAGCAATAGCAGGTCTAATAATACTAGATTGAGTACCAACCAAATTAGGTTTAGCATAATCATACATAGTACGAGGAGCATCATTTTGGTTCACTGGTTCTGCGGCTATCGCGGGAGGTGGTAGATTGTCCTGATTTGCTTCCATCTCTTCCGTAGGTTCTGGCTCTTGTTCTTGTCCTTGTTCCAGATAATGAAGGCTTCGTCTGATTTCTCTACGATTTCTGCGAACTGTAGCTTCTAAATCTTCGTCAAAAAGCAATGGTCCTGCTAGATTTCTTCTAGTCATAAACTAGAGATACCTAGAGGAAAAGAAAATTTCATAAAAATAAAAATAAAAATAAGAATAAGCTGAAAATAAATAAAAAAAATATGGGTAAAGTAAAAAAAATAGAGTGTTCCTAATATTTTAGTTTCCCGACAACGGCGCCAAAAACTTGATATTTGCGATATAAAGTAATAAAATTTATAATAATGATCACACCAAAAACTAACTATTATCACGATTTTAAGGCAAGCGCACCTATTGAACAGTATTATAGTTTAGTGGCAAGACCGAGATATCGTACCCAAGGGAACCAAAAGTACTAGTACTAACTTTCTTTCTATTTAATACCTCCGTCAAAATCCCTAATTTATGTTAATACCTCCGTCGAGGATAAGAACAACTAATCCTAGGTTGATTAACTGAAATCTCTTTCTAGTTAAAACCCCTAGTCTCGCATTAACTCGATCTATGGATTCCCTTATTAGGTTTGACCCTAATCCGGCAGATTTATGTCGCCCTATGTCTAGGGTTGCATGTAACTCCGCTTAATTGTGTTGGATCTACTCCTATGCAGGGACTTTTGCTCCTCTACATAAGCACATTCGACTTAAATCAATATCCCGAAAATATTAATTTAAGGGTTAAAAACACAATTAAGAACAAATCAAATATTTATCATGTAATTCAAGAGAAAATAATAACAAGATCTGTCTTAGGTTTCATCCTCCTCAAGTATTTGGGGGATTTAGTTCATACTTATAAAGAAAACCATCTCAGAAGAAATAAAATAACAAAACATAAAGAACCCAAAAACATCTGTAGGAATTTGAAGGGAGATCTTTAATCTTGAGGCAGAATTCGGCTTCTAAGATGGATCAATCGGCTTCCCTTGGAGTAATTCCTTGTTTCTACTCTCTGTGTTGGCAGAAATAAGGCACTCTTTTGTGGGAGAAAAAGCACACCCTTGCCCTTGGAGTTGCCTCCTAGGGTCTTTATATAGAGCTTTGGAATGCATTTCTTAGCCTCTAAGCATCCTTTTCCGAGTGAAATTGTACTTCCTCACGACAGGGACACGCCCGTGTGCCACGGCCGTGTGGATCGAGACCCAGGCTGTGGTCGGGTCTGTTGATGGTGGCACGACCGTGTGAGTCGGGGTTGGGCCATGTTCGAGATTTAGGATGGCACGGCCGTGTGACACAACCGTGTGGTGAATCTCCGGGCCGTGTTGTTTTCATTCTTTGGCCTATTTTATCCGTTTTTGGCCCGTTTCTTGCTCTTTTCTCTTTCTTAAGCACTTGGGCATAAAACATGAAATAGAACGATTAAGAGCACCAATTTCCACAAATTTAATTATAATTCATCCAGAAATTAAGCTAAGTATGCGGTAAAAATATGTATAATTTATCGTTTATCATTAAGCAACTTGCCTACTAAAAGACATTAACAAAGGAGTCCCTCCTGTACTAGTTGGTACAATTGTGAAGACAATGACTAATGACACTTAGGATTTACTGTTGTTATTTAGGACTAGACTTTTTTTGCCCAATTTGAGCTCATTGGTTAGAAATTTTGTATTTTTTTCTAGGATTTGGTAGTACTTTTTTTTGGTAAACTAAACCTAAAGTCACTAAGCTATTAGAAATGTTTTTATTTTGATCACTCTATTTCAAAATGTTACAAAATGGTCATTAGGCTATTTGAAAGTTTTCATTTAAATCATTGGGTTGTTAAAATTATTACTATGTGGCTTTCTTTGTTCACACCACTTACACCAATCAAAAGCTCTCTTTTTTTTTCTTTGTTCACACCACTTACACCAATCAAAAGCTCTCATTTTTTTTCTTTTCTATAGTTTAATTTTTTTTTCATACAATAGTTTTGAACGTCACGAATCTATGAACCAAAATCCAAACAGTTTTCTTCTATGATCTCCAACACTGATAGTCAAATCGACTTGGATCTAATGTACGTTCTTCTACTTATCAATGGGTATTGATCTACCATATCGATTGTTAAATAATTGTACAAAGTTCACTAGCCAGACTTTTGAGAAAAAAAATAACAGCACAATGACTTCAATAAAAACTTTTAAATAATTTAATAACTTAAATAAAAACTTTCGAATAGCTTCGTGACCATTTTGTAAATTTTTGAAGTTGAATAATTAAAACATAAACTTACTAATAGTTTAATGACCTTAAGGGTAGTTTACCCATATTTTTCTAATAGATTTTTTTGGCATAATTAAGTAATCCTCCGGTACTTAAAGATTAATCATTTAAAATTTGTGGTTATCCCTATGATCTACAAAATTTAGATCCCAATCATTTACTTAAGATGTGTTTTACTATTGGATCAAGTTAGATGAATTTTCACTATTATTTGAAAAAGGAGACCAATTATTGAAGCAGTCTAACATCAACCTCTGAATATTGATAGACAGTTAATTTTTTTTTATCTTTATAGTTCAAGGGATGAGCTCAAGTCAGCATCAATAGGAAACATGTTAGGTGAATACTAGTACTAGGGCATGGTGCACATGCTACGAGTAAATGCTGGAAGAAGAAATGATATGATGGCCAGCTAGGTGGGAAATTGATCTTTTATACTGCTATAAATGAACTTTTCATTATCATCAAATTAAAAGCAAATACAGTAATAATTCTATTCACTTAAGCCTTTCTACTCATAGGAAGAAAATACCCAGCCTTTACGCTTCCTTTGGATCCGAGAGCGGGCTGAGCAAAACTGAAACCAAAAATTATAAAGAAAAGGAAAAAGGAAAAAGTTTGATTCTCTTACTGGTTGTGTAGGGGAAAAGAAGGCACAAACACGTGCTTTCCTTGGGAATTTAGTTTCCTTTGTGTTCTCGTCAAGTGGAAATTCCCTTTTCCTTTCCCTCTGCACTTCTTGCGAGCCATATTTATTTGAATGATTTTGAAGTTAAGCTAATTACATTCAATATTAATAATTAAGCGAGTTAAAATCACAAAATAAGTTTAAAGTAAAGTTTTTATATTAAAAATTAGATTGTATTTTTTTTACTTAAATAAGTAAATTAGCCCCATTAAAGAGTAAATTAGTTTTTTTATAAAAAAGTTTATCTATTTTTATTATTAAAAACTGACATGATTGACAAAGTAACTAAACAGTTACATATAGCGTGTCACAGGTACTTCATACTGATATATATAAACTAATTTTTAATAATAAAAATAGATGAAATTTTTATAAAAGAATTAAATTTATCTTTAATTTAATTATTTTTAATAGAGAGACAAAATACAACGTAAGTCATAATACAGGTATGTCCATATTTTTACCCACGAAATAACAATTATAAAGTGGTGTATTTTATTTCAATCCCTATAGAGTCCTTAGGAATGCTTGTCATGCTGCACTCAACATTCAATTATGTCTTTTGTGTCCAATGGATAGCTTCTTAAGTGGAAGTGTAGGCATTGAAACTGGACGGACATGCAGGTTAATTGGGTGGTCCACTTGCCATGTTTCATCTGCTGACGAAACTGAAACCAACAAACAAGAAAATATATATTTTTTCAATAATATCTAACCATCATCCCAAAACAGCAGCCAGCTTGCTCTCATTTACAGAAGTTTACCTACCTCGTCCCAAACGGATATATTCAGACTATGATTAAATTTTAAATTTTAAGAATTTTCATATATTTAGAAGGTTTTTGGAGAATTCTCTCTTTATACACCTCAGCTTGCCAAGCCAAAACTAATTTCAGGACATAAAATTCATAACATTAAATTACAGGCAGTAAGAAGGGCAAGAAAATAAAGTAAGGCTGCAAATACAATGGCTGTACCTCACTTCCCTAACCCACATTGACAAATTGTTATCATCATCACCCCACCCACCCAAAACTGCTCCTTACAAGACTACAAACAAACCAGGACCATTTTGAAAATTAAAAAGAAAAAGATGAACTCCCTTTGATTTGTAATAACTCAACAATCTTGTCATACTATCTACCAGGAAATCCAACAGACAAAACCAAAAAGAAATAGTACTATGAAATTGCAGCTTCACATGACAGAACATGCATTTGGGTTTTCATCACTGAACATGGTGATATAAGGATCTTCATATCTAGTGACGGTAGCAGTGCTGCTTACATTGTTGTCTACTTTCCTAACATAACCAGGTGGTGCCTTCTTGTCATAAGCAGTAACAGCGTAAGGTTGAGCCACCAGATTGTAAGGAACATAAGGCCAAATCTCAGCCTTTTTCCCTGTTGACTTCGCTTTCTTCAACACTTTGTTGGCTTCAACATATCCCGTTACAGTCACCTTCTGCTGTTTCCTGTTTATGTTCACCGATTTCACTCCTGCAAAAAAAAAAAAACATTACATTTCAGTTCTCCAGCCCCACCCCCCAAAAAGAAAGGAGATCAAAAGGAAGAAATATATGTATATACCATTCAATGATGAGAGGGCTTTCTTGACCTTGAGTTCACAACCATCACAGTCCATCCTCACCTTCAGCTCTACTGTCTGCAATTGTTTTCTCTTCTTGTGTTTATGACCACTACTGCTCATTAAATCAGACAAATACTCCAAAGTGCCTGAAATTCCCATGTCTTTTTTTTTTTTTTTTTTGGGTTCAATTACTAATGAAGGATGTCTGGCTTCTGCCTTTTGAAATATGAGAATTATATATATTTATAAGCAAAGAAGAAAGAAGCTGCAAGGGAACTTCCCTGAAATATAATCATTTAAAGGGAGAATAGATTATAACATCATTTATTATTACTATTTTTATAATGCATAAAACTCATACTTATATAAACTTTGCTGTATCTAATATTTATATATAAGAAACACATACATACACAAATTATTGGTTCTTACTTTTATATACCTTCAGTTTGATTTTTTTACATTCATCAATAGTCAAAGAGAAAAAAGTTGTGGGTCCTAACTGAAAGGAGCAGCAACAAAAGTTATTTTAGAAGGATCATTGCATGATTTTTTATTTATTTATTTTCCTGTTCATTTATATGTCTTTTAATTACTGTAAAAAGCATGATTTGTTCTTAACAAGGACACCTCTTTGTGCTTAGCTTTGGAGGTAAGAAAATTTTAAGACATTTTGCAAAACTGCCCTTGGGCTGTTTGGTATTTACTAATTTTGGATAATGTTTATGGTGGTTATAATAATTGGTCGGAATTTGGATGTTTTAACTGATATAGGACAAGCAAAGACAATATGATCAATGTCTTATGATTTGTCCCATTAAATAATATTGGTAAAACATCTCTTTGGTCTCTTTCAATTTTGATATTAAACATATCGTTCCTCTTTTTTTTAAAAAAACTATAGTAATTTAATTCTATCAATTTTAAAAGTGGGCAACTAAGAACAATTAATCACAATAATATTGTTTTTTTTATCAATTATACATATTTATATTGGTATAATAATAAATTTAGTCCTCAAAGTTTACATGTTCTATCAATTTGGTCTTGATTTAACAAATTTATCGTATAACAATAATACTTTTTGTCAATTTAATCCTAATTTAATAAATTTAACCCACAATATTTACACAAAATAATTAACACTAATGACTAAATTTATTATTATACCAATAAAAAATACTATGATTAACTTTTTTTAGATGTTCCCTTTTAAAAGATAAATTTGGTGATGTGTGGAATATTTTAATTCAGCATTTTGATTGATTGTTGGTCAAATGATGCTTGCTCAAGTGTGGTAAAAATACAGAAAGTTATTTTGTCTAAAAAAACGAGTTAGCTTGTTTATTATTATTTTACATGAGATGCTATATTTGAATTTTTTTTAATATATAAAAGAGAGATTAAATTAATGTAAATTTATAGAAGATTATTGTAACAGGTTCAATCTGCCTGGACCCGTAAAAAAATAAAAATAATAAATTAAACCAAATAAGAGTCCAAAATTTTTAAGAGTAAAAAGAAAATGGCCTACTACCCAATTACAAGCCTAAACGGAAATTAAACACCAGTTCAAAGCCTATTAAACCCAAAACCTAGACAATTTCAGCAAACCCTAGCCCCAAGAGCTTGGTGCCATCGTTGCTCCCATGTACGGCCTCCACGTACCACCGCACGCCACGTCACCTCCTCCGTACCTTCAAAAAAAAGGACAAGAAAATACAACAGCACAAAAAAGGGGATAGAAAAGGCTTGTTTTTTTTTTCCTTTATTTTTCTCTCGGTCATAAAGCCCGAAGAGAATCGATTGTAATTTTTTTGAACAGACACGAATATAGTAATCAAAAATAGAAAAGAAAAAAAAAGGTGGTTCTTTTGTTTTATATTTGCTTATTTTTCTTCTTTTCTATTAATATTCCTAGAAGTTATTTTTTAAAAAATAAAAGAAAGGAATCAATTCTTACGTTTCTTGCGTGGATGTTGTCGTTGAGGGAGCAGAGGTCGCCAACTCCGATGAAAGATGGAATTTTTGGGTCCAGGAAGTCAAAAAACCCAAAAAATAAAATTTTCGCGACGCCGTAGCCGCCAACCGGCGACCGCCACGGTGGCCGATGACCGGAGCTCCCACCGAAAATCAGAAGGGAAGGGAGAGTTGAAAGCCTTTTAGATTTTTTTTTTTGAAACAGGGTTGAAATGAATTTTTTTTTGAGAAATTTTAGGCTTAAATAGAACACCAAAACGGCGCCGTTTTGGGATAGCTTAAAACGCTCCAAAACGACGTCGTTTTGAGCCTTACTCGGGCACTGACCCGACCCGTCTAGAGGATCCGCGTGTTTTTTATGATTGGGCTATTTACCAATTTAGCCCTTCCGCTTTTTATCCTTTTGCAATCAAGTCTTTTTTAATCTTTAATTTTGGCCCTGTAATTTATTTCAGTTTTGAATTAAGTCCACCTTGAAGCTGCGCGTTTTGCAGGGGATTATTTCCCATTTTGGTCCCTCCTTGTTAATTCGCGCATCCAATCTGGTCCTTTTCTTTTATTTTATTTCAAATTTACCCCTAAAATTTTGTTTTAAGGTTCGAGCTAGTCCTTTTTTTGTTATTTTTACTATTTTGTTATTAAATTAACTAATTTAATATATTATTACTACTATTATATTTCTATTTATATTTATTTATTTAACTCTTCTTAAAAACACACTTATTTAATTATATCTTTTCATTATTTTTTTTATCTATATCCTTTTAATTATAAATTATTCATTATTTATATTTACCTTATTATCCTTTTTTATACATGTATCTGATTTTATCCTTACTTTTGTTATTATCTTTTTTATTATTTATTCAGTTATATCTTTTATATAAATTTTAAACTTTAGATTTTTTATTCATCATCATTATTATTAATATTATTCTTTTAAATTGTTTTACACAATATTTATTTATTCATTTGTTTAATATTAGACTTTTTTTTAGTTTCAAATTTTTAGTTTCTGTTTATTTTTTTATTTATTGGCTTGTTTATTTTTATTCTTACCCTTATTATTATTATTTTTATTTATTACTTTACTTTCAATTTTTGTATTATTTATTATTATTGCTATTATTATTGTTGTTGTTTATATTATCATTTTCATCATTATTATTAGTGTTCATGTATATTAACATTATGATTTATTGATGTCAATGCTATATATTATATCTTATTATGTATGTCACGCCATTATTACTCCGAATTTATGTCACACTATCGTTATTCACTAAGTATGACTCCCCTTTTACATTTTCACCGTTTTTATGCCACGATCGAATAAACTAAACACATCGTTTTAAAAGTTACATTAATTTTTACCCAAATTCGTTAAAAAAGAAATTTTTTAAAATAGGCAATGTTTCACATTTTAGGAATTCGAGAAAACGTACCCTAACTTATGGGGTTTCGACTTTCTCATTAAACCTAAATAGCAATATATGTGAATTTTAAATAAATGCAATGTTCTGTGTTTAGAAACTCGAGAGAGTCGTGCCCTAACTTACGGAGTTTCGATTTTCCTCATTGGATTTAAACAACCGAATATCCTTTTAAAAATCAAAGTACGAATTTTAAATTAAAAAGTAAGCTTATTTTGGAGAGCTCAAATGTCGCATCCTAACTTACGGGATGTGATATTTCGTTATCTCAAGACGAGAGGGCCTTTAATGCTCGTTTCAATTTATTCAAGCATTTAAAAAAACAACACTAATCAAAAAGGATCGTATTTTAAATTTCTTTTCGAATTTTCAATTTTCGACCTTAAGACACTAAATAATCAATTAGTACCAATTTTGGGTGTGAGGAGGGTATTAACCCTTCCTCTCACGTAACCGACTCCCGAACCTGTTTTCTCGAGTTTCGTTGACCAAATTTATCGTTTTTAGCAAACCAAAATGCTTTATTAAATCAATCAAGTTTTACGAGGTGATCCGATTACACCTCATATAAAAAGGATTGGTGGCGATTCCATTTTTCATTTTTTAAAATAAAAGTCGACCCCGTTTTTTAAAAAAAATGATTTCAACAGCTTGGCCACTCTGCTGAGGACAAATAAGAGAGTCAAGCTGCAATTTGATTAATTCTTATCTTATTGGTCAAAAATTGATAATTCGATTTAAATTTACGGTCTTTTCATTGCATTTCATCCATCATTTTTGTGATCTTTGCTTTATTTGTTCGAGTCTTGGAATGCTTTCGCATATTACATTACATGTCCGTTCGATCTTACCTTTTTAAGTGAGAGTGAGAAACTACTCCTTCGTGAGGTTTTCTCCGCATGGGATAATGTATTGCTTTCGGGATACATCTGTACTTATGTCTTCGTGAGATTTTCATCTTCGTGCAGCCATAGGGAAATGTATTCCCCTTAACTGAACTCGATCCATATAAGCTTATAATGAGTGAGGATCGAGGAATCCACCGATTCGGGTACCTTTACTTTAGAACCAAACCGCATATAGTGAGCCTTAAGAGCCTACCCTAGGTAGAACCACGCCAAACCCGAGTGGTCACCCAAATAGGTACTCTATTTGTTATTTATTTCTTCTATACTGACATGTTTTGTTTTGTTTTGTTTATGATTGTATTGTATTACATCATCATAGAAAAGAGGTGTTGATTCATGTTCAATTACTAAATAGAGAGCTTGTCATGGAAAATGGATTTCTTGATAAAGTGAAATAGAATACGGTCGTCCGAATATGATCCAAGTAAACACAATGAGAGAAGGGTGATAGTCCGTAGTGGAACACACGACTTTACTTTATTGCCCGATGATTCAAACTGACAAAGATTATTCGAGAGCCGTCAACGTCTCGACTTTCTTAAAGAAGCTATGAGCATCGCGGGGATAAGTGAGCAATGGGTTGCAGCCCGGATCAAGCAAAAATGAGATAATAGAGATATCTTTTCAAAAATTTGCAAGATTTGATCTTAACATCCAGATCTGAAGAAAAGGATCGATGTCTTCGTCTGGAGTATGAGGGCAAGGCCGTATATGTATCCGTTTTATGTAAAGATATTTGTCTTCTAGTAAAGTTGTTCTAACAGAATTGAACCAGAATTAACACTGCTTTTTTGCATTCATTTCATGCATTAGCATTGCATTATATCGTATGCAATAAAACTCACAAAAGATTCTAAAATATTGGCAGTTACTTGGGAATATCGTTAAGGTACACAAGGAAAAACTGAAGCAATGGACCAAAGGTTGAAGAGATTAGAGCAAATACAAATACAGATACAAGAGTAATTGGCCAAAATCCAACAAGATATGAGGGATCAGATGCTAGAATTTCAAAGAAATGTGATGGGCCAGTTAACCCAGTTGCTGGCTGGAAGTTTAGAAAAAGGAAAGAGCCCTATGGTTAATTTCGAAAACGATAACGAGGACCCTCTTTATCCTCCAAACTTTACCCCAACAAACACCTAAGCACAACTAAACATGTATCCACAAAGAGTGTCCGTTAACATCAGACCCCAATATCAGACTGGTACCTCGGCACAATTGAATTTCTCGATGGGTTCAGGCTCTAGTCCGGGGATAACCTAATCAATCATGTTTTTCTTGATCGGGATGATCTAGCGAAAACAAAAAAGGCGAGAATGGATGAAACACCCCTAGACCCGTACCCATCGCAAGAGAGTCAAGAGGCATCACCCAACAATCATTTAACTAATCGTAAACTCACTCGCCCAATTCATATCATTAATTCAATCATAATTTGACACTCATAAGTCGGATCAATAATCACATATAACCATTTCATATAAGTCCACTTATGCATACAATATAACCATTACTATTCATATGGTAAAAAGGATGTCAAAGATTAGCAAAGGGCTAATCCAAAACCAACTAGGTTAATTTACCATGCTCAAAATAATGTACAACATAACATACCACCCTGTTAAACCTCAAACAAATGGTACCCAATTTTATTTCTTACTTTTTCGTATAATTCCATGAACATTTTATTTCCCTTGCAATTTAAAACATCAAACAACTTTGCTATTAGTTCTAAGTTTATGCTACAGAACTATTTCAACAAGTCTAATATAAACTCCATTTAGTCATTAAAAACACATCGAATGGTTTCATTTAAAGTCATCGTTATTCATAATCAAACCACACATTTTTCATAGAACATAAATCTCAAGATATGACATACTTCGAGCCTAGTTTATAAAATATTACTTACACTTCCATTCACATGCATCATAACCAAGTTTAACATCATTGACACAAAAGTAAGGTATTTAGGAAGCCATTTTTGCATGGCTATACTTAATTACATCATCAAAAGATATTTGTTTAACAACAAAATGTCAAGCCTATACATGCCATTTTCAGGGTTTAGTTACAAAATACTGAAGGAAGTTAACGATAGTGTGGATGACTTTAGTCCTGGAATTTCCAAGACCGTAGCTAACGAACAAGATCTATAAAACAGACAAACCAAAGTAACGGGGTAAGCATGTATGCTTAGTAAGTTTTTAAGTAACGTAAATCATTGAAATAGTAGTATAGCAATATCTAAGCTTGTTTATTTTATCCTTTGGCCGAATAGGATAATATTATGATAACGCTTTTATCATTCATATCACAAAGGTAATTTCAAGGTATCTGACTAAATTCAACTTTTAACCGAATAGGTTCATTTCAAGAATCACGCTAAACCCATGCTTAAAGCATACATTCCATATCCGAATAGTTAAACTCAAAATTCATAAGTAACAAAATTCTCGAACAATAGTAAGATGCATACCTGGCTATCTTACGGTAGGTAACATATTTAATAAGACTATCTCGACATTTATTTTATAACGCCGGCACGGGTGCCCTTCGGGACCAAGCCCGGTTTCAATCACTGGCTCTAAGCCCCTCGGAACTAAGTCCGGTATTATTACTGGCTTGAAAGCCCTTCGAGGCTAAGCTTGGATCGTATCACTGGCTCGAAAGCCCTTCGAGACCAAGCTCGGATTGTATCACTGGCTCGAAAGCCCTTCGAGACAAAGCTCGAATCGTATCATTGGCTCGAAAGCCCTTCGAGACTAAGCTCGGATCATATCACTGGCTCAAAAGCCCTTCGAGACTAAGCTCGGATCTAAACCTCAATTTAACGTTCACACACGTAAATGTATAAGTATCATATCACAGTTAAATCACTAGTCATATACAAAGGACAAAATTTCATATCATGGTATAATCGAATTCAAAGTTCACTTGACATTTCCGATAATTTCATAAATTATATTTGCCACAACACCATTCAAACATAGTTCTTAAATTTCGAATTTATATAACATACATATGTACTAAGGTTTCATCATGTCATGAACTAAGATTTGTTACTCGAGAACTTACCTCGTATCTTTTTTAGCGATTTCGATTTGGCTATTCCGTGACTTTAGCTTTCCCTTTATCCGAAGTTGTCCCTCTAATCTCTTGAGCTTAATTTAAACAATTTAAATGTATCAACTTCCATGTACTTCACTAAATCAAGGCAAGTAGTACGAATATTCTCTTATGAAACATACATTCATTCGTTTTCAATAAAGCACACATACCTATTTATTTCGCACTAACAATCGGCTTTAAACCCAATGTTATAAGTTATGACCAGCCTATGGATTTAAATTAAACATACATAATTCTTTGTGCTAATCATGTCATTCATAATAAAAAAAATAATCATCAAAAGCCGATTATGCTTTCATGTAGGGAGCTCCAAATTTGGTTCTCATTCGGCATTCACACACACACGGAAATTCATTAACTTCAATTGTTCATTGAACAACTACGTTCACATTCAACCTACATGAAGTAAATATCCAAATGCAATTTAATCACTCCATCAAATTATAATTTGTGTCATACCTACTAGATTTTGAAAATAAACTCCCATGACCGAATACTCATTTTAGAAATTTGGTTCACTAAAACTTAAATTTTACAATTTTCTATCATACAATTCAGCTTTAATTCAAAATGGCCGAATGTCATTTTCTTAACATGCTTCCTCTATTACGGTTAGCATATACACTCAACAAGGATGTTAAACTCTCAATTCTAGAAATCAATCTAGCTCCTTTCATTAAACAAACAAGAGATGTACATCCCCAAAACATCAAAATATCCACAACGCATCCTAATGCCCAATGCCAATTGTACCAAAATTTTTCATAAAACATTCATCAAGTATAATTCCATATAATAACTAATTCAACTTCAAAGCACTTCAATAGCATGCTACATTTATAAACTATCATCAAAACCTATCAAAATTTCAAACCTTCAACTTATTCATCAATGGCCGAATGCCTATATAACACCAATTGCAACAATTCATACGTGGGTTGTATTATGGACCAAATGATCAATTAAATTTCACAATTTCTAAAGAAATTTTTAAGAAACCTTACCTTAATTTTCAATAAAAGAGCCGAATGCCTAACTTCTCTTCATTTCTCTTTTCTTTGATATTCGACAATGGAGGAAGGAGATGAACATTCCACTTTGATATTATCACCCTTTATTTTCTTATTATTTTATTTACTAATATGCTAACCACCAATCTCACATTTTCATAATATAAAAATAATGTTAAAATTATCATTAAAAGTTGCATGGCCGGCCACTACATGAAGAAAATGTCAAATTGACATGCAAGTCCTCTTGTTTAAAGTCTTTCTAATTTTAATCACTTTAATATAACTATTAGAGTTTCTAGTTTTCTCACCTAGGTCCTCATTCTTAAAATCACATTCAATTTGACATATTCAAACATCCAAAATTCATACATAAGTTTATCACGTAATTTAGACATGGAATATTATAATTAAAAAAAATTTCTATGACTCGATTTAGCGGTCCCGAAACCACTTCCCGACTAAGGTCAAAATAGGGCTGTCACAACTCTCCCCCTTTTAGGGATTTTCGTCCTCGAAAATCTTACCAGAAAATAGATTTGGATGCCTTTCTTTCATAGCCTTCTCAGGCTCCCAAGTCGCTTCCTCGATCCCGTGTTTGAGCCACAATACTTTTACTAACGGAACCTTTTTATTTCGTAATTCTTTCAACTCGCGAGCTAATATACGAATCGGCTCCTCTTCATAACTCAAATCAGGCTGAATTTCAATATCAGAAGGACTAATCACATGAGAAGGGTCGGATCTATAACGTTGAAGCATTGAGACGTGGAAAACATTGTGGATCTTTTCAAGTTCAGGGGGCAGAGTTAGTCCATAAGCAACCGGCCCAATACATTCTGAAATTTCATACGGTCCAATGAATCTCGGACTCAATTTACCTTTACGGCCAAAACGGAGTATCTTTTTCCACGGTGAGACTTTCAGAACTACTTTATCGCCAACCTGATACTCGACATTTTTACGTTTCAGATCTGCATACGATTTCTGACGATCGGATGCCATTTTCAAACTATCACGAATTGTTTTCACTTTCTGCTCTGCTTCTTTGACTAAATTGACTCTGAGAATCTTATTTTCACTAAGCTCGGTCCAAAACAGGGGTGTACGGCATTTTCGTCCGTAGAGAGCTTCGTAGGGTGCCATCTGAATACTCGACTGAAAGCTGTTATTATACGTGAATTTAACCAGGGGTAAATATTTTTCCCACGAGCCGCTGAACTCGAGAATGCAACATCTCAACATGTCCTCGAGTATCTGAATAACCCGCTCGGATTGACCGTCAGTCTGCGGATGGAAAGCGGTGCTAAAATGGAGCTTAGTACCCAATGCCTCGTGTAATTTCTTCCAAAATCGCCAAGTAAATCGAGGATCTCGATCTGAAACAATCGAAGTCGGCACTCCGTGCAATCGCACAATCTGAGAGACATATAATTCCGCTAACTTATCAAGTGAAAAATCTGTACGAACCAGGATGAAATGAGCTGATTTTGTTAGTCTGTCCACAATAACCCAAATGGAGTCTTTCCTGCTCGACGTTAGCGGTAAACCGGACACAAAATCCATCGTAACTCGATCCCACTTCCATTCGGGTATTAGGATCAGCTGAAGTAATCCCGAAGGTACCTGATGTTCCGTTTTTACTTGCTGACACACCAAACACTTAGATACAAATTCAGAGATGTCACATTTCATACCATGCCACCAATATTGTCGTTTCAAGTCGTTATACATTTTAGTGCTGCCCGGATGTATAGACATTCGGCTATTATGAGCCTCGTTCAGGATAGTCGAAATGAGCTCTGAATTTCTCGGAACACACACATGATCCCTAAACCTCAAACAGTCATTTCTATCGATCTGAAACTCCGAATTTACACTTGAATCACACTGAACTCGTTTAGCAACTAAATCGTCGTCGACCTTCTGAGCTTCACAAATCTGTTGAAGTATCACGGGTCTTGCTTCCAATTTGGTAATCAACACATCGTTTGCCGACAACGTTAATCTCACGTTCAAAGCTCGCAGAGAAAATAGGGATTTTCGACTAAGACCATCTGCAACCACATTAGCTTTTCCCGAGTGATAATCAATAATAAGTTCGTAGTCTTTTAGCAATTCTAGTCACCGTCTTTGCCTCAAATTCAAATCTCTTTGAGTCATCAGATATTTGAGACTTTTGTGATCGAAGAAGATGTGACATTTCTCACCGAACAGATAGTGTCGCCAAATCTTCAAGGCGAAAACGATAGCGACTAATTCAAGAACATGAGTCGGATAATTTCGTTCATGAGGCTTCAACTGTCTCGAAGCATAGGCGACAACTCGGCCTTCTTGCATCAAAACGCAACCTAAACCGTTCAGACTTGCATCGCTATAGACTACAAACTCTTTACCGGACTCTGGCTAAACTAACACTGGAGCTTCTGTTAAAAGAGTCTTTAGTTGATCAAAACTTTGCTGACACTTATCAGACGACTCGAACTTGACATCTTTCTGTAACAGTCTCGTCAATAGTACCACGATCATCGAGAAACCTTTGAAAAATCATCGGTAATAACTTGCAAGTCCTAAGAAGCTTCAAACTTCGAAAACATTTCTCGAGGGTTTCCAGTCGGGAATAGCTAAAATTTTGTTCGGATCCACTCGAATACCTGAAGCAGATACTATATGTCCCAAGAAGCCGACCTCACGTAACCAAAATTCACACTTGCTGAATTTCGCATACAATTGATTTTCACGTAAACTCTGAAGTACAAGTCTCAAATGTTCGGCATGCTCGATCTCATTACGAGTGTAAATCAAAATATCATTGATGAATACTACTATAAAATGGTCCAAAAACAGCCTAAACACCCAATTCATTAAATCTATGAAAATCGCAGGGGCATTAGTGAGCCCAAACGGCATCACTAATAATTCATAGTGTCCGTATCTCATTCTGAATACAGTCTTCGGCACGTCGAAATCTCTAACTCTCAACTGGTAATAACCAGATCGTAAATCAATCTTTGAAAACACTGAAGCTCCTTTCAACTGATCGAACAAATCATCAATTTGGGGCAACAGATACTTATTGTAAATCAATCTTTGAAAACACTGAAGCTCCTTTCAACTGATCGAACAAATCATCAATTTGGGGCAACAGATACTTATTCTCTACAGTGGCTTTATTCAACTGTCGATAGTCGATGCACATTCTCATAGTCCCGTCTTTCTTTTTCACAAACAAAACTAGCACACCCTAGGGTGAGAAACTTGGTCGCGCGAAACCTCTGTCCGTCAACTCTTGTAGCTGAGATTTCAATTCTTTTAACTCGGTAGGTGCCATACGGTACGGGGCAATCGAAATCAGAGTCGTACCCGGAACCAACTCTATACCAAACTCGACCTCCCTCACTGGCGGCAATCCCGGTAATTCTTCGAGAAATACATCCGAGAACTCACATACTACCGGTACATTCTCAAGTTCTCGTTCGAATATCTTGTCATCTAATACATAGGCTAGATACGCTTCATAGCCCTTTCTCATGTATCTCTGAGCTGACAGGGTCGTGATTACGACAGGTAGCCCGTTTAAATCAGTGGACTCAATTCAGATTAATTCATTATTCGAACATCGTAAATCAATAGTCTTTCGCTTGCAATTCACTATTGCGTCACGAACAGTCAACCAATCCATTTCGAGAATGATATCGAATTCATTGAAAGGTAACAGCATCAAATCGGCCGGAAAACAGAAATCTCGAACCATTAGGGGACATTTCTTGCATACTTTATCAACCAAAACACAACGACCTAAAGGATTTGACACTCGAACTACGAACTCAGTAGACTCAACAGGAAGAGTCTTACTGGTGGCTAAAGTCTCACAACATATGAATGGGTTGAACCAGGATCAATCAGAGCAATAACATCAGAATTAAAGAGAGTAAAAGTACCGGTAATAACATCCGGAGAAGAAGCCTCCTCTCGAGCACGAATAGCATATGCTCTGGCAGGTGCACGAGCCTCGGATCTGACTGCGGTGTCTCTAGTCCCTCTCTGACTGCTGCTAGTATTTCCCCCACGTTTCGATGGTCTACCTCGAGCTGCCGTACCACTAGGTCTCTGAATCGGATCAGGATTTCGTTCATCTACTTTCGGACAGTCCTTGATAAAATGGTCGGTAGATCCACATCTGAAACAGGAGTGATCTTGATGCCTACAGCTCCCCGGGTGCCATTTACCACAATATTTACAATCAGATCTATCCCGACGTTCATTTCCCACACTGGCAACAGAAGTAGCTCACGAACTTGTAGGGGGTCGATGATGATCACATCTAGAAAAACCCGAAGTATATTTAGATCGGCCCGAGTCATCTCTAGTCTTTTTGGACGATTGCTGAACAGATTTTCCCGCAGATCTCTTACGGAACTCTCTAGCTCCATCTTCGACTTTTCTTTTCTCATTACCGAGCTCTTCGGCTTTACAAGCTCGCTCGACTAACACGACAAACTCCTTAATTTCCAGAATTCCCACCAGTAGTCTGATATCTTCGTTTAATCCATCCTCAAAATGCTTACACATAATAGCCTCAGAGGATACACATTCTCGAGCATATCGGCTGAGCCGCACGAATTCTCTCTCATACTCGGTTACTGACATCTGACCTTGTTTAAGCTCAAGAAATTCCTTCCGCTTCTGATCGATGAATCTCTGACTGATATATTTCTTACAGAACTCGGTTTGGAAAAACTCCCAGGTGACCCGCTCTTTCTGGACGACAGAGACCAGAGTGTTCCACCAGTAATATGCAGAGTAGCGCAACAGAGATATCGCACATTTTAAACATTCCTCAGGCGTACAGGATAACTCGTCGAATACTCAAATGGTGTTATCGAGCCAAAACTCGGCCCGCTCAGCATCGTCACTGGGGGTAGCCCGGAACTCTTCAGCCCCATATTTTCTAATTTTGTCAACTGGGGGCCTACTCGATCTCACTGGATCGGCCACAGGAGGGACCATATAAGTCTGAAGCGGAGTATTCGGGGGCGGAGGTTGCGGAATAGCCGGATTTGATCTAATGAATTGAGCGAACCAGTCGCTCATCATCGCATAAAAGGCTTGTCTAGTGTCATCATCTCGATGACTGATATTCGGCTGAGAATCAGGCGGCGCTGTCCCTTGTACGGGAGCAGGTGCTATGCTCTCAATATCGTCCGCTACGGTTCGATCGGGTTCGGGATCCATTTCTATACCAAAAATCACATTTCAGATATCAGAAGTCATCACACTATCACATCAACATCAAATGGCATGTATATCTAGACTCATACTTACTACGGTAGTCCGAGGATCGATTAAACCGTAGCTCCGATACCAATAAAATGTAACACCCCTAGACCCGTACCCATCGCAGGAGAGTCAAGAGGCATCACCCAACAATCATTTAACTAATCGTAAACTCACTCGCCCAATTCATATCATTAATTCAATCATAATTTGACACTCATAAGTCGGATCAATGATCACATATAACCATTTCATATAAGTCCACTTATGCATACAATATGACCATTACTATTCATATGGTAAAAAGGATGTTAAAGATTAGCAAAGGGCTAATCCAAAACCAACTAGGTTAATTTACCATGCTCAAAATAATGTACAACATAACATACCACCCTGTTAAACCTCAAACAAATGGTACCCAATTTTATTTCTTACTTTTTCATATAATTCCATGAACATTTTATTTCCCTTGCAATTTAAAACATCAAACAACTTTACTATTAGTTCTAAGTTTATGCTATAGAACCATTTTAACAAGTCCAATATAAACTCCATTTAGTCATTAAAAACACATCGAATGGTTTCATTTAAAGTTATAGTTATTCATAATCAAACCACACATTTTTCATAGAACGTAAATCTCAAGATATGACATACTTCGAGCCTAGTTTATAAAATATTACTTACACTTCCATTCACATTCATCATAACCAAGTTTAACATCATTGACACAAAAGTAAGGTATTTAGGAAGCCATTTTCGCATGGCTATACTTAATTACATCATCAAAAGATATTTGTTTAACAACAAAATGTCAAGCCTATACATGCCATTTTCAGGGTTTAGTTACAAAATACCGAAGGAAGTTAACGATAGTGTGGATGACTTTAGTCCTTGAATTTCCGAGACCGTAGCTAACGAACGAGATCTATAAAACAGACAAACCAAAGTAACGGGGTAAGCATGTATGCTTAGTAAGTTTTTAAGTAACGTAAATCATTGAAATAGTAGTATAGCAATATCTAAGCTTGTTTATTTTATCCTTTGGCCGAATAGGATAATATTATGATAACGCTTTTATCATTCATATCACAAAGGTAATTTCAAGGTATCTGACTAAATTCAACTTTTAACCGAACAGGTTCATTTCAAGAATCAAGCTAAACCCATGCTTAAAGCATACCTTCCATATCCGAATAGTTAAACTCAAAATTCATAAGTAACAAAATTCCCTAACAAAAGTAAGATGCATACCTGGCTATCTTACGGTAGGTAACATATTTAATAAGACTATCTCGACATTTATTTTATAACGCCGGCACGGGTGCCCTTCGGGACCAAGCCCGGTTTCAATCACTGGCTCTAAGCCCCTCGGAACTAAGTCCGTTATTATTACTGGCTTGAAAGCCCTTCGAGGCTAAGCTTGGATCGTATCACTGGCTCGAAAGCCCTTCGAGACCAAGCTCGGATTGTATCACTGGCTCAAAAGCCCTTCGAGACTAAGCTCGGATCGTATCATTGGCTCGAAAGCCCTTCGAGACTAAGCTCGGATCGTATCACTGGCTCGAAAGCCCTTCGAGACTAAGCTCGGATCTAAACCTCAATTTAACGTTCACACACGTATATGTATAGTATCATATCACATTTAAATCACTAGTCATATACAAAGGACAAAATTTCATATCATGGTATAACTGAATTCAAAGTTCACTTGCCATTTCCGACAATTTCATAAATTATATTTGCCACAACACCATTCAAACATAGTTCTTAAATTTTGAATTTATATAACATACATATGTACTAAGATTTCATCATGTCATGAACTAAGATTTGTTACTCGAGAACTTACCTCGTATCTTTTTTAGCGATTTCGATTTGGCTATTCCGTGACTTTAGCTTTCCCTTTATCTGAAGTTGTCCCTCTAATCTCTTGAGCTTAATTTAAACAATTTAAATGTATCAACTTCCATGTACTTCACTAAATCAAGGCAAGTAGTACGAATATTCTCTTATGAAACATACATTCATTCGTTTTCAATAAAGCACACATACCTATTTATTTCGCACTAACAATCGGCTTTAAACCCAATGTTATAAGTTATGACCAGCCTATGGATTTAAATTAAACATACATAATTCTTTGTGCTAATCATGTCATTCATAATAAAAAAAAATAATCATCAAAAGCCGATTATGCTTTCATGTAGGGAGCTCCAAATTTGGTTCTCATTCGGCATACACACACACACGGAAATTCATTAACTTCAATTGTTCATTGAACAACTACGTTCACATTCAACCTACATGAAGTAAATATCAAATGCAATTTAATCACTCCATCAAATTATAATTTGTGTCATACCTACTAGATTTTGAAAATAAACTCCCATGACCGAATACTCATTTTAGAAATTTGGTTCACTAAAACTTAAATTTTACAATTTTCTATCTTATAATTCAGCTTTAATTCAAAATGGCCGAATGTCATTTTCTTAACATGCTTCCTCTATTACGGTTAGCATATACACTCAACAAGGATGTTAAACTCTCAATTCTAGAAATCAATCTAGCTCCTTTCATTAAACAAACAAGAGATGTACATCCCCAAAACATCAAAATATCCACAATGCATCCTAATGCCCAATGCCGATTGTACCAAAATTTTTCATGAAACATTCATCAAGTATAATTCCATATAATAACTAATTCAACTTCAAAGCACTTCAATAGCATGCTACATTTATAACCTATCATCAAAACCTATCAAAATTTCAAACCTTCAACTTATTCATCAATGGCCGAATGCCTATATAACACCAATTGCAACAATTCATACGTGGGTTGTATTATGGACCCAATGATCAATTAAATTTCACAATTTCTAAAGAAATTTTTAAGAAACCTTACCTTATTTTTCAATAAAAGAGCCGAATGCCTAACTTCTCTTCATTTCTCTTTTCTTTGATATTCGGCAATGGAGGAAGTGAGATGAACATTCCACTTTGATATTATCACCCCTTATTTTCTTATTATTTTATTTACTAATATGCTAACCACCAATCTCACATTTTCATAATATAAAAATAATGTTAAAATTATCATTAAAAGTTGCATGGCCGGCCACTACATGAAGAAAATGTCAAATTGACATGCAAGTCCTCTTGTTTAAAGTCTTTCTAATTTTAATCACTTTAATATAACTATTAGAGTTTCTAGTTTTCTCACCTAGGTCCTCATTCTTAAAATCACATTCAATTTGACATATTCAAACATCCAAAATTCATACATAAGTTTATCACGTAATTTAGACATGGAATATTATAATTAAAAAAATTTCTATAACTCGGTTTAGCGGTCCCGAGACCACTTCCCGACTAAGGTCAAAATAGGGCTGTCACAATGGAGCTCGCAAAACAATTTGAAGATCATTACAAACGGAAAAGGCGAGGGTGAAGCTCCTAAATCAATACTTCAAAGGCTCCGAGAAGAGGGAAAATAAGGTGAATAATGCAAGTATGTATAACAAGGGCTATTCAAAACTGATTACTGTAAGCCAACCAAGAATGGTAACTACTAGCCATCAGGTCCTCCCAAGGCAAGAATCCAATCCAGGACCAAACTTAGAAAAACTTCGATTCATGCCCATCCCAATCACGTATAGGGAGTTGCACCAAATTTTGTTTGATGCACATGTAGTATCCTCTTTCTACCTAAAACTTATATAGCCCCTATACCCTAAATGGTACGACGCGAATGCCCAATGCGAATACCACGCTGGAATCAGATGACACTCGATCAAGAATTACACTACTTTTGAAAAAGATAATTAAAAGATTCATCAAAATGGGCATTGTGAAAATCAATGATCCATCTGGTGCAGAAAATCTGTTACCCAACCATTCTGACAATTGGGTAAATGCGATAATCGAGAATAAGGAGAAGGGAATCAAGATGAATATTGTAGAAGTGAAAACCCCGCTGAGGGAGATTTAGAAGAAAATAGTAGAAAGGGGATTAATCATACCGGATTCAGAGGAGAAATTTGAAGGGATGAGGAACTATTGTGAGTTCCATAATGGAGAGGGGCATGTGATCGAAGAATTCATCGAGTTTATGGCCCTAGTACAAGACCTGATGGATAATAAAGAAATTGAATTTTATGAAAATATCAAAGGCCCAAAAAGAATATTGGCAGAATCTGAACATTAAGGACGTATCTGAAGAGGGAACCCGGGAATAGAATTTTCCAAACATCTGTCCTTACATACTTGGGATTGTTTTGAACAATGGGACTGTGGAAGAGATCCCTGTATTTTTTAGAGCTAATTTAGAGTAATATTCAGAACACGCTTGTTGCTTTAAGCCTAGAAGCAACAAGAATCCTTTTGTGAAATAGGCTCATGTCCAATATCATTATTTTCAATGAAAAATGCATTTTTGTGTCTCACTTTGAGCAAATATTCTTTTATTCTTTTATTTCATTTATATTCATACCACATAAATAACTGTTCTTAGATTCATTTATTTTTTGGAATATTCTTTTGTACCTACAACAACTCCACAGATATCAACGACATGAGGGACGCTGCTACTGACCCAGAATCTCCTTTTGAGTGATATATGTGTCTAGAGAGATCTCAGGACTTTAAAGATGATTGAGATTGTCACCTATCTTTTGAATTGTTAAGGACGGTAAAACAAGATGAAAAATAGATCCTACCTTATAAAGTGTCAGTGGACATTGTGAGCCTAGGAGAAGAGAAATATGTAAAGATTGGAGCCTATATCACCACAGAGACGAAGCGAGACGTTATTGAATTATTCCAAGAATTCAAAGATGTTTTTGCATAATTGTATCAAGATATGTCTGGGCTAAGAAAACCTTGGAAAAAGTCTATAATGATGTCTGAAGAATACATGCTAATGGTTTTATAATGGCTAGGCAAATCATGAGGATCGGGTACTGCTGATCCACCATGGAAGGGGATTGTATCATTATACCAAGAAATGCCGTAAGTGCCAAATTTATGGAGACAAGATTCAAGTGCCTCCTTCATCTCTTCATGACTTCTTCATAGATTTTCTCTATATGGGGCATGGATGTTATTGGGTCGATCTCGTCAAAAGCTTCTAGCAGGCATCGATTCATCTTTTTGGTCATCGATTACTTCACTAAATGGGTGAAAGCTGCTTCATAAGCCAATCTCACAAAGTCAACAGTTATCAGATTTCAAAAAAAAAAGAAAGAAAGAAGAATAAAATAGATCATGTGCCGATAAAAAATGCCAGAAATGATCATATCTAAAAATGCACTAAAATTGAACAACAAAACGATATCAAAAATTTGCAGTCTGTTTAAGACCAAACGCCATATTACCCCAAAATGAACGGTACAGCAGAGGCAAGCAAAAAAAAGAGAAAAAAATAAGAATAAAAAAAACAAAACAAAAAAGATCGTGGGGAAAATGATCGAGACTTGTAAAGATTGGCATATGAAGTTACCATTTACCCTCTATGCTTATTGAACGTCGACCAGGACCTTCGTCGGGGCAACACCTTTCTCATTGGAATGGAAGTGATTTTGCCCATTAAAGTCAAGATTCATTTTCTCTAAGCTTCAATTGAGTCAAGAAATGGATGAAGTAGAAAGGATCCAGTTTTAATATGATTAAGTGAACCTGATTGAAGAAAAGAGGTTGAAAATATCCATCATGGTCAAATGTATCAAGAACAAATGAAGTAAGATTATGGAGAGAAGGCTTGCCCTAGAGAATTCTAAGAGAATGACTTAGTTTTGAAAAGGATCCTTCATATACAAAGGACTTTAGAGGAAAGTGGATGCCGAATTAGGAAGGACCTTATGTGGTAAAGAAGGCCTTCTCTGGAAAAGTGTTGATTTTAACCGAGATGGATGGCAAGAACATGCTTAATCCCATAAATTCAGATTCAGTCAAGAAGTACTTCCTTTCTTTAAAAGAAAGAAAGAAAGAAATGAGAAGCCAAGGTGAAAACCTGCAAAGAGCGCTTTGAAACCAAAAGGGTTTTGAGTTGAAAACCCGAAAAGGGCGACTCAAATTTTGATCGAAGGTGGGGCATGCGTTAGTCTTGTTATGCCTGAATTAACAAAGAAGAGAGTACACTACAACTTGGGGTATCAACAAAGTACTCTAGATCTCCTAAACACATGTCGAGCTCAAAATGGTCCTCAAGAAATTCATACAAAGAAGCTCAGACTGCGATATCTGGGCACTTAGTTTTCATCTTACCCATATTGAATTTGCTATATTTGATTAATTTATTTGTTTCAAGCTACGCTCTCAATCAATTTCCTTCTTATTGCATTTGCTATCTTTGATTAATTTATTCATTTCGAGCTATGTTCTCAATCAATTTCCTTCTTATTGCTTTTGCTATCTTTGATTAATTAATTCATTTCGAGCTATGCTCCCAATTAATTTCCTTCTTGTCCATCATTATAATCTTTTTCAAGCATTTTTCATTGAAATAATGATTAATGGGCTAATAATACTTTCACAAAATAAGTTCTGTATATTACTCTGAAAACTTCTAAATAGTATAAGAACTTGAAACAAGACTATTATTAAGAACTCACCAAACCAAAGGGTTGGAAATATTTTAGAAAGAGGAGTCTAAATTGTGACTATCTCTTCGAATTTTCTGTCAGAGATATCAGCTGAACGAGAAGACAAGATATTGCATCGGTATACAACCTCAACAAATAACGAGCAATGTCAACCCAAGCATTAAAAGAGGATCATTGATAAACCATAAATTATACATATTTTTACCTCATGCTTAGCACATTTATGGATGAATTATTCCTTGATTTGTGGAATTTGATGCTCCTAAACCTTTAATTTCATGTTTTATACTCAGGTGAGCTTAGAGGAGTGAAAAGAACAAGAAACGGGCTAAAAACGGAGAAAATGGGCCAAAGTAAGGAATCAACACTGCCTGGAGTTCACCACACGGGCGTGTCACACAGCCGTGCCACATAAACAGGCTCGAGCATGGCCTAGACTCGATTTACACAGGCAACCCACACGGCCGTGCCACTTTAGCAAGCTTGAACACGGCCTAGCATCGACTCACACGGGCATGGCACACGGGCGTGTCTTTGTCGTGAGGAAGTTCAATTTCACAAGGAAAAAGCTACTTAGGGGGTAAGAAAGACTTTCCAAACTCTATATAAAGACCCTAGAAGACAACTACAAAGGTGTGCATCATTCCCACCAAGGGTACAGCCTTCCCGCCAAGACAGAGAGCTAAAGGTAGGGAATTACTCGAAGGAAAGCCGATTGATCCATCTCAGAAGCCAGGATCTACATGAAGACAGAGGATTTCCCTTCTATCCTTTTAGGAGTTTTGGGTTTTATTATATTTTGTTATTTTATTTATTCTGAGATGTTTCTTTTTATAATTATGAATTAAAACCCTAAATATCTAAAGGGGATGAAACCTAAGACGGATCTTGTTATTGTTAGCTGAACTATATGATAAATATTTGACTTGTTCTTAATTGTGTTTTTAATTCTTGAATTGATATTTTCGGGATATTAATTTAAGTCGAATATGCTTTGGCAGAAGAGCAAAAGTCCCTGTTTAAGAGTAGATCCAAGATAATTAAGCGGAGTTGATCGCAATCCTAGACATAGGACGACGAAAATCTGTCGGATTATAGTCAAATCTAATATGGGGATCCATAGATCGAGTTAATACAAGACTAGGGGTTTTAATTAGAAAGAGATTTCAATTAATCAACCTAGGATTAGTTGTTCTTATCATCGATGGAGGTATTAACATAATTTAGGGATCTCTACGGATCAAGTCGAATGAAGAAATCGTCTGGTTCAAAGTTAGATAACAAGTGAAATCTAGGTGGATTCTTCCTTAGGTATTGTCCTTATCAATCAGTTTTCCCAAAGTAATTTTCCCAATTTACTCTTTGTCGTTTCTTTAGTGTAATTTAGAATAGTTTACAACCAAACCCCCTTTTATTTCTTAGGCTAGATAATAGGAAGGAAGTCATTACTAGTACTTTTAGTTCCTTGAATTCGATATTTCGATCTTGCCACTAGCTATACTACTATTCGATAGATGCGTTTGCCTTTTATCGTGATAATAGTTAGTCTTTTAGGTACGATCAATTTATTACTTCTTTGGAATCACGATCAATCATTCTCAAAAAATGATATTCTGCATTCATGCAAATATCATGTATGCACATTTGGTCATGATACTCAGAGAATGGTTGAAGAGGCCACAAATCCTATACCCCTAAGTTACAATGGGATGGATTGAAGAGGATACAGATCCTATACCCCTGAATAGCAGTGGGATGGGTTGAAGAAGATACAGATCCTATACCCCTACAGTGGGATGGATTGAAGAAGATACAAATCCTATACCCTTAAGTTGTAGTGGCATGGATAGAAGAAACCACAAATTTTATCTCTCTAAAGTTACAGTAGAGCAAACCAGCTGAGCAACAAGGTAGCGTAATATTCCAGTGATAAAACCCTGATGAACAAGAGTAATGACAACCCAAACATTAAAAAGGGATCATTCTCATGACATTCTGCATTTCATACAAATATTATATACATCTAGTTAGGAACATTTGATTCATTCTAATCATAACATCCTAATCATTTGGCATAAGCATAGGCCCATGAAATCCATTCTACAAGTCATGTCCCCTAGAGGACGGTGTAGCAAGATCGATGAATCCATAAATCTCATCTCTCTGAAGTAGTAGTGGAGCATATTGAAGTTATAGATCTTATTTCCTTGAAGTTGCAGTGGAGCAGATCGAAGACAGTAAATCTTATTTCCTCAATGTCGTAGTGGAACAGATTAAAGCTACAAGTTATGGCGGATCTTATCTTCCTGAAGTTACAGTGGAGCAGATTGAAGCCACCAGCCTTATCTCCCTGAATTTGTAGCAGAGTAGACTGAAGACAGCGAATCTTATTTCCCCAATGCCATAGTGGAATAGATTAAAGCTAAAAATTATGGTGGATCTTATCTTCCTGAAGTTGCAGTGGAGTAGATTGAAGCCACCAACTTTATTTCCCTGAGTGTAGCGGAGCAGACTAAAGACAGCGAATCTTATTTCCCTGAAGTTGCTGCAGAACAGATTAAAGCTACAAGCTACGAGTCTTATCTCCTTAAAGTTCTAGCGGAGTAGATCGAAACTACAAATCTCTTCTCCCTGAAATTACATTGGAATGGATCGAAGCCACAATCCTTATTTCCTTGAAGTCACAGTGGAGCAGGATAAAAATACACAATCCTTATCTCCCTGAAGTTGTGGTGGAGCAGGTTGAAATTACTAATTCTTATCTCCTTAAAGTTACAGTGGGGTAGATCGAAACACCAATTCTTATACCCCTGAAGATACAATGGGTCGGGACAAGGCTACTCAGAAGAAGAGGAGCAGAAGAAGAGGAGCACTCAAAGAAGTCGAGGTTCGGAGACCGGGCAAGATTGGTCCTTCTTAAATGTCTTTGCTTCATTCTTATTACACGATAACGAGTAAAGAGGGACAGCTGTAGCAGGCCCAATCTGCCCGGGCCCGTAAAAAAAATAAATTAAACCAAATAAGAGTTTAAAATTTTTAACAGTAAAAAAAAGGCCTACTACCCAATTACAAGCCCAAACCAAAATTAAACACCAGCCCAAAGCCTACTAACCTAAAACTTAAACAACTTCAGCAAACCTTAGCCCCAACAGCTTGGTGCCACCGTTACTCCCATGTACGGCCTCCACGCACCACCGCACGCCACGTTGCCTTCTCCGTGCCTGCAAAAAAATGACAAGCAAATACAATAGCACAAAAAAAGGGCACAGAAAAGGCTTCTTTTTTTTTCCTTTATTTTTCTCTCGACTATAAAGCCCGAAAAGAACCGATTGTATTTTTTTTTTAACAGACATGAATATAGTAATCGAAAATAGAAAAGAAAAAATCGGAAAATAAAAAAACCCAAAAAATAAAACTTTTCGCAGTGCCATCGTCGGCGACTGGCAACCGCCACGATGGACGATGGCAGGAGCTCCCACCAAAAATCGGAAGGGAAGGGAGAGTTGAGAGCCTTTTAGATTTTTTTTTGAAACAGGGTTGGAATGAATTTTTTTTAAGAAATTTTAGGCTTAAATACAACACCAAAACTGCGATGTTTTGGTATAGCTTAAAACGCTACAAAACGACGTCGTTTTGAGCCTTACCCGCGCATTGACCCGACCTGTCTAGAGGATCCGCGTGTTTTTTATCATTGGGCTATTTACCAATTTAGTCCTTCCGCTTTTATCCTTTTGCAATCAAGTCTTTTTTAATCTTTAATTTTGGCCCTATAATTTATTTCAGTTTTGAATTAAGTCCACTTTGAAGCTGCGCGTTTTGGAGGGGGATTATTTTCTATTTTGGTCCCTCTTTGTTAATTCGCGCATACAATCTGGTCCTTTTCTTTTATTTTATTTCAGCTTTGCCCCCAAAATTTTGTTTTAAGGTTCAATTTAGTCCTTTTTTTTTAATTTTTACTATTTTGTTATTAAATTAACTAATTTAATATATTATTACTACTATTATATTTCTATTTATATTTATTTATCTAACTCTTCTTAAAAACACACTTATTTTATTATATCTTCTCATTATTTTTTTATCTATATCCTTTTAATTATAAATTATTCATTATTTATATTTACCTTATTATACTTTTTTTATACATGTATCTGCTTTTATCCTCACTTTTGTTATTATCTTTTTTATTATTTATTCAGTTATATCTTTTATATAAATTTTAAACTTTAGATTTTTTATTCATCATCATTATTATTAATATTATTCTTTTAAATTGTTTTACACAATATTTATTTATTCATTTGTTTAATATTAGACTTTTTTTAGTTTCAAATTTTTAGTTTCTACTTATTTTTTATTTATTTTTATTTTTGCCTGTATTATTATTATTTTTATTTATTACTTTACTTTCAATTTTTGTATTATTCATTATTATTGTTATTATTGTTGTTGTTGTTGTTGTTTATATTATCATTTTCATCATTATAATTAGTCTTCATGTATATTAACATTATGATTTATTGATGCCAATGCTATATATTATATCTTATTATGTATTTCACGCCATTATTACTCCGAACTTATGTCGCACTATCGTTATTCGCTAAGTATGACTCCTTTTTTACATTTTCATCGTTTTTATGCCACGATCAAATAAACTAAACAAATCGTTTTAAAGGTTACATTAATTTTTACCCAAATTCGTAAAAAAGAAATTTTTTAAAATAGGCAATGTTTCGCATTTTAGGAATTCGAGAAAACGTACCCTAACTTACAGGGTTTCGACTTTCTCATTAAACCTAAATAGCCAAATATCCCTTTAAATTTTTAAAATATGTGAATTTTAAATAAAGGCAATATTCTGTGTTTAGAAACTCGAGAGAGCCGTGCCCTAACTTACGGAGTTTCGATTTTTCTCGTTGGATTTAAACAACAAAATATCCTTTTAAAAATCAAAGTATGAGTTTTAAATTAAAAAGTAAGCTTATTTTTTAGGGCTTAAATGTCGCGTCCTAACTTATGGGATGTGACATTTCGTTATCTCGAGACGAGAGTACCTTTAATGCTCGTTTCAATTTATTCAAGCATTTAAAAAAAAACAACACTAAAAAAAAAAGATCGCATTTTAAATTTTTTTTCGAATTTTCAATTTTCGACCTTAAGACACTAAAAAATCAATTAGGTACCAATTTTGGGCGTGAGGAGGGTGCTAACCCTTCCTCACATGTAACCGACTTCCGAACCCATTTTCTCGAGTTTCATTGACCAAATTTATCATTTTTAGCAAACCAAAATGCTTTACTGAATCAATCAAGTTTTACGAGATGATCCGATCACACCTCACATAAAAAGGATTGGTGGCGACTCCTTTTTTTCGTTTTTTTAAATAAAAGTCTACCTCGTTTTTTAAAAAAAAGATTTCAACAATTACACTATACTAGGAAGATCTTTATGTAGTACTTGAAGGATTTTATCCTGTGGTTGTTTGAATATATTTTTACCCAACGGTGTTGAAAGCGTCATTTTTGCCAAACCATCCGCCACTTTGTTGTCCTCTTTGAACACATGATCTTACTAAAGTAGGTCATTAATGGTGTGTATCACTACTGAGTAATCCTGCTTCTCTTCAATTGATTGAATTTCTTGAATAACTTCTCTACTATATGTCTCAAGGGTGACATTCTTCATGTCAAGACTTCATGCAATTTGAAACCTATCCAAAATACCCCATAGCTCCGCCATGATCGACGAACAATGCCCAATATTCATTGTGAAACCTCCAATCCAAAATTCATCATAACCATGGATAACTTCACCTGCAACAACATTCTCAGAATTCTCACATACAGTCATTTTTAATTCTTAATTGTTATTATATGTACTAATTTTGAAAATCACAAAAATTTTCTGTTTTTCGTAAGCATAAGTTGATAATTATGAAAGACACAATAACATAATAAATCTTTAAACGATACAAATCAAAGAAAATGAAAAAGGCCCTTTAAATTTTTAAGAAATTTAAATGAGAACAATGGTATCGCTGTCTCAAATTTATATTTCTTAAAAAAAATTATATTTAAATCTTTGGACTCCATTTTGATTTATAGACAACCATAATTTCTTATTAATTAGACAAAAAAGGTATTTGGTGAGGTAATAGTGGAATGTCTTCAAGGGCAAAACAGTAAAAACAAGCGAATACTGGGTAACAGGGAAACAGCTAACACAGCTTTGCTGTTAGATTATGGTGGCAAGGGCCAGATGCACGTTGAACATCCCCTTAGATTTTTCTCAATATAAGATAAAATAAAAATAAAAATAAAGCATTGCAATGTAATGTCTCCCAACAACCAAATGATTTTGCCCTTCATTATTAGTTTTTGTCCTAATTACAAAATTTCGGATAAATTCATTTTGTCCTAATGCTACAAGAAAAGAAATTAAGAACTATTCCAAATAGAATTAATATTAGTTAAAAATTGAATAAAAAATATTTATATAAACAGATTGGCAATATGCATACTATAATAGCCAGGCTAGGTTTAAATTAGAGACATTAAAAAATTAAATAAAATAATAGTATTATTAATCATTAATCATAGACTACAAATCATGCAGCTGTCTTTGCATTGTTTCCCCACCAATCTCTTGACAAACATAGATATATACTAATAATTAATGTTATTTATTTTAAACTACCCAACAAAAATCAAATAATTGATGCAATTCCATGAAAAGAAAATTGATTTGGTGGGGATCTCCAATGCTGGCATGCAATAAAATTCACATTTCTTCGTCAAACTGTGAAATTAATTTTGTCTTCTTTTTTAATAATGATTATACTTGTTATATTTTTACCTCAGACTTTCTTATTAGATCAATACACCATCGTCGGTACCTAACGAAACAATTTCATCAAATGCCTCACTAGAGAAATCCATTTTCATGCTCTCACCTTGGTCACACAATTTGCAAAACATGTATTGAGAAGGGCCCTTGGTGATACTTATCCATCTAACACTCTTTTTATTTAGTCTCTTCAAGTTGATACACGTTACTAAATTACTTACTTTCAGAAAATTTTAGTGACGTGTGGGTGCAAAGATGATTGGAGTCATCTTCATAATTTTGCCATTTTAGAAAAGTAGCAAAATGAGGAGGGATATAACCTTCACTTTGTTATACCCCAGGCTTGAACGTGTGGCAGCACAGAAGGCAGCTTAAAAGGCACTCTTGGATGGCTCTTCGTTTTATTCCATTAGTAGTAGTCGTCCAACTGGTCACGAATTTAATTGGTCATTCATGACTAGCCATCCGTTACATATTGTTTATGGAAACCACTAAAGAATAATAACCTTGTACTACGTCAGCAAAAGGAATGTCAGAGCAAGACTACACAATACTATACACAATAGATATATAACAAACATTTCACCTAGCTAGCCGACCACACGAGCGGGCCATCATCTCTATTGTTGATGACATGGCAATATCAAACAAGAGGGTCTCCCTCTATATATACCCCAAAACACGAAGAGTAAAGGATCTTTTTCTCCTCTAAGCACTCCACCTAAGAATTTAAACTTACACAGCTTCCCCTTTCTCAAACCTTCCTAAGTTCTTTCCTCCTCCCTTGGTAACCTCATCTTTCAGCTCTCCGCCTGTCATAAATGAACCGACCTCCAACCAACTACCACCACTTTTTTCTTTCAATCTCCTCCTTGTTAAACACAAATATCAACATACTTTATGATGGTTTAATTCTTTATTTGTCAATGAAGAATTCGTTTTTCCTTCAACCGTAGTACCATATTATATATGGTCAGATTATCTGGTTTACTAAGCATGTAAAGATATATGCATTGTAAATGTATGAATTATAGTTAATGTTTTTCTTTTTTGTTTTGGGTGTTTAGATTGGAATTTTATTTTATTTTTTAAGGGGAAAAGAATCGAAGAAACTTGGGGAGAGGGGAAAGAAGTAGGAAAGGATACAAAAGGAGAACCAATCATGCTATTTCCTAAATAATTATTAAAGTTGTAGTTGATTTATTCTGTGAAAAATCCAAATTCTTGCCTACTTTCCCACTCAAACGCAATTAAAGATCAGTTAAATAAATATGGTCGTGGATTGAAAGCTTACAAAAAATGAAACATAAATAACATGCACACGAGTAGCAACATCATTATCTTATAACACTACTTGTTTCTTTAATCTTAAAAGACAAACTTTTCTTTGGGTTGGTTTATAATTTATATATATATATATATATGCTTTAGAATATTTGTGTAGTTCTCTTTTCTTTCGTTTTATCAAAATATGGTAGCTCAGTGCACGAGCATTTGGGGTTTGGTATCACATAATTTTTGTATTATATTTTGGATTGCTTTAATTCCTCTATTAAAAAATATTAAATTAATTCCCGAATGTTAAATGAGTAAGTAAAATAGTCTCTTCATTTAAATTGTATTGTTAAATATATATTTTGATGTTTATATATATATGGTATAATAACAAATTCAACCCTCAACCTTTATACATTTTTTTTAAATTCAGTTTTAATGGGTTGGTATTGTTATTTTTAATAAAAAATTTATAATTTTAAAATTTTTATAACTTTTGTTTATAATTTTTATGATTTTTAAATGATTTTTAAATTTTAAAAGGATTTAATTGATTTTTTTAATTTGTTACTAAGACCTTTTTGACCCTTTAGTCTTATTAATTTCAAAAAATTCATTTTATTTTCAATAAAAGAGTAGGGATCAAATTAAATATATATGTAAAGATTGAGAGCTAAATTTATTATTATACTTTATATTTAAACACCAAAACATACATTTAATGGAGAGGTTGTTTTGCTCCTCATCTAACTATTTTTTTCAATAAAAAAAGACTAAAATACAATCCAAGTTATAATATAAAAATTTCATGATACTTTTACCTTTTCTTTTTCCTTTTAAAATTTTTATAATTTAAAAAACATTTCACAGCTTTTTTGGTTTGCTTTTCTTCTACTTTCGTGTGTATATATATTACTTGCAATTATTGAAATTTGTAGGTGTTTATGGAATTTGTGCTAGATTAATATTTGCTGCACTTGCGGTTACAAATTTGCTTCGATTTGTGCTCCAATTTGCACCTTCAGTTGCCTTTGGCGGACTGCTATCTGCTCCTAGTTGTGGTTGCCATTTTCTTCAAATTATTGGTGCCATTGATGCTATTTTATTTCCTACCTAAACTCCTTTACTTTACTACTACCAAATTTGCTTTAAGCTTAGTTTATGAATAGATTTTTTATCTTTCTATTAAAAAAATTAATTTTATTGATTGGTTTGGCTGGATTAGAATAATTAAAGTTATTGTCGACTGAGTCTTAGCTCGGTTAGTATTGACGTTATTGCCTATACAAAAAGATGTAAGTTCGAGCATACTAAAGCGTATTTATCCTCCTATTTAAGGATTGGGGGGAACTATAGATAGTTCTAGGCTTATGTATAAAAAAATTAAAGTTACATTTATTAGAACTAATTTAATTTAGATTAATTATATTGTTAAGGTTTTAGATTAGTCTAATGTTAGTTTTTGGGTCTTGTAAAATCCAATTAACACTAATTAGGTTAGGTTCAATTAATTATGGACTTAAGTTAAAATAATCTGATGTAGTTGGATCTTAGGATAAAGTTAAGGTTTATTCGAAGGGAAACATAATTTAGATTAGTTTCATTTTAGTTTTTAGTTCTAGTATAAAATAATTAACACTAATTAGGTTAGATTCAATTAATTATGGGGTTAATTTAAAATAATTTAATTAATGTTGATTTTTTATTAATTTGGATTTAAGTAAATTAAGATTAGATTAATTTAAATTAGGATTAAGATTATACGATTTAATTTTAGACTGGAATTAGTAATTTGTATTTAGTAAATTTAATTTGAGTAGGAGGTAAGTTAATCATGGTTTAAAGTTTTGGCATTCCAATTTATTCAATTTAGTTTTTAAACATGTTTTCTAATTTATTCAATTTAATTGTTAATTTTAATTTCTGATTTATTCAATTTCATCTCTAAATATGTTTTCTAATTTATTAAACATGATTATCTATTTATTTTGATTGAATTTTTATTTGGTTTAGATTTTATAATTTTTTAGATATATTGATGAAGGAAATTATGATTTGTGTAAAATTTTGAAAAATTATCAACTCTAATTTTTATTTATTTGGACAGCCCCATGTTTTTTTTTTTTTTTTTTGTTAAAGGGTTGAAGCATTTTTTGATAGCAATTATTTTGGGGTTTGAGTTTTCTTCTGATCTAAGTTAATTTCCAAACATAGCAATCGTTCTTTTTGTTTGTTCAAGTTAATCATTATCTGTATTTTGGTAATTACTCTTTTTTGTGATAAATTTGTCAATGAGATGTGCTTTTGTCATAACTCTTTGTGATTACAGTGAACGTTTTGTCAAAGTTGTTAGACATTGCAGTTGCAAATGGATTGTTTCTTTGATCATCCAAAATGTAAGAAAATCAATCTTACACATCTATGCTTTGCAGATGGCTTGCTTATTTTTGTGAAAGGTAGGGTGGATTCTATTGTAGGAGTTAAGTGCATAATAGAGCAATTTTATAAAGTTTTTCAGGACTGCAGTTAAATTCTTCAAAGAGTGAAGTGCTGTCGGCTGGAATGGTTGATTCACAATTGCAGGAAGTTAAAGAGAGGAGTGGATTTAGCTTGGGTCAGCTACCTGTGAGATATCTTGGAGTCCTTCTTGTTACCAGGTAATTTACGGAGAAAGATTGTGCACCCCTTTTAGATTAGATAGAAGTAAGAATGAATTGTTCGGGGGGTAAAATTTCTTTCCTACGCAAGTAGAGTGCAACTTATTCAAGCTATACATTTTAATGTTAGGCACTTTATCCTTCTCATAGCAATAATTAAGAAGACCAATCAATTGTGTTCGAAATTCTATGCGAAAGGAATGGGAGTTAATACCCATATTATGGGCCGGGCCAGTCGGGTTATGTTCAAAGCAAAATTTTAAGTTTGCTTTTTAGATTTGGGTTCTGCTCGAAAAGTAGGTTTAAATTTTTGTTTAAACTTGATCGAAATTAAAAATGTTAAAGTCGAGCTCGACCCGACCCGCTTGTAATAATTTTTTTAGTTTATTTCTTATATAAAAATATATTTAAAAAATATAATACACTAAATACACTAAAAATATTAAAATAATTTTTTTTCAACAAATTGAAAATACATTAAAAAAATTTATCCTTCAATAACATTAAGGTAGTTAGAACTTAACAAGTAAATGCTTTTAAAATAGTAGCAAAACAACAAAATACTGTCAATATAATAGTGAAATTGTAGCAAAATAACAGGGAAAAAAAAGTTTAGGCTTATTCAAGTTGGGTCGGGCTCAGGCCAAGAACATCTTACTCGAGGCCTAACTTATTTAAAAATGGACTTTATTTTCCATCCAAGTCCATTTTTTGAACCTATATTTTTATTCAAACCCACTCACTTTTTGAATAACTGGTTTGGGCTATGATCAAGTCTAGAATCAACTATTGGGTTGCTATATAGTTTGTAAACCAAGATGAGAGGGAGGTCTTGGACTTAAGGCCCTTCTAAGTTGGAATCAAGCCTGCATTATTCAACACATTTGGGCATTTCTAATGCAAGCGAGGTCTTTGTGGAAATGCTTGGATAGGGGCATATGTCCTGAAAGGGAGGAGTTTGATGCAAATATCTTGCACGCAAAATAGTAGTTGGAGCTGGAAGAAATTAATGGAACAAAGGCACTTGGTATAGGGAATGGAAACATACAAAGGCATTATTTAGTTGGTAAACTGAAATGAATTAAGGCCAAAAGCTAGGAAAGTTTTGTGGAGGAAGTTAATCTGGTTTCCACTTTACATCCTTAAACATTCAACGGTGGCTTGGATGACAATTCTAAATAAGTTGCCAACAAAGGATGGGTTACTTGCATGGGGCTGGACAGTTGGAGACAAAGAATCATCATATTTTCTTTTTTGTGTGCTTATTCAAGAACAATATGACAGATGATTATGCAGGTGTGTTCACTTCATAGACAAGTTATGAATTGGGATCAGGGGCTGCAATGGACTAGCACCGAACTTAAAGGTAAAGCATTCCTATTTCTTAGCCATATTATTGAGATTGGCATGGTCAACATACATTAATTCAATATGGAGGGAGAGGAACCAACGACAGTTTGGAAGTAAGCAGAGATCTAAGAATGCTCTGTTTGAGGAAATTAAAAAGGTTATAAGATTGAGACTAATTGGGGTAAGAATTAACATGAATAATCCTATTATTAGCCAGCTGTATATTGTATAAGTTTCCTTTTTTTTCTTTTTTTTTTCTTGTTAATTCTATAGAATGCTCGTTTATAATATGACACTCTTTTTTGTTAATTAAAATTTCATTTAAGTATTATTAGCCAGCTGTATATTGTATAAGTTTCCTCTTTTTTTTTTCTTTTTTTTTTTTGTTAATTCTATAGAATGCTCCGTTTGTAAGATGAGACTCTTTTTTGTTAATTAAAATTTCATTTAGGCACAACTTACTTAAAAATATATAGGGTAAATGTTTAGAAATCATCTTTGTTCTCGTAAAGGGTTAAACTTTTCAAAATTGTCAACTAAAAGTTCAACCTTTACAGAAGTAAAGTTTAGAGATTAACTTGGATAAAAAAAAGTTTAAGCCTTAATGTGAAAATAATTACCAAATTTAAGGACTAATTTAAATGAAAGAGTTCAAACCCTATCCTGAGAACAAGTATCATCAAAATATGGAGTTTCAACATTTATCCACCGTTGACAAATATTATTTGCATTGGAGTACATTACACTTGCCAAAAGTTAAATTGTTACTAGAATGTAGAATTTTGACTAAATCTGTTCATGGGTCAAGTAACTCGTCCATGCCTCCATCCAAAAAATAGGTTTGAATAAATTTTAAGTCTCGTTTTTTATATGGATCAGGCCTTGGGTAAGGATTTTTTTGGTCCGAGCCCGGCCCAATCTAAAAATATTATGTTATAAAAATACTATATTAATTATATATGTTAAATAAAAATTATATATATTTATATTAAATCACTAACCCAATAACAATTAAACCCATTACCCAAAACTTTAAAAAAAATTACCCAGCTAAATAGTCCATCCCAAAATATAAAATTTTAAAAATTATATTTAATACAGTAATGTAACGACCCAATAGTCAAATGTGTCAGGAAGTGTATTTTCAAGACTCCGTTTTCGTAAATTAGACTCGTAAATATTTATTAGAAATATTTACAAAGTTAGTTGTGTGGTTAATTAGGTTTTGGTTAGGTGAATTTGCATGAATTAGTAATTATGTATAAGGATTAAATTGCATAAATGGTGAAAATTGAATTATAGATTAAAAAATTAAAAGGACCAAAAGAGTAATTATGCCATTACTCATAAATGAGGGGCATAAGATAAATATTTATAAAATTTAAAGATAAAATATATATTATAATATTATAATTTATTTACTTAATGTTTAAGTATATAGATTATATTATAATAATAAAACAAATAAAGAAAGAAATAGAAATAGAAATAGAAAGAAACAAGCAAAAACGAAACAGAATGGAAAAGAAAGAAAAAAAAAAAGAGAGAGAGAGAGAGAGAAAAAAAAGGAGACGAAGGGCTTAGGAGTTTCAATTGTTTAAAGGTAAATTGGTCAGTTAATTAATTTTTTTTTGTAATTTTTATATTTTTGGAACCCCGTTATTAAATACTACCTGACCTATATCGAAATTTTAGAAATTATTAAGTTTTAAGTGTTGTCTATTTTGAATAATTTTAGTATTAGAGATTAAATTGATAGATTTTTAAGTTAGAAATGAAAAAAGATTGATTTGTAGAATAAATTGTAAATTTTAAATAATAGTGACTAAATTGTGAAAATTTAAAAATTAGGAATTTTTGTGAAAATAGGAAGTTGAATTTAGTCTAAAGTGGAATTTGCATGAAAATAAAGAATTAAATGTGAAGAATAAAAGTTAGTCTCTGTTTAAGGACTAAATTGAAATTTAGGCAATATTTGAGTAAAAATTGAAATATTCAATATGAAATTGAATTGTGTTGTGTTGTATTGATGATTTTTAATTATTTTAATTCCGTAGCTAAAGTCATACCGGAACCCTCGACCAAAATGGGGAAAGATAAAATCGACGAGAAATATGTAATGACCTAAATTTCACAGGCACCGGAAAAACAAGTCATAGGGCCTCCGTCTTAGTAAACCAAGTTAGAAAATAATTATTAGGAATAATAAAGAGTTTAGTAGTGTGCTTAATTAGGTTTTTAATAGGTGAATTTAGTTTAATTAAGAGCGATTGGAAGAAAGGACTAAACTGAATAAAAGGTAAAAATCTAATTATAGATTAAAAGAAAATATAAATGACCAAAATGAAAATATACCATTTGTTATTAGATGAGTCGGCAAACTTAGAAAAATCTAGGATTTTTCTTAGATTTTATGTATTATAAATTGTTATTATTATTAATTGTTATTATGACTTTCTATTAAAATATTATTATGATTATTATTATTATATTATGAAATAAAATAAAGTCATGACAAATGAATGGTGATGATAATGTACACTTGTAATAAATTAAATGTGTACAATTATATATATATGGTTAGTTATAAAATAGATATTTAATGTAAATATATTATAATATATTAAGTTAATATAAAATAAATAAAACAAATGAACAATAAAAGAAAGGAAACAAAAGAAAGAAGAAAAGGATAGCATAAGCATTCAAAAGGAGCAGGAAGAAAAGGGGAAAGAAAATAAAAAGGAGAAATTAGGGTTTTGAAGCTTTAAACTTTAATAGGTAAGTTAATTAAGTCATTTTCTCTTAATTTTGATATTGTATAAGCTTTAAAACAAGGTTTTGATGAAACTAAGTTGATATTTTGAAAGTTTATAGGTTTTTAATCATGGTTCATGTTGGATAAAATGATAAATTAAGGATTTAATTGAATGAATTTTAAGTTAGAATTGAAAAAAATAGATAAAATTGTAAAGTAGGCTATAAGTTTTATGTTGTAATGATTAAATTGAAAGAAACTTGAGATTAAGGTTTTACTATGAATATTTGATAGTTAAGGTGATTACGATAGAAAATTGAATAGAAATAAAATATGAATTGAGTTGTAAAAAAATAAGTGAATTTAATTAGGAATAAATTGAAAATAGTATAGAAGTTGAGTAGAAATTCTATTATTTATTATAAAATAATTTTGAAATTAATAGTGTAAATTATTATTAATTTTCGTAGCTGGTAAAGAACTCGAAGCATCGACACCGAAAGGAAAAGAAAAAGTCATCGAGGAGTAGTCGAACAAATCCGGATTTGTATTACTATATTTCAAGTTATTTGTTATTAAATATTAAAATTTAAATTTACATGTATGGTAAGTAAAATTTTAAGGTAAGTATTAATATTGAATTATATGAATTTGTGTTATATGAATATGTATTGAAATGTGAATTGTATGTGAATGGATATGGAAAGTGAATTGAATCGAACCATACATCGAAATGAAATTGAATTCTATATGATAGTGAAATCGAAATTGAGAAATGAATTGAAATACCCTATTAACTAATTGGGCTAAGTCGGATAAAATTGGCATGCCATAGGATTTAGAAGAGTACAGGATTTATCGACTTTGCTGATCAGGCACTTTATGTGCCGTATCAGGCACCTCGTGTGTCGTTTTAGACACTTTAAGTGTCGTATACTGATCAGGTACTATGTACCGTTTTAGGCACAATGTGTCGTATTGATGTGTTTGGGTTAGAATCCGCGTATTCGTCAAAGTCAAGAGTGTTAATAGGGTGTATAATTGAAATGAGGAATTTAAATAAATTTGATTGATTGTGCTATCGAATACTAAAATGAATGAGGAAAATTGAAATGTGAATCGAAATTGAGATTGGAAATGGAAAAACATGAACTAATTGTTCATGTAGTAAATGTAATTGTAACGCCCCAAAATTATTGTATTTGATTCCGTGTCTTTATGACACAAAATACCTGTTTGTTTTAGTGGTTAATTGCTCTGAGTGTGTGTGGAAGGTCTCAAGTTTAAGCCTTGCTTTGGCCAAAATTTTTGTTTTCATGTGAATAAAGCCTTACTCTTGTTCACTAAGTTAATGTCAGAATGGGCCTACTGGTCTAGTAGCTAAGATGTGTGTTGAAGTGTCAAGTGCTTGGAGGTTTGGAGTTTGAGTCCCTGCATGAGCAAGGGAATTATTTTTGCTGGAAGTCGTGTGAGTGTTTGAGTAAAATGGGATTCTGAGTAGTGGAATTTAGTAGGAGTTGTGTAAAGAAATCTGAAGAGATTTCTGATGAGTGGTTTCCAAAATAATCATTCGATTTATTTTGATTACTTTCAAATTCTATTTTTTTTTCTTTCCTTCTTTCTTTCCCCAAGTTTCTATCGTTTCTTTCCTCTCATCACCTTCTCTTTTTCCCAAAAATTCCATCACCATATTGACGTTTTACCTCCTTTGCATCAGCCGATTTTTGGTAGTTTTCTCCTCGTCCTCTTTCGATATTCATTCTTATTCATTGGTAAGTGATGACTGTACCGACTTCTTTTCGTTTTGTGGTTGGTTCACTAAGAGGGGCTGTTATGGTTCTTTTTGTTAGGCTAAGGACATTAACCGATCAGTATCGCTGTTGAGATTGAAGCTTAGGACTCGGGTCGTTATCGGTAAGATTTGAGATTTTTGGTTTGTAACAATTTGGATTTAGTATCAGTGTAAGTGACTAAAATGGGCCTTTGAATTGTCGATTATAGGTTCTGGAAGGCCAGAAGATCGTTTTAGCTTCATTGGAAACTATGTGTGTACCCGAATCACTGAAATCGCAATTCGGCGAAAAGCTAAAAAGTGTACTATTGATGCCACACGGGTTTGTGGTCGCCCGTGTGGTAGGCCGTATGGCTGGACACGACCGTGTGATCAATGAACCAGGCTATGTGCGCAAAACACATGGGTATTACACGGCCGTGTGATGGCCAGCGAGGACGTGTACGAGACACAGGCTGGACCAATTGGGCCATGTGGGCCACACGGGCGTGCAGGCCCACACGGGTGAACCACACGGCTGTGTGGAATTTGGGCCAGGCAGTGTGATCCACACGGCCAAGGCCAATATGGGTCATGTGGGCCATACGAGTGTGTGGGGTCACACGGGCAGCCTAACACGGGCGTGTGAGCCCATTATACTAATTTGTTTGAAAAGGTTACACGGGTCGCCCGAGACGACTGTGGACCTACTATAGGGTCAGTAAGCCACACTTAGACCCCTAATTGTATGGAATGACTGCATGACTGATAGATGATATTGAGCATGATTTAATTGCACTAAACTGCTACTGTATGTACTGATATCATGACATGACATGTATAATTGTATAATGCATTGCATTGGGTTGGGATAATATGATTGGTGGAAGTGTACTGTAATGGCAGCTCTGTTGCAAATCACTGATGGCTTTAAGCCTACTGTTATACTGGCAGCTATGCTGCAAATCCTGTTTAGTGCCGCAACCGGTGCTAATTTGTAAGTGTAGGGATGGATGGGTGATTTATTCCACACAGAAATGCAGGATTGGACAGGAGATGGTGTATAGTGGATAGTTGGGTAAGACTTGCATACTGTACACTGCATTACTGATTTCTGATATTGTTATGGGCTAAGGCCCTACTAATACTGCTACTGTTACTGTCACCGTTATTGAATTGTAATGGGTTATGGCCCATTACTTACTGTACTGAGATGGGCTAAGGCCCAAACTGATACTATTACTAAGAAGGGCCTAGGCCCAATCTGTTACTGTTTGCATTCTGTTTGCATGACTGCATGGGGATTACACACTGAGTTTTCATAAACTCACCACTTTGTTTTTACTGTACAAGTAATCCCCAGTCTTAGGCGGATCAGTGCAGCGAAGGACTCTGTGGTGGCCACACATTCGCATTTATTACCATACTAGATTACGTTTTCTTTTAACTATTATCATTTGGGTATTTTTATTGTAATATGGCCATTATGAATTTTTCCTTGATTTGGGATTTATTTTTCGTTGATTTGATTTATAACTGCTAGTGATAGGAAAATGTTGGTTTTCAAAAGAAACAATCATTTTATCAAACCAACACAATTGTATTTTGTTCCGAAGCTTCCGCAAAGTAAAATGTTTTGGAACTAATTATAAATTTACAACGTCTTGAAAATGGATAACATTTTTGAAACAACATAAGCTAACGAATAATTTCTAAAATAAGGAAATGGGCTTTTGCGATGACTTAGTTTTCGAAAGCACTACCATGTGGCATTACCAGATTCGGCCATAATGTCTAGGTCAGGTTTGGGGTGTTACAGTAATTGAAATTATGACATAGATGAAATTGATGCATAACTAAAGCATAATGTTATTGTTAATATAGCATAAGTAGAAATGTATGATAAATTCAATTGATATATATATACATACACATTTATTAATTGTCTTTTATTTAGTTATTTATAATTTGAATTATAGTAATACCACTGAGTATTTCTAATACTTAGCGTACAGTTGTTTTCCATGTGCAGGCTAGGTAAAGTTAAAGTTCGGTCCAGTATCCGAGTCACTCCCGACCTCAGCTCCATTTTGGTGATGTAATCTATCTTTTGGTAAATGTAGCATGTACTAGGTTTTGGTATTGGTCACTTGTATATGTTTTGTAATTTTGGTTGTAAAGAATGGTATTTAAAGTTAAAGTTGGGACTTAATAAAATGGTATAATATGTGCTAACTTTTGAATTGAAATGAATGAATGGAATACAAGTTAAATTTTGAATGGTATTATGAATATTCATTGAGTAAATTATTAATGAGTCAATGTTTAGGTATAATTAAGTATGTTTAAATATGAAAATGTATTGGTTGATATGTTAGTTGCAATTTAGTTTTGGTTTGAAATTGTAGGGAAGCTAATTTAGTGTTTGAGGCTCATATGGAATTCCACACGGGCATGTGTACTGGCCGTGTGTCCCCTGCATCTTAAAATGTGAAATCAAGATATCACACGAGCTAGACACGGCCGTGTGTCCTGGCCATGTGAAGGACACGGGTCTAGCATGGCTGTGTGATACAGTCATGTAAAAATTGCTTAAAAATGGTAAAAAACCAAGTTACCACACGGCCTAGCCACATGGGCGTGTGCCTAGGCCGTATGGCCCTCTGTTTCTTATTAGATTGCAAGTCAGCCTGCCACATGCCCTGAAGACATTGCCGTTTGAGCCACACGGGCTGGCCATACGGCCGTGTCCCAAGTCACACGGGCGTGTGCCCCTACTTTTCATGAATTTTTTTGAGTTTTCTAAAGTTTCCGATTTAGTCTCAAATCATTTCCTAAGCATGTTTTGGGCCTCGTAGGCCCATATTAAGGACTTTATGATAGAATTTGAAAAGTTTAAAATTGAAACGAAAAATTGTGATTCAGTTTTGTACGATAGCTACTGTTTAAGTCCGGTAATGCCTCATAACTCTGTTCCGGCGACTGTTTGGGGTTGGGAGGTTTTACAGAATAGCTCAGAATTACTTATTTGTATTTTTATAATTCGAATTTAGTAAATAATTATTATAATTCAATTTAATATATATGGTAAGTGTTGAGGTGAGAATTATTGTGTTTTGCAATTGAAATGGATTGATTTAGTATGTGATGAATTTATTAAATTTATATTCATTGAATTCATATATATATATTAAATATATTGATTATTTGAATTGAAATGAATATTGGTTGTATTTGAAAAGTTAAATTAAACCCTATTAACAATATCGGACGGAGTCAGATATAGATGGCATACCATAGGATTGGAAGAGTTCAGGGATTTCTTCTACTTCAAGTCGATGAGACACTAGGTGTCAATTTACTACTACGGATTAATTCGATGAGGCATTGGGTGCCAATTTACTTCGGTTTAGCCGATGAGACACTGGGTGTCAACTTATTACTTCAAATTATCCGATGAGGTACTGGGTGCCAAACTGGTGCGTTTTGGTTGGATCTGTGTATCCATCCGAGTCTGAGTCGTGTTAATAGGGGTAAATGAATAATAAAGTTTTATGATTGATATTGAAATGACATGGTATGAGAAATGGAAGTGAAATAGTGAATTGAAAATAGAATATGAAATATGTTGCAAATATATGGAATATATGAGTTATATACTCATGAAATTAATATGGAAAGGATAATGCAATTGTATAAAGAAATGTGAAATAAATTGTGAAAAGCTATTTATATAACAAGTATGAGAATTAAGATGTTGTGAAACAAATGAAATGTAATATGGTTATTGTAATATTTAGATTGTATATTTGTGATTTCATATCTTTTGACATTTGGATTATAAAAATACCACTAAGTTTTTACTCAGCGTACAGTTTTGCTTTCCGTGCACAGGTTAGGTACTTAATTTTGATCGCTGATTCAGCATCTAACAACGGTCCTGAACTCAAACGTGGTGATGTTTATCCTTTTGTGTCGGTATGTACCTAGGGTGTCTAACTATTAATCATTTTGTGGAATGATTGTAAATAAGATTATAAGTTAATATTGGTTGTTTATATACATATAAATATGTGTTTATATTAAGGTCATATTATGGCATGTTTAAGTTAATGTTTAAATGAACATGAAATAGGCAAAATAGATTGAATTTGGCATGTTTACAAATTAGACTTGAATGATACTTTGATGATATGATTTGATGATATAATTGTGGTACCAATGAAGGTACATTGGTTAGGCACCTAGGATGTATGAGTTTGATTGGTTTTGACGTGAATATTATATGATATAAAATGTTTTGAAATTATGTATGTTTGATCGGTAATGCTCTGAAATCCTATTCCAGCAACAAATATAGATAGGGGTGTTATAATTTAATGGTATCAGAGCTTTACAGGTTTAGCTGATTCTCAGACTAAATCGAGTTCAGAATTGAGTCTAGAGGTACATGCCATAATTGAGTCGAATTGAGTTGGGATTTAGATACTAATATATATTTGTTTTTGTTTTATAGTTGAAAATGTCGGATGATTATATTAATGATGTTGATCAAGAGATGTATACCGGAGACGATGTCTCCAATGAGTTAACTGAAACTGACTTGGAAACACCAAGTGTTAATTCAGTTAGTACTCAACAACCTAACGTTGGATGTGGTAATATTGGGGAAAGAAATGATTCACAATTACTTAAAGCTACTGCTTATGCTCTTCAACCTGTGGCGGGAACCACATCCGCTATGACATCTGCACTTACTGTTCATCGATCTTCGATTAAATAATTGCATAAATACGGTGCGATTGAATTTTTAGGATTGAAAGGAGTTGATCCTTCTGTAGCTAAAATTTGGATTGAATCCACTAAATGCATCTTGCAACAATTTGAATACAACTCGTGTGAAAGTGTAATCTACTGCAAAGAGAAGCATATACCTAGCGGCAGTCAGTGACACACATGTACCTGCAAAGCAGGTAATTGGGAATTTTTCCAAAAGGAATTTTAAAAAAATATGTGGGTGAATTATATATTAAGACAGAAAAGAAGAGTTTTTTATGCTGAAAAAAGGTGAAATGTCTTTTGTTGATTGTGAACGAGAATTTTTGCGACTTTGTAGGTATGCTATTGAGTTTGTGCCAAATGAAATTGACAGTTACAAACGATTTTTGCGTGGTCTACACAATGAGTTTCGAGTATAGTTGGTATAGCATAGAATTATTGAGTTTGCAAATTTGGTGGAATAGGCAAGAATGATGGAACGAGTTCTGGGTTTTGATAAAAAGATTGAGAATACTCGTATTATTGGAAAGCGTGCTGGAGTTGTGAGTTCAAATCTACAACCAAAGAGATCAAAAGAATTTCGTGGTAGCTGGAGATCAAATTTTAAGTAAGATAGAACTGATAAAAATTGTGATAAACAACCGACTGTGTCTACGGGTAGTGTGCGAGGCCCATCTAGGGATACTGATATTCTGGATTGTGAGCACTGTGGGAAAAAACACCGTGGTGAATGTTGGAAATTAACTCAAGGTTGTTTCGCTGTGGATCTACAAAACATTTTGTTAGAGATTGTCTGAAGAACGAGAATGTTACACCTATTACTTCTCAGAGATCTATACTTGCTTTTAGAGGTCGTGGGTTGAGTCGAAGTGGTTCATTTTCGAGAAGTGGTGCTAGAAAGGGAAATGATGTCATTACTCAACAATCGAAGGCTAGGACACCAGCTCAGGCTTATGTTGTGCGGACTCGTGAGGATGGTGATGCTAATGATGTTATGACAGGTATACTTTATTACATTCAAAACTTGTTTATGCTTTGATAGACCCGGGATCTTCACATTCATATGCTAATACTAAATTAGTTAAGTCAGGAAATTTAAGACCTGGGACGTCTAGAGTATTAATAGAGGTGTCTAGTCCATTAGGACAATCTATGTTAGTGGATCAAGTGTGTAGGAGATGTCCGTTAATGATACAAAATATGATTAGTGGATCAAGTGCATAAGAGATGTCTGTTAATGATACAAAATATGATCTTCCCTATTGATTTATTAATAATGTCGTTTGGTGATTTTAATATGATTTACGGAGCACGGGGTGATTCTGGATTGCTGTAAAAAGAAGTTTCTTATTCAAAGTGAAAATGGTGATAAGATTGAGGTGAATGGTATTTGAACAAGTGGTTCAATCGTATCATTTTAGCAATTCGAGCTAATAAACTTCTTCATCAATGTTGTAAAGCTTTTCTAGCCTATGTCATCAATTCAAACTCTATTGATAGCCAGTGCAGTACAATTCAAACTATTTGTGAATTCCTCGATGTATTTCTCGAGAAATTACCGAGATTACCACTATATCGAGAGGTTGAGTTTACAATTAAAATGTTTTCTGGTACGCTCTGGTGTCAATGCCCCCTATCGTATATCACCTACGGAGTTGAAAAAAATTAAAAGTACAATTGCAAGACTTATTGGATCGTGGTTTTATACGCCATAGTGTATCGCCTTGGTGAGCTCTAGTGCTTTTTATCAAAAAAAAGATGGTTCGACGCAACTTTGTATAGACTATCTGCAATTGAATAAATTGACAATTAAGAATCGATATCCTCTACCCCATATTGATGACTTATTTCATCAACTAAAAGGAGTTAATGTCTTTTCAAAGACTGATTTGAGATCAGGTTACTATTAGTTGAAAGTGAAAGAAAGTGATATACCGAAGATGACATTTCATACACAGTATGGTCATTATGAATTTTTAGTGACGTATTTTGGATTGACGAATGCTCTGGCAGCATTTATGAATCTCATGAATCGAATTTTCCAACTATATTTGGATCAATTTGAGGTAGCTTTTATTGATGATATTTTAGTCTGTTCGAAATCTGAATCTAAGCATGAACAACATCTTAGAACTGTTTTGCAAGTGTTACGAGAGAAATATTTATAAGAAAAGCTTAGTAAGTGTGAATTTTAGTTATCAGAGGTTGTATTTTTGGGTCATGTCATCTCAGCAGATGGAATTAAAGTTGATCCGAAAAAGATAAAGGCAATTGTTCAGTGAAAAGTACCAAGGAATGTGTCAGAGGTTCGTAGTTTTCTTGGACTAGCTGGTTATTACTGAAGATTTGTAAATGGATTTTTGAAGATAGCCTTGCTGATGAAAAAGTTGTTGCATAAGAATGTTCAGTTCGTTTGGGATGATCAGTGTCAATAAAGTTTTAAGAAATTAAAGTAGATGTTGACTGAAGCGCCAATTTTGACCTTACCAGAATCAGGAAAGGATTTTGTTGTTTATAGTGATGCTTCCTTGAGCAGTCTTGGTTGTGTTTTGATGCAAGACAGGAAAGTGATTGCTTATGCATCTCAAACCAGCTGAAGCCACATAAATGTAATTATCCGACACACAATTTAGAGCTAGCTACTGTGGTTTTTGCTCTAAAGATCTGGAGACATTATTTATACAGTGAATCATTAGAGTCTTAAATACTTTCTATCTCAAAAGGAGTTGAATTTGAGATAGCATTGTTGGGTTGAGCTTCTGAAAGATTTTGATTGTGTTATTGATTACCACCCTGGTAAAGCTAATGTTGTAGCTAATGTGTTGAGTAGAAAAGCAGCGATTGAATTACGAGCAATGTTTGCTCAACTCAGCATTAATGATGATGGAAGCTTATTAGTTGAATTAAAAATCAAACTGGTGACATTTGGTTGGATCAAGTCAGCGTAGTTAAAAGATGACAAGTTGGCAAAGAAAAGAGAAATGGTTCAGAATGGTACATTATAAAATTTTAGCAGTGATGATTATGGTTGTTTGAGATTTCATAACCAAATATGTGTTCCAGATGTTTTTGAATTAAAAGAGTTGATACTTCATGAAACTCATGATAGTCCTTTTGCTTTGCATCCTGGAGGAACGAAAATGTACCGCGATCTATGAGAATCTTTTTAGTGACCAGGAATGAAAAGAGATATGGTCAAGTATGTGGCTAAATGTTTAACTTGTCAGCGAGTTAAGGCAGAACATCAAGTTCCTACCGGATTACTTCAGCCTATTGCTATTCCTAAATGGAAATTAGATTGTATCACAATGGATTTTATAACAGGGTTACCTTTATTGGCAAGTAAGAAAAATGCTACTTGGGTGATTGTTGATCGACTTACGAAATCGGCTCATTTTATTGCAGTCAGGACTAATTGGTCACTTCAAAAGCTTGTTGAAGTTTATATTCAAGAAATTGTGAGATTATATAGTGTTCCTATGTCGATAATTTCTGATCGGGATTCGCGGTTTACTTCGAGATTTTAGAAACAATTGCATGAATTTCTTGGTACATGTGTAACATCCTTAACTAGTATTCGTCGCCAGATTAGGGTTACGGAGCATTACTAGACTTATCACATAAATAATCATTCATTTCACATCCATAATCCATATCCACACATAAATCATTCACATACATTCATATAGTCCATAACACGAGCCTTCGAGTGCCAAATTAGAAATTTAAAACAATTTGGGACTAATCCGAGAACTTGAGAAAATTTTAAGAAAACATTGAAAATTTTCAAATACAAGAGACACACGCCCGTGTAGCCAGACACACGGCCACAAGACATGCCCCGTGTCATAGGCCGTGTGGACATTTGAAATGGGATTACATGGTCATGTCCCAGACAGTCTCCAACCCCGTGTAACTCTCTGACTTGTGTCACACGGCCAACCACATTCCCGTGTGACTAGCCCGTGTAATTCACTGACTTGTTTTCATTAAAAACTAAAGGGAACACACGGCCATATCACCTGACCGTGTGTCACACACAGCTGAGACACACGCATGTGTCTCTGCCCATGTAGACGAAAATAGGCTAGGTTACAAGCCACATTTCTCACCCAATTTTTGGTGCCAACCTACACACTTTAATAACACATAACTACAACCAAATTAGGCACTCAAACCAACCTAAAATCAAGCCTAAACATGCAATTTCCATGTACACAATAAGATGTCCAAAAGCACATACATTTGCTTACTTAAACACATACCAAACTTGATTCAAAAGCTACCTAAATGGTCATTAGCATATGGTCACTTTTATGCCTATCACATAACCTATATGCCAATTCTAAATCTCAACCATTTGGAACTCAAATCACCAATTTAAAACCAAGGCATTCACCTAGCAATTATAGACCAAAGATCAAAGACCATTTGTACATATTTATATAACCAAACTTATCAAAATGAGCCAAATCTCATGGCTAACCATATTACCAAAACATACAACAATTACAAGCCAAATCAATTGGCTATATCCATTACAAACATTTAGACCGTATAAACCACAATACCTATACATACCATATAACCACAAGGCCTATACATGCCATATAACCAAAATATACAAGTTCATAAGTACCAAAACAATAGCTAAATAGTGTGATGAGATCTCCGACGACTTTCAATCCAAGCGAGCTTCTGAATCACTATAAAACACGGAAAAGCAAACAAAGTAAGCTATGAAGCTTAGTAAGCTCGTACGGCTAATAATTATAATATATCAAGTAAATATAAATAAATTTCATTCAATTTAACAATTAATGTAACGCCCTCTTACCCGAGACCGTCACCGGAGTCAAGCTTGAGGTGTTACTAAACTTAATTTACCATTTAAACAACTTTAAACCATTTATTTTAACTTTCGGAATAAGCTGTCTTTCTGCGTCATGGTCACTCAAAAAATCATATCTTGAGTTACGAAACTCAAAATTAAGATCCGTAAATTTTCCCTGAAACTAGACTCATATATCTATCTATTAATTTTTTTCTAGAATTTTTGGTGTGGCCAATTAGTACAGTTTATTAGTTAAATTTTCCCCTGTTTTAGTGTTTGACTGCTCTGACCTATGTTCACTACGAACCACTTTTCTCTCTATACAGAATTCAAAAGGCTATGCCATTTATTTATATTAAAACTAGACTCAATAAGGAATCTGTAAATATATAGCATGACTCCTAATTATTTTTGTACAATTTGTAGTGAATTTCCAAATAGCTCTGGCCCTGTTTCACTAAAACTCAAATATCTCATAACATATAACTCCTTTACTTGTTTCGCTTCTTCCATATGAAAGTAAACACATTAAGCTCCAATTTCATATTTAATTCATCACCTAATTTGGTTCCTACTATTTTTAGTGATTTTTCAAACTCACGTCACTGCTGTTACAATATTCTGTTTTATGACAAATTTTCACTTTTCTATGGAAATTCATGAACTATTAACACTTTGAACATACATGGTCTCATACATGATCTAAATTAACCATTCCAAGGACTAATCATTTTCAGGCATTTTCTCAACCAAACCACAACCATATCGCAAGATTAATTACACAAAACAAGTATATTGCTATACATGCCATATTTGAGTTATACAAGCCATTTTACCAAACTAGTTCTTCGGATAGTGTGAACGAGCCTTCGACCTATCCCGATTCCCAAGCCGGCTTGTCCAAAACTACAATGAATGGAAAGGAGGGAGTAAGCATAAATGCTTAGTAAGTTCACATGCAAATAACAAGTAACATAGCAAAGCAATTCTTCCAAATAACACTAGCATGGTATCACCAAAACATATATCACATTTCTAATCATCATTCATCATCTTACCACATTATTATTGTTGTATCAAGTTTCAACCCGAGGGTTAAGTACATACCTGTTCAAAGTGTCCATTTCACAACACTTATTAAAATGATACTTGCCTCTTGAGTGTTCTTCCATTTCGCTAGAATTTTACCCGTTGAACACCTCAGAATATAACTCGGATACATGGATAATTTGCACATAAGTGCCACATATATAATCAAGTAACCATGTAACCCGCCCATAAGCGAACTCAGACTCAACTCAATGAGCTCGGGCGCTCGCATCCATAAGTGAACTCGGACTCAACTCAACGAGTTCGGATGCCTAGTTACATTTCACGAACTCGGACTCAACTCAACGAGTTCAGACATTTGCATCCATAAGTGAACTCGGACTCAACTCAACGAGCTCGGATGCCCAACCATCCTAGTGACATGTCACTTGTATCCTAATCTATTCCCAAGGTTCAAACGGGATTTTCCTCAATCACACATTTCCCAGTCGTTCTCTTCGGAATATCGGAACTAATACGTTGCTTGCATCTCATACTTATCAATTTAATCACATACTTTTCATACCAATACATAATATTTCACAAAGCATAATATTCACAATAACAAGTATCATATCATATAAATAGCATTAAATCACTTAAAATAGCAATTATGTGACATTATTTACACATGAACTTACCTCGGTACAAAATATAGAAATTTTGCAATTTAGTCCACAATCTTTTCTTTTCCTCGATCAAGGTTGATTCCACATCTTTCTTGATCTAAAATAACACATTTAGCTTATTTAATACTCACATTTATCAAAAAAGTCCTTAACTCTAACTTTGTCAAAATTACGAATTTGCCCCTAAACTTTTACATATTTACGCTTTTGCCCCAAAGCTCGGAAATTAAACTTTATCCCAAATTCTTATGTTCTAGGACATGCTGATCATTTATTTACCATTAGCAACCTCAAATTCCAACTACAACATGCACTTATGAACAATAGGTATTTTTACCGATTAAGCCGTTTTACTCGTTTTTACTTAAAACCGAGTAGCACAAGTTGTCTAACATAATTTAAAACCTCATATTCTATCATAAAACACCAAAATAAACAAATTTCACCTATGGGTATTTTTCCAAATATGAACCCTAGGTTGAATTATTGCTAGCATAAGCTAAATCAAGTTACCGGGACTCCGAAAACGTAAAGAACATTAAAAATGGGGCTTGGAATCACTTACTATTGAGCTTGGAAGCTTGAAACAAACCCTAGCTATAGAGAACCCTTGAAATTTCGTGGTAATGAATAAGATGGACATATTTTGCATCTTTTTCCCTTTTTTAATCTTTTAATTACCAAATGACCAAAATACCCTTCCTTACTAAACTTTCAAAAATTCCCCCCATGTCCAATTTTTGTCCATGAACTTAGAATTTGGTCAAATTTCTATTTAAGACCTTCTAATTAATATTCCAAAGCAATTTCATACTAAAAACTTCTAGAATGCAAGTTTTGCAACTTATTCGATTTAGTCCCTAATTTCAACTTAAGCACTTTATGCATAGGATTTCTTCACGAAATTTTCACACCATCATGTAATCACTTCATAAACATCATAATAATAATAAAATAATTATTTCTATCTCGGATTTATGGTCACAAAACCACTGTTCCGATTAGGCCCTAATTCGGGATATTACAATTAACACATTGCCATAACCATATGAATCATATTTGAATTCATCATCTATCACTTACTCATCATATGAATTCATGAACCATTCGGAAAAATGTCGGATACTCGGGTATCGCACATTAAGTGCCATATGTGTGGTTAAACCACCTATATCACATCTCATATACATGCTAACTCTCGAGCTATCACTGGGTCTACTCACACAAGCTGACGGTCAAGACATAGCTACACGGTGCTGCTCACACAAGCTGTCGAGTAACCGCAACACATGCTGGTAAACTCAGCCACTGATAGGATGTACAGGACCAGCATTCGAATCGCATAATCACGGTAAACCTTAATGACATGTCATTTGTATCCTATCTGTTCCTAAAGTTCAAACAGGATCTATTCTCTGTCGAAGCCTTGTCGATAACTTTCGCAGATGTCATTTTATCATAATCACATAATTTAAGCATTTAAGCACATGTAATACAAAGCTTATTAATCATACAAACTTACCTCAAATGTATACGAATGAAAATCGAGCTATCAATCCAATACTTTGTTTTTCCCCCAATCGAGCTATCAATCCAATACTTTGAACAATACTTTGTTTATTTCTATTTCTATTTCTTTTTCTTTTTTTATTTGTTTTATTATTATAACGTAATATATATACTTAAACATTAAGTAAATATATTATAATATTATAATATATATTTTATCTTTAAATTTTATAAATATTTATCTTATGTAGCCTCATTTATGAGCAATGGCATAATTATCAAACCAATCGAGACGAAGGCCTTAGGGGTTTCAATTGTTCAAAGTTCAATTGGTTAGTCAATTTAATCCATGTTCTTGTAATTTTTATGTTTTTGGAACCCCAGTGTTAAATACTACTCGACCTATGTCGAAATTTTAGAAATTATTGAGTTTTAAGTATTGTTTATTTTGAATAATTTTAGTATTAGGGATTAAATTGATAGATTTTTAAGTTAGAAATGAAAAAGGATCGAATTGTGGAATAAATTGTAAATTTTGAATAATAGGGACTAAATTGTGAAAATTTAAAATTTAGGAATTTATGTGAAAATAGGGATTTGAATTTAGTCTAAAGTGGAATTTGCATGAAAATAAAGAATTAAATGTGAAGAATAAAAGTTAGTCTCGATTTAGGGACTAAATTGAAATTTAGGCAATATTTGAGTAAAAATTAAAATATTCAAATATGGAACTGAATTGTGTTGTATTGATGATTTTTAATTGTTTTAATTCTGTAGCTAACATCGTACCGGAACCCTCGACTAAAAAGGGGAAAGATAAAGTCAACCAGGAATAGCTCGGAATTTCTGGTTTGTATTTCTATAATCCGAATTTAGTTGTTAATTGTTATAATTCAATTTAATGTATATGGTAAGTGTTGAGGTGAGAATTATTGTGCTTTGCAATTGAAATTGATTGACTTAATATGTGATGAAATTATTGAATTTATATTGATTGAATTGATATATATATATATATATATATATATTGATTATTTGAATTGAAATGAATATTGGTTATATTTGAAAAGTGAAATTAAACCCTATTAACAATATCGGGCTGAGTTCGATATAGATGGCATGCCATAGGATTGGAAGAGTTTAGGGATTTCTTCTACTTCAAGTCGATAAGACACTAGGTGTCAATTTACTACTTCGGATTAATTTGATGAGGCACTGGGTGCCAATTTACTTCAGTTTAGCCGATGAGACACTGTGTCAAATTATTACTTCAATTATCCGATGAGGCATTGGGTGTCAAACTAGTGTGTTTCTGTTGGATCCATGTATCCGTCTGAGTCCGAGTCGTGTTAATAGGGGTAAATGAATAATAAAGTTTTATGATTGATATTGAAATGGCATGGTATGAGAAATGAAAGTGAAATAGTGAATTGAAAATAGAATGTGAAATGTGTTGCAAATATATGGAATATATGAGTTATATACTCATGAAGTGAATATGGAAAGAATAATGCAATTGTATAAAGAAATGTGAAATAAATTGTGAAAAGCTATTTATATAGGAAGTATGAGAATTGAGATGTTGTGAAACAAATGAAATGTGATATGGTTATTATAATATTTAGATTGTATATTTGTGATTTCATATCTTTTGATATTTGGATTATAGAAATACTACTGAGTTTTTACTCAGCGTACGGTTTTGTTTTCCGTGCGCAAGTTAAGTACTTAATTTTTATCACCGATTCGGCATCCAACAACGATTCCAAACTCAAACGTAGTGATGTTTATCTTTTTGTGTCGACATGTACCTAGGGTGTCTAACTATTAATCATTTTGTGGAATGATTGTAAATAAGATTATAAGTTAATATTGGTTGGTTATATACATATAAAAATGTGTCTATATTAATGTCATATTATGACATGTTTAAGTTAATGTTTAAATGAAACATGAAATAGGCAAAATAGATTGAATTTGGCATGTTTACAAATTAGACTTGAATGATACTTTGATGATATAATTTGATGATATAATTGTGGTACCAATGAGGTACATTAGTTAGGCACCTATAATGTATGAGTTTGATTGATTTTGACTTGAATATTATATGATATGAAATGTTTTGAAATTATGTCTGTTTGATCAATAATACTCCGAAACCCTATTCCGACAACGGATGTAGGTTAGGGGTGTTATAAGTAAAATATTTATTATATTTATTTATATATTTTAATATAATAAAACATTTATTATATTTATAGTAGTGTTTTTTTAATATAAATATTTTTTAATGTGTTAAAAAAACTTTTATTTTTAGCATTTTTTAATACCATTGAACAAATCCATTGACACAAATAATGCATGGGAGAAAATTGAGTTATTTGGGGCCGAAGGATTGATCGGGCGAACTACTAATTTTTGGATACGAGATATCCATCTTAATTGCTATGGACGCATTTGCCCAATTAACATGTTTGAAGGGATCAATGTTGAACTTATTAGATCCTTAGCAATTTATGCTAGGATTGGTCATTAAGGGTCTCTAGAAAGTTTATTTTATAAAATTATTAATAAAAAAGTTATTATATTTTTAAAAAATATATTTTTAAATAAAAATTAATTAAAAAATTTACATTTTTAAATTGATTCAGATTTAAACAAAAACAAATAACTCATTTTTTAAATCAAACCCAACAAAAACTTGAAAAATTGATTTAAATACCCCCAATTCAAACTTAACTCGTTCATAAGCACCTAAAACTTTTAATATCACACTATTAGCTAGGAATCTACTTCAGTTTTTTTCTTTTTGGGCCGAATCGGTTTAGGAACTAGTAGGAGCCGCCGCCGCCGCCTAAGCAAAACACAAAAGCAAAGCCCCCATGATCACCACTCTTTCTCATCGAATTCCAGTTATTTCAAAGCTAAAATACGAAACAGAAAGGGAATGGGTCACAACAAGCCCCGGCGTTTCAAAACCCATAACTCTCATCGGGGACAGTCTAGCAGAAACCATCAATTCCAAAGGTTCTTTTTTGTTTTTGTTTTTCAATTCACTTTTAAACCAATCTAATTTCAAAATCAATCTTCTAACTTTTATTCTTCCTTTATTGCTGTACTTTTCCAGGGAAGATGAATCTCTCCCACATGATCAACGTACTAATTCCATAACCATATCTTCATTACTTCAATTGTTTTGTTTTTCTTAAAAGTTTGTTTGGATATATCATGTGTTTGATGTTTTGCCACTGTTAATTGCTTTTTTTCTATTTTCCTTCTCCATGCAGCTCCCGAAGAGGAACCCAATGTTCCTAAAGTTCAACTTGCTATGTGGGTTTGTATTTTTCTCCTACTTCTTTTTTGGTTAACTGTTATTGAAATTAATTTTTTTGGCTAGCTTTAATGGAAGTTTTTATGTGTTCGTAGAATTTGTGATAGGGAACTTTTGTTTGATCAGAATGTGTTTGATAACTCATATTATCTATTAACAGGAAATTTTCACAAACAAGTTTTGAACGGGACTAATCAATTTAAATGCAGAACATGTCGCAGTTTTATATTTGAACTATATTTTTCCACTAAAGAAGAGATATTTAAATTACTTCTTTTTAATTTTTTATTTAGAACTATCCAAAATAATAATAAAAAATATTAGGTTAATAAGGTTTAAATCGTGAAATGAATAGTTTCTCAAAATTAAATATTTCCAGCTACAAATAGTGTAATTATATTGAGTACTTAATTTTCAGTAATATACTAAACAATTTTTATAAAACAATTTTGATACTTAAATTTTAACACTTAACTTTTCAGTTTATTAAACACACTTAAAGTTTTCAGTTTATCAAAGAACATCTTATTCTTTAATATCATTTTTTTTTTTTAAAAAATGCCTTTTCCTTAAAAAGTGGCTTCTATGGATTGATGACTTCAAGCATATTGCTATCACAATGGTAATTGCCAGCAATGCCAAGTCATTGTCTTCTTTAGCTTTGCTTATTATTTTGAATTCGTGATCAAATCGTTCTTAAAATGGTGTTTGACAGTTGGCCTTTTGATTTTCTTTTTTCTTTAATAATTGCTTGCATGGATTACCCTCATTGTTTTCTTCTTGTTGACTCAGGATTTTGGACAGTGTGATGCAAAAAGGTGCACTGGGCGCAAACTTGCAAGATTTGGGTTGTTGAAAGAAAGTATCTGCTAGACTAAATTTCCCTGAAATTTAGTTTTGTTATGCATGTTTGAATTTATCTTATTTATGGCACATCAAATGTGCTTTGAGCTCCGTAGACATTACAGTGCATGGATTGTTTTGTAGTTGTTTTGCATGAGAAATGTGTCACTGTGTTGGATTCAAGACAAAGTTGCATCATACCTAAGGTTGGAATAAGTAAGAGTGTAGGATAACTAAGAGGCTTATGGGTGGAAATTGGGTATGAATAGCCTGCCAATGGGTGTCTGGTGGCAGTAAATCAAATCTATTTTGAAATAAGATATGCAGAGTTTTACATGCAGAGAAGAGAAAGAGTGAAATTCCTAGAAAACTTATATGGGCTTTTAGAAAGGTAAAATGGAAAAGTTAACATTGAATTTTTGAAGTTGGCTCTTGGTTCCTGGTATAAATAAAGACTACTGTTTAGCATAGTCATATGATACAAATAGATTCTGCCCTCATAAGCAATCACAAACTTAAGCTTTAGGACATTAAAATTTCAGCTTTCACTTCCAGGGGTTTGGAAATTGGTTCTAATATTCATAAATTGTCTTGTTGAGTCTAGGATCTTGCATTATTAGCCAGTCAAATGATTTGTCAATGGTCGATTTAGAGAATAGTATTAACTTGTGAGTGCAATTAGTTTATGTAAGATCAATTGATTTATTCAGTCATTTTGACCTTAAGGTCATATTCACTTTCTACTAATCTGGAGCAATGAATGATTTCATGCAGGATTTGCGTGTAAATAGTGGTTTTGGCGGCATTGTTTTAAGGTACTTTCAATAAATCTTCTTTTTGTTTTGGGGAAAGGATGATTTGAACTCCCTTCTTTTAGTTAGCAGCATACATGCACCTATTATCGGGCCAAATGCTCGGGATGCCACGTTGAACAACTTTGACATTTCCTTTTCCCAAGTTGATGGTGTTACTCATCATCATAGAATATCACCCGATATTTGTTCTTTTGTACAAATATATTCTCATGGCTGATATGAAAATCATTCATGCATCTAAGAATACTCCCGAGTCCAAACTAATGTTGAGAAGCAAGCTGCGAGAACCTCTTCTAATTTTACCTAACAGTTTTTGCAAGCTTGTATTATCTGCTTTTTCATCCTTTGTTTCGACTTTAATAATTTTTTAATTATCTGTTTTGAACCTCTGCTGGGCAGTCCTGTTGGTAGTCAATGTGTCTCAAAAGAAGATTACAACTTAATAAAGAGGAAAGGGTTAGCTGTTGTGGATTGCTCATGGGCTCGTCTTAGTGATGTACCCTTTGTGAAGCTGCGGTGTGGTGCTCCTCGCTTGTGTATGAATAAAACTTTTCAACTGTTTCCTATGTGAATGAACCTTCTGCACATTTTGTCTAACATATTTGGGCATTTGGCTTTTTTTTTTTTTTTTTCCCTCAACAATCTATTAGTACTTGCTTTATCCACAATTCCTCCTATCATGTCTTTCACAAATTATTGCTAGTACACAATTGTTACGCATTATGATTAAAGATGCATATGATGTCTTCACTGCTAAATTCATCGATTTTAGTCTTTCAGTCAACATGTTGCAAACTTTTTCTTATCTCGTAGCATAATCATGACCACCTTGTGGATGATTTCAACAGTTACAAGCCCCCAGTGATATATATTCTTATCATATCAGTCCAACAATCCAGGAGTTCTTCCGTCCTTTATTTTTATATTGAAATGTATTATTCAAATAGGCTGCCTTTATATTTGACGTGTATGCAACTTTGATGTCATTGTTGTTGCATCATTTTGAAATTTCAGTCCTTAAGGTGCTTGATGATGTTTTAATAGCAGTAATATCCGGGATGCTAGTAATAGTACCTGTATGTTTTCTTTCAGTTTGATTTCAATTATGTTTGGCCCAGATGTGATACTTTCTAATGACTTTTTATGAAATCAGATGACAGGTGGTTTTTTTTTTTTTTTTTTGTGCGTGTGTGTGGCATATTACAGTTATTTCTTGTAAATGAACTCAAATTACACTCCACTTACGTCATATATGATGAAAAAAATTTAAATGACAATTCGAAAGTAAAACTTTTTCTTCCTACTCTTGTTGTTGAATACTTCTATATTCATCTTAATCGACTTTATACATAGAACATCTAAATGAAAGCATATTTGCATATTGTTTGGCATATGTACATCCCCATATCCTCGTTAAGAGTGATTCATATTTTACTGGTTTTCTATAATTTTGTCCTGTTTTTCAAATTTGATAAATTTCTTGGAATTGCAGTGCCATGGCTAGTGGCTGCAAACCCAGTAAATTATGGTCGACCATGTGAGCTATCATGCGTAGAAGCATTATCTGCTGCTTTACTAATATGGTACTTATTTCCCTAATCAACATATATTTTCACAATCTAGCAGTTGTTTGGCTGAATTGAGGATATGGTTTCAATCACGTTGTTTCTTTTTCTTCTGTATGGTACGTCACTCAGAGTCTGATATGTTAACTGAGTAAGTCTTCTGGGTTTTTGTTCCTTTTGTGATGTTTCAACAGTGGGGAAGAGGAAACTGCAAATTTGCTGTTAGGCAAGTTCAAATGGGGTCATGCCTTCCTGTCCCTTAACAGGTACCTTATTATTATTGTTTTTCTAGTACAAAAAGTTTTAAATTGGTTGAAAGGTATGATCCATGTTCAAGTGGGGAAGCATTCTTATTGGATTGGTGTAGGGAACTTTTGAAGGCATATTCTGAATGTGAAAATAGTGCTGACATAATATCAGTCCAAAATTCTTGGCTTTCCCAACAAAGTCAGGTCCCTAAGGTTCCACCAGATGCAGCAGAAGGTGCATCCAATGATTCAGAAGATGAGGAGGGTTCTTCTAATGATTCTGAAGATGGGCTACCTCCTCTAGAAAGGAATATGAACCATTTGAGTTTGCAGGAAAGTGATGATGAAAGTGAGTAAGTAGGATCCTGCAATGGTTTCATTCACAAGCAAGCACCATTAGTAAGTAGAAAGAGGGAAATATGTTATGGGGCCGTTTTTTATATGCTGCACATCTCTTACCCTGATTCCTTCAGACTTTCATTTCCTATTGGTGAAATGAAATATTAAATCTAATGTAGGTAGAAAATGGTTTTTCCTACTTCTCAAGGATTACTATTTAACTGTTTTTTATCTGTTCGGAGGGAGGTGGGGTTGATTGGGCTTAACATATATTACTTTCTAATTGCTTAACATCTTATTTCAATGTTTCAAAAGATTATAAATTTATTTTTAGATTAAATATCTATATTTTTATGAAATTTGAATTGGCTCGGTTTGATCAAACGAGCTGGGTGAGTAGATTGCGTTTTGGGCTTATACTGTAGTAATTGAAAATTTGTAGTAAAGATCCCTTATTATAAAAAGGGTAAATGTCACGTCATTTTAAGTGTTAAGTTTTTCTTGGTGATTTACTTATTAATGAGAAGAAGAATATACTTTAGATTTAAGTAAATTCGACAGTCAATGTTGAAGATTAGAGTAGAAGGATATTTAGGTTTTGGTTTGGAGGTGAAAGATATATGGATTTTGGTTTATAGGGTTGTAACGTTCAAAATTGTTTTATAAAAAAAAATAAATAGTAAAAGTGAAAGGAAATAAGAGTTTCGAATTAATGTATGTAGTGTTAATATAGGTGGTTATATAATAGTAGTTTTAACAGTTTAATGATTTAGATGAAATTTTTTAAATGGTTTAATGATCGTTTTGTAATTTTATCGCTAAGATTATTGTTGGAATTTGATTTATTCCTAATTAATAGATGTAAAATATATGTTTCATATTTAAGAATTAATTGTCAGTAAAAGAGAGGAGAAGTGGTAGTTGTTGGTTGAAAAGTAAATGGCACTTCCCACCTAGTGTTGCGTATAACTTCATATAAGTTTCATAATTAAAACTTAATTAATCATTGCCTCTTATAGTAATACGATGGTGTAATATATTCTCGTCTCTCTCTTCTCCTTGAACCTTCCACAGTTGTTATTACGTTAAAAAACATATAAATAAACGATAATTATTACCAAAATTAATCTATAATATTTATAAAGATAATATATATATATATATTTATGAGTTCGGAAAAAAATTTAAGTTGATGAGAATAATTTTTGCTTTTTATCATATTATTAAATTTATATCTGAAAGAAATTAAAGTAAAATAGAAATTGTGATAATTAATATTTAAAAATTATTATTATTTAAGTCACTATTATTAGTTAAAAGTTTGTGCAAATTTTAAAATAGAGATATTAATTCTTTATAACTCTAAGCATAACATAGAGGAAAATTTTGCAATTATAATTATAATTACTAATTAAAAATTTTGATGTAAAAAAGAAGCTGCCCTAATTTTTATTATTATAAAATTTGTGCTAAATTATTGATGTAAAATTGAGTTATTACCTGAATAGAATTTTAAGCCTTAATTATTATTAGAGTTAATTATGTTAATTAATTATTTTTTTGAATAATGTTATTTACTTTAATTACATAAAGTAAAATTATATTGTATGTTGAATATGTTAAAAATGTTTTACATATGATTTGAATTTTTTTATTATAATATTTGAATTAATAAATTAATATATTTTAATTATATTCAATTTTTATGCTAATTACTAAAATTAAAATATCATATTTAAAAAATTAATTAAACATTTTTGTGTATATTAAACACATAAAATTACATTTAGCGAATGTTTCATTAGATTTAAAGTATAAAATTATACAAATCCAAATAACGATCACTAAAATTAATTATTATAAAACTTGAGCAGATCGATAACCAAAGTAATAATTGAACTTATATTAGAATAAATCTTGGCATGGCCCACATATGGTGGAATTTATACTACACGAAATATTTACATATAGTAAAATTGAAATTATACTAAATAATTTTCTAATTTTGGGAAATAGAATTTTAATTTTTTAAATACCTTATTTCATCTTGGTCATTGTAACAATTTTTTAATAATTTATATGAATTTGCAAAATTAGAAGATGCAAAAATAAATGTGTCAAAAAGAGAAAAAGACAAAACTCAAAGGAGCCATGCATAAAAGCAAAAGAAGTATATGGAAAAAAGTGTAATTTCGGTTAAAAACAGACCATCACGTGACTTAAGCATGACTGAATAGAAAGACGCTGAGGGGTAATTTAGGCATTTACTTGCCAACAAAAATCAGTATTTCTACAACAATTGCCCTTGTCTCTTTGGATTCGATAATATGAGCAGAGGCACAAGCTTTTTAAAACCCTAATTTCACCCTTGTCCTTAAGTTTCTCCCCATTTTCTCTCTCAAAATCCTAAAAGAAAAGACCAACCAGATTATATTATATTCAAAACAGAGAAAAAAGAATCAATTGCTCATCAACCACTCTCTCATAAAAGCGTTTTCTATTTTCCATTTACTTTTTTTGTTAATTTTTGTTTTTTCTTCTAATTTTTCCTTGTTTTCGATAACTTTGTCTTTGTTGAAAACTAGGGTTTGCGCTAATGGTGGGTTTTGTCTGTTGAAATTAGGGTATTTTTGGTTTTCGATTCTCCTGTAAGGGAAGTGTTGTTGTAGTGGCCTCCCAAATATATAGTCCTGTGAGTAATCTCTATTTCTTTTCTTTCTGCATGCATTTTTCGAATGGGTGTTATTGCATTTCTAAATACGATTAAATTTTGTGCGATAGTTTCAGTTCATTAGTTTCCTGTGAAATCGGCATTTTGTCTTTGCTGGTTAAGGAAAATTTTCATTTCCGAAGATAGGATATGGAAAATTTTGGGCTGGAAATGAATATATTACTTTTTTTTATGGCTTTTTTTTTTTGCTCAGTAGCTTTTTGGGAGGAAGGTGAGTTTTCTTGTGTATATATTTTGTCCAGGCAAATAAGGTAAAACCCCCCCTCATTTTGTGGTGACAGGTTTTGTGTTAACTAAATACTTTATTGCTTTCCTTTTCTATATTTTACGTGAAGATTAGCTATTCTTCTGGGTTAATTTCTTGGAATTATTTTATTGGCTTTGCTGTATTTATTCAAATTGTTTAAACAGCTAGATATCATGCCTTCGGCTCCTTTATTTCTTCTAGCTTATAAGCATGATTTAACTTCATTTTTGAATATAACATGTTTTACTATAATCTTATCTGTTTGGGTTTTCTGGTGAAAGACTGAGGAATGTGCGTTTTCTGGTAGGTTTTGAAGGTGAGTTTGGGTTGGAAAAGATGTCATCAAAATATCAAGTACTTGACAATAGACCAATTGATCAATGGAAGGTTACAGAGTTGAAAGAAGAACTTAAGAGGCGGAAACTGATAACTCGGGGTTTGAAAGAGGAGTTGGTAAGACGTTTGGATGAGGCCGTTAGATTGGAAAGGGAAAATGCTGAAACTGAGGAAGATAATGGTTTTAATTCCGATCTCCAGCCTACAGATAAGGGAGGGATTGAAAAGGCAATGCCAGTTATTGCTGAGACAGTTAAAGATGATGTGGATCATAGTGGTAGTAAGATCAAGGAGAGTGGAGTGAAGGTTCATGTTGACATTAATGAGAGTGCAGCTGCTTTGGGTCATGAAGGAGTTCAAGGAAGGGACAGCTTGGTGGAAAAGGAGCTTGTTTCTGAAACCACCACTATTCAGACTGAGATAACGGTTACCAAGAATGTGGTATCTGAGGTACCATCTACTGAGAAAGAGAGCTCAGGACAAAATGAGAATGTGAATACTGATATCGAAGTGGAGAGTGAGGATTCTAAGCTCCAGTTCAAGACTGATGATCCAAAGCCCAGGTTGGAGAATGAGGGTCCAAAGCCTGATGTGGAGAATGAGGGTTCGAAGCCCGAGGTGGAGAGTGAGGGTCTAAAGGCTGAGGGGGAGAATGATGATCCAAAGGGCCAGCTGCAGTGTGTGGGTTCAAAGCCTCAGCTGGACCTTGAAGAGTCGAAGGTGCAGCTGGAGAACGAGGATTTGAAGGCTCCCCACGAAGATGACGTGCGTGATTCGTCTGCTCCAAACATCCAGGTATCTGAGGTCAGCCCTGATTTAGGGTTTCAAGTAAAATCTGATTCTATTTCTACTGATTCTGTCTCAAATAATGAAAAGATTGAATTAAAGGATAATATACTTGCTGATAATGTCAAATTAGACCTAGATGTTGTAAAGCCAGAGATGGTGGAACCATTGTCCAGCAATGTTGCCCCATTTAGTGGTGAATCACATCCAATGGATGTTGAAGATCCGCCTGAGAACAAGGCACCTGTTGATGAGAGAGATGACAAGAATGTTACAAATGTAGACATCGGTAATAAAATTGACAGTGCTGAGATGGCATACTCAGAAAAATTAAATTTGGATAGAAGTTCTGGTGATGACTCTATGGAGGAGGATGTGCTTGAGAGTAAACAAATTGATTCAAAATGTAGTACTGATGAAATGGGAGATAAGAGTGAGAAGAATAGAGCACCTATTGTCAAGGAGAAAAGTCCTGTTGGTGTTTTAAGAGATGATTTATCTATAGATAAAAAGGACACCTTGGTTGAGAATAAGAGCCGGTCTTTTGTTCCTGCTGAGAAAAGAAAGCTTCATGGTAAGTGAAAATGGCCTGCAATTGTTATTGTCTTTCTTTGCATGTGTGCATACTTATACCTTACTGATAACATTCTGAAGCTAAGGTGATTGGATAGTAGTGCATGTACTTAATGGTAATTCTTAAGACAGATAATTTAAATTGGTTTTTTTGAAACTTGATCTGCTTCAGTTGCACTCGTGGAATGTGATAATATTGTTTTAAATTCTTGTGTATTTGATAGTTTATACACTATTTTTCCATGGATGGTGCATGATTTGGAAGAGCTTTACTTGTTAGAGTGCTGCAGCTTTGGTTTTGAAGAAGATGTATATAGTTTTTGGCTAGAAATTGTTTTGGTGTTCATTTTTAATCCTTTTATTGATTCCTGTGACTACCTGGAGCCTTAGACAACAAAATTATTGGTTTTTTTAATATTGAGCTTTCTCTGTGACCAAGGGAATACATTTTAGAATTTTGATCAGTCGTGAGAATGAAATTAATGGTTCCCTTGTGGGTGAATGGTGGTTCTCACCTGATGAGCTGTCTATACAGATCAGGAGCCTGTTGGGAACAATGAGCTTTCTAAACGGCGCAAATGGAATTCTGACAATATAAAAGTTCCAGAACATCAAGGCAATCTTGCGCCCACCACAACACCTAAAGACACCCCTCAGCCTGCTGCTTTGAGACGTAACTTCTCTAGATCAGACTCAACGGCAAGTGAAGGTACACCAAAGGAACGAGTTGGTGAGTTGTCATCTCTCAGTCAGCTGATACGAATTGAATTCTACTGATTGTTGTTTTAACATCTGAATGGTTTATGTTTCATCTTATTTGGCAGTTCCCCCTTCACAAAATGCTCCGACCACTTCCCTCAGAATTGATCATTTTCTTCGCCCTTTTACCTTGAAAGCTGCACAAGAACTTCTAGGGAAAACTGGGACCGTAACAAGCTTCTGGATGGACCATATTAAGACCCATTGCTATGTTACAGTAAGACTTATTGCTTTGTTTCCATCTCCTCCGATGGGACTCTCGTGGTCTATGATCAATTATTCATTTTGGCTTTTTATTGTTGGGCTGATTCAAAATATCTAATCAACTTTGGGAATTGCTTTATTGGTGCAGTATTCATCTGTAGAAGAAGCAATAGAGACACGAAATGCTGTTTACAACCTTCAATGGCCACCTAATGGTGGACGCCTATTGGTGGCCGACTTTGTTGATCCCCAGGAAGTTAAAACCCGGCTTGATGCTCCACCACAGACTCCATCTATTCCTGGGACTTCTGGTTCTACTGCTCCTCAAGCTCAACCTGCTTCTCAGCCCCAGCCCTCTCCACGTCATCAGGTTTCTAGACAGCAGCATCCGCCACCTTCTGCACTTCCTCCACCACCGCCTTTGTCTAACCCTCCACCAGTTAGAGAACGGCTCCCTCTTCCTCCGCCACCTGCAGAGAAAGTAGATCCTCCTATTGTCACTCTGGATGATCTATTTTGGAAAACCAAAGCAATTCCTCGTATCTACTATTTGCCTTTGTCAGATGAACAAGTTGCAGCAAAGCAAGCAGCACATGGCAGAAACATCTAGCAGTAGAGCTCAGGCTATAGTTTTATCCCTGGCTGCTCTTCTGGTTTTCATATCGGTTGGTCTGTATGTTAGTTAATGGTAAGAAAACTGTCACATAATTGCATATTTGCAGGTCTGCAGGTTTTGCTTTATAGGAAGGAACTGTTGCAGCCGTGCAGAGGGAACTTGTCCAGTGATGGGTATTGGTTTTTCTGCCGGCTACTTGTGGGCTTGAGTTCAAGTTCCATTTAGCACTAAAATCCTTCAAAACTGAGATCTCTTTGTAGTAATGGATCGATTATCCTTTGTTCTAATTTGGTTTTCCTACAGAACAATAGCCCTAACTCTTATGAACCTGATTTTGTAGAATTTAACTTTTACTCTGGATGTTTATTTTACATAGATTTTTTAAAAGGGAATGTAGGCTTACTCGTTATATGCATGTGTGGTTTCATCCAGGGTTTTTATCATTTATTTATATATGTGCAACGTGCTTTTAACTTTATGATTGAGGTTCTTCTCTCCATCTCATGCCTTGGATTGAGCTTCGTATGAGATTAGATTTTATTTTAAGGCAAAAACCAAAAACTATTAGATGAATATTTTTAAAGTATTAACAGTTCACAATGTTAGTATTTATAATTGATAAATACATTTATGAAAAAGTAAATTATTAAAATTTCACAAATTATAAAAGTATTTAATATTTATGTAATTATATTTGTAAAATTTTATAAATACTCTTAATAAAATAAAAATTTTAAAATATATGCATCATAATAGTACATTTGACCATTTTAGCATTAAAGGTTTATTTTCAACTTTATTTACGGAAATGAATCAATTTTTTCATTATTTATTCAAAAAGACTGATTTTAGTAAAAAGCTTTCACGTAGTAAGCGCGTTTTCGAGGGAAATTTCAACAAAACGCTTCTTTGGGGGAGCGTTTTAGCCAGTGTTTTTCTAGGGTTAGGGCTTTTTGTATGTTTAGTTCTTAAGGTTTTAGGGTTTAGGGTTTTTGCTAAGTTTAAGATTTAGGGGTTTTTAAAAAAAATTAATTAAATTAGGGTTTAGGGTTTTTAAGAAAATTTTTAAATTATGGGTTAGTTTTTTTAAAATAATTTTGTGTTTAGGATTTAGAAAAAATTATATTAACAATATAAAAACTTTTGTTTTTATTTTTCTACAGTAGTTTCTGAAAAAATAATTTTAAGAAGACGTTTTGAAAAGATAATATAAAAAACGCTTCAAGCAGGATGCACTGTTAGTAAAATTACTGATAAAAGCTCCCACGTGGACGCTCTTTTTCTACAGTAGTTCCTAAAAAAATAATTTTGAGAAGATAGTTCTAAACAAATAGTGTCAAAAACGCTTCAAGCAGGATACATTTTCAGCAAAATTACTGAAAAAAGCTCTCACGTGGACGCTCTTTTTCTACAGTAGTTCCTGTTTGGCCTTAGACTATAAATGAGCCAAATTTTATTCTTAGGTTGCATAAGTTACAATAAGAGAAATTGAGGCTGAGTAGAATAGAAATTGAAGATGAGTGAACGTATTAGTGCTATTATTTACTATGATGGTGAGATCTGTGACATCGAGAACGGCGTTGTTTTTCTATAAGAGAATACAGCGTGACTGGTTTTTAACCAGAACATCAACTTCGTAAAAGAATTAGGCATAAAATCTTTGGAACGACGCCAATGAGAGTTTCGTCTATTAAATATCAATTTTGTGCTTCGGTTGATCCTGTGACATATGACTCATTTTATATCAAAGGTGCTCGTAGCTTTGAGGCAATGGTGCAGACTTATCTCACTAGTGGATCACTCTATCTTGAGTTATATGTACAATTTTCATCGCCAAATGAAACATTTGCAATTTCAATATCTACTGTTATTTGAAATGAATACAAGACTTCTGCCCGACACTCCGTTAATGGGAGGTAGAACACAGAAGCGCCTATGTTTGGTAGTAGTATGTAATACATAACCCCTGCACGACACTCGGTTAGTGAATGGGAAATGCACCTCGATGGGTCGATGTTCGATGATGGAAATATGTAATGAGAAATGACATCAACTTCTAGTGGTTGGCAGTCTACATCTAATTGGGGACGTTATGAAACGTTCACAAGAAGGGATAATGTGCTCCTTACGACTTTCACTAGCTAAGGGACCTCATACGTTGCAAATGATGGTGGGTTAGATGATAAGTTTGATGTGGATCTACCTAGAGAGCCTGACCCCGATGGTGCAGAAGTTGCATTATTTTCTGAACCGGAGCTTGTTCCAACCGAACCTAAAGATGTTGAAGGGGGTTCAGATGAAGAAGAAGAAGAAGATTTGCGATTTAGGGCGTACTTGCCTCCAGCCCACATGCATAATGTTGATCTATCGACAAATGATGAATTGAAGTTTCCAGATCTACCACACAGAAGGCGTAACCGTTTAAGTTCATCATTGGATTCTGTAACACTTCAAACCCGGCCTAGAAGTTAGGCCCGAATCTGGTGATATCACATTGAAGGATTGCTTTCAAAAAATGGTTTAGTTAAAAACTTAGTTCGAAACGAAATATACTTGATATGAATTTACTTAGTTAAAAATTCGAAGAATTAAATTAATTCGAAGAATTAAATTAAATGAATAATTAGAAAAAAAACATGTTTATTAACTATAGCGGTAACTAAATAAAATCCCAAGTAAATAATGAAATCGAAGATATATAGCCTTATTACATCACAATAGAGATTTAAAAGTAATTATCATAAAACACTTAATAAATCTATATTTAAAATTCCTAAGTAACTTGTAGTGTGGCTATCTCCGAGTCCTCTCCCTGGTCAAGCCGTCTATTGTGGATCACCTGAAATATTAATAATAAGGGTGTGAGTTTCGAAACTCGGTGTGTACGACCCATGTCAATCAAATCAATTCAAAATACACATATCACATTGGGCCTAAGCCCTAACAATATCGGTGGTCTGGGCCTTAGCCACAATGACCTCATATCATATCAGAATTTCATGAATGCAAATGTTCCCATCCCAAATCCAACCCTGCACTCCACCCGTACCAACCCTACACTCCTGTGGGGATGTTTATATCAACCCACCTATCCTCTACACTCCAAAGGTAGCACTGGTTGCGGCATTACTCACGTTGCAGCAAGGCTGCTATATATGTGCGGTGTAGCAAAGCTACTCGGTGGCTTGAAAGCCTACGGTGGATCCAGGGTCGTCAAGCGACTATGTGATCCTCAAAACACTTCCTCCGTATCATCAAACCCACCCAAGTACAACATACAATTCATGAATGCAACATACACATTTTCACATATTTTCACATATTAAGCACTTAGGGGTATTTTGGTCCTTTCACTATCCAGGGGTATTTTTGTAAACCTATCCTATATGGGTATTTTGGTATTCCCACCCTACGAGGGTGTTTTAGTAGCTCTACCTTATAGGGAATTTTCGTAATTCTACCTTAGAAGGGTATTTTCGTAATTTTATCCTAGAAGGGTATTTTCGTAATTTCCTAATAATACAAATTTTAATTATGGATTTTGGCCCATCAACAAGTCCTTATGGCTAAGATGAACGGACACTATGCACCAGGTAGGATTCAAGAGAAGAGGAGGTGGGTCACTCGGACTGCATAAGTACCAGGCTCTTCCTAGATGCAATCCTAGACATGCACACATCCATTGCCACACCTTAGCCTATCGACTTGTCCACAGACATGTTTATTACTTAGTTAAGTTTTATGAAAATTTGAGAGCCCATTTAACTAGGTCTAAAGTCTATTAAACCCTAGCATGCATTTCTACAGTCTCATAAGGCCCACTAGGCCCAATCATACCCATAAAACCCATTAAGCCCCAAACATGCTTATGTAGCCCATTAGGCCCGATCATAATTCAATCATACAATCATACATATCAATCCATCACAAAACTTCATATCACAACTTGGCCAATTTGGGCCCACAAATTCGGCAGGCCCATTCGGGATTTCAAGATTTCGACTTTTACCGATTTGTCGTGTGTGTAGTGTATGTACACACCTGGTTGACGACTCGCACCTACACTATCCTCAGCCTTGACCTACAATCAAAATCACTTCCAAATCAACTCCAAACCTTACTAAAACTTTATCAAATCCCGAAGCTTTACTGTAACCTTACCGTGAACCTTCGACTTTTCTAGCATTTCCTTAGCGAATCGTCTCGAATATTCCTAGATCTGTATCAACACACATATTCTATCAACATTAAGTTACTCATCTTCCACACGAGTCACCCTTATAGGCTACACATATATTTGGCCACCCCCTTAAGAAACCGAAATTGAGAATGAGACACTTACCGAAACTCGCCTTCAAACTAACGGCCTAGATATCTGTTGTTTAAGCAATCGGCTTTTCAAAACTAACTTAAGGATATAATCAAAGACAAATAGTGATGAAGGAAAAGAAATTGGCAAGGAAGATATGAGTATTCGGCTTTCAAGAAATCAATGATGATATTCAGCTTTTTAAGAAACAAAGAAACTTAGTGGAATTTGGTAAAAGAATGAAAATAGAGAAGAGAGGTTGGCAATAGAATGAATTCGGCAAAATAAACCAAAACCCTCATGCACATTCGACATTCCTTTAAATAGGCACAAGCCGATTCAAGCCTCTCTTGCAGTCCCATTCTGTACCAACTCCCTCTCTCTCTCAATCTCCTATTTTCTCTCTATTTTCTCCACCTTAAAAATCTCTCCTGAACACTCCCCTTAGAGTCTATCTTCACGCTACTTCCAACCTTCTAGAAGGCCAAAATTAAACTCCTAAAAATACTAAGCTAGGATCCAAAACTCAAGGCCCAATATTTCTAGCCCAAAATTCGGGGTGTTACAGATTCAGGTGAATTGGAAGTTGGTAAGGAGTTTTCTAGTAAACAATATAGCATCATGAATGAGGTTAACTACAACGTGGTTAAATTCAAATTCGAGAAGTTCAAGGCCAAGTGTGCAGTGCAAGACAGTACATGTTCATGGAAAATCATGACTTCGGTTAAGAAAAAGATAGACTTGTGGGAGATAAAAAAGAACAAAGGTCCACATACATGTGTTGCAGGTACAGTATCACTGAGTGTTTAGGGTTTTTGAATAATACTATTATTACGTAAAGTTGTATTATCTTTTATTTCTGTTACTTTGAAAGTAGCTGCTTCGGCTTCAGCCACTCGAATTTTCGATATTCCTTTTTATTTCTCATCAAATGAATGACATATTCTTCTGGAAATCTTAGTTATTCTTAGCATGATATTGGGGAATCTCATTGCTATTACTCAAACAAGCATGAAATGTATGCTTGCATATTCGTCCATAGGTCAACTCGGATATGTAATTATTAGAATAATTGTTGGAGACTCAAATGGTGGATATGCGAGCATGATAGCTTATATGTTGTTCTATATCTCCATGAATCTAGGAACTTTTGCTTGCATTGTATTATTTGGTCCACGTATCAGAACTGATAACATTCGAGATTATGCAGGATTATACACAAAAGATCCTTTTTAGCTCTTTCTTTAGCTCTATGTCTCTTATCTCTAGGAGGTCTTCCTCTACTAGTAGGTTTTTAACGTACTTCGTTGACAGGTGGTTCACAAGATCATCCCAAGATGCATTCAGATATGTTAACTAGCTTAATACTACCGACGGTGAAGGCGGATCTCAAGACTTTAGTGTCGGTCTTAATTACCAATATTCGTAGCCAATTGACGTACACGCCCTCTTATTGCAAAGCTTGGATAGCTAAGCAGAAGATGTTGAAGCAAATACATAGTGGGTAAGACGCTTCATATAATGAAGAGTGACAGTGGAGTCAGATGCTGGAGAGATATGTCCCAGGTTACATAATAGACCTTGAAATGGCACCTGCGTACTACAACAACTGATTGCTCTGTGGATGTTAAGTGTTTAAGCTTCTGTTCTGGAGCTTTAAACAATGTCGGGACGCATTTTTGTACTACAAGCCATTGGTACAAATTGACGGTACCTTTATGTATGGTAGATATACCCATCGGCTATTGCTAACTGTGACACAGGATGGCGGTAGGAGAATCCTTCCAATTACATTTGCAATAACACTATGGTAGTTAGATGATGATTGGGATTTCTTTCTTTCTAGGTTAAGGAGGCATGTCTGCCCCCAACCTAATATTTGTATTATATCGGATCGGGGCACTGGAATACTAGCCGCAATTTAGCGACAGGGAAGCCTATGGGATCGCACACATCATCGGTATTGTCTAAGCATGTTGCGTCTAACTACTACGGGCAATATCAGTATACCATTGAACGACAGCAAGTGCCCAACATGGGTATTTAATCTCTATTAATATAATTTTGTTTGTAATATTCAATTTATTCTGAATGGAAGAGTGATATGTAATTTTTGTTATCAATTTATACTGGCAGAGTACGAGATAAGTAATGATCGTTTTTATGAGATGTTGGCGATTTTGCATTCAGTTAACGAAAAATGCGTAAACTACCTCTATAATATACCTTTCAAACAATAGACACAAGCATATGACGGTGGCCTACGATATGGTCATATGACCTCAAACCTGGCTGAATGTATAAATTCTGTTAAAAAAAGAACGCGTCATTTGCCGATAACCTTGATTGTGTGAGAGACATATTTTCGTTTATCGGCATTATTTCTAAAGCGAGCAGCGAGTTATAAAGGCCAAATACGGAGAGGCCATGTATGATGTCAGAAGGTATTACAAGAAATTAACAAGGCGAATGTGTGGGCTAACACCATGCACATGGTGTGTTACGATCGCGACAATCTATGATTTCGTGTGACAGAGTTTGACAGACCGAACCAAGGTATTACTGGCGGGCAATATTGTGTATACTTGAGAAATAAGACTTGCAACTGTGGGAGGTTTGACGCACTCATAATCCATGCGCTCATGTAATTGCAGTTTATCAGAGTCTCCGTTTGGATCCCCTGTGCTATGTCGACGAAGTGCACAAAATAGAATACATGTACAATGTGTGGAGACACATATTCCCACTGGTCCCAAATGAACGTAAGTGGCCGTCTGTATTGCTTGCTCAGTTTAAGTTGTTACCGGATAGAAAATTACATTCCAAACCAAAAGGTCGACCTTGCTCGAGTAGAATACGTAACAATATGGATATTCAAGAAAGAACGAACCAACAGAAGTTGTGCGGATGGTGTAGGAACCCATGTCATACAACTCGATCATGTCCAAATCAAAATAGTTGATAGTTGCTGTAATAAAACTATGTTACATTATTTTTATTTTATTAAAAATATAAAAATAAATTACTATTAAAATATAAAAATAACTTTTATTTTATTAAATGAAACAATGTAAAAACAGTTTGTACAAATATATTAAAAATATAAAAGATAAATTACTATTAAAATATTAAAAATAACTTTTATTTTATTAAATGAAACAATATAAAAACAATTTGTACAAATATATTAAAAAAATCAATGTTGGTGCCGGTTGAAATCAGTGCCACATGGGGGTCGTCGACGGTTATGCACTGGATTCCTCATTGGTTCAGCTTCCTGCGGGGGTTGTGATTGGTCCGATGGGGGTTGTGGTTGTGGGTGTTGGGAGGATGACCCACCCACATTGATAGAATAAAGAATGCGGAGGTGTTTGCATTACCTACGGTGGAGGTGTTTGAATCCCATAAGGCGATGAGGATTGAATGAGAAGAGCTCCCCGATGGCGCATTGTGCGATCTTTTCTGCGATAGCGACTTATATATCGTTGATTGAGTTAGAGTCATCGGGAAAGGAGATGAACCGAGCCATATATTCCAACCTGGCACATGATAGGAAAAAGAAGCATATAAGGGTTAGGATACATATAAGGGCTAGGATATACACCTGGCATAATCTAGAGAGGCTGTGATGTGGGTGTCGTCAGTTAAGGTGTTAGGCCCATCGATTGTGTGGGCACTATTGATGGGCTCGTGCTGTCATCCCTTCTCCTTAAATTTAAAGGGCCCCGACGTTCCCTTTCAGCACGAATTTTCCATCGCCTCTACTCTTCTTACAGTAAATATGGCTTGCTATATATCCTAAACCATGGCATGAAATCTGGCGCGCATGCTAACTTTGGAATGATGATCGATTTCCGAGTAGGTATATGATCATACTAATTTTTCCATATTTCAATATATTCTAACTAGAAAATCGACCAATTCATATTCAATTGCCGTAAGTCAATTTTGTGCTCCTCATCGAGCATCTCAGATGCTGCGGGAATCAGTTGTCAGAATCTAAATTGTCGCAATACTTTATCCGTCTAGTGCATCTCCACGGTAGTATAGTTCACCAATGGGACCTTCACATTCCAAATGTTTAGATTTTGAAAGAATTCATCTGGAATTACTGCCTGAATTGTCGAATCCTCTTATGGTGTCCATTGAAACTATATGAACATGATAAAAATATTAGTTATCTACATAATACTAAATATTAAATATGAAATGACTATTTTATACATATATATATATATATATTATTTAATACTTACTTGTGCTTCTGACCGTTGGTCTAATAGAAGCCGTATATCTTCAAGAGCGGTAGGTATTCCAACATAACTCGCCGAATGGTTCCACCTAATTAAATAAATTTTTAGCATACAATATATTTTAAATCTATATAATAATTGTAAAATCTAATATAAAATTTACTTCGTTATGAGTAGGAATGTATATGGGTGGTCCACTCGAGGACGTAAAAATGGAAAACAAAACCAAGCCCATGATTGTAGTAGTGATAGGCAACCTCCGATTTTAGCTTTATTTGGTAGCGTTGCCCCGCACATCTCCCGGTACAATGTTGCCAACACGGCAGATCCCCAACTCAATTTGGTAGCTGCTCTAAAATCAATGAGTTTCAATAGCCACCTCAGATGTACAAGGTTTCGTGACAAGCCCGACATCAGATAACCTCCAATCATTTTAAGGATGTATGCTCGAGCATATCGTATTCTTTTTACTTCAGTCGAATCATTCCCCGGCTCCGGGAATGTATCTTGTAACCAACCCATCTTGATCCGACCTTCGTAATATTATTCGGAATCGCACCCAAAAGATCGTAGCATACAGCTCCCTAATCAGCAGATTGAGCAGACCCAGTGAGTGCGGACCCATCCACTGACAATCCCAATTGTAACTGCATGTCCTCCAAAGTGATGGTACACTTTCCGCATGGAAGATGGAATGTGTGCGTCTCGGGTCTCCACCTCTCTATCAACGTGCTGATGAGTTTCGGGTCCAACTTGCACCCCCGGCCTATCGTGGCCACATGCCAAAAACTCGCTTCCCACAAGTAATTCTCTATCAACGGTGATGGAAGGCTAGACATATTACGAATATAACATTGTAACACCTGATCTATAGACTGTGATAAAAAATTATAAAATAATTATTAATTAAAATTGCATAAATAAAAAAATATTAAAATAATATTGAAAAATTAAAATTAACCCTTACTATTTTCATTTGTTCGACGGAGATATATTTATTATCGAGATGAATTAATTCTCCGGCTATTACTAACACAATCAAATATTTTTGAAATCATAAAAAAATACTAATTCAGAAAAAAATTAAAAAGAGCTTTTTTACAAAAAATTAAAGAGAGCTTTGAGAAACTTTTGAGAAATTTTAGAGAAAATTAATGAATAATGTGTGAAAAAATATGATGGAGGGGGTTTTTATAGGTTTTTTACCGTTGGACCCCAACGGTACAAAAATGAAATAGCCGTTGGAGAAAAAACATGGGCTCAAACATGTCTTTGGGGGAGTGTTTTTGCCACGTCAGCAAAGCGCGTCCACGAGGGTGCGTTTTGTGCTAACATGGCAAAAACGCTCCCCCAGAGAAACATTTTGCTAAAATTTCTCCTGAAAATGCGCCTATGTGGAAGCGTTTTGTTAAAATCAGCCTTTTCCAGTAAATAATGAAAAAATTAGCTCATTTCCGTAAATTAAGTTGGAAATGAGCCTTTATTAGTAAAGAGCCCAATAAATTTGGTCCCACTTAAAGTTTTTGCACAAATAGGAGTTATTTTAAATGAGCTAAATTTGATTAATATGCTGGGTTTTTTTTTAATTCCTCTTTAGGTTGGTTTTGAAATTAATTAGGAAAATAGGTTATTTTTAGAAGGGAGAAAGTGAAAGTGTGTCCAGCTGGACGTGCTTTCTTTCAACGGTAAAATACAACGGCTTTTTGATCGTTGCTGCACCAAACGGCAAAAAAGGAATTGTCAAAAAATAAAATTTAAAATCCCCTAACGATAATTTTTTTTAACCTATAAATACCTTACAAATTTCATTTTTTTCATTCACATTCTTCTCTCAATTCTCTCAAGTTTCTTATTCAATATTTATTTATATTTTCATTTAAACTATTATTTTCAATTATATTGTATTTTATTCGTTTGGGTCAATTTCTCGAAAATAGATGCCTCTCTAATCTGCTTCGACGACAACCATATTTTCGTTGACCAATTAGCAATGTTAAGATGACATTTAAAATATCATTTTCTTAATTATGTTAATATTTTTTTTGATAAGTTAAATTTTTTTTATGTTATAAATAGGTGGGGAGCCTCCGATACTTGAAATTCATTGGTACCGGTAAGAGATCGGATTATTGCATGCGTCTCTCAGGCAAGAGGCCTGCTATCTATGCAGAAAGCGAACTCTACTAGACACATTTTCACTTTCTCTCTCCTAAAAACGACATATTTCTCTAATTAATTTTAAAATTGACCTAAAGGTCAAAGGCATATTAATCAAATTTAGCCTATTACATGTCATTTTAAATATTTTACATATATTTTAAATATTGATAATGTTCTTTTAAAAGAAATTGAGTTATTAAATTATTTTTTAAATTATACATAAAATTTAAAGTATTTACCAAAAAAGTAGATCCATTTTATAATTTTGAAAACCTTAATACCACCTCAATTTCGATGAAAATACGATCAAGAAGGGCAATTTAGGCATTTGAATAAAACCAAAATGGGTTTTTCTAGAACAATTGGTCTCTGTCTTTTTGGATTCGATAATACGACTGAGGCAAATGGTTTTTTTTAAAACCCTAATTTCACCGTTGTTTTAATTTTCTCCCCATTTTCTCTCTCAAAATCCTAAAAAGAAAAGAACAACCAGGTTTTATTATATTCAAAACAGCCAAAAAATAAAAATCAATTGCTCATCAACCACTCTCTCATAAAATTCATTTTCTATTTTCCATTTACTTTTTTTTTATTTTGTTTTTTCTTCTAATTTTTCCTTATTTTCGATAACTTTCTCTTTGTTAAAAACTAGGGTTTGCGCTAATAGTGGGTTTTGTCTGTTGAAATTAGGGTATTTTTGGGATAATTTTCAATTCTCCTGTAAGGGAAGTGTGCTTGTAGTGGCTTCCCAAATATATAGGCCTGTGAGTAATCTCTATTTCTTTCCTCTCTGCATGCATTTTTAATGGTTGTTATTGCAATTTTTTTTTATAAATACGATTAGTTTTAGGTGCGATTGTTTCAGTTCATTAGTTTCTTGGTAAATCGGCATTTCGTTTCTTTCTAGTTATGGATTTTTTTTTCAATTACCGAAGCTAGGATACAGAAAATTTTGGGCTGAAAATGTATTTACTGTTTTTTATGCCTTATTTTTGTTGTATTTGTGCTTTTTGGGAGAAAGGGGAGCTTTCTTGTATATATACTTTGTCCAGGCAAATAAGGTGTTTTTTTTTTTAACCCTGGTTTTGTGGTGTCAGGTTTTGTGTTAACTAAGTACTTCGTTGCTTTCCTTTTCTATATTTTACATGAAGATTTGCTATTCTTCTGGGTTAATTTCTTCGAATTATTTTCTTGGCTTTGCTGCATTTATTCAAATTGTTTAAACAGCTATATATCATTCCCTCGGCTCCTTTATTTCCTCTACCTTATAAGCACGATTTAGCTTTATTTTGCAGTATAACATGCTTTCTTTGGTCTTGTTGGCGCTTTCTTTCTACTGCACATGTTTTGCTAGAATCTTTTTTGTTTGGCTTTTTCGGTGAATGACTGAGAAATGTGATCTTTTCTAGTAGGTTTGAAGGTGAGTTTGGGTTGGAAAAGATGTCATCAAAATATCAAATACTTGACAATAGACCAATTGATCAATGGAAGGTTACAGAGTTGAAAGAAGAACTTAAGAGGCGGAAACTGACAACTCGGGGCTTGAAAGAGGAGTTGGTAAGACGTTTGGATGAGGCTGTTAGATTGGAAAGGGAAAATGCTGAAACTGAGGAAGATAATGGTTTTAATTCTGATCCCCAGCCTACAGATGAGGGAGGGATTGAAAAGGCAATGCCAGTTATTGTTGAGACAGTTAAAGATGATGTGGATCATAGTGGCAGTGAGATCGAGAAGGAGAGTGGGGTGAAGGTTCATGTTGACATTAATGAGAGTGCAGCTGCTTTAGGTCATGAAGGAGTTCAAGGAAGCGACAGCTTGGTGGAAAAGGAGCTTGTTTCTGAAACCACCACTATTCAGACTGAGATAATGGTTACCAAGAATGTGGTATCTGAGATACCATCTACTGAGAAAGAGAGCTCAGGGCAAAATGAGAATGTAAATACTGATATCAAAGTGGAGAGTGAGGATCCTAAGCTCCAGTTCGAGACTGATGATCCAAAGCCTGAGGTGGAGAATGATGATCCAAAGGGCCAACTGCAGTGTTCAAATCCTCGGCTGGAGAGTGATGATGATTCAAAGCCTCAGCTGGACATTGAAGATTCGAAGGTGCAGCTGGAGAACGAGGGTTTGAAGGTTCCACACGAGGATGACATGCATGATTCTTCTGCTCCAAACATCCAGGTATCTGAGGTCAGCCCTGATTTAGGGTTGCAAGTAAAATCTGATTCTATATCTACTGATTCTGTCTCAAATAATGAAAAGATTGAATTAAAGGATAATATACTTGCTGATAATGTCAAATTAGACTTAGATGTTGTAAAGCCAGAGATGGTGGAACCATCATCCAGCAATGTTGTCCCAATTAGTGGTGAATCACATCCAATGGATGTTGAAGATCCGCCTGAGAACAAGGCACCTGTTGATGAGAGAGATGGCAAGAATGTTACAAATGTAGACATGGGTAATAAAAATGACAGTGCTGAGACGACCTACTCCGAAAAATTAAATTTGGATAGAAGTTCTGGTGATGACTCTATGGAGGAGGATATGCTTGAGAGTAAACAAATTGATTCCAAATGTAGTACTGATGAAATGGGAGATAAGAGTGAGAATAATGGAGCACCTATTATCAAGGAAAAAAGTCCTCTTGGTGATGTAAGAGATGATTTATCTGTAGATAAAAAGGACACTTTGGTTGAGATTAAGAGCCGGTCTTTTGTTCCTGCTGCGAAAAGAAAGCTTCATGGTAAGTGACAATGGCCTGCAATTGTTACTTTCTTTGCATGTGTGCATACTTTTACCTTACTGATAGCATTTTGAAGCTAAGGTGATTGGATGGTAGTGCTTGTACTTAATGGACATTCTTAAGACAGATAACTTAAGGTGGTTTTTTGAAACATGATCTGCTTAAGTTGCAGTTCTGGAAGGTGATAATCTTGTTTTTAGGTTTTTATGTATTTGATAGTTTATACACTATTTTAGTGTTTTTTTTTTTTTTCCATGGATGGTGCATGCTTTACATGTTCTAAAAGAACTTTACGTGTTAGAGTGCTGCATCTTTGGTTTGAAGTTAATGTATATAGTTTTTGGCTAGAAATTGCTTTGATGTTCATTCTTAGTACTTTTATTGGTTCCTATGACTGCCTGGAGCCTTAGATACAAAATTATAGGTATATCTAATATTGAGCTTTCTCTGTTATCAAGGGAGTTCATTTTAAAAATTTGATCAGACATGAGAATGAAATTAATGTAGCTTCCTACTGGGTTAATGGGCAATTCTCACCTGATGAGCTGTCTTTACAGATCAGGAATCTGTTGGTAACAATGAGCTTGCAAAACGGCGCAAATGGAATTCTGACAATATAGAAGTTCCAGAACATCAAGGCTCTAATCTTACACCCATCAGCACACCTAAAGACACCCCTCAGCCTGCTGCTTTGAGACGTAACTTCTCTAGATCAGACTCAACAGCAAGTGAAGGTGCACCAAAGGAACGAGTTGGTAAGTTGTCATCTCTGAGTCTGCTGATATGATTGAATTCTGCTGGTTGTTGTTTTAACATCTAATTGGTTTCTGTTTCATCTTTATTTGGCAGTTCCCCCTTCTCAAAATGCTCCTACCACTTCCCTCAGAATTGATCATTTTCTTCGCCCTTTTACCTTGAAAGCTGTACAAGAACTTCTAGGGAAAACTGGGACTGTAACTAGCTTTTGGATGGACCACATTAAGACCCATTGCTATGTTACAGTAAGACTTATTGCTTTGTTTCCATCTCCACCGATGGGACTTTTGTGGTCTATGATCAATTACTCATTTTGGCTTTTTATTGTTGGGCCGATTCAAAATATCTAATCAACTTTGGGAATTGCTTTATTGGTGCAGTATTCATCTGTAGAAGAAGCAATAGAGACACGAAATGCTGTTTACAACCTTCAATGGCCACCTAATGGTGGGCGTCTGTTGGTGGCTGACTTTGTTGATCCCCAGGAAGTTAAAACTCGGCTTGATGGTCCACCACAGACTCCAATTACTCCTGGGACTTCTGGTTCTACTGCTCCTCAAGCTCAACCTGCTTCTCAGCCCCAGCCCTCTTCGCATCAGCAGGTTTCTAGGCAGCAGTTTCCACCACCTTCTGCACTTCCTCCACCACCGCCTTTGCCTAACCCTCCACCAGTTAGAGAACGTCACCCTCTTCCGCCGCCACCTCCAGAGAAACCAGATCCTCCCATTGTCACTCTGGATGATCTATTTTGGAAAACCAAAGCAACTCCTCGGATCTACTATTTGCCTTTGTCAGATGAGCAAGTTGCAGCCAAGCAAGCTGCACATGGCAGAAACATCAAGCTGTAGAGATCAGGCTATAATTTATCCCTGGCTGCTCTTCCGGTTTTCTTATCGGTTGGTCTGTATGTTAGATAATGGTAAGAAAACTGTCACATAATTGCATGTTTGCAGGTCTGCAGGTTTTGCTTTATTGGGAGGAATAGTTCCAGCCATGCAGGGGGGAGTCCAGTGATGGCTATTTGTTTTCTGACAGCTACTTTGGGCTTGAGTTCAATTTTCATTTAGCACTAGAATCCTTCAAATGTAGAGCTCTCTTTAGTTATGGATTGATTCTCCTTTGTTCTAATTTGGTTTTCCTACAGAACAATAGCTTCAACTTTTATGAACCTGATTTGGTAATGTCTTACTCACTCTGGATGTTGTTATTTTAATAGATTTGTCAAAAGGTTATGTAGACTCCCTGGTATCATGTTATTGAACTCGTTATATGTATGTGTAGGTTTTATCGTTCTGCTCTTCTAAACTTGATGAATGAATGACTCATGAGTAATAACAGAGATTCTTCTCTCCATCTAGTAACTTTCATGTTTGCACTTTTGAATCACCATTGTTATAGATGGGTTTTTAAGAGTGGGGGGTCAGAGCATGTGCCAGAGATGAAGAGTCCATTGCCTAGAGGTTGTGAAAAAGAGTTGAAGAAGATCCTGGAAGGGTGTTTTTGGTATCAGAATGGGGTTATTGCTTGCACCAAACTCTGTTCGTATTGGAATTGTTAGGTTGAGATGACTTAAGAAGTGAGGAGGTTTGAAATTTTTATACATAATTTAATGTCAATCTGGAGGGATTTGGAAAACAAGGAACGTGATTGATAGATGTTGAATGCTTTGAAGGGATGTTAATGCTATATGGACGCTGTCCTTGGGATTAAACTAAAATTTCTAATTATGTAATATGTATTTGAATTCTAAATAGGATTAATTTCTTCACACGTAGTGAATTTTATTTAGGGTGGTTTTAGATGGACGATTGGGTTGGATGCGGTGTGTTATGTTTAATTTATTTTTTGTCTTACGTAACAGTATTGTTATAGTATCTAATCTCATCATTACTGTTATTTTTACACTAACCGCAAGTAAATGTATTGTTCATCTAAATTCGCCCTTACTTTTTTACTTTTAACTTTAATATACAATTCCAAAGAATTTATTTCATTACAAGGTTATAATTATAAATTATTTTTATTTTAATTACATGTAGGGGTAAGCGAAAATTGCTCATAGTCGAAAAGAAAATTTTGAATTTTGATTTAATTGAATTAAGTTATTTAATTTTTTTGGGTTTGGGTTTATTTAAATTTTATAATTTGAATAACTCAAATAATATATTGGTGTAAATATTCTTATTGGAGTTGATCGACGTTGACCGGTTACGTGGCACTATCATAATACACCATGTATCCTTTTTTTTTTTTGTAATAATGTATATTATATAAAATTTTAAAAAATATTTTTTATAAAATTCTAAAATATATAATTTAAATTTTGAAAAATCAAAATAATATATAAAAATTAAAAAATGTTATAAAAGTTAAAAGAAAACTTGAAATTTAAATACCTTTTTAGAATTTTAGAATTATATATTTTAAATTTTTATAAAAAAATTATTTTTAATTTATTTAAAAAATATAATTTTTTTTATAATTTTTACAATATTTTCATTTTCTATAATGATATAATTGATTTAAACTAATTTATTTTAAATTATCGTATTCTTTTTTATAAGCCTAAAAGAAATGAGACATATGATATTATTTTTTTTCTTTGAAAGACAAGGAAGGTACAATCATAATTACATGTTGGGAGCAATTATGTAGAACTAAAGTAATATAAATGACAAACAACTTAAGAATCGGAATTATCTGCCTAAAATCAACACACTGAATTAAAATTCATATATAACAATATCACATGATGAGATTAAAAATTCACAATAATAATTGCGCATAAAAAATCTCAAATATTAATACACAAAGACCCAAAACTTCAACTTTTACTATCAATATCAAGACCTCATCAACAGATAATGTTCCAACTTTGTTTATGAAATTAAAAAAAAATCACTAAAAAGTATAAAAAATAGTAACCCTTGAAAATATTTATGGTGATATTCATATTCTTTTTCTTTCTTTTGCATACAGGAAAAATCAACATAAAAAGATATATATATATATATATATATATAAAATTCTTTTTACGAGACTTGTCTATTTATATATAAAAGATTCTCACCGATTTAGCAAATCGATCATAATCTCTAGAGTATACATAAAGTGATGGATATAATCAATAGAAGCTGAAAATTAAGGTGCATTGATATCTCCTGATCCCTGATTTTCACTGAAGCTAATGCTAGTAGAGTCGGGCACAGCCGGGCCAGGGTGAACCTTACTCCTCCCAACAACACCTGTATGAGGTTGAGGCTTTGTCGACTCTTCAATGCCTCTGCTTGCTTTCTCCTCTTCCATTCTCTTCATCTTCTCCTTCTGTCGCTTTTGCATCACATAAACCTCAGCACAGCTCGCTCCTACGGAAGACATTCTTAACTAATATAGCCCTTCACTATGATACATGATAATGCATGTGATTTGGTAGATGAAGATGTAGGAGACTTGGGGAATATATAGAGGGGGTGAGGGTGTAAGAGGGGTGAGCTAGCCATCACTAATTCACTATTAATTTAAGCTCATGGCATTGCTGAAAAAGACAAAATTAATAAAATATAATAAATATGAATTTTGAGGTAAAAGATTGCCCTTGCCGGATTGCATTTCTTCTTTGAATAAATTAGTCTTGTGGTCGAAAAACTAACATTTCTAACTTACATCTAAGTGAAACGATTATGGAGGTCATTGTACTAAGAGTTCAATTGTATTTTTTTTCTCTTACTAAAAAAAAAAGGTAAATTAATTCGTTTACATTAAATTAATGAGCAGGGGTGTGCATCTGATAAATTTTTACGAGCCTTCCGTAAATATAAAAATCAGCACAAGCCTGATGTAGTCAGCCTTCTGGAGCCTAGAATCAATGGGTCTAAAGCTGATAAAAATATATATTTAAAATAAAGGATAAATCTCAAAACTACATTAAATATTATAAATAAACTTTAATTTTCTACATATATGGAATTTTTATTTGATTCAATTTTCACAAATCATTAATCCTGCCTAGAGGTGAGCGAAAATTGCTCACTCGAAAGGAAAAATTTGAATTTTGATTTAATTGAATTAAGTTATTTGGTTTTTTTGAGTTCGGGTTTAGTTGAATTTTATAATTTGAATAACTCAAATAACATATTGGTGTAAATATTATTTTGGTCTCTATTGAAAATGGGCAAATTGGTGTGGATAACTTATCGGAGGTGATTGGTCGTTGATCGATGTTGACCGGTTACGTGGCACTATTAGAATACACCATGTATCCTTTTTTTTTGTTGTAATAATATATATTATATTGATAAAAAAATATAAAAATCATATATAATATATAAAAAATTTAAAAAATATTTTTTTATAAAATTCTAAAATATATAATTTAAATTTTAAAAAATCAAAATAATATATAAAAATTAAAAAAATGTTATAAAAGTTAAAAGAAAGCTTGAAATTTAAATACCTTTTTAGAATTATATATTTTAAATTTTTATAAAAAATTATTTTTAATTTATTTAAAAAAATATAATTTTTTTATAAAATTTTTACAATTTTTTCATTTTCTATAATGATATAATTGATTTCAACTAATTTATTTTAAATTATCATATTCTTTTTTATAAGCCTAAAAGAAATGAGACATATGATAGTATTTTTTTTCTTTGAATGTTTACAAGTATAAATACAATACAACCAAGGTACAATCATAATTACATGTTGGAGCAATTAAGTAGAACTAAAGTAATATAAATGACAAACAACTTAAGAATCGGAATTATTTGAACTAAAATCAACACACTGAACTAAAATTCATATATGACAATATCACATGATGAGATTAAAAATTTACAATAATAATTGCGCATAATAAATCTCAAATATTAATATGCAAAGACCTAAGACCTCAACTTTTACTATCAATATCAAGACCTCATCAACAGATAATATTCCAACTTTGTTTATGAAATTAAAAAAAAATCACTAAAAAGTATAAAAAATAGTAACCCTTGGAAATATTTATGGTGATATTCATTTTTTTCTTTCTTTTGCAGACAAGAAAAATCAACATAAAAAGAGATATATATATATATATATATATATATAAAATTCTTTTTACGAGACTTGTCTATTTATATAAAAGATTCTCACCGATTTAGCAAATCGATCATAATCTCTAGAGTATACATAAAGTGATGGACATAATTAATAGAAGCTGAAAATTAAGGTGCATTGATATCTCCCGATCCCTGGTTTTCACTGATGCTAACGTTAGCAGAGTCGGGCATAGCCGGGCCAGGGTGAACCTTACTCCTTCCAACTACACCCGTATGAGGTTGAGGCTTTGTCGACTCTTCAATGCCTCTGCTTGCTTTCTCCTCTTCCATTCTCTTCATCTTCTCCTTCTGCTGCTTCTGCATCACATAAACCTCAGCACAGCTCGCTCCTACGGAAGACATTCTTAACTAATATAGCCTTTCACTATGATACACGATAATGCATGTGATTTGGGAGATGAAGATGTAGGAGACTTGGGGAATATATAGAGGGGGTGGGGGCAGGGGCGAAGCCAGAAAAATTTTTTAGGGAGGGCCGGATGAAATTTTAATTTTTTATAATTTATATCTTTATAATTTGTAAAGGATTAAATTGAATTTTTATAATTTTAGGAGGGCCAAAGTGCAATTTTGCCTTTACTAATTTAAAATTTTTAAAAAAGTTTAAGGGCCTTAAAAGCAATTGTCGATACCTTTTTTTGGAAAACCAAAACGGACGTCGACTTAAAAATGTTTTTCAAGAACTAAATACTGGAACTGGAGTCGCCACCGATCTTTTTTAGGGTGCGATCGGTCACCTCAAAAGGGGGTTGTTTTTGATAAACTATTTGATTTATTAAAACAACAATTTTTGGTCCGCATACCAGAAAAATAGGTTCGGGAGTCAGTTATGCACAGGGAAGGATTAGCACCCCCGAAACGCCCGGAAACCGGTACCTTGTTGATTAATTGATGTCTTTGAGGTCGATAATTCGAGAACTTAAAGGAATTTTAAAATACGATCCTTGTTTGCGTTAAAATCATTTGGGAAAGGCAAAAATGTGTAAAAGGCCGGCTTGCTTTAAGGTAAAATGTCACGTCCAATACGTTAGGACACGACATTTCGACTTTTGAGGCCAAACTTGCCTTTTATTTGGAGTTAGGGTATTTGATTTTGAAGGATGTTCCGGTACTTGGGATAAACGAGGGAAATCAGAACCCAATTCGTTAGGGCGTGACTTCTCGAAATCTCTAAGTATGAAACATTGCCTCGGTTTCAGAAAATCTTATCTCGAGATAACAAAATATCACATCCAATACGTTAGGACACAATATCTCGAATTCTCGAGAATAAGTTTTTATATTAAAATTATACATTTATTTTGAAAGGCTATTCGGTTATTTAGATCTAAACAAAGAACCGCAACCCAATACCTTAGGGCTCGATTCCCGAATGTCTAAATACAGAATTTTTGCCTTTATAAAGGAAATCATTTTTTTTGTGTAAAAAAGGTAATTTATCAAACATAAAGCGAACAGTAATGAGAGTAAGCATAACAAGAATAGAATGTAGTAATGAAAGGCGGATGTAAATACGAGCAATAATATAGCATGTAAAAATAGAAATAATAGGGTCTTAAACATATATTTTAAGAAGGATATTCGGATATTTAGATTTAGACGAGAAAGTCGAAACCCAATGCGTTAGGGCACGATTCTCGAATTTCTAAATACCGAGCATTGCCTTTTATAAAAGATCACTTTGGGGTAGGGTAAAAATGTTGCATGATTTGCGATAAAAGTATTTAAAGCAATGATAGTAAGAATAATAATAATATTAACAAAAATGGTGAAGATGATACGTTAGTAACATAATAGAAATAATAATATTAATAATAATGAAATCATAATATGCACGATAATATGGTGAAAATAAAATGTAATAATGGAAGTGATATATTAATAGTATAATAGGGATATATTAGAAATTATGATAGGTATGTAGAGATTTACTAGTAAAATAATAATGTAATAATGAAATAATGTTAAAAAGGTAATGACATAATATTTAATATAACATGACATTAAGTAAAATATGATAATAATAATAATATATGTGCATATAATAACAATAGTAATTATATATTGGTAAAATAGGAAATAATAATCATAATAATAAGAAAAATAGTAAAATAATATTAGTTATAATAAAAAATATAATAAGAACGTAAATATAATATAAGGAAAGAAATAATATTTATACTGCTAATATGTACATAAACGATAAGTAAATATATGATAGTAAGAAGGAAATGAGATATTAAAAATGCTAACTAAATAAAACAAAATAATAGTGAACACTAGAAATGATAATACAATGGTAAAATGAATATTAACAAAAATGCTAAATTTAATGAAAATGTGATATAAAATAATAATAATAATGGAAATAAAAATAATAACAAATATAGATATTATAATAATAACAATAATAATAATAATAATGATAATAAATATAAAAAGAAAATAATAATAATAATACTAAGTATAATATAATATATAGTAATAATGCTAATAGGAACGATTAAACTAATATTAAAAAAAACGAAGATAATAGTGATAGAGTAGATATAATAATATATACATATAATAATATATTAGGGACATAATAAAAACGAATACTAATACTATTTACATAAATACATACATACGCCTATTAGGGATATATATATATATAAAACACATAATAACATTAAGAATATAAAAGTATTAAGTACAAAAACTATTGAAATCAGACTAAAATATCAAGAACAAACGAATTAAAGGACGAAATTAAAAATCCGAACTGAGTTTTGGGATAAATTTAAAACAAAAACAATAGGAAAGGGCCCATTTGAACACGCGTGAAGGTGACGAGGGCCAAAATAGCAATTTTCCGGGCTGTTTAAAACGCAGCGTAGCATGGAGGATTAAATCGCAAAACGTGGCAAATTTCTGGGGCTAATCTGAAATAATTAGAAACTTGATCGCGAAACACTGAAAAAGCGGAAGGGCTGGTTCAGTAATTTGACCTTCCGTTTGGAGAAATACGCGAATCCTATAGGGTCGAGTCGATCCGACCCGACCCGAGTCCAACTGGTATAAAAGGGCAAAATTTTTGTTGGGGGTTCATTTTTCACGGGAAAGAAAAAAAAAAGAGAGAAAGGGAAGAAAAAGAGATGAGAGAGGAAAGAGAGAGGGGGAGTCCGAGGAAGCCCCGGTCGCCGGACCGGTCACCGGCCGATCGTCGGCCGCCGTGCCGGCCACCGCCCACGGTGGCCGGAGAAGGTAAAATTTTTAATTTTTTTATTTTTTTCATTTTTTTTTCTAGAATATCCGTGTATATGTATGTGTATGTATAAGTAGCGAAAAGTGGAAAAATAGGAAGAAAAATAACCGAAAGATAAAAAGAAATTTCACCTTCGATGTTCTCGATTCTGATTTCAGTGTTTTAGTGATTGATTCCGATTACCCCTTTGCTTCTTGAGTTACTATTTTTAATATTTGAATGTTTGTATTGATTTTTGGAAAGAGATCCGGATCCTTTACAGTTTATTTGATTTGGCTTATATAGCCTAAAATCGTTACAAGTTGTATTTCCCCCTTTCCTGCTTTCTGTCTATTCTCTTTTATTGTTTTGCATGTACGTGAGGCGCGAGGGCGGTGGGATATGACTGTGGGCGGTATTTGCAGCTGCTGTCAGAGGCAAGTGGGTAGCCACCCAGGGGCTAGGGTTTCTGCTGTTGGGTCTTCGTTGGATATTGGGTCTGTCCGGGTCTGTTTGTAAATAGGTTAAGGGTTTGGGTAGTTTGGTTTAGTGTAACGGGTTAGGTCTGGTTTTAATTTGTAAAGGGTATTGGGTATTCGGGTTAAGGGTTTATTTGGGTACTAATTGGGCTAATTGTAATAGGGGTTTGGGGTTAATTTTGTAAATAGGTTTTGGTTTCATAATTGGGCTCAAAATTTGGGTCTTTAAGTAGTTTAAAATTCGGGGTTTTAGGTTTATATTAATAAGGCCAAAATTGGCCTATGACAGCAATTTTACATTTTAGGGGGGCCGGGGCCCATGCCAGCCTCTTGGCTTCATCCTTGGGTGGGGGTGTAAGAGGGGTGAGCTAGCCATCACTAATTCACTATTAATTTAAGCTCATGGCATTGCTGAAAAAGATAGAAATTAATAAAATATAATAAATATGAATTTTGAGGTAAAAGATTGCCCTTGCTGGATTGCATTTCTTCTTTGAATAAATTAGTCTTGTTGTCGAAAAATTAACATTTCTAACTTACATCTAAGTGAAACGATTATGGAGGTCATTGTAGAGTTCAATTGTATTTTTTTCTCTTACTAAAAAAAAGGTAAATTAATTCGTTTACATTAAATTAATGAGTAGGGGTGTGCGTCTGATAAATTTTTGGGAGCCTTCTGTGAATATAAAAATCAGCACAAGCCTGATGTAGTCAGCCTTCTGGAGCCTAGAATCAGTGGGTTTAAAGTTGACACTACTATTGCCAAGTTAGGCTGGGAAAAGTCGCACAGAGTAGAAGTAGTGGGATTTTCTGGAGGAATTTGGATTGGCTGGAAGAATTCAATTGATTTGGAGGTGGTCGGTAATCACTCTTAATTCATTCTGGTTCGTATTTGTTCCAAATTACATCCCTATCCGGTCTTTGTCGCTTTTGTTTATGGGAGTCCTGATAAGCAGAAAAGGAAAATTTTGTGGAATGATTTAAGTCACACTATGCCTCGGACGTATGTTCCTTGGATAGCCCTTGGTGATTTTAATGCCATCCTTTCCTCAGAAGATAAAAAAGGCGGTCATGTTAAAGGTCATAGATGCCAGTCCTTTCGTGATTTCATGGATAACTCTCTTTTGCATGATTTGGGTTTCCAAGGGCCATCATTCATGTGGCATCGGGGTTGTCTTTCTGAAAGACTTGATAGGGCTGTGGGTAATGACGCTTGGGTAGAAGCCTTCCCTAACTGTCTCATCACTCACCTACTTAGAATTAAATCGGATCATCGTCCTTTGCTCATGAAATTCTGTTATGACGATAATCGTGTTCCTAATTGGCCTTTTCGATTTTTTGTTGGCTGGCTTCATCATCAGAATTTCCCTGAATTTGTCAAGAATAATTAGAGCTTCAATGGTAATTTGCCAAGTACAATGGAGGAGTTTACGAATAAGCTCAAAGAGTGGAATAAATGTGTTTATGGCCATATTACCTAAAGTAAGAGGCAGTTATTACACAAGTTTGCTAAGATACAGCTTGCTTTAGACCTTTCGGGGTCTAAATCTCTTTTTCGACAGGAAATACTCATTCGTGATGAGCTTGAAAAATATTCTTCATCAATAGGAGATGCTTTGGAAGCAAAAGTCTAGATGTGAGCGGCTAAATCTGGGTGATCGAAATACTAGCTACTTCCACAGGCGTTCGGTTATGAGAAGGAAATTTAATAAAATCACCGTTCTACGTAATGCTGATAGGGAACGGATTTTCAATTTTGAGGTTCTTAAGATGGAAGCGGTTAACTTTTTTTAAAAGCTCTATGGGGAGAATCCAGGTCCATCAAGGTTGTTTCCTTCTAATGATTTTCCAAGGCTTAGTTTTGAAGATGTTGATTCTCTTGGGAAAGGAGTCCCGAATGAGGAAATTAGGGCTGCACTTTTTGATATGGCACCCTGGAAAGCCTCAGGTAGTGATGGGTTTCAAGCTGCTTTCTTTCAAAACCAATGGGATAATATAGGGAGAGCTATTTGTGAGTGGGTTAATAAGGTTTTTGAGGGGGGAACCATTGATCCTGAGTTTAATAACACTCTTATTGTGTTAATTCCTAAAGTTCCAAACCTAGAGAACTTCTCATAGTTTCGTCCTATTAGTCTCTACTCTATACTGTATAAGTTGGTCATGAAGATCATTGCAAATAGATTTAAGAGTATCTTTTCGAAGATCATTCGGTCAAGAACAAGTAGGCTTCATTGTAGGTAGGAGCATTATTGATAATGTCATCGTTGCCCAGGAAGTATTTCATTCAATGAGATCCAAAAAGAAGTCCCAATGGATGGCTATCAAGATCGATTTGGAGAAGGCTTACGATAGAGTCAAATGGGATTTTGTGGAAGCTTCTTTTAATGCAGCAGATATTCTTTTTTATCTGGTTAAAGTTATTATGAATGCTATTTCATCTTCCTCTATGCAGGTTTTATGGAATGGTGTTCCTTCTCAGAAGTTTAGACCAATTAGAGGTATTCGGCAAGTATGTCCTTTATCTTCATATCTCTTCGTTCTCTGTATGGAATGGTTAGGTCACAAATTTCATACGAGTATTTCTTTAGGGGAATGGAACCCCATTCGACTTTCTCACATCGGACCGAATATTTCACATTTGTTTTTTTTGCAGATGATCTGGTGATTTTCAGTCGTGCAGATTTGACTTATAGTGGACTCCTCAAGAGTTTCTTGAGCAATTTTTGTGAACTTTCAGGTCATAAGGTAAATGCTAGGAAAATAAATGTTTTCTTCTCCTCGGGTGTTAATGAGTTTTTAAAGGGTGAGATCAATGTCATGCTTGCTTTTCAAGAAGTTAATGATCTGGGTCATTATCTTGGGGTTCCACTCTTTCATAAAAGGGTCACTAATGGTATTCTTAACTTTTTAGTGGAAAGAGTTCGTAGTCGTCTTTCTAATTGGGATGCGAAATGACTCTCTTTTGTTGGGAGGATTACTTTAGCACACTCCGTCCTGCTGGCCATCCCGAGTTACATCATACAGTCTACTCTAGCCTCTAAAGGGATTTGTGACTCTATTGAAGAATTAGCTAGACAGTTCATCTGGGGGGCTACGGAAGGGAAAAGAAAATTGGCCTTGGTAGGGTGGAATAACATTTGCCAACCTAAAATGTATGGAGGCCTTGGACTTCAAAGATTGGAGGACCAGAACAAAGTTTTCATGATGAAAATCGGTTATCTTATTACTAAGACTGAAGCTTTATGGGTTCAGGTCCTTAGAGCTAAGTATGGTTTCCATGATGATCTGCCAGATTCTATCATGAGACACAAGTGCTCCTATATGTGGAAAGCTGTTGCTAAAGCTTGGCCTTTGTTGTGTAGTAATATGATCTGGTCTATCAGTAACAAAAGGGTCTGTTCGTTGTTGAGAGAACAATTGGGTTCCAACTATTGGTTCTCTCAATCAGTATGTGCCGGATCAAGGTAATATTCCTACGCAGGGTAAAGTTAATAAGATGGTTTTAGACAATGGGGAGTGGAACATTGATCTTTTTAGATTGTGGTTACCAGAAGATGTGGTCAATCGAATCATTAGTATTCCTCCTCCGTCTGAGTCAGCTGGGCCTGATATTCTTTCCTAGTCCAGAACAACATTTGGTGTATTTTCCGTGAAAAGTATTTATTCGGAAAGGGTTAGAAGAGGTATTGCGCAGGACGCTTCGTGTCAGCTCTGTGGTCATTCTACGGAGGATATCCTTCATACTCTTAAGGATTGTTCTTTTGCGAAGAAAATTAGAAACAAGTCATTCCTTCCAATCATTCTGATAGTTTCTTCGATGGTAATATTACAGAGTGGTTGTTCTCGAATTTACACTCTTCTCCTTCTGTTAGCGTAAGGGATTCAACCTAGACTTGCCTCTTTGGGATACTTCTTTGGCGCATTTGGAAGAATCGAAAATTGTTCATTTTTCAAGGGAATTCAATGAGCCCTAAAGACAATATTAGTTCCTCTTATAGTTGGGCAAATCATTTTTCCTCTAACTATAATGCAGCGTTGGAATACTGCCCAAATCAGTCAACTATTCCTCAGAATTCAAGTATGTGTTTTTACCTTAGTACTGATGGTGCTGCTCACTCTGTATCTAGTTTCTCTACTGCAGGTGGATTAATACGCGATGGTGAAGGAAAGTGGATCATAGGATATAACCGGTATTTGGGAAAATGTACAGCAGCGGTTGTTGAGCTGTGGGGAATATGGGATGGGCTTCTGCTCCTTCAGAAACAAGGATATGATGAGGTCATTATACAGTCTGATAACCTTGAAAATGTTATTTCTATTTGTGCTAGCGAGCTTGATGGTCTAGAAAGCTCCCTAATAAGGAGGAATCATCAAATTCTAGCCTTTGAAGAGAAGTGCTCCTTAAATTATATTCCAAGAGAGTCTAATCGGGTAGCAGATGCTTTGGCAAAAATGGCTTTAATGAGGAGCGGAAATTTGCAGATTTTTGAAGAACCCCCTTTGGAACTCCAAGTGTTATTGAAGGATGAATGTAATTTTGATAATGTGACTAGAAATTAATTTTGTAGTTCTTTGTTTTATTTACCAAAAAAAAAAGAGCAAACTAACCTTTCAATTAAAATTTCATTCATTTCTACAATTAAGTTACACATGATTGATGGAGCAACCTTATAGCAACACAATAGTATGCCAGATGTACCTTATGTTGATGCCATATTTATCACGTAAGCAAATATTTTAAAAATTAAAAAAATCCTAAAAATAAACAATAAAAAAAATTTGAATAATTATTTAAAAAATCGAGTTTAAGATGAACCTATACAAAATTATAAAAAATATAAAAAATTATTAAAAAATATTAAAAATAACATTCAAAATGAACTTGAGCAACATAACAACCATTTATCTAGATTCATTCTAAAGTGGTTTCTTAAAATTGTAATAATTTTAAATAATTTTATATAATTATTTAAAAAATCACATTAGCATGTGATTCCTTGTGAAGTGAATAATAACTAAAAATTTTATTCATTTTTATGATTTTTTAAAAAACAAATATTGCCACATCAACATGAGGTATATGTTGTACGCCATGTGTCACGATCTAGTTGCTTTGTCAGCCTAGTCAACACTTAATAGTAGAAATGGATGGAGCTTTTAATAGAATGATCAGTTTGCTCTTTGATCTAACATACATGGACTAATTTATGCATTTTTGAGTAGAGGGGGCAAAATGTAATTCGATGCCTAGTATATGGGCCTCCCTGGTTCTTTTACCTAATCCTACTCATCCTTTAATTCCATATAGCTTATATTTAAAAAAAAAAAAGCCAAATCATCACCTAAGAGTACAAATAGATAGAATTTTTGGCAAAAGAATCAATTTGCACTTTTTTTTTAAACATATAGAGATTAATTTACTTATTTTTTGTGTAGAAGAGATAAAACGTAATCTAACCCCTAATATAAGGATACCAAATTTTCAATTTTTATATACGAGACAATCATAATCTAGTTGCTTCATTTTTCTTAACAAAAATACTAACTATTCAATAGGTTTAGGATTAGTCAGACACAAGTATTTGTATTTTTTTTTTTTTGTATAACTACAAAGGGAAAGTGTGGAGAAAAGTAGGAGTAAACTATAAAAATGGTCACTTTTGTTTTTGTTTGTCGCAGATTACATTTTAGTCACTTACGTTATTGTTTTGTTACAAAATAGTCACTCTACCATTAAGCTTCGTTATCTCTCTAACAGTGGTCCTATGTGGCAGTCCAAATGGGTTTTAAATGCCAACTTAGATGTCCTATATGGCAGTCCAAATTAAATTTATTTAATTAAAACCTATTTTTATCCCAACAATTGGACATCCATGTTGAGATTTAAAACTCATTTGGACTGCCACATAGGACTGCAGTAGGGAGGTAACTGAGTTTAATAGTAAAGTGACTACTTTATAACAAAACGATAACATAAGTGATTAGAAAGTAACATTTTAAACATAAATGACTAAAATGTAATCTAAAAACAAATAAAAATAACTATTTTTATAATTTAAATAATGGGTAAGCTTAACCCCGACCCTTTGAATTAAGTTAATTGACGATAAGGAAAAGAAAAGGACGTGGAAGAAGTGGATGTTACATGAATATATATATATATATATATATATATATGAGTGAATGGTGGGTTTTGCTTTTGGAGTGGCCAATTAAACTTAGTGCCCAAATCGAGAATCGGTTGCCCACTGTGATGATACAGAATTTATGCAAGTGACATGGTTGAGTGTGAATGTGGTGCTGCGTTGACTGTGTTAAATCGTTGATAGTGGGTGCGCTTTGTGTGTGGAGTATTGTTTTGGAAGGTTGGGGATATTGGGACTGACATTCATCAAGTGTACAGTCTGTGGATGGCGAATAAAGTGGAGATGGTAATCGGAGAATAAAAAATCATTAATACGTTGTTTGATTGGTAGTATAATATCATAATCAAAACTTTTAGTTAATAAGTATGTATCAACATCACAAAAACTAATTGCTACATAAATTCAAAATTATATTATAATAAACTTACTATCTTTATTTGGTTAGCAACTACAATTAAATTTATTAAATTATAATACACCCACGATTTGGATTAAAGAATATTATGTAAACACGTGGATTTATTAAAGATTCAATTATAAATTAAAAGATGATTTGGTTTAAATGGTAAAATTAAATGTTTGTTATATTCGATATTTTAAGTTCAAATTTTAATATTATTGAATTTTTATTAATTTATAAAATCTAAAAGGATAAAAACAATTACATAATAATATAATTTAGTTTGTACATAAATAAATTTTTAAATAAATTAATATTCGATTAATTCGTAATACTAATTTGATCATGGATTCAATATTCGTAAATATGATAAAATGGCGCTTAAAATATTGTAATTAACATTGCCGCATGGCGCATGCAACTCAGAAAACGGTAAATTATTGCCACCTTTCATGATTCATGCCATAGTAGTAAATAGAAGTGGTCTCATTTTCAAGTAATCCAAATCTAAAATAATTTAATTAGAATTTTAGAATGAATCTATTTAATATGCATGAAGAGTTTTAATTTGTAAAAGCACAAACTAACCAATCTTGATATATCAGTATAAAATATTTCAAATATAAAAATAATTGATCAAGCGTTGATTTAATGTTAAGGTTGAAGTATTAGATGCTTTGGGATTCCAAGTTTAAGTTTTATTACGTGTATATGTCAAGCATGAGTTTTTATTTTATTTTTAAGTCCCATTATATATAAATATATATGTTATCTGTTTATGAAATAAAATAGAAATTGTGATAATTTTGCATTTATATAAGTTAAAATTTTTTTTATTAATTTTAAAATAGAGTTATTATTTGAATCGAACTCTAACCATTAAATAAAGGAAAATGTTATTATAATTATAATTTAAATTGCAATTATTAGTTAAAATTGGTTTAAAAAAGAAGTGATAATTTTATTTTATTTTAAAAAAATGTGTTAATTTTATTATTTTAAAATAGAATTATTACTTGAATAGAATTTTAAGTATCTTAATTATCACTTAATTGGTATTAGAGTTAATTATGCTAATTAACTATTGTTTTGAATAATGTTACGTACTTTGCATTAATTACATAAATTAAAATTATGTTGTATGTTGAATATGTTAATGTTTTTGATTTGAAAACTTTCTATTATAATATTTAAATTTATAAGTTAATATATTTTAATTATATTTAATAATTTAAAAAATGGATTTTAATTTGCATTAATTATTGCAATTAAAAATATAGTTAAAAAATGATTAAATATTAAAACCACAAAATCACATGTCATTAAAAGCTAATATATATAAAAGCACAAGTTTAGAGAAATTTTTTAACTGATGAGAATACCCTTTGCTGTTAATTATATTACTAAATTAACATTAGAATAATAAGTGATTAATATTATTATGTGGTGATAATAATAAAAGTAATATAAATTAAATATTAATTAATATGATAGTATATTAATAAGAAGTTAATTAATTTTTCTATATCTTTGAAAAATTGTTGAAAAAACAAAATATATTATTAATGAAGAAAATTAAAAATTTATAAAATGCTATAATTGGATAAATTAAAAAATAATAAAAATCTAAAATTTTTAATTAGCTAAATATAATTATATATATGATTTTATTTTAAATATGCTAATAATTTATAATGTTAAAATCAAGTTTTTATAATCAATAAAAATTAAACATGCGAGATTAACATTATATATAAAAAGATAATATCAATATATGGGTAATTTAATCTGTAATGTGGAAATTTATTTATTTTTAACTTATATGTCAAAAATAAAAAAATAAAAAAATTTAGATTTAAATTAAATATTAAATTTTTATAAATTAATTGTATTTAATCAAATTAGTTTGATTCAATACAAATCTCGACTTGACAAAGATTATGACTTATATTTGTTTGAGAAATTAAAATAAAAAAATTTTGATGAATTAAGAATTAAGAATTTATATTATATATATTTCTAAATCTATAAAATCAATGATAATAATACAATATAAAAATTATTTGCATGCAGAAATGCAAACGCTTCCATTATCAAATTCAGAGGTCTGACTTGAGAATATTAAAATTAATAATAATGGCATTGATGTTGCCATTAATTATTTTAATAAAATAAAGCTACTGTTATGGCCAATTATTAGCTTGGTAGGCTACATTTATTGTCAGCATTTCCACCTCTGAGACGCCCCGACCCTACTCACCTAACCAACAATATCAGCTCTCTGGTGTCTATACTTTGATGGAATATGATGTTAATAAAGCAGGCCATGCATGAAACTCACCTCAATGCATTTTACTATTTTATAGACTTACAATTTATTAATTAGTATATTAATACTTATAATCAGAAATAGTTGCATTCAAATTTTGGGGGCAACTTTATTAGAAAAGATAGCCAGAAACTTCAAAGGTGAATGTTGGTGCAATATTCTGACTATACCGCCATCCAATTTGTAGATACATAAATATAGTTAGATAAGGGTTGTGCAGATCATCTTGCCAATTCATCACAAAACGTGAATGTTGGTGTCAATATTCTGACTATACCGCCACCGAGTTTGCTCCCCTCCTGCAGGTTGATCCTTGTGGTTCGCCTCGTTTACATTTATAGTTTCATTTGCTTATCATTTTGTACAAAAAGGGGAAAAAAAAAAGAAAAAAGAAAAACAAGTTGTTAAGCAACTCACATAATAAATCTATATTAAATTTGAAGAAGTTGATAATTTAAATTAAAACTTCAAAGTTATTAAACCTATTTTCTTATATCATTAAGCCAAAAAAGTTTATTACTTTGTGATGGATCTTAGAACTAAATTTTGGGGGCCTAGTAAAATTTTCAAAAAAATTAAGAGTTTAAGAATTTTTTTTAAAATTGGAAATTAATTAAAATTTTCAAATATTTTAAATGAGCTTAATTAAGATTTTCAAAACAAATTAAAAGGTATAATGAGAATTTTCAAAAGCTTAATGGGTCTAACTAAAATTTTCTAAAAACTTCAAGGAATACATGAAATCTTTCAAAAATTTTGAGAGCTTAAATAATTTTTTTTTAAAAAATTTCAAGGGAAAAATCATAATTTTCCAAAAAAGTTTGGGGGACAGTCCGCCTCTGCCACCAATATATTATTTAAATAAGACTAAGAATACCAATTTAGTATTTTAATAATTTAATAAAATTACTGTTTTTGTATTTAATAATGTGTAAAATTATAACTCATATTCATTTAAAAAGCGTTTGTATAATGGAAAGTTATCACTTTAATTGGTGATTCTAATGTTTGGTATGTAAAAGTTAAATTATTTCCCTTGTGAGTTACTTTCTCACAAGTAATGAAAAGTGATTCCTTTGATAATAGGTGAGAAAATTACTTTCTCATGCACAGTAAAAAGAATTTATAGAGTAAAGTTAGTCTTTTTATTTATTTATTTTTGTTTAGGATAAAAATTCAAAATGAATGTATTTTTTTGTTATAATTTTTTTTAAAAATTATGCTTTTTAATGGATATCAAATTTTTGTATCAAGATAATTTCAAGTCATATACGCTATATATGAATACGCTTGAATTTATCTTATAATTGTTGTAGGCCAATTTTGGCCCGTTTACAAATTAAACCCCAAACCTAACAGAAGTCCAATTACAACCCTAGCCCGAAATAAAAAAAAAAATAAAAGTGAAACCCTAAATTTACCCTAGCCGCCTCTGCCATCTGACCTCTGCCACTGCCTGCGGCCACTGCCCACGCCAGGTCAAATCCACCGCCCTCCACTTGCCTCTGCACCTGCAAAAAAGGAGAAAAGACAGAAATAATAAACAAAAACATGTAAAGGCTATAAAAGCCATCAAAAACAATGCAATCGGGGTCGGTATTTTTCATCAATACAAACATTAGCTTTTCAAACACAAACAGTGATTCAAACACTAAAGCAGAGATTAATTGCTAAAAGAGAAGAAGAATCAAAACAAAATAAAAAAATCAGTGATTTATAGAGGTGGTTTTATTTTATTTTATTTTTCTATATTTCGAATCTTTTTTCTTTGTTTTTGACATACCTATACATACACTCATAATAAGGAAAGGAAAAAGTTTTTTTTTACCTTTGTAATCGCCAAAAAATTGGCAGCTTTTGGTGTTCCGGCCACCGTGCGCGGTGGCCGGCGGTGACGGGCCACATGGCGAGCGGCGGTCAGACGACCGGGGATGGGGAGCTGTTGCAGATAAAAAAGGAGAGCCCCCCTTTTTTTTTTTTTTGGAAGAAGGAAGAAATGATTTTTTTACAAGGGTTTTTGACTTATATAGGCTCCCAAAACGACGTAGTTTTGGAGTGGCCTCTGAAGCCCCAAAACGACGTCGTTTTAACCATGCCCGACCCGATCCGACCCGCTTTAGGCCAAGGATCCGTGTGTTTTATTAAAACGGTCTTATTTCCGTTTTAGTCCCTTCACTCTTTATCATTGTAGCGACGTAAAATTTTGCTTCGGTTGCTAATTGTGGCGATTTGTTGGAAACTTTGAAAAATATCGAATTTTGATTTTATTAAAAAGGGGAGTCGCCACCGATCTTTTTTTTCTAGGTGTGATCGGACACCTATAAAATTTGTATTTTAAAGAAAACCGGGCTTAGGTCTACGTTTAAAATCCAGAGAAAAAAAAGGCTCGGGAGTCGGTTACGCACGAGGAAGGTATTAGCACCCTCGTGACGCCCAAAATTGGTATCTATTTAAACGTGTGTTGTCTTGATTTTCAAAAATACGAATTCAATATGAATTTTAATCGTGATCCGTTCAAAACGCGAGAATTTCAAGATTTTTTTGATTTTTTAGAAGGATGTCCCGTTTTAACACGAGCCAACGTGATTCATCCAACATAACGATGAAATCACAGACTTAATGTTAAAATCGGCACATTGCCTTATTTTTGAAATTAGTTGAAAGTATGAAAGAAAACATTTAAAACGATAAAAAATTTAAAACAATGTTAAAATTAAATTCAATTTAAACTTATATAATTTTCAGAAACATGCAAACAATAAAAACGCGAATATACGGTAAATAATAGACATAGTAATTACAAAACATTGACAACTATGTACGATATTAAACAATATAATAAGAGTGTTTAAAAATTATACACAATGGAGTATTTAAAAATATATATGAGATAATATAAAAAGATATATATAAGTATTATCACACTAAAAATATATACACATTTGACTAAACACATAACAATATTTAAAGTATGTACATAATAATTCCTTATATATTAGAAATAATAATGTGAAACAACCAATAATATATTACGTAAAAATATGTATGCATCAGAATATACACATAATAATAATAACGGAAAAAATATATATAGTAGTCTTAAAATATGCACATAATATATGTAAAATATACACGTAATATAGTATGAAAAAAAATATACATAAGCTAATAAATAAAAGCATATATATATGATAATATAAATTTAAAAGTATGTATACATAATATATAAAAACATATATTTAATATAGTATTAAGAATGAACATTATGTACACATACTAGAAATGATAATAACGTCACAAACAACTACTACGTAAATATATATATAATCATATACATACAATAAATACATAATAATATTAAAGGTATGCATAATACATATATGTATACATAATATAATTATTAAGAACACATAAAATATATAGCATTAAAACATAATATTAAAAAAACGTATACATATAAATGTTAAGTGAAAATAATATTAGTTCTAATAACAGTATAAGGGAATAATAATGATGATAAAATATAATAATAGAAAAATAGTAGAATTCATGAAAAAAGAAAAAAAAGGATGAAAATTGAAACAAAAACAAAGTCTCGGGGCAATTTAAAAAAAAATAAAGGGAAACGGGTCGAATTGAACGCGCTAAAATACTGAGGGGACCTAAAGAGCAATTTCTCCGCGCCTTTAAAACACTGCGTAGCGTGGAGGATTAAATTGAGAACAAACATAAATACTAAGGCTAATTTAAAACATATGGAAACCCGATTGCAAAAGTCAGAAAAAGCGGAAGGGCTAAATGCGAATTAGCCCTTCCGTAGAAAACACGTGGATCCTGATGGTAGGGTCGGGTCGGATAATCGGGTTCCCCCAAAACGACACCGTTTTGGGCGCGTTTGAGGGATCCCAAAACGGTGCCGTTTTCATTCGATGTAAAACCAAAATTTTTATAAAAATTTCATTTGTTTCCTTTTCTTTAGACTCTTTCTCTCACTCTCTCAATTCTCCCTAAACCTGGGGGGCTTCTGACCAAATGGCCCGCCGACGAGCAGTCACCGGATTACCGGGCGTCACCGTCGCCGGCCACAGCACGCGGTGGTCGAAAGTTCGAAAGGTAATTTTTTTTAATGTACGTTATATATATATATATATATATATATATATAACATGCAAAAAATGAAGTATTTATGAATATACGCGTAGATTCGAAAGTAAAAATAAAAGAAATGGTACCCTTGGTCTGTTTCTAGTTTTCTAATGCTTGAAAGTCTCTATTTTTGCTGTAAATCTGTTGCTAGTATGTTGGATTTGCTTGCTAATGTCTATTGGTGTAAAGATTTCCTTGTATTGATCTTTCCCCCCTTTTACAAAGAACTTTTAAACGGCTTTTTTATAGCCCATTTTTACATGTATTGCTACTGTTTTGTTTCTATTTGTTTTCTGTGTTGCGTGTTTTGCTCTATTTGCAGGATATGGGCAGCGTTCGAATGACCGGTAGAGGTGACTGGGGTTGGTGGTGCGGCAGAGGGTGGTTGCCGAAGGTCAAGGGGTGGTTGCGGCTAGGGTTTTTTAGGTTTAACTTTTTTCCTCTTTTGGGTTAAGGCTAAATGGGCCATTCGGGTTTGGGTTTTTAATTTTGGTTTGTGGTTTAATTGGGTCAACCGGGTTGGGTTAGTGGGTTTGGCATTTGGGGTTATTTTGTAAAGGGTTAAAAGGGTTTAAATGGACTTGGGATATGGATTTGAACATTTGTAAAAAGGACACTGGTTTTTTTTATTTCTGTTTGGATGTTTGGGCCAAAATTGGCCACTACAGCTGCCCCTCTTTGCTCATTATCGTGTAACGGTAATAGAGCAAAGACATAAAGAGAGGCCAATTTTGCCCGATCTTGCTGAGTCCAGACTTCTTTGGTGCTCTTCTTGTTCAGCTCTCTTTCCAGCCTACTGCATCTTGCTACTTTGACCACTCCAACGCGACTTCAGAGCCATGACTTGTAGCCTTGATCTATCACCTCTTTAGAGATATAAAATTCGTCGTGATCTGCTCTTCTGCAACTTCAGAGAGATGAGATCTGGTATCTTCAATCTGCTTTGCTAGAACTTCAGGAAGATGAAACTTGTAACTTCAACCTGCTCTACTGCAACTTCAGAGGGATAAGATCTGGCATCTTTAATCTGCTCTGCTACAACTTCAGGAAGATGAAACTTGTAACTTCAACCTTTATTCTTTTAAACATCGAAAACAGCTCGGCCTTCGAACTCTCGTAATGTGGGTTAATTTTTGGATCATAGATTGAAAACATCTCAGTGTATGACTCGAGACTCAACTCACCTCTCGCAATATGAGTTGAATTTTTTTTTGAAAAACATAAATTAAAAGGCTCAACTCACTTATCACAATATGAGTTGGTTTTTGAAAAAGAAATCGAAAAGGAATTAAAAATACCTCAACGTGTCTTGAGGCTCAACTCACCTCTATAATATGAGTTGATTTTTGAAAAAGAAATTGAAAAAAGTTGAAAATACCTCACCGTGCCTTGAGGCTCAACTCACCTCTGTAATATGAGTTGATTTTTGAAAAAGAAATTGAAAAGAAATTGAAAATACCTCAACGTGTTGAGGCTCAACTCACCTCTGTAATATGAGTTGATTTTTGAAATATAAATTGAAAATTGAAATTGAAAATACCTCAGCGTGTTCCGAGGCTTAACTCACCTCTGTAATATGAGTTGATTTTTGAAACATAAATTGAAAAAGACATTGAAAATACCTCAATGTGAGCTGAGGCTCAACTCATCTCTGTAACATGAGTTGATTTTTTTGAAACACAAATTAGAAAAGAATTTGAAAATACCTCAGCTTGAGCCGAGGCTCAACTCACCTTTGTAATATGAGTTGATTTTTGAAACAGAAATTGAAAAACAGAAATTGAAAATACCTCAGCATGTGAACCAAGGCTCAACTCACCTCTGTAATATGAGTTGATTTTTGAAACATAAATTGAAAAAGAGATTGGAAATACCTCAACGTGTCTTGAGGCTCAACTCACCTCTGTAATATGAGTTGATTTTGAAAAACAGAAAATGAAAAGACGGAAATTAAAAATACCTAAGCGTGTCCTGAGGCTCAACTCACCTCTCACAATATCAGTTGATTTTTAAAAATCAGAAATTAGAGGTACCTCAGAGTACCAAAACATATCATTTGGCAGAACTTGGGTGTCTTTTCCTTGATTCAGTATAGTTGTCATCAACCTCTTGCTCTGCTGGAGTACCTGCATATGTTATGCATGATGTTGTCGTGATATGCGTATGTTGGCCCTAAATGCCTTTATGCCTACATGATTATGCTATGCGCCCTAGGCATGTTTGTCATATGTTCCTCTTTCGTCGCGATTCTTGGTGATTCGTGTTCATTGTTTCGACCCTCAATTCTCTTCAGGCCTTGTGCCCGTCTTCAAGTTTTATGAGCCATCTGCGTTTCTGATATCACTCTTTGCCCCTAGTTGAACTTTGGCCTTGCTTTGAGGCTCTTGTACTTGTCAAATTCTCATCAAGATAATACTTAACATTTCTTTTGTTTGGAGTATGTCATCTCAAAATGCTCTAAATCCTCAACGCATGAACTCTTCCATATTTCTTAATCAAGAATCTTTTTGAGCATGGCTTCTTGCGTAGAAGGTTTTGAACTGCTGAAAATGCTTCAAACACTGTAATCTTGCTGTTTGACTCACTGCTTAAATTGTCTTACTCTTTGGGCCCAGATCTGCTTCATTAGGATGCCCTTTCAGGTTTTTATCATAATCTTTTTGTTTATCAAGATGCCCATTTCAGGTTTTCATTTTGATCTTCTTCTCCTTTTTCATCTTGGGACGCCCTATTGCTTGGCTGGTACTTCAACCTAAAGTCCGAGGAAATAATTGTGTTTTGTTCAACCAGCTTGCCTCACTGTGACTTCAGGGTCCCTTTCGTTGTAGATCAAAGGTATAGGATCTGTAATTTGTTCCATCAATTGACCCCTCCTCGGGTGACCTGACGCGACGTTTATGGGTGCAGAATATCATTTTTCTCGAGAATGATTCTCTTTTATGCTTAGGTTGACATTGCTTGTTTTCATCGAGATTATCACCAACGCGATATCTTATTTTTGTTCAACAAGCATCTTTGACAGAAAATCCAAGGAGATAAACTCAATTTAAGCTCAAATTTTCCCAATCTTTACACTTGGTGAGCTCTTAAACAACCGTCCTGTTTCAGGTTCCTGTACTATTCAGAAGCTTTTTAGAGTAATACGCGAAACTCCTTTTATAAAAGTATTATTAATCCACTAATCGTTATTTCAATATGATGTGCTTAAAAAAAGATCAAACCTAATGGACAATAAGGAAATTGATTGGAAGCATAACTCGAAACAAACAAGTTAAACAGCGATAGTAAATGAAATCAAGAATGACATTTTTTTAAAACAAATAAGACAATCAAAGGAAACAAATTCAAAATGGGTAGGATGGAAACTAGGTGCCTTAGATATCGCTGCCTGAGCTTCTCTGCTCAAACTTCTTGAGGACCATTTTGAGCTCGATATGTGTTTAGGGGATCCGGAGTACTTTGTCGATGCCTCAAGATGTAGCATACTTCTTCATTGTCAATTCAAGCATAGCAATACTACTATATGCCCCACTTTCAACCAAAATTTTAAGCTGCCCTTTTCGGGTTTTCAACTCAAATCCCCTTTGGTCTCAAAGCGCCCTTTGCGGGTTTTTGCCTTGGCCTCTCCTTTTCCTTTTCCTTTTCTGATTGATTTTCTTCCTTCTTCTTTTTTGATTTTTTTTGATTTTTGGTTTTAAGGTGCCTCTTTTCCTCTAAAGCTCTTTTTGTATATGAAAGATCGTCTTCAATATCAGCTCCCATCCGAAAATTCTCTTAGGCGAACCTTTTCGTTGTAAACTTGTATTATCTGATCGTGACAGATTGCTATTAACTTTTCTCCTTAAATTTTATTGATCATATCGCCATTGGATCGATTCCGGTTCATCAAACTTCAGCTCTAAATCGGAAGAGAGCATTTCAACTTCAATAGGCAAGACCAGTGAGAAATGTGCTACCCCAGCGAAGGTTCTGGCCAACGTTTGGCAAATATAGAGGGTAAATGGTAACTTCTCCATGCCAACCATTACAAGCCTCAATCATCTTTCAAAATCTTTTTGGATGGTTTTGGTTGCCTTTGTCGCATAGATATTGTATCTGACTTTTGAATAGACCGTAAATTACCATTTTTGGATTCGGACTTGAATCTGAATTTTAAATTTTAAACTTTGAATTTGGATTTGAATTTGGATTTGGATTTGAATTTGGATCTGGGTTCGACTTTGAATTTGGATCTGGATCGAGATCTGGATTTGAGATTGAATTTGGATTGGCCTTTGAATTGGGGTTGGCCTTTGAATTTGAGTTTGATGACTGTTTACCTTGTAACTTTGGCATACGAAGTGACCTTACCCCCTTAGTAACGTAATTAACAACCACGAATTGATGTCGATATTTACCTTAAAACATTCATGCCCCACATAGAGAGTCCGTGAAGAAACAAAGGAGACATACACGTCTTGTCTTATTTCTGCGGCGAGCTAGGTTTTGATCTTCATTTCTTCCGCAAGCTCGCAATGTCAACTAACCGCTTGTAAGTTAGGATATATCTTTCATCTTGTTCTACATCTTCAACAAATCAGAAGATAGGTACAATCTCTGTCATCTTCGAAGTCTTGAGATCCCTCGAGACACATATCTTACTAAAAAGGGAGTTAGTAACAGCGTTGCTCATAACCTTGATATCTGGGCACCTGTTGTAGGTACGAAGGCAAATTTTGAAGAATAAATGATTCTAAGAAGATTATTTACATGGTATGATAGTGAATAAAGAATGAAAGAATATATGAATGAAAGTCCAAGAACAAAGGAACCTATAAATAAACAGAATAAAAGAATATTTGTTCAAAAAGATGCATTTTATTGAAATAAAAATTCTGGACAGATGCCTATTTCACAAAAGGGCCCTTATTGCCCCTAGGCCTAAGACAATAAGCAGGTTCTAAGCATTACTCTGAGTAAGTTCTAAAATGTTAGTCTCTTCCACAGTCCCATTGTTCAAAAATACTCCCAAGTATGTAAGGGCAAATGCTTGGAAAATTTCATTCCTCTGTCACTGCATTCACATTCCCTTCAGCATGGTTAGGGAATGGATTCCTAGTCGCATTGCCAACATCATCGAACCGCAGAATGCCCGCATCGATGAGTCCTTGAACTCTCTTTTTAAAGGCAATGCAATTTTCCGTGGAGTGCCCTTGGTTCCTGACGTGGTATACACAGCTAGCGTTTGGGTCGTACCACTTCGGGTACGGGGGCTTCATGGGTGCCATATAGTGCGAGGATATCAACTGTTTCTCTAAAAGTTTCGGGTACAGTTCCCTATACGATACGGGGATAGGAGTAAATTGTGGTTTTTCAAGATTAGGCCTTGCTGGCCTTTGTTCGTTTTGGGGTTGGCCCTGGGCGAGTGTTGTATTTTGTGGGAATGTGGCGCCTGGTCTTTGATTACTTGTGGTGTAAACAGGGTAAGAAGGGTAAGGAAGTGGTGTTTGGTAGTAAGGGGTTTGGGGAGGATAATAGAAATTCGAAGGTGGATAATCTCGAGGTCAGGGTTGGTTTGGATATGGACTAGGGGTATAACGGCTTCCAGTTCCCACCATGTGGGCTTCTGGCTCTTTCTTCCTCATGAGTACTGCCCTTTTTGGACTTTCTGAACCCTCCATCTTTCCACTTTTGATGGCATTCTCAATAAGTTCCCAGATATTACGATATCTGAAAAGTCTTTCGTAGCACTTCCCACTAGCTTGTCATAGAATGGTGCTCTCAGAGTATTGATGAAAAGGACTGCTATCTCAGTCTTAGTCAGTGGAGGCTCCACTTAAGCCGAGACGTCCCTTCATCTCTGTGCATATTGTCTGAAAGATTTTGACGGCTTTTTCTCGATCATTTGCAAAGTCATCCGGTCGGGCACCATATCAGACACATGTTTATAATGTTCACAAAAAGTAGACGCCAAGTCCTTCCACGATCGTATCCTTTCTCGGTAAGTTGATTGTACCACCTAAGAGCTGATCCCACCAGGCTGTCTTAAAAGCAGTGTATGAGCAGCTTGTCTTCGTTCACATAGCCGGTCATCTTTCGGCAGAACATTACAAGATGTGCTTTAGGACATCTCGTTCCGTCGTACTTTTCAAAATTTGGTACTTTGAATTTTGGCGGTAGAACTAAATCGGGTACCAAGCTAAGCTCCTTAGCGCTTAGTGCCGAGAAGACCTCAGTGCCTTCTATTGCTTTGAGTCTTTCCTCTAAGCTCCTATATTTCTCTTGAGCTTCGTGGTCATCCGTCCTTAACCTGGCGATTTCTGCCGGATCATCTAAATCTGGAACAGGTGGATTAGCAGTAGTGGCTCCAGGGTTTGTCACAAATATTCCTTGCCCAAGATGGGCAGGTGGCATGGGTCGCTGTTCTAGGCCGGTAGATTCCCCTTGTGTGTACCCTCTTTGTGTTGCATGGGCATGCGGTGGAGTGAACCCTGGAGGATAGGGCGGGTCCTGATCGAGATTAACAACTTTAGGGTTCTGCATGGGTCCCTTCCCCTTTACCAGAGCTGACATCATTTCCATCATCTTAGCCATTTGGTCCTTCTGTTCCAGCGATTCCTCCCGAGATCTCACCATTAGATCCCTCGTTTCTTGCTGTGACTTGGCTAGTTGTTCTTGTAATTCCCTTTGGACTCTTTCCATTCTTTCGATTCTTTCATTAAATTCAGTCTCCATTACTCTAACTTGTCGGCGCGTCCTATACGAATGATGTGATTCCAACTTTTATATTGCCGTAGCTGCGAATTGTGTGATTTTGACCTTAGTGAATGATTATGGGATATGTACATGCAATGAATAAATGCATAAATGCCATATGAATGTTAGTCATGAATGCACATGCAAGAATTTGGTGTTGATTTCAAGATAGCCCCTATTTAGGCATTTCATTTATCAAAAGAGTCTGTTACAAATGTTTCGGTCACTTATGTAACTGACTCCTCCATCAGAAACCCGATTTTGGCAACCAATCTCTAATCAACACTTTCCTAACAAGATGCCTATAATGAATGATGGAAAATAAAAATAAAGACAAACAACCCTGGTTAGTACAACAAATATAAACAGAGGAAAACTATGGAAAATCTAACAAATTGAGCTACTTGGTCCCATAGACTCGATTCATTTACATAACCAGCGTAAATGTAAAAGCAACAGAAGGTAAGAGGCGTCTCTCCCGTGTACTTATTTTGGTGACTATTAGTAGACGGAGGTTCAGTATGGCTCTAATTAGGTGGCTCATACGGTTCACTATATGTGGTTTTAGTTCTAGATAGGTACTCGAATTATTCGTACTATCGTCTATTAAGACTAGTACGAAGCCTCGATCATAGCCCATCACAGGCTTACGAGTTCAATTCAAGGGATTGCATTTACTTATGCCTATGCGGAGGGACGAGTTAACTCACGAAAGCATAAGTCGTGTATAACCCGAAAGTATTCGCTAGCCTGTGCGGAGGGACGAGTTAACTCACGAAGGCGTAGCGTTTACTTTCACTTAAATGGACGGAGCCCGGATATGGCGCTCATGTTATGTAAAATGCAAGTGCACGGTGTGTGGGGAGAAACTCGCAAACCTTTTCGTTTTATTTTAAAACTAAACTAAAAACTAAAACCATAACGACTTAGAGCTGAAAAACAACTAGATAAAACAAGTTAGAAGAATATTTACAATATGATGCGAATGCATGATTTTTCGAAAACCAAAATTTGAGGATCACGATTAAATATTAAATTGAACAAAGAATTTTGAAAATTTAGACAACAAACGTTTATTTCTAGACTCGACTCTCGAAAACAGTCCCCAGTGGAGCCACCAGCTGTAGCGACGTAAAATTTTGCTTCGGTTGCTAATTGTGGCGATTTGTTGGAAACTTTGAAAAATATCGAATTTTGATTTTATTAAAAAGGGGATTCGCCACCGATCTTTTTTTTCTAGGTGTGATCGGACACCTATAAAATTTGTATTTTAAACAAAACCGGGCTTAGGTCTACGTTTAAAATCCAGAGAAAAAAAAAGGCTCGGGAGTCGGTTACGCACGATGAAGGTATTAGCACCCTCGTGACGCCCAAAATTGGTATCTATTTAAACGTGTGTTGTCTTAATTTTCAAAAATACGAATTCAATATGAATTTTAATCGTGATCCGTTCAAAATGCGAGAATTTCAAGATTTTTTTGATTTTTTAGAAGGATGTCCCATTTTAACACGAGCCAACGTGATTCATCCAACATAGCGATGAAATCACAGACTTAATGTTAAAATCGGCACATTGCCTTATTTTTGAAATTAGTTGAAAGTATGAAAGAAAACATTTAAAACGATAAAAAATTTAAAACAATGTTAAAATTAAATTCAATTTAAACTTATATAATTTTCAGAAACATGCAAACAATAAAAACGCGAATATACGGTAAATAATAAACATAGTAATTACAAAACATTGACAACTATGTACGATATTAAACAATATAATAAGAGTGTTTAAAAATTATACACAATGGAGTATTTAAAAATATATATGAGATAATATAAAAAGATATATATAAGTATTATCACACTAAAAATATATACACATTTGACTAAACACATAACAATATTTAAAGTATGTACATAATAATTCCTTATATATTAGAAATAATAATGTGAAACAACCAATAATATATTACGTAAAAATATGTATGCATTAGAATATACACATAATAATAATAACGGAAAAAATATATATAGTAGTCTTAAAATATGCACATAATATATGTAAAATATACACGTAATATAGTATGAAAAAAAATATACATAAGCTAATAAATAAAAGCATATATATATGATAATATAAATTTAAAAGTATGTATACATAATATATAAAAACATATATTTAATATAGTATTAAGAATGAACATTATGTACACATACTAGAAATGATAATAACGTCACAAACAACTACTACGTAAATATATATATAATCATATACATACAATAAATACATAATAATATTAAAGGTATGCATAATACATATATGTATACATAATATAATTATTAAGAACACATAAAATATATAGCATTAAAACATAATATTAAAAAACGTATACATATAAATGTTAAGTGAAAATAATATTAGTTCTAATAACAGTATAAAGGAATAATAATGATGATAAAATATACTAATAGAAATAATAGTAGAATTCATGAAAAAAGAAAAAAAGGATGAAAATTGAAACAAAAACAAAGTCTCGGGGCAATTTAAAAAAAAAAGGGAAACGGGTCGAATTGAACGCGCTAAAATACTGAGGGGACCTAAAGAGCAATTTCTCCGCACCTTTAAAACACTGCGTAGCGTGGAGGATTAAATTGAGAACAAACATAAATACTGAGGCTAATTTAAAACATATGGAAACCCGATTGCAAAAGTCATAAAAAGCGGAAGGGCTAAATGCGAATTAGCCCTTCCGTAGAAAACACGCGGATCCTGATGGTAGGGTCGGGTCGGATAATCGGGTTCCCCCAAAACGACGCCGTTTTGGGCGCGTTTGGGGGATCCCAAAACGGTGCCGTTTTTATTCGATGTAAAACCAAAATTTTTATAAAAATTTCATTTGTTTCCTTTTCTTCAGACTCTTTCTCTCACTCTCTCAATTCTCTCTAAACCTGGGGGGCTTCTGACCAAATGGCCCACCGACGAGCAGTCACCGGATCACCGGGAGCCGCCGTCGCTGGCCACAGCACGCGGTGGCGGGAATTTTTTTTAATGTACGTTAAATATATATATATATATATATATATATATATATATAACATGCAAAAAATGAAGTATTTATGAATATACGTGTAGATTCGAAAGTAAAAATAAAAGAAATGGTACCCTTGGTCTGTTTCTAGTTTTTTAATGCTTGAAAGTCTCTATTTTTGCTGTAAATCTATTGCTAGTATGTTGGATTTGCTTGCTAATGTCTATTGGTGTAAAGATTTCCTTGTATTGATCTTTCCCCCCTTTTACAAAGAACTTTTTAACGGCTTTTTATAGCCCATTTTTACATGTATTGCTACTGTTTTGTTTCTATTTGTTCTCTGGGTTGCGTGTTTTGCTCTATTTGCAGGATATGGGCAGCGTTCGAATGACCGGTGGAGGTGACTGGGGTTGGTGGTGCGGCAGAGGGTGGTTGCCGAAGGTCAAGGGGTGGTTGCGGCTAGGGTTTTTTTAGGTTTAACTTTTTTTCTGTTTTGGGTTAAAGCTAAATGGGTCATCCGTGTTTGGGTTTTTAATTTTGGTTTGTGGTTTAATTGGGTCAACCGGGTTGGGTTAGTGGGTTTGGCATTTGGGGTTATTTTGTAAAGGGTTAAAAGGGTTTAAATGGACTTGGGATATGGATTTGAACATTTGTAAAAATGACACTGGTTTTTTTATTTCTGTTTGGATTTATTTGGTTTGGGCCAAAATTGGCCACTACAATCATTTTACAATTAACTTTGTTATGCTTTTAAATTCGCGCATTTCAAATAAGTCCTCCCCCTTTCCTTTTATTTCAGATTCACCCCAAATGTTTGTTTTAACTTCGATTTCATCCTTTTTCGCCTTTTAATTAATATTTTGCATTATTTCCATTATTATTATTATTATTATACTTTATTATTATTATTGTATTTGAATATCATATCTATTATTATTCTTATTAATATGTTATTAGTATTTTCTATTATCATTGTTATTACTATATTTATTATTATATTATTTTGCTTATGTTATTATTTTCTATTTTTATCATCATTATTAACATATCATTATTAATATATTTTTATTGTCTTCAATATTTTTATTATTATCGCTATTTCATTATTATATCTTACTATTATATTTATTGTTTTTATTTTATTTCTATTATTATTTTCATTACTATTTTTATTATTCTTTTATTATTATTATTATTATTATTATTATTATTATTATTATTATTATTATTATATTTAGTTTTATTTTAATATTACATTAATTTCTATATTTTATTATTACTATTATTAGTGCTATTATTTTAGTAATTCATAATTTTTTTTCCTTATCATCATTATTAACATATATATATACACATATATATATATATATACATATATATATATATATACATATATATTTTATGTACATATTATGATTTTTTTTATTATTAATATATTATTATTCCTATTATATTACTAACACATCATTTTCATTATTATTTTGTTAATATTATTACTATTATTATTTTTACTATTATTGTTTTAATACTTTTATTACGAATTATGCTACATTTATACCCTACGCCAAAATGATCTTTTTATAAAGGCAATATTCTGTATTTAGAAATTTGAGAAATCGTACCCTAACGTATTGGGTTTCGGTTTTCTCGTCTAAATCTAAATAACCGAATATCCTTCTTAAAAACATAAAGTTTAAATAAAAAGCTTATATATTATTACTATTTTGCATCCTCTATTATTGCTCTTATTTATATTGTCTTTTATTGCCACATTTTCATTCTGCTATGCATACTCCTATTGTCATTGATTATGTGTTTTATAACAAAATTCCTTTTACCCGATACAAAAACGATTCTTTATAAAGTCAATATTCCATATTTAGAAATTCGAGAAGTTGTGCCCTAACGTATTGGGTTGCGATTTTTCGTTTTAGATCTAAATAATCGAATATCCTTTTAAAACAAATGCATAATTTTTCAATAAAAAAGCTTATTCTCGAGAATTTGAGATGTCATGTCCTAATGCATTGGATATGACATTTTGTTATCTCGAGATGAGATTTTCTAAATCAAGGCCATGTTCTGTACTTAGAAATTCAAGAAATCGTGTCCTAACGTATTGAGTTTCGATTTCTCTCGTTTACTTTAAGTATTCGAATATCCTTTCAAAATAATAAAAGGCAAGTTTAGCCTCAAAGGTCGAAATGTCGTGTCGTAACGTATTGGATGTGACGTTTTACCTTAAGACGAGCCAGCCTTTGATACACACTTTCAACTTATCCAAACTTTTTAAAATGAATGCAAAGAAGGATCGTGTTTTAAATTCCTTCAAATTTTCGAATCTTCGACATTAAGGACACTAATTAATCAACTAGGTACCAATTCTGGGCGTATCGAGGGTGCTCATCCTTCCTCGTGCGTAACCGACTCCCGAATTTATTTTTCTGATCTTCGCAGACCAAAATCGTTGTTTTGATAAATCAAATTGTTAAAACAACCCTTTTTTGAGGTGACCAATCACACCCTGACAAAAAAAATTGGTGGTGACTCCTTTTTTTTATTCATTTTTACAATCCCAAGTCGACACCCTTTTTCAAAAATAGCTTCGACAATAATGTAATGAGTAAAATTTTATAAATTTTACATCTTCACAATCTTGAAATAATTTACAAGTTGTTTTTTAATTGTATTCATGTAATGGATTCGACCAGAACGTGAGTAAATAATATTTATAGATTAATTCAAATATTTGTTAATAGTAAAGATTACCGAAAATATTATTATTAAATATTTTTTAAATTTATAATGTATATAAGCACGAGTTTGAAAATAAATTTGAATCGATGAGAATCTCTTTTATTTTTTTTATCATATTACTAAATATAAATATAATTTAATTTAGAATTATTAGTTGATATACATTATAGTTACAATTTAAAATTATAAACATATAAATATTATTATAAAGTTATGGTAGTTTAGAAGGTGTGATAAGTTTTATATATATTTTAGTTTAAACATATCTCTAAGATAAATTTTAGTTTAATATTACAAATTATAAACATATCTAAATATTAGTAATAAGTTTTAGTTTAGATTTATTACTCATAAAGTAGAATGCTACTTCAATTAAATAACAATAATTACAAATTGTATTCACATTTAAATATTATTATAATTTAATTTAAAACTATTAATTCACATTTAAATATAAAGTAGTAGTAATGCTTGCAAATTGTATTTTCAATTATTTTATATATTATCTGATGAACTATTATTAAAAAAAATATATGGTACGTTTTGTAAACTTTGTGTATGCACCGTAATTTTTTTTTTATGATATTTAATTACTTTATAAATTATAATTATAATTATATTTTTATAATTGTTTAGCTAATTTATAACTCTGGCACAATTCAACTATTATTATGTAAATTAATTTGAATATATCAGAAGTAGATGAGTTGAATAGGAGGTTAGTTTAAAAAATCTATTTACTATATTTTGATAAATATTTTTCATAAAATATTATTTAATTTAAATGTTATTTGCATTAAATATGTTATGTATTTTTATCTTTTATTTTAAAAATAAACGCTTGTATTGGTTTGCTGTAATTTGATAAGTCAGATTAGACTTTTTAGAATACTTAATGAGTTTGTTCTCAAGCAATTTACAAATCTTTTCTATTATTTTTGTTAATTTTTAATTTTTAGTATTTATGATCGTTCTCCTTAGTTTTGGTCTTTTTGAGACCCAACCTGGCAAAATGGTGTCATTTGGAGTCTATAGTGTAATTGAGTTTGTGTAGGGAGACGACAATGACCAAACCTTGAGGAGAACTGCAACTAATGTGGGTGTCGCGACACTATGCCTCCATTACCTTAGGGGGTGCAAAACTTCAACGAGAAATCAACTTGGGGTAGCATGTCGAGGGTGTTACGACACTAAGAGTGTTGTGTCACGACACCAAGCCTCCAAGGTCGCGATACCATTGTTGATTGTTGAAGTGAAGAAACCAGGACTACTGCTGAGGATGTCGTAACACCAACCAGTTAGTGTTGCAAAATTGAGAACCCCAAAACTAAGAGTGTTTTGTCACTACAGCAAGCCTCTAAGGTCGCAATACCACTATTGATTGTTGAAGTGAAAAAGCCAGGATACTGCTGAAGATGTCGCAACACCAACCAGTTAGAGTTGCAACATTGAGAACCCCCAAAGTCAAGAGTGTGCCACTAGCAAGGGTGTCATGACACCAATGCTTGATGGGGTGAAAACTATTCCAATAATTGTTTTATGTCCCACACAAACACAAATCAATCCATACACTCCAAGGGCATTTTTGTCAAATTTTAGGGTTGAATTTTGGTTGTATTAAAGACACTTTTGGATGTCAAACTAAAGGAGCCAACTTTATCATTTTTTTTTCTTAGTTTTTATTCTCTTCTCCATTTTTAGGTTTTAGTTATTTACCTTTCTCAACTTGATAGTTGTAGCTAGTAGTTTTTTTTAGTTTTACTATAGTTTTTACTTCTTTGCACTTAGATACAAAAACCTTACGTTGTGTTTTGATTTTCCTTTAAGTCCTTTAATAGATTCCAGCTTTGTTAACTCTCAAAAGTGTAAAAATCCCAACTTTAGTTGTGCTTTCTTCTTCATTGTTGCTGCTGTCATCTTCTACAAAAGCTCCATCAAGAGTCTCTAAAATTTTCTTAACCTTGCTTTTTATGTTTTCTTTAATAAATCATTTGAGCATATATTTAACTGATGTTTGTTGTTGATGATGGGTAGTAACTAAGTCTCATGGTGGTTGGTTGATGAAAATGTTGCATAATTATTTTTTGGGTTAGAGATTAAATTATAGAATTAGACTAAATTGCATAGAATTCAAAACTTAGAATTAACACCTCTATGTGAACAACTAGATAGATAAGACTGATAGGAGAGCTTATTGAAAATTAATTTGATTGTCCCAATTTAGTTTAGTAAGAGCGAGAGATAAATCAGACTAAATCGTCTAATTTGATAAAATGGTGACTGAAAGGTGAAATTGAACCAATTAGAAGTTTGAACCCTTTAGATCCCTAATCCAAGAATTGACTAGCAACATGGAAGTCAAATGACGACTTTAGCTCTTTGAATTGATATTTGTGCACTTTTGATTATCGTTAAATTTAGTCCTTCTAGTAATAAAATTTATTGATAATGGTCAAATGTACATAAAAATTATTTTTTATCTAATAAGGGTAATTTTATAAAATATTTAGAAAAGTGTTGAGTGTACCAAATATGTTAATGTAACTTTATGATATTTTAATCAATACTTTTCAATGTAAATCAATTATAAAATAATTTTTTTTTAACAATTATATTTCTTTCAATCACATTTCAAGAAAATCATATTGGGTTGAAATCATAATACGGAGTAACACCGAATTCCCCTACTCATAAATCTATTTCACTCTCATGTCTCCACTCATTTGCAATTTAGCGGTAGTGTGTTTGAGCTAATTATATAAACATGTTTGATAACTTCACTACAAGTTAATTATCATAAAATCTTGATAATTTGTTGCAATATTCGAGTTAACCCAAATTTTTAAGTTAATTTTTAGAGGTTTTGAATTTTGAAAATCCATCGCTTTTCATTTCATTATACGTATGGCTGGTTTCCTATACATTCTTTCCATGAAAGTTTGAATCCTTAAAATGGATTTCCATTTCTTGTCAGCCACAACATTGTTATTACAATTTTCCTTTTTCAATTTTTTGCCCAAAAGACGTTGTATTTCATTTACTCAAAATCAATTATCACCATACAAATGTACAATTAAAGAGCTGAGATAACAAAACACAAACTCAAGAAAATGTGTGCATTCCCCTACATGTGGTGTTGGCAGGTCCTTATCTAAGATGAAGATAAGTGATGATGGATTCATGAACCTAATTTGATACAGAATCTCACAAAATTAGATTTACACTAGAAGAGAATATAAAAATATATAGAAAGAAAAAAAAAATCATAGATTACGCGTATGAAACCCTTAATTAAAAAGTTCAATGTTTGGATGAAAATTTTCCAGTAAACCCTAAAAGAAATATCTCTACAAATATTGATTATCCATCTCCAACTTTCTAATCAAACACCTGAAGGTTTTACCAATTTTATATAACACTTCTAAAAACTAATTAAATATTTAGATTTACAGAAATTCTCTTAAATAATTTTTTAAATAATATAAAACTCTAAAACTTAGCTTATTAGTTAAAGAGATTTTCAAAACTTTCAACTCAAAAATCTCGTATTGAACTTGTCAAGAAATTTTTACCTACCCAGTCTTCACTAAAATAACCATAACTTGAGTTTCTAAACTTGTATTGACACATTTCAAAATGTGTTGCTAAGTTAAAAGATAAATATTCGATCCATGAAAATACAATTCAACTTTAAAATGTTTAAATCTTATCTAAAAATGTGTGATAAGTTGGTTGCTTTTAAACTTGAATTCAACTGAGTTTACCCTCTTGAGTTTGTATCACAATTCTTGGGATACTATCCTTGGAGCTTATTGGCAACCTAATTTCACTATAATAAAAGCAATGCTTGTAAATTGTTGCTTAAACAAAAAAAAATTGTTTCAATAAAATTTATGCAACAATTTTATGATTGTTATGTAAGTAGTTGTCTAAACGCAAAAGTAGTATCTTTTTCCTTTTAAACAACGATTTATTCTAATATTGTCATTGATGTTTTAGATAACACCTACTTACAATTATTATAACAATTTTATAACTATTATATATGCAATTGTTGTCTAAACTCAAAAGTTAAACAACAATATATTCTACTGTTATTTATATTTTAAGCCACAGCTATTTAGAATTAAATGCAACATCTAGTGGCATCAGCCACCAAGAAAGCACTAGTGTGTTGAATCCAACACCAATAGTTTTCTTTATCCTGATTAACTTGTAATATTTCACAAATTGTTAATTTCTACAAATCAAACATTGCCAAAAATAAGCCATCTCAAACTCAAGTAAATCAAGTCACCTTCAACCTAAGAGAACGCAAGTCCTTAATGACTTGTGAGAGCACTTATTATTTTTAAAAGCTCCTCATTCCAAAAATGAAAGGAAGACATAGGAACCCTAGTCCGAGGAGGAGGAGCCATCTGGAGCAAATTATAATGTTTAATATTAATATTTAAATATTTTTAAAATTGAAATTAAAATTTTATTATTAATATAATAAAATTATGCTGAATTCAAGTTAATTTTTTATAAAAATAAAATTACTTATAAAAGAGATTTTTTTTTTCAAAAATGATTTGTGCTTTTGAAAAGAATAAATCATTTTACGAGAAAAAAAGTTTATAGACCTGCCGTAATTGATTTTCTATGAAACAAAGCCACCCTAAACTTGTGTAACCATCTCGCCCATCTCGTTCGACCTTTATCAGTAAAAAGCTAGCTGCAGCGGGCAATATATAATCCCACCATCCCATCCTCTTTTGTGGCTTTAGCCTATAAAAGTGATAGAAACTTCACCAAGAACGTGATCTCTTCCACTGTTCTGTTTATCTTGTTGAACACAACCTCATTTATAGCTAGCGAAATTGAGCATAGAGCCATTATGCAACACAATAGCCACCATTTAAGCTATCTGAGCTCCCCAACCCAAATTCGATACAAGTCCATCCCATCTAAATAATTCTTTTGGCTCTAATTTTTTGTAGCATGCTGGAAGAAACACATGTTATACTCCCTTTCTCGAATCCATTTGATACACCATTTTTACTCGTTCACAGTAATCATAAACATTCGAAATTATTACAGACTCATAAACCTTTCAGAACAGTAAATCTCTCCTTTACCACTGTTGCTCGAGCTTGGAAGCAACTTTTTCCTACATTACAATCAGTCCATCCGAATGCTCATCTTATTAAAAAAAATCATTTTAAAATGATTAAAGAGGAAGAGAAATTCAAATTTTGTTATGGAAAAATAACTTAATTTGTTTTCAATATAGCTCTTCCAACTTCTTTGGAATCTTGGAATCAAATTGAATAAAAACAAAATTACTTAAGATATATGAGAAAGCTTATGCAACCGATGGCAGCATTTAATGAAAGTTATAGACCCATTGGCTAAATCCAACTACAAAAGTGTTCACCCAAAACACATAGAATGTCTTTGGGCTGTAAAATGTTAAATATAAGGGATTGGGCCGTACACCTTGAGTACTTATACACCAAATTTAAGTCTCAAAATTCCTTTCCAAAACCTTAAAATGACATTAACCCAAGCTAACGTTTGTAAATTTGAATTTGGATTTCGAAAATACTAATAAATTACTTAAATATAAAATATTCATCATAATTTTTAAATTTATATATTTATTTAGTGATAAATTTGAAATGCTTATTTTTAATTTCGAAATGTCTATGCTCTTATACCTTTCACTTATATATTATATTAAATTCTAACTAATTTATTCATAATATATACATTTATATAAAAATAAATTTAAAATATAAATTCTCATATCCATTTCCCAAATAAAGCACAATTTCGGGATTAAGATACTATTATATGCGAAATAGAGATTTTTAGACTTTTCTTTTGAAAGAAGTGTTACGATAAACGTCAATAATGATCGTAAAGAAATAAAAAAATAAGAAAAATAAGAACATATAAATTTTACGTCCAAGAAAAAACCACGAGTAGAAGAGAAGAAATTCACTAATGTTGAAAACCTAATGATATAAGAGGAGTTTTGACTACATCTATTTAAAGGTTGAAAAATCCTGTTCTCATCAAAGTTAGATAGTAGAAGTGTAGTTTTATGCAGACTCAACTTGTGCAGTAGATATGTTTGCAAGCGAGATAATTGTCTCTTCAACATAGTTGCATCTCTTTTTGGAAAACGATTGAGTCCCCTGTCTTTTGTTCTGTTCTCAAATCCCGAAACTTATGAAGCCTTGTTTCTGTAGTGAGCCAATTTGTTAACATATCACCAAGCCATTTTTTATTAACATAATGACACCGAGCCCTTATTGCAACCCGCGCCACCAAATCAACGACTTTATTTTTTGTACCAACAATTAAGAATTGTTTTCTCTTACTTGTGGCATCAAAAACTAAATCATAAGCTTCTAATAAAAAAACGAGCGTTTCTAGTTAGATTTGTAATATGAATATCCTTAAGTTTTGCAGAGATATATGGCGTCATTCTAAGATTCTACCATGACCAAAATTAACTTATGCTTCCAACATCTCTCTCTCTCTCTCTCTATATATATAATATTATAATTATAAAAGCTTTAGAAAAATCTTATTATGTATAAATTATAATTATTAGTTAAATTTATAGTTTCCAGATATAATGTGAGCTAAAGAAAACTACTATCAATATTGTTAACCATTATGTCAGACATAATTTGAACAAAAAATTTATTTTTCAGACATAATTTGAACAAAAAATTTATTTTTCAAAAAATAAATAAAATTTATTTCCAGTTGGAATCGGCTTTTTTACAAAAACACTTTTTTGGTAGAAAAAACTATTCAAACTAATTAGTAAAAAGCCTCTCTATTTTTGGTGTTGAAGGGGAATGAAAGAAAATAATAAACAATGAGGGTTTATAAAGCAATTTACCTATTTAAAGCTTGTTGCCGCCATATTGTCAGGTGGCACCCTAAAAGCATTTTTTCAGCAGCCAATCCAAATGAGAAATTTACAAATCAAGTCCCTAAATATTTTAAGTCATCACATTTCAGTCTGTTGCCGCCAATATTTTAGGGGGCACTGGCAGAATACTATAACAAATGCCCTATTTTCGTAAGTAACCAGTTTCTCATACTATTTTCGTAATTAATTATTATTTTTATATTATTTATGTAAAAAAGCTTCAAATTCGTGTCTTGTGTTTGTCAAAATTTTACTATAGGTTCAATACTTCCATCACACTTAAAAGTTATAATTAATAATAATCCCATTTTACTAATTAGTTCATTTCTCTATAGACCTCATCATGAGCTAGGCCACTTGTAACATCCTAAAATAGGGCCTAATCGGAATAATGGTTTCGTGACCATAAATCCGAGATAAAAATAATTATTTTATAATTATTTTGAGGTTTATGATATGATTGCATGATTTTGTGAAAATTTCGTGAAGAAATTCTATGCATAAAGTGCTTAATTTGAAATTAGGGACTAAATCGAATAAGTTGCAAAACTTGCATTCTAGAAGCTTTTAGTATGAAATTGCCTTGGAATATTAATTAGAGGGTCTTAAATAGCAATTTGACCAATTTCTAAAATTTTGGACAAAAATGGGCTTGTACATGAAAAATTTTCAAAGAAAGGCATGAAGGGTATTTTAGTCATTTGGTAATTAAAAGATTAAAAAAGGGAAAAAGATGGCAAAATATGTCCATCTTCTTCATTAGCACGAAATTTCAAGGGTTCTCCATAGCTAGGGTTTGTTTCAAGCTTTCCAGCTCCATAGTAAGTGATTCCAAGCCCCGTTTTTTAATGTTCTTTATGTTTTTGGAATCCCGGTAGCTCGATAAAGCTTATGCCAGCTATAATTTAAGCTAGGGTTCATATTTGAAAAATACCCATAGGTGAAAAGTGTTTATTTTGATGTTTTATGATAGAATATGAGGTTTTAAATTATGCTAGACAACTTGTGCTACTCGGTTTTAAGTAAAAACGAGTAAAAGGGCTTAATCGGTAAAAATACCTATTGTTCATAAGTACATGTTATAGTGGGAATTTGAGGTTGTTGTTGGTAAATAAATGATCAGCATGTCCTAAAACATAAGAATTTGGGATAAAGTTTAATTTCCAAGCCTTGGGGCAAAAGTGTAAATATGTAAAAGTTTAGGGGCAAAAATGTAATTTTTGCCAAAGTTTGAATTAAGGGCTGTTTGATAAATGTGAGTATTAAATAAGCTAAATTGCTATTATAGATCAAGAAGAACGAAATTCGGGAGTAGATCGGAGAAAGGAAAAAGTAAAGGACTAAATTGTCAAGTTTAACCGTATTTTGTATCGAGGTAAGTTTACGGTAAATAAATGTAATATTTCATTATTTTACATTAATGTTGTTAATTTCCAGCATATATACATTTACTTTATGAAAGTATTTGAAGTTGAACCAAAAACGAGATGACAGAGAAAAAGTATCAGAAAGCCTCGTTTGAACTCTAGGAATGTTTGGGATACGGAATGTCATGACATTTTGGGTTATCAGACAGGACAGGAATATCCCATATAAGTCTATATTAAAAAAATATGGCTTTGGTAGGGCAGGGAACATCTCACGCAAGACCATGTCTAGAACATGGCATTGACAGGCTATTATCAGGCAGGAAAACCCGAGTATCCTTAGTATTCCGAGTGGTTCAATGGGCTATTGTACAGGTTAAATTACAGGAAACTTTCAGCAAAGGAAAGGTAAGTTATATTCATGACTTTATTGAATAATCAAGTAAGAAGAAAGTAAGTGAATAAGGAAGAGGGTAAGAAATGAAAGCTTATGATGCTTGATGATATTATGATTAACTATTATTTAGGGTGAATGTGGTGATTTATTTACTTGTAAACTTACTAAGCTTAGTGCTTACTCTCTTTATTTTCCTTCTTTTTGTAGTTCTTATCAAGCCAACTCGGGGATTGCAAGGAACGTCAGAGATCCAGTCACACTATCAACAGGATCATTTTGGTATAGCTAGACGTTTCATTTCGCGTATGGCATGTATAGGGACTTGGCTTCTTTTGGTATGAATGTCCTTAGGATATGTTTAATGAATGATATGTAAATACTTGTTGATGATTAGCTATTGGAATGACTAATCAAACACAGGTTTAATACTATGTATGCCTAAATGGTAATTATCACATGGAAACCATGAAAAAGGGTGAAAATAGCTTAAAAACAGATTCAAACAGTAGTAGTGACGTGATTTTGAAAAATCACCAAAAATAGTAGAAATGGAATTAAATAGTGAATGAGACATTAAATTAAAGCTTAATGAGTATATTTTCATGTGGAAGAAACAACGTAAGTAAAAGAGTTGTATATTATGAGTTATTTGCATTTGAGTGAGACTGCTCTAGATTGACTTTGTGATCCCCTGTTCTGAATTTAAAAATTCACCATAAATTGTACATAAATAATTAGGTATTATAGTTTATATGCCTAGATTCCTTATTGAGTCTAGTTTCAAATGAAATAAACGACATGCCCATTTAAATTTTGTACAGAGAGAAAATTAATTCGTAGTGAACAGAGGTCAGAGTAGTCGAACTGTGTAACAGGAGAGACTTTAACTAATAAACTGTACTAATTGGCTAGACTAAAAATTCTATAAAAAATTAGTAAGAAGGTATATGAGTCTAGTTTTAGGGAAAATTCACGGAATTGAATTTCGAGTTTCTTAACTCGAGATATGATTTATTTAGTGACTGCGATGCAATTGGACAGCTTTATAAGGAACAGAGAAATAATTTATTTTGGTTTGTTTAAGTAATCGGAAAAATTTTATTGATCCCAGTTTAGTCCCGAACCATTTTAATAGCATGATTTAGGGTCTCGATGACCCTTTTTAGGGACATATTAAATGAATGAAAATAAATTAATTTTAAAAGTAAATTTTTATGCCCGACTGAGTAAGTTAAGTCCGGTAACGGCTCGTGCTCGACTCCAGCGACGGTCTCGTATAAGGGGTTATACACCACTCACCTAGGTTCAAAGGTGAGATGGTTGGGTAAAAATATAGGCCTAAAAAATGGGTTTGGACAAAAAAAAAAGGGTCCATTTTCTAAATTGGCCAAGCCTCTAGTAGGATTTGTTGGCTCAACCTGGTCCAAATTTGCCTAAATTTTTCACTGTTGTTTTGCTGCTGTTTGCCACCATTTTACTATTATATTTAGAGGCAAAACTAGGGGGACTAGCAGGGGCCCTGACCCTCTCTAAAATGGAAAATTTTCCATGTCGGTCGTTTAAAATTTTTAAAATTTTAAATTAATAAAGGTAAAATTACACTTTGGCCCCCTAAAAATATAAAAATTTGATTTAATCCTTTAAAATAATTATAAAAATATAGGCTATTAAAATAGTGAAATTGCATTTTTGCTATAGCAAAAAGTTATAATTTAATTTCGCTCCCCTAAAAAAATTTTCTAGTTTCATCCCTGATTATAGTGCTACTATTTTGTTGTTATTATTTGGATATTGTATAACTCTTGTTTTATTATTGCTTTTGCTACTACTTTGAAGGTATTTACTTACTAAGTTGCAACTGTCTTAGTGTTATTTAAGTATAAAGACTGTCGAAACCTTTTTTTGAAAAACTAGTCGACTTTGGTTTGAAAACGAAAATTAAAACGGGAGTTGCCACCAATCCTTTTTTTATGAGGTGTGATCGGGTCACCTCGTAAAATTTGATTGTTTTAATAAAAATTTTGTTTTACTGAAACTATGATTTTGGTCTACGAAATTTGAGAAATCAGGTTCGGGAGTCAGTTACGTGCGAGGAAGGATTAGCACCCTCGTCACGCCCAAAATTGATACCTAATCGATTAATTAATGTCTTAATGTCGAAAGTGGAAAATTTGAACAAAATTTAAAATATGATCATTCCTTTCATTATTGCTAATTTTGAAAGCGCTTGAGTTAAATCAAAACGATTACTAAAGATTTTCTCGTCTCGAGACATCGAAGTATCACATCCCATAAGTTAGGACACGATACCTTGAACTCCCGAGCGCAAGTTTGTCTTTAATTTTTATTGAAAATTCATGCATTTTGAAATCCAAAAGGATATTAGGCCACTTAGGTTCGATGAGAAAATCGACACCCTGTAAGTTAGGGCACGATTTCCCGAATTTCTAAAACGCGAAATATTGCCTTATTTTAAAAGATTTTCGTTTTTTGATAATCACGAGTATGACACTTGAAGACGTACATTGACTTTGTTTGAAATCGAATGAAACAAATCTAAGTTGGATGAACATGTTGGGGTTTAATTCATGATTCAATGATATAAAAAAAAGCATGGAACAATTAAGCATGAATGACATCACACCAATGTACAATAAAATTATAAGAATACAAGTGAACAAATTATGGTATGTTATATGTGAATCTATTTCATTGTACAATGATATATAAAAGAACAATGATATGAACAATAATAATCACTCGACATACATTATCTAAATACTAGCATCAATAATCAAGGAACAATGAAATAGATTCACATATAACAATCTAAAAATAAAGCCAATCAAAATGAATAATATGTAAAAACTTACTTAAAAGATATAAAAAAGGTTTAAAATGAACAATGTAAAGAGAAACCAAATTTAAAATCAATAATACCCAAAACAATTTTAAAAATAGATAATATATAAAAGATTTAAATAGATAATATATATAAGTGTAAAGTGAATAATATGAAAAAAAACTTAATAAAAATGGAGCATTTTTTAAAATAAGTAAATGAGATTTTAGAATAAAGCATATAAAATAATATTTAAAACAAGTGATATCTAGATCAATTTTTTTAAAATATTATATAAAAGTTTAAAATAATATGTAAAGAGAAATGTTAAATAAATAATATATCAAAACGGTTTTGAGAGAATAATATATAAAAAAAATAATTTGAAATAAACTATATATATAATATGTGAAAAGAAACTAAAATAAATAATGTATGTGAAATAATATAGAATAAATAGTATATAGAGCAACATAAAAAAACATAATAAAACAATTTTGAGTAATCAATCCATAAAACTAATCTAAATTAATAATATATAAATGAACAGTATATAAAATATTTTAAATATATATCAAACAGTTTCTTTTAAAAAAATAAATAAATAAAAGAAATGAATTAAATAGGCGAAGGACCAATTCGAAAACAATACAAATTTTAAGGTGAAAAAATATAAACAGTGAAAATGAACTGTCAGGGATCGAAATGGAGCGGGCCTAAGAGACTGAAGGACTCATTGGGAAAATATTCCCAGCCCTAACGTGAGCACCAAGCCCGACAGATCAAATGACTGATTTGGAAACTAAATAAAATCACGGGGCCAAATTTAAAAAGAAACAAAGCAGAGAATAGGGTCCGATTGAGTGGTTCCGCAAAAAAAGAGAGACTTATTGAGCTAATCTCCCCTTTAAGTGGAAACGCACGGGTCCCCTCGCCAAACGGCGTCGTTTCAGTGCTGGTGCCTTTGGTGCAAAACGGCACTGTTTTGCACTGCTATTTAAACTAAAATTTTACCTTTTTTTTTTCTTCCCTTTCCTTTAAAAAAATTTCAGAGAACACCTCCTACCCCCATTTTCCTTTCTCTGCTAGGGTTATACAAACCCATCATCACGCCGTCATCGGTCCGCCGCTCCTTTGTCGTGGACGATGGTTGGAGTGGTGCAAAGTGAGCTTTTTAGCCCCGTTTAAAACATGCTCGAAGGCTAAGCCTTCTTATCCCGACGGATCGAGGGAAAAGGTCCATCCCCTCCCCCTTTGGGTTCGATTTTGGCGACGGAAAGAAGCACTCCGATGACACAACTACGGGGATTCGAGTAAGTTTTTCTTTTCCCTCTTTTCTTTCGCTTTTTTTTTTATGTTTTAAAATAGATTAAAAGATAAAAAAATAAAAAATAAAAAATAAAATAGAAATAAACAAGAAAACCTAGATAATCAAAGAAAAGATTAAAATCAACCTTCTAAAGCTTCTATTCTATTTTCGATTTCTGATGTGCGTAAAAAAACAAAAATACAGATGCTTGGCTTTTATAGCCGAATTGAATGACTTTGTGTTTCCATTCTTTGTCGTTTTGTAATTTTTTTTTCTTTGTTGCTTGCGTGTTCTGCCTTGGCATTTACTATCTGTTGCAGGTGTCAGAGGCATGGGTAATGGCCAATGATGGCGCGCGTGGTGCCAGCTGGTGATGCGCGTGGTGGCAAAGGGGATGCGAAGGGTCGATGGCTGTACTTGAAGGCTGTGGTTGCTTCTATTTTCTTTTCTTTGGTATTGGGCTATTAGGGTTTGTGATGAATTTGGGTCACTGTTGGGCTTAAGTCTGGTTTGTTTTGTAATTGGGTTGGGATTTAAAGTTGGGCTGGTAATTGGATTTTGATGTGGGTTTTAATTTGTAATTTGGATATTTAAAATTTGGACTTTTATTGGTTTCTAGTTTATTGTTTATTTTGGCTAGGCCAAAATTGGCCTATTACAGCTGCCCCTCTTTTCTCATTATCGTATAACGAGAATAGAGCAAAGACTTCAAAAAGGCCAATTTTGCCTGGTTCTGTCTGGTTTTGACTTCCTTTGGTGCTTCTTTTCTTCAAGTAGCCTCGTTCCATCCCACTGCATCTTCAAGGGTATAGGAAATAGTGCTTCAATCTGCTCCAGTGAAACTTCAAGGAGATTAGACTTGTAGCTTCAATCCTCTTCACTGCAACTTCAAGAAGATAAAGTTTATCCTCTTTAGTGTAACACCCTCTAACCCCAAACTGTCGCCGGAACAGGGTCACAAGGCATTACCGGACTTATGTACTAATAAACGAATAAAATCGAGACATAAATCTAAGTTTCAATCTAAAACCTTTTAATTTTTATCAAAAAGTCTTTAATATGGGCCTACGGGGTCCCAAATAAGCTTAGGAAGTGATTTGGGATTAAATCAAGAACTTTGGAAACTTTTCTTTGAAAATAGGGACACATGCCCGTGTGGCCTGGGACCTGCCCGTGGGGCTCCCATGGCCGTGGGGCCAGGCCGTGGGCAGATCTGAATTGTTACACACGACCGTGGGACTAGCCCGTGGGCAACACTGACTTTACCACACGGCCTGGGCACACGCCCATGTGTCTTGGCCATGTGAAAACAACATTTTTCATCAATTTTAAGCTACTTGCACCCACTAAACATACCTAATTCATGCCCAAATCATTGGCTTATAAATCTTAATCAAATAACATCATCATGCTTTTCAAACTTAGCAAATATTCATTCATTCATACCAAAAACTTCTTAAGGTTTATAAACCACATTTACATTCAAAACATAAAGCATTTACAAGTGTTTAAATTCAACCTAGTACATGCCACAGTTCCAAAAGATAGATACATCACCAAAATTTAAGCTGAAGTCGGGATTGATTCAGATGCTGAACCGGACTTCAACTTGACCTAACCTGCGTACGGGAAACAACCGTACACTGAGTATTGAAAATACTCAGTGGTATTATCATAATTCAAATTATAACCACAACAATATATCATATTATACACAAATCATACTTATAATTGTATACCAAAATACCATATTTCCATTGTATCAATTTCCATATTTGATTCACTATTTCTTCAATCACATACAAATGTTCAATTCACATTTCAAACATGAACAGTTCATGAACCTTTAGTTCAACTCCCAATCATATATACATATTCAATTCACTTTTCAATAACAACCATTCAAGAGCCTTGATTCATGCCTTCAATCTAATAGCAGAATTTTATTTCTCATTTCATTTCACAATATGACTTTCACTCTTCATTCAATGGTTCAAATGAACAAATTCAATTGATTTTCTCATTTCACTTAATTACCCCTATTAACATGACTCGGACTTTGGCAGATACACGGATCCAACCAATCACACCATATTGGCACCCAGTGCCTCATCAGATAGTTCGAAGCAATGTAGTGACACCTAGTGTCTCATCGGCCTAGCCGAAGTAAAGTGGTACCCAGTACCTCATCGAATCTATCTGAAGCAATATGACACTCCAAGTGTCTCATCGACTCGACGTCGAAGTAACCCTGAACTCTTCAAATCCTATGGCATGCCAACTATATCCACTAAGCCCGACTAGTTAATAGGGCATCGAAAGCACATATCAATTTCAATCACTTTCTCATTCTTTCAATCGAATTCACATCAATTGCAATTTGATAATTCAATCTCAAATTTCAAATTCATATGCATACCAACATTACTCAATTCAATCATATAATTCAATTTCACATACATATATATACTCATCAGATAAATATAATTCACATTCAATTCAACATCAATATTTACCCCACATTCAGATTTCATACACATACATTAAAATTAAACATTTAATAAGAAATAACTTGAATTATGATAATACAAACCGATATTTCTCGATCTACTCAATCACTTTTTCCTTCCTGTTCGTATTAGACGTGTCGGTTTCCTTGTTTGCTACGAAAATTAGCATAATTACAATTAATTAATAACACACATATTTTATACAAAATAATAACTTTCTATGCAACTTTTGCCTAAATACCAAATTTGTCCTAACCAATTCCATCTTCTTCTTTTTTACAAATCCTTTCATTTCCTTATTCAATTTCCATCAAAGCTTCAATATAACTATCAAATTTTCATCATCTTTTCATAATTTCGAATTTCTTTCAATTTAGTCCCTAAAACTTAAAACTTATAACCTAGTTTATAAATTAGTCCTCTAATCAATTCTAATCAATGATTTTATCAATTTAAACCTTAATTTCATCATTTGTTCAACATGAACCTCACTCAAATATCTATCAACTTTCAATATTTCCACATAAACTCAAAAATATTCAACTCTAAGGCTTCAAAAACATCAAATTACAAAGAAAGGACTTAATTAAACTTACCAAATATTCTCCAAGCTTCAAAACCCTAATTTTCTCTTTTCTTTTTCTTTCTTTCTTTTCTTCCCCATTTCGTTGCTTTCCTGCAACTTTCTATTCCTTTTTCTTTTTGTTTTTCATTTATTTGTTTTATTTAATTAATAATTATAAAATATCTATATAATAACTAATATATAAATTACATGTGTATTAATACACATATGTACACTTGTATTAATCTATCACCATACACTTGTCATCATTTATTTACTAAATAAATTATAATATGACATAATAATAATTACAAATAATAAATAAATATCTTTTACTTAATTTATATGTAAATATATATATAACATACACTTGTACTAATAATATAAATACACATGTATTTATTCTCTAACATACACATGTCACTAATTTGGTTTAATTACTAATTTAATCCTTTAACCTTTCTCCGTTCTATAATTAGACTTTTATGGTTTATTCAATTTAGTCCTTTCTACTAATTATTTCTAATTAAACTAAATTCACTTAATCAAAATCTAATTCAACTCATAACTAACTTCATAAATATTTTTAATAAATATTTACGAACTCGTTTTTCCTAAGACGGAGGCCCTAAGACTCGTCTTTCCGGTGTCCATGAAACTTGGGTCGTTACATTTAGCCTTCCCTACTGTACCTTCAGGGAGATAAGACTTGTCATGGTATCTGCCCCACTGCAACTTCAAGGCGATAAGATTTGTTAATTTTTAACCTGCTCCACTGCAACTTCAAGGAGATAAGGTTTGCTATGATCTGCTCTACTACAATTTCAGAGAGATAAAATCTGTATTTCGTAACTTTAATCTGTTCCACCGCAACTTCAAGGAAATAAGATTTACTAGCTTCAGTCTGCTCCACTGCAACTTCAGGGAGATAAGACTAGTGACTTCAACTTGCTCCACTACAACTTTAGGGAGATAAGGTTTGTTTTGATCTGCTCTACTGCAACTTCAAAGAGATAAGATTTGTAATTCGTAGCTTTAATCTGTCCCACTGCAACTTCAGGGAAATAGATTTGCTATCTTCAATCTGCTCCACTGCAACTTCAAGGAGATAAGATTTGCTATGATCTGCTCTACTACAACTTCAGAGAGATAAGATCTATAATTCGTAGCTTCAATCTGTTCCACTGTAACTTCAGGGAAATAAGATTCGCTATCTTCAGCTACTCTACTGCAACTTCAGGGAGATAAGACTTGTCATGGTAACTTCCATCTGCCCCACTGTAACTTTAGGGGGATAAGATTGGTTGATTTTTAACCTGCTCCACTGCAACTTCAGAGAGATCAGGTTTGCTATGATCTGCTCTACTGCAACTTTAGAGAGATAAGATCTGTAATTCGTAGCTTCAATCTGTTCCACTACAACTTCAGGGAAATAAGATTCGCTATCTTCAGCTGCTCCACTGCAACTTCAGGAAGATAAAACTTGTCATGGTAACTTCCATTTGCCCCACTGTAACTTCAGGGGGATAAGATTGGTTGATTTTTAACCTGCTCCACTGCAACTTCAGAGAGATAAAGTTTGCTATGATTTGCTCTACTGCAACTTCAGAGAGATAAGATCTGTAATTCGTAGCTTCAATCTGTTCCACTGCAACTTCAGGGAAATAAAATTCGCTATCTTCAGCTGCTCCACTGCAACTTTAGGGAGATAAGACTTGTCATGGTAACTCTACTGTAACTTCAGGGAGATAAGACTTGTCATGGTAATTTCCATCTGCCCTACTGCAACTTTAGGAGGATAAGACTGGTGGCTTCAATTAGCTTTACAGCAACTTCAGGAAGATAAGATCTGCCATGACTTGTATTTGATTCAACCTACTACAACTTCAGAAGTATAAGATTTGTGGATTCTTTGATCTGTTACGCCACTCTTTGGCGAACATGACCTGTAGAATCTATTTTGCAGGCCTATTTATGCCAAATGATTAGTATTCTATGATCAGAATGAGTAAAATACCCTTAATTAAATGCGAATGAATGATATTTGCATGCATACATAATGTCATTCTTCGAGAATGATTCCTTTTAAACACTTAGGTTATCATTGCTCATTGTTCATCAAGGTTTTATCACTACCATATTATCCCGTCTTCTGGTTAGCCGGTGTCTCTGACAAAACCTAAATAATAATCATAATTTGGGCTATTTCTTCTAAATGCTTCCCTACCTTCGAACGTGGTTAGTTCTTAGCTAATGGTCCCGTTTCGGGTCCTTGCATCATTTAGCAACTTTCAGAGTAATATGCAAAACTTCTTTTATGCGAATATTACCAGTCCATTAATCGTTATCTCAATGAAAAATGCTTGAAAAAGATTATCACAATGGACAAGATGGAATTTATTAAGAGTGAAGCTCGAAATGAGTAAATTAAACAAGATAAAATATTTTTGCTGAGATACAAAATGAATAAGATGAAAATAGGTGCCCCAGATATCGCAGCATGAGCTTCTCCGTACAAAACTTCTCGAGGACCTTTTGAACTTGATGCATGTTTTAGAAGACCCAAAGTACTTTGCTGATGCCCCAAGATATAGCATCCCTCCTTCTTGTTGATTTAGGAATAGCGAGATTATCATGTGCCCCATCAAAAATTTGAATTGCCCTTTTCTTAGGTTTTCAATTCAAAACCCCTTTAGTCTCAAGGCGCCATTTGTGGGTTTTCACCTTGGCCTCTCCTCCTTTTCTTTTTTTTTAGGTGAAGTATTTCTTGACTAAATCTGAGTTTACAGGATTGGGCAAGCTTTTGCCATCCATCTCGGTCAAAATTAAAGCTCCACCCGAAAAGGCTTTCTTTACCACATATGATCCTTCCCAATTTGGCATCCATTTTCCTCTAAAGTCCTTTTGTATGGGAAGGATATTTTTCAAAACTAGGTCTCCTTCATGGAATTCTCTAGGGCGTACCTTCTTGTTATAAGCCCGTATCATTCACTTTTGGTACAATTGACCATGACGGATAGCTCTTAGCCTCTTTTCTTCGATGAAGTTCAATTGATCATATCGGGACTGTCTCCATTCTGCTTCATCTAGCTTTAGCTCAGACAAGACTCGAAGAGAAGGAATCTCAACTTCGATGGGTAGAACCGCCTCCATTCCATAAACTAGGGAGAAATGAGTTGCCCTAGTAGAGGTTCTGACTGACGTTCGATAGGCGTAAAGAGCAAATGGCAACTTCTCATGCCAATCTCTATAAGTCTCAGTCATTTTTCCCACGATTTTCTTGATGTTTTTATTGGCTGCTTCCACCGCCCCAATCATTTTTGGGCGATATGACGATGAATTATGGTGTTTAATCTTGAATCGGCTGCAGAATTCTGCTATGGTATTATTGTTCAAGTTCAACGCATTGTCAGATATGATCCTTTCTGGCATGCCATATCGACAAATGATCTCCTTCTTTAAAAATATACTGATTGCCGACTTTGTGACGTTGGCATAAGAGGTGGTCTCTACCCATTTGGTGAAGTAGTCAATGACCACGAAGATGAATCGATGCCTATTAGAAGCTTTCGGCGAAATCGACCCAATGACATCCATGCCCCACATAGAAAAAGGCCATGGAGAAGTCATGACATGAAATGGTGAATGAGGCACATGAATTTTATCTTCATAAATTTGGCACTTATGGCACTTCTTGGCAAAGTTGATGCAATCTCCTTCCATGGTAGACCAGTAATACCCACATCTCATGATTTGTTTGGCCATTGTGAAACCATTAGCATGTGTTCTGCAGAGACCTTCGTGGACCTCTTCCAAGATTTGCTTAGCCTCAATTGTGTCTACACATCTTAGTAGCACCTGATTCTTTCTTCTTTTATACAGGATTTCCCCGTCTAAAACATAGTCACTGGCTAGTCTTCTTAACGTTCTTTTATCATTCTCCGTTGCTTGGTCAGGTTATTCACAACTTTTCACATACTGCAATATGTCTTAGTACCAAGGGTGGTCATCTTTCCCTTCTTCTTCTTCTTCTTCAATGTTGTAGCAATGAGCCGGAGCCTTATAAATGCTCATTTGGATAGGCTTCACATCCTCTTGCTTGTTTACTTTAATCATAGAAGCTAAGGTAGCCAAAGCATCTGCCATTTGGTTCTCATCTCACGGGAGGTTGCAGAAGGTGATATCATCGAACTCTTTAGTTAACTTTAGAACTAACTTTCGGTAATTGATCAATTTGGGGTCTATTGTCTCCCATTCGCCTTTATGCTGATAGATTACTAGTACAAAATCCACGTATACCTCTAGCATTTTAATTTTGCGTTCGATGGCCGCACGAATCCCCATGATGCACGCTTTGTATTCTGCCATGTTGTTTGTGTAGTCAAAATCCAATTTACTGGTAAAAGGATAATGATCTCTGCTTGGTGATACCAAAACTGCCCCGATTCCATTACCCATAGAGTTCGAAGCTTCGTCAAAGTTTAATTTCCAAGGATTGCCTTCTTGAGAGTTTTCTTCAGTGGTTGCAACATACATCAGATCCTTATTCAGGAGATCAAAGTTTAATGGCTCATAATCCTCTAAAGCTTTACTGGCCAGAAAATTTGCTATCGCGCTTCCTTTCATAGCCTTCTGGTTCACATAGGCTATGTCAAATTCAGAAAGCAGAATTTTCCACCGGCCATTCTTTCATTTAAAGTAGTTGACTTCATCATGTACTTCAGAGGGTCTAGTTTTGAGATAAGCCAAGTTGTGTGATACAACATGTACTGCCTTAATTTCCAGGTTATCCAAATTAGGACACAACACAACTTCTCAATTGGCGAATATCTTATCTCACATTTGGTGAACTTCTTACTGAGATAGTATATTGCTATTTCTTTTCTCCCTGACTCATCATGTTGGTCAAGTACGCATCCCATGGAGTTTTCAAACACTGCCAAGTATAGTATCAGCGGCTTATCCGAGTTCGGTGGCATCAACACTGGAGCATTAGATAGGTAATGCTTGACCTTGTCAAAAGTTTTCTAGCACTCCTCATCCCATACACTTGGATTGTGTTTCTTAAGGAGACGAAACATAGGGTTACATTTCTCAGTTAGTTGTGAAATGAATCAGGCAATGTAATTTAGTCTTCCTAGAAAACCTCGAACTTCTTTCTGAGTGCGTGGCGGAGGTAATTCTTGTATAGCCCTAACTTTGTCTGGGTCAATCTCAATCCCTTTTTCACTGACTATAAATCCTAGCAGCTTTCCTGACCTAGCCCCAAACGTGCATTTTGCTGGATTAAGCTTCAGCTGAAACTTTCTTAACCGTACGAACAACTTCATTAGGACTTGCACGTGTTCATCTTCTGTGTGAGACTTTGCGATCATGTCGTCAACATAAACTTCAATTTCTTTGTGCATCATGTCGTGGAACAGGGTCACTATTGCTCTTTGGTACGTTGCTCCCGTATTTTTCAGCTTGAAGGGCATTACCTTATAGCAAAACTCCCTCACAGAGTTACAAATGTGGTCTTTTCCATGTCTTCAGTGTGTATCCTTATTTGGTTATATCTAGAAAAACCATCCATGAAGGAGAATAGTGAATAACCTGCTGTGTTGTCTACTAGGGTGTCAATGTGAGGCAGCGAAAAATTATCCTTCGGGCTGGCTTTGTTCAAATCCTTGTAATCCATGCACATTTATACTTTCCCATCTTTCTTCAGAATAGGAACTATATTGGCTACCCATTCTGAGTATTTAACCACCTACACAAAATTAATATCAAATTGCTTCTTGACCTCCTCTTTTATTTTCAACAAAACATCGGGTCTCATCATTCGGAGCTTCTGTTGAACTGGTTTGTACTCTTCTTTTATAGGGAGTCGATGTACCACGATATCGGTGTTTAACCTGGGTATGTCTTGATACGACTATGTGAAGACATCATTGAATTGTTGTAGCAACTTAATGAGATTTCGTTTTATCTAGGCGGTAATGCTTGCTCTGATCTTCACCTCTTTTCCCTCTTTTAAGCTCACGACTTCCACTGACTCTTTATGGGGTAGGATTTGTTTCTCATCTTGCTTTACGATTCTTAACAAACTAGGAGAAAGATTACAGTCTCGATTATCTTCAAAATCCTGAGAATCTTCTATACACGTATCTTGCTCAAAAGGATATTCTAAGTTAGTGGCAGTGTTGCTCATATCATTGATATCTAGGGACCTGTTATAAAAATGAAAGAAGGTCCAAAGACCAAAAGAATCTAAGAATAAATGTTCATATGATTGGTTATGAATAGAATGGAAAGAATAAAAGAATATTTTGGTCACGAGATGGAACAAAATAAAAGAAAATTTGCTTAAAATGAGGATAAAGATACATTTTATTGAAATAAAGATGTTCAGACATGTGCCTATTTAACAAAAAGATTCTTATTGCTCTTAGGCTTAGAGCAACAAGTGTGTTTTGAACATTACTTTGAATTAATTCTAAAAGTTACAGGAATCTCTTCTATGGTCCAATTGTTCAGAACACTTCCAAGTACGTATGGGCCAATGCTTGATAAATTCCTTTCTTCAGTTCCTTCCTCGGATAAGGCATTGATGCTCAAATTTCTCAATATTTCTTTCACGATTTCTCTTTTTGTCATCCTCTGTTCAGGGTAAATAGTTCCCCCTGACACAAATATTTTGGATAAATGAGGGAAAGTCATTGGTTCTCATTTGACCTCCTCATCGTGTAGACGTGCTCTTCTTCTTTCTTGTTTTTTCTTGAGCACCTTCTTCTTTTGCTTTGCGTCTAGCTTAAAACTTAAGCCAAAGTGATCTCATTTTTCCTTTAGCACCGGGGCTTCGATCCTTCATTGGAGGCATTTTTTGAGTCCTCTTCCCGACAAAGCCCTTTTTTCAACTGTCAATTGCAGGCCTATCTTTGTAGTTTTGGATATCTTGGTTATGGAGATTTTTTTCCCTTCGAAAATGAATATTGCGTTGACAAATTCCAGTGATCGAAAGGAGCATTCAATTGCTTCATCATCCGTCCCTATGTAGGGTGCATCACTAGTGACAGAGGTAATAATGTCCTCCTCGGCGTTTATTGTGACTAATCTACCCTCAGTTACCAATTTCAACTTTTGGTGTAGTAATGATGGCACTGCCCCTGCCAAGTGAATCTAAGGCCTCCCTAACAGGCAATTGTAAGAAGGCTTGATGTCCATAACCAAGAAGTTCACCTCATATGTATTTGGACCAATCAAAAGAGGTATTTCGATCCTTTCTATGACCCTCTTTTTGGTACCATCAAATGCTCTCACCACGTTTTGGCATGTTTTCATATGTGAGCTATCCACAGGCAACCTATTAAACATGGATAAGGGTAGGACATTCAGGGTTGATCCATTACCAATTAATACCTCTGGCAGCGTATATCCCTTGTAGCGGGTGGTGATGTGTAAGGCCTTTGTAGATCCCATGCCTCCGGGCAGTATTTCATCATCATTAAAGAAGATGAAATTATTGGCGCTGATGTTGTTGACCAGACAATCCAGCTTGTTGACAGAGATATCATCCGCTACATATGTCTCGTTTAACACTTTCAACAACGCGTTGCGGTGTGCCTCTGAACTTAAGAGTAAAGCCAGCACTGATATGCGAGCTGGTTGTTTGTGCAATTATTCGACAACGCTATACTCACTATGCTTTAAAAATTTAAGGAACTCTCTGGCCTTCTTCTCTGTCACCGGCTCCTTGACAGACAATTCAGGTCTAGTCGTCTTTTCATTCTTTTGTTCAATGGCTAGGGATTTTCCTTTGCCAGGTTCGGCCTTTGTATTCGGGGTATCATAGTGCCTTCCACTGCGCGTAAAGAAACCCATGTCTTGACCTTCCTCCGAAATGCAAACTGGATTCTCCTTTTCTGAGATCGTCACATTACAGTGATAATTCCAAGGAACCTTTTTATTGTCCGTATAGGGGAAAGCTACGGGTTTCTGGATTATGACTTTTGGCGCAACTGGTGCCCCGACTTCACTAATTCTTGGTCATGAGATGATTATTACTAGGTGATTGCCCCCATAGACCCTCTTGGTTGACCCCTCTTCTGACGCAAATACATCTTCTCTTTCTAGGTTCTCAGTATACTCAAAGAATTCCAACTCTTTATTGTCTATCAGACCTTGTACCAAGGCTCTGAATTCATTGTATTTTTGGATCTCATGACCCTCTTCATTACTGAATTCATAGTAGTTCTTTGCTCTTTTGGGCTTCTCCTCTAACTCTTGTGTGACTAAACCTCCTTCTACCATCTTCTTCCAAACCCATTTCAATGGGGTTTTTACCTTCGATACATCCGTCTTGGTTCTCTTCCCTCTATTTTCGACTATTACGTTTACCCTTCTATCTGAATGACTGGATAATGGATTCCCTGCCACATTAGGTCCTGTGGGATCGTCGAACTTTACATTGCCCACTTTATGAACCTTTCAACTATCTTTTTGAAGGTAGTGCAGTTCTCAATCGAGTATCCCGAGATTCCTGCATGGTATTTGTATTGAGCGTTTGCATCATACCACTTAGGGAATGTGGGCTGCATGGGTTTTAGGTAGAATGGGGACACTACATATGCATCGAACAAATTTTGGTACAACTCCCTATACGTCATCGGGATTGCCGTGAATTGGACTATTTTCGTGTTAGGCCTGGGGTTGGAATCTTGTCTTACGGAGCCCTAATGGCTAGTAGCCATTGCCCTTGGTTAGCTCACAGTGATCGATTTAGAATGACCCTTATTGTACACACTCGCATTGTTTACCTCATTTTCTTTCATTCTCGGGGCTAATTTCTTGGCACTTTCCTCCGCTTCGATCCTCTCGCATCTTATCGCGTTCTCTATCATCTCTTAAGACATTACTATGTCTGAGAAGCTCTTAGTAGCACTTCCCAACATGTCGTTAATGAATGGGGCCTTCAGGGTATTGATAAAAAGCATGGTCATTTTCTTTTCCAAGAGATGTGGTTGGACTTGCATCGTTATCTCCCTCCATCGTTGGACATACTGCCTGAAACTCTCACTTGGCTTCTTTTCCATTTTTTGTAGTGTAATTCTGTCTGGTGCTATGTTCGTTACGTGGCCATATTTTTTAATAAAAGCTTGAGCTAAGTCCTTCCATTGACCAATTTGGGCACGGGTCAGCTGGTTATACCATTTGGCCGTGGACCCGATCAAGCTGTCCTGAAAATAGTGGATTAATAACTGGTCATTATTGACATATCTTGTCATCCTTCGACAGAACATCGTTATGTGAGCTTCAAGGCAGCTAGCCCCGTTGTATTTTTCAAATTCTGGAGTTTTGAATTTTGGCAGGAGTACCAAATCCGGGACCAAACTCAAGTCTTTAGCATCTATCCCGCAATGGTAGTCAGCGTTCTTCATTGCTCTAAACTTTTCTTCTAGCCACTTACAGCGTTCTTCAAGTTGTTTTGGCAGATCCATTCTTGCTTTCTCCATTTCTGCTACATCTCAAGATCTGTGATGATAGGATTGGTTGGATTATCCCCCGGGTTAGAACTCGAGCCCATTGGAAAGTTTATTGGTGCAGATCCACAGGTTTGATATTGGGATCTAATAGTAACCGGTACCCTTTGTGGGTACACATCCGGCTGCGCCTGTGCATTTGTTGGGGTAAAACCTGGAGGATAAGCAGGTTCTTCATTGTCATCACCAAGATGGGTCACAGGGTTCTTTCCTTTATCGGGCCCTCCAGCCAATAGCTGGGCCAATTGGTTCATCATGTTTCTTTGGGATTCTAGCATTTGATCCCGCATGTCTTATTGTATTTTGGCTAGTTGTTCTTGCATCTGTGCTTGTAGTTGATCTTGCATCTCTTTTTGGAGTTGCTCAAGCCTTTCTAGTATCTGGTCCATATCTTTAGTCTTTTTCTGTGTACTGTAAAGACACTTAGTCGATCGACTTTTGTCGGTTCCCAGGTTAACTGAAATAATTTTACCTAATTAGGGTCCTTTGTGAGAATCCAATACAAATGATGCAATGCAAGTAATGTAATGCAAATGATGCAATGCAAATGCATGAAATGCAAATACATGAGATGAATGCAAGAAAGAGAGGCGTCGACCTTGAATTCAATTCTATTAGAAGAACTTTTCTAGAAAACAAATTTCTTTACATAAAATGGATCACATATGCAGTCTTGCCTTCATAGTCTAAGCGAAGACATCAATCTTTTTCTTCATATCCGGATGCTATGGTCGACTCTTGTAACTTTTCCAAAGATGTCTTTATGAGCTCCTTTTTACTTGATCTGGGCTGCGACTCATTGCTCACTTATCCTCGCATACTTGTTGGCTTCTTTAAAAAATTTGAGATGTAATGCTATTGAATAAATCATTGTCTGCTTAAATCCTCTGGCAACGAAGCAAAGTTGTGTATTCTTCCACGAGCTATCAGCCTTTTCATGTTGTGTTTACTCGGACTGTATTTGGACGACCGTATTATAATCCACTTTATCAAGAAATTCGTTCTCTCATGACAAACTCTCCCATTTAGCAATTGAATATGAATCAACACCTCTTTTCTATGATGATGTAATACAATGCAATCAAAACAAAAGAAAACACATTAGCACAGGAGAAATAAATAACAAAATAAAGCACCTAATTGGGTGACCACTAGGGTTTGGCGCGGCTCTACCTAGGGTGTGCTCCTAAGGTTCACTATATGAGGTTTGGTTTTAGAGTAAGGGTACCTGAACCGGCAGATTCCTCAATCCTTACCCATTATAGGCTCATATGGATCAAGTTTGATTCAGGGGAATACATTTCCCTATGGCCATGCGGAGATGAAAATCTCACGAAGCACATAGGTACAAATGTATTCTGGAAGCGGTCCACTAGCCCATGCGAAGGTGAAAACCTCACGAAGGCATAGTTTCTCACTCCCACTTAAAGGTGCGACTACAACGATCATACAATGCAATGCCAGTATTCTACGGAATTCAAATTATAATACAAACAAATGCAACAAAAGTGTCATGGTTTTTCAAATCAATTTCAATTTTCGACAAAAGGACAAAAATTAATCAATCTATGGCCTGACTCTCAACCAATCCCCAGGGGAGTCGCCAAACTGTCGAAACCATTTTTTGAAAAAGGGGATCAACTTTGGGTTTTGAAAACGAAGATAAAAATTGGGAGTCGCCACTAATCCTTTTTTATTTAGGTGTGATCAAATCACCTCGTTGTATGAAGCCCAATATGCCTGGGCCCGTTATTAAATCAGATAAACTAAAAATAGAAACAAACCAGAAACTGAAACCAAAATTAAAAGGTCCAAATTACAAAATAAACACTTAATGTCCATTTACATTAAATTTAACCCAAAAACCCAATACAACCTAAAACACAAATTAAACTAGCCCATTACCCTCTGGCCCAAACCTAGCCTAAATCTGGTAGGCCCAAGACCAAAACAGAGAAGGCAGGGACAGAAACCCTAGCAAACCCTTGCGCCGCGCCTCCTTCTGCTGCCCATATGCCTCCGTCGGCGTGCACGACGCTCGAGACTCGCCTCTCTGCCCATTCTTTGTACCAAAGAAGAAACCTTCTTCCCGTTGACTCCCTGATGGACCTACAAACAGAAGAAAACAGAGACGAAAGCAGCAAACAAAGAAAACAAATAGCAATAGAGAACAGATAAACCACAGACAGCAAATAGAAAGCGAGAAAGCAGAAACAAAAAAGATAATAGAAAATAGTAGCCTAAAGTTTCTGTATTCGGATATAAAAGGAAGAAAAAAACGATTGTACACTTACGTTGATAAAAAAATACAAAACAAAAATAAAAAAAGAGGTATTTTTCTTCAGTTTTTAGTATACTTCCGTTTCAAAATATCGCATACATATAGAAATATAAAAGAAAGGAGTGACCTTTCACCTTTTCGTAAGGATCGGTGTTCAGAAACCGAACTGTTCTTTGTTTGGATCTATTTTTTTGGTATTCTTTCGTTGTTTTTGAGTTTAAATCTGGGATCGGGGAATTTTAAAAGGCAAAAACAGCCTATTATTGCAAGCCCTGACCACCGTACACGGTGGTGGGCGTGGCGGGCCTACGGTGGTTGCTCGTCGGAGCTTTACCAGATTATAGGTTGAGACCCAGAGAAAAAACCCCCTCATCTCCCTTTTTTTTCAAGACGTGGAAGAAATGAAGGATCAAAATTTTTTTTTTAACTTAAAAGGGCCCTCTGGTACGATGTCGTTTGAGGCGAGGATTAATAGCTTCAAAACGGCGTCGTTTTGGCCTGGATCGGTTCGACCCAACTTGAACCCTATGGATCCGCGTGTTTTCGCGGTGAAGGTAAATTACGCTACGGGTCCTTCTGTGCTTACAATAATTGCAATGTGGTCCAGTGCCCGTTCTTTTAATTTGGCCCATTTATTTTGTTACTGCTTTGATTTAGTCTTTGTGCGCTAAATGACTTATATTCGAACGACGCCGTTTTGAACGGGTGGGAGCATTCGCTCTTTTAACCCCTGTCCTTTGTTTGCGCGTTCAATTAGGTCATTCTATTCTGCTTTTATTTTAAATTTGCCCCCTAAAGTCCTATTTTATTTCTGATTTCGTCCCTTTTTACTATTACATATATGACTATTATTTATCATCGTTTTTACCTTAATATATTTATTATTATATTTTATTATTAAACTTGTCATTACTACGTATTTTAAATAATTTCATTATTTATTTATCTATATATATGCACACTCTATACACATATTATTGTTTTATTATTTTTATATTTATTTTATATATATATATATATATTATCTCATGTATATACTTTTAATACTATATTCACGCATATGTATTGCGTAGATATTTTTTCATATATATTATTTCCAACTTTATATTATGTACATATTTTTGTATATATGTTACATATGTATTTTAACTCTATTAAGTACACATATAACCCTTTTAACATTACATCTTTTTTATATTTTATATATAGTTTCAACATTATTATATATATAGTTTTAGATAATATCACTATGTATGTATCTTTATATGTATACGCATGTATATGAGTAACATTATTTGTGACTTTAAATGTTGTGTATTTGTCACTTTACATACTACTATTCTATGTTCATATGTGTACGTATGTATATTCTTAGTTTTTTTATGTCTAATTCTTTTATTACATTTGATATTGCATACATCGGTTTTGTCTTTAATATTATTGTCGTGTTTATTATTTGCTTCGATATGTTTCTAACCTTTTGTTTATTTCGACTTCATATCAATTTGTTTTTTCATTTTTTTCAAAAATCCTATTATTACTTTTCAATTAATTTCAATATACAAGGCAAAGTCCCGATTTAACACTAAGTCATCGATTTCATCGCTATGTTGGGTGTATCGCGTCGCTCGTTTTGGAATCGAGACGCCCTTCTAAAAAATCGAAAATTAAAAATTTTTCGTCTTCTCAATCGGATCACGATTAAATGTTGCATTGAACTCGTATTTTTGAAAATCAAGACAACACGTATTTAATGAGATACCAATTTTGGGCATTGTGGGGGTGCTAATACCTTCCCCGCACGTAACCGACTCCCAAACCCTATTTTTCTCTGATTTTTAACGTAGACCTAAACCTGGCCTTCTTTTGTATTCAAAAATATTTCAAAAGAGATTTATTAGGTGTCCGATCACACCTAAGAAAAAAGATCGGTGGCGACTCCTTGTTTTAAATAAAATCAAATTTTGGTTTTCTCTTTCAAGTTTCCAACAAATCGCCACAATTAGCGACCAAGCTAAAATTTTACGTCGCTACACTCGAAAATTTGATTATTTTAATAAAATGTTTTGTTTTACTAAAACATCGATTTTGGCCTACGAAATTTGAGAAAATGAATTCGGGAGTCAGTTACGTACGAGGAAGGATTAGCACCCTCGTAACGTCCAAAATTGGTACCTAATTGATTAATTTATGTCTTAGTGTCGAAAATTTGAAAACTTGAAAGGATTTAAAAATACGATCCTCCTTTTTATTAATGTTAATCTTACAAAAAATGCTTGAATAAATTGAAGCGGATGCTAAAGACCTTCTTGTCCCGAAGTAATAAAATGTCACATCCAGTACGTTAGGACACGACATTTTAAACCTTCGAGAATAAGCTTGTCTTTCGATTTTCAAAACTCATTCATTTTAATTTTAGAAGGTTATTCGATCATTTGGATCAAACGAGAAAAATTGAAACCCAGTACTTTAGGGCACAATCTTTCGGATTTCCAAACACGAAATATTGCCTTGTTTAAAAATATCATTTTTGAATAATAGCGAATGCAATATTTAAACGATGAGTATTTATAGAATTTGAAAATAATACGACAATGGGTACATATGCCCAAATGTGATTCATGACGTGATTTTTATAAAAAGGTAGTATAGATAATGGCACTATGATGTATGAATGTGAAATAGCTAAACAGGGAGAACATCTATTTTATATAATGACATGACGGACAAATATTATGATATTAATGATATGAGTATTGCGATAATAGCAAGATCGATTTAAAGGATCAACGTGATAAAACAATTCAAAATAAAAATGAAAATAAAAGATATTTAACGAAAATAGTATCCAACATTTAAAATGAAAGAATGATAAATAAATGAAATATGACAAATAATATCAAATTTAAATATTCAAAAGAGTAAAAGAAAGGAATATATGGGTAGGTAAAACAAATATATAACTTAAGCGTTAAAAAAGGGGTAAAATAATAATGATGGATGGGTAAAATAAATATGTGTAATATTAAATTTGAATGCCTTAAGTATAAAAGAATGATAAATCAATAGACAAATTGATAAATCAATAATATTTAATTTTAAAAGGATGAAAGAATAATGAATAAATAAATTAATAAATATATAGATTTGAATAGTAAGAAGTTTAGATATAAAAAATAATGTGAATAATATTGGTCTAGAACACGAAGAATAATAAATAGAATAAATGACTTTAGATTTAGATATTTGAGAGTTAAACGAATAAGTAAATAAATCAATAGGTGAGCAAAAATAAGCATAGATAATATATGACTTGAGTATTTAGGAAGTAATAGAAATATGCATATATAGATAAATAGATATATACAATACTAAATTAAAATTTATATAAAAAATAATAAATGCATAGATAAAATAATCTAAATAATATTAAATTTAAGTAAGAGGATAATGTTAAATTTAAATATTTAAAAAGCAAATGAATAAATAAATATAATAAATATAAATAATAAATAAATAAGTCTAGGGTGAAAACAAAATTTTAAATATAGCAAGCAAATAAATAAATAGTGAAACAAAATGAAATAACATTATATAAAATCTAGAAGGATTGAAAATAATTAAGTAAAGGGAGAAATCGAAGCTAAGATGAAGTTAGAAGGATAAATTATAAATAAATGCCCCATTTTTACTCCTTTTTGGCTCGATATGGTCATGGAGGAGAACCCTCCGACGCCGAAACCACGAAGCGACGATGCGGTAACAGGGAAACTTTAGTGAGCCTCCTCTCCTTCCCAGTTTTTTTTGTTTTCGTATATAAAATAAAAGCAAAGAAAAAAACTAAATAAAAAGGAAAACCACCTTCTCTAAATTTTTTGATTGAAAATTTCATTTTTTCGTTTTTATTGATCTCTGTATTTGAATTCTAAAAAGATCCCCTCTAAAAATACATGTTTGGTGGCCTTATAGCCGGATGAAATACAATATTTTTGTATTCTTTTGCTACTGTTGCTTGTGTTTCTGTTGTCCTTGTTTTTGCTTGTTTGCAGGCGTTGACGGAGGTGATGGGACGCGACAGCAGAGGAGCCAGGCCTCGGGACGAGGCGCGGGCGGTGCGCCTGATGAGGAACGGCGCGCATGGGAGCTAGGGTTTCTGCTTTCTGTTGAAACTGTTTAATCATGTGGGCTTATAATTTTTGGGCTATTGTAATTGGATTGTATTTGGACATTTTATTTATTTTTGTGTTTTTTGTTTTTTTGGTTTGGGCCCGGGATAAAATTGGGCTGGGGATATTTTCAAAAAATGGTTTCGACAGCTTGGCGACTCCGCTGGAGATATTTTGAGAGTCAGGCCATAAATTGGTTAATTTTTGTCCTATTGTCGAAAATTGAAAATCAATTTTAAAAATCATGATTTCTTTGTTGCATTTGTTTGTATTATTGTTGTAGTTTGAATCTTGTAGAATACTTTAGCATTGCATTGCATGACTGAGTGGTCACACCTTTTAAGTGGGAGTGAGAAACTATGCCTTCGTGAGGTTTTCACCTCCGCAAGGGCTAGTGGACCACTTCCGGAATACATTCGTACCTATGTGCTTCGTGAGATTTTCATCTCCGCATGGCCATAAGGAAATGTATTCCCCTGAACTGAACTCGATCCATATGAGCCTATAATGGGTGAGGATTGAGGAATCTGCTGGTTCAGGTAGAGCTATGCTGAACCCTAGTTGTAACGCCCTACGCCCGATACCGTCGCCGGAGTCGAACTTGAGGTGTTACTAAACTTATCTTGCTTTTTAAACAACTTTAGACCACTTATTTTAATTTTCGGAATAAACTATTTTTCTGCATCAAGGTCACTTAAAAATTCATATCTCGAGTTCTGAAATTCGAAATCAATATCCATAAATTTTTCCTGAAACTAGACTCATATATCTATCTACTAATTTTTTTCTAGAATTTTTGACTTATCCAATTAGTACAGTTTATTAGTTAAATTCTCCCCTGTTACACAGCTCAACTGCTCTGACCTATGTTCACTACGAACTAATTTTATCCCTGTACAAAATTCAAATAGGCATGCTGTTTGTTTCATTAGAAATTAGACACAATAAGAAATCTAGGCATATAAACTATAATACCTAATTATTTTTGTGCAATTTATGGTGAATTTTTGAAATCGGAACAGGGGATCACAGAGTTAGTCTAGAGCAGTCTCACTCAAATGAAAATTTCTCATAATATACAACTCTTTTGCCTACCCTGTTTCTTCCACACGAAAATAGACTCATTAAGCTTTAGTTTCATACCTTATTCACCTTTTAATTCCATTCCTACTATTTTTAATGATTTTTCAAATTCACGTCACTGCTGCTGTTTGCATCTGTTTTCAAGCTACTTTCATGTTTTTCATAGTTCTCATGTGATAGTTACCATTCAAGCATACTTACCATGGAACACATGCATGGTTAGCCATTCCATTAGCTATTACTACCAAGCATTTACACACCCTATATTGAACATATTATTCCATAAAAGACTAAGTCCCTATACATGCCATACACAAAATGAAACGTCTAGTTATACCAAAATAATTCCTTCGATAGTGTGATCTGAACTCCGACGTTTCCTTCGATCCCCAAGTGGCTTGGCAAAACTATAAGAAGAAGAAAATGAAGAGAGTAAGCACTAAGCTTAGTAAGTTTACCAGCAAATAAATTACAACATTCATCGTATGGAATAAGTATGCAAACTATCAATTAGCATTATAAGCTTTCTTTACATCTCATTTTCTATCTTCTTCTTTCTTCACTTACCTTCTTTCTTACCTGACCTTTCATTATTTTTTTATTACAATCTACCTTCCCTTTTGCTGATAATTCATTGCAAATTAACTTGAATAATGGCCCGTTGAACCACTCGGAATACTAAGGATACTAGGGTCGTTCCTGTCTAACAATATACTGCCAATGCCATGTCTTTGACATGGACTTACATGAATTATTCCTGTCTCCAATGCCATATATCTAATATGGACTTACATGGCTCAATCCTGTCTCCAAAGCCGTATATCTAGTACGGACTTACATGGCTCATCTCTGTCCTGTCCTGTCCTGTCGACCGCTAATGTCATGACATTTCGTATCCTAACATTCCTAAGGTTCAATCGGGACTTTCTACTGCTTTTCTCTGTCATATCACCTTATATTCAACTTGATTACTTTCATAAAATGAATATATAAATGCTGGAAAATGACAATAGTAATGTAAAATAACAGAATATTGCATTTATTTACCGTAAACTTACCTCGATACAAAATGTGACTAAACTTTACAATTTAGTCTTTACTTTTTCTTTTCCCCGATCTACTCCCGAATTTTGTTCTTCTTGATCTATAATAGCAAATTTAGCTTATTTAATATCAACATATATCAAAACAACCCTTTACTCAAACTTTGGAAAAATTATATTTTTGCCCCTAAACTTTTGCACATTTACACTTTTGCCCCAAGGCTCGGAAATCAAAACTTATCACAAATTCTTGTATTTTAAGACATGCTGATCATTTATTTACCAATATCATCTTCAAATTCCTACTATAACATACACTTATGTACAATAGGTATTTTTACCAATTAAGCCATTTTACTCGTTTGTACCTAAAACCGAGTAGCTCAAGTTGTCTAACACAATTTAAAACCTCATATTCTATCATAAAACATCAAAATACACAAATTTCACCTATGGGTATTTTTCCAAATATGAATCCTAACTTAAAATATTACTAACATAAGCTTTATCGAGCCACCGGGATCTCAGAAACATAAAAATCATTAAAAACAGGGCTTGGATGCACTTACTATGAAGCTTGAAAGTTGAAGAACCCTTAGCTATGGTGGAGAGAAAAATTCAGCAGCAACGTATGAAGAAGATGATGAATTTTGTGTTAATTTCCCTTTTTTTTTTATTTCATTTAATATCCAAATGACCAAAATGCCCTTCCTTACTAAACTTTCAAAAATTCCCTCCATGTCCAATTTTTGTCCATAAACTTAAAATTGGTCAAATTTCTATTTAAACCCTCCTAATTAATATTCCAAAGTAATTTCGTACTAAAAACTTCTAGAATGCAAGTTTAGCAATTTATTCAATTTAGTCCTTACTTTCAAATTAAACACTTTATGCATAGAATTTCTTCACGAAATTTTCACACCATCATGCAATGATAATATAGACCTCAAAATAATTATAAAAATAATTATTTCTATCTCGGATTTGTGGTTACGAAACCACTATTCCGATTAGGCCCTATTTTGGGATGTTACATTTCTCCCCCCTTTAGGGATTTTCGTCCCCGAAAATCTTACCTGTGAAAAGGTTTGGGTACTGTTTTCGCATGGCCTCTTCGGATTCCCATGTAGCCTCATCCACCCCATGTCTATTCCATAAGACTTTCACAAGAGCAATACTTTTATTCCTTAATTGCTTTACCTCACGAGCTAGAATTTTTACTGGTTCTTCATCATAAGTCATATCTGGTTGAATCTCAACCTCTGTCGGAGAAATCAGATGCGACGGATCTGACTGATAACGTCGTAACATTGACACATGGAACACATCATGAATCTTCTCTAATTCAGTCGGCAAAGCTAATCGGTATGCTAATGGCCCAATTCTCTCAATCACTTAAAACGGTCCAATAAAACGAGGACTTAACTTGCCTTTCCTACCAAATCTGAGAACTTTCTTCCACGGGGATACTTTTAAGAATACCTTGTCGCCAACCTGATATTCGATCTCTTTTCTTTTTAAATCTGCATATGACTTCTGCCTGTCTGAAGCTGCTTTCAAACAATCTCTGATCACTTTCACTTTTTCTTCTGTTTCTTTAACTAGATCAACCCCGTAAATCTGATTTTCTTTAAGCTCTGTCCAATATAAAGGTGTACGACAGTTGCGTCCATACAAAGCTTCGTAAGGTGCCATCTTTAAACTCGACTGGTAACTATTATTATAAGCAAACTCTACCAATGGTAAATATTTTTCCCAACTGCCTTGAAATTCCAATATACAACATCTAAGCATATCTTCAAGTACCTGGATAACTCTCTCTGACTGACCGTCGGTTTGGGGATGAAAAGCCGTACTAAAACTCAACTTCGTACCTAATGCCTCTTGTAACTTTTTCCAGAACCGTGAAGTAAATCTCGGATCTCTATCTGAAATGATCGATAATGGTACTCCATGTAGTCTGACTATCTCTGAAATGTACAACTCAGCCAATCTGTCAAGTGAATAATCCATACGAACTGGGATAAAATGAGCCGACTTAGTTAGCTTATCAATTACAACCCAAACTGCATCTTTCTTTTTCGGTGTTAACGGCAACCTTGTCACAAAATCCATAGTAACTCTGTCTCATTTCCACTCCGGCACTAGTACAGGCTGCAATAATCCCGAAGGTACCTGATGTTCGGCCTTTACCTGTTGACAAATCAAGCATCTGGAAACAAACTTTAAAATATCTCTTTTCATTCCTACCCACCAGTACAATTTCTTCAAATCATTATACATATTTGTACTACCCGGATGAATAGACAAAGAACTACTATGTGCTTCCTGTAAGATCTTTCGAATAATCTCATCATTCTTTGGTACACATATTCTGTCTCTAAACATCAAACAACCATCAGAACCAATCCGGAAATCTGATTCTATGCCTAACTCACATTGAATTCTTTTAGCTTGTAAATCACTATCATCTTTTTGAGCTTCACAAATTTCTTCAAGAAATACCGGTTTAGTTCTCAATTCAGCTAGAATAGAACTATCATCTGACATAGCCAAATTGGTATTCAAAGCTCGCAATGTAAATAAAAGTTTTCTGCTTAAAGCATCAGCAACTACATTTGCCTTACCTGGGTGATAATCAATCACTAGCTCATAATCTTTAATCAACTCTAGCCATCTTCTTTGCCTCAGGTTCAAATCTTTTTGAGTCATCAAGTATTTTAAACTTTTATGATCGGTGAATATTCGGCACCGTTCACCATACAAATAATGCCTCCAAATCTTCAATGCAAACACAATCGCAGCTAGCTCCAAATCATGCGTCGGATAATTTTTCTCATGTGGTTTCAATTGTCTAGAGGCATAAGCAATCACCTTTCCTTCCTGCATAAGTACACAACCGAGCCCATTCAAAGATGCATCACTGTAAATCACAAATTCTTTACCCGGTTCTGGCTGTACTAAGATGGGGGCTTCAGTCAACAATGTCTTTAACTTGTCAAAACTCTGCTGGAACTTCTCAATCCATTCGAACTTGACATCCTTCCGCAATAATCTCGTCAACGGGGTAGCTATCATAGAGAATCCCTCCACAAATCGTCTATAATAACTAGCTAAACCAAGAAAACTTCTGACCTCTGAAACATTCTTAGGAGGCTTCCAATCGACAATGGCTGAAATTTTGCTTGGATCAACTCTAATACCTTCACCTGAAACAATATGTCCAAGGAATCCAACTTCTCGAAGCCAAAACTCACTTTTACTGAACTTAGCATACAACTGATTATCTCTCAGAATCTGTAAGACTGTTCTCAAATGCTCTTTATACTCAGTCTCATTAGGAGAATAAATCAAAATATCATCAATGAACACAACTACAAACTTGTCCAAATACGGTCTAAATATTCGGTTCATTAAATCCATAAAAACGGCAGGAGCATTAGTTAAGCCAAACGGCATCACAAGAAACTCATAATGACCGTACCTAGTTTGGAATGCAGTCTTCGGAACATCTGACTCCTTAACTCGCATCTGATAGTATCCAGATCTCAAATCAACCTTGGAAAACACGGTGGCTCCCTTTAATTGATCAAACAAATCATCAATTCTGGGCAGTGGATATTTGTTCTTGATAGTTACCTTGTTAAGTTACCGATAATCTATGCACAATCTCATTGAACCATCTTTCTTTTTCACAAATAACACTGGTGCACCCCATAGCGAACTACTGGGTCTTACAAAACCTTTATCAGTTAATTCTTGCAGCTGAGCTTTCAATTCTTTCAATTCCGACGGGGCCATTCTATAAGGAGTAATAGAAATAGGTGTGGTACCTGGAATCAGCTCAATACCAAACTCAACTTCTCTAACAGGAGGCAAACTTGGTAATTCTTCCGGAAATACATCTGGATACTCGCACACCACAGGCACTGATTCAACTTTTAATTCTGAATCTTTAGTATTCAATACAAAAGCAAGATAAGCCTCATACCCCTTTCTCAAATATTTCTAAGCTGTCATAACAGAAATCATGGCAAATGAACCATCTGACTCATCTGAATTAACTCGAAGAATCTCTCCATTTTCACATTTTAACTCAATGAATTTCCTTCCACAATTCACTATCACATCATGTGCCGTCAACCAATCCATACCCAGAATAACATCAAACTAATCAAACGGCAATAACATGAGATCGGCCGGAAAACAGTGACCTCTAATCATTAAGGGGCAATTTCTACATACTTTATCTATCAATACACACTTGCCTAGTAGATTTGATACTTTTATTGCAAATTCTGTGGATTCTATAGGCATACTCATTTTAGACATCAGTTTTACACAAACATAGGAATGGGTCGAACCCGGATCAATTAAAGCAACGACAATAATGTCATGTAAAGAAAATGTACCCGTAATCACATCGGAGGAGGATGCCTCTTCGCCAGCACGAATAGCATAAGTCCTTGCAGGGGCTCTAGCATCTAGTCTCACCGTCGAATCTCTAGAGGTGCCTCTGTTACTTGCTCCTACTCCCAGTTGTCTCGGTGATCTGCCTCTGGTAGGAGCATTTCCAGATCCAGCACTCTGTGTTACTTCTCGGTTAGCCACCTCCGGACACTCTCGTACAAAATGATCTGGAGCACCACACTTATAACAAACATTTTCGCCTGCTCGACAAGGACCATAATGAAGTCTACCACATCGTGAACATCCTGATCTACTCGATCTAACATTACCCACACTTGCGGTCGAAGTGGTCTGAGCTTTCGGATCTTTAAATCTGCTACCTCTATTTTGACTAGATTGCCCTGCCGAAAAGCTAGATCTGGTAGAAAACTCTTTGGGCCTCTTGGATGTAGCCTGAAATGATCTGCTCATCTGTCTTTTCTTCGTATCTCGCGTCTCTGTTTCAGCTTTATCTTTTCTTTTTAACAACTCCTCTGCTTTACAGGCTCTGTCAACTAAAATGACGAACTCTTTTATTTCCAGAACACCCACTGATAGTCAGATATCATCATTTAACCCATCCTCAAACCGTTTACACATAATAGCCTCCGTAGACACACATTCTCGAGCATATTTACTGAGTCTAACAAATTCACGCTCGTAATCGGTCACCGTCATATTACCTTGTTTCAGCTCTAAGAACTCTTTTCTCTTCTGATCAATAAACCTCTGGCTGATGTACTTTTTACGGAATTCCTCCTGAAAGAAATCCCAAGTGACCCTCTCTTTCGGTACAACTGATACTGGTGTCTTCCACCAGTGATAGGCCGAATCTCTGAGAAGTGATACTGCACATTTTATACATTCCTCAGGTGTACAGGATAATTCGTCAAAGACTCTGATGGTATTTTCTAACCAAAACTCTGCTCTTTCTGCATCATCATCTTTTGTTGCTCGAAACTCTTCTGCTCCATACTTTCTGATTTTATCAACTGGTGGCTTTTCTCTTATTACTGTACTTGTGACTGGGGGAGCTTGAGCTACATGGGCAGCCTGAGAATCATGAGGGGGTGGAGGTCTAACTGCCGGATTCGTACGAACGAACTCGGCAAACCAATCATTCAAAGCTTGAAAGAGAGCTTCTCGAGTCACTCCTCCCTGATCAATTGTTACTGGCCTATTCTCAGATGGCACTGCCCCTTCCGTAGGAGCAGGTGCATTACTTTCCATGTCATCATGACCAGCTCGTTCGGGATCCATTACTATAAAACAAAATATTTAAAAAAATCGTCAAGAGTCGTCACACTATCAAAATATAAGTATGGCATGTATAGCTAGACTCTTACTCGTGCTAACTATTCCGAGAACCGACTAAACCTGCTCTGATACCAATAAATGTAACGCCCCACGCCCGATACCGTCGCCGGAGTCGAACTTGAGGTGTTACTAAACTTATCTTGCTTTTTAAACAACTTTAGACCACTTATTTTAATTTTCGGAATAAACTATTTTTCTGCGTCAAGGTCACTTAAAAATTCATATCTCGAGTTCCGAAACTCGAAATCAATATCTGTAAATTTTCCCTGAAACTAGACTCATATATCTATCTACTAATTTTTTTCTAGAATTTTTGACTCAGCCAATTAGTACAGTTTATTAGTTAAATTCTCCCCTGTTACACAGCTCAACTGCTCTGACCTATGTTCACTACAAACTAATTTTCTCCCTGTACAAAATTCAAATAGGCATACCGTTTATTTCATTAGAAATTAGACGCAATAAGGAATCTAGGAATATAAACTATAATACCTAATTATTTTTGTACAATTTATGGTGAATTTTTGAAATCGGAACAGGGGATCACAGAGTCAGTCTAGAGCAGTCTCACTCAAATGAAAATTTCTCATAATATACAACTCTTTTGCCTACCCTGTTTCTTCCACACGAAAATAGACTCATTAAGATTTAGTTTCATACCTTATTCACCTTTTAATTCCATTCCTACTATTTTTAATGATTTTTCAAATTCACGTCACTGCTGCTGTTTGCATCTGTTTTCAAGCTACTTTCATGTTTTTCATAGTTCTCATGTGATAGTTACCATTCAAGCATACTTACCATGGAACACATGCATGGTTAGCCATTCCATTAGCTATTACTACCAAGCATTTACACACCATACATTGAACATATCATTCCATAAAAGACTAAGTCCCTATACATGCCATACACAAAATGAAACGTCTAGTTATACCAAAATAATTCCTTCGATAGTGTGATCTGGACTCCGACGTTTCCTTCGATCCCCGTGTGGCTTGGCAAAACTATAAGAAGAAGAAAATGAAGAGAATAAGCACTAAGCTTAGTAAGTTTACCAGCAAATAAATTACAACATTCATCGTATGGAATAAGTATGCAAACTATCAATTAGCATTATAAGCTTTCTTTACATCTCATTTTCTATCTTCTTCTTTCTTCACTTACCTTCTTTCTTACCTGACCTTTCATTATTTTTTTATTACAATCTACCTTCCCTTTTGCTGATAATTCATTGCAAATTAACTTGAATAATGGCCCGTTGAACCACTCGGAATACTAAGGATACTAGGGTCGTTCCTGTCTAACAATATCCTGCCAATGCCATGTCTTTGACATGGACTTACATGAATTATTCCTGTCTCCAATGCCATATATCTAATATGGACTTACATGGCTCAATCCTGTCTCTAAAGCCGTATATCTAGTACGTACTTACATGGCTCATCTCTGTCCTGTCCTGTCCTGTCGACCGCTAATGTCATGACATTTCGTATCCTAACATTCCTAAGGTTCAATCGGGACTTTCTACTGCTTTTCTCTGTCATATCACCTTATATTCAACTTGATTACTTTCATAAAATGAATATATAAATGCTGGAAAATGACAATAGTAATGTAAAATAACAGAATATTGCATTTATTTACCGTAAACTTACCTCGATACAAAATGTGACTAAACTTTACAATTTAGTCCTTTACTTTTTCTTTTCCCCAATCTACTCCCGAATTTTGTTCTTCTTGATCTATAATAGCAAATTTAGCTTATTTAATATCAACATTTATCAAAACAACCCTTTACTCAAACTTTGGAAAAATTATATTTTTGCCCCTAAACTTTTGCACATTTACACTTTTGCCCCAAGGCTCGGAAATCAAAACTTATCACAAATTCTTGTATTTTAAGACATGCTGATCATTTATTTACCAATATCATCTTCAAATTCCTACTATAACATACACTTATGTACAATAGGTATTTTTACCAATTAAGCCATTTTACTCGTTTGTACCTAAAACCGAGTAGCTCAAGTTGTCTAACACAATTTAAAACCTCATATTCTATCATAAAACATCAAAATACACAAATTTCACCTATGGGTATTTTTCCAAATATGAATCCTAACTTAAAATATTACTAACATAAGCTTTATCGAGCTACCGGGATCTCAGAAACATAAAAATCATTAAAAACAGGGCTTGGATGCACTTACTATGAAGCTTGAAAGTTGAAGAACCCTTAGCTATGGTGGAGAGAAAAATTCAGCAGCAACGTATGAAGAAGATGATGAATTTTGTGTTAATTTCCCTTTTTTTTTATTTCATTTAATATCCAAATGACCAAAATGCCCTTCCTTACTAAACTGTCAAAAATTCCCTCCATGTCCAATTTTTGTCCATAAACTTAAAATTGGTCAAATTTCTATTTAAACCCTCCTAATTAATATTCCAAAGTAATTTCGTACTAAAAACTTCTAGAATGCAAGTTTTGCAATTTATTCAATTTAGTCCTTACTTTCAAATTAAACACTTTATGCATAGAATTTCTTCACGAAATTTTCACACCATCATGCAATGATAATATAGACCTCAAAATAATTATAAAAATAATTATTTCTATCTCGGATTTGTGGTTACGAAACTACTATTCCGATTAGGCCCTATTTTGGGATGTTACACTAGTGGTCGCCTAGATAAGTACTTTATTTTGTTGTCTATTTCTCCTGTGCTAACGTGTTTCCTTTTGTTTTGATTGCATTGCATTGAATTATCATAGAAAGGAGGTGTTGATTTAAATTTGATTACTAAATAGAAAAGCTTGTCATAAGAAAATGAATTTCTTGATAAAGTGGAATATAATGTGATCGTCCAAATATGGTCCAAGTGGACACAATAAGAGAAGTCCGTGGAGGAATACGACATTGTTTCTTAGCTCGAGGATTAAAGCTAACAAAGATGACTCAAGAGCCGTCAATTTTCTTGAAGAAGCTAATGAGTCTCACAAGGATGAGTAAGCAATGGACATGACCCGGATCAAGCAAAAAGGAGCTAGTGAAGACAACTATTGGAAGTTCGCAAGATTTGACCATAGCATCCAGATATGAAGAAAAGGAATGCTTTTCCACCTGGACTATGAGGGCGAAGCCATATATGTAATTCATTTTATGTAAAGAAATTTGTTTTCTAGAAAAGTTCTTTTAATGGAATTGAATTCAAAGTTAACGCCTCTCTTTCTTGCATTCATTTCATGCGTTTGCATTGCATCGTTTGCATTTGATTTTTACAACATGACCCTAATTAGATAAAATTATTTCAGTTAACCTAGAAAACATGGAACAAAGGTTGGAGAGAATAGAGCAAATGAAAATACAAATGCAAGAGCAATTGACCAGAATTCAACAGGATATGCTAGATCAAATGAATGTGATGAGCCTGTTGACCCAATTACTAGCCGGAGGGCTTGAAAAAAGGAAAGGCCCGGTGGTCAACAATGGGAGTGATAATAAAGACCTTACCTATTTCTCAGATTTTACTCTAATAAGCGTCCCGGCCTAATCAAACGCTCATCCGTAAGGAGTACCCGTCATTATCAAACCCTGATATCAGACTGATACCTCGGCACTATTGAACTTCCCAATAGGTTCAGGTTTTAATTAAGAGGACGATCGAGTCAATCTTGTGGCGCATGGCCTAGCCAAAACAAAGGAAAGGGGAGAGTGGACCTTGAAGGCCCTGAAGAAGAAAGAAAATGAAGTGAATAATACGAGTGGGTATAACAAGGGCCATGCGAAGCCGATTATAGTAAGCCAGCCAAAGAAGGCAGCTACCAGTTATCCGTTCCCCCCAAGAGAAGAACCTAATCTAAAATCTAACTCAGAAAAACCCTAGTTCTTGCCCATCCCAATCTCGTATAGGGAGTTATACCAAATGTTGTTTGATGCTCATGTTTAGCCCCTTTTTACCTAAAATCAATGTAAGCCCAATACCCTAAATGGTACGACTCAAATGCTCAATGTGAGCACCATGTAGGGATCACAAGGCATTCCATAGAAAATTGCCTTGATTTTAAGAAGCTGGTTGAAAGATTCATCAAAATTGGAGTTGTAAAATTCGATGATCCCTCTGATGAAGAAAATCTATTACCCAACCATTTTATTAAAGGGATAAATATAATGAGTACTATGATGAATATGGGCATGAGATCTAGAAGCACATCAAGTTTAGGGCTCTAGCGCAAGACCTAATACTGGGGAATTTAAACATTAATGACGCATCTGAAAAGAGAACCGAGGAATCAAAGGTTTCCAAACCCTTATGTACTTGGGAGTGTTTTGAGCAATGGAACTGTGGAAGAGACCCTTATATTTTTTAGAGCTAATTTAGAGTAATGATCAAAACACGCTTGTTACTTTAAGCCTAAAAGCAATAAGAGTCCTTTTGTGAAATAGGCTTGTGTTCAGAATCTTTATTTCAATAAAATGCATTTTTTTAAGTAAATATTCTTTTATTCTTTCTATTTATATATTCTTTTGTTCTTTGGAATTTCTTTCAAATATTCTTTCATTCTTCATGCATGATCATACCATACAAATAACCTTAGAATTATTTATTTTCTGGAATCTGCCTTCATACCTACAGTAGGTCCCAGATATCAATGACATGAGCGACGTTGTTACGAACTCAGAATCTCTTTTTGAGCGAAATATGTGCCTAAAGGGATCTCAGCACTTTGAAGATGACAGAGATGGTAACCTATCACCCGATTTGTTAAGGATGGTAGAACAAGATGAAAAACATATCCTACCTTACAAAGAGGCAACAAACAGTAGGCCTAAGGGAAGAGAAAAAAGCAAAGATCAGAGCTTCCACCATCACAAAGCGAAGCATCTATATCAAGATATACCTGGGCTACTAAGACCTGTGGAGGCTATTAAAAGAAGTCCCTAAGTGTGTTAGAAGGACACATGCTAATGGTTTTACAATGACCAAGCTAATCATGAGACTCGGGTTCTACCGGTCCACCATAGAAGGGGATTGCATCAGTTATGCTGTAAATGCCAAATTCATGGAGACAGGATTCATGTGTCCCCTTCATTTCTTCGTAGACTTTTTCTATGTAGGGCATGGAGGTTTTTGGGACGATCTCGTTGAAAATTTCTTGTAATGCCCTCAACCTGAATCCGTCACCGGAATAGAGTTACGGAGCATTACCGAGTTACTAATTTATTTATCAGATATTTTATTTCATCTAGCATTCATATTTAAAACCAATTAAAATTAAACATATTGTCCCCTAAACGTACTTATTTTTCTCGACATGTTTTACTTGAATTTTATTACTCATCTCAGTATGCTTAATTTTCTTGTATCATCGTATAAAAAAAATCACATATTTACATGTCAAGATGAATATCATTTTCTTGCCATTTCTTCATAAACTTAAATCAGGTAATTCATTATATCAAGATTTCATGTATTTAAAAATACAATTCAAGCTACACTAATTTACCTCGTTGCTTGTTTATGTTTATAATTTCACTAATCCGATATCTTTTCTTTTTCACGTTCAAGTCTCGTATTTTAGTTGCACAGATCTTTATAAATAAATTTAATCATCATTTTCATTCATTTCATATTCTAATACATTTAATTAATGTTCTAGGCAAAATTTCCATTTTACCCTTAAAACTTTTAATTAATTACAATTTCATCCTTGATTTCAGAAAAATAAAATTATTGTCATTTAATCCTTGTTTACGGCCATTATTCTTATGCATATTGATAACATCCCATGGATTTTATGAAATATAAGAATTTTCCATAATTTCAACACTTTTCAATTTAATCCCTAAAACATGTTTTCGCTTGATCTTGATCTCAATTAATATTTTCATTCAATTTTGTAATTTAAATAATAAAATAATCCATTACATGCAATTTGATCATTTTTGACATTTTTACAAAATCGCCCATAAAGTTCTACTTTTATTCAATTTAGTTCCTGAGCCTAAAACATGCAAATTAGCCATGCTAGTTGAATATTCATACATATTTTCCTCCTCCTCCTCTCCATTCCACATCCTTAATTTATATAACATGCTATAAGTAACATTATCAATAATTTCACTATTTACTTATATGTATATTCAAAACTGTCCATTTGCGTCATGGTCACTAAATTGTTTATATCTTGAGCTACAGAACTCGAAATTAAGATCCGTAAATGTTTCTTGAAACTAGGCTCACATATAATCTTACCATAAAATTTTTAGAATTTTTGGTTTAGCCAATAAGTACAGTTTATTCTTTCAAGTCAGCCCTATTCTGTTGTCTGACAGTTTCGACCCTTCCTTACTAAAAATCAATTATCTCCTTGTACAGTATTCGGATGATATTTCCATTTATTTCTATTAAAAATAGACTTATTAAGAAATATAACTATATAAATTATGTCTCAAAATTATTTTTATACAATTTTTAATGATTTTTCTAATTCAGAACAGGGGAGCCCAAAATCATTCTGAATCAGTCTCACAAAAATATAAATATCTCAGAATATAGAATTCCTTTACTTTATTTGTTTATTTTATATGAAAATAGACTCAATAAAATTTAATTCCATATCTCACTCAACTTCTAATTCAATTTATACCATTTTTGGTGATTTTTCAAAGTTGACCTACTGTTGCTGTCCAAAACAGTTTTAGTGCAAAATATTGATTATCAAGTTTATAACACTCTTATTTCCCTTCTCTACAATATTTTCCATCACTTTCTCTTATTTTCTCTTCACTAACATATCAAGAATATAGAACCATATATTAACATCATTTCCATGCTTTTTCAATAATATCAAGCTTAAAAATATATGGAAATCTTGATGTTCTTAACTTATCCCCTTGGTTTCAATCTTTAATTTGATTTTCTCTCTCTTCCAGCTTCCATTTCTTGAATCTATCTTGACATTCTAACTTCCCATAGTCTCCTTAATATTTTCTCTTTTGGTAGCTATGGAAATTCTTTTGATTTTTGGGTGAAAATGGTGAAATTTTAATGGAAGGACTAAATTGTAAAGAAAGGAAAATTTTTTTCTTCTCTTCTCTCATCTCACGTTGGTTGCATGCATGGAAAGATGAAGAGAATTCTTCATCTTTCCTTCCTTATATACTAAATAAATAATAAAAAAATAATAATAAATATCTTATTAAAATAATATTTATCTAATTAATTAATTTAAAATATCTTCAATATAATCATTACATTCTAGAATTCTCTCTCTTACTAATTGACCATTTTGCCCTTCATGATCTTTTAAAATTCCATCCTTAAGTCATCACTTAATTTGGGAAAATTGCTATTTAGTCCTTCATAATTCTTCACCTATTTAATTTGGTCCTAATTTATCCATTTTCCTTAGTTTCTAGATCATTCCACCCTTAAAATATTTGCACTATTGGCCCTTTCACTTTTTCAAATTTACACTTTAACCCCTCAAATTTTGAATATTTACTCTTGGACAACAAAACTTTTCTCACATTTACAATTTAGTCCTTTCTTGACTTAATATGTCATAATATACTTCCCAATGACATAACTCAATTTTCCTCTTCTTGTCACTTTATTTTCTTATTTTACTATATCAAGGATAATATCTTATTGTAGAAATTTTCGGGGTATTACATTTCTAGCAAGCATCGATTATTTCGCTAAGAGGGGAAAAGTCGCTTCATATGCCAATATTACAAAGTTGATAGTCATCAGAATAAAAAAAAAAAGAGAAAAAGAAAGAAAAAATACGAAAAGATCATATCTAACCGCATAATGTCAAAAGTTTGTGGTCTGTTCAAAGATCAGGCGCCACATCATAGTGCAGCAAAGGCAGCCAAAAGGGAAAGACAAAAGAAAAAAAAACAAAAAAAAAAAAACACAAAAGCGACAAAACAAGGATCATCAGGAAGATGACCAAGACTTGTAAAGATTGGCATAAAGAAGTTACATTTACCCTCTATGCTTATTAAACGTCGGCCAGGACCTTCGCCGGGGCAACACCTTTCTCATTGATTTATGGAATGGAAGTGGTTTTGCCCATTGAAGTCGAGATTCCTTTTTTCAAGCCTTGTCGGAGTTGAAGTTGGATGAGGCAAGATGGATCCAGTTCCAATATGATCAGTTGAATAGAAGAGATTGAGAGCTATTCGTTGTGGTTCAATGCACCAGAAATAAATGATGCAAGCTTACAACAAAAATGTTCGTCTTAGAGAATTCCTCAAGGGGGACTTGATGTTGAAAAAGATCTTTCCTATACGAAAGAACTTTAGAGGAAAGTGTATGCCAAACTGGGAAGGACCTTACCTGGTAAAGAAGGCCTGTTTTGGAAGAGCATTAATATCGACCAAGATGGATGGCGAGGACCGACCCAATCTGGTAAATTTCGATTCAGTCAAGAAATACTTCAAAAAAAAAAAAGAGAGAAAGAAAAGGAAAAAGAAAGGAAAAGAAAAGGAAAGCAAAAAAAAAAAAAAAAAAGAAGAAAAGAAAAGAAAAAGGAGAGGCCAATGTGAAAACCCGCAAAGGGCACCTTGACACCAAAGGGGTTTTGAATTGAAAACCCGTAAAAGGCAATTCAAATGAAAGTGGGGCATGCGGTAGTCTTGCTATACCTGAATTAACATAGAGAAGGTATGCTACATCCTAGGGCGTCGACAAGGTACTCTAGATCTCCTAAACACATGTCGAGCTCAAAATGGTCCCTAAGAAGTTCGTACAGAGAAGCTTAGGCTGCGATATCTGGGGCACTGTAACAGCCCAATTTATACCCTAATCGGAACGGTGGTTTCGGGACCACTAATTCGAGTCAGAAAAATATTTTGAAATTATTTTCTGTATTTATTTTGTGTGAATTTATATCTGTAAAATTTTCGTTTTTTAATTTTGTCATTTGGATGTCTGATTTAATAAAAAGACTTAATCGCGTAAAAGGGAAATTTAGTGGTTATTTCTGAAAGGGGCCTATTTGTTAATGGCTTTATTAATAGAAGCCTTTAAGTTATAAATAACTCATTTGCATAATAGTTGGATGGCATTAGACATTTTTTATATAGTTTTTATATTATTTTATTAAAGTTATACATATTTGTAAATTAAGTTTTATTTATAATAAGATATTATATATATATATTATAAAGAATGAAAGTGGAAGACAATGCATGCCCACTAAGTTGTTGAAGAGACAAAAAGGGGTATTTATAATAAGGCTTGGTTATTTTTTAAGGGGTAATTTAGGAAATTTAATTATAAATTATAAATTATATGATATATCATAAAACAAGTTAACATATGTGTTTTACTATTTGTTCTTGCCGAAACTAAAACAAGAAAAGAAAGAAATGTCAAAGCTAGGGTTCGGCACTTATTCAAGCTCAATCAAGATCAAGAATTAAAGAAATCAGAATTGGATCGGGGAAAAGCTAAAGTTATCGACTAATCATCCCGTTCTGTTTTTCATCATCTGATGTAAGTTTTTAAACAATTAAATATCATTTATCTTGAATATAACTTAGTTTAATATGCTATTTTGAAATCTATGGATTCAAAAAAAAAAAAAAAAGATAGCCGAATGTGGTTAAGCATAGAAATATTTAATTTGAAGTTAATTCGACTGAACTATATCATTTAAAAGTCTGTATGATCAATATGGAATATGTGGAGTTTTTGTTATATGAATTATGTGTGAGACCGCTTTATAAGAATGGTACTCGGGCATTGAGTCTAGCAAGCTTTGTGCTGGTGACATGATTGGGCTTAGTGCCTAGCAGGCTTAGTGCCAGTGAAAAAATATCAGACCTCGTATCTAGCAGGCTCAGTGCCGGTGAACAAATATCAGAGCTCATGTCTAGTAGGCTCAGTGCCGGTGAACAAAAATTAGACCTTAGGTCTAGCAGGCTTTGTGCCGGTGTGTGATTCAGGCTTATACCTAGCAGGCTTTGTGCCAGTGTGTGATTCAGGCTTGTGCCTAACAGATTTTATATTGTGATTTATTTTCAAGCTTATGCATATAAGATTTCATGTTGATGTGGAAATTGAGCAAGTGAACTGAGCTAAATGACCTTGTATATTCGGCCATATAGGTATGTACATATGTGATATTATATTGAACTTGAGTGTTTGGCTACATAGGTACGTACATATGAGGCATTATTGGATCTTGTATTTTTGGCTATATGGTAAGTACTTATGAGATGATATATTGAAACTTGTATATTTGGCCATAAGGGTAAGTATTTACGTTATGAGACATTTGATCCTGCTTATTTGGCCAAATGAGTGATGATGATATATGAAGTTAATTTGGTTTTGTGAGCTTGTATAAACGTGTGATAGTATATTTGAAATTATAATAATATTTGGCTCTGAAAATTGAATGACATTGGTTAAATTGCTCATGTGAATATTCGGCCTTGTGAGTGTTATAGAAAAAGCTTCAATTATATACATATATGAGTATTGAATAATCGGCCTTTTAATTAGTATATGTACATGAAATTATTTTGTAATATGTGGGCTTAGGTAATTGTATGTGTGAGAGCTAAATTATAAGGGTTGTTTGGCTTTGAAATTCGGCCAAATAAATGTGTATACATATGATAATATAATCGATCTTCTATAATAGGCCAAATGAATGAAGTTTGTTGTAAAGGCTGAGTTCAAGTCACGAGTGCATAAATGTTTGAATGTAAATATAATTGAGATAGTGTTATTTTGGGTACGACAAGTTGATTAATATTATGCTAAATAGAAAATAATAGCATTCGGCCAAGTGACTTATTTGTGTTAAAGTATAATGGTAATAGTACGATTCGACTTGTTTGAGGTGTTTGATTTTTCATTTGAGTTATTTAAATTGCTTAAGACTTACTAAGCGTAGTTCACTTACTCTGTGTGTTTTTGTTATTCTGTTTAATAGATCTTGAATTCAAATTGTGGGCTCGGGAATCGTCAGAGGAGTTTGTCATACTATCGACCGCCTTCGGTATTTTTATAAGTTGAAATTTGAGACTATGGCATGTATAAGCTAGAATGTGTTATGTTTGATTTGTGGTCTTGTAATTATAATGAGCCATACGAAAATGGCTTAATCGTTAAGTTAAGTTTGGTTTGGAGTTTTGATCAATGATGGATATGTTTGCTTTGATGATAAGGGTCATGATATGTACATATATATAAGTGTTATATGTATGACGTGATTTGGTGACTATGCATACGTGATTAATGTTTAAGGTTAAAATGGTGTTATATGATATACTATGGTAGGTAAAGTATTCGGGTAAGTGTTGTATTAGGTAGTAAAAAGGATTAATTGATAATTCAGCCATGTATATGTATAATTGGACCTTGTTAAAATTCATGTCATGTGTGAAATCTATTTGATTTTATGAATGACTATATTCGGCTAATGTAGGAGCGTTTGAACTGTTATTGACATGAATTGGTTATGTTAAGTTAATAATTTGATCATGATATCTGTTGAATATTAGTGAACCTTATTGATGTTCAAGTTATATATATATAGGTGTATGCGTGAGATATATTTAAATTATAGATTGATTATTTGGTATTTGATATGGAAATTAGTCTATCATATGTCATATGTTATTTGTTACTTGATGTATTATGCCAATGAGCCATAGATGTTTAGTCTTGTATATGTTCAACTAAGACCCTTTTTAAGTGACCAAATGAATAGTGTTTTATATTACAAGAAACCATGATTGTGTGCATGCAAAAGTGGGTATATGTGCATGATTAGTTGTACTTGAATATTTCACCATTTGATGTTCTTTAAAACTTGTCTTATTTGCTAGCAAATCTATTAATATTGTACATGACTATTATAATGAAATCACCAGTAGTTATGTATTATACCATTATTGATTTGATTAAGTTTATATGTCCACATTATGGTGCCAAATGCATATGTCTATAATAGGTATAATTATATTCGGTTGAAATTTGTAAAATGACCAAAGGAATAGTGAAATTGGGCTTTTGTAAAGTAAGAAGTTTATAATGAATCTATGTAATGATATTTCGGTCATGGTGCTATTTTGTTAATACCGAATGTGATTTAGTTTTACTAAGTGCACGAGTCCTATTATGGAAATAAATGTTTTGATGTGTTTTAGGGATTATTGGCATATCTCGGTATCATGATTATTGACTTATAAAATGTGATACTTGCAATTGTTATGGAATTGATTAAACTTTTAAATGTGATTCGTAAATGTTGTATAACTCGATATCGTATGATTTATAAACGGAAAAAAATACTCAAATATGACTTATGTGATTATGTGACTGCGTAGATGTAGTGTTTAGTTCGGTAATACCTCGTAACCTCAATCCGGCGATCGGATACGGGTTAGCGGTGTTACAGGCACCTAGTCTTCATCTTACCCATATTGAATTTACTATCTTTGATTAATTTATTTGTTTCGAGCTATGCTCCAAATAAATTTCCTTCTTATTGTATTTGTGCAGAGCTATGCTCCCAATCAATTTCCTTCTTATTGCATTTGCTATATTTGATTCGTTTCGAGCTATGCTCCCGATCAATTTCCTTCTTGTCCATCGTTGTAATCTGTTTCAAGTATTTTGCATTGAAATAACAATTAATGGACTAATAATACTTTCACAAAAGAAGTTCTGCATATTACTCTAAAAGCTTCTGAATAGTGCAAGAGCCTGAAACAAGACTACTGTCTAGAACTCACCAAAGCTAAGGGTTAGAAATGCTTGAGAAAGAGGAGTCTAAATTGTGACTATCTCCTCAGATTTTGTCATAACTATCAGTTGAACGAGAAAACAAGACATTGCATCGGTGATAAAACTTCGATGAACAACGAGCAAAGTCAACCCAAGTATGAAAGGGGATCATTCTCGAGAAAAGAAAAAAAAAAGTATTATGTATTCATGTATACACAGCTGGTCATGACACCCGGAGAGTAAGATAGCAGACCAAATTGAAGATTCAAATCCTATACCCTTGAATTGCGGTGGGAATGGATTGGAAATGATTCAGATCCTATACCCCTGAGTTGTAGTAGGGAGGTTTGAAGACGGTACAAATTTTATGTCCCAAATAGACCCTAAAGTTATAGTAGGGCAAACCTGTTGAGCAAGATACCAGCTAAACAAGAGGGCGATGTGATACGCCAATGATAAATCCCTAATGAACAAATGAGCAATGACAACCTTAAGCATAAAAGGGATCATTCTCATAACATTTTTGCATTCATATATCATCTAATTAGGAGCATTTGACTCATTCTAATCATGGTATCCTAAGTATTTGGCATAAACATAAGTACATGAAACTGGATCTACAGATCATATCCTTCAGAGGACAGTGTAGCAACATCGGTAATGATTGTAGATCTTATCTCCCTGAAGTTGCAGTGGAGCAGATCGAAGACGGCGAATCTTATCTCCATGTATCGGCAATAGAGCATATTTAGCCACCAACCTTATCCCCCTAAAATTGCAGTGGAGCAGGTTGAAGATACAAGTCTTATCTCCCTAAAGTTACAGAGGAGTAGACTAAAGATTGCATATCTTATCTCCCTGAAGTTGTAGTGGAGCAGATCGAGGACGGTGAATCTTATCTCCATGTATCGGCAATGGAGCAGATCTAAGGCAGACCTTCTCTCCCTGAAGTTGCAGTGGAGCAGGTTGAAGTTACAAGTCTTATCTCCCTAAAGTTACAAAGGAGCAGACTAAAGATTGTATGTAGCGACGAAAAATTTAGCTTAGGTCGCTAATTGTGGCGATTTTAAATTCTGAAAATGGATTTTGATTCTATTAAAAACAAGGGAGTCGCCACCGATCTTTTCTTCTAGGTGTGATCGGACACCTGATAAAACATCAAACTTCGGGTAAAAAGGCCAAGTTTAGGTCCGCGTTAAAGTTCAGAGAAAAGTAGGGTCCAGGAGTCGGTTACGCGCGGGGAAGGTATTAGCACCCCCGCGACGCCCAAAATTGGTATCTTTCAAATGTACGTTGTCTTAATTTTCAAAAGTACAAGTTCAATTTAAAATTTAGTCATGATCCGATCGAGGTACGAGCGTTTTTAGAATTTTTATTTTTAAGAAGGATATCCCGCTTTTAACACGAGCCATTCGTGATTCACCCAACAATAGCAATGAAATCACTGGCATAATGTTAAAATCGGCATATTGCCTTGTTTATTAGAACATGAAAAGATTATGATAAATAGAGTTGTCATAGAAACAATATGAAATAATATGCTACATTAAAAACAAATAATGATAAAGGTGAAAAGTATACGAGATGAATAAAACATATAACAATGCATGTGTAATAATAATGATTATAATAATGCACATGGTATAATAATACGAATACGCGGTAATAAATAAATATATATATAATAACACGGATGAAAAGTTCAAAGAATATGGTATATAAAAACATAATATGTTGAGAATAATAATAATAGTAATAATAATAATAATAGCGATAATAGTACTAGCAATACGAACATATAATATAATAATATTAAAAAATAAAGTAATAGGTAGTAATAGTATTAAATAAAATATATTAATATATATATAGAAGAAGGTGGCCAAAACTAAAACATATTATACATAGTGGTATTAAGGTAGGGTGGTAATATAGTGCTGGGATAATATTTGAAAGGTGATAATATAATATAATAATTAAGATAATATTAAGATAATATTAATATATAAAAAAATGATAACGAAATACATGTATATAAAATAATAATAATATTAAAATCTATAATATAGTATATGCGTAATACATGTTAAAGAAATATATATATGTTGAAAAGATGATACATTATAAGTACCTAAAGCATTATATGTATATATGTAAGTAATCATAATCATAAAAATAAAAGGAATATAAAACGTTAATAATACTAACATTAAAAAATAAACATGTGGTATAATAGATATAATAATAATATATATTAAAAATATATAATATAGTATTAAAATACCTTTATATAATAAGAAAATAATAAATGTCAACAATATTACTTAAATGCATACATATATATATTGAAGATAACAAAAAATATATTAATATTTAACAAAAATAAATAATACGAATAATAATAATTAAAATAGTATTCAAATTTAAAATAACGAAAAAAAAGAGTGAGCAGGGACGAAATTAAAATTAAAATGAAGTTTCGGGGGTAGTTTTAAGAAGAAATAAAGGAAAGGGATCCAATTGGGGCGCTAATAACTTTGGAAGGACTAAAAAGGTAATAAAACCATTCGACCTGAAACGCATGTCAGTGAAGGGACCAAATCGTGAAACGGGATAAGTTTCTGGGGCCGATTCAAAACTATAAAAATCTGATCGCAAAATAATGAAAATGCGGAAGGATCGTACGCGCAAATAGACCATTGAGTTAAAAACACGCGGATCCTAGGCGGGTGAGGGTCGGGTCGATCCGACCCGGGGCAAAACGGTGTCGTTTTTGCCCTGAGTTTAGACACCAAAACGGTGTCGTATCGATAGGCTATAAATAGCCTGGATTTCTGAAAAAAGATCATTTGTGCGGATGGAAGGGAAAAAAAAAAACGGAGAGAGGGAGAGAGGAAGGGAGATCGGGGGGGCTCCGGTGTGTTTCCCGACCACCGGACCGGTCACCGTCGCCGTCCGTCGCCGGTGCCGGCCACCGCACACGGTGGCCAGAAAAGGTAAGAAATTAAAATTTTTTTTTATTTTTTATTTTTTTGATTGATTTTTTGTTATATACATATGTATATATTTAAATGTAAAAAAAAAACAGAAAAATGAAAAAAAAAAAGGAAAGATTTGAAAGAAAATGAAACAAAAGGGAATCACCTATCTAGCTTTTCGATTTCCCCTTCTAATTCGTTTTTGCCGATAGTGTTTATATTTGCTGTTGATATCCGAAATCTGCTATTTGTGTTTAAAATATTTTCTTCTATTGATGAAATGGCCGATCCTACAATGTGGTTTCATTTGGCTTTATATAGCCATTATATTTTTACAAGTTGCTTCTTTTTCTGGCTTTCTGTCCTTTCTCTTTTATTGTTTTGCAGGCATTTGGGCGGTGGTAGCAGCTGAGGTGACAAGGGCGGTGGTGGCACAGCAGCTGATGTGGCCGAGGCGGTGAGACAGATGGGACTTAGGCGGCAGAGAACCAATGGGGCTAGGGTTTAGTTAGGTCTTGGTGTTGGGCTACACGAGTTTGGGCTTAGGGTGGATTAGGGTTAAGGGTTAGGGTGTATTTGGGTTACGGGTTTGGGCTATTGGTTTGTTTTGGGTCACGGGTGAGGGTTTTGGGCTGTTTTTTTGTAATTTAAAATTGGGCTTGGTGTAATTTAAACGAATGTGGCCCAATGGTTTGTAAATTGGCCTAAATTGGCCTGTAACAGCTGCCCCTCTTTGCTCATTGTCGTGTAACGAGAATAGAGCAAAGATATAATGAAAGGCCAATTTTGCCCCATCCTGCCGAATCTTGACTTCATTAGTACATTTGTTCAGGTAGTTTCTTTCCAGTCTACCACATCTTGTAACTTTGGTTCGATCCACTGCAACTTCAGAGATGAGACCTTGTAACCTCGATCTGTCTCTTCTTCAGGGGTATAAAATTCGTCGTGATCTGATCTTCTGCAATTTCAAAAATGAAATCTGGTATCTTCAGTCCGCTCTGCTACAACTTCAAGAAGATGAAACTTGTAACTTCAATCCGTTCCACTGTGACTTCACTGGGGATGCAAAGTCTTTATCTTTGATTAGCTTCCCCGTAACTTCAAAGAGGCACAATTTGTATCTTCAACTAGCTCCATTGCAGCTTGAAAAAGGCACAATTTGATGTCTCCAATTGGCTTTCTTGCAACTTCATCCTTCATTGAGACGAAGTCAAAAATTGCTTGACCTGCACATTCTCGTAATATGGGTTAATTTTTTGAAACATTAAAAGTGCCTTAGTGGGTGACTGAGGCTTAACCCACTTCTCGCGATATGAGTTGATTTTTGAAAAGCAAACGTTGAGAATAGCATTTGAAAATATCTGAACATGAGGTCCAAGGCTTAACTCACCTCTCGCAATATGAGTTAACCTCTGAGAAACAACAATTAATGACAAAAATTGAAAAGTCTCAACTCACCTCTCACAATATGAGTTGGTCATGAAATATGAAATTAAAAAGCAGAAATTGAAAAAGATCAACTCACCTCTCGCAATATGAGTTGAATAAACAGAAACTAAACAGCAGAAATTGAAAAAGAGATCAACTCACCTCTCGCAATATGAGTTGACTTTTGGAACAGAAACTAGAAGTACCTCAACGTGTCTTGAGGCTCAGCTCACCTCTCGCAATATGAGCTGATTTTGAAACATAAATTAACAGGATTCGAAAGTACCTCGGCATGACCTGAGGTTTGACTCACTTCTCGCAATATGAGTCAAATAACAGAAATTAAAAATACCTCAACGTCTCTTGAGGCTCAGCTCACCTCTCGCAATATGAGCTGATTTTGAAACATAAATTAACAGGATTCGAAAGTACCTCGGCATGACCTGAGGTTTGACTCACTTCTCGCAATATGAGTCAAATAACAGAAATTAAAAATACCTCAACGTGTCTTGAGGCTCAGCTCACCTCTCGCAATATGAGCTGATTTTGAAGGACAGAAATTGAAAATACCTCAACGTATCTTGAGGCTCAACCCACCTCTCGCAATATGAGTTGACTTTCGAAAACATTAAAATTACCCAAAATTTCTCACATGGTGGAATTCAAGTGTCTTCTTCTTTGATTTGGATGGCTTTCTTCAAAACCTTTTGCTCTGCTTAAAATACCTGTATGTTATGCATGATGTTATCGTGATATGCAGCTGTTTGCCTTAAATGCATTCATGCCTACATGAACATGTTATGTGCCTTGTATTTGCTTGATTGCGATCTCTTTTCATCATGACTTTTGTAGTGATCTGGTCTCATTATTTCTTAACCTTTTCTTTTAAACTTCGTACTCGTTTCCCAATTTCACGAGTAACCTTTGTTTCTTGGATAGCACCCTTTTGCCCCATCTGAGCTTTTATTCTTGCTTTCGAGCTCTTGTTTTACTTATCATGATGATCTGCTTTCATTGCTTGGATTCTTAAGTTTCTCTTCAGGCTTTGTATCCATCTTTTAAGCCTTACAAGTAATCTGCGTTTCTCAGATATCACTTGCCTGGTATACGTTGAACTTTTGTTCCTGCTTTGAGACTCTTGTGCCTATCAAGTTTTCTATCCGAGTAATATTCAACATTTCCTTTGTTCAGAGCATGTCATATTACTATTTATCAATTAAATAAACAACATAATGAGATGCATACAAATGGTCAGGTAGGTACAAGAAAGAGACTTCACATTAATTTCGAAGGTAACAAACAAAGTCAACCAAGGATAATTGAAAGTGCCATAGAAGAAAAGGAACCATATTAGTGGATACAAATGTTCTAGATATTCAATGCATGAACTCTGCCACGTTTCTCAATCACGAATCTTTCTGAGCAAGACTTCTTGTGTAGAAGATCTCGAGTATTTCAGAAATGCTTCATACTATAGCCTGGTCACTTGGCCCACTGTTCAAAATTACTTCTGCCCCTTGGGCCCAGATTTGCTTTATTAGGACGCCCTTTCGGGTTTTCATCCTAATGTTCTGTGCTTGACCAAGGCACCCTTTTCGGGTTTTCACATTGATCTCCCCCTTTTTTTTTAAATTTATTTTTTTTTAAGTGTAGTATTTCTTCAGAACATCAGAGTTTACTGGATTTGGTAACTCCTTCCCATCCATTTCTGTAAGGATCAAAGCCCCACCAGAGAATGCTTTCTTCACAACGTATGGTCCTTCCCAATTAGGTGCCCATTTTCCTCGCAAATCTTTTTGTATTGGGAGGATTTTTCTCAACACGAGTTCTCCTTCATGGAACTCTTTTGGCCTTACTTTCTTGTCATGGGCAGCGATCACCCGTTTCTGGTACATCTGTCCATGGCAGATTGCCTTCAAGCGTTTCTCTTCGATGAGATTCAACTGATCATAACGAGCTTGGACCCATTCTGCCTCCTCGAGTTTCGATTCCATTAAGACTCGTAGGGACGGTATCTCAACTTCAATAGGTAGCACGGCTTCCATCCCATAGACTAGAGAGAAAGGAGTTGCCCCTGTAGATGTCCGTACGGATGTGCGATATGCGAACAGAGCGAATGGCAGCTTTTCGTGCCAGTCCTTGTAGGTCTCTGTCATTTTGCCGATGATCTTCTTTATGTTCTTGTTAGCTGCTTCAACAGCTCCGTTCATCTTCGGGCGATAAGGCGAGGAATTATGATGCTTTATTTGAAATTGCTTGCACACCTCTGTCATCATTTTATTGTTCAAATTCAAAGCGTTATCTGAGATGATTCTTTCAGGCAAACCATATCGACAAATGATTTCCTTTTTCAAGAACCTACAGACAGCGGCCCTTGTCACATTAGCAAATGAGGCAGCTTCTACCCATTTTGTGAAATAGTCGATGACCACGAAAATAAATCGGTGCCCATTAGAAGCTTTGGGAGAAATCGGCCCTATAACGTCCATGCCCCACATTGAAAAGGGCCATGGAGACGTCATAACATGAAGGGGAGAAGGAGCTACATGAATTTTGTCGCCATAAATTTGACATTTGTGGCACTTTCTTGCGTAGCTAATGCAATCCCTTTCCATCGTCGACCAGTAATACCCGAGTCTCATAATTTTTCTGGACATAGCGAAGCCGTTGGAGTGGGTCCCACATATTCCTTCGTGAACTTCTTCAAGTATTTTCTTGGCTTCAGCGGTATCAACGCATCTCATAAGCACCTGATCTTTGCCTCTCTTGTATAAGGTGTCTCCATCAAGAACAAATCCCACTGACATTCTTCTGATTGTTCTTTTGTCATTCTCGTTTGCCTGTTCAGGATACGTTTGATTCTTGATGTACTCCAAGATATCATGGTACCATGGTCGTCCATCAGCCTCCTTCTCGATGCTATAACAATGTGCAGGGACCTCGTATATGCTCATCCTGAGGGGCATTATTTCTGCATTTTTATTTGTTTTAAACATGGAAGCCAGAGTGGCCAAGGCATCAGCCAATTGATTATCTTCTCGCGGGAAGTAATTAAAAGTTATTTCTTTGAAATCTTTGATTAATTCAGCCACCAGATAGCTGTACTTGATCAACTTTGGATCTCTCACTTCCCATTCTCCGCAGATTTGGTAGATCACTAGAGCTGAATCCCCGTATACCTCTAAGATCTCAATGTTTCGTTCAATGGCTGCCCGTAGTCCTATGATACAAGCCTCGTATTTTGCTATGTTGTTGGTGCAGAAAAAATTGAGTCTAGTAGTGAAAGGATAATGATCTCCTTCCGGTGATACTAAGACTGCTCCAATTCCATGCCCCAGAGCATTCGATGCACCATCGAAGCTCATCATCCAAGGCGTCCCTTTTGATGACTCACATTCTTTCTCTGTGATGCACATTAAGTCCTCATCCGGGAAATCAAATCTCAGGGGCTCATATTCTTCTGTTGTTCGAGCCGCCAAGAAATCAGCTATTGCACTCCCTTTCACCGATTTTTGGTTCACATAGCTGATATCATATTCTGATAACAGGATCTGCCATCGGGCCATCCTCCCCGAGAGTGCGGGTGATTCTATCATATATTTTATCGGGTCCAGCTTTGAGATTAACCATGTCGTATGATACAACATGTATTGCCTGAGCCTCTTAGCTGCCCAAACCAAAGCACAACAGGATCTTTCGATCGACGAATACCTTGCCTCGTATTCTGTGAACTTTTTGCTGAGGTAGTATATCGCCTTTTCTTTCTTTCCCGACTCATCATGTTGCCCGAGTACATAACCCATTGAGTTTTCAAACACCGTTAAATACAAAATCAAAGGCCTTCCTGGAGTTGGTGGCACTAGCACTGGGGGGCTAGACAAATATTGTTTTATTTTGTCAAAGGCCTCCTGGCATTCTTCGTCCCATGCCCCAGGATTGTGCTTTCGAAGGAGTCGAAAGAGGGGGTCACACTGATTAGTGAGTTGAGCAATGAATCGGGAAATGTAGTTTAGCCTTCCCAAGAATCCTCTGACCTCTTTCTGTGTATGCGGAGGCGGTAATTCTTGAATGGCTTTTATCTTTTCCGGATCCACCTCGATGCCCTTTTCACTGACGATGAAGCCTAGCAATTTTCCCGAGGTAACCCCAAATGTACATTTGACTGGATTAAGCCTTAGTTGAAACTTTCTCAGTCTTTCAAATAACTTTTTGAGGTTCACAATATGTTCCTCTTCTCCTCGGGATTTAGCAATCATGTCGTCAACATAGACTTCTATCTCCTTATGCATCATATCGTGAAATAATGTCACCATGGCCCTCTGATACGTGGCCCCGGCATTCTTGAGCCCGAATGGCATCACCTTGTAACAGAACGTTCCCCACATCGTTATAAAGGTAGTTTTCTCCATATCCTCGGGAGCCATTTTGATCTGATTATACCCCGAAAATCTATCCATGAAAGAAAATAACGAATGCTTCGCCGTATTGTTCACCAATGTGTCGATATGTGGTAAGGGAAAATTATCCTTAGGACTTGCGCGGTTCAGGTTACGATAATTCACGCACATTCGCACTTTACCATCCTTCTTTGGCACTGGGACAATATTAGCCACCCATTCTGGATATCTGGAAGCTTGTAGGAAGCCTGCATTGAATTGCCTCTTGACTTCCTCTTTTATTTTCAGCAGCATTTCGGGCCTCATCCGCCTTAATTTTTGTTGGGTGGGTTTACATTCGAGTCTCAGCGGGAGCTTATGAACCATTATGTCCCCGTCCAGTCCCGGCATATCCTGATAGGACCATGCAAACACGTCTTTGTACTCATGAAGCAAATCAATCAAATGATGCCTGGTGTCCTCTGAGAGTGAGGTCCCAATCTTCACTTCTTGCTTATTTTCATTGGTGCCCAAGTTTATTGTTTCAATAGATTCTTGATGAGGTAGAATCTGTTTGTCCTCTTGTTCCACCAACCTTAGCAAGTCGGGAGACGAGACATAGTCTTCGGCATTTCCCTCATCCTCGAATTCTCCTAAACAAACGGTCCTTTCAAAGTCAATTTCAAGATTAGTAACGGGTTCGTTCATGTCATTGGCATCTGAACACCTGAAAATTGAATGGGAAAGAGAACACTATAGAGGGACATCCAAGTTTTGGTAACAACAAACAAAACATTATGGCATGGTATGGGGTAAGTGCAAGAATAGGCCATGAAATGAAAGAATAATTATGGAGTAGATGCAAATGCAAAAGGTTATGACAAAATGCTTCTTCATTAATATTCATTTAATAGATAAAGAGCAGACGACAGCTCTTACAAAAGAATCCCATTATATTTAGAGACACAAAAAGTGAATATCGGATATTACTCTGAGGAAGACTTGTAAACCACAAGGAGATCTTCAGAGGTCCAATTGTTCAACATGTAACCCGGGGGACAAGGGCGTATCTTTGAGACGTTCTTACTTGTGCCAGCTTCTTCATCAATGACATTTATGTAAACATTCTGGAAAGCCTTCTCAATGAGTAACGATGGGCTGTGCACAGTATCTTGCCCAGGATATATTATTCCAGCAGATGTAAATGTCGTTGACAGATGGGGGTACTCAATGGGTTCCCATTCCGGTTCTCGTCCTAGGGTCCTCGCAACCCTTCTTTCTTGCTCCTTCTTCCACTGTTTCTTCAAGTGATGGGCATTCGGTCGGAATCCTAGCCCAAATCGTGCCTTATGAGGTACTGGCTTTAAGGCCCTGACTATCCCTTGATGATGTCTTCCCAAACCTTTCCTTGCTCGGGCCCCTCTCTTTACCGTCAGCTTGATTCCCATTTTAGTATTCTCCGACAGCCTAGGCACGGGAATTCTGTTTCCTTCAGCCATAAACGTGGCGTTGACGAACTCAAAGGATCTAAAGGAGCATTCCACGGCGTCTTTGTTTGCTTCGAGGTAAGGTGTGTCTGCAGAGATAGACGCAACAATATCCTCTTCACCCTCAACAGTAACCAAACAACCATCCATAATAAACTTTATTTTCTGATGAAGGGATGATGGAACTGCCCCAGCCGAATGGATCCATGGCCTCCCAAGGAGGCAATTATATGAAGGGGTGATGTCCATAACTTGGAACTCGACGTCATAGACATAAGGACCCACTTCAAGAGGGATCTCAATTTTTCCTACAACTTCTCGTCTCGTTCCATCAAATGCTCTCACCGCGGAATGACACGGCCTCAAATAGGACAAATCTATCGGAATTCTGGAAAGTGTGGTCAGGGGCATAACATTAAGTGCTGATCCATTATCAATAAGCACGTTTGGTATTATATATCCCTTACAGCGGGTTGTTATGTGCAGTGCCTTCACAGAGCCTCTACCGTTCGGTGGTATTTCATCATCACTGAAGGAGATAAAATTATCAGCGTTCAAGTTATTGATCCACCTATCAAGCTTTTCGACCGATATATTGTTTGCTACGTAGGCTTGATTCAATACCTTTAACAAGGCGTTTCGATGTGGCTCTGAGTTCAATAATAAGGATAATACCGAAATACGTGTAGGTTGCTTACTTAATTGTTCGACCACGCTGTACTCACTGTGTTTAATGAATTTCAAGAATTCCTGTGCCTCTTCTTCATTTACAGGTCTTTTAGTCTCTTGTCGTTCGGGCGGACTTTCCGATTCAACTTCAGCCTCAAACATGGGTGCCTTTCCCTTTTGTTTGGAATCATTATTCCTCTTTGCTGGTTCAACTTTTTTGGAATAGCATCTTCCGCTCCGGGTAAAGTGACCAACTTCTCCGATATTTTTAGCCGTGCCTTGGGATTTTTCACTTTCGGGAGTGACGATATTAACATCGTACTTCCAAGGTATTGCCCTACTATCCTGGTACGGAAAAGGCGATGGCGCCTCAATTACCATTTTTGGTTTTACTGGTTCTCTCCTCGCATCATAATATATTATCAATGGTCGCTCAACAGTGTAAGGGAGATCCGATGATTGACCATCAGATGCACATATTTCTCCTTCATCGGCCTCTCTTCTTCCGTTGAAGATTTCAATCTCTTTGCTATCCATCATGCCTTGGAGTAGTTCTTTAAATTGCTCACAAGATTGGATATTGTGTCCTATGACTTCATGAAAGTCACAAAAATTTTGACTTTTCATATTTCTTTTCTCGGTTACTCCTCTAAGACGACAGAGTAACCCTTTTTCGAGCAACACCTCCCAGATTCTCTGCAAAGGTGTGCTTATTTCCGAAACGACTCTTCTGGTTTGCAATTCACTTATTTCCTCCACTGCACTTACATTTCTTTCAGCATGATTTGGGAACGGGTCTCCGGTCGCACCACTAGTACCGTCGAAGCGTAAGACACCCGCATCGATTAGTCCTTGGACTCTTCGTTTAAAGGCAATGCAGTTTTCCGTAGAGTGCCCCTGGTCCCCGCGTGGTATGCACAGCTAGCATTAGGGTCGTACCACTTTGGGTACGGGGGTTTCAACGGTGCCATGTAATGAGGAGATATCAACTGTTTTTCCAAAAGCTTAGGGTACAATTCCCCGTAAGATATAGGAATAGGAGTGAATTGGGGTCTCTCGGGGTTAGGCCTTGCTGGCCTTGGTTCTCCTCTAGGTTGGCCTTGGGTAGAGCCGGTATTTTGAGAAAACGTGGCGGCTGGCCTCGGGTTATTGGTTGCATAGACAGGGTAAGAAGGATAGGGAGGTGGTGGTTGGTAATAGGGGGCTTGTGGTTGATAGAAGTTTGGTGGCGGGTAATTTCGGGGTCGAAATTGATTAGGATACGGACTAGGAGCATAACGGTTTCCGGTTCCCACCATGTGGGCTTCCGGCTCCTTTTTTCTCATAGGCACTGCCTTCTTCGAACCTTCTCCTTCCATTCTTCCACTTTTTACCGCATTTTCTATAAGTTCACCGGATATGACAATATCCAAGAAGTCCTTTGTGGCGCTTCCCACTAATTTATCATAGAATGGCGCCTTCAGGGTATTGATGAACAGGACTGCTATCTCGGTCTTGGTCAATGGAGGTTCCACCTGAGCCGAGATGTCTCTCCACCTCTGCGCATATTGTCTAAAAGTTTCTGATGGCTTTTTCTCCATCATTTGCAGTGTCATGCGGTCGGGTACCATATCGGAGACGTGTTTGTACTGCTCGCAAAATGCTACGGCTAGATCTTTCCAGGTTCAGATCCTTTCTCTACTGAGTTGGTTGTACCAGCGGAGAGCTGATCCTGTCAAGCTGTCCTGAAAATAATGTATAAGCAGCTTGTCTTCACTGACATAACCAGTCATTTTTCGGCAGAACATAACGAGATGTGCCTTCGGGCATCTCGAGCCATCATACTTCTCAAAATCCGGTGCCTTGAATTTTGGAGGGAGGACCAAATCAGGTACCAAACTAAGTTCTTTAGCATTTAGCGCCGAGAAGACTTCAATGCCTTCTATCGCTCTAAGTCTTTCCTCCAGACTTCTATATTTTTCTTGGACTTCATGATCCTCTATCCTTTGCCTAGCGATTTCTGCAGGATCGTCTAGGTCTGGGACAGGTGGATCAACAGGAGCGGTTCCTGGGTTTGCCACAAATACTCCCTGTCCTACAGGAGGGGGTGTTACAGGCCGTTGTTCTATGCCGGCAGGTCCTCCCTGTGTGTATCCTCTATATGTCACGTGGGGCGGAGTAAACCCTGGAGGATAGGGTGGTTCTTGATCAAGGTTCACAACTTCAGGGTTTTGTATAGGTCCCTTTCCTTTGACTAGGGCCGACATCATTTCCATCATCTTGGCCAATTGGTCCTTCTGTTCAGTGGATTCCTCCCGAGACCTTATCCTCAACTCTCTCGTCTCCTGTTGCGACCTGGCTAACTGTTCCTGTAATTCTTTCTGAATTCTCTCCATCCTTTCAATTCTTTCGTTAAACTCAGCCTCCATTGCTCTAGCCTGTCGACGTGTTCTATACGTATGGTGTGATTCCAGGTTTACAATGTCACAACTGCGCATCATATGATTCTACTCTTAGCAAACGATCGTGGGATATGCAGTGAATGAATGAATGAATGAATGAATGTTAATTATGAATGCACGTCAAATGTTAGTTATGAATGCATATGCAAAAATCGGTGTTGATTCCAGACAACCCCTATCTAGGCATTTCATTAATCAAAAGAGTCTATTTACAAAACGTTTTTTTTTTTTATCATTTGATTCAGCTTTCATACAAACTTCCTTGCTATATTACCGTAATTCTTCACCCGTTCCAAAAATTCTGATATGCTCGATCTCTGTCTAGGCGGGAACTGGCAGCTAAGAGTCTCGGCTTCATCCGCTATTTGTATTATGTGCATGGCTGCCGTACGAATCTCGTTGATCAAGTATTTGAGATTTTTATCCTTTTCGCAGAGGGCTCTTTCGTAAGCGTGGGTATCTCTATCATACTGACCCTTCTTTTCTTCCAAAGCTTCCAAGAGAGTATCCAGTTGTTGTTGTCGGGCTTGTAGTGTGTCTTCTAAATCCCGTATCGTTTCTTTCAATTCTTGACGCTTAGCTCGACTAGTCATCAGTTCAACAGATGTAGCTTCATACTCAGCAGACTTCTTTCTTAACTCTATTACAGCCCGTGCAGCCTTTCCTTCTTCTTTCTTTGCTTTTCCTTTCCAAAATTCCATCCCACTTTTGACATTACTCAATTCCTCTTTCCATTCCGCTGACGACTTGCCCAGCCCGCTGTTCTTTATGGTGCCTCTTAACTTTTTATTTTCCAGATGAAGATCTCTTAAGTCGTTTCTTACGACTTGGGCTTCTTTTTGCACCTTCTCGGCCCTGGATCTTTCAATTTGAACATTGATCTTCAGCTGATAATTTTCTTCTTGAAGGGCACTGAGGTCTCGTAACATTTTTGTCTTTTCGCGTTCGAATTCTTGTCTCGCCGTCTCTAGCTCGGATGGAATTTCATTCGAAAAAGGATTCTGAAAGGCGTAATCTACCGATGAGACTTGCAAACTACTCATCCGTTGCTTTCTCCATGCATCGTAGTCCTGGGTGATAGTGTCAGCATATAAAGCCAACTTCATCAGATGAATTCTTTTCCAAGCCTTTGCAGTGTCTCGGACTTTCTTCATATAACCTTCGCCCGCAAAAACAAACTCTGACTGAGCCAGACCACTGGTGGCGGGTATAAACTGTCATGAAGAGAACTGTCTTTGAACCAAAAGAGGAGCGTAACCAATCCCTCCCCACAATCCAAGTAGTGGTACCCAGTCTTGGTTTCCGACTTTGTATAACAAAAGCGAAGGGCGTATCCACGGCGCTCTCCATACTATGTCCTCGGCACGCAAGTTCTGAAACACTGAGACCCAATGCTGCTCAGTAACCTCCTTCGGCCACTCTTTCTTAAGGTGAGCTTCCAACGGAGCAAATGTCTTCGAAAACATGTGGAATGGTGTGCGCTCTACCTTCCAAAAGTGACTCAAAATCCAAACGTTAAGTAGCTGCGCGCATCCGATGAATCGTCCTTCCCCTCTTTTCCTGCAACTGCTCAAAGATCTGAAGGTCTCCGCTAGGATGGTTGGGGCAGGGTTGACACCTTGCTTCAACTTTTCAAAGAAATCCACTACCGCTACTTCTATATGTCCGAGAATCTTCGGAAAGACAACTAAACCATAAATAGCCAAAGCAAACAAATTTATCCGTTTCAACATGTCAGGATGGTTTAAAACCAGGTCTCGTAGGGAAAACCATGGGACGCAGCTGATTTCATTCTTTTTCTTTATTTGCTTTTCGGCCCATGCATCGGTCATATCCGTCAGCCTTACTAACTTTTTCCTGAATGTCATCGGCTTGGGCTCTTTGACATATATTTTGTAGGTTTGCATGTTTTCGACACGCAGCAGAGCAGCATACTCCTCTATCGTAGGGGTCATATCTTCTTGGTTGAATGTGAAACACTGATAACCCGGATCCCAAAATCTAATCATAGCTTGAATCAATCTTTCGTCTACTTTGACAGCAATCAGATGGGCTATGTCCCCGTACCTTTCGGTGAAAATGCCCCTAGTATCTGAATCCCACTGATTCCAGATCCCAACCAAGTCTTCAAGGTTGTTTTGACGGACATTCACAGTCACCCGCTCGGGTAGATTGACAATGCATCCTTCTACCAGGCTGTCTCCCTTTTCTCTTTGAGTCCTCAAAGACCAATCCCGAACCACGGTGTTTGTCTCGGTCGTTTGTACAATTGACTCTTCCATTTGAAACCCGTTTTTGGCAACTAATCTTTAGTCAACACCGTCCTATTATGATGCCTATGATGCACGATGAGGAATAAAACAAAGACAATCAAACTTGGTTAGTGATCAGATATAACTGAAAATAAATTAAAGCAATTTTAAACTACCCGATTCAATTTAACAGATAAATCCCTTCCTCTTATATACAAAGCGAAAGTACAAAAGGTAAGAGGCGTTTCTCCCGTGTGCCTATTTCGGTGTCTACTAAACGGACAGAGGTTCGGCATGGCTCTAATTGGGTGGCTCGTACAGTTCATTATATGTAGTTTTAGGTTCTAGAAAGGTACCCGAATTGTCTGTACTGTCATCTACTAAGATTAGTACAGAACCTCGGTCATTGCCCATCACAGGCTTACGAGATCAATTCGAGGGATTACATTTACTTATGCCTATGCGGAGGGACGAGTTATCTCACGAAAGCATAAGTCATATGTAACCCGAAAGTATTCACTAGCCTGTGCGGAGGGACGAGTTAACTCACGAAGGCGTAGCGTTTACTTTCACTTAAGAGGGACGGAGCCCGGGTATGGCACTCATGTTATGCAATAATGCACGTGAACAGTGTGTGGGGAGAAACTCACAAACCTTTTGTTTTATTTTAAAAACTAAACTTAGAGAACCGGAGCTTAGAAATTTAGGGCTTCAAAACAAGTAAACAAGAAGTTAGAAAACATTTACAATGAGATGCGAGTACGTGATTTTTGCAAAATTTGAGGATCACGACTAAACATTAATTTGAAAAAAGGTATTTCGAAAATTTTGACAACGCATTTGATTTGATTCGACTCTCGAAAGCTGGTCCCCAGTGGAGTCGCCAGCTGTAGCGACGAAAAATTTAGCTTAGGTCGCTAATTGTGGCGATTTTAAATTCTGAAAATGGATTTTGATTCTATTAAAAACAAGGGAGTCGCCACCGATCTTTTCTTCTAGGTGTGATCGAACACCTGATAAAACATCAAACTTCGGGTAAAAAGGCCAAGTTTAGGTCCGCGTTAAAGTTCAGAGAAAAGTAGGGTCCGGGAGTCGGTTACGCGCGGGGAAGGTATTAGCACCCCCGCGACGCCCAAAATTGGTATCTTTCAAATGTACGTTGTCTTAATTTTCAAAAGTACAAGTTCAATTTAAAATTTAGTCATGATCCGATCGAGGTACGAGCGTTTTTAGAATTTTTATTTTTAAGAAGGATATCCCGCTTTTAACACGAGCCATTCGTGATTCACCCAACAATAGCAATGAAATCACTGGCATAATGTTAAAATCGGCATATTGCCTTGTTTATTAGAACATGAAAAGATTATGATAAATAGAGTTGTCGTAGAAACAATATGAAATAATATGCTACCTTAAAAACAAATAATGATAAAGGTGAAAAGTATACGAGATGAATAAAACATATAACAATGCATGTGTAATAATAATGATTATAATAATGCACATGGTATAATAATACGAATACGCGGTAATAAATAAATATATATATAATAACACGGATGAAAAGTTCAAAGAATATGGTATATAAAAACATAATATGTTGAGAATAATAATAATAGTAATAATAATAATAATAGCGATAATAGTACTAGCAATACGAACATATAATATAATAATATTAAAAAATAAAGTAATAGGTAGTAATAGTATTAAATAAAATATATTAATATATATATAGAAGAAGGTGGCCAAAACTAAAACATATTATACATAGTGGTATTAAGGTAGGGTGGTAATATAGTGCTGGGATAATATTTGAAAGGTGATAATATAATATAATAATTAAGATAATATTAAGATAATATTAATATATAAAAAAATGATAACGAAATACATGTATATAAAATAATAATAATATTAAAATCTATAATATAGTATATGCGTAATACATGTTAAAGAAATATATATATGTTGAAAAGATGATACATTATAAGTACCTAAAGCATTATATGTATATATGTAAGTAATCATAATCATAAAAATAAAAGGAATATAAAACGTTAATAATACTAACATTAAAAAATAAACATGTGGTATAATAGATATAATAATAATATATATTAAAAATATATAATATAGTATTAAAATACCTTTATATAATAAGAAAATAATAAATGTCAACAATATTACTTAAATGCATACATATATATATTGAAGATAACAAAAAATATATTAATATTTAACAAAAATAAATAATACGAATAATAATAATTAAAATAGTATTCAAATTTAAAATAACGAAAAAAAAGAGTGAGCAGGGACGAAATTAAAATTAAAATGAAGTTTCGGGGGTAGTTTTAAGAAGAAATAAAGGAAAGGGATCCAATTGGGGCGCTAATAACTTTGGAAGGACTAAAAAGGTAATAAAACCATTCGACCTGAAACGCATGTCAGTGAAGGGACCAAATCGTGAAACGGGATAAGTTTCTGGGGCCGATTCAAAACTATAAAAATCTGATCGCAAAATAATGAAAATGCGGAAGGATCGTACGCGCAAATAGACCATTGAGTTAAAAACACGCGGATCCTAGGCGGGTGAGGGTCGGGTCGATCCGACCCGGGGCAAAACGGTGTCGTTTTTGCCCTGAGTTTAGACACCAAAACGGTGTCGTATCGATAGGCTATAAATAGCCTGGATTTCTGAAAAAAGATCATTTGTGCGGATGGAAGGGAAAAAAAAAAACGGAGAGAGGGAGAGAGGAAGGGAGATCGGGGGGGCTCCGGTGTGTTTCCCGACCACCGGACCGGTCACCGTCGCCGTCCGTCGCCGGTGCCGGCCACCGCACACGGTGGCCGGAAAAGGTAAGAAATCAAAATTTTTTTTTATTTTTTATTTTTTTGATTGATTTTTTGTTATATACATATGTATATATTTAAATGTAAAAAAAAAACAGAAAAATGAAAAAAAAAGGAAAGATTCGAAAGAAAATGAAACAAAAGGGAATCACCTATCTAGCTTTTCGATTTCCCCTTCTAATTTGTTTTTGCCGATAGTGTTTATATTTGCTGTTGATATCCGAAATCTGCTATTTGTGTTTAAAATATTTTCTTCTATTGATGAAATGGCCGATCCTACAATGTGGTTTCATTTGGCTTTATATAGCCATTATATTTTTACAAGTTGCTTCTTTTTCTGGCTTTCTGTCCTTTCTCTTTTATTGTTTTGCAGGCATTTGGGCGGTGGTAGCAGCTGAGGTGACAAGGGCAGTGGTGGCACAGCAGCTGATGTGGCCGAGGCGGTGAGACAGATGGGACTTAGGCGGCAGAGAACCAATGGGGCTAGGGTTTAGTTAGGTCTTGGTGTTGGGCTGCACGAGTTTGGGCTTAGGGTGGATTAGGGTTAAGGGTTAGGGTGTATTTGGGTTACGGGTTTGGGCTATTGGTTTGTTTTGGGTCACGGGTGAGGGTTTTGGGCTGTTTTTTTTGTAATTTAAAATTGGGCTTGGTGTAATTTAAACGAATGTGGCCCAATGGTTTGTAAATTGGCCTAAATTGGCCTGTAACATTGTAGATCTTGTCTCCCTGAAGTTGCAGTGGAGCAGATCGAAGACGGCGAATCTTATCTCCATGTATCAGTAATGGAGCAGATCTAAGCCACCAACCTTATCTCCCTAAAGTTCCAGTGGAGCAGGTTAAAGTTATAAGCCTTATCTCCCTAAAATTGTAGAGGAGCAGACTGAAGTCTGTAGATCTTATCTCCCTGAAGTTGCAGTGGAGCAGATCGAAGACGGCGAATCTTATCTTCATGTATCGGCATTGGAGCAGATTTAAGCCACCAACTTTATCTCCCTGAAGTTGCAGTGGAGCAGGTTGAAGTTACAAGTCTTATCTCCTTGAAGTTGTACTGGAGCAGACTGAAGATAGCGAATCTTATCTTTTTGAAGTTGCAGTAGAGCAGATTAAAGCTATAAATCCTATACCTCTAAAGTTGCAGTGGGTCAGATTAAGTCCATCATGGTAGGTCTTATCTCCTTGAAGTTGCAGTGGAGCAGACTGAAGATAGCAAATCTCATTTCCCTGAAGTTGTAGTGGAACAGACTAAAGATAGCGAATCTTATCTCTCTGAAGTTGCAATAGAGCAGATTAAAGCTATAAATCCTATACCTCTGAAGTTGCAGTAGGTCGGATTAATTCCATCATGGCAGATCTTATCTCCCTGAAGTTGCAGTGGAGCAGACTGAAGATAACGAATCTCATTTCCCTAAAGTTACGGTGGAACAGATTGAACTTATGGATTACAGATCTTATCTCTCTAAAGTTGCAGTAGAGCAGATCAAAACAAACCTTATATCCCTGAGATTGCAGTGGAGCAGGTTGAAGATACAAGTCTTATCTCCCTGAAGTTGCAGTGGAGCAAACTGAAGATAGCAAATCTTATTTCCCTGAAGTTCCAGTGGAACAGATTGAAGCTATAAATTACAAATCTTATCTCTCTGAAGTTGTAGTAGAGTAGATCAAAACAAACTTTATCTCCCTGAAGTTGCAACGGAGTAGATTGAAGCTACAAGTCCTATCTCTCTGAAACGACGGTGGAGTGGATCAAAGCAACAAAATGCGGTGGACTAAAATGAGGCTATCTGAAGAAGAGGAACGCTAGAGAAGTCGAGACTCAATGAAACCGGACAAAATTGGTCTTTCTTAGAAGTCTTTGCTTCATTCTCGTTACACGACAACGACCAAAGAGGGGCAACTGTAGAGCCCAATTTTATCCCGGGCCCAAACCAAAAAAACAAAAAACAAAAAAATAAATAAAATGTCCAAATACAGTCTAATTACAATAGCCCAAAAATTATAAGCCCACATGATTAAACAGTTTCAGCAGAAAGCAGAAACCCTAGCTCCCATATGCGCTGCTCCTCATCGGGCGCACCGCCCGCGCCTCGTCCCGAGGCCTGGCTCCTCTGCTATCTCATCCCATCACCTCTATCAACGCCTGCAAACAAGCAAAAACAAGGACAATAGAAATGCAAGCAACAGTAGCAAAAAAATACGAAAATATTGTATTCCATCCGGCTATAAGGCCACCAAACATGTATTTTTAGAGGGGATTTTTTCAGTATTCAAATACAGAGATCAATAAAAACGAAAAAATGAAATTTTCAATCAAAAAATTTAGAGAATGTGGTTTTCCTTTTTATTTAGTTTTTTTTCTTTACTTTTATTTTATATACGAAAACAAAAAAAAAGTGGGAAGGAAAGGAGGCTCACTGGAGTTTCCCTGTTACCGCATCGTCGCTCCGTGGTTTTGGCGTCGGAGGGTTCTCCTCCATGACCATATCGAGCCAAAAAGGAGTAAAAAGGGGGCATTTGCTCTCGATCTTACGTGCTTGGGGGGTTTCCCTTCGAAACAGGGCGGAATAGCCCATTATGGTGCACCATTGGCCACCGAATATGGTGGTGGTGCGGTGGTGCGACGAATCCATGGGCACTTTAGGCCGGTACAAGAGGGTTTGAAACCCTAGCAGAGCAGGGAAGGAAAAGGCATGGGAGGGGTGTTTTGTTTTAAGAAAAAAAAGAAGAATAGCAGATTTTAAAAAAAAAATTCTGATTTTATAAAGAATAAAACGGCGCCGTTTCAAAGAACCCCCCAATGCGCCCAAAACGACGTTGTTTTGGGGGGTAACCCGAATCCGACTCACTCTAGGAAGGGAACCCGCATTTTTTAGTTTTGGGTTATTTTCACAGTGGACCCTCCCTCTTTTTTGCTCCTTTTCGATTTGACCCTTTTCCTTCTTTTGTTTTTTAATTATGCCCTACGGTTTTTGAATTTGTTTCATTTAAGTCCTCCACTAAACGCTGCGCACAGGGCTTGGGAATAATTTCCCATCCAGTCCCTGCAGTTTCCTGCGTTATAATTTGGCCCTCCGTTTTGCCCCTTTCCTTTTATTTATTTATAATTTATCCTTCTAACTTCATCTTAGCTTCGATTTCACCCTTTACTTAATTATTTTCAATCCTTTTAGATTTTATATAATGTTATTTTATTTTTTTCACTATTTATTTACTTGCTTGCTATATTTAAAATTTTGTTTTCACCCGAAACTTATTTATTATTTATATTTATTATATTTATTTATTCATTTACCTTTAATTATTTAAATTTAATATTTGTTTATTTATCCATTTATTATTCATTTGCTTTTTAAATATTTAAATTTAACATGATCTGCTTGTCTTATCTTTTCCTCTTACTTAAATTTAATATTATTTAGATTATTTTATCTATCTATTTATTATTTTTATATAAATTTTAATTTAGTATTGTGTATATCTATTTATCTCTGTATGCATATTTCTATTACTTCCTAAATACTCAAGTCATATATTATCTATGCTTATTTTTGCTCACCTATTTATTTATTTACTTATTCGTTTAACTCTCAAATGTCTAAATCTAAAGTCATTTATTCTATTTATTATTCTTCGTGTTCTAGACCAATATTATTCACATTATTTTTTATATCTAAACTTCTTATTATTCAAATCTATAAATTTATTAATTTATTTATTCATTATTCTATCATCCTTTTAAAATTAAATATTATTGTTTTATCAATTTGTCTATTGATTTATCATTCTTTTATACTTAAGACATTCAAATTTAATATTACACATATTTATTTTACCCATCCATCATTATTATTTTACCCCTTTTTTAACGCTTAAGTTATATATTTGTTTTACCTACCCATATATTCTTTTCTTTTACTCTTTTAAATATTTAAATTTGATATTATTTGTTATATTTCATTTATTTATCATTCTTTCATTTTTAAATGTTGGATACTATTTTCGTTAAATATCTTTTATTTTCATTTTTATTTTGAATTGTTTTATCACGTTGATCCTTTAAATCGATCTTGCTATTATCGCAATACTCATATCATTAATATCATAATATTTGTCCGTCATGTCATTATATAAAATAGATGTTCTCCCTGTTTAGCTATTTCACATTCACACATCATAGTGCCATTATCTATACTACCTTTTTTATAAAAATCACGCCATGAATCACATTTGGGCATATGTACCCCTTGTCGTATTATTTTCAAATTCTATAAATACTCCTCGTTTAAATATTGCATTCGCTATTATTCAAAAACGAAAATTTTAAACAAGGAAATATTTCGTGTTTGGAAATCCGAAAGATTGTGCCCTAACGTAATGGGTTTCGATTTTTCTCGTTTGATCCAAATGATTGAATAACCTTCTAAAATTAAAATGAATGAGTTTTGAAAATCGGAAGACAAGCTTATTCTCGAAGGTTTAAAATGTCGTGTCCTAACGTACTGGATGTGACATTTTATTACTTCGGGACAAGAAGGTCTTTAGCATCCGCTTCAATTTATTCAAGCATTTTTTGTAAGATTAACATTAATAAAAATGAGGATCGTATTTTTAAATTCTTTCAAGTTTTCAAATTTTTGACACTAAGACATAAATTAATCAATTAGGTACCAATTTTGGGCGTTACGAGGGTGCTAATCCTTCCTCGTATGTAACAGACTCCCGAACCCATTTTCTCAAATTTCGTAGACCAAAATCGATGTTTTAGTAAAACAAAACATTTTATTAAAATAATCAAATTTCGAGGTGATCCGATCACACCTAAACAAAAAAGGATTGGTGGCGACTCCCAATTTTTATCTTCGTTTTCAAAACCCAAAGTCGATCCCCTTTTTCAAAAAATGGTTTCGACATAGACTTTTTTAAATTTATTTTCAATTTGTTGATAAACATTTATTTTAATGTGTTTAATATATTAAATTTTAATTTCTTTTTGCCATCTATCATCTTGTGTTTCTTTTACAAGTGTGAGCATTTTAGGCTTCATGGTTTTGATCAAGGCTTCCAAAATTGGACTAAGGTTCGAACCGGTCAGGCTACCAGTTCTTGATTTGACCGATTCATTCAGTTTAATCGAATTAATTACTAAAAAAATCGTGAAAAAAAAATAAAGAAAACTGGTTCAACCCCTATCCCTAGACCAATACTTTGGCATGTTCAATCCAGTTCTAAAAACATTGGTTTTGATCAATGAAATAACTTTTTCGATCTTGTCAAGTTGAGCAAGCATAAGGTGAAATTCGAAAACAAAATTAATCATTAGCATCTTAACCTTGAGAGGATGAATTTTGAGGTTTACTAGCATTACCGATCATTATAAAAGATGAAAAAATAAAAAGGGAGAGAGAAAAAAAAGTCAAAGAAAAAGAAAATAATTAAAATATTTAAAAAAAAATGTAAATCACATGGCAATCTAGGCTTGAACTTTTTAATGGATATAATATTTTTGGCGTAAAATGGATAACGGAAAAATAGTTTAGATACCACTTATGATAAAAAAAACTTAATTCACGATTTAGCCCTTAAAGTATACCCATTTTTCACTTTGGTATTTAAACTTTTTTTTGTTCCAATTTAGTACCTAAAGTATCAATTTCCTCTATTTTTGGTCAATTTTGTAACGACCATAAAAAAAATTTGTTAGGCCACTTTGGCCAATAGACAAATGCCATGTGGCTTGTTTTTGGCCAATAAAAAAATACCACATGACAATTAGATTTATTTAAAATAAAAATATTAAAATTTAAATTTAAAATAGAAAATTATAATATTAAATATTTAAATCTTAAAAAAACACTGTCGACTTTGATCAATCATTGATAGGTGTTTATCAGTGTTTACCAGTGTTTATAAGCATTGACCAGGTGTTGACCTATCACGTGGCACTATTAGAACACACCACATGTCTTTTTTAAAAAAAATTAATATTATATATATTATATTGATTAAAAATATAAAAATAACCATATATAATATATAAAAAAGTTAAAAGTTTTTAATTTTTTAATTTTAATTTTTTTATAAAAATCTAAAATATATAATCATAAATTTTAAATTTTAAAAATAATATATAAAAATATAAAATTTTTATAAAATTTAAAAATATTTAAATTTCAAGTAATTGCCAAAAAAATCTTGAAATTTAAATAACTTTTAGAATTTTATAAAAAATATTTTTAAAATATTCTTTTTACTATTTTTATATTTTTGTAATAATATTATTAATTTCAACAAATTTCTTTTCAATTATTTTATTTTTTGTAAATTTTATTTTAATATTTTTTTATAATTAATATATTTCTTTCAAGATTTTATATCTATTTCTAAATTTTTATATATTTATTTTCATTTACATATTTTTTTAGTGTGTATATAAATTTAATAAATGAAGATATTTATTTATTTTTACATTAAGTTGTCGCGTGATGTTTTGTAATTGGTTATAAGATTTTTTTTTTTTTAATGTTTGTCAAAAAATGGACTCAAAATATATAACGGATTAGGTATCAAATTAGGATAAAATAATTTAGATACCCAAATTGAAAATTGGATATACTTCAGAGGACGAAATAAACTTAACAATTTAACTAATAAAAAATAATTTAAGTACCATTTATGATAAAAAAATATCGATATGAAAAAAAATCAGTTTAATGTAGCTTATTTTTTCTTAGTTTCGTCAAAGCTTTCAGGTGACATAAACTTAGTAGATAAATTAAACAACCACTTTTACATATAAAATAATAATATTATAGGGTTATTAAACAACCACTTTTTTATAAAATAATAAACGTTCAAGTTTTCTTTTATAATTTTTTTTTAATTTTTAAAAATTATATATTTTAAATTGTTTGTATTTAGTGGATTTTATAATTATATTCGTGTTTTGAATCTGCAAATTTGATATTAGATTAATAAAATGTATAAATATGTAGAGTTAAATTTATTGATTAAATTGAAAAAATGTAAAATATTAAAAACTAAATTTATTATTATATCAATTAAAATATATCACGTCAGTCTTCTGTTTAATAATACATTTTAGTGATGGAGCGATTACAATTTAAAATTGACATTGCAGAGGTGATGAAATTAACAAAAATAAATTCAATGACTAAAATAAGAGTGCTTTCAAATTTGAGTGACTATCTGAATAGTTTACTGTAATAATATTTTAATAAAAAAAATATGTCCAAATAAATTGTAAGTGTCGAAACTATTTTGAAATCGACTTTTTATTTTAAGAAAAAGACAAAAATGAGAGTCGTCACCAATTACTTTTAAGAGGTGTGATCGGGTCACCTCGTAATTTGATCGTTTTAATAAGAGGTTTGTTTTATTAAAAAAATATTTTTCGGTCTACAAAAATCCAAAATATGGGTTCGAGAGTCGGTTATGCACGAGGAAGGATTAGCACCCTCGTTACGCCCATAATTGGTACCTAGTTTATTACTTGGTGTTTTTAGTATCAAAAATAGAAAATTTGAAGAGATTTTAAAATACAATCTTTTATTAAAACATTACTTAACTAAATTAATTTTCACGAAAAGGGGTTTATTTCAAGTTAATCGAGAAAGAGGATCATGCCTCGTAAGTTAAGACACAATGCCTTAAATCCTCAAAAATGAGAATAAACACTAAAAAATTTCTTTTTTTAAAAATATATCCGATTATCTCGGTTTTAGAAGGAATCCATATTCCGTGAGTTAGGAACACAACTTTTCTAATTCCGAAAATATGAACATTAGCCTCAGTTTAAAAATTCTCCCTTTTTTATGCATCGTGCGAAAAACAAACGTAATGGTTAAAACGTTATGCATTTTACTTATTCGGCATACTATAAAAATGGATAAACGGTTCAATATAATGTATGGTATAATGATAATGAAATAATATAAAATGGTTGGGTGAGTAAAATATTAGAATAATAAATAATAAGTAAATAAAGGAGTACAACAACAACAACAACAATAATAATAATAATATCATAAGAATAATAAATAAAGTAAATTAAAATAAATAAAAAAATAGAAGATGCATGTTAAAAAATAAATAGACATGACATGAAAATGTCGAAAATAATAAAAGAAATAGTAAAATAACAATAGCTTACATAAAAAAAATAAAAAATGAAAATAAAATAAAAATAAAATAACAATGACAATAATAATAAAATGTGCCAATAAAAGCATGTGTACAATCTAATTCATAAGTATGTGTAAAAAATATAAATGATAATAAAATGATAATAATAATAATAATAATAATAATAATAACAGTAATAATAAAGACACAAAAAAGAAAAATAAAAAAATAAATGCATGAAAAAACAATTTTAAATATTTAAAAAGTAAAAGTAAAGAAATAATGACTAAGTAAATAAGTAAATAAATAAAATAAAATAAAATAAAAATAAAATAAAAACACAAAAATAAATAATCTAGAAAGGGTTGAAAATAATAATAAGGACTAAATCGACATTGAAATGAAAGTAAGAGTCTGAATTATAATAAAATAAATGCATAAATATAAGAAGGACTAAATTGAAACTTAAATAAAATCTTAGGGGAGAAATCGGGATAAAAACAAAATAAAGGACTAAATTGTAACACGTGAATAAAAGAGAGGGACCAAATGGGAAAATATTCCCTATCTATTAAACGCTCTGCTTTTTGGGCAAATTGGGGGACTAAACTGAAAACAAAATAAAATTATCGGGGTAAAAATTAAACAAAAGAAACATGATTAAATTAAAACAGGCCATACAAATGGAAGGACCAAAAGCGCAGTTTGACCCCCTTTAAAAAATACGCGGATCTTAAGTGTGGTTTGAGTTGGATCAAGGTTGTGGGTTCGAGTCTTGTGCGAGTACTTTGGAAACATTTTATTTTGTCCTGTTTTAAGTTAATATTTTAATTATATTTATATTTATTAGTTTATTTTTAATTTTGATTTTATTTTGTTTTTCTTTTCTTTCTTTTCACGTTCTCCTGTTCTCTTCCCCTCTTTTTGATTTTATTTTTTCTTTTCTTCTTTTTCTTCTTTATTTTTTCTTGATTTTATGGTGTTGGCTTTTTAGTTTCGAGAATTCTGCTCCTCTGTCGTCATCCTAGATCGCAAAACAGGTGTGGGATTCGAACCTTGACTACTCTTTTTTTTTATCTGTTTTGCAAACAATTGTTTCGGCATATCTTGTGTGGGTGCCAATTCGTTAGTTTTGGGGTTGTTAGTCATTGAAAGCGAGAGTAATACTCTATATTCTGAAACATTCTTGACATGGCTAAGGTTGGGGTCGGGTTTGGTGGCTAAAACGACGTTTTTAGGGCTATTTAAGGGTGGTTTCATGACCACTCCGGTGGCCACACAGGCGTGTGTTGACTCACACAGTAGTATGAAATTGGGCGTTAAGGTTTTTATGCTAAATTGGGTGCCACATGGCCGTATGGCTGATTTGAGGATTTTGTCATTTTTCACATCGCCGTCTGCTTTGGATACATGGGCGTGTGAGTTTGGGAATTAGGGATTTAGTGATTTGGTGTCACATAGCCTGGCCATACGGTCTGTCATAGATTTGGGGATTTCAGGATTCCACACGGGCGTGTGTTTCAGGACATATAGCCGTGTCTGGTGGGCACACAGGCGTGTAAGACCCTCACATGGCCGTGTCCACCCTACACTTCATTTTAGCGAAATTGGACAGTGAGTTGCACGACCTGTTCACACAGCTGTGTCCTTGCATCACACGGGTGTGTGCCTCTGCCACTCAGCTGTGTGCCACCCTTCGCATGGGCATTTGGACCCCCACATAGCCTAGGTTATTCCACACGGCTAGAGCACACGGGCGTCTGGCCCTATCTCGCCAGATTTTGGTTCTAGGTCAAATTAAAGGATAATCGTGACTCTATGTGTTTCATCTCTTGGTCAAGCTTAGTAGGGGTAGTTAAGACTTTGATCTGTGTTTTGGTTTATTTTGTTATCTGTGATTGGGTGCGTGACATGTTTGATTTTGAACCCGATTAACGGGCTATGAGTGTGCAACTAGTACTGTTTGACTATCTGACAATGTGGCACTGTTTGAGAGATTAATCTGCAATTGTTACTAAATCTGAGTAATGAGTGTACACATCTCTGAATCTGATAGACTGGATGTTAGTGTTTGCCTCTGAATAACTATCTGAAATCTTGTAGTCTGTTTCTGTTCGTCTGTCTGCACTCATACATATGCATAAAACATTTTTGGGTGGGATTTTGAAGAGAAGGGAGACCGAATCTGAATTGATTTGGCAGTTTTACTGCAATTGAACTGTACAGCGAATTACTGCACTGTATCGTACAACATATACGTCAGCTTCGCCATGTATGATTATCTGATCTGACAGCTCAGCTGTTATTTACTGGTATAGTGGTTTACTGCATCGCATTGTATGGCATGTATGGTAGTTATGCTACGTACCATTTTCTGATCTGGCAGTTCAACTGCACGTTTGTATCCCGGTTTACCGCATGACACTGTACAGCTTATACATCAGTTTTGCTGTGTAATATATGGATTGACAGTTTAACTACTTACTGTTAGCCCCAATACCTAGAGGGTCGTGGGCAGTCCCAATACCTGAGGGTCGTTGACTATTCTGATGGCTATCGTTGCCGGGCAACCCGGGATGACATCGTTTGGTGTGTAGGGTTGGATGGACTTTTCATGGTCATATTTGGTGTGATTGGTTAAATGAGCTTAATAGCTCTTATATGGTGTGACTGGGGGACGGAGAGGTGTGTTGGCTGGATTGGTGGAAATTTTATAATTTAAATGCATTCATATGCATCTGTTTTGTTTGTTCTGTGTGTTGGAACTTTAATTGTATCTGTCTGACTGAATAGAACTCGTGACTGATTGTGATTTGATACGTGCGAATCATTATTATCTGTCAAGACTTCTGTCTCGAGTTTACGTCTGATTCCGTAAGTACATTCTGGTTTTCTGTTTTTGATTCTGAGGTTAGTTGGGTTTTGATCTCACACTGAGCTTGTGTAGCTCACCCCCTTTTGTTTCCCTTTCAGGTGCACTTTCATTTTCTGCAGCTGGACTCGGCAAGTTGGAGGTCTCAGAAACTTCACCTTTTCCTTGAACTGGTTATTAAAGCAATTCTTTAAATCTTTGGTTTTATGTAAACAATTTCATATTGTAATTTTCTGTTTTAAGCATTATGGTACAAATGTTCAGAATTAATCGATTTGAAATTAACTACTATACATTGAATAATGAATTTTTGACAAACTGAGGTTTTATGTAACTTAGTGTATTGGGTGGTTTTTGAAGGGATAAATTTAAAGTTTTCTACGATCACTTCAGTGATCAATGTAGCCTCCTAAATTCGGTCTAAACTTCTAGGCCGGGTTTAGGGTGTTACATAGCCTACACATGCCATTATTCCAAAACAAGTTTGCTAATTATACCAAAATGAGCTAAAAGATAGTGTGATGTTGCTCCGACCACGTCCAAACTTTACGAGTTTCCGAGCACTATAAAACAGAGAAAAGAAAACCTAGTAAGCATTTAATGCTTAGTAAGTTTGTATAATAAGAATTAAACTTACCAATCATATTTATTTAAATAAGCATAATAATAACATACTTCCCAACAAGTTGGCAAGTTTGCCTAATCACATACACTCAATTAAACAAGTTAGTCACTTATTTCACGTGTATACTAAATAAACATGGATGAGCTCTTCATGATACACTTTCAGGTATTTCAGGTACACTTAAGATATAATTCATTTAATCTCATAATTTCTCATTTTAGGGTTTTATTCGTTGAATCATTGAAACTCCGATGGATACTCAGGTAATACACGCAAGGTGTACAAAACTATATTCCATCAACTCATAATCAGGGGCACCCATCAGGGCACTTAATCAGGAAGCACACTTTCAAGCCACATATTAGGATGCTCAGATAAGCCATGTAACCATGTAACCATGTAACAGGACACTTATCCGGGATAATCAAGAAACTCATAAGAGTTTTACTCAGGAAGCTCATAGAGCTTTTCAGATATATTCGAAGAGATAATATCAAGGAGCACTAGGTAAGGTAACAGGGAGTTCAAGCGAGCTATGTCAGGAAGCTAATAAGAGCTTATATCAGGATGCTCATGTAGAGCTATGTTTGGGTCCGCATTATATGCTGGATTACAACCGATCGAAACATGTAACAGGACGCTCACACAGAGCTGCGGTAGTGTGCAATACATGCTAAATCACTACCAATCAGGATGCTGGCAAGAACTATTTAATAGGACCCTTGAGAGGGCTATATCAGGATTACTCGTCCAAGCTAAATCCTGTCTGCAACATATGCAGAATCACTTTCAATATAAGCAATCACCTATCCATTGAAATTCAATGTTCAAACAGAATTCAACATTTCTGAACTTGTTTCGAACTTATAATTATTTCATGTGTTTATAACATTCATATAATCCACATAAGCACATACCACATTCAATCCATATACAGTATTCAATTCAAACATATTAACATGTATAATTAAGTTACACGAACTTACCTTAATATTCGTCCGTGTAAGAAATTCTACTAATCCGAAACTTTTTCTTTTCCTCGATCTAGCTTCGAATTTGAGTTGTTTGGATCTATATAAATGAATTTAATCATCAATTTATCACATTTCATATTCAATTGGATTCAATTTACACTCTAGGAAAAAAATACAATTTTTCCCCTAAACTTTTCATAAATGCCAATTTCGTCCCTAGGCTTGGAAAATGAAATTCATGCAATTTAATCCTTGTTCCAAGCCTAACAAAAATTTTCATATAACATTTACAGCACATATATTTCATAAAAATCAGAATTTTTCCATAGATTTTGCAACTTTACAATTTAGTCCTTAAATCACAATTTCATCAAATTACACTTTGTAAAAGTTGTTTATCTATCAACAACCTTTCATTTTCTACCATAAATTTTAAAATTTCAGCATATTCATCCATGATAAATTTTTTTTTACTTTGATAATTTTCAAATTAATCCCCAAAATAGATAGATTAAGCAATCCCGATCTCAAAAATATAAAAATTACTAAAAACGAGACTTGAATTCTTACCCAATTAAGCTTGATTAGTTTCTTCTCTCTCTCCTAAGGTTTCCATAGAAAATATTTGGGGAAGAAGATGAAAACAAGATGATATTTCTCTAATTAATCATTTATCATCTTTTATTAATTTAATTTCCAATTTAGTCCTTATCCTTTTCTAATTTTTCCATGGATGAATCACCAAAAATATATACTAACTTTTCTTTAATGATCTAATTATCATATAAGGACCTCAAGTTTTGAATTCCATAGCTATTTAATACCTATAGCTTCTAGAATTCAACTTTAGTATTTTATGCAATTTGGTCCTTTTCATAATCAATCACTTAATTGATAAAATTTTCTTATCAGTATTTTCATATAACATTCGTATCACAATATGGACCATGCAATAATATTAAAATAAATTTTCTTTCTGACTCGGATTTGTGGTCCAGAAACCACTGTTTCGATTTCATTGAAAATGGGTTGTTACATTTTGTTTGCTCGCATCATTCGTTTTTTGTACATCAGACCATGAAGAATAGCTTTTAACCTCTTTTCTTCAATCAAATTTAGCTGATCATATCAGGATTAGACCCATTCTACTTCATCTAACTTCAACTCTGACAAAACTCGTAGAGAAGGAATCTCAATTTCAATGGGTAAATCTGTAACACTCCTAACTCGTATTCGTCACCGGAATAGGGTTTAGGAGCATTACCGGAGTTTACAAACCATATTTATATATTTCATGTTGTTTCACAATTGTATCCAGAATTAATTATAATTTAACCATTTCGTCCCTTCTATGGGCCCTCAAGGCTCAAATCATACATTAGAAACGAGTTAAGACTGAATCGGGAACTCAGAGAGTTTTTCACAAAATTTCAAAATTTTTCTTAGGTTTAGTGGTCACATGCCTGTGTGGTCAGGCCATGTGGCTCACACGGCCAAGTGACATACCCATGTCTCAGGCTGTATGCCATATGAGGTAGGGCACACACTCGTGTCCAACTTAATTAAGTGCAGGGATCACACGGCTAGCCACATGCCGTGTGTTAAGCCATGTGGACAATTTAATTTTCAAAAATTAGGTGTAGGATTCACACGGCCATGGCACACACTTGTGTGCTACACCGTGTGTCACACATGGCTGAGGCACACACTTGTGTCTTTGTCTATGTGAGCAATTTAGAGCATTCTGTTTCTCAATTTTAAGATGCAGAGGACACACGGCCAAACCACTTGCCCATGTGCCAGGCCATGTGTCACATACGGTCTAGACACACGCCCTTGTGTCTACCTGTGTGGACAAAATAGGGCCATTTATCACCCAAATTTAACCTTCAACCTATAACAACATTTGCATATATTTTCCAACCAATTCAAGTCATATCAATTAAGAAAACTTCAATATCATGTATAATATAACATCCTTATATATTCATGTGTTTAAACTTACCTCTTGTAAAAAAATATTTAAGCTTACCACAATTCAATTAACCATACCATCACTAGCCATTCCAATGGCTATATTACAAGCATCCATTTACATGCCAACATTGGTAAAGTTAGTCTATACATGCCATTATACCAAAATAAGTTTACTATTTATACCAAAACAAATTGTAGGATAGTGTGAAGATGGTCTGACCGGCCTCTAAACTTTACGAGATTTTGAGCAATATAAGATAGAAGAAATAAACCTAGTAAGTATTTAATGCTTAGTAAGTTCGTATAACATGAATTAAACTTACCAGTTATATTCATTTAAATAAGCATAACAATAATATGCTTCCGTTGAATTATTGAAATATCGATATATACTCACGTAGTACACATAAGGTGTACAAAACTGTAAACTGTCAACTCATAATTAGGGGTACCCATTAGGGCACACTCTCGAGCCACATATCAGGATGCTCAAATGAGCCATGTAACAGGACGCTTATCCGGGCTAAATAGGAAACTCATAAGAGTTTTAAATTAGGGAGCTCATAAAGTTTAATAGGTAACTCCGAAGAGTTATTATCTAGAGCACTGGATAGCATGACATGGAGTTCAAACGAGCCATGTCAGGAAGCTCATAAAGGCTTATATCAGGACACTCACAAAGAGCTGCGTTTGTGTCTGCAATAAATGCTAGTTCACAAACGATAGAATCGTGTACCAGGACGCTCACGAAGAGCTGCGTTAATATGCAACACATGCAGAATCACTACTGATCAGGATGCTCGTAGGAACTATATAACAGGATGCTCGAGAGGGCTTTTAATAGGATTTCTCGTCCAAGCTACATTCTATCTGCAACATATGTAGGACCTCATTCAATATGGGAAATCTTATATCCATCGAAATTCATTATTTAAATGGAATTTAACATTCTCCAAGCATGATTGGACATGTAATTATTTCATATAATAATACCATTTATATAATTCATTTAATCACATACCACATTCACATACAAATCATTCAAATCAATTCAAACATATAATTACACAACTAAGTTACACGAACTTACCTCCATACTTGTTTGTGTATAAAAGTCTACTAATCCGACACCTTTTCTTTTACCCGATCTAACTCTTTACTTTATATTTCTGTATCTATATAAATGAATTTAACATCAATTTAATCCTTTTCATACTCATTTACATTCAATTTACATCCTAGGAAAAATTACCATTTTGTCCCTATACTTTTCATAAATGACAATTTTGTCCCTAGTCTCGAAAAATTAAATTCATTCAATTTAATCCTTATTCCAAGCCTAACCGAAATTTTTATATAACATTTACAACACATATATTTAACAAAAATTCAAAATTTTTCCATGACTTTTTCATCTTTTCAATTTAGTCCCTAAATCATAATTTCATCAAAATTCACTTTACAAAAGTTGTTTATCTGTTAACAACATTTTATTTTCTACCATAAATTTTAAAATTTCATCATATTCATCCATGGAAAAATTTCTACACTTTGATATATTTACAAATTAATCCCCAAAATAGATAGATTAATCTATTCCGATCTCGAAAATATAAAAATTACTAAAAACAGGACAAGATTACTTACCCAATTAAGCTAAGAAAGCTTGCTTTCTTTTTTTTAGGGTTTTCATGTATTTTTGGGGAAGAAGATGATAATAATAATAATAATATGATATTTATATTTAAATTTATTATCATCCATTAATTTTTCAACATTCCAATTTAGCCATTTTCTTTTTCTAATTACCATATAAGGACCTCAAGCTTTGAATTCTATAGCTATTCAATCCTTTTAGCTACTAGAATTCAACTTTTACACTTTATACAATTTGGTGCTTTCTACAATTAACCTTGTAATCGGTAAAAGTTTAGCAACAAAATTTTCATACGTCTTTCCTATCATAATGTAAATCATGCAAAAATATTAAAATAAATTTTCTTTCTTAGAAACAAAATATGAATCTTTCTACCATACTATATATATCTATTATTGTAATGTAGAAAGATACAAGCTTAATATAGATGAATCCATAATATGTATCTTCATACATGTCGATATCAATTAAATATATATACTGTACATAGTATCTCAATTTTATTTCTTTGCTTGATCTATTTTATTTGTGTTGATTTTGATTTATGGCCCTAAAACCACTATTTTGATTTCACTGAAAATGGGCTGTTACAAAACTGTTTCCATTCCATAAACCAATGAAAAAGGCGTTGCCCTGGTAGAGGTTCTGACAGACGTTTGATAAGCATAGAGGGCAAATGGTAACTTCTCATGCCAATCTTTATAAGTCTCAGTCATTTTCCCCACGATCTTCTTAATGTTCTTATTAGCTACCTCCACTGCACCGTTTATTTTTGGGCGATATGGTGACAAATTATGATGTTTGATCTTGAATTGATTACAGACCTCCGTTATCGTAGTATTGTTGAAATTCAATGCATTGTCAGATATAATTCTTTCTGGCATCCCATACCAACATATGATCTCTTTCTTTAAGAATTTACTGACTACCGACTTCGTGACATTGGCGTAAGAAGTGGCCTTTACCCATTTGGTGAAGTAATCAATGACCACAAAGATGAATCGATGCCTATTGGAAGCTTTTGGCAAGATTGATCCAATGACATCCACGCCCCACATAGAGAAAGGCTATGGAGAAGTCATAATTTGAAGAGGTGATTGAGGCACATGAATTTTGTCTCTATATATTTGACACTTATGACATCTCATGGCATAATTGATACAATCCCCTTCCATGGTGGACCAATAATACTAGAATCTCATGATTTTCTTGGCCAATGTAAAACCATTAGCATGCGTTTTGCAGACACCCTCATGGACTTCTTCCAAAATCTTATTGGCCTCAACGATGTCCACACATCTTAATAGCACCTGATCCTTTCTTTTTTTATACAAGATCTCCCTATCTAAGACATAGTCATTGGCCAATCTCCTCAGCGTCCTTTTATCATTCTCAATCGCCTGATCAGGGTATTCATGATTCTTTACTTATCGCAGTATATCGTGGTACCAAGGATGATCATCCTTTTATTTCTCCTCGATGTTGTAACAATGAGCCGGAGCCTTATAAATACTTATCTTGATAGGTTTTACATCTTCTCGCCTGTTCATTTTGACCACGGAAGCTAAAGTAGCTAAGGCATTAGCCATTTGATTTTCATCTCGTAGAAGGTAGTATAAGGTGATGTCATCAAACTCTTTAATTAACTCTAGGACCAACCTTCTATACTCGATCAACTCAGGATCTCTTGTCTCCCATTCACCTTTGGTTTGATAAATCACTAGTGCAGAATCTCGATATACTTCCTACACTTTGATCTTATGTTTTATGGTTGCACGGATACCCATGATGCATGCTTCGTATTCTGCCATATTGTTCGTACAACCAAAATCCATTTTACTAATGAAGGGATAATGATCTCCGTTTGGGGATTCCAAGACTGCCCCGATTCTGTTACCCACAGCATTCAAATCTCTATCAAAATTTACCTTATAAGGATGTCTATCTTGAGCATTTTCTTCGGTGGTTGCAACATACATCAAATCATCATTTGGGAAATCAAAGTTCAAAGGCTCATAATCTTCTAAGGCTCTACTGGCTAGAAAATCTACTATTAGGCTCTCTTTTATTACCTTCTAGTTCACATAAATTCAGAAAGCAGAATTTGCCATTGGGCCGTTCTTCCATTTAAAGTAGTCAGCTCCATCATATACTTTAAAGGGTCTATTTTTGAGATGAGCCAAGTTCTGTGGTACAACATGTATTGTCTCAGTCTTCGGGTTGTCCGGATTAAGGCGTAACAAAACTTCTCAATTGGCGAGTATCTTGTTTCACATTCAGTGAACTTCTTACTGATGTAGTATATCACTGTTTCTTTCCTTCTTGACTCATCATGTTGGCCAAGCACATATCCCATAGAATTATCAAATACTGTCAAATATAGTATTAGTGATTTATTTGGACTAGGTGGCATCTGTACTAGGGCATTGGACACGTAATGTTTGGCTTTGTCAAAAGTCGTTTGGCATTCTTCATCCTATACACCTGGATTCAGTTTCTTAAGGAGACGGAATATGGGGTCGCATTTCTCGGTTAATTGTGAAATGAACTGGGCCATAATTTAATCTCCCTAGGAAACCTCAAACCTCCTTTTAAGTGCACGGTGGAGGTGACTCCTATATAGCCTTAACATTGTTTGGGTTGATTTCGATCCCCTTTTCGCTAACTACAAAACCTAGTAATTTTCCCAACCTAACACCAAAAGTACATTTTGCTGGATTGAGCTTTAGCTGAAATTTTCTCAACCTCAAGAATAATTTTCTTAGGAATTGTTGATAAGCCATAAAAGCAACATGTTTTTAATCCCATTCTTGATGCATTTTTGGATGATTAATTATGTAAATTAGTGATTTTGATGCTCTTAATCCTTTAAATTCACGCCTTTATACTTAGGAGAGCATTTGGGAGCAAAAGGAGCAAAAAAAGCCAAAATTGGGCAAATAGAGCTGTTTCTAGGATCCACACAGCCTGGGCATTTCCACACGAGCTAGCCACATGCCCATGTGCCGGCCCATGTCGATATTGCACCTTGCTTCCCAAATATGCAGAAAAAAATCCAATTTTTATGTTTTTTGAGCATTCTAAAGTTTATAAATACCAATTAGAAGAAGACCTAATGGGGCACAAAGAGAAGATTCAAGAAATCACTCGAAGAACGCCATCAGAATCAACTCAGAAGTGAATCTCCTTCAAGATTGAAGATCTCCATTTAATTTCCTTCAAAGTTTTATTAAGTCTCTTTATGTCTTGTTGTTGTCCTAACTTTTAGATGTTTTCATTCCAGATTATGAACTAAATTCCCTAGATACCTAGGGAAGATGAAACCTATGATAAATTTTATTATTTGATTTCTGATTTACATGATAAATACTTAATTCTTATTCTCAATTATGTATGCTTATTTCGTGTTTTAATATTTATAGGATATTAATTCATGTTTAATGTGCTTATTTTAGTGGAGTAAAAATCCCTATTTAAGAGTAAATCTAGCATAATTGAGTGGAGTTGCATGCAATCTTAGCAATAGGATGACATAAATCTATCGGATTAGAGTCAAATCTAATAAGGGAATCCATAGATCGAGTTAATGCGACAATAAGGGTTTTAATTAGAAAGAGATTTCAATTAATCAACCTAGAGTCAGTTGTTCGTACTCTCGAAAGAGATATTAACATAATTTAGGTATTTCTACGGATCAAGACACAAGTAAATAAATCGTTTAACTAAGATTCATAATAATAGGTGAAGTTTAGGTGGATTCTTTCCTGGATATTATTTATCTCATTGGTTATCTTCGATAATTTTCCTATTTTATTCTCTATTGCATTCTTAGTTAGATGTGACAGCCCTAATTAGGCCCTAATCAGAAAAGTGGTTTTGGAACCACTAAACCGAGTCTGAAAATTTTTAAAATATTATTTTCTATGCTTATATTATGTGAATGGTCATATGTGAAAATTTGGTGCTTTAATTTTGTCATTTGGATACTAATTTAGTAATTAAGGACTTAATTGCATGAAAGATAAATCAGTGGGACAATGTGCAAGTGCCAAATTGTTAATGTTCTTTTAATATAGAGGACTATTGAAACAATTAAACCGTGCATATTTTGCATGGACAAAATCGGCCAAGGGATAGTGGAGTACTAATGATAATGAAAAGGGCTAATATGGTACTTTAATTATTAATGGTCATGCATGTAATAGTAACATGGGAAAATTCATGCCCATTCTCTCATGTTCTTGCCGAAACAAAAGAAAAAAATAAAAAAAGGAAAGCTTTTGATAATCGGTCATTGGAGATCAAGAATTCAAGGTAGTTTTATGTTAGTTTGATTTTTTCTTTAATGTTTTTGAGTTCTATGGCCGATTATACCTTAAACCTATGTTTTAATCTTTGAAATTTTGTTGTTAATGTGATGTTCGGCTATGGTGATATAAAGCTAAGAATTTCCAAATTTGATATTAGAAATTGGTGAATGAGTGTTAGATAGACAATTTGATGTTAAAATCTATGAGATTATAAGATTATAAGTTGAAATTATGAATGGGAGCTTTGTGTGGCTCAATTTCTTGAATTGAGCATTCGGCCTTGGTATTAAGGTGTTAAATTATCGTTGATGTATGTTGTGTATTTAGGAATGAATGTATGTGAGTATAGACTAGTAAAATTTTGCTATGAGTGACTAATATAAGCAAATTACATTCGGCTATTAGGGTGAATTATGGAATTTGTACTTAATTTTGGGAATTTGATAATTAAATTGTTAGTAAGTGATTATATGCTTGTCAAATTTGAACCAAGGTGAGAAATGAGGTGAAAGGTGAGTTTAAGCTTGTAAGTTGGCATTATAATGTTAATTCATGTGATTTTTAAGTTGAAGCTTGGTAATTTTGTTAGTGATGAATTCTATACTTATATGACATTCGGTTATTCATGTTAGGTGCCATTTCAATGGCGTTTTGATGTTTAAGATTGGAATTAGTTTTTAAATAAATCCTAGACTTGTTATATTTTGATAATAATGGTTTAGGGATAAGGGACATTCGGCAATAGAGGTTAAATTGTTAATATACATATATATGATGGCCGAATATGAAATTAAGCAAAGAATTGAGTAATGTTGTGTATTAATTGAATAAAGAGTGGAAATTCAGCCGAAAGTGTGTTATTAGAAAAGGGGAAAATTGTCTTTGATTGAATGAATAATGTTATTCTTTAAATTGAGTCTTAAAATAAATAGAATAAAATGTGAAATAATGAGAAAGATGAGTGTCAAATTGTAATTTTATAAATGTGTTTTAAATGAGATGTGATAATCGAAAAAATGGGTTAATATGTATTAAGATATGCATAAATATTCGAATGATGCTAAATATGTTAGAACAGCATGCTTAAATGTTAACCCTTGACATGTGAATGCCGAATGTACTCTTAATTAGTGACACAAATTATTTGTGGTATTTTGTGATGTGAAATTGTAAGTACGACATATACTATGTTTATAGTGAATTGATAAGACGATTGAATTAGTTTATTTGTTTAATTACAGCTCAAGATCAAAGAGAGCCAAGCTCGGATAAGGGGAAAGAGAGATTAGTGGAATAGTTGATCCGTAGTAGCTTGACCACATCCGAGGTAAGTTTTTAAGTGATTAAACATGTGATATAATCGGTTATTAATGTGGTAGAATGTGGTAAAGAGATAATCTTTATTTTCATATATGTGCTATGTCGAATGTGATAGTGAATGAAATTGATGATGATGTGTTATTTAGTCAATAGAATTATTACAATGTGGAGCGAAATGTTTTTATGTGTAAGGCCGAATGGTATTACTTGAGATGTATAAGAAATGTATACGTACTATGATAGAATGGTGTTAAGCTTTTATATATATATAAATATATATTTGAATGGTATGGAAGCTCAAAAGTAAATATTTAAATGATAGAGAAATTTTGAATTGCTATCCATAAGTGTATTCAGGAAAATGTTACCTAGCAAGCTAAAAGCTGGTGATCATTCTCCGGCTATAAGCCTAGCAGGCGTAATGCCGGTGAATTGAAATCGGACTCAAAGTCCAGCAGGCCATGTGCCGGTGATGAATTTTGAGATTAAATCCTAGCAGGCATTGTGCCGGTGAAAGTCAAATCAATATGGTACTTAGCGAATAATATGCCGAGTGATTAACTCGAGACTTCGAATTTATGTGCTCCTACCTAAGTTAATACAAGCAGAAAAGCTAAGTATGAGCTATAATTTTGTTAGCTCGTAATAAGGTATGTATGTGATTCTTTTACCATGAGACTTTGAAGCATGATTAAAATGTGATTGAATTATAGTTGCATATTCGAATGTGATTAAGCAAAGTGTATTTCATGAAATTTGATTATGAATGGATGTATATAAAATTATGAAACAACTTTCGGTCAAATATGGCATGAGAAAAGATACATGTTAAATGGTATTAAGGTATTCGTCAAACGTAAGTTTATATTGAAATTGTATACATGTGAGCAAATGTGGCATGATATGTGAGATTGTTTTGAAAGTGTATATTCGGTCACAAGAGAGGTTTGATTAATGTGAAAATCTTGTAAGTTGATGAAGTGTTTGACCATGAATATTCGGCTTAAATAGATTATGCTTGTTAAAGTGTTTGTAATGGTTTATTTTGATCCATAAAGATTTATATGATTAGTTAATGAGGTTGTTTAATTACTTAAGACTTACTAAGTTAATTAGCTTACTTCGAGTGTTTTTGTTACTCTATTTTTATAGATTTCATTTGAAAGCCACGGGCTCAGGGATTCAAGCTCAAAGTCATCCACACTATCGACACTGTTTCGGAACTTTTGATAGTCTATATTTTTGAAAGATGGCATGTATAGGCTTAACTCCTTATTTTGATATAAGTGATATTTTGATTATGTATATATAAGAGCCATGCGAAAATGGCTTGTTCCTTTTGTTAAATGTAGTTCCATGGTTTCGTTAAATGATGTGTTTGATTTAATTATGTTTAGTATTTTCGGCTGATGCATATATCTACATTTGGTGCTTGAAATGGTTTCTCAATCATTAATTTATATGTTTGCTTTAAGTGAGTAAATTACTTGAATATTATTAAATCAATATGTTTTAGAAGATATTTGTTAATGATTATAAGATAAATTTAAATTGCTTAAGCTTTATTGTATTCGGCTAATGCTTTGGAAAATGATCATAGGGATAAAGCATCATATGTTGATTAAATACAATGACCTGAGGTAAGTTGGGTGAGTGATGAATTGATTGTATTGGGATTAATATGTATTGGTTATATGACATAGTTGATTGTTTAAATTTATATATTGATGTCAAATATTAAGCTATGAGCTGTAACATGTACATGTTTATGTTTGACCATTTGATGATGATTCATGATTTCATGTAGTGATTGCAGTCATGGTATAAATGTTTAAAATTTCTTGGTTATCCATCATCACTTAGTGAATTAAAAACCTACCTTATATGTTTGTGCTTGAATGTCTAGAAGTTGTGGTTGATGAGTAATACCTTGTAACCCTATATCGGCGACAGATGAGGGATATAGGGTGTTACATTAGATTAGTTAGTAATTTTAGATTAAAAATAATCACCCCAATTTATCGGATAAATAATAGAAAAACAGTAATTACTAGTAATTTTAGTCCTCATGGATACGATATTCCCTACTCACCATAACTATAGTATTGTTCGATAGGTAAGCTAGCCTTAGTCGTATTTTTTATTAGTTTAGTGACCATCACTTGTACGTGCTCCTTTTCAGTTCGGGCTTTTGCAATCATATCGTCGACGTAAACCTCGATTTCTTTGTGCATCATATAATGAAAAAAAGTTACCATGGCTTTGTGATATGCCGCTCCTGCATTTTTCAATCTGAATAGCATCACTTTATAGCAAAATGTTCCCCACACAGTTACGAAAGTCGTCTTTTCCATATTTTCAAGATGCATTTTAATCTGGTTGTATCCAGAAAATCCATCCATGAAGGAGAACAGCGATTAACCTGCCATGTTGTCCACTAAGGTGTCGATGTAAGGCAACGGGAAATTATCTTTCGAGCTAGCCTTGTTTAAATCCCTGTACTCTACACACATTCGTACTTTCCCATATTTCTTAGATATAGGGACTATATTGGCTACCCACTCTGAGTATTTAACCACTTGCAGGAAACCAGCGTCAAATTCCTTCTTGACCTCTTCTTTTATTTTTAACAGGACGTTGAGCCTCAGCCTTCGAAGTTTATGTTAATCTGGCTTGCATTCTTCTTTTATGGGAAGTCGGTGTACCACGATATTAGTACTTAAACCAGGCATGTCTTGATATGACCATGCGAAGACATCTTTGAATTCTTGGAGTAACTCAATTATTTTATCTTTGCAGTGATGTAAGCTCTAATCTTCCCTTCTTTCTTTTCTTGTTCGTTGATATGTGTGATATGAAGTAATAAAATTTATAGTAATGATCACACCAAAAACTAACTATTATCACGATTTTAAGGCAAGCGCACCTATCGAATAGTAGTATAGCTTAGTGGCAAGACCGAGATATCGTACCCAAAGGAACCAAAAGTACTAATACTGACTTTCTTTCTATTATTTAACCTAAAAATAAAAGGGGTTTTTGTGAAACTAAACTAATTCTAAAACTAAACTATGAATGCACAAAAAAGTGAATTGGGGAAAACTCTTAGGGAAAACTGATTGATTTGGACAATACTCAAGGGAGAATCCACCTATACTTCACTTGTTATCAACTCTTGAACTAGATGATTTATTCACTTGACTTGATCCGTAGGAATCCCTGCCTTATGTTAATATCTCTCTCGAGACTAAAAACAACTAACTCTAGGTTGATTAATTGAAATCTCTTTCTAATTAAAACCCATATTGTTGCATTAACTTGATCTATGGATTAAATAGAAGTCTCTAATCCTCAGATGGATCACGCGGTGGTGGTGGGGAAGTGATGTGAAGCTGCTGGCATATCTGCTATAATGTCGCATCGATGTGATTGAAGTGCTGGAAGTATTGCTGCTCGAATCGGGATAGGCGCTCAAATATGTCAGCATATGAAGCTACCGCATGAACTGAGCGGCGAGTGGGTGGCAGCTCAGCTGGTGCATCCTCCTCCTGTGGTGGTGGTGGGACATCATCAGGAATGTCCTCAGGATCCTTGCTCTCCTGGATGAGGCGATACTGAAAGGGGTCGCCTCTTGGTCTCCGCTCAATCATCCTCATGTGAAGCATGCTCTGGATGCCCTGTGGGGACATCTGGCCCACCAAAGTATATGAGGATGTCTGGGCTGCGGTGTTGAATAGGCTGAAATAGTGACCTAATCTCGTGATGTATGGGCCCATAGAAACTACGCCCTTGCGGTGCCTCTCTATCTGATGCTGGATTGCATGGGCGATGAAGTAGGCTAAGCCAATGACATGTGCATTTGTCATGCACCATAGAAAGTAGGCGTCGTGGGTACGGACGACCCCTGTGCTCTCTCCCCTGCCGATTAGTGTGTGTGCAAGAAGAGAATGTAGATACCTCAGGGCCGGGATAAGGTTAGTCGCTTTAGAGCGACTAGGGTCGTATGTTGATGACGCAGGGACTAGGGCCTCCCGACACCTAGATGGTGCTAAATGAAAGTGGCGGTGAAGCTTGGAGAGGTCCTCCTCTTCCAAAAATTGCTCGGTATAGAGACTGAGAGCTATGCCGAATTCTGGGACACTAAGCTGTCGCACGAGACCTCCTAAACAGAACTGGACAGTTCCTGGATCATCGTATCTGTTCATCATAGTCTGAAGATGGAATGTGGAGCAGAACTTGAGAGTGAGTTCTCAGTATGTAGGCTCCACGATCTGGAAAAACTACTCCCATGGATCGGTCATCAATAGGGCCCTGACGTCGTCCACTAGGTGTATTTGCTCGAGGGCTGCCCAATCTATGCATCGGCCAGTGGTTAGAGTGCAAGATCGGAGTATTTCATATCACTCCTCCTGGGAGGCTTGCGAAAAATGGAGGAAAGGATGGCGGTTCTTAGCAATGGGTCGCGAGGACAAACCACCGGGTCCCTTGCATTTCTTTGAAGCGGGGACGGCAGGTTTTTTACCGCGCGATGATGACATGATGCCTAAAAACAAATATTAAACATTAGGCCTAAGACTTGAAATTAAATTGTATCAAGAACTTATGGAAAATAGAAAAAATAGTTATGCTTAAAATGATAATGTAACTAAAATAATATGGAATGAAATGTGGACTGGCCTAAATAGTATAATCTATCCATTACTTCAAAAATAAGCAACATGAGAATGTATTTATACTAAATGTATAAGAAAAATGGCAATCAAGTGTGATGTTAAGTGGCATACAATCATGAAATGTTCTAGATTGTTCATCCTAGTGTAACTAATTCCATACTTGAATTAATTGTAAATCTAAATATAATCATGATAAATAGATTAGTAAAAATTAAAGAGAAAAGTGAGAAAAATAGAACCAAATGGGAGATGTGCACGGTCGTGGGAGAGGTTTCGAACAGTCGTAGGGAGCTTTGCACGGGCGTGGGATAGTCTTATACGAGCGTGGTGGTGTTTTGAGGGTCGGAGGCGGCATTTATGGTGGTTAGGAAAGAGTTTGGGTGAGAGGATTTAGGGTTTGAATGAAGGAGAAAGTGAATAGTGATCCCTTATTTGTAGTTTTTAGGTCACACGGGCATGGAACACGCCCGTGTGGCTCGGGTTTTGCTCGTGTTGTTCAAAATTTAGGGATTTTGGCACACCTGGTTCGAAACACACGCCTGTGTACCTAGGGCGTGTTGGGACACACGGCCGTATCGCACGGCCGTGTCCTAAGGTGTTTGCTTGTGTTGAATTTGATAGTGTCAACCACGGTCTTGGGGAACGGGCATGTCATACGCCCGTGTTTGGGTCACACGGCCGTGTCGCTCGGCCGCGTCCTTCTAGGCTCAGCCCGTGTGTCAATTGACAGTGTTGGCCATGGTTTTGTGACACGGGCGTGGAAAGTTGTCGAAGCCCGTGTTTTGGGAAAAATTTTACCCTGCTTATACACGGCCTGGGTGCACGACCATGTCTCTACTCATAGTATCCACACGGCCTTGAACATGCCCGTGGGCATGGTCGTGTGGTCCTAAAATTCTGCATTTAAAAAGGGTTAGTTGACTCATAAAATGATTAAAATCAAAATAGAAGAGAAGTTACTAAGTTAGTGCTCGGGTTGCCTCCCGAGAAGCGCTTATTTAGAGTCTAAGCTCAACTCTACCCGGATGTATCATGAAGGGATCTCATGGAGCTGAAACTCCTCCCTGTTATCTTTAAAATTACCTCTATAGTGTTTAAGCCAATGGCCATTTACCTTAAAAGTACCGTGGTTTGGGTGAGTTACCTCAACTGTGCGGTACAGAAAGACAGTTTGAACAGTGAATGGACCTGACCACCTTGACTTGAGTTTTCCAGGAAATAGTTTCAGCCTCGAGTTGTAGAGTAAGACAAGATCACCTGTTTTGAACTGCTTAGGTTGTTTTAGTCGTTTGTCATGACGTCGCTTCAGGGCTTCCTTATATAGTCATGAGCTCTCGTAGGCATTGCAATGCCATTCATCTAGCTCATTTAACTGCATTAGTCTTTTCTCACCTGCAAGCTTAAAATCAAGGTTTAAAAATTTAATAGCCCAGAATGGTTTATGTTCAAGTTCAAATGGCAGATGACAACTTTTTCCATAGACAAGTTTATAGAGGGATGTACCTATGGGTGTTTTAAAAGCAGTTCTATAGGCCCATAAAGCATCGTCTATCTTTCTTGACCAATCTTTTCTATTTGTTTCTATTGTTTTCTCTAAGATGCGTTTTAGTTCTCTATTTGTCACTTCGACTTGGCCACTGGTTTGTGGATGATAAGGGGTAGCTGTTCTGTGGTGTACTCCATACCTTTTTAAAACTTTTTCAAATTGGGCATTGCAAAAATAAGTGCCCCTATCACTAATAATTATCCTAGGTGTTCCAAATCGAGAGAAAAGTTTTTTCAAAAATCGTACTACCATTCTAGCATCATTAGTAGGTAAGGCTTGGGCTTCCACCCATTTTGACATATAATCTACTGCTACTAGGATGTACTTATTCCCAAATGAAGTAGGGAATGGACCCATGATATCAATACCCCATACATCAAATATTTCGCATGAAAGTATATAGCTCTGAGGCATTTCATTATGTTGAGAAATATTACCTGTTCTCTGGCATTTATCACAAGAGGTCACATACCTGTTGGTATCCCTGAAAAGTGTAGGCCAGTAAAAGCCTGATTTGAGTACCTTATGAGCAGTTCTAGCTCCACTGTGATGTCCTCCTGTGGGTCCTGAATGACAGTGATTTAAAATCTGGTATGCTTCTGTTTCAGTAACGCATCTTTGAATAACTTGATCTGCAAAAGAAAAGGATCCTCCCAAAAGTAGTTTTTCACATCAACGAAGAATCGCTTCTTTTGCTGATGGGTCAGCCCTTTTGGGGGTTATGTTAGCTGCTAAATAATTTGCAAAATCTGCAAACCAAGGAACTGCTGCATCTGCTAAGGCTAGGAGTTGTTCTTCAGGCAAGTCGTTTATTTTATCGAGGTACTTGGGTTGTGTGTTTTCTAATCTTGAAAGGTGATCTGCTGCCAAGATTTCAGCTCCTTTCTTGTCCTTTATTTCTAAATCGAATTCTTGTAACAATAGAATCCATCTTATTAATCGAGGTTTTGCATCAGTTTTAGTCAAAAGGTAGTGAAGAGCAGAATGGTCAGTATAAACAATGACTTTTGACAAAATCAAATAGAATCTGAATTTGTCAAATGCAAAAATAACGGCTAGCAATTCTTTTTCTGTGGTAGTATAATTTGCTTGAGTGGTTGTCAAAGTTTTGCTAGCATAATAAATCGGTTGAAAGTGCTTGTCTTTTCGCTGTCCCAAAACTGTACCTACTGCAAAATCACTTGCATCACACATTAGTTTAAAAGGTAGATTCCAATCAGGTGAAATCATAATCGGGGCATTGACTAACTTTTCCTTAAGAGTGTTACAAGATTCTAAACATTCTTGGTCAAATTTGAAAAGCACGTTTTTTTCTAGTAATTTTGTTAAAGGCTTAGCTATTTTAGAAAAGTCTTTAATAAATCTACGATAAAAACCGGCATGTCCTAAAAAGCTTCTTATAGCCTTAACTGAATTAGGGAAAGGTAATTTTTCAATGATTTTAATTTTTTCTTTATCTACCTCTATCCCTTTACTAGAAATTTTATGTCCTAATACAATACCTTCTTGAACCATAAAGTGGCATTTTTCCCAGTTCAGCACTAAATTTGTCTCTTCACATCTTATCAAAACACGTTTTAAATTCTTAAGACAAAGTTGAAAAGAATTACCGAAAACTAAAAAATCATCCATAAATACCTCCATGATGTCTTCCACGAATTCGTTGAAGATAGCTAGCATGCATCACTAAAAAGTAGCAGGGGCGTTACATAAACCGAAAGGCATTCTACGATAAGCAAACGTACCTTATGGATATGTGAATGTCGTTTTCTCCTGATCTTCTGGAGCTATCGGGATTTGGAAGTAACCAGAGAGGCCATCTAGGAAACAATAATATATGTAACCTGATAATCTTTCCAACATCTAATCAATAAAAGGTAAGGGAAAATGATCTTTTCGGGTTGTGTCATTTAGCTTTCTATAATCAATGCAAACTCTCCATCTAGTGACTGTTCTTGTAGGTATTGACTCTTTTTTGTCATTAGGCACCACGGTCAAGCATCCCTTTTTAGGAACAACCTTGACTTTTATGACTTCCTTCATGTTGGGATTCAATCGTCATTGATGATTTATATTCATCTTCCATTAAAATTTTGTGGGTGCAAACAAAAGGATTAATTCGCTTAATATCTAAAATTTTCCAAGCTATAGCCTGCTTGTGCTTCATTAACAAGTGGAGTAAGTCTTCTTTTTCTGCAATGCTCAAATCTGATGCGATAATAACTGGTAAAGTTGAATCTTCCCCTAAAAAGGCATATTCTAAATGATCTGGCAGTTGTTTTAACTCTAATTTAGGGGGTTCATCAATGGAAGGTTTCTGTCTCAACTCATCATTCATCTTTATATTTTCATAACTTATGTGTCTCATGATAATTTCATTAGAATCTAACTCCTTTCTTACTTTCTCAACTTCAGTGGTGGCTTCATCTTCCCCCCTACCTTGAACAAGACACAGTTCCAACGTGTCTGCGAGAGAAAGTTCCTGAAAATTATCTTGAACAAAGTAATCAATAATATCAACAAAATAACAGGAATCATCTTATTCTTTAGAAAATCTAATGGCATCATAGATTTTAAAAATGACTTCTTCCTCACCAACTCTAAGTACTAATTTACCATCCCCTACATCGATAACAGCTCTAGCAGTGGCTAAGAATGGACGTCCCAAAATTAAAGGCACCTAAATATCCTCGTCCATGTCAAGCACAATAAAATCAACAGGGAATATAAATTTATCTACCTTTACTAGCACATCTTCAATGATTCCCTTAGGATATTTAACAGATCTATCAGCTAGTTGAATACTCATCCTAGTGGGCTGTGGTTCCCCTAGACCTAGTTGCTTGAACATTTTGTAAGGCATTAGATTAATGCTAGCACCTAAATCAGTTAAGGCTTTATCAATAATTAAACTACCAATTAAACAAGGAATAGTAAAAATCCCTAAATCTTTCAGTTTTACCTGTAGTTTATTTTGGAGAGTAGCTGAGCATTCCTGGTTGAGTTCGACTGTGGCTAATTCTTCCAACTTCCTTTTATTTGTCAGAAGTCCTTTAAGGAATTTCGTGAACCTCAGAATCTGCGAAATTGCTTCAACAAAAGGTAAGTTAATGTTTAAATGTTTAAAAAGTTCAAGAAATTTACCGAATTGAGCGTCTGTACGGTCTTTCTTCAACTTTGCCGGATATGGAATAGGCGGTTTGTATTCCTTGAGTGTTGGTGGAGTGTTTTCCTTGGATTCCTCTACCTTGTCTCCTGAAGATTCTTGAACAGACTTCTTTTCTGGTTCAGCTAGTACTTTCCCATCTCTTAAAGTAATTGCTTTGACATGTTCTCTGGGATTTGGCTCAGTGTTACTGGGTAGTCCATCTTGTGTCTCTCTGAGATTAATTTCGCAAGTTGACCGATTTGATTCTCAAGCCCTTGAATTGATGCTTGTTAGTTTTTAGTGCCGTTTCAGTGTTTTGAAAACGGGTTTCTGATACGACCATAAATTTGGTGAACTTCTCTTCAAGATTCGGCTTTTTCCCTTGTTGTGGTGGTGGCTACTGAAATCTCGGAGGAGGCTATTGTCTTTGATTTCCTTATCCTCCCCATGAAAAATTGGGGTGATTTCTCCAACCTGCATTGTAAGTATTACTATAAGGGTTATTTTGAGGTCTAGAATTGTTACCCATATAGTTGGCTTGCTTAGTTTCTATGCTGTGTCCATAAAATGAATAGTTTGGATTGAACATATTTCCTGGGGTTGCGTCGTACTGCATCACTGGCCGTACCTGCATAGAACCAACAAAATTATCAAACTTTTTATTTAAAAGTTCTACTTGGTTAGGAAGCATAGTGACAACATCAATATCATAGACTCCTGTAGCTTTTGTTGGTTTTGTCCTCATGACTTGCCACTGATAGTTATTCAGTGACATCTCTTTAATAAATTCATAAGCTGCTTCAGGTGTTCTATTGTTGATTGTTCCTCCTGCGGCTGCATCGATCATTTGCCTTGTTGAAGGATTCAAACCGTTGTGAAAGGTTTGAACTTGTAGCCACAAAGGTAATCCATGATGAGGGCACCTTCTTAAAAGATCTTTGTATCTCTCCCAGGCATCGTAAAGTGTTTTTAAATCCATCTGCACAAAAGAAGAGATATCGTTTCGTAATTTAGCTGTTTTAGCTAGAGGAAAATATTTAAGTAAAAATTTTTGGGTCATCTGTTCCCATGTAGTGATTGTGCCTCGTGGTAAAGAATTTAACCACTGTTTGGCTTTATTTCTGAAAGAGAATGGAGCTAGCCTTAGACGAATGGCATCATCAGAAATGCCATTAATTTTAAAAGTATCACAAAGTTCCAAAAAATTGGCTATGTGTGAATTTGGATCTTCATCCTGTAAACCATCAAACTGCACCAATTGTTGTATCATCTGAATAGTGTTAGGTTTTAATTAAAAATTATTAGCAGCAATGGCAGGTCTAATAATACTAGTTTGAATACCAGCCAAACTAGGTTTAGCATAATCATACATAGTACGAGAAGCTTCATCTTGATTCACTGGTTGCGCGGCTATTGCGGGAGGTGGTGGAATGTTTTGGTTTGCTTCCATATCTTCTATAGGTTCTGGCCCTTGTTCTTGTCCTTGTTCTGGATAATGTAGGCTTCTTCTGATCTCTCTACGAGTTCTGTGAACTGTCGCTTCTAAGTCTTCGTCAAAAGGTAATGGCCCTGCTGGGTTGTTTCTAGTCATAAACTAGAAATACCTAGAAGGGAAAAAGCAAAGAAAATTAAAATAAAATAAAATAAAAATAAAAATAGAAATAAATAAAAACTGAAAATAAATAAATATAGTAATGGCTAAAGTAATAGAAATCGAGTTTTCGTAATATTTTAGTTCCTCGGCAACGGTGCCAAAAACTTGATACTCGCGATATTAAGTAATAAAATTTATAAAAACTGATCACACCAAAAACTAACTAATATCATGATTTAAAGGCAAGCGTACCTATCGAACAGTAGTATAGTTTAGCGGCAAGACCGAGTTATCGTACCCAAGGGAACCAAAAGTACTAGTACTTATTTCCTTTCTATTATCTAGCCTAAAAATAAAATTGGGTTGTTTGAAACTAACTCTAAAACTAAACTAAGAATGCACAAAAAGTAAATTGGTAAAACTTTCGGAAAAGCTAATTGATATGGGCAATACTCGAGGGAGAATCCACCTAGACTTCACTTATTATTAACTTCTTGAACTAGACGATTTCTTCACTTGACTTGATCCGTAGAGATCCCTAACCTATGTTAATACCTCCGTCGAGGATAAGAACAACTAATCCTAGGTAGTTAACTAAAGTTTCTTTATTAATTAACACCCCTAGGTTGCATTAATTTGATCTATGGATCCCCCTATTAGGTTTGACCCTAATCCGGCAGATTTATGTCGCCCTATGTCTAAGGTTGCATGCAACTCCGCTTAATTATGGTAGATCTACTCTTAAAATAGGGACTTTTGCTCCTCTACCTAAGCATATCAGTTTCTTGAAGTAATACCTAGGACTATTAAATTAAGAATGAAGAACAAATAATTAAGAACAATTCAAGTATTTATCATATAATTCAAGAATAAATAATAATAAGATGTCTTAGGTTTCATCCCCCTCAAGTATTTAAGAGGTTTAGTTCATAATTAATAAAGAAAACATCTCAGAAGAAATAAGATAACAAAACATAAAGAACCCAAAAACCCTTGAAGGGAGATCCTCTGTCTTGATGTAGAATTCTGGCTTCTAGGATGAATCAATCAGCTTCCTTTGGAGTAATTCCTTGCTTTCACTCCTTGTTTTGGCAGAAATATGGCGCTCCTTTTTTGGAGAAAAGAGTACACCCTTAAAGTTGCCTCCTAGGGTCTTTATATAGAGCTTTGGGATGCCTTTCTTAGCCTCTAAGTATCCAAATCTGAGTTAAATTGGACTTCCTCACGACAGGGACACGCCCGTGTGCCACGCCCGTGTGGTTTCGATAAGGGCCGTGTTCAGGCCTGTTGAGGTGGCACAGCCGTGTAGCCTTGCCGTGCTTGTCAGGGCTGGGCCGTGTTGGACCTCATGTGGCACGGCCGTGTGCCACGGCCGTGTGGTGATTCCTTGGGCCATGTCGTTTTCACACTTTGGCCCATTTTCTTCGTTTTCGGTCTGTTTTTCGTTCTTTTCTCTTCCCTATGCTCTCTTGAGTATACAACATGAAATAGAAGGGTTAAGAGCACCAATTCTCACAAAATTAATAATAATTCATCCAGAAATTAGGCTAAACATGAGGTAAAAATATGTATAATTTATCGTTTATTACTCACCTGAGTATAGAACATGAAATAGAAGGATTAAGAGCACCAATTTCCACAAATTCAATGATAATTCATCCAGAAATTAAGCTAAGCATGAGGTAAAAACATGTATAATTTGTCGTTTATCATTCGTCTCTTATGTTCACAATTTCTACTGACTCTTTGTAAGGTAGAATCTATTTCTCGTATTTTATCATCTTTAACAAATTAGGAGATAGGTTACAATCTCGATCATCTTAAGTCCCGAGGTTTCTCTAGACATATTTGCTCAAAAGGAGATTCTGAGTCAGTAGTAGCATTGCTCATATCATTGATATCTAAAGACCTGTTATAGGAATGAAGAAAGACCGAAAGAACAAAGGAATAAAGAAAGACCGAAAGAACAAAGGAATCTAAGAATAATTATCTGTACGGTATGAGTATGAATGAAATGAAAGAATAAAAGAATATTTGCCAAAATGAGACACAAAGATACATTTTATTAAAATAAAGATCATGGGCATATACCTTTTTCACAAAAGGATTCTTATTGCTCCTAGGCTTAGAGCAATAAGTGTGTTTTGAACATTACTCTAAATTAGTTCTGAAAATTACAGTGATTTTTTCACAGTCCAATTGTTCAAAACACTTTCAGGGATATAAGGATGAATGCCTAACAGGTTCTCCGCAATTCCTTCTTCGAATATAGCATTGATGCTCAAGTTTCCAAACATTTCTTCTGAGCTCTCTTTTTATACCATTCTTTGTTCAGGATAAATGATTTCTCCTAGCACGAATGTTTTGGATATATGGGGAAATGTCATCGGTTCCTATTTGACCTCTCCCCTACTCAGTCGTGCTCTTCTTCTTTCTTGTTTCTTTTCCAAGTTCCTCTTATTTTACCTCGCATTTGGCTTGTATCCTAAGCCAAAGCAATCTCGTTTGTCCATTAGTATTGGTGCCTCGACTCTCTCTTGAAGGTATTTTTCGAGTCTTTTTCTAGGTAAGGCTCCTTTTTCAATCGTTAACTTCAAGCCCATCTTCATGGTTTTGGATATTCCTGGTACTGGGGTCTTGTTTCCTTCGACAATGAAAGTTGCATTAACAAATTCTAGTAATCAAAAGGAACATTCTATTGCCTCATCATCCGCTTCTATGTATGGTGTGTTACTAGTTACGGATGCGATGATATCTTCTTCAGTGTTTATTGTCACCAGTCGACCCTCCGTTACCAACTGCCCCAGTCGAGTAAAACTAAGGTCTACCTAACAAGCAATTATAAGAGGGCTTAGTATCCATCACAAAAAAATCTACCTCGTATGTGTTTGGACCAATTAAGAAAGGTATTTCAATCCTTCCCATTACCCTCCTTTTTGTACCGTCGAATGCTCTTACTATATTTTGACACATCTTCATGTGAGAGCTATCCACTGGTAATTTGTTTAGTGTGGACAGAGGCAGGACGTTCAGTGCAGATCTATTGTGAATTAACACTCCTGGCAATATGTATCATTTGTAGTAGGTAGTGATATGTAGGGCTTCATGGATCTCATGCCCCCTAGAGATATTTTATCATTATTGAAAAAAGATGAAATTGTCAGCACTTATATTGTTAACCGAGCAGTCTAGCTTGTTCATAGAGATATCATTGGTGACATAAGTCTCATTTAGTACTTTCATCAACGCGCTACAATATGTCTTTGAGCCCAAAAGTAGTGCTAGTATTGATATGTGAGCTAGTTGTTTGTGTAGCTATTCTACAACACTATACTCACTATGTTTCAAGAATTTTAGAAATTCCTTAGCCTCGTTCTCAGTTATTGGCTCGTTAACAAATGACTCAAGCCTAACCATCTTTTCTTTCTTTTGCTCAACTGCTAAGGTTTTTCCTTTAGTGGGCTCGAGTTTTACACCTGCAGGGTCATAAAACCTCCCACTGCACGTGTAGAAACCAATATTTTGGCCCTCTTCTAAGTGCCAACTGAGTTTTCCTCTCCCTAGATCACCACGTTGCAGTCATAATTCTATGGAACCCTTTTGCTATCCTTATAGGGAAAAACCACAGGTTTCTGAATTATGACTCTTGGTGCAACTTGTGTTCCTACGTCATTATTTTTTAGTTGTGAAAAAATTTCCACCTTGGGGATCTTCTCCGTTGATCCTTCCTTTGATGCATAGATGTTTCCTTCTTTCGAGCCTTTTATATCTTCAAAGAATTGCAACTCATTGTTATCCATCAGACTTTGCACTAAAGTTCTGAATTTAGTGCACCCATAGATCTCATGACCTTCTTCAGCGTGGAACTCACAATAGCTCTTCACTTCCTTGGGTACCTCCTCTGAATCTTGAACGATTAATCCTATGTTTATCATTTCTTGCCAGACCCACTTTAACGAGGATCTTACTTCCGCAACATCAGTTTTGGTCTTTTTTCCTTCACTCTCAATTATCGCATTTACCCCTTGGTCTGAATGACTGGGTAACGGATTTTCTGTCACATTAGGTCCTGATGAATCATCGAATCTTACAATCCCGATCTTGATAAACCTTTCAATCAACTTTTTAAATTCAGTGCAGTTCTCAATTGAGTGTCCTGTTATTCCTGCGTGGTACTCGAATTGCCATTTGTATCATATCATTTGAGAACGAATGTTATATGGGTTTCAAGTAAAACAGAGACACCATATGTGCATTGAAAAAATTCTGATTAACTCCTTATATGTCATTAGGATAGGTATGAACTGGAGTTTTTCTGTGTTTGGTTTTAAGTTAGATTCTTGCCTTAAAGGGCTTTGATGGCTAGTTGTTATGGTCTTTGGTTGGCCTACAGTGACTGGTTTTGAATAACTTTTATACACAGTTGTGGTGTTCACTTCATTTTCCTTATTTCTCGGGGATGATCTTTTGGCGTTTTCCTCCGCATCTATTTTCCCTCTCCTTCATTTTTAATCATCTCTCCAGACATTACTATATCTGAGAAGCTCTTAGTATCACTTCCCAACATATGGTTAATGAACGGGGCTTTTAAATTGTTTATGAAAAGCAATGTTGTCTCCTTCTCTAGAAGAGACGGTTGGACTTGCGTTGCCACCTCTCTCCATCTCTAAGCGTACTGCTTAAAGCTTTCACTTTGCTTCTTCTCTATGTTTTGCAGCGTAATTCTATCGGACATCATGTCTGTCACATGGCTGTATTGTTTCATGAAAGCATATGCCAAGTCTTTCTATGAGTTGATTTTGGTATAGCTTAGTTGGTTGTACCACTTGGAGGTTGACTTGATCAAACTATCCTGAAAATAATGAAATAACAATTAATCGTTATTGACGTATCCCATCATTCATCGGCAGAACATTGTAATATGGGTTTCAAGACAACTAGTCCCATTATATTTTTTAAATTTAAGAGTCTTGAATTTTAGTGGGAGCACTAGATCAGGGACTAAGCTCAACTCCTTAGCATCAACCTCGCTAAGATAATTGGCATTCTCTATGGCTCTGAATTTTTCTTCCAACCACTTGCATCGATCTTCTTGTTGTTTTGGCAGTTTTACTCTTACTTTATCCATTTCTACCATGTCGTCCAAATCTAGAATGATGGGGTTGGTCAGATTATCCCCAGGATTAGAGCCTGAACCAGTAGGGTAATTCACCGGTGCTGAAGTGCTGGCTTGATATCGTTGTGGTCTTAAGGTAACGGGCACCCTTCGTGGATATGTATCTAGTTGGGGTTGGACATTCACTGCGGTAAAGCCTGGGGGTATATGGGGTCTTCATTATCATCCCCAGAGTTATTCTTAGTACTTTTCCCTTTTTCAGTCCCTCTTGCTAGCAACTGGGTCAACTAGCTTATCATGTTTCGTTGGGATGCTTGTATTTGATCCCTCATGTCTTGCTGTACCTTAGCTAATTATTCTTGCAGCTGGGCTTGCAACTGATCTTGCATGTCTTTTTGAATTTGTTCCAATCTCTCTAACCTTTGATCCATGGCTCTGGTTTTGCAGCGGGTATCGTAACGATATTCGGTTGGCAAATTCTTGTTGGTTTCCTGGGTAACTGCCATAATTTTGGTTAATTAGGGTCTTTTATATGAAACTTAATGCATATGATGAAATGCAATGTTGATGAATGAAAAATGAATGCAAAATGGGTATTGATTCTGATTCAATTATATTAGAATAACTTTACTAAAAAACGACTCTCCTTACATAAAACATATACATTTTACATATACGACATTGCCCTAATACTCAAAGCATTGACTTTCCTAATAAGCTAATCTAATTTTCTGCCTCGATCTGATTCATATTTTAAGCTGAGCATGTCGACTTTGACCACTAAGGTTTGCAAATGGTCGACTACTTCCCGTACTTGAATCACAACTTCACCCATGATGTGATCTCTATCTCTAATTTGACCTCGAAAGCATTGGAATTGCTCTTTCCAGTGTTCATTGTTCATTTCTAGAATCTCAACTTGAAGTTCCCAATTTTGCAATGCAGTCTCGAGCTCTTCTATCTTTCTCTTCAATTCTTCAATATTATTTAGGGTTGCTTTCAACTCAATTGCAAGTTGCGACTACGATATTAACGCAGTGACCTTTCTTATTCTGCTACTCGGGCTTTTAATCCAACCTTTTCATTTTAGCTTTTAGTCAACTTCCTTTCTAGAGCATATTCTCAAACTCAAGCATCTTTAAATTTCTTTTTCCACTGATCAGCCCTAATCTTTTCTTCCTTGATCTCTTGTAGCCATTGCTCCGATGTTTTAGCCAACCTGATAGTCCTAATTGACAAGTAGAGCTTCTTGTAATCTATTTTTAGACCGTCTAAGTCTTCCTCAGCCTTGTTCTTTCCTTTTTTCATTTTCTCGGCATCTAACTTCTGGACGTTGACGTCTAATCCTAGCTACATCTTTTCCTCTTCCAATTTTTCTATCTTTTTCTCCAGCTCCAAACGCGTCTTTTTAAAGTCTTGCTTTATAATTTCCAACTTAGACAAGATTACTTGCAGGTGTTCTTCAATTGGCCGAGTGTTTTCTAGACTTAATATAGGGACTTTGTCATTGACTCTTTTACCCTACCACCAATCATACTCGGAGGTCATCATGGGATTTGTGGCAAATCTTTTCATTCTGTGGATTTGGTTTCAAGCGTTTGATATTTCACAAACCTTCTTCTTGTAATTATCACCTTTGTACACAAACTCACACTGAGCCAACCCTTGCGTTGTCAATATGAATTGTCTCGATGTATATTATCTCAATACAAGTAGAGGGGCATATCCAGTAGCTCCCCATATCCCAAGTAGAGGGACCCAGTCAAAGTTTCCACGTCAGTACAAAATCTCATCAGGGATCATCCAAGGAGCCCTCCATTCAATATTTTCATCTTGGAGACTCTAGAGAATTTCCATCCATTTCTTTTCTGAAATGTCATCTCGCCGTGGCGTAGCCACGAATTCTTTCAACGGAGAGTAGTTCTCGGAGAATACTCGATAAATGACCTTTTCTACTTTTTAAAAGTGGCATTGAGATCCGGCTAGTAAGAGTTGTGGAGACTCGATAAATCTTCTTTCACCCACTCTCTGACATATACTCAAAGATCTAAAAGTTTCAGCCAAAATCGACAGGACGCGCATGACCCTTTTGTCAAGCCGGTCGAATAGATTTGAAACTATATCATCTATATGCCCTAGCACTTTGGGGAAGATGACCAACCAGAAAATACTCAAGGCAAAAACATCAACCTTTTTCTTCGTATCCGGATGTGCCAAGATCAAACCCCACAAACTTTTCCAAGGGTTTAAACCCTAGACCCTAAACCCTAAACTTTCCCGTAAGAAATTCAGGATGTTGGCGACTCTAGAATAAGCTTTGTCTGCTTGGATTCTAAGGCAACAGAGTAGAGTTGTATCTCTTCTACAGTGGGCACCAAATCTCCCTTCCCAAAAGTGAAGCAGCTATATGCGAGATTTCGATATTGGGCCAGAGCTCGAAACAAGTGTAATGGCCCATTTTTGCTCGGGCCTATACGAAAATAAAAAACCAAAAAAACAAACCAAATTTAAAAAAAAAATTATCCAAAGTCTTTTTACAATAAATAGCCCAAATCCATTACAACACAAATCTAAAACCCCAGCCCAATTTACAACCCAAATTTCACAGCCCATTTGGCCCAAAGCATAACCAATTTTCAGCAAACCCTAAGCTTAGGGCTAACTGCCGCCATCGTTCCATGCATGTGCGCCTTCACCGCCGGACATCGCGCTACCGTCAGCGCACAAATCACGCCCTTATTGATGTCGTTCACATCTGCAAAAAAAGGCAATGAACAAACAATCAACAGCAATCAAAGATTATGTATTTATTTTTTTCGATTTATTTTCGGTTATAAAAATCGAGTGTATTAATGTAAAAAGGGAGGGCTTACGATTCTACGAATATTTTACAAAAAAATCAAAGTTTACAGAAAGGATTGATTCAAATATCAAAGGTGTTTCTTTTGATTCCTTTTATCTTTTTTTTTTTTTGAATATATATATAGAGATATTAAAAGAGTTTTGAAAAGGTGATTTTTTGAGCTCCGACCACCGCGCACGGAGGTCGCCGATGGTGACCGACGCGGCGGTGGCCATTGTCCGATCGTTGGAAATTGGAAATGAGGGAGAGCTCTTTTGAAAAGTTTTTTAGTTTTTTTTATGAAAAGGTTTAAATGATTTTTTTAAAGCAAAAACTGACTTAAATACCCTATCTAAACGGCATTGTTTTGAAGACCATTCTTAAGGCCAAAAAGACTTCGTTTCACTCCTTGACCCATTCGACCCAACCCGCTCCGGCCTAGGGTCCGCGTGTTTTCTAGCGGAAAGGTTATTTATCTTCGATTACATTTGGGTCCATGCTGAAACGTTGCGCATAAGAGCAGGGAATATTTCCCATCCAGTCCTTCATTGTTTCAGCGCGATTCATTTTGGTCCTTAACAACATTTTTTTTTGTTATTTATGATTTTTACCCTAAATTTCAATTCGATTTCATCTTAGTCCTAGTCTGTTAATTAATTAATTCGGGTTTTATTATTATAGTCATTACTATATATTATTACTTTATTATTTTTACTATTATTATTAATATATTATTTTTTATATTATCAATATTAACCTATTATTTCTGTTTTTATTATAAACATACTATTTAGCATATTAATATATCACTATTATTTTTTTGTTATTATATAAATTGTTACTTTTATTATTAATGTACAAATGCTATTTTTTATTACGTTTATTATTATTGTTACTATTACTATTATTTTATTACTATTGTTATTTTCATTATTTTTATTTTTATTATTCTCTTTATTACTATTATATTTTGTTTTGTTCATATTAATGTAGTGTTATTATTATTACTATTATACTTTTCCTCTTCATTTATTTATTTACATATTTTTTAAAAAATATACTCATTTTATTTTTATCATCATTCTCATTATTATTATTTATTTATTTATTTTTATATCCTTTTATATCATTTCAAACATTAAATTATTTATTACTTGTATCATTGTCATTAATATTATTATTATTATCATTACTATTTTTCTAAAATAATTTTACATAATATTCATTCATTTATTCATTTATTACTATTTTTTTAAATATTAATATTTTTAGCTTGCTTATTATTATTTTTTATTTTATTTTTAACTTATTCGTTTTATTCATTTATTTATTTATTTTTTGTCCTCCTTATTGTCATTTACATTAACGCATTTAGTATTTCGTTACGTGTATCAGCATCGTGATTTATCTTCATATATTCATTAATTTTTGTCACATTAATTTTTACCCGACGCCTAAAAACTTTTTCAATAAAAGGCAATATTCTATGTTTAGAAATTTGAGAAGTCGTGCCCTAACGTGTTGGGTTTCGATTTTTCTCGTTTAATTTAAATAATCGAATAACCTCTTTGTTCAAATAAAATACATAAATTTTAAAAAGCTTTTTCTCGAGGATTCGAGATGTTGTGTCCTAACTTACTGGATATGATATTTTGTTACCTCAAGATAAGATTTTTTTAACAAGGCAATATTTCGTGTTTAGAAATTCGAAAAATCGTGTCCTAACGTGTTGGGTTTCGGTTTATCGTTTGACCAAATAACTAAATACCCTTTTAGTCACATGTTGAGGCAATATTTTGCGTTTGGAAATTCGAGAAATCGTGCCCTAACGTGCTAAGTTTTGATTTATTGTTTGACCAAATAACTAAATATCCTTTTAGTCACATGTTTTGGAAATCATGAGATAATCTTGGTTTTGAGGGTTTTAAAATATCATATCCTAACGTACTGGATATGGTATTATATTCCTTTGGAACAAGTGAATCTTAAATTCCAGCTTGAGTTATTCAAACATTCTTTAAAAGGGATTGTATTCTAAAATTTTTCAAATTTTTGACATTAGGACATTAATTAATCAATTAGGTACCAATTTTGGGTGTTACGAGGATGCTAATCCTTCCTCGTGCGTAGCCGACTCCCGAACCGGTTTTCTCTGATTTCGTAGACCAAAATCATTGTTTTAATGAATCAAAATATTGTATTAAAATGATCAATCTCAAGGTGACCCCATCATATCTAAACAAAAAGGATTGGTGGCGACTCCATTTTTTCGTTTTTAAGTCCCCTGCATCCTAAAATTTAGAAACAGAATACTTAGAATTGAGCAAACGAACAAAGACACAAGCGTGTGTCTCAGCCGTGTAAGGTACACGGCCTAGAACACGGGTTTGTGATATGGTCGTGTGAAAGCTGCACCTAATTTTTGAAAATTGAATTAACCACACGGCTTAGCACACGAGCGTGTGACTTGGCCGTGTGACTTCTATTACTACATGTTTTACATGTCAGAGAGTTACATGGGTTGGAGAAACGGGCATGTAAAGCCACACGGCCTGGGACATGGGCATGGCACTAGGTCGTTGAGTCACATGGCCTGACCACACGGACGTGTCCCTTACCATACGAGCGTGTGTGCCCTTCATCTAAGGAAAAATTTTGGAAATTTCACAAAAAATTTCCCAAGTTCTTAATTTAGTCCCGATTTGTTTCTAATATTTAAATTGGGCCTCGAAGGTCCAATCAAGGGACTATATGATTAGTTTCAGATATGAATAGTAAGTAACCTAAACTAACTATATTTATTCTATAAACTTTGGTAATGCTTCGTAACCCTGTTTCGGCGACAGATACCGATTAGGGGTGTTACATTTATTGGTATCAAAGGTACAGTTTAGTCAATTCTCGAACTAACGTAGTATGTACAGGCATAGTTGTACATGCCATTATATAAATTATGATAGTGTGATATCTCCTGAACATTTTAAATGTGTTTTTCATATAGTAATATCTTCCAACAAAGCCAGAGCTGAATCTGAGGAAGCTGAGAGTACTGCTCAGGCTTTTGTACAATGAGTTGTATCTAGTAGTAGGAAGAGGCCTATATTTGAGGACCGAGGTTAGGAGGAGAAATCAGCCTTCTTTGAATTGATGAATGAATGGTTTACTGAATATATAAGAACAAACCATGTTGTTCAACAACCTCCCCCACCCACTCCTCAGCCTGTTCCTAAGATACCACAAGGTGTTGAACCTGTTAGAACTGGTAAGCCTCCGGTTGATAAAATTTAAAAATATAGGACAGAGGAATTCAGACACACTACTGATGACGACCCAGAAAGAGTTGAATTTTGTTTAGAAAATACCTTCCGAGTTTTAGACGAATTATCATGTGATCTAGTCGAATGTTTAAAATGTGCAATTTCCTTATTAAAAGACACAACCTACCATTGGTGGAATACCATAACTTCTGTAGTACCGAGAGAAAATATTACATGGGAATTTTTGCAAACTGAATTTAGAAAGAAGGACATTAGTCAAAGATTTATGGATCAGAAAAATAAAGAATTCTTGGAGCTCAAACAGGCAAACATGACTTATCTGAGTATGAGCGAGAGTTTGCTTGGTTGAATAAGTATGCCAAAGAATGGGTTCCACCCGAGGTTGATATGCATAAACGATTTGAAGAGGGATTAAATGAAGATATGAAGTTGATAATCGGACTCCTTGAATTAAGGGAATTTATGGTTTTAGCTGATCGAGCACACAAAGTTGAAGAATTAAGTAAAGAAAAGAAACAAGCTAAAAGAGAAGCTCAGGTTTCTGGTAAAAGATTTATGAGCAAGTCACAATCATCTGTCTCGAAATCAAAGAAGTATTATGATCGATCTACCACCTTTACAAGATATTCTGGAAAAGAGTGGGGTTCTCAACACTTTAACCCCAGATCTCCGTCTCTATTTGTAGCCAGTGTTGCAAGTGTTGATAATCTTAAACCCAAATGTAAATGTTGCAATAAATTTCATTTTAGGGAGTGTCGTTCGAAAAGTAGAGTCTGTTACCGATATGGTTCTCTTGATCATTTCCTCAAAGATTGCTCAAAAAGGATTGAAAAGGGTACTGATCAAACTTCGAAGTCGAGTAATCCTACCTCGAGAGGAAGATCACCTCGTTACCCTGGCAATGTCAGTGGTAGCTGAGGTACTACAAAAGATTCAACAGTCAAATCTGAAGCGCGAGCACCGGCAATGACATATGTTATACTGGTAGAGAAAATGCTTCTACACTAGATGTCATTACTGGTACATTTTCTCTACTTAATACTGATATTATTGCTTTAATTGAACCTGGTTCAATGCATTCATACATATGTACAAATTTGGCGTCTGTTAAAAATTTATTTGTTGAGTTCACTGAATTTGGGGTTAAAGTTTCAAACCCCCTGGGCCAATGTGTTATGGTGGATAAAATTTGTAAAAATTGTCTGTTAATGGTAAAGGGTTATTGTTTTTCGACTGATTTGATGCTACTGCCCTTTGATGAATTTGATGTGATTTTGGGAATGGATTGGCTAACCCAGCATGATGCAGTGGTAAATTGTAAATAAAAATACATTGTATTAAAATGTCAGAATGGTGAGTTACTTCACGTTGAATCTGATAAATTGGATGAAGTATCTACTGTGATTTTAGCAATATCAGCACAAAAATATGTTAGAAAGGTTTGTGATGATTATCTTACATATGTGTTGGATATTAAAGTAACTGAGTCAAAAATTCAGTCAATGTCCGTTTTTTATGAATTTGCTAATGTATTTCCAGAAGAATTACCTGGTTTACCTCCAGATAGATAAGTTGAATTTTCTATAGATCTTGTACCAGGAACTACATCGATATCTATAGCACCCTACAGAATGGCTCTGACAAAATTAAAAGAGTTGAAAGCACAGTTGCAAGAATTGATAGATAGGGGCTTTGCTCGACCTATTATTCATCTTGGGGTGTACCAGTTTTGTTTGTAAAGAAGAAAGACAGATCTTTAAGGTTGTGTATCAACTACAGGTAGCTCTACAAAGTCACAATAAAGAACAAGTATCCATTGCCTCGTATTGATGGCCTGTTTGACCAGTTGAGAGGTTCCACTGTATTTTCAAAGATTAATCTCTGTTTTGGCTATTATCAGCTACGGGTAAAGGAATCAGATGTTCCAAACATAGCTTTCAGAACCAGGTATGAACACTATGAGTTTCTTGTGATACCATTTGGACTGACTAATGCACCTACAGTATTTATGGACCTGATGAACAGAATTTTCAAATCGTATCTAGATAGGTTTGTAGTGATATTTATTGGTGATATTTTGCTTTATTCTCGAGATGAAAATGAACATGCAGATCATCTAAGAATTGTGTTGCAAACTTTGCGTGAGAAGCAATTATATGCTAAATTTAGTAAACATGAATTTTGGCTACGGAAAGTTGGTTTCCTTGGACATATAGTGCCTGCAGAAGATATTCGGGTAGATTCGAGTAAAATTTCAACTATTGTCAATTGGAAGCCACTAAAAAATGTGTCAGAAGTTAGAAGTTTTCTAAGATTAGCCAGTTATTATCGGATATTTGTAAAAGAGTTTTCAATGATAGCTTTTCCGATGACTCATCTGTTACAAAAAGATATGAATTTTGAGTGGTCTGATAAATGCCAGTAGAGTTTTGACAAACTGAAAGCATTATTGACAGAAGCACCTGTGTTAGTTCAGCCTGAGTCATGTAAGGAATTTGTAATTTACAGTGATGCATCATTGAATGGTTTAGGTTGTGTATTAATGCAAGAGGGAAAAGTAATAGCCTATGCTTATAGACAATTAAAGCCACATGAAAGAAATTACCCAATACATGATCTTGAATTGGCAGCAATTGTGTTTGCATTGAAAATTTGGCTGTATTATCTGTTTGGTGAAAAATGTCATATCTTTACTGATCATAAAAGTTTGAAGTATTTGATGTCATAGAAAGATTTGAACTTGAGACAACACAGGTGGCTTGAACTATTGAAAGATTATGATCTGGTTATATATTATCATCCGGGAAAAGTTAATGTAGTTGCTGATGCTCTAAGCAGAAAATCTTTATTTACTTTGCAAGCAATGAATACTCAGTGAACTTTATCTTATAATTGTTCAATCGTAGCTGAGCTAAAAGCTAAGCCAACATTTCTACAACAAATCTGTAAAGCTCAAAAAAGTGATGTTGAACTACAGGCTAAACGGGTCTAATATAAGTCAAATTCTGATCTAGAATTTCATATTGGGTCTGATGGTTGTTTATTATTCAAGGGTAGAATGTGTACGCCGAATAATTTAGAGTTGGTACAGAAAATTCTACATGAAACTCACAGTAATACAATGCCTATTCATCCTAATAGTAATAAAATGTACAATGATTTGAAGAAAATGTACTGGTGGCCAAGAATGAAGTGTGATATTTCTGAATTTGTATCCAAATGCTTGATATGTCAGCAAGTAAAAGCTAAACATTAAGTGCCCTCAGGATTATTACAGTTAATCACAATATTGGAATGGAAATGAGAAAGGATTACCATGGATTTTGTATCAACGTTACCTCTGTCTCCGAAAAAGAAAAATGTCGTTTGGGTAATTGTCGACCGGTTAACAAAGTCTGCACACTTTATTCTGGTACGTATAGATTTCTCTTTGGATAGGTTAGCTGAATTGTATGTGTCTGAGATTGTTAGATTGCTTTGTGTGCCAATTTCTATTATCTCCGATAGAGATCCTCGATTCACATCTCGATTTTGGAGTAAGTTGCAAGTAGCTTTGCGTACACAATTACATTTCAGTACTGTATTCCATCCCCAGACTGATGGTCAGTCTGAACGTGTGATACAGATTTTAGAAGATATGCTTCGATGTTGTGTGTTAGAATTTAAAGGTAACTAGGAAAAGTATCTGCCTTTAATTGAATTTACTTACAATAATAACTATCGGTCCAGTATCAAAATGGCACTGTATGAAACTTTATATGGTCACAAATGTAGAACACCATTGTATTGGACAAAGCTTAGTGAGAAAAAAATACACGGAGTTGACTTAGTCTGAGAAACTGAAGAAAAGGTAAAGGTGATTTAGGACAGTTTGAAAACAACCTCAGATCTCCAAAAGTCATATGCCGATCTTTAACGAAAAGAAATAGAGTTTCAGGTTGGCGACAAAGTATTTCTAAAAGTATCACCTTGGAAGAAAGTATTTTGGTTTGGCCGTAAAGGAAAATTGAGTCCACGATTCATCAGGCCATATGAGATTACAGAAAGAATCAAACCGATTGCGTACCGATTAGCATTACCACGAGAACCTAACAGAATTCATAATGTTTTTCATGTGTCTATGTTACGACGGTATAGATCGAATCATTCACATGTAATTTCTCCAACAGAAGTTGTAACAGCCTAAATTTTAGTGGTATCGGAACAGTGATTTGAGATCACTAAATCCAACGAAAAAGTTAGAAAATTATTTAATTAATAGTTAGGAGTTATTTGGGATTTTAGAATATTTTTAGATTAGTGAATTTTGTAATTTAAAAGAAATTATTAGGTAAATTGGGTCAAAAATGAGGTATCGAGACCTCGATAGCATAAATTGAGCTGTAAACATTTTTATAAATATTTACAGGGTATTAATAAGATAGTATTAAATTTTCGTTAGAAAATTTTAACATTTGGATAGTTAATTAAATGAAAAGGACTAGATTGAAAAAAGTACAAAACTTGCTAATTAAAAAAATTATGATTAAATAGATCAAATAATAAATAAGAAGGATTTAAAGAGCAATTGGACCTAAAGATTAAATGGGCTGGACGATTGGGCAAAGAAATGGCAAGGAAATAGTGTGAACAAGGGGCAAAATTGGAAAAAGAATAAAAATCTATTAGGTAAAAAACGATCAAATTGGAAAATCTAGATATTTCTTCATTTTTCTTCATCTTCTTCAGCCAAAAACACCATAGAAAGGTTTCTTTCAGCTGGTTTTTCATATTTTTGCATTATGTCAAGAACCTAAAAACAATCGAGAAAAAGAGAAAATAGCAGAATAGCCCCTGAACTATTACAACTTCTACAAATTAGCCCAAGTAAGTTCATATGGCTGAATTCTAATGATTATTTGTAAATTCTATGAATGATATGATGTACTATTTCATATGCTCGTTAATGAATTGTGAATATTGTAAAAATATGAAAATCGAATTAAATGTACAAATTGAGTAGAACACAGGATTGAGTACTTTCGTTCGATGATAAAAGATGAATTGACAAAAAAGACCATGGTTGGACCATGGCAATATGTGATTATGTGATTCCGTATAAGACCATAACTGGGCTATGGCATCAATATGTGATTATGTGATTTCATATAAGACCATAGCTCGACTATGGCATCGATATGTGATTATGTGATTTCGTATAAGACCATAGTCCGTATAAGACCATAGCTGGGCTATGGCATCGGTTCGTGACTATGTGACTACGTGTAAGACCATAGCTCGGCTATGGCATTGATATATGATTATGTGTGAGACCATAGTTGGACTATGGCATTGAGAAAGCTAAGTACTCAATTTCATAAGATGTTCTCTAATTTGACAATATTGGTAAGTAATACATGAAGATAAGTGACTGATTTGTAGAGATATTGAAGTTGAGCTCAACTAAGTGGTTTTATTATTTGACTGTTGTTTTTGGCAAATATGTTAGTGAATTATATGTTTGTAAATTGTTATGTTTAATTCGGTAAGAATTATTTTAAATGCCTATGAACTTACTAAGCTTCTGTAAGCTTACATTTGTGTGTTTAATGTTCCTTGTAGATTGACGTTTGTATAGAGGATCGGATCAGCGCAAAGAATCACACTATCCAGACTTTATCCGGTAGATTTTGTAAAACTTCTTTTGATTTATATGGCATGTATAGGTTAATATGATATAGAAATAGATTGAATGGAGGTTGTAAGATTTAAATGAATATGTATTTGATACTCGCGATGTTAAGTAATAAAATTTATAAAAACTGATCACACCAAAAACTAACAAATATCACGATTTTAAAGGCAAGTGCACCTATCAAACAGTAGTATAGTTTAGCGGCAAGACCGAGTTATTGTACCCAAAGGAACCAAAAGTACTAATACTTACTTCCTTTCTATTATCTAGCCTAAAAATAAAAGAGGATTGGTTGAAACTAATTCTAAAACTAACTAAAAGTGCACAAAAAGTAAATTGGGGAAAACTTTAGGGAAAAGCTGATTGATATGAGCAATACTTAAGGGAGAATCCACCTAGACTTCACTTGTTATTAATTTCTTGAACTAGATGATTTCTTCACTTGACTTGATCCGTAGAGATCCCTAACTTATGTTAATACCTCCGTCGAGGATAAGAACAACTAATCCTAGGTGGTTAATTAAAGTTTTCTTATTAATTAATACCCCTAGGTTGCATTAATTCGATCTATGGATCCCCCTATTAGGTTTGACCCTAATCCGGCAGATTTATGTCACCCTATGTCTAGGGTTGCATGCAACTCCGCTTAATTATGGTAGATCTACTCTTAAAACAGAGACTTTTGCTCCTCTGCCTAAGCACATCAAGTTCTTGAAGTAATACTTAGGATTATTAAATCAAGAATGAAGAACACATAATTAAGAACAATTCAAGTATTTATCAAATAATTCAAGAATAAATAATAACAAGATCTGTATTAGGTTTCATTCCCCTCAAGTATTTGAGGGATTTAGTTCATAACTAATAAAGAAAACATCTCAGAAGAAAATAAGATAATAAAACATAAAGAACCCAAAAACCCCTGAAGGAATTTAGGGAGATCCTCTGTCTTGATGTAGAATTCTGGCTTCTGGGATGAATCAATCGGCTTCCCTTGGAGTAATTCCTTGCTTTCACTTCTTGTGTTGGCAGAATTATGGCGCTCTTTCTTCAGAGAAAAGAGTATATTCTAGAGTTGCCTCCTGGGGTCTTTATATAGAGTTTAGAATGGCTTTATTAGCCCCTAAGTATCCAAATCCGAGTGAAATTGCACTTCATCATGACAGGGACACGCCCGTGTGCCACGCCGTGTGGTTTCGATAAGGGTCATGTGCGAGCCTGTTGATATTGGCACGGCCGTGTAGCTTGGACGTGCTTGTCGAGGGCTGGACCGTGTGGTCTTCGTATGGCACGGCCGTGTGCCACGGCCGTGTGGTGACTTCTTCGGTCGTGTCGTGACTTCTTGGGCCGTGTCGTTTTCACACTTTAGCCTATTTTCCTTATTTTTGGTCCATTTTTCGTTCTTTTCTCTTCCCTATGCTCTCCTGGGTATAAGATATGAAAAAGAAAGATTAAGAGCATCAATTCTTACAAAATTAATGATAATCCATCCGAAAATTAGGCTAAACATGAGGTAAAAATATGTATAATTTATAGTTTATCAAATACCCCCATACTTAAGCCTTTGCTTGTCCTCAAGCAAAATCTCAATCCCTAATCAAGAATCGTTCCTCTTAACTTACAATCGCTATTAATAATGTTTCAAACTAATCCGCAGGTAATCATACAGTGATAATTCAATCAGAAGAACATTAAAGATTCAATTACTTTAAGTTGAGAATTTTATCATTGAAACATAAGTTTTCTCCCTTCTCCTAAGTAATTATCTCTCCATCTTAATTAACAGGAGTTGACATCCTCACTAAAGATTCACTCTATCCACTCAAAGTGTTTAGGGTTCGAGAATTTAATACTCTCTAGTCAACCTGAAAAATTATTACCATAGGCTTGCTAGAAAATCGGATCTCCACCACTGTAGATTGATATGACACATCGATCAAAAGGTCTTTTAATGGTTGTAACGGGGCTTGGTTAAGGGTATTGTCATAAGCTGAAAGGAAAGGTTAGAATCGAGATTGAACTGAAAAATTATCTAGCTAGAAAAATCTCTATCACTGGAACATATTTCTCGAGCTAATTCTTATAATAACATCATTTCTGCCTTGGTAGCCTTAAAATAGAAATATGCAAAAACTATTTGAACTATTACAAATTACAACTGAATTAATACATAAGTTTTTTTTTTTTTAAGAACAATTCAAATACAATAAATTGGATAAAATTTTACATTCTGGAAAAGAGAATAAAGCTAGATGAAAATTTCAACTCAAATCTTGACAAAAATAGGGGTCAAAATAATTGAATGGAATTTAACAAAAAATGGTTGAAGGGTTAATATTAGAGGTAAGTCAAAGATAAGGTTGTTAGGCTCAATGGGGTTCACTAGGGGTTACTTTATGGAGGTAGGCTTTTGTGGAGTAAGTGGGTTAAATCCTAGGTGCCTTTATCATTTCAGTGTATCAAATCAATGATGTGGTCTCGACATGTATAATCAAAGCAAGTTCTAGAATAACAAATCAGTATTGACTCATTCAAAGCAATAACAAAAGTGAGCACGAAAGAATGTAACAAAAAGATCAAAAATCTCACAAGAATTATGGCTTTTGAAGTCAATCCTGCGAATTTCAAATCTCAAGATAGTACTTAGAATTAAGGAAAATAACTTATGAAAAAAAATTTTGGGGTTCTCAAAAATTTCAACTTATCATGCTTGATTCCCTAGTGTTTTAAGTTTGAATAATCAAAGTACAAGTACCTATGTCTTAATTCTCACATATCAATAAAAATCATAATTCAATCAGAATTAATTCCTAATAGGAGATTGAAGATAATGCAAAGAGTGAAAGTGAGAATTTGAGAACAATGCAAAATGTTAGAAAAGTTCAGGGATTTCAAAGAGAGTGTAAAGACTGAAAATAGATTCCCCCCCACGCTTAAGATGTACATTGCCCTCAATGTACAAAGATAACATTAGTAGCAATAACAGCACAAGATCATAAGATAGAGAAAGGTATAAAACTCCCTGCTTTGGATGGATTAGTGAAACAGAGATTGGAAGAGTTGGCAGTTGTGGCAAGGTGTTCCCATTTTCGTAGAGATTTGAGCTGTAAAGCTCCTTTGAAACTGCGAAAGTATTTATTAGTCGTGGGAAATTTGGATTAAGAGAGATTACTAGTTAGGGGTTGGCTGATATGAAAAATAGAAAAATAAATAAAATAAAATAAAGCAAAATACTAAAGACACTAATATTCAAATAATGAAAAAGAAAAAGAAAAAAATAACTAAATATAAAAAGAAATGTAAAGGAAAAGAAAATAAAGAAGAAAAAGTTAGAAGGTGAAAATAGAGATCAATGTTAAAATAAAAATAAAAATAAACATAAAGTTAAGAGGAATAGACGTCTTTAATCCTCAGATGGATCACGCGGTGGCGGTGGTGAAGTGATGTGTAGGTGCTGGCATATCTACTGTAGTGTGTGCCATTGATGTGATCGAAGTGCTGGAAGCATTGCTGCTCGAATCGGTCTAGGCACTCAGATATGTCAGCATAGGTGGCTGCTGCATGAGATGGGTGGCGAGGGGGCGGTGGCTCGGCTGGTGCATCCTCCTTCGGGGGTGGGACATCGTCAGGAATGTCCTCTGGCTCCTCGCTCTCCTGAATAAGACGGAACTGTAAGGGGGTGCCTCCTGGCCTCCACTCGATCATCCTCATATGTAACATGGTCTGGATACCCTGTGGGGACATCTGGCCCACCAAAGTGTATGAGGATGTCTGAACCGCGGTATTGAGGAGGCCGAAGTGACGGGCCAAGCGTGTGATGTAGGGCCCCATGGATAAGACGCCTTTGTGGTGCCTCTCTGTCTGATGCTGCATGGCATGCGCGATAAAATATGCCAAGTCGATGACATGTCCGTTAGCCATGCACCATAGGAAGTAGACGTCGTGAGTGTTGATGACGCCTGTGCTCTCCTGTCTACTTGTCAAAGTGTGAGCAAGGAGAGCATGAATGTACCTCAGAGATGGAACGAGGACGGTTGCCTTGCTGACACTGGGATTATAGATTTGACGTCCTGGAGAGATCTCGTGCCAACAATCAACGGGCCGGATATGGATGCGATGAGAAAGGTTGGGGAAGTCTTCGTCTGCCATGAATTGCTCTGTGTAGAGCCCAAGTGTTGAACCAAACTCTGGCACGCTGAGGTGTCATATGAGGCCTCCAAGATGAAACTGGATCGTGCCCGAGTCATCGAATCGTCTCATGACGGTTTGGAAATGGAAGGTGGAGCAGAACTCTAAAGTGAGTTCTAAGTAGGTGGGCTCGATAATTTGGAAGAACTCCTCCCATGGCTCGGTCATTAATAGGGCCCGAACATCGTCCACTAGGTGTATCTGCTCGAGGTCGGCCCAATCTATGCATCGGTCGGTGGATATAGTACGAGCTCGGAGTATTTCATATCGCTCCTCCTGGGAGGCTTGCGAAAAATGGAGGAATAGATGGCAGTTCTCAGAGGTAGGTCGTGATGATGAACTACCCGGCCCCTTTCATTTCTTTGAAGCGGGAACGGCAGCTTTCTTACAGTGCGATGACATGTTACCTAGAATAAAGTTAGAATTATTAGTTCTAAAAATCAAAGTTAAATTGCAAACTCTAGTAAAATTAAATGTGTAAATTAAAACGACAATGTGCCTTAAAAAAATAAAATGGGGACTAACCAAAATAGTAAATAAAATTCATTCTAAGTGGTAGCAAGAACGAACAATATGGGTATGTATTTATACTAAATGTATGAGATAAATGGCAAGCAATTGACTACTTAAATGGCATGCAATCCTAATATGTTCTCTAACATTCTAGATTATTCATCCTAATGTAACAAATTCTATTGCTTGAAAGTAAAATTTAACCAAATAAAAATGAAATATAAATAAATAAAATGAGAAAAATGAGAAAATAGAACCAAATATAGAGTTGCACGGTTGTGGGTTGATGTCGAACGGTTGTGTGGGTGAGGTTGCACGGGTGTGTGTCGGCTGTGTATGAGCGTGGTGGTGGTTTTAAGGCCAGCAGCGACGTTTATGGTGGTTGTAGAGAGGAGATTTTAGGGTTTAAGTGAAAAAAAGAATGAATAGTGGCTTCCTATTTATAGTTTTTGGGTCACACGGGCATGTTGCACACCTGTGTGAATCGAAATTCGGTGGTTTTGGCGTGCCTGGTTCGAAGTACACGCTCGTGTTGCTATTTTACACGGCCGTTTGCGATCGTGTTCGCTTTTCACACGGTCGTGTGATAAGTTCCAAGGCCGTTTGCGATCGGTTTCATTCTTCACATGGCCGTGTAGAAGAGCACACGGCCATTTCCAAATTGACAGTGTTGGCCACGGTTTGGGGACACGGGCGTGGGATTTGAGCAAACCCATGTTGAAGTTGAAGGGTTGCCACAGCTATGTCGCACAGCCGTGGGGATTTGTCGACAGCCCGTGTTTTGGGAAAAATTTTCACTCTATTTGTGCACGTCCTCAGTGCATGACCGTGTCTCTGCTTTAAATGTTCACACGGCCTGAGGCACGCCCGTGTGCAAGCCGTGTGGTCCTAAATTTCTTCATTTAAAAAGGGTTAATCAATGCATGAAAAATACTAAAATTTTTAAAGAAAGAAAAGTTACTAAGTTAGTGCTTGGGTTGCCTCCCGAGAAGCGCTTATTTAGAGTCTAAGCTTGACTCTACCTGGATGTGTCTCGAAGGGATTTTGTGGAGCTGAAGCTCATCCCTGTAATCTTTGAAATTCTCACCTCTGTAGTGTTTAAGCCTATGTCCGTTTACCTTCAACGTACCATAGTTGGGGTGAGTTACTTCAATTGTGCCGTATGGAAAGATAGTTTGAACAGTGAATGGCCCTGACCACCTTAACTTGAGTTTCCCAGGAAATAGTCTCAGCTTTGAGTTGTAGAGTAAGACAAGATCACCTGTTTTGAACTGCTTAGATTGTTTCAGTTGTTTGTCATGACGTCGCTTCATGGCTTCCTTATATAGTCGTGAGCTCTCGTATGCATTGCAACACCATTCATTGAGTTCATTTAACTGCATTAATCTCTTCTCACCTACAAGCTTAAAATCAAGGTTTAAAAATTTGATAGCCCAAAATACTTTATATTCAAGTTCAAATGGCAAATGACAACTTTTTCCATAGACAAGCTTATAAGGAGATGTACCTATGGGTGTTTTAAAAGCAGTTCTATAAGCCCATAAAGCATCGTCTATTTTCCTTGACCAATCCTTTCTATTTGTTTCTATTGTTTTCCCTAGGATGCGTTTTAGTTCCCTATTTGTCACTTCGACTTGGCCACTAGTTTGTGGGTGATAAGAGGTAACTGTTCTATGGTGTACTCCATACCTTTTTAAGACTTTTTCAAACTGGGCATTGTAAAAATGTGTGCCCCTATCCCTAATAATTATCCTAGGTGTTCCAAATCGAGAGAAAAGTTTCTTCAAAAATCGTACTACCATTCTAGCATCATTAGTAGGTAAGGCTTGGGCTTCCACCAATTTTGACGTATAATCTACCGCTACTAGGATGTACTTATTCCCAAATGAAGTAGGGAATGGACCCATGAAATCAATACCCCATACATCAAATATTTCGCATGAAAGTATATAGTTCTGAGGCATTTCATTATGTTGAGAAATATTACCTGTTCGCTGACATTTATCACAAGAGGTCACATACCTGTTGGCATCCTTGAAAAGTGTAGGCCAGTAAAAGCCTGATTTGAGCATCTTATGAGTAGTTTTAGCTCCACTATGATGTCCTCCTGTGGGTCCTGAATGGCAGTGATTTAAAATCTGGTATGCTTCTGTTTCAGTAACGCATCTTTGAATAACCTGATTTGCACAAATTCAAAAAAGAAAAGGATCCTCCCAAAAGTATTTTTCACATCAGCGAATAATCGCTTCTTTTGCTGATGGGTCAGCCCTTTTAGGGTTATGTTAGCAGCTAAATAATTTGCAAAATCAGCAAACCAAGGAACTGTTGCATCTGCTAAGGATAGGAGTTGTTCTTCAGGAAATAAGTCATTTATTTTGTCGAGGTACTTGGGTTGCGTGTTTTCTAATCTTGAAAGGTGATCTGCTACCAGGTTTTTAGCTCCCTTCTTGTCCTTTATTTCTAAATCGAACTCCTGTAACAATAGAATCCATCTTATTAATCGAAGTTTTGCATCAGTTTTAGTTAAAAGGTATCGAAGAGCAGAATAGTCAGTATAAACAATGACTTTTGGCAAAATTAAATAAGATCTGAATTTATCAAATGCGAAAATAACAGCTAGCAATTCTTTTTCTGTGGTAGTATAATTTGCTTGAGCGGCTGTCAAAGTTCTGCTAGCATAATAGATCGGTTGAAAGTGCTTGTCTCTTCATTGTCCCAAAACTGTACCTACTGCAAAATCACTTGCATCTCACATTAGTTCAAAAGGTAGATTCCAATCAGGCAAAATCATGATCGGGGCATTGACTAACTTTTCTTTAAGAGCGTTAAAAGAGTCTAAACATTCTTGGTCAAAGTTGAAAAGCACGTCTTTTTCTAGCAACTTTGTTAAAGGCTTAGCTATTTTAGAAAAATCTTTAATAAATCTACGATAAAAACCGGCATGTCCTAAAAAGCTTCTTATAGCCTTAACTGAATTAGGGGAGGTAACTTTTCAATGGTTTCAATTTTTGCTTTATCTACCTCTATCCCTTTACTAAAAATTTTATGTCCTAATACAATACCCTCTTGAACCATAAAGTGGCATTTTTCCCAGTTTAGCACTAAATTTGTCTTTTCACATCTTATCAAAACACGTTTTAGATTATTAAGACGAAGTTGGAAAGAATTACCGAAAACTGAAAAATCATCCATAAATACCTCCATGATGTCTTCCACGAATTCATTGAAGATAGCTAACATGCATCGTTGAAAAGTAGCTGGGGCGTTACATAAACCAAAAGGCATTCTAAGATAAGCAAACGTACCGTATGGGTATGTGAATGTCATTTTCTCGTGATCTTCTGGAGCTATCGGGATTTGGAAGTAACTAGAGATGCCATCTAGGAAACAATAATACATGTGACCTGATAATCTTTCCAACATCTGATCAATAAAAGGTAAGGGAAAATGATCTTTTCGAGTGGCGTCATTCAGCTTCCTATAATCAATGCAAACTCTCCATCCAGTGACTGTTCTTGTAGGTATTGACTCTTTTTTGTCATTAGACACCACAGTCATGCCTCTCTTTTTAGGAACAACCTGCACAAGACTTACCCAAGAACTGTCAGAAATAGGATAAATAATGCCTACATCTAGAAGTTTAATTACCTCAGCTTTTACGACTTCCTTCATGTTGGGATTCAATCGTCTCTGAGCTTGCACTGATGGTTTAAATTCATCTTCCATTAAAATTTTGTAGGTGCAGAAGGACGGATTAATTCCCTTAATATCTGAAATTTTCCAAGCTATAGCATGCTTGTGTTCCCTTAACACATAGAGTAGTTCCTCTTTTTCTGCAATGCTCAAATCTGATGCGATAATGACTGGTAGAGTTGAATCTTCCCCTAAAAAGGCATATTCTAAATGATCTGGTAGTTGCTTCAACTCTAATTTAGGGGGTTCATCAATGGAAGGTTTCTGTCTCAACTCATCATCCATCTTTATACTTTCATAACTTATGTGTCTTGTGATGATTTCATTAGAATCTAACTCCTTTCTTACTTTCTCAATTTCAGTGGTAACTTCGTCTTCTTCCCACTTTGAACAAGACGCAGTTCCAACGTGTCTGCGATAGAAAGTTCTTGAAACTTCTCTTGAACAAAGTAATCAACAATATCAACAAAATAACAGGAATCATTTTGTTCTTTAGAAAATTTCATAGCATCATAGATTTTAAAAACGACTTCTTCCTCACCAACTCTGAGTACTAATTTACCATCCCCTACATCAATAACAGCTCTAGCAGTGGCTAAGAATGGACGTCCTAAAATTAAAGGTACCTCAATGTCCTCATCCATATCAAGCACAACAAAATCAACAGGGAATATAAATTTATCTACCTTTACTAGTACATCTTCTATGATTCCCCTAGGATATTTAACATATCTATCAGCTAGTTGAATACTCATCCTAGTGGGCTTTGGTTCCCCTAGACCTAATTGCTTGAACATTTTGTAAGGTATGAGATTAATCCTAGCACCTAAATTGGCTAAGGCTTTATCAATAAGTAAACTACCAATTAAACAAGGAATAGTAAAACTTCCTGGATCTTTCAGTTTTACCGGTAGTTTATTTTGGAGAATAGCTGAGCATTCTTCGTTGAGTTCCACTGTGGCTAATTCTTCCAACTTCCTTTTATTTGTCAGAAGTTCTTTAAGGAACTTCGCGTACTTCGGCATCTACGAAATTACTTCAACAAAAGGTAAGTTAATGTGTAATTGTTTAAAAAGTTCAAGAAATTTACCGAATTGAGCGTCTGTACGGTCTTTCTTCAACTTTGCCGGATATGGAATGGGCGGTTTGTATTCCTTGAGTGTTGGTGGAGTGTTTTCCTTGGATTTTTCTGCCTTGTCTCCTGAAGATTTTGGAGTAGATTTCTTTTCTAGTTCAGCAAGTACTTTTCCATCTCTTAGGGTAATTGCTTTGACATGTTCTCTGGGATTTGGCTCAGTATTACTTGGTAGTCCACCTTGTGGTCTTTCTGAAATTAATTTGGCAAGCTGACCGATTTGATTCTCAAGCCCTTGAATTGATGCTTGCTGGTTTTTTAATGCTGTTTCAGTGTTTTGGAAACGGGTTTCTGATGCAGCCATAAATTTGGTGAACATCTCTTCAAGATTCAGCTTTTTCTTTTGTTGTGGTGGTGGCTGCTGAAATCCCGGAGGAGGTCATTGTCTTTGATTTCCTTGTCCTCCCCATGAAAAATTGGGGTGATTTCTCCAACCTGCATTGTAAGTATTACTATAAGGGTTATTTTGAGGTCTAGAATTGTTACCCATATAGTTGGCTTGCTCAGTTTCCATGCTGTGTCTAGAGGATGAGTAGTCTGGATTGAACATATTTACTGGAGGTGTGTCACACTGCATCACTAGCTGTGCCTGCGTAGAACCAACAAAATGATCAAACTTTTTATTTAAAAGTTCTACCTAATTAGTAAGCATAGTGACAGCATCAATATTATAAACTCCTGCGGCTTTTTTCGGCTTTGTCCTCATAACTTGCCACTGATAGTTATTCAGTGACATCTCTTCTATAAACTCATAAGCTGCTTCGGGTGTTTTATTGTTGATTGTTCCTCCTGCGGCTGCGTCGATCATTTGCCTTGTTGATGGATTCAAACCGTTGTGAAAGGTTTGAACTTGTAGCCATAAAGGTATGCCATGATGAGGGCATCTTCTCAAAAGATCTTTGTATCTCTCCCAGGCATCGTAGACTGTTTCTAAATCCATCTGCACAAAAGAAGAGATATCGTTTCGTAATTTAGCCGTTTTAGCTGGAGGAAAATATTTAAGTAAAAATTTTTGGGTCATCTGTTCCCATGTGGTGATTAAGCCTCGTGGTAAAGAGTTTAACCACTATTTGGCTTTGTTTCTCGAAGAGAATGGAAATAGACTTAGACGAATGGCATCATCAGAAACGCCATTAATTTTAAAGGTATCACAGAGCTCCAAAAAATTGGCTATGTGTGAATTTAGATCTTCATCCTGTAAACCATCAAACTGCACCAATTGCTGTATCATCTGAATAGTGTTTGGCTTTAATTCAAAATTATTAGCAGCAATAGTAGGTCTAAGAATGCTAGTTTGGGTACCAACCAAACTAGGCTTAGCATAATCATACATAGTGCGAGGAGATTGTTCTTGATTTGCAGGTGGCGCAACTATTGCGGGAGGTGGTGGAATGTTTTGATTTGCTTCCATCTCTTCTGTAGGTTCTGGCCTTTGTTCTTGATCTTGTTCTGGATACTGTAGGCTTCGTCTGATCTCTCTGCGAGTTCTGCAAACTGTCGCTTCTAAATCTTCATCAAAAAGCAATGGTCCTGCTGGGTTGTTTCTAGTCATAAACTAGAAATACCTAGAAGGAAAAAGCAAAGAAAAATAGAATAAAATAAAAGAAAAGAAAAATAATAAAATAAAAATAAATAAAAACTGAAAATAGATAAATATAGTAATGGCTAAAGTAATAGAAATCGAGTTTTCTTAATATTTTAGCTCCCCGACAACGGCGCCAAAAACTTGATACTCGCGATATTAAGTAATAAAATTTATAAAAACTGATCACACCAAAAACTAACTAATATCACGATTTTAAAGGCAAGCGCACCTATCGAATAGTAGTATAGTTTAGCGGTAAGACCGAGTTATCGTACCCAAGGGAACCAAAAGTACTAATACTTACTTCCTTTCTATTATCTAGCCTAAAAATAAAAGAGGATTGGTTGAAACTAATTCTAAAACTAACTAAAAGTGCACAAAAAGTAAATTGGGGAAAGCTTTCGGGAAAAGCTGATTGATATGAGCAATACTTAAGGGAGAATCCACCTAGACTTCACTTGTTATTAACTTCTTGAACTAGATGATTTCTTCACTTGACTTGATCCGTAGAGATCCCTAACTTATGTTAATACCTCCGTTAAGGATAAGAACAACTAATCCTAGGTGGTTAATTAAAGTTTTCTTATTACTTAACGCCCCTAGGTTGCATTAATTTGATCTATGGATCCCCCTATTAGGTTTGACCCTAATCCGGCAGATATATGTCGCCCTATGTCTAGGGTTGCATGCAGCTCCACTTAATTATGGTAGATCCACTCTTAAAACAGGGACTTTTCCTCCTCTGCCTAAGCACATCAAGTTCTTGAAGTAATACCTAGGATTATTAAATCAAGAATGAAGAACACATAATTAAGAACAATTCAAGTATTTATCAAATAATTTAAGAATAAATAATAACAAGATCTATCTTAAGTTTCATCCTCCTCAAGTATTTGAAGGATTTAGTTCATAACTAATAAAGAAAACATCTCAGAAGAAAATAAGATAACAAAACATAAAGGACCCAAAAACTCCTGAAGGAATTTAAGGAGATCCTCTGTCTTGATGTAGAATTCTGGCTTCTGGATGAATCAATCGGCTTCCCTTGGAGTAATTCCTTGCTTTCACTCCTTGTGTTGGCAGAATTATGGCGCTCTTTCTTCAGAGAAAAGAGTATATTCTAGAGTTGCCTCCTAGGGTCTTTATATAGAGTTTAGAATGGTTTTCTTAGCCTCTAAGTATCCAAATCCGAGTGAAATTGCACTTCCTCACGACAGGGACACGCCCGTGTACCACGCCCGTATGGTTTCGATAAGGACCGTGTGCGGGCCTGTTGATATTGGCACGGCCGTGTAGCTTGGTCGTGCTTGTCGGGGGCTGGACTGTGTGGTCTTCGTGTGGCACGGTCGTGTGCCACGGCCGTGTGGTGACTTCTTGGGCCGTGTTGTTTTCACACTTTGGCCTATTTTCCTCGTTTTTGGTCCATTTTCCGTTCTTTTCTCTTCCCTATGCTCTCCTGGGTATAAGATATGAAAAAGAAAGATTAAGAGCATCAATTCTCACAAAATTAATGATAATCCATCCGGAAATTAGGCTAAACATGAGGTAAAAATATGTATAATTTATCGTTTATCAGTATTAAAGCTTGATGTGTTGGTTATATTAAATCATGTATAATGCATATTTTGCTTAATTTGGTTGATTGGTTGGGCTATATTGGTATACTAATGTGTTTATGTGCAGGTTGGTGGTGTAAGGGTGAGAAAGTGGCCTTAAATGGCCTATTTTCGTCTACACGGGTAGACACACTGGCATGTGTCTTGGCCGAGTGTGACACACGGCCTAGTGCATGGGCATGTGTTCTAGCCATGTGTCCCCTGTACCCTATATTTGAGAAACAAAATGCTCAAAATTGAGTATATGGACAAAGACACGGGCATGTGTCTTAGTCGTGTAAGGCTCACGGCCTGGAAGCACAGGCGTGTGATATGACCGTGTGAAACCTGCACCTACTTTCGACAATTAAATTAACCACACGAGCTAGAAACATAGACGTGTGTCTTGGCCATGTGAACCTATTTTCTTCATGAGTTGCAAGCCAAAGAGTTACATGGGTTAGGGACATGGCCTGACCACACGGGCGTGTGACTCAATTTTTGAAATGTTGCAAAAAATTTCCTAAGATTACGATTTAGTCTTGATTCGATTTTAATGCATGTTTTGGGCTTTGAGGGCCCATGTAAGGGATTTTATGACTAATTTGGTTAAAGAGAATAGTAATTGCCTCGGTTTATCTGAAAATATTCTATAAGCTCTCGTAATGCCTTGTAACCTTATTCCGGCAATGGAAATGGTTTAGGGGTGTTACAGAAGTTGAGATTCAACCCGACATGACCAAATTGCATGGTTTGTGTTATGATAAAAATGTTATATGAAAATTTATTTTAATATTATTGCATGGTTTGTGTTATGATAGAAATGTTATATGAAAATTTTGATAAGAAAATTTTACCGATTATGTGTTTAATTAAGGAAATGACCAAATTGCATAAAATGCAAAAAATGGATTCTAGTAGTTATAAGTATTAAACAGCTATGAAATACAAAATAAGAGGTCCTTATATGGTAATTAGACCATTAAGAAAAAGTTTGTAAAAATTTATGGTGAATCATCCATGGAAATTTAAGAAAAAAAAAGGACTAAATTGGAAATTAAATTAATAAAAGATGATAAATGATTAATTAGAGAAAATATCATCTTATTTCATCTTCTTCCCCAAATATTTTCTATGGAAACTCTAGGAAGGAGAAAGCAAGCTTTCTTGGCTTAATTAGGTAAGTAATCTTGTCATGTTTTTAGTAATTTATATATTTTTAAGATCAGGATAGTTTAATCTTTCTATTTTTGGGATTAATTTGAAAAGATATCAAAGTATAGAAGTTGTGTCATGGATGAATATACTGAAAATTTGAAATTTATGGTAGAAAATGAAAGGTTGTTTGTAGCACCCCAAACCCGGCCTAGACGTTATGCCCAAATCTGGCAATGTCACATGAGCATGTTTTTAAAAATGCCTCGATACTTCAAGACTCGTTCCAGTTATTATCTTTAATTTAAGTCAAAAAACCATGAATTAATCGATTTGCTTAAAACCATTTCTTTAACGTGAAAGCTTTGACAACAGATGTTTTTGCTATCGTCTTTATTTAGAAAAAGAAGTTTAGTTTAGGAAAAACCGTTCTTGGTTGCGTTGCAGTTTGTAAATCCAAAATAACAGACCAAAGTTCGAAATTACATCAAATACTCCCAAACTATAATATTAAAAGTAGTAAAAACGTAAAAACCCATAAAGCTGAAGTAAATGTAGTAGTGGTCACTATCAAGTCCCCTGCTGTACGATCCGTCTACTCTTGAGGATTACTTGAACAGATAAAACAGAAAAAGGGGTGAGTTTTCGCAAACTCAGTGTGTAAATCCCCGCAGAGAGCATGCATACAAATCACGTAACAGATATCATAAATATACAGTATGGTCGAAGCCCTTTAGGGCCTTAGCCCACTCAAATGTGGAATCAGAAATATAATAGGGCTCTTAAGCCCAATTAGATACAAATTACAGAACAGATCAGATATACAGTGTCATGCCCACCAACCCTGCACACCAACTCCGTCCAACCCAACATACCATGTGGAGATAAAATCGACCCACCTAGCCCAACACACCAAATAGAGGGATAAAATCGACCCTCCGTCCCTACACACTACATAGTATCGAAATGCGGCACATATCATAAATATGCAGCTTAGCTGCCAAAAAAACAGGCTTATTAAGCCTTTTAGATACTTCCTTCAGCTTCATCAATCCCACCCCAATGTAATGCATCATACAAATATGGCATGCTAATATGCAGATTAATAGTTCGTATAATTAGACAAATACACATGCTTATAGTAACATGCTAACACATACATCACAATATCATATTACAGAATAGTGGTCTAAGATAACCTTACCGACCCTACGACAGGTTACAGTCGACTTGGGAGATCGAAGCAACCTTACCGTACATTTCAAAAAACATGGGCTCACACATCTATGTGGCCTACCCATGTAGGCCCACACGCTTGTGTGGCCCACATGGCCTAAATTGGCCTTGGCTGTGTGGATCACACAGCATGGCCCAGAATCCTACACGCCCCTAGTTCGTTGTCCACACAGTCGTGTACTGCCACATGGCCTACCACACGAGCAATCCACACGCCTGTGTGGCATCGACAGAATACTTTTCGGCTTTCACTGAGTCTCATTTTCTGTGCAATTGGAGTACACACCTGATCTTGATACGCTACTAAAGCACTCCTAAGCACTCAAAAGCCTGCAAATTAGTATATACAGTCTTGATTTAGCAACTTAGATATTAAACTAACAAACTTGTCATTAAGGAATTACCCGAAATCTAACTTACCGCTCGCAAAGAACCCTTGCAATAACTTCCTAAAACAACAAATGAATCCACTACCTAAAGACCTTCGCCTAACCAACAATTCTAGAAAAAGATTTAGGTTCCCTTTCAATCGATACACAAATACTAAAGATGGAAAAGAACTACCTTAACGAACTTATTCAACAAAATGACACAAATGGAGGAAGAAGTACTATTGTCGATCAGAAAGAAGCACAAAGAATGGTGAAGGAAAGGATTTCGACTGGGGAAAGGAAGAATGATGGCAGAATTTTCTTGCTAGGAGAGGGAGAGACTGAAAATTTCTAAAATAAACTTGCCAAATGAAAATGAACTTCTAAGACCCTTAATTCCCTCCTACATTAACTCCCACATTCCCCTACTACTCAGTCTTTCATTTGAACTCAAATACCCACACAGTACTAGCACAAAAATAATGCCTCAGTACAGACTCGAACCCAATACCTCCCTTACTCCAACACTCCTTCTAACCACCAGACCAACAGGCGCATTCTGTTAAGCTTTTACAAATAAATTCTTAAAAGCATGTTAACCAAAGGTAAGGCTTTATTCAATAAAAGACCAAAATTTACCCAAACTAAGGCTTGAACCTTGGACCTCCCCAACACACTCAAAACACTTAACCACTGAAGCAGACAGATAGTTTGTCAAATTAATTCTAGAAACATATACAGATATTTTTACACTACAAATTCACAAAAATCCAAAATTAAAAAAATTTGGGGTGTTACATTGTTAATAGATAAACAACTTTTACAAAGAGAATTTTGGTGAAAACATGATTTAGGGACTAAATTGAAAAGTTGTAAAACACATGGAAAAATTTTGATTTTTGTGAAATTCACGGGGCTGTTATTGTGATATATAGAACTCGGCTAGGCTTGGAATAAGAACTAAATTACAAGAATTTCATTTTCCGAGCTTAGGGATGAATTTGGAATTTGTGAAAAGTTTAGGGGCAAAATGGTAATTTTTCCTAGAATATAAATTGAACTCAATTGAATATGAAATGTGTTAAATTGATTATTAAATTTATTTATATAAATCTGAATAACTCAAATTCGAAGCTAGACCGAGGAAAAGAAAAAGTTTCGAATTAGTAGACTTACACATGAATAAGTGTTGAGGTAAGTTCGCGTAACTTAATTAAGCATATGCATATGTTTGAATTGATGTCGTACTTGGATTGAATGTGGTATAAGTTTATGTGAAACATATGAATGTTATAAATGTAAGAAATTACCACATGCTCGGAAATGTTAATAAAAGGGTTAAGTTTCGTTTGAATATAAAAATTCGATTAATGTGGTCCTGCATATATTGCGGACGGCATTTAGCTTAGATGAGTAATACCTAATATAGCCTCTCGAGCATCCTATTAATAGTTCCTACGAGCAACCTGATTGGTAGTGAACTTGCACGCGTTGCACACTACCGTAGCTCTTTGTGAGTATCCTGATATGATTCAATAGGTTGTGTTTCGGCATGTGTTGCGAACCCAAACGTAGCTCTTTATAAGCGTCCTGATATAGCTTGCTTGAACTCTTGGGATATGGCTATCCTATGCTCCTGTTACATGGCTCATTGAGAGCAATCCTAATAAGCTCTTTGAGAGTTTTCTGATTAAAAGTTCTTTGTGAACTTCCTAAGTTGTGGCTCTAATGAGCACTCCTGAGATTTAGCCCGGATGAGCATTCTGATACATGGCTCTTAAGAGCATCCTGATAAGTGGCACGAAAGTGTACCCTCTGATCATGTGCCCTAATGGGTACCCCTGGAAATGAATTGACAGATTTCTAAATTGTACACCTTAAGTGTACTACCAGAGTATCCATCGATATTTCAGAAATTCAACGAGCAATACCTTTGACATGAGAAATTGTGAGATCAAAATAAAGATGTATTAAATGTAAATGGAATACATAAAAGTTGTGGCATGATGAGCTCATTTATGCATATTTGATATACATATGAATTACATGACTAACTTGTTTGATTGAGTGTATGTGTTTAGGCAATTTGCTAAATTTGTGGGAAGCATGTTATTTTATGCTAAATATTAATAAACATGATTGATAAGTTTAATTCCTGTTATATGAACTTACTAAGCATTAAAAGCTTACTAGATTCTCTTTTCCCTATTTTATACTGCTTGGAATCTCGTAAAGGTTAGAGATCGGTCGGAGTATCATCACACTATCCACCTGTTTATTTTGGTATAACTAGAAAACTTATTTTGGTATAATGGCATGTATAGGCTACTTTTACCAATGTTGGTATGTAAATGGTTGTAATATAGCCATTGGAATGGCTAATGATAATATATTTTGGTATATCTTGTTTAATATATAAGTATATGGTATGATTTGATTGAATTAGGGTAAAATATAAATCTTCACAAAAAGGCAAGATTATAAACATGAGTAAATACATCTGCGGATATATCATGTTAGATGGTAAGATTGGCTAGGTTATGATGCTTGAATTGGTTGATATATATTTGTAAGTTATTGGTGTAGGTTGATGACAAATTTGGGTGAAGAAATAAAGCTAGGAAATGGCTTTATTTTGTCCACATGGGTAGACACACGGGCGTGTGTCTTAACCGTGTGTGACATACGGCCTAGCACATGGGCTTGTGGTTTGGCCGTCCGTCCCCTGCATCCTAAAATTTGGAAATAGAATACTCAAAATTGAGCACACGGGTAGAGAAATAGGCGTGCGTCTCAGTCGTGTGAGGTACACGGCCTAGAATACGGGTGTGTGATATGGTCGTGTGAAACCTGCACCTAATTTTCAAAAATTGAATTAACCACTCGACTTAGTACACGGGCATGTGACTTGGCCGTGTGACTTCTATTACTACATGTTTTACATGTCAGAGAGTTACATAGGTTAGAGACACGGGCGTGTAAAGCCACACGGCGTGAGACATGTGCATGTCACTAAGTCATGTGAGTCACACAGCCTAACCACACGGGCATGTCCCTTACCACACGGGAGTGTCTGCCCTGCATCTAAGGAAAAATTTTGGAAATTTCAAGAAAAATTTTCTGAACTTCCGATTTAGTCCCGATCTATTTCTACTTTTTAAATTGGGCCTCGAGGGTCCAATCAATGGACAACATGATTAGTTTCGTATATGAATAGTAAGTGACCTAAACTAATTGTATTTGTTTTGTAAACTCTGGTAATGCTTTGTAACCCTGTTCCAACGACAAATACGGATTAAGAGTGTTACACAATTTAACCCCTTTAAAAAACATGCAGATTCTAGTTGTGGTTCGGGTTAGATCTCGGGTTTTGGCCCTAAAACGACGATGTTTTGGGGTCCTCTGAACTCTTCCAAAATGGCATCATTTTACACAGGCTATATAAGTTAAATTTTAACCAAAAAAATCATTTTAAACCCTTATTCAAAAAAAAAACTCTCCCCTTTCTTTCTCTTTGGGCACATCTAGGGCTGTTCAAGCGGTTAACCGACCCGAACTACCATTAACCGAATTAACTGACCCTTTTAAATCCTTAATCGTTAATTGAACTGATATTTTTTCAAAAAACATTAACCAAACCGAACTTTTTCGGTTAATTCGGTCGGTTAACCGAAATTTATATATATATTTTTATTTTTGGTTAAAACAAGTATAAAACATATTAAAAATTAACCGACTTAACCAACCGATTAATTTCTATTTCCAAAAAATTAATTGAACTGACCGAATGCTAATATATTATAATATTATTTATTAAATTCGGTTCATTCAATTAACCAATCGATTTTGAACCGAATTAACCTTTAACCGAACTTCTAACAAATTATTAACCAACCCCTGATAGAATTAATTTAGTTAACCGACCGATTAACCGAATTTGGTCGGTTAACCGAATTAATTCAGTTTTACCCAAAATTTGCACACCCCTAGGCACAGCCCAGATTCCGGCCATGGGTCGCCAGCCGTCTGTTGTCTCTGTCGGTCATCGACGACGGTGACCACTGTCTCCGATGGCCGAAAAATCACCCCAAAACCCATTTTGACCCCCTTTTTCACATAAAACCTGATTCAGAGCCAAAAAACTCAAACTAATGCCCAAAACTCCCGAAAAGGAAAGAAAACCCTTCGGTTTCCTTTTCTCTTTGGCAACCGAAGTAAGTAAAAACCTTCTCTTTTTTTGTTTTATGTTTTTTTATATATATGAAAAAATGATTTGAAAGAAAAAATAAATAAAAAGAATATCAATCACCTTTGAAATCTCGTGTTTTTGTTGTTAAAAATTTTTTGATTTCTTTTTTTTATTTCTTTCTCTATTTTTTTATTTCAAAAAAAGAAAACCTTCACAATTTGTTTCTTTCAGGCTTTTTTATAGTCGAAAGTTACACTATTTCTTTATTGTTCTTTTTATTGTTCTTTGCGTGCTTTTCTTCTTTCTTACACGGTGGTTGAGTCAATGGAGGCAAAGCAATAGGTGGTGCTGACGTGAGAAGAGCGACGGCGGCAGGCTAAAGGTTTAAGGTGTGGCAATTAAGGTTTCTTCTTCTTTTTTTTTTCTTTTTTTCTGAAAATAGTTTAGATTTTAGGCCATTTGGGCCATTAGGGTTTTCTAATATTCGGGCTTGTAATTTGGGCCTGCTGTTGTAAATGGACTTTTCATATTTGGACCCCTTTTTTAATTTATTTTTGGATCTTAGGCCGGATGAAATTAGACTATCCCAGTAAGTTTATATAGAACAAGAAGAATCTTATTTATTTAAATATTAATATATTATATATTATTTTTTTGGGCTCAAATGCTAAAACAACCTTTATAAAATAACTCTTAATAAAAACACTAAGTTGGGATCTTTATAGAAAATTAGCAATCAATTAAATTACTAAAACTAATTTTTCTGTGAATTATATAATGGCATATTAACTGATGACATGGCAGTTGATATGAGAAATGACGATATTGTAGAAGATTATAATTTTTTAATTGAATTTTTATTTTATTAGGATTTTTTAGCATTTGAGAAAAAAATATATAAGAAAATTTAAAAAATTCTTTAAAATACTAAAATAAAAATTCAAGTTCCCTAAGAATTTTTTTAAAATATAAATAAATAAAAATTCTGTAACGCCCCTAACCCCAATCCGTTACCGGAATAGAGTTACGGAGCATTACCGGAGTTACCGATTTATTTATCAAATATTTTATTTCATCTAACATTTATATTTGAAACCAATTAAAATTAAACATATTGTCCCTCAAATGTATTTATTCTTATTCTCGACATGTTTTACTTGGATTTATTATTCGTCTCAACATACTTAATTTATATATTATGCTTATAAGTAACATTTTCAATAATTTCACTATTTACTTATATGTGAACATTCAAGCTGTCCACCTGCGTCATAGTCACTAAATTATTTATATCTTGAGCTACAGAGCTCCAAATTAAGATCCGTTAATTTTCCCTGAAACTAGACTCATGTAACTTTCTACCATAAAATTTCCAGAATTTTTAGTCTTGTCAATTAATACAGTTTATTCCTCAAATTTACCCCTAATTCACCGTCTGACAGTTCCGACCCTTCTGTACTAAAATTCAATTATCTCATAGCTCAGGATTTGGATAATGTTCTCGTCTATTTCTCTTGAAACTAGACTCACCGAGGATTCTAAACATTTAAATTACAACTCATAACTATTTTTGTACAATTTTTAATGATTTTATCAAATCAGAACAGGGGATTTCGGAGTCATCCTGAACCAGTTTTACAAAAATACAAATATCTCAATCTACAGACTTTCTTTGCTTGTTCTGTTTCTTTTATCTAAAAATAGACTCAGCAAGCTTTAATTTCATATCTTATTCACCCTTTAATTCGGTTCCTACAATTTTTAGTGATTTTTCAAAGTTAAGCTTCTGTTGCTGTCCAAAACTGTTTCTTATAGCTTATTTTGCAATTAAGTCCTAACTAAGTTTACTTACATTTCTTATTCAATTCACACTTCTATTTGTAACCAAATTTTACCCAACTCAAGTTTAACTATTGAACTTTCATCATATTTTTCTAATTTCGAATTTTCTTCAATTAAGTCCCTACCATATAAAACTTATGAATTACTTTACAATTCAATCCTTATTTCATTCTTAACTTGAATTTCTATCAATTTAACCCTTAATTCATCATTTTATTCAACATTAACAATGTCTAATAATTAACTATCTTTCAAAATATTAACTTAACCTCATCAAAATCTTGTTCCAAGGCTTCTAAAACATCAAAATTAAGTAAAAAGGACTTAATTGACTTACCTATTTAAGCTTCAAGCATCAAACCCCCAATTTTTCCTTTTTTTCTTTCTTTTCTTTCTTTCTTTCCTTTCTCCCCTGTTTCACGTTTGCTCTCTGTTTCTTTCTTCTTGTTTTTTTTTTTTGTTTTTTTTCCTTTTCTTTTCTTTTATAACATACATATATATATTAATTTAAAATAATAATTGTTGTTATAAAAATCTATTTAATAACCAATATTTATTTTTCATTTGTACACATTTTTATTATTACACATGTCACAAATTTTTACCATACATTTGTCATGTTTTAGTTTATTTTATAAAATAATAATATTTAATATAAAACCATAATTAATAATACAAATAATAAATAATAAAATCTAAGAAAAATCTTAGATTTTTATCAACAATTGCCGCCTCATCAAATAAAAAATGGCATAATTGCCATTTTGGTCCTTTATAATTTCTATTAATGTTTAATTCAACTTTCACTCCTATTTCAATTTAGTCCTTTCTACTATTTATCTTAAATTAGGCTAAATTTATCTAATCAAAGCCTAATTAAACATATAATTAATTTCATAAATATTTTAATAAATATTTATGAGTCCGTTTACTGAAAACGGAGATCCAATAACTTATTTTTCGATACCTGTGCTTTTGAGGTCATTACAATTCTCCCCCCCTTTAAAGAAATTTCGTCCTCGAAATTTTTCTCCTGTTACAAGTTATTTGATCAAATCTTTCTTTCACTCTTTCAATCGAAGTCCTTAATATCCAATGATAACTCATATCAGAACTCTTTTCAGAACTTGATACTATACTTCATACCCAAATGTACTGAAATTTTCTCAAAATCACTGTATAACTTCGGATCATCATTCAAACCAATGAAGACTGGCACTCTGTATAAACTAATAATATCAGAAATACATTTCTCACAAGTCTATCAAGAGAGAAACTTATACGTATTGAGATAAAATGCCCAGACTGCTTCAAACATCAACAATAATTCTGATAACATCTATCTTTCATTCAACTCTATCCAACACTCAGATGTCCAACATCTTCGACCATATAGTGCTTCATACAGAGTCATTTGAATAGTTAATCAGAAACTATTATTATACACAACTCGGCCAATGATAAATAACATCCCAACCTGATCTGAAACCAATTGCACAAACTTATAGCATGTCTTCTAAAATCTGACTAATTCATTCCCAGATTATCCATCTGTCTATAGATGAAAAGCTGTATTGAAATTTAATTAAATACTCAATAATTCTCCCAACTATCTTTAGAACCTCGAAGTGAACCACAATTTCGATCAATAATTACCAATACTAGATTATCATATAATCTCACAATTTCCCGAATATACACCTCAACGAGTTTCTGAAGTAACTAATCAGTTCTGACCACTATATAATGAGCTAGCTTTATAAACTAATTAACTATCACTCATATACCGTTCAATTTATCCCAGAATCAAGAAGTGAACCATAGATCATAGATCTTTATCAGACATATCGAAAACTGACACTCCATATAGTTTGTCGATTTCATAACTTATATCTCATTTCCGTCCCAATATCTTTACTAGCTTTGATAATTCTGTAAGTGCCAGCAGCAGATATTCAATTGAAATTAATCCTTTATCAGACAATAGCAATCTAATTCACTTAATAACATATCACTGTAATAATAAATTTCTTCCCCGAATTCAGACTGAACCAAAACGGATACTTCAATCATTACGGCTTCCATCCAGTCAAAACTTTACTAACATTGATTAGTCCATTCAAACCTTACATCTTTCTATAATATTCATATTATTGATGTAGCTATCATAGAAAACACTTCCATAAAAATTAAAGAGGAATGCCAAAGTTTTGAATTATCCCAAGTCTACCATCATCAGTTCGGATAAAACCATAATACTATAATAGATCTGACATTTCAATAATATAAATAGATCAATATTTCAACTTCAACAGTGCACTTTAAAATAGAAGAAGAATTCCAAGGGTAGTCTCAATAATAACCGGTGTAGTAATACAACTTCTATCATTTAAGATCCATGTCACTGAGCTTCCATAACCGAACCAGGATTTTATAGCAGTAATATATTTTTACCTTTATTCAAAGAATACCCCTTCACAGATAAATCATATTTAATAGATAAGATCAGGCCATAAAATAATAAGAAAACCAAGATAAAGAAATTCCAGATGTGAAGTTATATTGAATCCCCGAGAATAGAAAACCACATTTAATGATAAAGAAACCCATATTATTTAAAGAAAAACCAGAAGAAGAATATCATTCATACCCACTAGAAACAACTGTGATAGAAATGATGTAAATTGAATAAGGTGATTCAGAATACCCACTGATAAAAGTAGAAAATAGTTTCATATGAGTTTAACCATCAAATCTTCTGTCTAACAGAGCAAATAAGAAATCCAAAGGAAAGTAGAGGAATACCGATCATGAATCGACCCAATTAATAGTACTTCTATTTAATGTTATAATTAACCAAACTTCTTATATGATAAGAACCATATCTGAAGATGAACAGTTGCATATATCTCTGAAGATAAAAGAACATATAGAATATCCAAAAGAAATCGCTGTAAGATACCCAACTATAATAGTTGCATCTAGATATGTTTGCAATTTCACCACTAATCCACTAATATACATAATCATCAATAATATCACATTATTCAGTTCACTAAAGGAACTAATTCAGACGAAATTCAAGTAAATTTGTTTCGTAAATGTCATACCTGAATAAATCAATTACTCATGAATAACTTTTTTTTTTTAGCAGAGGCCCAATAGACTAGATATAACACTTAGGATATATGGGACTGATACAGAGGTGCATTATTATGCACTATTAAACAGAGAACACGAATGTGCTAATAATCGGAGAGCACTGAAGTGCTAATAATCAGAGAGCACCGGAGTGCTAATAATCAGAGAGCACCGAAGTGCTAATAATCAGAGAGCACCGGAGTGCTAATAATCAGAGAGCACCGAAGTGCTAATAATCAGAGAGCACCGGAGTGCTAATAATCAGAGAGCACCGGAGTGCTAATAATCAGAGAGCACCGGAGTGCTAATAATCAGAGAGCACCGAAGTGCTAATAATCAGAGAGCACCGAAGTGCTAATAATCAGAGAGCACCGGAGTGCTAATAATCAGAGAGCACCGTAGTGCTAATAATCAGAGAGCACCGAAGTGCTAATAATCAGAGAGCATACTAAGGTCCTTTAATGACATGCCACTAATATCCTAGTAGTTCTAATATCTACTTAGACAAATTATTTCATGCACGCATATCATTTTTACACCTTTCACTTGTAATTCAATTCCACAGTCCAATTTCACTTTCATTTAAAAAAAATCCACTTTTAAGATCAAATACACTTTCCATTTACTAATCAAAATACAATTCAATACTAACACATATTTCTCATTTAATTCAACTTCACTTTAAATCCTAAATTCTCATTCAACTTAACAATTTAATCATTATCCAATATTAAAATTTATTTAACAACCATTTCAATTTTCATTAAATTCCATAGTAACACTCGCATCATAAATTTTTTTTTTTATCAGAGTTGAAAGATATCGCATTATCACATGTTATATAATTGCATGTATTTCTAAACTTCACGTATACTATATTCAGTCCGAGAACCGACTAAACCAAAGCTCTGATACCACTAATTGTAACGCCCCTAACCCCAATCCGTTACCGGAATAGAGTTACGGAGCATTACCGGAGTTACCGATTTATTTATCAAATATTTTATTTCATCTAACATTTATATTTGAAACCAATTAAAATTAAACATATTGTCCCTCAAATGTATTTATTCTTATTCTCGACATGTTTTACTTGGATTTATTATTCGTCTCAACATACTTAATTTATATATTATGCTTATAAGTAACATTTTCAATAATTTCACTATTTACTTATATGTGAACATTCAAGCTGTCCACCTGCGTCATAGTCACTAAATTATTTATATCTTGAGCTACAGAGCTCCAAATTAAGATCCGTTAATTTTCCCTGAAACTAGACTCATGTAACTTTCTACCATAAAATTTCCAGAATTTTTAGTCTTGTCAATTAATACAGTTTATTCCTCAAATTTACCCCTAATTCACCGTCTGACAGTTCCGACCCTTCTGTACTAAAATTCAATTATCTCATAGCTCAGGATTTGGATAATGTTCTCGTCTATTTCTCTTGAAACTAGACTCACCGAGGATTCTAAACATTTAAATTACAACTCATAACTATTTTTGTACAATTTTTAATGATTTTATCAAATCAGAACAGGGGATTTCGGAGTCATCCTGAACCAGTTTTACAAAAATACAAATATCTCAATCTACAGACTTTCTTTGCTTGTTCTGTTTCTTTTATCTAAAAATAGACTCAGCAAGCTTTAATTTCATATCTTATTCACCCTTTAATTCGGTTCCTACAATTTTTAGTGATTTTTCAAAGTTAAGCTTCTGTTGCTGTCCAAAACTGTTTCTTATAGCTTATTTTGCAATTAAGTCCTAACTAAGTTTACTTACATTTCTTATTCAATTCACACTTCTATTTGTAACCAAATTTTACCCAACTCAAGTTTAACTATTGAACTTTCATCATATTTTTCTAATTTCGAATTTTCTTCAATTAAGTCCCTACCATATAAAACTTATGAATTACTTTACAATTCAATCCTTATTTCATTCTTAACTTGAATTTCTATCAATTTAACCCTTAATTCATCATTTTATTCAACATTAACAATGTCTAATAATTAACTATCTTTCAAAATATTAACTTAACCTCATCAAAATCTTGTTCCAAGGCTTCTAAAACATCAAAATTAAGTAAAAAGGACTTAATTGACTTACCTATTTAAGCTTCAAGCATCAAACCCCCAATTTTTCCTTTTTTTCTTTCTTTTCTTTCTTTCTTTCCTTTCTCCCCTGTTTCACGTTTGCTCTCTGTTTCTTTCTTCTTGTTTTTTTTTTTTGTTTTTTTTCCTTTTCTTTTCTTTTATAACATACATATATATATTAATTTAAAATAATAATTGTTGTTATAAAAATCTATTTAATAACCAATATTTATTTTTCATTTGTACACATTTTTATTATTACACATGTCACAAATTTTTACCATACATTTGTCATGTTTTAGTTTATTTTATAAAATAATAATATTTAATATAAAACCATAATTCATAATACAAATAATAAATAATAAAATCTAAGAAAAATCTTAGATTTTTATCAACAATTGCCGCCTCATCAAATAAAAAATGGCATAATTGCCATTTTGGTCCTTTATAATTTCTATTAATGTTTAATTCAACTTTCACTCCTATTTCAATTTAGTCCTTTCTACTATTTATCTTAAATTAGGCTAAATTTATCTAATCAAAGCCTAATTAAACATATAATTAATTTCATAAATATTTTAATAAATATTTATGAGTCCGTTTACTGAAAACGGAGATCCAATAACTTATTTTTCGATACCTGTGCTTTTGAGGTCATTACAAATTCTTTCAAAAATTTTAAGATTTTCAAATAAAAAAAATCTAAGAACATTTTAAAGAATTATAATGAGTGGCTTATATATCATGATTTAGCCCTCAAACTAGACTGATTTTCTCACTTTAGTATTTAAACTTTTTTTATCCTATTTTGGTACCTAAATTATTTATTCGTTATAGTTTTTGGTCCAAAGAGTTAATTGTTAAAAAAATAGGTGGCATACTTAACTAATGAGAAACTTGGCACGTGATGTTCCTTTTCTAGGTTATTACTGACGTGATTGTTAATTGTTTATAACACCCCCTAACCCCAAACCGTCACCGGAACAGGGTTACGAAGCATTATTGGACCTTTCAAAAAATTAACGAATAATATACAAATAATTATCTAACATAATGTAAAATAATCATAAAGTCCCTTATATGGACCCTCGAGGCCCAAAATATAAGTTTGAAGTGATTCGGGACTAATTCAAGTGCTCAGGAAATTTTCTATAAAATTCTACAATTTTTCCGAGGCATAGGACTCACACGCCCGTGTGGGTCAGGGACACTCCCGTGAGTCTCCATGACATGCCCGTGTTGGTGTACCGTGTGACTCACACGGCCAAGGTATTCCGAGATACGCCCGTGTCCCTTACTCGTGTATCTCTCTGACTTCCAACCCAAGAACAAATTAATTTCACACGCCCAAGCTACACGCCCGTGTGGATTTATTTTCAATTTGAATCTAGTGCATTTTTCACATGACCTTGATACACACTCGTGTTCAAAGCCTGTGTAGGTCACACGGCCAGCCACACGCCCGTGTGCTAGGTCGTGTACCAAAACCTGGACATTTTGTTTCTTATTTTTAAGGTGCAGGGGACACATGGCCAGTCCACACGCCCATGTGCTAGCCGTGTGTCTCACACAGTCTGGTCACACGTTAGTGTGCCAGGCTGTGTGGACTCTATATGAGTCTTTTATCGTTACCTAGCCAACCCTACAATTTCAACCCACAGCTAATCCAATACCAATGACATAACCAACTCAATTTATATACATAAACATCTAAAGCATACCAAAATATAAACTTTAGAACTTATTGAATAACCATTTAATTTGAATAAAAAATAACTTTATTAACTTTAAAACTACGCCAAAGTAATATATCATAGTTTCATCATATAACATAACCATTCAAGTCCCAAATTTCACTACTTACAATCAAAATTACTAAGACCCAAATATTTAACCTAGTTACATGTCACATTTACCCAAAAAGAAAAGACACATCATTAAGGTTTTCTGAAGTCGGGATCGGTTCTGGACGCTGTACCGGAAACGTTGATTTCTACTAACCTGTGCACGGGAAACAACTGTATGCTGAGTATGGATATACTCAGTGGTATTACTATAATTCAAATTATAAATAACTAAATGAATTTCACATATTTAACCATAAAATACATAAATACATATGGTACTAATTCAAATTCAAATACTAATGTTCTTTTGAGCCTTTAGTTCATTCTTTTAATCTCATTTTTCAATTTCATATCACATTTCACTTTATATGTACAAATTTCTCATTTCTATTCAATTTTGCCTTCTCATATTATTCACCCCTATTAACAACATTCGGACCTTGGCGGATACACGGATCCAACCAAACACACTAGAATGGCACCCAGTGCCTCATCGGATAATTCGAAGCAATAAAATGACACCCAGTGTCTCATTGGCCTACCCGAAGTAAAGTGATACTCACTACCTCATCGAATCTATCCGAAGTAAAATAATGACACCTGTCAAAACCATTTTTTGAAACCATTTTTTGAAATAGGGGAATCGACTTTTATTTTGAAAACGAAAATAAAAATTGGGAGTCGCCACCAATCCTTTTTGTTTAGGTGTGATCGGATCACCTCGTAATTTGATTATTTTAATAAAATGTTTTGTTTTACTAAAACATCGATTTTGGTCTACGAAATTTGAGAAAATGGGTTCGGGAGTCGGTTACGTACGAGGAAGGATTAGCACCCTCGTAACGCCCAAAATTGGTACCTAATTGATTAATTTATGTCTTAGTGTCGAAAATTTGAAAACTTGAAAGGATTTAAAAATACGATCCTCCTTTTTATTAATGTTAATCTTACAAAAAATGCTTGAATAAATTGAAGCGGATGCTAAAGACCTTCTTGTCCCGAAGTAATAAAATGTCACATCCAGTACGTTAGGACACGACATTTTAAACCTTCGAGAATAAGCTTGTCTTTCGATTTTCAAAACTCATTCATTTTAATTTTAGAAGGTTATTCGATCATTTGGATCAAACGAGAAAAATTGAAACCCAGTACTTTAGGGCACAATCTTTCGGATTTCCAAACACGAAATATTGCCTTGTTTAAAAATATCATTTTTGAATAATAGCGAATGCAATATTTAAACGATGAGTATTTATAGAATTTGAAAATAATACGACAATGGGTACATATGCCCAAATGTGATTCATGACGTGATTTTTATAAAAAGGTAGTATAGATAATGGCACTATGATGTATGAATGTGAAATAGCTAAACAGGGAGAACATCTATTTTATATAATGACATGACGGACAAATATTATGATATTAATGATATGAGTATTGCGATAATAGCAAGATCGATTTAAAGGATCAACGTGATAAAACAATTCAAAATAAAAATGAAAATAAAAGATATTTAACGAAAATAGTATCCAAATTTAAAATGAAAGAATGATAAATAAATGAAATATGACAAATAATATCAAATTTAAATATTCAAAAGAGTAAAAGAAAAGAATATATGGGTAGGTAAAACAAATATATAACTTAAGCGTTAAAAAAGGGGTAAAATAATAATGATGGATGGGTAAAATAAATATGTGTAATATTAAATTTGAATGCCTTAAGTATAAAAGAATGATAAATCAATAGACAAATTGATAAATCAATAATATTTAATTTTAAAAGGATGAAAGAATAATGAATAAATAAATTAATAAATATATAGATTTGAATAATAAGAAGTTTAGATATAAAAAATAATGTGAATAATATTGGTCTAGAACACGAAGAATAATAAATAGAATAAATGACTTTAGATTTAGATATTTGAGAGTTAAACGAATAAGTAAATAAATCAATAGGTGAGCAAAAATAAGCATAGATAATATATGACTTGAGTATTTAGGAAGTAATAGAAATATGCATATATAGATAAATAGATATATACAATACTAAATTAAAATTTATATAAAAAATAATAAATACATAGATAAAATAATCTAAATAATATTAAATTTAAGTAAGAGGATAATGTTAGATTTAAATATTTAAAAAGCAAAAGAATAATAAATGAATAAATATGCATATATAGGTAAATAGATATATACAATACTAAGGTGCCCATGGATTCGTCGCACCACCGCACCACCACCGTATTCGGTGGCCGGTGGTGCACCATAATGGGCTATTCCGCCCCGTTTCGAAGGGAAACCCTCCAAGCGCGCAAGATTGAGAGCAAATGCCCCTCTTTTACTCCTCTCTGGCTCAATATGGTCATGGAGGAGAGCCCTCCGACGCCGGAACCACGGAGCGACGATGCAGTAACGGGGAAACTCGGGTGAGCCTCCTCCCCTTCCCACTTTTTTTTTGTTTTCGTATATAAAATAAAAGTAAAGAAAAAAAAAACTAAATAAAAAGGAAAACCACCTTTTCTAATTTTTTTTATTCAAAATTTCTTCTTTTTGTTTTTATTGATATCTGTATTTTAATACTGAAAAAATCTCCCTCTAAAAATACATGTTTGGTGGCCTTCTAGCCAAATGGAATACAATATTTTCGTATTCTTTTGCTACTGTTGCTTGCGTTTCTGTTGTCCTTGTTTTTGCTTGTTTGCAGGTGTTGACGGAGGTGATGGGACGAGGCAGTAGAGGAGCCAGGCCTCGGGACGAGGCGCCGGCGGTGCGTCCGAGGAGGAGCGGCGCACATGGGAGCTTGGGTTTCTGCTTTCTACTGAAACTGTTTAATCATGTGGGCTTGTAATTTTTGGGCTAAGGTTTCTTTTTTTTTTTTGGGCTTGAATATTTGGCCATTGTAATTGGACTGTATTTGGACATTCTATTTATTTTTGTGTTTTTTTGTTTTTTTTTGTTTGGGCCCGGGCTAAAATTGGGCTCTACAGCTGCCTCTCTTTGCTCATTGTCGTGTACGGAGAATAAAGCAAAGACTTCCAAGAAAGACCAATTTTGCCTGGTCTCATCGAGTCTTGACTTCTCTAGCGCTCCTCTTCTTCAAATAGCCTCATTTTAGTCCATCGCATCTTGTTGCTTTGATCCACTCCACCGCCATTTCAGAGAGATAGGACTTGTAGCTTCAATCTGCTCTGTTGCAACTTCAGGGAGATAAGGTTTGTTTTGATCTGCTCTACTGCAACTTCAGAGAGATAAGATTTGTAATTTATAGCTTTAATCTGTTCCACTGCAACTTCAGGGAAATAAGATTTGCTATCTTCAGTCTGTTCCACTGCAACTTCAGGGAGATAAGACTTGTATCTTCAACCTGCTCCACTGCAACCTCGGGGAGATAAGGTTTGTTTTGATCTGCTCTACTGCAACTTCAGAGAGATAAGATCTGTAATTCATAACTGTAACGACCCAAATTTCACGGGCACCAGAAAAACGAGTCTTAGGGCCTCCGTCTTAGGAAAACGAGTCCGTAAATATTTATTAAAAATATTTACGAAGTTAGTGACGAGTTGAATTAGATTTTTGATAAGTGAATTTAGTTTAATTAGAAATAATTAGTAGAAGGGACTAAATTGAATAGAGCATAAAAGTTTAATTATAGAATAGAAAAATATTAAGGAATTAAATTAGTTATTAAACCAAATTTGTGACATGTGTGTGGTAATGAATAAATCCATGTGTACAAAAATCATTAGTACAAATGTACATAATATGTTTATTTACTTAGTAATTAAGAATATATATATATATATATATAATTGTTTATTATTTATAGTTATGAAAATATTTTTTATGTGATAAGTTGAATTTTGACAATTGGATGGTGATGATGAATTAAATGTGTCATAATGTGTCTATATACAAATGTATGTTTATTATTAGTTATTAATTAAATATTTTATAATAATAATTAAGTAAGTAAATAATAGTAAAAATAAAAAAAATAACAAAGAAAACAAAGAAGATGAACAAAGAAAGTTACAGAGAAGTAACGAAAATTTGGGAAAGAAAAGAAGAAAGAAAAGAAAAAGGAGAAATTGGAGAATTGAAGCTTAGAAGTTTGAAAGGTAAGTCAATTAAGCCCTTATTCTTTAATTTAAATGTTTTAGAAGCTTTAGAATTGAGTTTTGTTGAAACTAAGTAGAAGTTATGGAGGTTTTTAAGTTTTGAGTAAAATTTATGTTGGATAAATGATTGAATTAAGGGCTTAATTGATAGAATTATTAATTTGAATTGATTAAGGGATTAAATTGTAAAAGAGGTTATAAGTTTTGTGTTTGAGGGACTAATGTTGAAAGAAAACTTGCATTAAGGTTCTAATATGAATACTTGATAGTTAATAGCAATATGGAAGGAAATTGAGTAGAAATAAAGTAGTAATTAAGCTAGAAAAGTAAATGGATTCAATTAAGTTAAATTAGAAATTTAGGTAAAATTTGACTTTTAATGTGGAATGTGTGTGTAATTAATAATTTGTATTATATAATTTTGTAGCAAACAAGGAACCCGAGACGTCGAATACGAAGGGGAAAGAAAAAGTTATTGAGGAGTAGCTCGAGAAAAATATCGGTTTGTATTATCATAATTCATGTTATTTATTATTATGTGTTTAATTTTATTATATATATATGCATGGAATTGAAATTGGGTTAAGTAGTGATATTTGATTTGAATGTGATTGGATATGATTGATGAATATGTATATTTATATATATGTGTGGAATTATTATGTGAATTATATTTGTATCAAGGTGAAAATGTATGAATATGTGAATTGGAAACAATTTATGTTTGAAATGAGAAAGATGTGATAAATGTGACCAAAGTGTTAACTAACAAGTGAAATTACTAAGTGATTTTGATACCCTATTAACTAGTCGGGCTTAGTGGATATAGTTGGCATGCCATAGGATTGGAAGTGTTCAGGGATTCTTCGACCTCGAGTCGATGAGACACGTGGTGTGTCATAGATTTACTTCGAACTATCCGATGAGGCGTTGGTCGCCACTCTGGTGTGTTTGGTTGGATCCGTGTATCCACCAAAGTTTGAGTCATGTTAATAGGGATAAATAAGTGAAATGAGTAAGTATTTGAATTATTGAATGAAAAGTGAAAGGAATTTGATAAAATGAAATGTGAAATGAAACTTGTGTTATGGGATTGAAGGCATGAATCAAAGGTTCTTGAATTGTTTGAAATCTCAATGATGATATATTGATTCAATTATTTGAATTATGTTGGCTTGGTATGAAATTATAGGTATGATTTGTTATTTATCTATGTATGTTGTGACATTGTGTTGTTGACATAAAATGAATTATGATAATACCACTGAGTATTTCCAATACTCAGCGTACGGTTGTTTTCCGTGCGCAGGTTAGGTAGATTTAAAGTCCGGCTCAGCATTCAAATCAATCCTGGCTTTAGCTCAAATTTTGATGATGTATATATAACTTTTGGAAAGGTGGCATGTACTAAGTTTAATGTTTGTCACTTGTAAATATTTAATATTTTGAATGTAAATATGGTTTATAAACCTTAAGAAGTTTTTGGAATGAATGAATGAAACTTTGCTAAGTTTAGAAATGAAATGAATGGTATTTGATTAAGATTTATAAGTCAATGATTTAGGCATGAATTGGGTATGTTTAGTGGGTGAAAGTAGCTTAAAAATGGTGAAAAAACATGTTTTCACATGGCCAAGACACATGGGCGTGTGCCCAGGCCGTATGGCAAAGTCAGTGTTGCCCACGGGCTAGTCACACGGCCTTGTGTAGCAAGTCAGATCTGCCCACGGCCTGGCCCCACGGCCATGGGGAGCCCCACGGGCAGACCACACGGGCATGTCCCCAGCCACACAGGCATGTGCCCCTATCTTCAAAGAAAAATTTCCAAAGTTCCCGGTTTAGCCCCAAATCACTTTCTAAACTTATTTTGGGCCCCGTAGGCCCATATTAAGGACTATATGTTCAAAATTAGAAGGTTTTAGACTGAAACTCAAATTTACGTCTCGATTTTGTTCGTTTATTAGTGTATAGTTCGGTAATACCTTGTAACCCTGTTTTGGCGACGGTTTGCAGTTAGAGGGTGTTACAATAACTTTAATCTGTTCCACCGCAACTTCAGGGAAATGAGATTCGCTATCTTCAGTCTGCTCCACTGCAACTTCAGGAAGATAAGACCTGCCATGAAGGACTTAATCTAACCTACTGCAACTTCAGAGGTATAGGATTTATAGCTTTAATCTGCTCTACTGCAACTTCAAAGAGATAAGATTCGCTATCTTCAGCCTGCTCCACTGCAACTTCAGGGAGATAAGACTTGTAACTTTAACCTGCTCCACTACAACTTCAGGGAGATAAGGTTGGTGGCTTAAATCTGTTCCAATGGCGATACATAAAGATAAGATTCGCCGTCTTCGATCTGCTCCACTGCAACATTTGGGTGATAAGATCTACAATTTTCAGTCTGCTCCTCTGCAACTTTAGGGAGATAAGACTTATAACTTCAACCTGCTCCACTGCAACTTCAGGAAGATAAGGTTGGTGGCTTAGATCTGCTCCATTGTCGATACATGGAGATAAGATTCACCGTCTTCGATCTGCTCCACTGTAACTTCAGGGAGATAAGATCTACAATCTTTAGTCTACTCCTCTGTAACTTCAGGGAGATAAGACTTGTATCTTCAACCTGCTCCACTGCAACTTCAAAGGATAAGGTTGGTGGCTTAAATCTGCTCCATTGCCGATACATGGAGATAAGATTCACCGTCTTCGATCAGCTCCACTGCAACTTCAGGGAGATAAGATCTACAATCTTTACTGATGTTGCTACACTGTCCTCTAAGGGATATGATTTGTAGAACTGATTTCATGTACTTATGTTTATGCCAAATACTTAGGATACCATGATTAGAATGAGTCAAATGCTCCTAATTAGATGATATATGAATGCATAAATGTTATGAGAATGATCCCTTTTATGCCTAAGGTTGTCATTGCTCATTTGTTCATCAGGGCTTTATCATTGACGCATCACGTCGCCCTCTTGTTTAGCTGGTATCTTGCTCAACAGGTTTTCCCTACTGTAACTTTAGGGTCTATTTGGGACTAAAATTTGTACCATCTTCGAACCTTCCCACTACAACTTAGGGGTATAGGATTTGAATCCTTTCCAATCCATTCCCACCGTAATTCAAGGGTATAGGATTTGAATCTTCAATTTGGTCTACTATCCTACTCTCCGGGTGTCATGACCAGATGTGTATACATGAATATAGCATACCCTTTTTCTTTTCTCGAGAATGATCCCCTTTTATACTTGGGTTGACTTTGCTCGTTGTTCATCGAAGTTTTGTCACTGATGCAATGTCTTGTCTTCTCGTTCAATTGATATTTATGACAAAAAATCTGAGGAGATAGTCACAATTTAGACTCCTCTTTCTCAAGCATTTCTAACCCTTAGGTTTGGTGAGTTCTAAACAGTAGTCATGTTTCAGGCTCTTGTACTATTTAAAAGCTTCTAGAGTAATATGCAAAACATCTTTTGTGAAAGTATTATTAGTCCATTAATTGTTATTTCAATGCAAAATGCTTGAAACAGATTACAACGATGGACAAGAAGGAAATTGATTTGGAGCATAGCTCGACACAAATACAATAAGAAGGAAATTTATTTGGAGCGTAGCTCGAAACGAATAAATTAATCAAAGATAGCAAATTCAATATGGGTAAGATGAAGACTAGGTGCCCCAGATATCGCAACCTGGGCTTCTTTGTACGAACTTCTTGAGGACCATTTTGAGCTCGACCTGTGTTTAAGAGATCTAAAGTACCTTGTCGATGCCCTAAGATGTAGCATACCTCCTCTATGTTAATTCAGGTATAGTAAAACTACCGCATACCCCACTTTTATTTGAGTTGCCCTTTACAGGTTTTCAATTCAAAACCCCTTTGGTCTCAAGGCGCTCTTTGCGGGTTTTCACTTAGACCTCTCATTTTTCTTTTCTTTTCCTTTCTTTTTCCTTTTCTTTCTCTTTTTTTGAAGGATTTCTTGACTGAATTGAAATTTACCAGATTGGGTAGGTCCTCGCCATCCATTTTGGTCAATAGTAATGCTCTCCCGGAACAAGCCTTCTTTACCACGTAAGGTTCTTCCCAGTTTGGCATACATATCAAGTCCCTCTTGAGGAATTCTCTAGGACGAACCTTTCTATTGTAAGCTTGCATCATTTATTTCTGGTGCATTGAACCACAACGAATAGCTATCAATCTCTTCTATTCAACTGATCATATTAGAACTAGATCCATCCCCCCTTATCCAACTTCAATTTTGACAAGACTCAAAAAAAGGAATCTCAACTTTAATGAGCAAAACCAACTCCATTCCATGAATCAATGAGAAAGGTGTTGCCCCAACGAAGGTTCTAGCCGACGTTTAATAAGCCTAGAAAGTAAATGTAACTTCTCTATGTCAATCTTCACAAGTTTAGGTCATTTTCCTAGTGATCCTTATTTTGTTGCTTTTTTTTTCTTTTTTTACTTTTGCTTTCCTTTTTTGGCTGCCTTTGCTACACTGTGATGTGGCACCCGATCTTTGAACAGACAGTAAACTTTTGACATCGTACGATTAGATATGATCTTTTTGACATTTTTTGTCGGTATTTTTCTTTCTTTTTGACTATCGACTTTGTAATATTGGCATATGAAGTGACTTTCACCCTCCTAGTGAAGTAATTGACGACCACCGAGATGAATCGATGTATACTAAAATTTTTTGACGAGATTGGCCTGATAACATCCATGCCCCACATATAGAAAGTCTACGAAGAAATGAAGGGGCCCATGAATCCTGTCTCCTTGAATTTGGCATTTACGACATAACTAATGCAATCCCCTTCTATGGTGGACCGGTAGAACCCAAGTCTCGTGATTAGCTTGACCATCATAAAACCATTAGCATGTGTCATTCTAATACACTTAGGGACTTCTTTTAACAGCCTCCATAGGTCTTAGTAGCCCAGGTATATCTTAACATGGATGCTTCAATTAGTGATGGTGCAAGCTCCGATCTTTGCCTTTTTCTCTTCCCTTGGGCCTACTGTTTATTGCCTCTTTGTAAGGTTGGATATGTTTTTCATCTTGCTCTACCATCCTTAACAAATCAGGGGATAGGTTACCATCTCTGTCATCTTTAAAGTGCTGAGATCCCTCTAGGCACATATTTCGCTCAAAAAGAGATTCTGAGTCCGTAACAACGTCGCTCATGTCATTGATATCTGAGGACCTACTGTAGGTACGAAGGCAGATTCTAGAGAATAAATGATTTTAAGGTTATTTGTATGGTATGATCATGCATGAAGAATGAAAGAATATTTGAAAAAAATTCCAAAGAACAAAAGAATCTCTAAATAGAAAGAATAAAAGAATATTTACTTAAAAGAAATGCATTTTATTGAAATAAAGATTCTGAACACAAGTCTATTTCACAAAAGGACTCTTATTGCTTTTAGGCTTAAAGTAACAAGCGTGGTTTTATCATTACTCTAAATTAGCTCTAAAAAATATAGAGGTCTCTTCCACAGTTCCATTGTTCAAAACACTCCTAAATACATAAGGGTTTAGAAACCTTTGATTCCTCGGTTCTCTTTTCAGATGCGTCATTAATGTTTAAATTCCCCTGTATCAAGTCTTGCGCTAGAGCCCTGAACTTGATGTACTCCTAGATCTCATGCCCCTATTCATCATGGTACTCACAATATTTATCCCTTTAATAGAATGGTTGCGTAATGGATTTTCTTCATCAGAGGGATCATCGAATTTTACAACTCCAATTTTGATGAACTTTTCAACCAGCTTCTTGAAAGCAACGCAATTTTTTATGGAATGCCCTGTGATCCCTGCATGATACTCACATTGAGCATTTGAGTCGTACCATTTAGGGTATGGGGCTTGCATTGGTTTCAGGTAAAAAGGGGTTACAACATGAGCGTCAAATAACATTTGGTACAACTCCCTATACAAGATTGGGATGGGTGAGAACTGGGGTTTTTCTGAGTTGGATTTTAGATTAAGTTCTTCTCTTGGGGGGAATGGATAACTGGTAGCCGCCTTCTTTGGCTGGCTTACTATAATCGGCTTCGAATGGCCCTTGTCATACTTACTCGTATTATTCACTTCCTTTTTCTTCCTCTTCGGGGACTTTAAAGTCCACTCTCCTATTTCCTTTATTTCTACTAGGTTAAGAACAGCAAGATTAACTCGATCGTCCTTCGGGTTTAAACTTGGACCCATCAGAAAGTTTAACAGTACCAAGGTATCAGTCTGATATTGGGGTCCGATAATGACGGGTACCCTTTTCAGATACTCGCCTGATTAGGCCGAAACACTTATTAGAGTGAAACCTGGGGGATAGATAAGGTCTTCATTATCATTCCCATTGTTGACCACCGGGCTTTTCCTTTTTTCAAGCCCTTCGACTAGTAACTGGATTAACTGACTCGTCGCATTCATTTGGTATCGCATATCCTGCTCAATTTTGGCCAATTGCTCTTGCATCTATATTTGTCTTTGCTCTAATCTCTCCAGCCTTTGTTCCATGACTTTTGCTTGGTTGATAGACTTCTACCGGTTTCCAGGTTAACTGAAATAATTTTACCTAATTAGGGTCCTTTTATGAAAATCTAATGCATATGATGTAGTGCAAATAATGTAATGCAAATGATGCAATGCAAATGCATGAAATGAATGCAAGAAAGGGAGGCGTTGATTCTGAATTCAATTCCATTAGAACAACTTTTCTAGAAAACAAATCTCTTTACATAAAACAGATTACATATGCGGTATTGCCCTCATATTCCAGGCAAAGACACCGATCCTTTTCTTTGTATCCGGATGTTAAGGTCAAATCTCACAAACTTCTAATAGATGTCTCTACTAGCTCCTTTTTGCTTGATCTGGGCTGCGACTCACTGTTCACTTATCCTCGCGATACTCGTTGGCCTCTTTAAGAAAGTTGAAACTGACGGCTCTTAAATAATCATTGTCTGCTTAAATCCCCAGTCGACGAAACAAAGTTGTGTATTCTTCCACGAGCTATCAGCCTTTTAGCGTTGTATTTGCTCGGACCGTATTCGGACGACCGTATTATAATCCACTTTATCAAAAAATCTGTTTTCCCATGACAAGCTCTTTTATTTTGCAATTGAATATGAACCAACACCTCCTTTCTATGGTGATGCAATGCAATGCAATCAAAACAAAGGAAAACACGTTAGCACGGGAGAAATAAATAACAAAATAAAGCACCTAATTGGGTGACCACTAGAATTTGGCGCGGCTCTACCTAAGGTGGGCTCTTAAGGTTCGCTATATGAGGTTTGGTTCTAGAGTAAGGGTACCTGAACCGGCAGATTCCTCGATCCTCACCCATTATAGGCTCATATGGACCAAGTTCAGTTCAGGGGAATACATTTCCCTATGGCCATGCGAAGATGAAAATCTCACAAAGACATAGGTACAGATGTATCCCGAAAGCAGTCCACTAGCCCATGCGGAGGTGAAAACCTCACGAAGACATAACTTCTCACACCCACTTAAAAGGTGTGACCACTCGGTCATGCAATGTAATGCTAAAGTATTCTACAAGATTCAAACCACAACAATAACACAAACAAATGCAACAAAGAAATCATGATTTTTAAAATCGATTTTCAATTTTCGACAATAGGACAAAAATTAACCAATTTATAGCTTGACTCTCAAAATATCCCCAGTGGAGTCGCCAAGCTGTCGAAACCATTTTTTGAAACCATTTTTTGAAATAGGGGAATCGACTTTTATTTTGAAAACGAAAATAAAAATTGGGAGTCGCCACCAATCCTTTTTGTTTAGGTGTGATCGGATCACCTCGTAATTTGATTATTTTAATAAAATGTTTTGTTTTACTAAAACATCGATTTTGGCCTACGAAATTTGAGAAAATGAGTTCGGGAGTCGGTTACGTACGAGGAAGGATTAACACCCTCGTAACGTCCAAAATTGGTACCTAATTGATTAATTTATGTCTTAGTGTCAAAAATTTGAAAACTTGAAAGAATTTAAAAATACGATCCTCCTTTTTATTAATGTTAATCTTACAAAAAATGCTTGAATAAATTGAAGCGGATGCTAAAGACCTTCTTGTCCCGAAGTAATAAAATGTCACATCCAGTACGTTAGGACACGGCATTTTAAACCTTCGAGAATAAGCTTGTCTTTCGATTTTCAAAACTCATTCATTTTAATTTTAGAAGGTTATTCGATCATTTGGATCAAACGAGAAAAATTGAAACCCAGTACGTTAGGGCACAATCTTTCGGATTTCCAAACACGAAATATTGCCTTGTTTAAAAATTTCATTTTTGAATAATAGCGAATGCAATATTTAAACGATGAGTATTTATAGAATTTGAAAATAATACGACAATGGGTACATATGCCCAAATGTGATTCATGACGTGATTTTTATAAAAAGGTAGTATAGATAATGGCACTATGATGTATGAATGTGAAATAGCTAAACAGGGAGAACATCTATTTTATATAATGACATGACGGACAAATATTATGATATTAATGATATGAGTATTGCGATAATAGCAAGATCGATTTAAAGGATCAATGTGATAAAACAATTCAAAATAAAAATGAAAATAAAAGATATTTAACGAAAATAGTATCCAACATTTAAAATGAAAGAATGATAAATAAATGAAATATGACAAATAATATCAAATTTAAATATTTAAAAGAGTAAAAGAAAAGAATATATGGGTAGGTAAAACAAATATATAACTTAAGCGTTAAAAAAGGGGTAAAATAATAATGATGGATGGGTAAAATAAATATGTGTAATATTAAATTTGAATGCCTTAAGTATAAAAGAATGATAAATCAATAGACAAATTGATAAATCAATAATATTTAATTTTAAAAGGATGAAAGAATAATGAATAAATAAATTAATAAATATATAGATTTGAATAATAAGAAGTTTAGATATAAAAAATAATGTGAATAATATTGGTCTAGAACACGAAGAATAATAAATAGAATAAATGACTTTAGATTTAGATATTTGAGAGTTAAACGAATAAGTAAATAAATCAATAGGTGAGCAAAAATAAGCATAGATAATATATGACTTGAGTATTTAGGAAGTAATAGAAATATGCATATATAGATAAATAGATATATACAATACTAAATTAAAATTTATATAAAAAATAATAAATACATAGATAAAATAATCTAAATAATATTAAATTTAAGTAAGAGGATAATGTTAAATTTAAATATTTAAAAAGCAAAAGAATAATAAATGAATAAATAAACAAATATTAAATTTAAATAATTAAAGGTAAATGAATAAATAAATATAATAAATATAAATAATAAATAAATAAGTGTAGGGTGAAAACAAAATTTTAAATATAGCAAGCAAATAAATAAATAGTGAAACAAAATAAAATAACATTATATAAAATCTAGAAGAATTGAAAATAATTAAGTAAAGGGTGAAATCGAAGCTAAGATGAAGTTAGAAGGATAAATTATAAATAAATAAAAGGAAAGGGGCAAAACGGAGGGCCGAATTATAACGCGGGAAACTGCAGGGACTGGATGGGAAATTATTCCCAAGCCCTGTGCGCAGCGTTTAGTGGAGGACTTAAATGAAACAAGTTCAAAAACCATGGGGCATAATTAAAAAAACAAAAGAAGGAAAAGGGTCAAATCGAAAAGGAGCGGAAAAGAGGGAGGGTCCGTTGCGAAAATAACCCAAAACTAAAAAATGCGGGTTCCCTTCCTGGAGTGGGTCGGATTAGGGTTACCCCCCAAAACGACACCGTTTTGGGCGCATTGGGGGGTTTTTTGAAACGACGCCGTTTTACTCTTTATAAAATCAATTTTTTTTAAATATGCTATTCTTCTTTTTTTCTTAAAACAAAACCCCCCTCCCATGCCTTTTCCTTCTCTGCTCTGCTAGGGTTTCAAACCCTCTTGCACCGACCTAAGGCGCCCATGGATTCGTTGCACCACCGCACCACCACCGTATTCGGTGGCTGATGGTGCACCATAATGGGCTATTCTGCCCCGTTTCGAAGGGAAACCCCCCAAGCGCGCAAGATCGAGAGCAAATGCCCCCTTTTACTCCTCTTTGGCTCAATATGGTCATGGAGGAGAACGATGCCGGAACCACGGAGCGACAATGCCATAATGGGGAAACTCCGGTGAGCCTCCTCCCCTTCCCACTTTTTTTTTGTTTTCGTATATAAAATAAAAGTAAAGAAAAAAAACTAAATAAAAAGGAAAACCACCTTCTCTAAATTTTTTGATTCAAAATTTCTTCTTTTTGTTTTTATTGATCTTTGTATTTTAATACTGAAAAAATCTCCCTCTAAAAATACATGTTTGGTGGCCTTATAGTCAAATGGAATACAATATTTTCGTATTCTTTTGCTACTGTTGCTTGCGTTTCTATTGTCCTTGTTTTTGCTTGTTTGCAGGTGTTGACGAAGGTAATGGGACGAGGCAGCAGAGGAGCGTGGCCTCGGGACGAGGCGCGAGCGGTGCGCTCGAGGAGGAGCGGCGCACATGGGAGCTAGGGTTTCTACTTTCTGCTAAAACTGTTTAATCATGTGGGCTTGTAATTTTTGGGCTAGGGTTTCTTTTTTTTGGGCTTGAATATTAGGCCATTGTAATTGGACTGTATTTGGACATTTTATTTATTTTTGTGTTTTTTTTTGTTTTTTTTTGTTTGGGCCAGGGCTAAAATTGGGCTCTACAACACCCAATGTCTCATCGACTCGAGGTCGAAGTATTCTTGAACTCTTCCAATCTTATGGCATGCCAACTATATCCGACTTAACCTGACTAGTTAATAGGGTATTGGATCACATATCAGTTTTACTTTCACTTTCAATTTGATCACAAATCATTCAAATTCAATTCAAATATACTATCAATTCAATTTCGATTTCAAATTCACATTTGTACTATCATTACTCAATTCAATTTCCATCCATCTCAATATTAACACTTACCTCATATTTACTTACCAAGCACATATATCAATTTCATCATTAAATAATAAATAACTTGAATTATAGTAATACAAACCGAAATTTTATAGAGCTACTCCTCGATTATCCTTTCCTTCTCCTTCTGGACCAATGTCTCGGGTTCTTTGTTAGCTACGAAAATTAAATAAATTACAAATCATTAATTTAACATTAATTTACAATAATTATTGAATTTCTATTCCACTTTTACTTAAATTCCATTTTAGTCCTAACTAATTTCATCTACCTTCCCATTACATTTCATATCTTATTTCTACCCAAATTCCATCTAAACTTTAATTAAACTATCAAATTTTCATCATAATTCCATAATTTCAAAATTCTTTCAATTTAGTCCCTACAATACAAAACTTATAGCCTAGTTTACAATTTAATCCTTTAATCAATTTTAATCACAAATTCTATCAAATAAAACCCCAAATTAATCATTTGTTCAACATAAACCCTACTAAAAAACCTACTAACTTTCAAAATTTCAACTTAAATTTAATAGTATTTAACTCTAGAACTCCAAAATCATCAAAATTATAAGAAAATGATTTAATTGGCTTACCAAATCAACTCCAAGCTTCAAATTCCTAGTTTCCTCTTTTCTTTTTCTTTCTCTTTTTCTTTCCCCAATTTCGTTTCACCTTCTACTTCTTTTTCTATCTTTTTCTTTTATTTTTTATTTATTATTTAGTTAATAATAATAATATATCATAATAATATAATAATAAATATATTTTACTTAATTTATAAGTAAATCAATTATATTTATACATTTGTTATTTATTTTTACAACACACATGTCACCATAATTTTTATACACTTGACACAAATTAGTTTATTTACTATTTTAATCCCTTGACTTTTCTCTACTCTATAATTAAACTTTTATACTCTATTCAATTTACTCCTTGTTACTAATTGTTTCTAATTAAATTAATTTGATCTAGTCAAGACCTAATTAGACTCTTAACTAACTTCGTAAATATATTTAATAAATATTTACGAACTTGTTTTACTAAGACGGAGGCCCTATAACTCACTTTTCCGGTGCCCATGAATTTTGGGTCATTACACTGTTGGCAGGGCATTTACCTGTGTTGACTATTAACATTATCATTGATTGATTTAATATATATATATATATATATATATATATTTTTTTTTTAAAATAGAAAATTATCTTTTTTTGAATTATTTCTAATTTATATTATGTTTTATAATTTTTCTATTCTATAAAATTTTCTATTACTTAAAATTTTTGAAATTTGAAATTTTATTTATAATTTTTATTTTATATAGATGATATATTATTAAAACTAGAAGGTTTCAAAATTTATATTTTTTTATAATTTTTATATATTTTTGAAAGTTTGTGTATATTTGAATTTTATTTATTTTATAGGGTAAATTACACTGGTAGTCACTCATCTATTAATAAATTTTTTTTTTTAGTCACTCAATTATGAAAAGTTACATAATGGTAACCTAACTATTCAATTTTGTCTTTTCTGGTAATCAACTAACTAATGATGTTAGCTTTTAAAAAAGACATAACAATAACTTTAACCCTCAACATTTATATATTGTGTCAATTTATTATTAATTCAAAAAAATCTAACGCTTATCATTTACACATTGTTAGGGAAGATTGAGAGAAAGAGATCACAACAAATTTACTTTTAAAATTGATAGGATTAAATTGTTTCAATTTTTTTTTAAGAAAGACTAAATTTAATCAATTTTGAAATTGAAAAAAACTAAAAAAGGTCTTTTTACCAAAATATTTTTAGTGTATTTATTTATTTATTTGGGCTAAACTGCCAAGAATGAGGGAAAGGGACCGCAACAAATTTTTCCAAAGAATTCCAACACCGAATGCCGAAAGAAAGAAATAAAAGAACAGAAAAGCTAGCCTTTTAACCTGAAAAAAAGTAGTAGTAATAATAATAATAATAATAATAATAATAATAATAATAATAATAATAATATGATGATGATGATGATGATGATAGTGATAGTGATGATGATGGTGATGATGATGATGATGAAATATATTAATATTTCCAAAATTTTGATAGAGCAGTATTTTAAAAAAATTTCAATAATTAAAAGATATAGGAGATTTTTAAAGAACTTATTTTTAAGGAAATTCTTAAAAATAAAAGACTGAAAACATTCGCGAAAATATAATAATTAAAATTGTAAGATGCTAAAACTAAATTTAAGTAATTATAAGAAAAATTGAATAAATAATGATAAAGTTGAGATTCCATCAATTAGATTTTTGGTCATTGCATTTTATTATACTAATATTAAAGACTCGCTTACAAATTTATATAAAATGCATTTAGCGGATAATGATTTTGTTATCCTTTTAATTTTATAAAAAATAAATTATTTTAGGTTTTCATTTAATTTTTTTATTTTTTTTAGCCTTTAAATTTACATTATTTTTTGAATCACTCTCAAAATGGATGGAAATGTGAACTTTTGTTAATTTTTTTTGAATTTTTTAAATTTAAAAATATTTTAAAATTTTTTAGAAATAATTTGTATATTTGTTTGAATTTTTTTATTTTAAAAAAATTAATTAATTATTAGTGTGGCATCCACATTACAGTCCATGTGTATGTGAGGTCAGTAAAATTAATAAAGATTAACTTTTCCATCTATTTTGGATTAATTTGAAAAATAACACAAGTTTAAAGGTTAAAAAGATGAAAAATTAAATCTAAGGCTACAATGACTTTTTTTGGTAAAGTTGAAAGGCCAAATAAGTCATTATGTTTTATATTTAATAATGATAAATTATCGATGGGATTTTGATTTAATGGCAAGATCTAGCCTTTGAGAACTTTGAGATGTCAAGTTTGAGCCTTATTTATGTGTAGGTTTTTTTATGTTAAAATATGCTATTAGTTCCTATACTCTTCGAAAATTTAGAATTTTATCCTTGTATTTTTATTTATAAGAATTTAGTTCTCTTATTTTTAGATTTTAAAATTTAGGTCAAACTGTTAACAATGTTAAAATTATTTTATTAAATTTAGGTTCATTACAACGCTAGTTTTTTAGTTACGTGACTACCAAGTGAGTATTTTTTTTATTTCAAAATGTCACTCTAACAATATAACCAAAAAAAAAAAAGTGTTAACAATTGAATCCGAACTTTGAAATCTGAAAAGTAAATGGATTAAATTTTTGAAAATAAAAATATAAGAAGTAAATTCTAAATTTATGAAGAGTAGAAAGACTTATGACATATTTTAGCCTTATTTGAATTTGTTTTGATTATCAAATAAAAAATGATCACATAATAGTTTATTATAATGGAAGTTATCATTTATACTCGTAATTATGATTCTACTAATAGATAAAAGAAAATATAACTATAAGATGTGATATGGTAATTGCTAACCTCGTCAATTAATCTTATGGTTAGGAGTTCGATCTCCACTTATTAAAATGGAACACGTTTTATACCTAATCGCTTACTTTTCAAGAAAACACCAGTGATGAAAGGATTAATCATTGCCATAAATGTCCTAATTTTGAGTAAAAATAGAAAAAAAAAAAAAAAAGGTAGGGGAGAAAATTTTAAAGCATGAAAAAATATAAATATAAAAGAAAAAATATATATTAAAAAAGAATATTTTAATTTAGCATAAAAATATATTAAAATAATAAGATTTAATTACATTATCATTACAAAACAATGAAATGATATAAAAATGTTTACGTACGGCTTTTAAGGCTTACGGGAAGAGATGGGGTCATCTAGTAAAAGATAGGCTTTTCCCTACTTATTTCTACATCCATAAAATCTGAGTACTATTATTTTCTCCCCCTTCTTTCCCCCACCCCCACCACCATGGCTGCTCTCACTGAATTCTTCTCCCACCTCTACACCGTGACCGTCGTTTTCTTCACCCTCTTACTCCTCGAAGTTGCTATCCTCATCAGGTCCCTCACCGGCGGCCTTTCAGATTCCGAGAAACGCCTCATCACAACTACCCAGTACTTGAAATTCATTGAAGAAAAGAACCCAACAATCATATACTCCACAAGATCATCATCCAGGGTGGATCTGTCATCGAACGAGTGCACCGTGTGTTTATCTGAGCTAGAAGAAGGTGAGAAAGTGAGGAAACTGAAATGTAAACACACTTTCCACAAGGATTGCCTTGATAGATGGCTCCAACAGTATTGGGCAACTTGCCCACTCTGTAGGACCAAAGTGTTGCCAGATGAGGTTGTGGCTAATTATCACAGGCTCCAAAATCAGGTAGAGTATGATGGAAGTGATGAAGAGATGATTTTCTTATTATCTGCACTGCATGATAATAGCTTACACAGATTGTTCTGAAGTACTATACTTTTTTTTTCCTTCTCTGGGTAAATTTTGATGTAGATTTTTAGTTGATCTATGTATATATCTATATATATGATTCCTGTATTAGCTACGGGGCTTCAAATACTCCTCTGTATTGTGTTTTTCTGGGCTAATTTATAATAAGTTTCTGGCCCCCAACTACAACAAATTCCTTGAATACCTTGTTTTGGGTATAAAATAAAAAAGTTTCTCAAATATAGTATTTGATGTGTTGTTTAAATCCAGCCAAAGTTCATCTTTCTTTTTCTTGAAAATTTAGATACAGGCTTGGTGATCTAATTTAATGAAACAGCTTCATGGTAGCTAGCAATGCTTAATTGCTGCTGCAGAGCACCATAGATGTTCGCCTTCATTATCAATATTAAAAAAGAAGATTGGTAGGTAAACAGGTGAAAGCATTGGATAGGTTTCTTCTCTGTTACTTGGACTCTTCTAAGGATATCCATATCTAGATATCAGTAACAAGATTTCTTTTCTTAGGGTTACTGACATTGATAAATAAAAATGTACTGAGGATTTTGACAAATACAGAATCATATATTGCCACCAATTCTAACACCATTTGCTTCAAATCAACTTGGGACAATAAACTAGCTCTGGGATTTTTCATTTTTACCAACTTTCTTTTAAAAATTGTTGAAAAGCGGAGGAAGCCATAGGTTTCTACCTAATTAAGTGCCAGGTTCATGTTTGTGTGCCTATGCAGCTTTGGGTATTCTTCCTTAAAGATTGCTTCGATGTGAAAACTTGTCTCTTATTTAGCCCCCCAAAAAATCAATGATGACATACCTCATTGTTTTACTAGAATGAGATCATCAGTGGCCCTTGAATTAAGCAAAATTTAAAATTTTTAAAACCTAGTAAAATAATAAAATATTAACCCTGAATTTGGAATTTCTAAATAAATGAACAACATTAAACTGGCTGACTTTTTTTTTCTTTTTATAAATTTAAGCTGTAAAACGTCATTTGCAGAGGATATTACTATATTCACTGCTGCATCTTTGTTTAATCTAGGATTTGCTTGTAAGGAATTATCTTTCATTAGTGCATATAAATTTTCTTTAACAAATAATTAACTACGACTTAAGTTTAAAAGGTGTATGTTCCCATGAAAATGAAAATACGATCCCTTCAATGGTGGCAGGTCAAGTGGAGAGGGTAACCTTATTTAATGCTCTAAGAGGTAGTGGCTGAACAATTTAATATTTTTTCCTACGAATTCAAGCCACATTCATTATTAATAAATAATGGATGTCACGTACGCCCGCATCTCTTCACCTCACATTTTATGAGCCTTTTTCTTGGACAACAGTAATTCCATTTTTAAACTTTTTTTTTTTTTGCTGTTTTTATTTATATAAAATTAAGTAATGTTTTTCCTTTTTCATGTTTTTTTTGGGCTTTTTCGAGAAATTTATGTTACTTCTTTCTCATTCTTATCAATTTTATGATTTTTTTTTTGTGATACAAAAAATAACACTTTGTTATATATGATTATTTTGAGTAAAAACTTATAAGTCATAACAAATCATGGTTAGAATTTCTCATGATGGATCAACTTCCAACAAAAACCTATAGCCCTTCCTTCCAATAAAAAGTCATTCTAGCTAGGTAATGCAAAATGTGATTCTCCTCCTTAGGAACACGCCTTATAAACCATAAACTTCCATGTTTCAAGAATTGTTTAGTTCGCTTGAGCAAAGTAGAACTTGAAGCCTCCAATAATATGTCTTGGATAATCTTAACCACTTCTAAGCGAATCATCGCTATTCTATATCCCCGTTCATGAAAAAGAGAAAGACCATCTAAAATGTCCTATACTTCTACATAAAAACAGAACAATTGCCCAAGAACCGATTATAGCCTAGTATTTAGTCTCCATTGCTGTCGTGCACTACTCCTCTAGCTATTGCCAGTCCTGTATCCATCTTAACTAAACTATCATTATGTAAATAGATCCAATTACCTCACAGTGAGTGACTAATGCCATTTTCTTGTCAACAATTTTGATCATCATTATGGAAATATGAAAACAGTTTTACCCGATAATAGGAGACTTTGACAACAACATACGAACTTCGTGTGACACCTTGGAAGATAAATACATTTCTATCCTTCCAAATGCGCTAGGCTATGAGTCCAAAGATGCAAATCCAACTCATCCCTCCTATAATGAAATTTGAATGGCACTGAATGTTGGAAATTAGCCAATCATGTAAGTTTTTTGAGAAAAATCTTCTATGTTGATTAACTGGAAGAACTTGCAACCGCATTTCCTTCACTATCAGATAGACTCTAAGAACGTGTAAAACATCTTCAACATCATACTTGCAAAGTGGGCAAGATGTGTCATGGCCAATTCTCCTCCTGACCCGTTCGACGTTAGTGAGTAATCTTTGTTTATAGACCAACCAAAGAAAATAATGAATTTTTTGGGGACCTAGGAATTTCCATAGGATCTTCCAAATCGAATCTCTAGGACTCCAAGAACTCTTCCTTATTAACTTATATGCACTTTTAACTGAGAAGACCTCGTCGAAGTACAGGCCTGATTAATTATATCCATACCCACATCTGGATGGGGAAGACCAAAAAGAATTTCCATCATACAAAAAGTTAACGTCCAATTATTAGTGATACAAGTTATTTTCTCTTTTAACATTAATCATTGGCTTAATATATGTTTAAGTCAAGTACCTTTTTTTAGGTTTAATGTAATATTTATGTTTGATAAAAATATATAATATTAATCTTCAACTCGAGTTTTAGAATTAATTTGATAAAAAATAATTGTTAATATTATTATGTTTTAATTTTAATGATTTTCATAATAGAATAAAATTAATACTAATTTTGAATTTGTTTATTCTTGTATTTAATTTTTCAAATACATTCTTATGGTTGTGATATTTTTTAGGGTTTAAGATCAATTTGATAAAAATTAATTGATAATAAATTTTCATCATATTAAACCTAAACCCTAAATTAAACATTAAAAAATTAACATACTTATCTTTAAATATTAAAAATATAACTTTTACTAAATATAACTACTATATTAAATAGAACACATAAATATCACATTTGCGTACCATATAATACATTAGTCCTTCATATATATATATATTGGAAGTTGTGTGGTAAAAAGTTGAAAGTAACTATTAAGTCCTTTTATTATGAAAATTGATTTTAAATTAATTTTTATTATTAATTTAATTTCTATATTAATAGAAAGAATTAAATAAGATAACTTTTAATATAATTAATATTTATATTAAAAATTATATTTAAATTAATTTTTCTATCATGAATTGCAAAAAAAAAATTAAATATACTTTTTAAACAGTAAATATTATATTATTTTATTTTATTTTTTGCTAATATAAAAATTAAATTAAACTATTTAATAATAAAATAATTAATTTATATTGTTCCAGACTTGTCTGACAACTTAACAAGAAAAGTATGTATAAGAAGAGGTAGAAGAAAAAAGGGAAAGAAATTTCTTTTTATTAGTCAGAATAGCAAGTGGAAAATAAATGCAAAATGAATTTTTTATTTCTGAATTCATAAAATCAAAATTGTTGCAAATTTAAAAGATTATTACAAAGTTAATGAAAGAGATTCTGAGTGAGTTTGGACCGGCAGTGTGTTTATTTACTATTAGTATAAAAATAACAGTAGTAGTGAGATTAAATATTATAATGATACTGAAATGTGAGATAAAAAAAGCTAAATGTATTGTATCGCACCCTACCATCCATCCAAATTTATCCTCTCTATTTACATTATTGTTCAGCATTTTTAAATATAAAAATAATTTATTTTTCATTTTTAACTCTCTCCCTCAATAAAAGAAAATTAATATTCTCTTTCAATTTATTTCTACAATAGCAGATATATATTAATAAATAAAATCTCTAGGTTCTCACTATATCAATCATGATACTCAGTTATGCACTGGTTTAGGTTATATTAGTCGGTGTGTACGTTCTAGAAATAAGTAATATCTTTTTTTGCACCGAAATTTTTTTTGTTCATACTGAATGCACTGACTCGTTTCGGCCAATTCCGATCATATCGGCTAAACATGATGCACCAACCAGTGTATAAATGATATTAAAAATGTAAAATTTTTAATTATTTAATATTATGCTAAAGATTTATTGAAATGTACAAACCAATTAAATAAAACTACACTAAAAAGTTAAGATTTAATATTTTAAACTTTAAAGTAATTTTTTAGGAAATACTTTCACATTTAAAATATATAAAAAAAACACTCATCCGATTATCAAAGAAAAATCTCTAGTCACCTTTCAATTTCGTTTTGTTGGAAGAATTGAGATATTTCAAAAGAACCAAATCCTATATTCCTAAAAAACAGAACTTGAGACTAGAGGTGTACATGGGCCGGGCCGGGTCGGGTTCGGGCCGGGTCCAACTAAAAATTTAGGCCCGTTCATTGGGCTCGGGCTGGGCCGGGCCTAAAAATGGGCCTAAAATTTTGTCCAAACCAGGCCCATATAAAAATGCTAAAACCCGGGCCCAGCCCGGCCCGCCCGTATTATTTTTTATATTATTTTATATAAATTTTAAATATATATAATACATCAAAAATACTAAAAAATTAAAATAAATATTTTTCAACAAATTGAAAATAAATTTTAAAAAATATGTAGACTTAAATAACATTAAAATAGATGTAACTTAACAAGCAAATGTCTCTAAAATAATAACAAAATTAACAAATGTCTTTAAAATAATAACAAAATTAACAATAAAATAAGTTTTATATAATATCTAAACAATAACAACAAAATAATAGCAACATAATAGTAAAATGGTAGCAAAATAGGGAAAAAACAATAAGAAAACAATATTTAAAAAAATAAAATTTTTTGTCCTTTAGTGAATTCGGGCCGGGCCAGGCCGGGCTCGGGCCAAAAATTTCTTACCAGAGCCCGGCCCATTTTTTAAACGGGCCTTAATTTTTTGTCCAAGCCCATTTTTCGGGCCTATATTTTGTCCAAACCCTCTCACATTTCGGGACGGCCTACGGGCAGGGCTGGGCCTTCCGGCCCATGTACAGCTCTACTTGAGACCTTTTATAAGCCATTATACTTTATTTGGTTAATAAACTAAGAACCAAGTTGAGAGAGTCAATTTGTGCATTGCGCCCAAAAAACTTGTGTAATGTACATTTGACTCCCTTTTTGTTTTTCTTAATTTACTTATTTTTTACTGAATTTTTTAGATTCTAAGAAAAATAAATTTCTTAACTAATAGCATCTATATTTAGTCAAACTAAAAATAACGGCTAATTTTAGTTAGGTCTAGATTCTTTAAACTATATTCAAACTATTTTTAGCTAGTTCAATCCAGTTACCTTTGCTTTTTTTAGCCAGTAAAACTCCTATATATATTATGGTTCATTTTCACTTTCAGCACATTTAAAAAAATCTATCATTCTTCTCTTCTCCTTTTGAGTTTACTAAGTATTTTCTATTACAAGCTATTGTTAGATTCTTATTCCCATTTTATAACGGAAGAGTTTGTTGAATTTTAAGAGATACGCTATATGGTGAAATATCCTTGACAATTTTCAAAACACTTTAAGCTATTCAACTCGTATTCTTGGTTCCTTAAATTGATTAATACTTTCCAACACTTCTATAATAAAAAAAAAAAAATCCCCTCTCAACGTTCAACTTTTTTTTTTCTTGTTAATTTAGGATTTATTAAATGGTGTATTTTAGATAATTAATGAATATTTTATATTTGAAATTATTTAATGTTACTTATTTGATATTTATAAATTTTTTATATACATTTATTAGATATTGATAAATTTGAGATAATACATCGGAATAGAACGATATCAATACATGTCAATTCCGGTAGAAAAACAATGTACCCATCAATACAATAGTGGCTACCTTGATATCAATTTAAATAGATTAGTCTAGACTTTTATTACATCCAAATAAATAAACCTTTAATTTTTAATTTATACCCAAAATAACCTCTAATTTTATTTACACTTAAATAAACTATTAGCAAAAATAAATTTTATTTAACTAATAGATTTTATCAAACTCACAATGTAGGTGAATGAAAATATTTTAACAAATTATTATTGATGGAGTGGGAAGAAATTCCTATTTGAATTTATTTCTCTTGTATTTCAGTTGTTTTATTGAAATATTATATAGAAATATTTAAAGACAAAAAAACCTTTATACACTATTAATTACCCTTTAAAATAAGGGTATTTTAGTAATTTTATAATTAAGTTGATGTTGAGTTGGTTCATGACACCAACTCAGTCACCATTTTATATATAATATAGATATTATATAGAAATATTTAAAAATAAAAATACCCTTATAATAATATTAATTATCCTTTAAAATAAGGACATTTTAATATTTTCAAAATTAAATTGATGTAAAATAATTCGTGACATTATCTCAATTAATCAATTATTTTTTATATAATATAGATAGATCATCATTTCACAAATTCTATCTTCTTTAAAAATAAATACAAACAACATTTAATTTTTTTGATGAAAAGGCAGAAACCTGTGCATAAATTTTGTAAGCAATCAATAAATCTACTTAAAATAGTTTTCTCTACAAAATCAAAAGTGTTGATAAAAAAAAAAAAAAAACCTCAATGAATAAACACAATAATGTTGGTTAACCTCTGAAAATAATCAAAACTTTTCATTTTAGTTAGTCAAGAATTGTAGATAATTATTTTAAAATTAAAAATATATATTTATCTGATATTAATTTTAAATAATTACATTTTAATCATTATAAAAAATATTTATAATAAGAAGGGAAATAAAATAATTTTATGGTGAGAAAGTAAACTAATAAAGCAAATCAACAAAATTGAATCTCATTAAGCGCATTGTATTGCTATTGGGCTGAGCTCTTGGAAGTTCACTACACCTAATTTGGTACAGTGGATGCGCATGTGGATTTGTTTTTTTTTTTTTTTTTTAATAAAGAAAATCCAAAAAATTAAAATGATTTTTTTCCTAAAATTTTTCGGCTAATCAAATTAAAATTGATTATTTTACAATTTGAATCTCAATTTAAATTTTTTCAATAGTTTTATATTTGTTCACCAGTGAAGTGAACAAGGGAGAAAGATGGTGGTTTGGGAAAATTAACTGTGTTTAGGGAAGTTTCTTTGGAGTGCTTCTAGTTGGTTTCTATGTGAGCCCTATCAGCTGATTGCATGGTCCTTTTATAGTGGGAATAATCTTAGTTACGTGTCTTGAGATCACTTATGTGGAAAGATGATTTAATACTCTTGACAGTGACGGTGATTTGACGTTTTAAAACGAAATGTGTTAGGGTAATTAACAATCAATTACTCAGGGTCTCCACGTGGTTTTCATTTGGCCTTAACATAGGTGCGTAGTTTAAATGGTTCACCAGGTTACGGTTCATGAGCTAACTATGGGTTCGCGATGTCATTTGTTCTATTGGGACACACATGTCAACTTCTCCATGATTACCTTGTGAGGTTTACAAGTTACATTGCAAGGTCCGTGAGGTTCGCTACATAGGGTAAAATAATTGCCCTCTAGGCGAGTGAAGGTTATAAAGTGACCTTCACGAGCCTGTTAGGAAGTTTGCAATATGGGTGTAAATAATTAAGATTTAGGCAATTTAATTGAGGTTTGTGGTGAAGTATCACATATTGTATGGGTGTCCTTATTTTGTGCATAAGTATTTTCAAATTTGAAATTTGAATTATAAATAATCGAAACTTTTAAATTAATTAAATTTATGGTGAGATAAATGATTCTTGTAAGCACGCTCATTTAAATTTTATAATGAAAATTAATGAAATGTGCGGTGTCCTATGGCACATTTATTGGTTCCCAATGTAACCATTATTATTTTTTAAATTTGAATACATGTGTCATGTTGCAATTGGAGCAGCTTTGTGCATATAAGTAACAGTGCATGTGTAGGCACGTGATAAGTTACTTGTTATGTTTCGAAGTAGTTGAAAGGTTTCGTTTTAACTTATAAATAGGGATAAAATTTTGGGATTTTATCATCTCTTCTTTGATTTTCTAATTTTTGCAATTTGCATATGTTATTGCTTATTTTTTCTCATTTGTTTGCTCGAGTATTTCCCTTATTGAATTACCAGTGGTAGGTCTTCTTTGTTTTTACTTTCTTTATACGATTCTTAGCTTTATTTCATCCTTATTGAAATATGGCCCCGAGACTGGTTAGTGTTCCAACTGAAAGCAAAGAGTTTACGGGTTCTACATCGTTAGAGGAGATGTGGAAATTATTGGAGTGTAGGGGGATCATTTGCTTCGACAACTTCAAATATAAATTTGAGATTGTGACAAGGAGACACCATTTGAGATTTCTTATCATATCTCTTTTGCTGGAAAGACATTTGCTCATCTATATGTAACAGCCCGGTTTAGACTCTAGTCGGAACAATAGTTTTGGAACCACAAATTTGAGGTCAAAATTATTTTAATATTATTTTTGGTGTATACATCATGTTATTTGATATGTGTGAAAGTTTTGTGAATTAATTTTACCGATTGAGTGTTTAATTTAATAAAAGGACTTAATCGCGTAAAATGTAAAAGTGGCATTCTATTTGTTAAAGTACTAATTTGCTATGGTATTTAATTTTTAAGTCCTCAAAGTGAAATTAGGCCACTATTAAAGCTAATGGACGGTAGTGGACAACCATTATGTGTTTTGCAATTTAATTATTAAGGTTAATATGGTAGTTATGTTAATAAATGATAATAAAATAAAACAAAACATGAAATGGCCATGCATGTTCATCTTTTGGCCGAATATTGAAGAGAAAAAGAACCATTTGAAAGCTTGTAAGGTTTGGTATTTTGAAGCTCAAATTGAGGTATGGATTTTGTTCGGTTTTGGATGATTTTTATGTTTTTGAGATTGTTGCTTCGAATACTAGCTAGCCCATGCTTGAATTTTCAAATTTGTTGATGTATTCATGATTTTCCATTGTTGATAGCTTGATTTTTTGTTGTTTGACGATGAAAAATAAATATTTGATGTTAGATTATCATGTTTTATTAAGTGATTTTTGATAAAAATGCTTATTAAGGACTAAATTGTGAAATTTGTAAATTGAGGGGTCAAAATATGAAATAAATGGAATTAATGGGCTGCTAGGGACCTAAGGAATATTCGGCCAAACATGGCTTAAAGGAAATTTTGTGTAATTTGTGTTGTTTTGAAATTGGGAGTAAATTGAGAAAATGTGAAATGTTAGGGGCTAAAGTGAAAAATGCCTATTTATGTGTTTTTGGATGAAATTGAATGAATATATCATTAAATAAGTTAATTTGAATTGATTTAGATCAAGAAAGGAAGAAATCGAATTAGGACCAGGGAAGTCGAAAGTTGTTGAATAGTCGTTTTGATCCATTCGTTTCCAAACGAGGTAAGTCCATAAGTAAATAAATGTATTTAAATTCAAATGTATATATCATATGTTGCTGAATTGATTGTAAATAAATATATATGTTTCTGAATTGAAATGAACATTGAAGGACTTGTTTCGAGCTTGAATTGACTGAATTACGACGTTTGAAAGCCCGTACGAACCATATGAATAGTATATGATACATATGTCATGACATAGGATTCTAAGTAGTGATATCGTGTAAGACCATACGTGTAAGACCATGTCTAGGGCATTGGCATCGTATATGATTTCGTGTAAGACCCTGTTTGGGACAATGGCATCGATATTTGATAACATGTAAGACCATATCTGGGATATGGCATTGTACGAGTTTTATGAGCTATTTGAATATCCTTGTCAATTCTAAATGGTTCAACGGGAAATGTTAAAATAATATCGAAGGTGAGTTAAAGTTAAATAATTCAAGTACGTATGAGGTTTATATGAACATTGAATGAAAAGGTAAGTGTGGTTACTTAATGTGGTCATATGAACTATATGAGAAATGTGATTTTATATGTATATGGAACTAAATAGGTTTGGCTATTTCGAATTGAATTATGAATGTTCTTGTGATGATTTATTTGCTTATGGCTTACCAAGCTTTGAAAGCTTACTTTGTGTATTTTTCCTATGTTTATAGAGTTTCAGAGACTTGCTCAAGTTAGAAGTCGTAGGAGACCTCATCACACTATCCAGTTATCGCTTCAGTAAATAAAAGCTTTGAGTTTTGGTTATGTGGCATGTATAGGCTAGTTTTTAATATAATTGGTTTTGAATTGTGTACATATATAGCCATGCGAAAATGGCTTGAACATGATGTTAATGCTTGTGTGTATCCAGTCATGTCTTAAGCTTATTTGGAAGTATATTTCATGGTAAATATGTTTGTGATGTTGGTTATATGATTCGGCAATGAGAAATTCTAAGTATGATGTATAATCGGCTTATAGTTAGCTCATTTTGGAAGTATGAAGAGTGGTATAATTTGGCTTGGTAATAAGGTAAAATGATGAATATATATATATATATATATATGATTATGTTTTGGTTATGTTGATTCGGTTTGAAATATCAAAATATAAACATATATTATGCTTGAATGGTTGGGTTTTTAGGTACGGTTTATAATGGAAAATGATGATTATATTTTGAGTATGTTTGATGGTCATTTGAATAGCTATAAGTGACGTAGTCATTTTGATATTATAATTTTGAGATAGTATGTTAAGCTTAAGATTGAAAGATGGAAATGGTATGAATTTTTGGATGTTGTATTGATAACCGAATAGGTAGTTGTTTGAATGGCTAGCATATGAGGTTTAAATATGATAATTTGCATGCGAAATAGGTATGCTTGAAATTTCAATTGTGCTTAATTGATAAATATTATTATGATGAAATGGGTAAAAATTTTATAGGTTAATTTGCTAGCCAAATAGATGATGAGATGAATGGCTAAGTATATGAAATTTGGATCGATTTTGAGTCGGTGAATTGGGTGTAATATGATTTGCCTATTTGTGACTGAATATGGTTAATAATATTATAGTAAAATGCATATGAATTTGTAATGAATAAAATATTATTATTTGACCATTTGGTAATCTTTGCTAATGTTTCATGTGTGGATGTTTAATAAGCTGAATGGGGTGTCTTGTTTGACTTATTGAGCGAATGTGTATAAGCATATAGGATGATATGTTTAGTAATTAACTAATGAATTAGATGTTTACAAACGGATGTATTGATGTATGCTGGGTATATGAAATGAAACATGTTTGATGATTATCAAGGAGTCCGAATGCCATGATCTTTGGTTATAAGATTTGGCTATTGGAGTTATAAAGTATATGTATTATGATATGATGTATATTAGTGGGTTCAAATAGGTAATTAAATAAATAATATTTATATGTTTAAATTTTAAAGCATGAATTGCTTATGTATTATAAGTAGTAATGGTTTTAGTTGGTTAAGTGGTTTATATATGCGAATGTGATTTATATTATTGAGCTGCTGCTTACTATTCAAGTTTAAAAAAAAAAATTCATGATTAAGTTAATATAATTTTGTGCATGATTTAAATTGAAAGACTGTTTTGAGCTGTGTTTTGGTCGGTAATGCCTAGTAACCCAAATCCGGCGACGGACACAAGTTAAGGGTATTACATTTGGTTGGTATCAGAGTTATGGTTTAATCGGTTCTAGGACTAAGCGTATGTGAGTCTAGTTATACATGTCATATTTAACTTGCGATAGTGTGATATCTCCCGACTCTGACGGAAATTGTTCTAATGAGACAGATATGTTTTCCAACCAAGCTAACTCCGATAGTACAGAAGTTAATACTCAAATGTTTGAGTGAAAATGTGTTGATGATGAGTTGAAACTCATAAAGGTATGGATCAAAGTGTATGACATTTTTGTTATGAGCATATGAATTATGACATTTGGGTTATGATGCTATATGAAATTTCAATTGTAAATTAGTAATTTGAGTTGGCATATGAATTATGTGTTAAGTACAAAAGTGATCATAAGCAAATGATTATCAATTTTTTTGAGAATGTGAAATTAGTAATGAACTAGCTATTCATAATAGTATGTGCTATGTGCATTTATGTGCGAGTCAAATTTGAGGTTTTACTACCCTCACTCCCTTATCAGTAAAATGTTACAATGAAATTTGTAAGATTTGGGTTGAATAAGCTCACAAGTGTGGAATTTTAGAGTTATGTGGTTGAAGAATTAAGATTAATCAGAAAAGGGAATGAATTAGCAAATGAAGATAGTACTAAAAGAGATATTGGACAGTTCTGAAGACTATTCAGATTGTGCAAAGTCACTATTAAAGAAGAAGTTAACTCCGATTAAATGACTTATTCAAGTATGTTATCTAAAGAAAGTATTAACTGAAAGCTCATCTGAATTAATCTCTGTTAGTGATAGGATAGTGTGAAAATTTCTGATGACAGAATCAGACAGTGGAATAATGTTTGAATTGTATTGATGGCTGAGGGCAATGGTTAAAGTAGAGTAAATTATTACGATCTCTTCTGAGTATGCAATGTTCAATTACTTTCTGAGGTATATGTAGTTGTATATGTTAATAGGGGTGTGCAAAATTCGGGTAAAACCGAAAAAATTTGGTTAATCGATTGAATTCGATTAATCGGTCGGTTAACCGAATTTTTTCAGTCGGGGGTCGGTTAATAATTTTTTGAGTTTTCGGTTAACGGTTAATTCAGTTCGAAACCGGTCGATTAATCGAATTTTTTCAGTTTAACCGAAAAAATTAATAAATAAAATTATAATATATAAATAGTCCACTATTCATTCAAACCCAATCCAACATAAACCCAATCAAACTAAAACTAATTACCCAATCCAATTATCCAACCCAATTACCCAACCCAATCAAAAAAATTACAAATAATTTAATAAATAAAAACAAAAATAAAAATAAAAAAATTCGGTTAATTTGATTAATTCGGTTAATTCGGGTAAATCGGGTAATTCTGTTAATTTGGATAAATCGGGTAATTCGGTTAATTTTATACTTATTTTAACCAAAAATAAAAAATATATATAATTTTCGGTTAATTCAGTTAACCGACCCAATTAACCGAAAAATTTCAGTTCGGTTAATTTTTTTGAAAAAAATTTCAGTTTGGTTAACGATTAAAATTTTTGAAGGGTCAGTTAATTCGGTTAATGGTGTTTTGGGTCGGTTAACCGGTCGGTTAACTGATTGAACACCCTTATATGTTAAGATGAAATTCTTATTGTGCGAGAACGTTAGTTAAATATACTGATAGACTAAAGCATGGTGGATCTGCTTGGGTTATGTTCAGCATTGCTCTATCTTTCTCTGGTATTCTATTCCATTGTGTGGATATGAAAGTCGACAATAAAATCTATATGATACTAGTATTATGTTTTTACTATTTATTGTTTTGTTGAATATATGTGATTGCTTCTGTTACTATGGATTTCAGCACTTATGAGTGACTTTGTTCTTTCTGGAAATTTTCTGTGATATCATCAGAATTGTTATCATCCTATATGAGTTGTAATTCTCAGATATCCTGTGTAGCTTCATATGTTGAATTTTCACTATCCCGATTTTCTTATGAATCTATGTGATTATCTGCAAGAGATATCCATTTGACAGAGATGTCTATATCTATTATGATTATAATTTCTAGTTTGAAATGTGAAATTGCAATGATACCGTCGTCATATTTATAGAGGTTATGTTTCTGCATTGGTTACTGTTAAAACTATTTTTGATTTTCTTTTGTGTTCAATATGCTTTATTAATAGCCGGGATAATATTTATTTATAGGGTTAAGACATCGGTCTCATTAAGGCTCAATGATTTCTATCTGATAAAGGTGACTTCAGTATAATTTAGAGCTTTGATGATTAATATATGAGATAGATTTATTATAAACTCTTTTCTAGTTCTCGTGAAAGGTTCGACATCGGCAAAAGTGAAAATGATAGAAGATCAAGATCAAATATGTATAATGATATGTATGGGGTTATCCTTTTAACGAGAAGAAAAGATTTCTTCGAAAAGACCAATTCAGTGGTTTAGTTTGATTTGAATTATTTGATTGAAAAGATAATTGGGTTATATGTGTTTGAATCTATCCACCGAAACTAAAATAAACTTTGAATGTACATGTGTGAATTGAGGGATAGTCTAGAAGAAGAATTCGTATTCTTGAAGACTTGATATAAAATTATATCTATCGGAACAATTCTATTTGAGAAATGTTGTGGTAAATTAAAGTTAGTTCGATTGTTGAAGTTTTCTTTTGCACGAAGATATTGTCAACCGAAACATCAGTTCTGGTTCAGCCTAAGTTGAATAAAAGTTTATGATTCTCAGTCATGCGTCAATGAATGGTTTGAAAAGTGTGTTCTAATAAAAGAATGTACAGTGATATCTTGTGATTCCATATAGCTAAAGCTGCATGAAAAGAGTTATGTGATATATTTGATGACTATAAGAGTTTAAAATGTTTAATATCAGAGTAAGATCCGAATTTGGGGACAGTAAAGATGTCTTGAACTCTTAAAAGACCTTGAGTTAATATTTGATGTTGCAGAGCGAGATCTAAACTTGGCACAGCAAAGATAGCTCGAATCTTTGAAAAGTTCTGAGTTAGTAAGTGACTATTAACTTAAGAAAACGATTATAGTTTCAAATGTTCCGAATAGGAAACTTTTGTGTGCTTTACGAGCAATGAATATGTGATTGATCTTATCAAATGATGAACATATGTTAGCTAAATTAGAAGTTAAATTTATGTTTACTAAGGGATTCAACGTAAATGGGTTTCTGATTCAGAATTTAAGATGTGGAATCAATGATTGATTGTTATTTTGAAATAGAGTGTGCATACCAAGAAGTTTTGAGATTGTACAACAACTGTTACAGGCAACTCTCAGTGGTAGTTTGTTTATTCATACACGATTAAAAAGATGCACAACAATCCGAACTATGGTGTTGATGAATGAGGATGAAATGTGATATTTCTGACTTTGTTGATTACAGAAATAGAGTGTTGATAAATTTTGTACCGGGATTATTCTTATTATCGAAAAAGATAGATGTTATTTGAATTATTGTCAATTGTTTGAAGAAGTTTCTTCATACATATGAATTTCTCTCCTAATTAACCAGCTGAGTTATTCATTTTAGAGATTACCAGTTCGTACTAGGTACCAGTCTTCATTGTTTCGAATAAAGATCTGAAGTTTATATTGTGATTCCAAGAGAAACTATAGTAAGCTTCAGGTAAGAAACTGTCCTTAAATGAAAAGTTAATCTGAGTAAGTGGTTCAGATTCTCGAAAATACGTTTTCTCACCGTGTCTTAGAGTTTGAAAGCAACTGAGAAAGACTATCACTGTTGGTTGAGTTTGAGTATAATGATGGCATTGTATGAAGTATTATATTAGTGTATTTACTAAACTCCGCTGTTACTGAGTATAGCTTTATGAGAAAATGATTCATGGAATTAATTTCGTCAGAAATATTAAAGAAAAAGTGAAAGATTTTGTCACAATTAGAAAGCAAATTTCAGATTGAAAGTAAATTTATGCAGACTTGATAAGTAAAAGCATCGAATTACAGATAGAAGACCAAGTGTTAGTGAAAGTGATTTCTGTGGGAATATCATTTCTCGATTTAGTTATAAAGAGAAATTGAGTTTGTGATTCATGAAGCCATTTGAGATTTTAAGATATTGTTTAGTTATCTTAAGATTTTAAGATAGAAGACCATGGGTTAGGGGTGTTACACCATAACTCTTATTTTCTCTTGCATGTTTAGATATTGTTGACTACTGCACTGATAATGTTGAAACCCTTGGTTTATTAGTGATGCTCCGGTGTGGTGCTAATTTTTTGGGTTATAATACCATGGCAGGAATATGTTAGAAAAAATTCGGCTTGAAAATAATTTTCTTGCACAACGGAAAATAAAAATTTTGAACACTGAGCCAATTTGTGATATTTATAGCAATAAACCCTTTATCAAAATTGCACCTGTGTTTTCGACTAGACGGTTTCTTGTCTTGTTCTTGGCTTTCAACCTAATGGTCTTCTCCTCTATTCTCATACCACAAACTGTTTTGAGTGTAGGCTCAGACGATTCGAATCAAACATAGAACCAGAAATAGTTTTTTTTTTTACTTTCAATGTGAGCAAAATCTCTTCTCAATAGAAATCGATAGAATTGTTATTTCAGAAAATATATTTAATACTTTTTTTGAAACTAAAATATATTTAATACTTAGAGAATAAACTCTCACTATTTTTGGACAGAGTAACTATTTTTTGCCCTTGTTCAATTGTAGAATAAAACCTTTGTTCAATTGTAGAAGTCTATTCCAAATAGAAAAGTGAACTCCAGTCTAACTAGGAGTATAGGGGGCAGCAACCCTAGTTAAACAAACTAAGGTTTGTCATCCATCTCTTAAACATGATGGGCTTTTAGGCCTCTCCCATATCAGGTCCAATTATAAGTACTTCTTGGACTTTTAACCTAGTACTTTATAATTCAATCCAACTCGCTATTTGTTTTTCTATTTCCCAAAATAAACATTTCAAATTAATTTAGATAAATTAATTTTCCAATTAAATAATTTTCTCAATCCAATTCTAATTTCGTTAAAATTATGACGAATTTACCATAAAAGAATCTATGAAAAAATATATTTAATATTTCTACATTCAATTGATTTACTATGACTAAATGATTTATTTTCATTTTCGAACTTCATTTATTTCAAAACTCATAAATTCATTTCCAAGTCATTTTTTTTTTGGAGAAAACTACATTCATTTTCAAATGTTTCACATTTCTCCATCTTTACCATTTCTATTAATTTGATTTAACATGCAATTTATTTTTGGATTCAACGAGTTAGTGGAGAAACTGACTGTGTAACACCCCTAACCCGTATCTATCGCAGGACTAGGGTTAAAAGGCATTACTGGACAAATCAGAACATTTACTATCATTTCACAAACATAATTATATATCATCATCATATCATATTCAAATATCATCAATAACTCCCTTTAGAAAGTCTACGAGACCTTAAACTTGCATTAGGAAGGGGTCGGGACTAAACCGAACACATACGAAATTTTTCTGAAACTTTAACAAATTTTCAAAGCTACAGAGGTATCACGCCCGTGTGGGTAGGCCGTGTGCCTCACACGGCATTAGACACGCCTGTGTGTCTAGGCCGTGGCAAAACAAGGCATACATACTGACTTGTCCACGCGGCCATAAGACACGGCCATGTGAAAATTATGGAGGTTACTAACTTGCTCACACGGGCAGTCACACGCCCGTATGTCCAGCCCGTGTAGCTATTTGAAATGGCCTCACACGCCCGTGTCTGGGCCGTGTGTTCGGTCGTGCCAAACATGTAGGGTATACTAACTTAAGCCACACGGCTTGCCACACACCCGTGTGTGAGACTGTGTGGTCTGCCTGGGCTCAATTTGAATTGGACTTCGAGCAATACAATAGAGACACACACCCGTGTCCTTACCCGTGTGGGAAAAAATAAGCCATTTACAAGGCCATGATGCCACCCAATTTGGGCCCTACCTACAAGCATCAGACAAGCAACATTTATGCAACATTTTCAGCCAATTTCAACTTCAAAACATGCATCATTCAAACCATAATATTCTCAACCAATTTCATGCTCATTATCCATACCAAAACATATCAAAATCTCATACCAAACTCATTCACTTATACATGATCAATATCTCTATTAACCACATCAATCTCATGCAAAAATCATACCAAATTCCAAACTAAGAACATACCAAATTGACCATTTCAATAGGCCATATTTAAACACATCAAACATACCAATTTTGCATCACATATATATACCAAATTCAAACCATATCCACATCCATTATCAAGCCATATCACATGGCAATGATATGCACATCTCAAAACATATCACATTAGTCCTAGCCTATACATGCCATACTTTAGTATATACACTTCCAAAAGGTACCAAAATGTAGTTTGATAGTGTGATGATGATCCTTGACGATCCCCGAGATCTCGGTAGCTTCGATACTCCATAAAACAATGAAAACACACACAAAGTAAGCTTTCAAAAGCTTAGTAAGCCATGTACAAATATTCTTATCACATAACACAATTATAAACCATTTCATTCTTATATCTCATGGCAAAATACAATCACAAGTCTATATTTCTCATATAGCTCATTTGATCATAGTTCACTTGTATATAACACATCTCATTCTCATATAACTCATACATATATCACATGTCCACAAATGTACATATACTTACCTTTCACTCTTAAGCATTGTATACATTTCAAACGTACCTGAATCGGATACACATTCACATAATCGTTCATTTCTCGAAATGCCTGTTGAACCGTTCGGAATCAATAAGGATACTCAGATAGCACGTAAAGCTTGTACAATGCCAACGTCCTAGACGTGGTCTTACATGTAATCAAATATCAATGCCACTGTCCCAGACAGAGTCTTACACGAGATCATATACGATACCGATGCCCTAGACATGGTCTTACACGTAAATCTCAAATCGATGCTAACGTCCCAGACGTGGTCTTACACGATATCACATATCGAAATCCTATGTTATGACATATGTATCCTAACTATTCCTATAGTTCATACGGGGCTTTCAGACGTCATCACATTGTCGATACTTTATTGAATTCAATAATTCAGCTCCAATAGCCATTCATCACATTTCATTATCATATAAACATAAACAAATCAATTCAAACACATTTATTTGCATATGGACTTACCTGATATTCGGTATAAACGGACTGAATCAACTATTCGTCAACTTTCGATTTTCCCCGATCTAAATCCTTTTCCTTTGGTTCTTGATCTATACACATTCAAATTTAACTCATTTAATCATCAAATCATTCAATTCAATCCATAAACACATTTTTAGGGCATTTTGCACTTTAGCCCCTATAATTTCACATTTATTCAATTTAGTCCCTATTTCATAAATACACAAAATTCACAAAATTCAATATAACCCATGCTTAGCCAAATTCTCTATTGGTCCCTAGCAGCCCAAAACTTTCATTTATTTCACATTTTAACCCCACATTTTGCAAATTTCATAATTTAGTACCTTAATAGTATTTTCTTCCAAAATCACTTAACAAAACAAATAAATCAAACATATATCTTTCATTTTTCATCAACAAACAACATAAGGCTTGAATATTCAGCAATGGCACTTTTCAAAATCACTAACAATTTCAAAAATCATGACATGGGCTAGCTAGAACACATAGCAACGATCTCAAAAACATAGAAATTATCAAAAACCGATCAAAAACCATACCTTAATCTAGTTAAAAGATGGCCGAATGATTCAAAACTCCAAAAACCCTTATTTTCTTTCTTTCAATCGTGAAGAACACAAAGATGATAACTAATTTGTCTTTGTCTTATTTAATTAATCATTTATTTAACAAATTACTAATTTAACCTTACTAATATCCTTTAAAATCCACTATCATATGTCCATGCATGTCCATTCATTAAAATCATGGTCTAGTTGCATCATAAAGACCTCAAATTTATTAATACATAGCAATTCGGCACTTCATCAAGTAGAACACAACTTTTACATTTTTTGCGATTAGATCATTTTATCAAATTAAGCATACAAACGGTACAATTTCCACACGAAACTTTCACACATATCTTATCACATGCCGTAAACATTAAAAATAATATTAAAATATTTTTCCAACCTCGGATATGTGGTTTTGAAACTACTATTCCGACTAGGGTCTAAACCGGGTTGTTACAGACTGGACATATGTGATTAGGGCTCAAATGATTTATAATTAAGTTCTAGTTTTTCGCTTATTAATTATAAATTCATCTAAGCTCAGTTTATTTCACTAAAAATGACTCTCATACAATATTTTTTGCATTTTCTTGTGTTTGTTTTATGGAAAATAGCTTGGTCAACAAAAAACGACTTAAAGGTCAACGAAAAATAAACTATTTTTCCTGTAAAATGACTTACCATTTTGCAAAGCGTAAGTCATTTTCTAGAAATAAGCTTTTTTATGGATGATTTTATTTTTATACAAAAATTAGCTTAAAATCAAGTTTAATATTTTTATGTTAATAATAATTTTTTTAAAAAAATATTTAAAAATTAATAAAATATTATAATTTTCTATATTATTAAATATACATATTTAATTATCTATATATAATCAAATAATAAATTATTAACATAATTTATTTTAATAATAAATTTTAAAAATAATAATTTAAATAATATTCTTCATATATTATTGAAAAATATTTAATATTAATATTTTAATAATAAATATTTATTACAATTATAAATATATTAATAATAAATGTTTTGTAGTATAAAAGTTAAAATATCACATAAGTCTATGTACTCTTCACAAATTTAGAATTAGTCCCTATATTTTTATTTTCAAGAACTTAGTCCCTTTACTTTTCAAATTTAAAAATCAAGTCCAATTGTTAACATTGTTAACTTTTTTTGTCAATTTTGTTGATGTCACATTTTTAAATAAAAAATATTCGATCTTCATGTAACTAAAAAATGACAGTTATTATGAACATGAATTTAACAAAATATTTTTAATAATGCTAATAGCTGAACATGAATTTTGATATCTAAAAAGTAGGACTAACCCAAAAATAAAAGTATATGGACTAAATTTCAAATTTACAAAGAGTACAAGGCCATATGAGATATTTTATGTAACACCCTTAACCCGAAACCGTCATCGAAACCGAGTACAGGACATTACCGGACTCTAAAGGACCTTTATAGAACTTAATCAGAAACAGATACAGAATTTCATACAAAACAGTTTAGAATCACTTTTATTGAGGGTTTTCAGACATGATACAGACATCTCGGATGATTAGGATTCGAATCCTATCAAATCGGTTACTTAGAAAACTTTTCATAGGAAAACAACGTCACACGCCCGTGTGACCCTTAGCACGGCCGTGTGGTTTTCACACGCCCATGCCAGGCACCCATGGATGAAACTGTCCAAACTGACACGGCCATTTCACACGCCCGTTTAGAGGTCATGTGCTCCCACACGGTTGAGACACACGGCCATGTCTCCTGCCCGTATGGTACACAAAAATTTAAATCAAGGTGCAGGGGAGACACGGTCTAGAGGCACGCCCGTGTGCCCTGCCATACAGGCCGTGTCAGGCTATATGCCAAGCCTTAACCTTTCAAATACACAAAATATTCACATACACAATCAATGCAACTAACATTTTACTTATACAAATAGTATTCTCTCTAAATACTACATTATCATAGAGCTTATGAGCTTACAAATTAACTATATAAATCCTATACATGCCACAGACATTATACTTCAGAAACATGGTATACCGATGAAGCTTGACAGTGTGAAATGTACCTCGATGCCTCGGCTCCCAGATCAATAGTCTTGACGCACTGAGAAAGAGAGTGAAGGAAATGGGGTAAGCTACAACAGCTTAATAAGTCGTATGCAATTCAAAGCAATGAAACATATCAATATATTATTTACTAACACATATCATTATTCATCAAACTTGCTCTTTTGGGCACATTTTACATGCCCATCATATGTATGCTTAACCTTATCAATCTCAGTATACAGAACTATTTCATATCACCTACAGAAATACTTCATTACAGTACAGTTAATCTAATCCCATTGAGTAATTTCAGAATATAACCAGATAAGCAGAGGTTAGCATATAAGTGCCATACGAAAGTGGCAGAGCCATATCAGATAGGTAGCCGAAGCTACTAACAAACAGGTATCCGAAGCTACTAATAGATAGGTAGCCGAAGCTACAAAACAAAAGGGTAGCCACAGCTACTATCAGAAACATAACAGAAGTTACCACGGGCCTGCTCACACAAGTTGACAGGTGTCCGCAACACATGCTAGACCACCTAGCACCCGGGAACTATATCAGACAGAACGGATAACCCTCTAGTGAACATGTCACTTATATCCATGTTTATTCCTACTTGCTCAATCGGGATTTACAGAATATATATATATAAATCAACAGTTTCAGAAACACATCGAATAATCAATCAGAGTTTACGGCAATTACCTTAATTCCGCAATTACAGGGACATATCCTAATCAATCGGAATTTACAGAGCATACCTTATTTTATTTACTCGGATACAAAAGTATACTAAACCTTCGATCACTTCATAATTCATATATAAATAACATCGTTTAATCACAAATAAATGATCATAATTTAGCAAAATATGCTAGAATTTACACACAACTTACCTGAATAGCCAACGGATTAAATTATCGAGATTTAGTCGAGAACTTTCTCTTTTCCCCCGTTCTCGGGCTTATCACACCTTTCTTGGTCTAGATTAACAAACAGAGTACAATTTATCAATAATTTACTTAATTACAGATACAATTCATATTTGGGGTAAATTTCCAAATTTGCCCTTTAACTTTTCAGAATTTACAAATTAGTCCCTTAGATTTAAAATCTCATTTTCTTTATTCCATGGGTTTATTTAACCCATTTTAACACTTATGACACTCAATTCATCAATATTTAACACATTAGGAACAAGTTGTAGTCTCTACAATTTAGTCCCCTTTTTACACAATTTCATACAAATTCATCCCCAAAAACGTGCATATATCACTTTAAACATTCATTATCTACCATTATTCCACTAAATACACTCATATCACAAATGGGTATATTTTTAAACCCAATAACTCTTGAAAATAATGGTAGAATCATGGAACTCAAGCTCAAATAATCATAAAAATACGAAAATAATAGAAAACGGGGCAAGATTTCACTTACTATTGAGCATAGAAAGCAAAAGAACCCTAGCCATGGAGAAACACCAATTTCGGCAGCCATGGGAGGTTTCATGGAGAAGATGATATTTTAATTTCATCTAATTTTGTCTTTTCCCTTTAATGACAAAAATGCCCCTCAAGCCATAACTAACAAATAATTCTAGAAATGCCCTTTTGTGTCCATACTATTTTCTAATGGTCTATTTGCCATTTAAAGACCTCTAGTTAAAACCCCCATTTCAAATAGGTGCTTATACTATATATCTCATATTTTTCAAACAATACAATTTAGTCCCAAAAATAAAATTGGGCACTTTATCGATAAAATTTTCAAATCATATTTTCACAACAACAATTTATCTATCAGACATTATCAGAATTTTACTCAATTCAAAATTTCATAATTCGGATTTGTGGTTACGAAACCACTATTCCGATTAGGCCATATTTTGGGCTGTCACATTTTAACCTAGTATAAAAATATGGATATTTTAATTATATAAGTATGAATATTTGTTTAGTATTTGTTTAAACATTAGACAACTAGTGAGTCAATTTTTGCTTTTATTTTGCTTTGCATGCAAAAACCATGTGAGAACAATTATACATAGTATATTAATGTAATCCATGAATTGTTTTATTAACCAATTTGCTCAAAAAAAATTACAAGTTTAGAAATGAATATACTATACTTAGGGCATCAGATCCAACATGATATTGGTAGAACTATTGGTACAGGTTTTGCTACAAGGGATTTTGTTGGTTTTGATTTTGAGGGTTGGTTTAGTTTTGTGAATTTATGCTTTGGTTCCCATGCAAGGAACCTAGGTGTTGGGTTGTTCTAATTTGTTATTATTTGATCGTGTCATGACCAGTGAGATCTTTAACTTAAATTATTGACGATATTAAAATCAGTGCTAAGAGAATCACTTCTACCTAGATGCAAGATGTTTGTTCACGCTCACCGCACCGATTGTTAACTAATGAATTGAAGGGAGAAAGATGGTGGTTTAGGTGAAGGAGGAAGAGGTGAAGCCCAATAAAATTAGTCGTGTTTAAGGAATGTTCTTTGGAGTGCTTCTAGTTGGTTTCTATGTGAGTTTATGAGTTGTTTGCATGACCCTTTTATATAGTGAGGACAAGCTCAACTTTGTGTCCTGTGATCATTGATGTGGAAAAATAATTTAATACCCCTGACAGTAATTGTGATGTGACTACCTAGGATGAGACGTGTTTGGGTAACTAACAATCAATTATTTAAGGTCTCCACGTGGTCCTCATATAGCTTTAAGATGTGTAGTTTAAATAATTCACGAGCTAACTATGGATTCGTAGTGTTGTTAATTCTATTGGAAGACACCAAGCTCTCAATAAGTGCCTTGTGAAATTCAAAAATTACGCTATAAGGTCCGTGAGATTCACTACACAAAGTATTACAATATTCACAATATTTAATTTTTAAGTCTCAAACAGAATCGAATACCAAACTCATAAAGAAATATAAATATATAAATATAAGAAAGATAAGATGTTATAATGAAACTAGGATTTTTAATATGATATAAGAAATGTAAAAATAAATAATACTAGACACTAGTCATGCTTCGAAAACTAGAAACAGTTCAAACATAAACTAGATTTTGCGCTAGCTTGGTAAGTTGAGCCGGATTCTGAGTCTGACACAAGTAAACTAATAAAGGGTAAAATATGCCTATAGTCCCTGAATTTTTAAAAAAATTAGGAATTAAATCCCTACATTTATATTTCTAAAATTAAAATAAAAAATTTACTCATTTAGTAATAATATAATTTAAAATTTAATAATATTAATAGTTAAATTTTAAAATTTAAAATCTAGACATTTAATTTCAAAAAGTAGAATTACTGTAAGCAGATTTCATCCAATAATAAAATATATTTTATCATTGTAGACTCGAACCGACCTAAAAATGGACATATTATTTTGATCATCCTGACTTGAATAAAAATATTAATTTTCAGGCTCGACCTCACCATATTTTTCCACTCATTTTTATTTTTGTGTTTGCATAATGTTTGAATCCGAAATGATTATTGGACTCCCCGTTATTTTCATAACTTGATCTATAACATTGGGATCCCAGTTAAAACCCAGGATCATATCAGTATATCACCAATAGCAAAAATTATGCTTTAAAAATAACCCAGAATTCACAAATCAAAGACAAAATGAAATGGGTTTTCATTTACTAGTATAAAAAAAAGAAGGATTTTTTTTTTTAATTTACAACTGTTTCAGAGCAGTGATTTCAGAAAGAAGGAAAGAAAGAAAGTGAGAAGTTATCAAGCAGAGAAGGCTCCATCGAAAGCTGCAATACCAATCTGGGTCTTTGGTTCAAAAGCCAACTGGATAGCCTCAATACTTTGCTGCCCAAATTTTATCTTAACTTTCTGACCCAACTTTGCTACCCAAGAAACCAAGTCAATCTCTGCTTGCTTGTTCCTCGAAACCCTTACCCTCTTTTCGTAATCCTCAGCAACAAGCAAAGCAATATCTGCCATCTCTATAACTCTCTGATTATTGGTTAAGTTAAACTCTGAATAAAGAAAGTGGTGTGAGATGTTTGAATGGATATTGGAACTATGGAGAAAAAGACATTGATGATTGAAGTATTTATACGAGAAAAAGACCAAATGGATAAGAGTGAGAGGCACAGGTGGGTGGTTTAAGTGGGGAAGTAGTTTAAAATATTAGAACGTTGGGAGACTCGGGGGTTGGCTTGTGTTGGTGGTTTTCAGGGATGGGTAAGTGGGCATAGTGGCAAATATAGTAAAGTCGGTTTTCAAAATCCTATGGACTTAGGGAATGACATGTATGTGGTAGTTACATAGGCTTTTAAGGGATAAAAACAAGGATGGCCCGCTGAAAGTGGAAAATCGAACGCTAAGAAAAACGTGAATTTGGGATATGCTCTAGAGTTGTCAATAGCCAGATCGGGTCCGTTGAATTAAAAAAATTAGTTCGGTTTTTTAAGTTGGAGCTTAATTTAGACTAAAAATAAATTTAAAATTTTATCTAAATTTAACATGAATAACAATATTAAAATTCGAGTTTGATTTGGTTTGCTTGTATTAAATTTTTTATATTATTTTATATAAAAATAAGTTTTAAAAATATAATACATTAAATATACTAAAAATATTAAAATAAATATTTTTCGACAAATAAAAAATTTAAAAAATATTTACACTATAACAAGTGCAACTTAGCATGCAAATACATCTATAATAATAACAAAATTAATAATAAAATAAGAGTTATACAATACTTAAACAATAACAACAAAATAGTAGTAATATAATAATGAAATGATAGCAAAATAATGAAAAAGCAGTGACAAAACAATAAAAAAATAGCAGCAGTTTTTTTTCTTTTACAAATTCGGACTGGGCTTAAGCCCAAAAAGCTTATTCGAAGCCTAGACTACTTATAAAATGGGCCTTATTTTTTGTTCATGCCAATTTTTTGAGCCTATATTTTTGTTCAAATACTTTCATTTTTCAAGCGAGCCTTCAGACTAGACGTATGGACAAGAGTAATATGCTCAACCTTTTTCAAATGTTATTATCTATATATCTATACTAATAAAAAAATTCATGAGTTGTAAAAAGTTAATTGGATATCAAATTAGTTGGGAAAATTAGAAAATTATATATGTTATTGAATGTTAATGGCTTTTATTTATATTGTTTGTCAAATTCTTAATTGAGTTGGTGTCAACTTTAACCTTCTTTTATCATTAAAAAAGTGATATTATTTGAGAGTATTTTAATCTTTTAATTTTAACTAAAATGAAATAAAATATGCATATGGTATGATTTGAACTTGCAACAATTGTTAGATTATTAAAACCTTAAATTTATCACTAAACTAAAGCTTCATTTTTATATATTGTAATACATTTTTGTTTCATTGTTTATTGTATATTACTTTTAAACAAGCATATGCGTTTTAAGTCTGTGGTTTTCATACACATATATGTGTGATAGAATTCTAGTATTATGTAAATTTTCAAAAGTGACCCTTTAAAAACTACTTCATAAAATCCTTTTAAAAAAAACCTCAAGTTTATTAAACTATTAGTAAGTTTATATTTTGGTCATTTAATTTTAAAAAATTATAAAATAGTCACTAAATTATTTGAATGTTTTCATTTAAATCACTAGATTATTAAGTTTTTTTCTTAAAGTCCATCCGATAAGTTTTAAGTGACAATTCAATTATTGATATGATGAAACAGTACCCATCGATGAGTAGAAAAATCTCAGATTCGCCGATGTTGGAGATTGAAGAAGAAAGTTGTTCAGATTTTGGATTGTAGATTGGTGGCATTCAAAGATGTTTCATTAAAAAACTGAACTATAGAAATGGAGGGGAAATTTACAGCTTTCAATTGGTGTCAGAGGTGAGAATGAAGAAAGTCACACATCGACGATTTTAACAATGTAATTACTTAAATAAAAATTTTCAAATAGTTTCATGTCGATTTTGAAACTTTTTGAAGTTGAGAAACCAAAACGTACACTTGCTAATAGTTCAATGACCATAAATGTAGTTTATCCTAAAAAATTACTTTTTTTTAAAATACATCTTTAAGTTTTTTTAATATTTTTTAACAAATAATATATATATAAACCATATTTACTTTTGCATTATGTTTGGATTGGAGTAGGGAGAGAGAAAGGAAAAGAATGTAAGGGAAATGGAGAATCTTTCGGCTAATTTACCAAAAAAGGCCCATTTCTAAAATTCATTATGGAAATGAGCCAATTCCCTAATTATTTACCGGAATAGGCCATTTACCAAGAAAACGCGTCCACGTCAGCACGATGCCAATGTACGTGGTAGGAAAACGCTTTCCTGGGGGAGCGTTTTGGCCACGTCAGCAAAAAACGCTTCCTTGAGAGCGCGCTTTGCTGACATGGACAAACACTCCCCCAAGGAAGAGTTTTGCCCGTTTCATCCCCCCCAACGGCTATTTTTTTGGCCATTGGAGGTCCAATGGTCCAAAAAAAAAAAAACTATAAAAACCCCCTTTCATTTTTTCACAAAAAAATCCTCTCAAAATTCTCTCCAAATTCTCTCAAATTTCTCTCAAATTTTCTCAAAGTCCTCTTTAATTTTTGCAAAAAAAAGCTCTATTTAAAATTATTCTGAATTAGTTTTTTTAAATTAAAAAATATTCAATCGTGTTAGTAATGGCTGGAGAATTAATTCGTCTCGATAATAAACACATGTCCGTCTCTCAAATGACAATGGTAAGTGATAATTTTAATTTTTCAATACTGTTTAATATTTTTTCATTTATACAAATTTAATTAATTTTTATTTTATAATTTTTTATAACAGTCTATAGATCGGGTGTTGCAATGCTATATCCGTAATATGCCTGGTCCTCCATCACCGTTGATAGAGAATTACCTGCGACAAGCGGGTTTTTGGCACGTGGCCACGATAGGCCGGGGGTGCAAGTTGGACTCGAAACTAGTCAGTGCATTAATAGAGAGGTGGAGACCCGAGACACACACTTTCCATCTTCCATGCGGAGAGTGTACTATCACTCTGGAAGACGTGCAGTTGCAATTGGGATTGTCGGTGGATAGGTATGCAATCATTGGGTCTGCATCTTCTGCTGATTGGGGAGCCGTATGCTACAAGCTTTTGGGTGCTATTCTGGATAATATTAACGGAGGTCGAATCAAGATGGGTTGGTTACGAGACATATTTCCAGAGCCGGATAATGATTCGACTGAACTAGAAAGAATATGATATGCTCGGGCATACATTTTTGAAATGATTGGAGGTTATCTGATGTCAGACTTGTCACGAAACCTTATACATCTGAGATGGCTACTGAAACTCGTTGATTTTAGAGCAGCTGGTGAATTGAGTTGGGGGTCTGCCATGTTGGCAACATTGTATAAGGAAATGTGCGGGGCGACACGACCGAACAAAACCAAAATAGGAGGTTGCCTATCACTACTGCAATCATGGGCATAGTTTCGCTTTCCATTTTTACATCCTCGAGTGGACCACCCATATACATTCCCACTCATAACGAGGTAACTTTTTTATTAGATTTTACAATTATTACGTAGATTTAAAATATAATTGTATGCTAAAAATTTATTTAATTAGGTGGAACCATTCGGCGAGTTATGTCGGAATACTTACCTCTCTTGAAGATACATGGCTTCTATTAAACCAACGGTCGGAAGCACAAGTAAGTATTAAATAAAATATATATACATAATAAAATAGTCGTTTCATATTTAGTATTTAATATTTAGTATTTTATATTTAGTATTTAGTATTTAGTATTTAGTATTATGTATATAACTAATATTTTTATCATGTTCATATAGTATCAGTGGACACCATACGAGAATCCGGCAATTCAAGCAGTAATTTCTGATGAATTCTTTCAAAATCTGAACATTTGGCATGTAAAGGTCCCGTTGGTCAACTATGCTACTGTGGAGATTGTAACACCCATAACCGTATCCGTCGCCGGAATAGGTTACGAGGCATCGCGAGACCAATGTCAACATTTAAATAGAATACAAATATACCAACGAGTTCAAAAATTGAGTTTTGGGCTTTGTAGATAATGAAACAAAGATCACAAAAATATCAAAATTAACAAAAACTACGAAATAACTTACCTTGAATTTTTTAGCTAGAAATGGTCGAACGTGGAAGTGTTTTCTCCTTTTTTTTTTTTGATTTAGTTCGGCAATGGTTATAATGAAAACATGAGTACCCCATTATGATATATTTTATAATATATATATATATATATATATATAACTTTAACAAAATAATTCAAACATTATACAATATGAGCCCACTACCGTCTCACTAATTTATAGGTGGGTTATTTACCACTTAAAGGCTTCTAATTATAAAATCAATAGCAATTTAGCCTTTTACACTTTATATACCAAATTTTTCCTTTATGCGATTAAGTCCCTTTTATCAATTTGGACAGCCAATTGGTAAAACTAACTTACAAAATTTTCACACATATAAATTAACATACTGTAAATACCAAAAATAATATTAAAAATAAATTTTACAACCCCGAATTTATAGTTTCGAAACTATTGTTCTGACTAGGGTCTAAACCAGGTTGTTACAACTCTCCCCTCCTTTAAGGATTTTCGTCCCGAAAATCTTACCAGAAAATAGGTCAATGACTTGCTTGCACCTGATACATATTTAATTCAACTCAAATCTTAAAGATTTCGCATTAATATTTTACTAATAAGGAAGATGAGGGTAACAAAGCTTCAAATTTTAGCTTACACATCAATATACATAACAATTACTTTCACAAATAATTAATTCATGAATGATTTCACATTGATCTATAAAATCACTTTATTATTTCAAAACAAATACATATACATTTATACAAGTATACACATATATCACATTTTCTTGATTTCATAATGCATATATCACTTAACCGAATTTATACTTGTATTTTAAACACATAATAATCACATATTAACATGTATAATACATAATATCAACTCAACTGTCAAGCTTATAGTTTCATAACCCATATATTCATTCATGTATAAGCAGTAACCTAACCGAAAGCACACATATAGTCAAACATCTCAATTAATATCCTTTATAACTTTCATCTCATATCAATATTTGACTTAACTTATTTTCAAAAGAAAATCATCTTTTACATACCTAAACATTTAGTTCGTTTAACACATTTGATCATAATTATCGTTGCCCGTATGAGGTCCACTAAGTATAAAGCTTAATATAATACATCGGCACGAAACATGCTAGGCATAAAACCTGATACATCTCACCGGCACAAGGCCTGCTAGGCATAAAGCCTGATACATCTCACCGGCACAAGGCCTACTAGGCATAAAGCCTGATACATCTCACCGGTACAAGGCCTGCTAGGCATAAAGCCTGATACATCTCATCGGCACAAGGCCTGCTAGGCATATAGCTTGACACATCTCACCAGCACAAGGCCTGCTAGACTTTAAGTCTGATATTCATCCACTAGCATTACGCCTGCTAGGCTCGAAGCCCGATAATAATCACCAGCTTAAAGCTTGCTAGGCCAAAGGCCCGAACACAATATGAGAATCAAATCACAAGGTTTCACACACACCAAAACATATACTTCTAGTATCTATACAACACAAACACATCATTAAGATGCTAGCATCATTCGAACATAGGTACGTACCAAACACCTTATTTCATTTCATACTTCTCATTTGACACTTATACATAATATCTTATTCACTTTCATTTCGTACCTATCATTCAACCATACAACATATCAAAATCTTACTTTCCTCTCATAATTGCCATTCAGCCACAAAACATATTAAGCTCTTACCTTCATTTCATACTTACCACCTCAATTATTACTTCATAGTCAAAACATTTCAAATAGCAATAACAACTCAAATATCATATTCTATAAATTCATATAATTATAACATTTGTCAACATCAATATGTCATACATTTTGATCCATACCTTTATAATTTTCAACACATCATTAACACAATTGTATTCAAGCATTTGTGTATACATTCTGTACTATCCGAATTAGCTCGGCTGGAAGACTTATCTGTCTCATCAAATTAATTTTTTTTCTAGAGTCGGAAAATATTACACTATCACAAAGAAAATACGACATATATAGTTAGACTCATATACATTATGGTAGTCCTAGAATCGACTAAACCATAGCTCTAATACCAATCAAAATGTAACACCCATAACCGTATCCGTCGTCGGAATAGGTTACGAGGCATCGCAAGACCAATGTCAACATTTAAATAGAATACAAATATACCAACGAGTGTTTTTTTTATAAACTATCACATAGCTGAATACACAATCAAACTTTTAATACAATTATGTGTTTTACACTTTAACTAATTCATGCATCAATCATTTGGCCGAAACAACTTATATATATATAATCAACTACACATAATCAAGCTTATACCCCAAGAATTTTCTAATATATATATTCATAATTTTATAATCATAAAACTCAATACCCATATATTCATTATCCAAGTATCATTCAATATCAAATCCAAAATATCATTACATAACCGAATATATATACATTCATATAATATACTCATGAATCCAACTTTAATATCACATACTTATATATGATATGTGGCTAAATTTACTTCACATATACACATATATTTTCATTATCATCATGTATAATTTGTATCACATATCCCATATAACCGAATACATGAATATGTACTCAAGAATCATTCAACTAACTTGACTTCAAACATTTACCTTTATACCATTCAATAATTTAGCCATACTAAACCTCATAAACAATTTCCATTATTTGTATATTTACTTAAATAAAAGAACATTCATATAAAGCCAACGACTTACCCAAACTACTTATAACGATACTAAGCACAACCAAAGGTTAAAGCTTAAACTTTACAAAAACCTCTTAAAGAAGCCATATTCATATGGCTTAAATACATAAGACAAAAACATATCGCCTCACGAGTTGACCATTCTATACATGCCATATGTAATATTTATAAAACATTAAATATTGAAGTTTAGATAGTGCAATAAGATCCTCCATCTATTCTCGAGCTTGCAACTTGAATTTAAAATCTATAAAACAAAGGTAGACAGAATCACACACAGTAAGCTATTTTAGCTTAGAAAGTTGTAAGTAATTAAACAATTAAATGATGTTATCAAATCAATTAAATAAAACCCTGGAATAAATCAACTTCATCACTTTTTGACTCAAACTATCAAGGTTCATATGTTTTTACATTTTTCTAAAATCAATGTAACACTACCATGGCCAAATACTCATGGTCAAATTTCTTAATTATCAATCAACCTCAAAGCCGAAAAGTCTATATGCGTTTAACTAAATGTACATACACTCATGTACATTACCTCAATTTCAATACATATATTATCATATAAATGTATTAGCTACTTGATCAAATAAATATAATCCTGTATACGCTTATTCATAAACTAATTTCCCTAATGTTCATATCATTCAATATAATGAAATCAAAACATACTGTCAAAATCATATACATTTCCAAACTTACAAAAATGCCTTTATCAACTATATCACTATCTCTAAATTCCAATTAGCCAAATTACCCTTGAATAAATAGCATAATTATAAATTCATCTTCACAATCGAATATAAACATTTATATATGTAAGCACATAATTCATGAATGTAACATCACCTTACATATTCTTTGACCGAATATACATATATCCCTTTACCCAAGTATCATTAAATTTCCACGTCATAGTATTATATCTTATTCAATGCAGATATACTCATACGCATGTGCTCATAAACCCATCTCTAATGTCATCTTTTTACATATAATATGTACCCGAATTTACTTTGTAACATCTAATCTCAACTTTACATTCTTCCTATTGAGCCAAATTTACAATGGCATCCAAAATCATATATCAATATTGACATACATATATGTACAAATAACATATCATTTCATCTATCTAAATCATTTGTCTAATTTTTTTTCTCATTCATGCATCTCATATATGTTAATTTCAACCTCATAGGTTTAAGTACATACCTGCACTGCTATGAACTTATATGCAATTACTACAATCCATGTCAAGATATTAACCTGCTCAATCAACTTTGATCATTGATTAGATCCGTATACATAATGTTAAATATTTAGTTTGAAACTTTAAAGAGCTCGCACACTTTGTGTTTGATATATACTTTCCCAAATTTTCCATTCACACACTCAGTACACAATAAACATATACACGCTCAACACCCATATTGATAATTCACTTATATATATATAACAATTCATGACTATACGAACCATTCATCCTCAATGTAAACTTTTAGCATCTTCCCAATCCGCATTTAAAATATATATACAATTTACATTTGTATAAGTCAACAACATCTATTTGTTTACTATCTTACCTCAAATCATAGATGATGTTTCCATGGTCTTCTCTTTTCACCGATTTATATTGATCTATTTGTTTTACAACCAAAACATAATAATTTAATATATATTGACTAACTCAAATATCAAATCAAGTTCAACTCTAAAAAATCTATCATTTAATTTCAACTAGTGAAACATCTTTGTTCCTCACAAATTGGTTAACACAAACATAGCCATTATTCAATTCAATTCTAATCTTTAAATAAGCAAAATATGGCAATATAATATGGTACTTAATAACAATTCAAATAGCATTTAAATTTTGCATATCTAGCAGCCCTAACAACCCATCAAATGAGACTTGAAATATTAGTTAATAACTAACTTATTAATGCAGCACATATTAATTACCAAATTTACATTCCTCAACAGCTTAATCTGATGTTAATTTAGACATCACTAATTAGTATAATTACCACCATATCTTCGGTTGTAATTAATAGTCATTAACCACCCAACAATGAAAACATATTAGTATTGAGTACCACTTAACCACCTCATTAACTAACGCTTTAGACATAAACTCTGCAGTATTTACTCTACTTTTGTTTCCATTAATACTTTCAATAATGGTTACATTAACTCTTTTAACCACCAATTTTTAACACCATAAACTACAACTAAGTAAATATTACTGATTTAGTTCATCCAATAACATTCGGTCATATCTCTGCAACATTAAATTAGCCTTTTATTACCTTTCCGACTACATTAATGGCAGTATCAAACTCTTCTATCCACAAATTTCAGACAAAATAAATACATCACTACTTATTCATTTTCAAATTCAACAATTGTTAACATAATTTTAATATCACTCATAGCACAGTTGTCGGCATCTTAACAAAAATTTTCTACTACACTAATACACCAAACAACAGCCCTTTTTATAACATTATAAACCCTTCTCTGAGCATCATTAACTTAACAATGTAATAATTGAACAGCATCAATGCCATAATCAGACAGTATAAATAGGGCAGTAATTAACAATATCAATGGAATAAAATTCGAACATCAATTTAACAGTTTCAACAATTATCAAATATAAAGAATAAAAGTTCAAGACAAACTTGCTAAGTTTCCAAACACCGATTCTGCTTATTTAATTTGTTACTACCCTTTTTAGCTACAGCCTTCTCATACCTTGTTAGATAAATACAGTCAACCCTAAATGTCAAAAATGGAATATAACGACATAAACATTAACTAAATTCTTTTAACAAAAATGAAGAACTCTTTATCTACCAGACATGCAACATTTATAACGAGAGAAGAAGCTCTTTTCTTCTCCTACACATTCGGTCAAGCTCAAATCAATAATAAAATCAGAATTTATCAACGAAAAGATGAGCAAATGGGAGTTTAGAAAAGTTACCATTCTACTTCAAAATTTTCACTTATAAGCAACAATTTTTGTGATTTTCCACTACATGCAACCGGCCTTCTCTCTAGTTTCCTTATTTCATTTTCAAACACAAAATCTCCAATTTTTCACCCATGGCCAAATACAAAATTCCCAACCATTTCAAAAATTGAGTTTTGGGCTTTGTAGATAATGAAACAAAGATCATAAAAATATCAAAATTAACAAAAACTATGAAATAACTTACCTTGAATTTTTTAGCTAGAAATGGCCGAACGTGGAAGTGTTTTCTCCTTTTTTTTTTTGATTTAGTTCGGCAATGGTGATAATGAAAACATGAGTACCCCGTTATGATATATTTTATAATATATATATATATATATATATATAAATAACTTTAACAAAATAATTCAAACACTATACAATATGAGCCCACTACCATCTCACTAATTTATAAGTGGGTTATTTACCACTTAAAGGCTTCTAATTATAAAATCAATAGCAATTTAGCCCTTTACACTTTATACTACCAAATTTTTCCTTTATGCGATTATGTCCCTTTTATCAATTTGGACAGCCAATTGGTAAAACTAACTTACAAAATTTTCACACATATAAATTAACATACTATAAATACCAAAAATAATATTAAAAATAAATTTTACGACGCTGAATTTATAGTTTCGAAACTATTGTTCCAACTAGGGTCTAAACCAGGTTGTTATAGAGATGCACTAGTCAGATAGAGTATTGCGGCAATTTGGATTCTGACAACCCATTCCCGTGGCACCTAAGGTGTTCGATGATGAGCACAAAGTCGACTTACAGAAATTGCATACGGATTGGCTGAGATTCTAGTTACACTACATCAAAATGTGGGAAGATCGGTATGATTATATACCTACTCGGAAACCGATCATCGTTTCAAAGTTAGCGTATGTGCCAGAATACATGCCATGATTTAGGATCTATAGCAAGCCATATTTACTATCGGAAGATGAGAGGCGACGGAAAATTCGTGTCTAAAGGGAACGACGTGGCCCTTTAAATCTAAGAAAAAAGGATGACAACGCAGGCCCATCAACAGTGCCCACACAATCACTCGGCCTATAAATTGTGCCCACACAATCACCCGACCCAACACTTCAACCGATGACACCCACATCACATCCTTTTTATATTATGCCAGGTGCGTATCCTAACCCTTATACGTTTCCTTTTCCCAGTCCTATGGCAGGTCGGAATGCATGGCTTGGTTCATCTCCTTCCCGATTACTCTGAGTCAACCGCCTATATATAGGCCATCATCGCATGAGGGATCGTACGAGGAGTTGTCGGGGAGCTTTTTTTTTTTACCAATCCCCATCGCCTTATGGGATTCAAACACCTTGGCCATGGATGATACAAACACCTCCGGGTTCATTATTTTATTAAGGCGGATCATCCTTCCAACACCCACAACCAGATCCCCTGCTGGAGGAACCACAATCCCTGCCTGAGGAACCACAACACCTGCTAGAAGCTGAACCAAGGAGGAATCCAGTGTAACAGTCGACGACCCCATGTGGCACTGGTTCCGACGGGCACCAACATTGATTATTTTTAATATATTTGTACAAACTTGTTTATATTGTTTCATTTAACATTTTAATATTTTAATATTTTATTATTTTGAACATTTTATATTTTGAACATTTTAACATTGTAATATTTTTAACAACATTGATTACTTTTATATTTTTAACATATATTTATTTTAATTGTAATATTTTTAATATATTTTTAACAATTTAATTGTAATTTACTTTTATATTTTTAATAAAATAGAAGTTCTTTTGAATAAGATAATATTTTTAATAAAATATAAATAATGCAACATAGTTTTTTTTACAATAAATATCAACTATTCCGATTTGGACATGATCGAGTTGTATGGCCTGGGTTCTTACACCATCCGCACAACTTCTCTTGATTGGTTCTTTCTCGGATATCCATAATGTTACGTATTCTAGTCGAGTAAGGTCAACCCTTTGGTTTGTGGCGCAATTCTCTATCCGGTAACAATTTAAACGGAGCAAGCAATACAGGCGGCCATTTACGTTCATCTGGGATAGGTGGGAATACGTGTCTCCGCACGTTGTACATGGTTTCTAGTTTGCACACTTTGTCGAAGTATCTCATAGGATCTAGACAGAGATTCTGGCAAGCTTCAATTACATGAGCGCATGGATAACGAAGCATGTCAAACGTCTTATAGTCGCAAGTCCTATTTCTCAAGTGTACACGATATTGCCTGCTAGTAATACCTTGGTTCAGTCTGTCAAACTCTGTCACCTGAAACCATAGGTTGTCGTGATCGTGACACATTGTGTGTATGGTGTTGGCCCGCACCTTCGCTTTGTTAATTTCTTGCAATACCTTCTAGCACCATACATGGCCTCCCTGCAATGGGCCTTTATAACTCGCTGCTAGTTTTGGAAATAGTGCCGTTTAACAAAAATATGTCTCTCGCACAACCGAGGTTACCAGTAAATGACACATTCCTTTTAGAATAGAATTTAAGCATTTAGCCAGGTTTGAGGTCATATGACCATATCATAGGCTGCCGTCATATGCTTGTGTCCACTGTTCGAAAGGTATGTTATAGAGTTAGTCTTCTCCTTCTTCGTTAACTGAACGTAAAACTGCCAACATCTCATTAAAACGGTCTTTACTTATCTCATACCCTACCAATATCAGTTGATAGCAAAAATTACATACCACTCTTCCATTCAAAATACATTGAATATTACAAACGAAATTATATTAATAGAGATTAAATACACATGTTGGTCATTTTCCGTCGTTCACTTTTAGATGGATATTGCCCGTAGTAGTTGGAAACAATGTGCCTTAGGCAATACCGATGGTATATGTGATGTCATAGGCTTCCTTGTCGCTCAATTACGGCTAATATTCCAGTGCCGCGATCTGATATAACGCAGATATCAGGTTGGGGGCAGACATGCCTCCTTAACTTAGAAAGAAAGAAATCCATTCGTTGGCTAACTCCTCCGATATTATTGCAAACACAATTGGAAAGATTCTCTCACCACCATCTTATGCCACAGCTAGTAATAGCCAATAGGTATATCTACCATACATAAAGGTACCGTCAATTTGTACCAAAGGCTTGCAGTAACCAAATGCATCTCGGTATTGCTTAAAGCTCCAAAAAAGTTGCTTGAACACTTGGCATCCACCGAGCAATCGGTTGTTGTAGTACGCAGTGCCATTTCAAGGTTTGTTATGCAACCTGGGACGTATCTCTCTAGCACCTGACACCACTGCCATAGTTCATTATATGAAGCGTCCCACCTAGTATGCATATTTTCCAATGCCTTCTGCTTAGCTATCCAAGCTTTACGGTAAGAGGGCGTGTACCTCAATTGGCTATGAATATTGGCAATAAAGACTAGCATTAAAGTCTCGGGATCCACCTTCACTGTCGGTAGTATTAAGCTAGCTAACATATTAGAATCCATCTTGGGATAATCTTGTAAAACACCTGTCAACAAAGTACGTTAAATAATGCAACATTAAGTAATAATAGTATTATTCAAAAACCCTAAATACTGTACCGGTAACACATGTATATGGACCGTTATACTTTTTTATCTCCCACAAGCCTGTCCTTTTCCTCAACAATGCCATGATTTTCAATGAACATGTACCGTCTTGCACTGCGCATTTGGCCTCAAACTTATCGGATCTGGATTTAACCATGTTGTAGTTAACCCCGTTCATTATGCTATGTTGTTTCAATGCACCAAAAAAAACTATCCTTATTCGAAAACTCCTTACTAACTTCCAATTCACCCAAATCCAATGACGAACTTATATGATCATGCCTTCTGTATGGTAGATCTGAAAACTCCAACGTATCAACTATAGATAGGTCGACATTATGCATGTGGGCTGGAGGCGAGTATGCCCTGAATCGCAGATTTTCTTCTTCGTCATTTGAACCCCCTTCAACATCTTCAGGTTCCATTGGAATAGGCTCCGGTTCAGAAAATAATGCAACTTCTGCACCATTGGGTCGGGCTCTCAAGGTGGATCCACATCAGACTCATCATCCAACCCACCATCATCTGCAGCATACGAGGTTCCCTTACCGGTGGACGTCGTAGGTACTACATCATCCTTTCTTGTGGACGTTTCATAACTTCCCCAATCAGATGTAGTTTGCCAACCACCAGAAGTTAATGTCATTCCCCAGTACGTATTTCCAGCATCAAACATTGACCCACCGAGGTACATGTCCCATCCACTAACAGAGTGTTGTGTAGGGGTTATGTATTTTGTACTACTACCAAACACAAGTGCTTTTGTGTTTTGCCACCCACTAATGGAGTGTCGGGCAGGGTTGTGTATTCCTCTTAAACAGTAGTAGATGTTGAAGTCGCAAATACATCATTTGGCGATGAAAATTGCACATATAATTCAAGATAGGGTGATCCACTAGCGAGATAAGTCTGCACCATTGCCTCCAAGCTACGAGCACCTTTGGTGTCGAATGAGTCATATGTCACGGGATCAACCGAAGCACAAAATTGATACTTAATAAATAAAACTTTTATTGGTGTCATTTCGAATATTTTACCCCTAATTCTTTTACGAAGTTTTGTCAAATCTATATTTTGGCTAAAAGTCAGTCGCGTAGTGTTCTCCAATAAAAAAATAACACCATTTTTGATGTCATGGACCTCACCATCATAGTAAATAACAACACTAATATGTTCACTCATCTTTAATTTTATTCTACTTTAGCCTCAATTTCTCTTACTGTAACTTATGCAGCCTCAGAATGAAATTTGGCTCATTTATAGTCTCAAGCCAAATACGAACTACTGTAAAAAAAGAGCGTCCACGTGGGAGCTTTTTTCAATACTTTGCTGACAGTGCATCCTGCTTGAAGCGTTTTTGACACTATTTGTTCAGAAACCTCTTCTCAGAATTATTTTTTTAGAAACTAATGTAGAAAAAGAGTGTTCACGTGGGAGCTTTCTTCAATACTTTTGTTGACAGTGCATCCTGCTTGAAGCGTTTTTGACACTATTTGTTCAAAAAAGTCTTCTCAGAATTATTTCTTTAGAAACTACTGTAGAAAAAGAACATATACGTGGGAGCTTTTTTCAGTACTTTAGCTGACAGTGCATCCTGCTTGAAGTGTTTTTGACACTATTTGTTTAGAAACGTCTTCTTAGAATTATTTCTTTAGAAACTACTGTAGAAAAAGAGTGTCCACGTGGGAGTTTTTTTCAATACTTTTGTTGATAGTGCATCCTACTTGAAGCGTTTTTAACACTATTTGTTCAGAAACGCCTTCTCTAAATTATTCTTGCAGAAACTACGGTAGAAAAAGAGCGTCCATGTAGGAGCTTTTTTCAGTACTTTAGTTGACAGTGCATCCTGCTTGAAGCATTTTTGACACTATTTGTTCAGAAACATCTTCTCCAAATTATTCTTGCAGAAACTATTGTAGAAAAATCCAAAAAAAAAAATTATATTGCTAATATATTTTTTCTAATACCCTAAACACAAAATTATTAAAAAAACCCTAAATCCATAATTTAATTAATTAAACCTAAACCCTGAACACTAATTTAATTACTTTTTTCCTTAAAAAACCCTAAACCCTACCCTAAAAACACTAAAAACCCTAACCTTAAACCCTAAAAATACTAAAAACCCTAACCCTAACCCAAAAAATACTAACCCTAAACCCTAGCAGATAAGCAAGCAAAACGCTTCCCTGCAGGAGCGTTTTGTCCAAGTCAACAAAGTGCGCCCTCAGGGTAGCGCTTTTTGCTGACGTGGTCAAAACTCTCCCCCAGGGAAACGTTTTCTTCCACGTACACTAACACCGTGCTAACGTGGGCTCGTTTTCTCAGTAAACAGCCTATTCCAGTAAATAATTAGGGAATTGGCCTATTTTCGTAATTAATTTTGGAAATGGGCCTTTTTGGGTAAATTAGCCGAATCTTTCCCTTGTTTGGATTGGTATTTTTATTTATGCAAGGCAAAATGAGAGAAATTGAGTATCTCTTACTTTTTTTTTAAAATACTTAATTTTCACTTGACCTAATTTGGGGTGCAATAGGGAAAAGAAAGAGAAAAATATTTTTTAAGATGTAAATAATTTTTTCTTATACCTATGCCAACTTAAGAGACATGGCAATATGATAGGCCACCTGAGAAGTAACCACCTACTATAGGAAAAATTAATTATTTTATAAACCCTCCTTATCACATCATCCATGGTCCCTACCAATTAAAAATAAACACATCATCCATGATCTCTCCTTCCCAACTATACATATGATGTGGAAAAAATATGATGTGTTTCTTTTTAATTGGTAGGGGCCATGGATGTGGTAGTAAGGATGGTTCATAAAATAATTCCTTCCCACTATAGACTAGGTGGTTAATAGAAGCTCAGCCTCCCAATTTGACTATCCGACCAAATAGTATAACAGCCCATTTTTAGCCAAATCAGATCAGTGTTTCGGAACCATAAATTCGAGGTTAGAAAATTATTTTATTATTATTTGATGTGTTTAGAGCATGTAAGCATGAATGTGTGAAAGTTTCATGAATTAATTTTATTTTTTTAATGTCTAAATAGATAAAAAGGACTAAATCGCATAAAATGCAAAAGTGATGTTCTATAGTTTAAAGTATTAAAAGGCTATGAAATTGAAAGGTGGAAGTCCTTAAATGGTAATTAGACCATTTGATAGATGGGTGGACATTAATGGACATGCATTATGAATTTTTAATGTTTATGTATTAAGGGTAAAAAGGTAATTTATTAATTTAAGTTAATTAAAAATAAAAACACACCATAATTTACTCCATCTTCTTGCTATTGCCAAAATTCTAAGGAGAAAGACACCATTTTTATGCATTCTAGGGTTCGGCCATTTACATTGCTTGTAAGGTATTTGTTTTGACTCGGTTTTTAATGATTTCTATGTTTTTGAGATCGTTGTAACTAGTTCTAGCTAGCCCGGGGACTATTTTGCAAAACTGTTAAAGATTTTGAAAGTTTCCATTGATGAATGTTGATGTGTTTTGATGTTTAATGATGAAATATGAAATCTTGTTATTAGATTTACATGTTTTGTAAAGTAATTTTGGGTAAAAATGTAATTTAGGGATTAATTTGTAAAAAGTGTTAAATTTGTGGTTAAATTTGAGAAATATGGGCTGCTAGAAACCTGTGGAGAATTCGGCTAGCATGGGTATTAGAGAAATTGCATGAATTTGTGATTTTGTGCAATAAGGACTAAATTGTAAAAATGTAAACTTTTAAGGGAAAATGTATAAAAGTGCATAAATGCCTATTTTGGATTACATTGAATAAGTAGAAGATTAAGTAAGTTGATTTTGATTACATATAGATCAAGCAAAGGAGAATTCAGATTAGATCGAGGCAAGAACAAAGTACTCAACTAATCGGCTAGTTTCGTCGTTTTCGTATACGAGGTAAGTTTGTATGCTAATAAATGCTATTGAATTATGTTATAATATCTTATTATTATTGAATTGAATTGCGAAGCTGGTTGAATATGAGTTACGAGACATGATCGACAGAGATACAACGGCTGAAAGTCCCGTACGAACCTTAGGAATAGTATAGGATATAAATGTCCAGACATTAGGGTTACTGAGATTACGTGTAAGACCTTATCTGGGATATGGCATCGATATGAGATTTCGTGTAAGACCATAGCTAGGCTATAGCATCAATACGAGATTACATGTAAGACCATATCTAGGATATGGCATTGGTATTATATATGTGTGATTCTCGAGTATCCTTTAGTGATTCCAAATAGTTTAACGGGCATAAACAAGATGAGGATGAAAGTAAGATCGATTTATGTGATAAAGGTACGTATAGAACCTATATGAGTATCGATTGAAGGTAAGTTGATGAATTCATATGTGATCATGTTTTAAACATGAGAAAGGTTTGTGAATTTATATAAAGGTTTGTGAATTTATATATGTTATAGCTTATTATGCTTATTTGATTAAATTGCACTTATTTTTTATGTTAAGTTTATTATCATACGAGCTTACTAAGTTGCAAAGCTTACTTCATTTTATTTTTCTATGTTTTATAGTGAAATCGAGCTAGCTCGGATCCAGGGATCGTCAGAGACTTCATCGCACTAACGAACATCTTTTTGGTACTTTTGAAATTATATATATGGTATATGTCATATATAGGCTATGGTCTTTTGATAAGTGTGTTGGAGATGTATTTGGTCATTTGGTATGGCTTGTAAATGATATAAGTTTTGGTGTGTATATAGCCAATTGAAATGGCTTATTTTGGTTGTTGCGGTTGTGTAAGTGTTTAAGATAATGGCATGTTGATATGTGATGTATAATTGCTTTGGTAATGTCTTGTTGTGGATTGGTTTTAGATGATGAATTGGTTGATTATATGTTAAGTAATATATGTGAATTATGATTAACGAACCATGTTGGTTTGGTATGTTTTTGGCTAAGTAAATGATATTGAATTGGATATTGGAATAAATGAAATTACAATGGTATGATTTATGCATGAAATGATATTTTTTGGTTGCCTATTTGTGTCTAGAAATTGTACCATTTGAATTGTTGTAGGTGTGTGCAAGTTGGGTGGCAAAATGGCTTGGTAAATAGCCTATTTTTGTCCACACGAGTAGAGACACGGGCATGTGTCTCAGCCGTGTATGACACACGATTATAGTACATGACCTTGTGTCCCCTGGTGTTGTATTTGGAAGCAAGTCAGTATGCTCCACACGGGCATGTGATTGGTCGTGTGACATAAGTTAGTATACCCTACAGGTTTGACACGGTGTAACACCCAAACCCAGCCTAGACGTTATGGCCGATTTGGGTGGCGTCACATGGAAGTTTTTTCGAAACGCATTGATCCTTTAAAACATACCAGTTTTTATCTTTTCTTAAGTCAAAGATTCGTGATTAACTTATCTACTAAAACCCATTTCTTTTACGCGAAAGCTCTTAATTAATTTTTAAGAAAACGCATAAGTGGTGTTTGTAGTTTAAAAGTCTATAACAACAATTTAAAACCCAAAACAAAATCAAAGTCCAAGTTTAAATTACACGACATAGTCCCAAAAGAATAAATAAAATAGTAGGAATAATAAAGTATTAAATCAAAACAAATAACGCAATGGTCACCGTTGAGCCCTCCGCTGCACCGATTCGTCTACTGCTGGGGATTACCTGACAGACAAACAAAGAAGAGGTGAGTTTTCACAAACTCAGTGTGTACATCCCCACAATAAAGCATGCAAACAGACAGACAACAGAAACAAATCACAGTCGTAGATCGGGCCTGAGCCCTTAACAAAGACAATATAGGCCTTAGACCACTCAGAACAGAATCAGACATAATCAAGCCTTAGTGCATACAGAATCACATGCATATCAGATTAGAACAGTACATGCCCACCAACCCTGCACACCATCTCCGTCCAACCCTACCCACCATGTGAGGATAAAATCGACCCACCCAGCCCTACACACCAAGTATGGGGATAAAATCTACCCATCTAGCCCTACGCATCAAATCATACAGTATTACGACACATATCAGAAACAAGCAACGAAGCTACCAGATAACAGGCTAATAGCCTTTCAGTCTTCCTTTACTTCAACAAAAATCCCACTCCAATGCAATGCAACATAATATCATGGCATGCTTAAATGCAGAAAAATAGATCATACAGACATATCAGAACAAAATTAGTACACATGCTATTTGTAACATGCTATCACATACATTTCATTATCACATCACAGAAATAGGGGTCTAAGTAACGCTTACCGACCCTACAACAGGTCACAATCGACTTGGGCGACCTATGCAACCTTATAAAACATTTCAGAAAAATAGGCTCACACGCCCATGTGGCCTACCTGTGTGGGCCCATACGTCTAAATTGGCCTTGTTGTATGGATCACATGGCTTGGCCCAAAATCCTACACACTCGTGTGGCCCATACGACCCAATTAGACTAGTTGGTGCCTCGCACACGGCCTGGTTCGTCGATCACACGGCCTTATCTCGTCACACGACCTCCACACGCCCGTGTGGCATCGATAGCTTTGTTTTCGGCTTTCACTGAACCGCAATTTAAGTGCAATCAGAGTACACACCTGGTTCATTTTCGACGTTAATGCTATTCTAAGCACTCTTGAACCTATAATCAGAATATCCAACCTTTTAGAAACTCATGAACGAGTTTTATCACTTAATCCCGAAATAAAAGAATCACTTATAGCTACTAAAACGTCTATCACCTCGACTCAATTCAACGGAATGTTGATTTCAGTCTCCTGATTGTCACCTAAACAATAACCCAAACCTCTATTAAACACTTAACTAACTGGTAATCAAGTTAGTGAGACGGAGACTTACCACACACATTCCTGGATAGCGAACAGCAGAACAATTGAAATCGTAAAGTGGAAAAATAGTCAAGATAGGAGGAAAAACCAAAGAATTTTTGACAAAAAAAAGGATTAATGGAGAGGCAAACTGCATCAATAGAGAGAAAAGAAAAGAGAGGTAGCCAAAAATTCTATCAGAAAGAAGCAGAATACCCACAGCTGCTAACCCCCTAACCGAAACCCCTTAATTCTCTCCACCAAACACTCCACTATCAGAATTCTAATCCATCACAAACTCTAGACGCCCCAAGCAGCAAAAATAACACTCTTTTGCCCTTGCAGGGATTCAAACACAAGACTTCATACATAAACCCTCTCCTCTTATTCTCTAGACCAACAGGCCCATTCTGTTATATTTCTTTTATCTTTTTCTTAAAAGCCTAATTACCAAGAGTTAGGCTTTATTCAATAAAAACCCAAAATTTTACCCGAGTTAAGGCTTGAACTTGGGACCTCCCCAACACATCCAGAGTACATAACCACTTAAGCAGACAAATATTTGTATCAAAATAACGCGAAAACATATACAAACATTTTCATGCTACAATTTTCACAAAAGCTGGAAATACAGAAATTTGGGGTGTTACACACGGCCTAGCACACGGCATAGCACACGAGCGTGTGAGACTATTTGAATAGGCACAAGGGCTAGACACAAGGGCATGTGGTCGGCTGTGTGACCTAAGTCAGAGAGTTACACGGGGTAGGACACGGTCTGGGACACGGCCATGTCCTCCCATTTCGAATGTCCACATGGCATGTGACACAGGCGTGACTGGTAGCCGTGTGAGACACATGGCCTGATCACACAGGCATATGTCCCCTGTTTTATTAAAATTTTTCTAGGTTTCTCTGAAGTGATCTTGAGTTATCGGTTCAATCCCGAACCACCTCTATTACATATTTAGAGCCTCGTAAGCTCATTTAAGCGACAATATGATTGTGTTTGAATAAGGAATGTTTGTGAACATTAATGATTGAGAAAATGAATGTGCAAATGATGTAATAAGTTTATTAATGCCTCTTACCCTGTTCCAGTGACGAATACGGGTTAGGGGTGTTACAAGTAAGATGTAGCCGTGTAACAGCCCATTTTCAGTGAAATCGGAATAGTGGTTTTGGGACCACAAATTCGAGCCAGAAAGAAAATTTATTTTAATATAATTGTATAGTCTTTATTATGATAGGAATGTTATATGAAAATTTTGATAAGAAAATTTTACCGATTATATGTTTAATTAGGGAAAGGACCAAATTGCATAAAAGGCAAAAGTTGAGTAATAGTACTGTCGAAACCATTTTTAATTTTGAAAAAACAGGGATCGACTTTAAAACTAGGGAGTCACCACCAACCTTTTTTGTTTAGGTGTAATCGGATCACCTTGAGGAAAAAAAATTTTGGTCTACAAAATAGAAAAATAGGTTCGGGAGTCAATTACGTACGAGGAAAGATTAGCACCCTCATACACCCAAAACTGTTACCAAATTGATTAAATAATGTCCTTATGTTGAAATCTTGAAAAAGTTTGAAAGGTGATTTTTTAAAGATCGTTTGGTTTGAATTGAGTTTAAAGATTCACCCATTTTAAAGGAACAAGACACCACATCCAGCACGTTAGGATATGTTACCTTAAACCTTTAATACTGAGATCATCTTTTGATTTTCAAAATATGCAATTGAAGGGATACTTTGTGGTTTGGTTAAACAGAAAAATGCAACCCAGCACATTAGGGCACAATTTCCCGAATTTCTTAACACTAAATATCACCTTATTTAAAAGGTTTTCAAATAGATGATTTTAAAACCAACTCAAAATATGCTTATTTGATTTGCTTTGAAGAATAATTAAAATGGGGCAATAGTTGAATTTGAAATCATGATGCAATAACACAAAATAAGGGCACAACTATAAACATGAAATAAAAATATATGACATTTATACGAAATGAATAATGATCATACGAAACTATAAAGGCCAAACTAGGGTGCATCATACACCATATGAATATTAACATTAACATTTGTAAGATAACGAATTAAATGCTAATTTTCAAAGAAATACCAGACAAATTTCCACAAATAAGAAATAACAAATTTTGAAACAAAGAAAAAAATAGAAGGAAGAAGATTCGCACATGTCAATATATAATCAACAAATTCAATAAAAAAAGAAAAAAATCAAAGCAGGTAATATGTATAAGAGTTTAACATAACTAAAAGATGAGAAACAAAAGTAAACATCATATTAAATAGTAATACATAAACAGATTTTGAAATAAATATTATATATAAAAAAATGATTGGTTTTATATAAAACAATTTGAAACAAATTTTGCAAACAATAAAAATTTAATAAAAAATTATGTACATAATATAATAATGCATTCAAAGTATTTAAAGCTCATATAAAATTCTAAAATGAATAATGTATATATATAATAAAATGTTAGTAATTGATAAATTGTAAATTATACATATTTCTATCCCACATTTAGCACATTTATGGATGAATTATCATTGAATTTGTGGAATTCGATGCTCCTAATACTTTAATTTCATGTTTTATACTTAGGAGAGCATAGGAGAGTGAAAAGAAAAAGAAATGGGCCGAAAAAGGAGAAAATGGGCCAAAGCAAGGAAACAACACGTCCTGAAGTTCACCACACGGGCGTGTCACACGACCGTGCCACATTAACAGGCTTGAGCACGGCCCAACATCGACTCATACGGGCGTGGCACACGGGCGTGTCCCTATTGTGATGAAGTTCAATTTCACGCGGAAAAGGTTACTTAGGGGCTAAGAAAGACATTCCAAGCTCTATATAAAGACCCTAGGAGGCAACTACAAGGGTGTACAGTCTTCTCACCAAGACAAAGAGCTAAAGGCAGGGAATTACTCGAAGGAAAGCCGATTGATCCATCTCAGAAGCCAAGATCTACATCAAGACAGAGGATCTCCCTTCAATACTTTCAAGAGTTTTGGGTTTTCTTATGTTTTGTTATTTTCTTTATTCTGAGATGTTTCTTTTTATAAACATGAACTAAACCCCCAAATACCTAAGGGGGATGAAACCTAAGATGAATCTTGTTATTGTTATCTGAACTATATGATAAATATTCGATTTATTCTTAATTGTGTTTTTAATTCTTGAATTGATATTTTCGGGATATTAATTTAAGTCGAATGTACTTAGGCAGAGGAGAAAAAGTCCTTGTTTAAGAGTAGATCCAACACAATTAAGGGAGTTGATCGCAATCCTAGACATAGGACGACGAAAATCTGCCGGATTAGAGTCAAATCTAATATGGGGATCCATAGATCGAGTTAATGCAAGATTAGGGGTTTTAATTAGAAAGAGATTTCAATTAATCAACCTAGGATTAGTTGTTCTTATTCTCGACGGAGATATTAACATAATTTAGGGATATCTATGGATCAAGTCGAATGAAGAAATTGTCTAGTTCAGAGTTAGATAACAAGTGAAGTCTAGGTGGATTCTTCCTTAGGTATTGTCTTTATCATTCAATTTTCTCAAAGCAATATCCCAATTTACTCTTTGTCGCATCCTTAGTTTAGTTTAGAGTTAATTAGTTTACACAAACCCCCTTTTTATTTTTTAGGCTAGATAATAGGAAGAAAGTCATTACTAGTACTTTTAGTTCCTTGGATTCGATATTCCGGTCTTGCCACTAACTATACTACTATTCGATAGGTGTGCTTGCCTTTTATCGTGATAATAGTTAGTTTCTAGGTACGATCAATTTTATTACTTCATTACAATCACGAGATCAAGTTTTTTGCGCCGTTGCCGGGGAACTGAAATATTAGGAACACTCTATTTCTATTACTTTAGTCATTACTACTTTTAATTATTTTCAGTTTTTATATTAGGTTTTATTTACTAAATTTTTCTTTCTTCTTTTCACTGACAGGTATCTCTAGTTTATGACTAGAAGAAACCAGTCAGGACCTTTGCTTTTTGATGACGATTTAGAAGTCACAGTTCGTAGAACTCGTAGAGAGATAAAAAGAAGCCTGCGATACCTAGAATAAGGATAAAAAGAAGAACTCGAATCTACTGAAGAGATGGAGTCAAATCAAAATAATCAGTTACCTCCTGTAGTAGCCGCAAATCCTATTGAGCAAAATCCTGTTCCTCGTACTATGTTTGATTATGATAAACCTAATTTGGCTGGTACTAAATCTAGTATTGTTAGGCCTACTATTGCTGCAAATAATTTTGAACTGAAACCTAACACTATTCAGATGATACAATAGTTTGTTCAGTTTGATGGTTTGCAGGATGAAAATCCTAACGCTCATTTAGCCAACTTTTTGGAATTCTGCGATGCATTTAAAATAAATGGTGCTTCTGATGATGCCATTCGTCTTCGGCTATTCCCATTTTCCTTGAGGAATTAAGCTAAACAGTGGTTAAATTCTTTACCACGAGGGTCTATCACTACATGGGAACAAATGACTAAAAAATTTTTACTCAACTATTTTCCGCCGGCTAAAATGACTAAATTAAGGAATGGTATCTCTTCTTTTGTGCAGATGGATTTAGAAACACTTTACGATGCTTGGGAGAGATACAAGGACTTATTGAGAAGGTGATCTCACCATGGGTTAACCCTATGGTTACAAGTTTAAACTTTTCACAATGGTTTGAACTTGATAAACCATAAATTATACATATTTTTACCTCATACTTCGCCTAAATTTTGGATGAATTATCATTGAATTTGTGGAAATTGGTGCTCCTAATCCTTTTATTTCATGTTTTATACTTCGGTGAGCATAAGGAAGAGAAAAGAGCAAGGAACGGGCCAAAAACGGGTAAATTAGGCCCAATTTAGAAATCAACACGGCCTAGAGGTTCGCCACACGGCCGTGCCACTTTAACAGGCTCGAGCACGGCCTGGTTGTCGATCCACACGAGCTTGGCACACGGGCGTGTCCCTGTGTGAGGAAATTCAATTTCACTCGGAAAAGGCTACTTAGGGGTTAAGAAAGACATTCCAAAACTCTATATAAAGACCCTAGGAGGCACTATAAGGGTGTGCTTTTCTCTCTTCAAGGAGACATTATTTTCCCGCCAAGATGGGGAGTTAAAGACTGGGAATTACTAGAAGGGAAGCCAATTGATCCATCTCAGAAGCCAGGATCTACATCAAGACAGAGGATCCCCCTTCAATCCTTTTAGGAGTTTTGGGTTTTCTTATGTTTTGTTATTTTCTTTATTCTGAGATGTTTTTTTTTATAATTATGAACTAAAACCCCAAATATCTAAGGGGGATGAAACCTAAGATGGATCTTGTTATTGTTATCTGAGCTGTGTGATAAATATTTGATTTGTTCTTAATTGTGTTTTTAACTCTTAAATTGATATTTTCGGGATATTGATTTAAGTCGAATATGCCTATGTGGAGGAGCAAAAGTCCCTGCATAGGAGTAGATCCAACACAATTAAGCGGAGTTGATTGCAATCCTAGACATAGGACGACGAAAATCTGCCAGATTAGAGTCAAATCTAATATGGGGAGCCATAGATCGAGTTAATGCAAGACTAGGGGTTTTAACTAGAAAGAGATTTCAGTTAATCAACCTATGATTAGTTGTTCTTATCCTCGACGGAGATATTAACATAATTTAGGAATCTCTACGTAGATAACAAGTGAAGTCTAGGTAGATTCTTTCTTAGGTATTGTCTTAATCAATCAGTTTTCCCAAAAGCAATCTCTCTCTTTACTCCTTGCCGTTTCTTTTCAGTTTAGTTTAGATTAGTTAATTTAGAAACAAAACCCTTTTTTATTCTTAGGCTAGATAATAGAATGAAAGTCATTACTAGTACTCATAGTTCCTTGGATTCGATATTCCGGTCTTGCCACTAACTATACTACTATTTGATAGGTGCACTTGCCTTTTATCATGATATTAGTTAGTTTCCAGGTACGATCAGATTTTATTACTTTATCATCATCACTCGAGATCACGATCAAGTTTTGGCACCGTTGCCGGGGAACTAAGATATTAGGAACACTCGATTTCTATTAGTTTAGCCATTATTGCTTTTATTTTTTTTTAGTTTTTACTTTTGCTTTTATTTTTATTTACTAAAATTTTCTTTCCTTCCAGGTATCTCTAGTTTATGACTAGAAGAAACTAGGAGGACCACTGCTTTTTGACGACGATTTAGAAGCTATAGTTTGCAGAAATTGCTGAGAGATAAGAAGAAGCTTGCAATACCCAGAACAAGGACAAGAAGAAGAACCAGAACCTACCAAAGAGATGGAAGCCAATCAGGATAATCAACTACCTCCTGTAGTAGCCGCAAATCCTGTTGATCAAAATCCTACTCTGTGTACTATGTATGATTATGCTAAACCTAATTTAATAGGCATGAATCTCGCATTGTTAGGCCTACTATTGCTGCAAATAATTTTGGACTGAAACCTAACATTATTCAAATGATACAGTAGTTTGTTTAGTTTGATGGTTTGCAGGATGAGGATCCTAACTCGCATCTAGCCAACTTTTTGGAATTATACGATACATTCAAAATAAATGGCATTTCTGATGATGCCATTCGTCTTAGGCTATTCCCGTTCTTCTTGAGAAACAAAGCTAAACAATGGTTAAATACTCTACCACGAGGGTCTATCACTACATGGGAACAAATGACAGAAAAGTTTTTGCTCAAATATTTTCCTCCGGCTAAAACGGCTAAATTGAGGAATGATATCTCTTCTTTTGTGCATATGGATTTAGAAACACTTTACGATGCTTGGGAGAGATATAAAGATCTATTGCAAAGGTGCCCTTACCATAGGTTACCATTGTGGCTACAAGTTCAAACTTTCCACAACGGTTTGAATCCTTCAACAAGGCAAATGATCGACGCAGCCGCCGGTGGAACAATCAACAACAAAACACCCGAAGTAGCTTATGAGTTTATAGAAGAGATGTCACTGAATAACCATCAGTGGCAAGTCATGAGAACAAAGCCACAGAAAGCTGTACACCCAGTGATGCAATGTGACACAATTCAAGGAAACATGTACAGTCCCGATTACTCCTCCAATGGACATGGCATGGAAATCGAGCAAGCCAACTATATGGGTAATAATTTTAGACCTCAAAATAACCTTTATAGTAACACTTATCATGCAGGTTGGTGGAACCACCCCAATTTTTCATGGAGAGGACAAGGAAATCAAAGACAACCACCTCCTCCGGGATTTCAACAACCACCATTCCAACAAGAGAAAAAGTCAAACCTTGAAGAGATGCTCACAAAATTTATCACTGTGTTAGAAACCCTTTTTCAAAACACCGAAACGGCACTGAAGAGCCAGCAAGCATCCATTCAAGGACTCAAAACTCAAATAGGCCAGCTCGCCAAGCTAATTTCTGCAAGACCGCAAGGTGGGTTACCGAGCAACACTGAGACTAACCCTAAGGAGCAGCTTAACGCCGTGGATACAATAGATGAGGAAGGGTTAACCAAAACTAGCCTAGAGCCATGCAAGGAGACTGTGGTAAGTAAAGGTAAGGATATGATAAGTTCCAAAGATGTAATTGTCAAAGAGTATAAGCCTCGTATCCCATACCTAAATGCGCTAAGGAAAGATCGCACAGATGAGCAATTCGGTAAATTCCTTAAACTTTTAAAGAAATTACACATTAACTTACCATTTATTGAAGCTCTGTCGTAGATGCCAAATGCTGTTAAGTTTTTAAGAGAGTTACTGACGAATAAACGGAAGCCAGATAAGACATCTCATGTGGAAGTAAATGCAGTGTGCTCAGCTATTCTACAGAATAAGCTACCCAACAAACTGAAAGATCCAGGGAGTTTTACAGTTCCTTGTTTACTTGGTAGCTTAGACGTCAAAAATGCTTTAGTTGATTTAGGGGCTAGTATTAATGTAATGCCTTATAAATTGTTTAAACAACTAGGTCTTGGAAAACCTAAACAAACAAAGATGAGCATCCAATTGGCTGATAAGACCATTAGATTTCCAAAGGGAATAATTAAAGATGTGCTTGTCAAAATTGATAAATTTATATTCCTAGTTGACTTTGTTGTTTTAGACATTGATGAGGATAGCAATGTACCCTTAATTCTAGGGCGTCTCTTTTTAGCAACTGCTAGAACAATAATTGATGTAGGAACAGGTGAACTTACACTACTTGTAGGTGATGACAGAGTTACTTTACAAGCTTGAAACTCGATTAAGGCTGTTGATGATAAGAATATAGTTATGAGTCCTTGTAAAAATAATGATCGCACCACCTAACCTTCTTGCAGGATACATTCCACATAAAGGCAACCCAACCACAGACAAGTCCATCCAAGGAAGACGTACATGAAAAGCAAATGCTTTAGATTGAGGAACTAGATGAGTGGTTGAACTATCAACAAAAACCCAAAATATGCCACACTAACCCAGAGCATCACCAAGACGACCCTCAGGCAAAAACGAATCAAATCAAGGTAGGGGATAAGGTAATCTTAGGGGAAGACAATCCTTGAATCTTGAATTCAAAAGAATATACAAGTGACATACCCCATTTTACAGTAATGAAAATCTTCCCCTATGGTACAATCGAGATAAAACATGAGTCACTCGGCACTTTCAAGGTAAATCACACTCGACTCAAATCTTACGTTGATAATGAAATTGAAAGTAGGATAGAAGAGTATCAACTCTTCAAGCCACCGTGATCGAACAAGCTTGAGAAAAGTTAAGCTTAGACTATAAACAAGCGCTTCTCGGGAGGCAACCCGAGCACTGACTTAGTAAATTCTTTTATTTAGACTCTCCAATACATCAACTAACCCTTTGAATACAGGTTTTTTGAGCCACACACCACAAACAAAGACATGGCCGTGCGATATGGCCGTGTATGAGCAGGGTAAGATCTCCCTGCACACGGGCTTCGACAACTTGCCACGGCCATGAGATGTGGCTGTGGCCAAACCTGTTAATTCAACACGGGCGTGCGACATGCCCATGCCTCAAGACCGTGGTCGAACCTGTCAATTCATACACGGCCGTGGGATTACACACACGGTCGTGGGATAAGCGAATACCAAAATACACGACTGTGCTGTATGGTCGTGTACCCTAACACGTCCGTGCCAATGAACCATGGGCGAGACTAAAAAGTCACCACGGGCATAGGACACGCTCGTGCCGACAACCATGGCCACAACGATAGGACCACGAGACACACGGCCAACCCTCATGTCACACGGTCGTGCGCCACGACCATGGGGTCAAAATTTCCATTATTTAAATTTTTTTTAAAATTTTTTTTCATTTTCTTTACTTTTTATTTCTCTTTTCCTTTATTCTGCACTTAAACTCCTATCGAGTAATACTTGAATTTTACATAGTTATGCTTAATTTCTCCAGTCACCCCAAATCATGAACCTCAAGTATTCCTTCCTCCAAGTCAACTTCCACAATTCAAGGATTCCATCGAATCAGGGAGTTTCACTTCTCTCCCTATCTTATGATTTTATGCTAGTAATGATATCTTTGTACATTGAGGACAATGTACATCTTAAGTATAGGGGGAACTCACTTTCATTCTTTACATTCTCTTTAAACCCCTGAAAATTTTTGTAACTAACTTTTTGCATTGTTCTCAAAATTTGAATTTTCACTTTCACTATTTACAGTTGTAACGCCCTAATTTTTGGATTTTCGGGATTTTTGCAATTTTGGTGAGAGCATGAAATTTTGTGGTCTGGATGTGTAATTTATGCTTTGAATGTGTTAGCGGGCTTTTAGAAAGGCCAAGCTTAGGTTAAAATCCGACAAAAATATCAAATTTTGGATTTTAGTAAAGGGACTTGGTTAAGTGGGCTTTTAGGAAAAAGCAAGGGAGATGGATCACAAGTGAGCTGCTGGTAAAGTGGCAAGGTGGCGCCACTAAGCTCCTAAAAAAGTGGCGTGTGGAGTGTGTGCTAGGGCAAGTGTTCGAGTCACAAGGTAAGCAGTATTTTTATGTTTTATTTTTGTGCATGTGCCAAACATGTGATGGTTTCCAAGTAGAACTCTGTTGGGGAGAGTTTGAGATGTTGTTGAGATTAAATCAGGCAGGATAAGGGGAGAGATTTTAGGAACTTTTGAAGGGTGGAAGTGTTGGCCGATTATGGGGATCTTAGGAAGCAAATTTGGCACTTAGGTTGGGTAAGTTACAATTTCGGCATTGTTGGGCTTGTTGTGCCGATTTGCCATTAGCAAACTTCACTTCTCCTCTCCTCTTCAAATCTTCTTTTTTTTCTATTTTTATCTAAAAGCTGAAACCACAATTGTGGTTCTCCTCTTGTGTCGTTTTGTCTATAGCCGAACCTACACTCTTCTTCTTCTCTCTTTTTCTTCTTTTTCTCTTTACTACTTTTTCCCTAAACCAAAATTGCTTCACTATTCTTCTTCATAAAATCGAACCCTTTCTTGATCTTTTCCTTTTCTTTTCTTCTTTTCGAGACTGCTATTCAATTTCTTCTTAAAGTGGGAACCAACGTTCCTTTTGCCGAATATCTCTTTGGTCAAGGCTAACTTTTATTTCCTTCTTGAATACTTGTCAAAAGCCGAAACCCCACACCACTATTCTATCGACATATCTTCTTCAATCTTTAGATCTGCGTTAGAATCGAAACTAGTATCATTCGGGTTTAGGTAAACTTTCGGTAAGTGCTCAGTTTTCTCTTCTCCTTTTGCTATTTCAGGATTTTTAGAAAAGCCGAAATCCTCTATGTTTTAAGGTGGCTGTCGACTAAGGTTTAAGACTATTGGTTTTGCATATTGGTTTGTTAGGTAAGAATTGAAGGCTGTTCTTTGGAGGCTAGGATCACTGGTGTGACTAGATCTTGATCTAGTCATCAATTTCGACAAATGTGAGGAATCAATGCCTTATTTGTGGTTGGCCAAATGTGTAAGTATTAGTTAGTTAGTAGTTATCTTCGATTCGTAGTTTAAAATGTTAGTGATTTATTGTAGGCTAGTCGTGTGGGGAAGCTCGTGGTAGTAATCGCAAACCAGGTGTGTAAGCGTACACCCTTTTGTAGTTTAAATCGTCAAAAGCCGAAATGTCAAAATTCCGGTATTTCATGGGCTTGTGAGCGTGCGAACGCTCGTGGGTAGATTGGAGGCGATAGACTTGGTAATCGAAATCGGTAAGACTGTACCAATCGCATTTCCGAGCACTTTGGTAAATGGGGCCTCGATGGGCTGAATTTAGGCCCAATGGGCTTGTGGGCCCGTTTGGGTAAAATTGAGTGGTAAGTATGTTTTGTTAGACTGTTTATGAAAACTGCTAAGACGAGCTTGGAATTTGGACTGAGTAGGCTTAAATAACTAAAACGACACTGAAGGGCCCATTAGGGGTTTTAGGGCCCAATAACTCAAAATTGTTAAAATGAGCTACAAAGATTAATTAGGTAAAAACTGAACTGTAAAATGCATGAAACCCTACATAAAATTGGAATAATCACTGAAATACCCCTTAGAGTGAGAAATTACTATTTTACCCCTAGGTGCAAAATGACCATTATACCCTTAGGGCTGTATTGGACTGAAATGCATGTTTTACTGTTTCTGTTCACTGTATGCCATGATATGATATTCTGTTGCATGGGTTGGGTGCAATGATGGAGAAAGTGATACTGTTTACTGAAAGGGGCTTTGCCTCGTTTACTGTACTGGTGGCAATGCCATATATACTACTAGAGGCTCTACCTCGTTTTACTGTTCTGGTGGTTTGGCCACAAATACTATTACTAGCAGCTATGCTGCAACTGAGGTGTGCTGGCTGGGTGGGTTAAGTTATTCCCCACATGGTGTGCTGGTTGGTACGGGCGGTGTATGTGGTTGGTTGGGTTGGTTTTGCATTCATGCATAATTATTATGAGCTGTTACTGTTTTGGGCTAAAGGCCACACTACTATCTGAATAGGGCTTTGGCCCAGTAGTTACTGAGACTGATTAGGGCTTAGGCCTAGTGGGTTTAAGCTGTGTTGGGCTTTGGATGGGCTTACTTTGCACACTGAGTTTCCAAACTCACCCCTTTTTTCCTTCCATCCCTGCAGGTGGGCCCGAGACTGGTGGACTTGGATCTGGAGGGATTCAGAGTGGCCATGTGGACTGCTTATCAACTGTCTAATTAAGTTATTTTCACTTTTCATGTAACACGCCAACCCGTATCCATCATTGGAATAGGGTCACGAGGTATTACCGGAGTTTATAGAACTTTTTTTTTTCTCACATGATAACTCATTTTATAAGAAATTGTACAACTTAAATTTTACCACTCTTCCATAAACACATGCATATTTTCATTTGATCATTTACCCTTTTGATGTATCAAATAATAAACATATTACCATTTAACCAATAGCTTGGCACTTGTCTAAGCGTCAACAACAACAGTCATTAGTATACTTGAATATATTTCATATAATTTTAGAATCGATAAACTCATTGTATCAACATATCATACTTGATATTATTACTTATTACGACTTACCCAATTTCCATGTATCAGCATATTAAAGATAGCTACATATTCATATAATATGATACATATTATTCTCTTGCCATTTCTTCAAAAACATAAATCATTCATTATACCAAAATTTCATGTATCATTGTTTTCATGAATTTTGTATATATTTATTCCGGGACAATTCATAATCTTGAACATGCATAATTATCAGGTAAGTTTCATATACATGTATTTTCCATGTCATATTTTTAAAATATCGAATAAATATCGTTTTCGTGTATTTCAAGTTCAATTTCGTGATTATTGTTTCGTGCTCAAATTATTTCCATGTCAGGGCTTTATACATTAAGTCATTCGAAATTTCATCGTCATACAATTAATATTATTAAAGTATACGAATCTATAATCATGGATGCATATATTCATCAATAAATTCCATGTACAAATATCATCATCTTATATTTCCATATATCCAGTATCACTGTCATTTTTTTCATGTACTTCAGGAATATATGTACAAATCTTTTTATATACATATTTCCTTTTCTGGTCAGGATTCTTACCTACTGAATTTATCAGAATATCGATAGTTAAAATCATATAGTATACTAAAAATATGCAAATCCGTAATCCATTAATTCACATTACCCTTTTTAGCTATGTGTTTACTATCTTCTATATTTATCCCGTTGAATTTCTCAGAATTTCGATGGATTTTCGATAGTACACTCCTGGTGTACAATCTCATTAACCGTCAATTCATACAGGAGTACACTTTTAGTGTACAATTCCGAGTCCGTCAATTCATATGCATGTGTTGCCATGGTATCTTTCAACGATGGTCTTATTCATTTTCTCAATATGTTGCCATGGTATCTTTCAACCATGGTCTTACACATTTCATTTCAGTGAGCATACTCCCGCGAACCTCACTCTCCCGCGAACCTCAATTCTTGGCACACTTCCGCGAACCTCAGCTCCCATGTATTCTTCGGAAGGGCCTATACATATATATTCTTCGGGAGAGCCACCAGCACACTCCCGCGAACCTCATTTCCCATATATTCTACGGGAGGGCTGATATTAGGATTACCCTTTCGGGCTTAATCCTTTTTCCTGTATTCTTCGGGAGCGCTATAGCAGGATAGGATCACCTGTCCGGGCTAGATCCCTTTTTACCGTCAATTCCTTTTCAGAGATCCATCGAATTTTCCTTTCATTCGACCGGGATTTCTTCCCCTTTTTATCAAATATATCAATGTTTCATCAATTTTCATATAATGAACATTCAATTCATATTCTCATCAATAACATACATTTCAAGCATTTAAGAATATAATTCAAGTTACACGAACTTACCTCGTTGCTTGTTCGTGTTTATAAATTCATTAATCCAATACATTTTCTTTTCCATGTTCGAGTCTCACATTTGAGTCGTTTGGGTCTTTATAAATAAATTGGATCATTGTTTTCATTTATTCCATATTTTAATACATTCAATTAGTGCTCTAGGCAAAATTATCATTTTGCCCCTAAACTTTTAATTAATGACGATTTTACCCTTAGGCTCAGAAAAATAAATTCTTGCAATTTAATCCTTATTTCCAGCCGTTATCATCATACATATTAATAACATTCCATAAATTCTATAAAATATCAAAATTTTCCACAATTTCAACACTTTTCAATTTAATCCTTAAAACATGTTTTCCCTCGATCTCGAACTAAATTAACAGTTTTCATTTAAAATTTTCAATTTAAATAATATAATAATCCATTTCATATAATTTGACCATTTCCAACATTTTTACAAAATTACCCATAAAGTTTTACTTTTATTCAATTTAGTTCTTGAGCCTAAAACATATAAATTAGCCATGCTAACTGAATATTCATACATATTTTCCTCCTCCTCCTCTCCATTCCACATCCTTTATTTATATAACATGCTTATAAGTAACATCATCAATAATTTCACTATTTACTTATATGTGAATATTCAAGCTGTCCACCTACGTCATAGTCACCAAATTTTTTTTATCTTGAGCTACAGAACTCCAAATTAAGTTCCGTCAATTTTCCATGAAACTAGACTCATATATCTTCTTACCATAAAAATTTCATAATTTTTGGTTTATCCAATTAGTACAGTTTATTCTTTAAATTCACCCCTGTTCTGCTATCTGACAGTTCTGACCCTTTTTCAGTAAAAATTAATTATCTCTTCATATAGGATTCGGATGATGTTCTCGTTTGTTTCTATTGAAAATAGACTCATTAAAAAATCTAACCATATAAATTATGTCCCATAATTAGTTTTATACAATTTTTAATCATTTTTCCAAGTCAGAACAGAGGATTCCGAAATCATTCTAAACCAGTCTCGCAAAAATATAAATATCTCAGAATACAGAATTCATTTACTTGTTCTGTTTCTTTTATATGAAAATAGACTCAACAAGCTTTAATTATATATCTCACTAAACTCCTAATTCAGTTTCTACTATTTTTGGTGATTTTTCAAATTTAGCTTACTGCTGCTGCGTAAAACTGTTTTAGTGCAAGATATTAATTATTAAGTTTATATCACCCTTATTTTCTTTCTCTACACCATTTCCCATCACTTTATCTTATTTTCTCTTCAGTACCATATTAAGAACATAGAATCATATATAAGAAAACTCTACATTAACATCAGGTACATGCTTTTTCAATAATATTAAACTTAAAAATACATGGAAATCTTGATGTTCTTACCTTGTTTTATTGTTTCCAAACTTTAACTTCATTTTCTCTCTCCTCCAGCTTCTATTTCTTGAATCCAACTTGATATTCTAACTCCTCATAGTCTCCTTAACATTTTTCTCCTTCGGTAGCTATGAAAATTCTTTTGATTTCTAGGTGAAAATGGTGAATTTTTGGTGGAAGGACCAAATTGTAAAGAAAGCAAAACTTCCTTTCTTTCTCTCCTCTTCTCACGTTTATGCATGAATAGGTAGTGGTTTCTTCTCTTTTTTTTTTTCCACACACACACACACATATATACACTAAATAAAATAATAAAATATCTTATTAAAATATAAATAAAGTAATATTTATCTTATTAAATAATTATAAAATATCATCACACCATCATTACCTTCTAAATTTCTCTCTCCTTCTAATTGACCATTTTGCCCTTCATGATCTTTTAAAATTCCATCCTTGAGTCATCACTTAATTTGGAAAAATTGCGATTTAGTCCCTCATAATTCTTTCTCCTATTCAATTTGGTCCTAATTCATCCAATTTCCTTAGTTTCTAGATTATTCCATCCTTAAAATATTTGCACTATTGGTCCTTCAACTTTTTCATATTTACACTTTAACCCCTTAAATTTTAAGTATTTACTCTTGGGCCACAAAACTTTTCTCAATTTACTCTTGGGCCACAAAACTTTTCTCACTTTTACGATTTAGTCCTTTCTTGGATTAATACATCATAATCACTTCCTACATAGATTTTGTTGATATAGCTCAAAATTTCTCTTTTCATTTCTTTATTTCTTTATTTTACTATATCAAGGATAGAAATTTTCGGGATATTACATTTCAATCAACTTACTTTTATTTGGTTCTGGGTTTGTAATAGGGCCGCTTTAATTGTTTTATTTGGTTTTTACTTTAAGTTTGTTATTATTAAAATCATTCCAAACCAATTAGCTTAGGACGCATTTTTATGAAAAATCTCGTTTTCAAAGTATATCGATAATAAAACAAAGCTTCCGCAACATAAACATTTTTTTTTCAAAAATAATTAAACACTTCAAATGAACTAAATCTGATTCTGTTTTACATGAGCAAGACACTAAGTTAAAGTGTGGCAATGGTTGTGTGCATGTCTAGGATTGGATCTAGGGAAGAGCTTGGTACTTAAGCAGTCTAGTTGACTCACCTCCTCTTTTATGGAATCCTACCTGTTGCATAGCTTCCATTCACTTTGATTTATAACAAAGATGTATCTTTAACGGTAAAAAGGATTACAAATAAAATCATGGTTTTCGGAAACACCCCAATGTGGCACGCCAGATCTGGCCCTAACGTCTAGGCCGGGTTTGGGGTGTTACAACATTAGTCTCAATCTCCTATTAGGAATCAATTCTGATTGATTTACGATTTTTATTGATATGTTGAGAATTAAGACATAGGTACTTATGCTTTGATTATTCAAACTTTAAAACATTAGGGAATCAAGCATGATAAGTTGAAATTTTTGAGAATTTATTTTTTCTAGGTTATTTTCCTTAATTTTAAGTATTATCTTGAGATTTGAAATTCGAAGGATTGACATCAAAAGCCATAATTCTAGTGAGATTTTTGAGCCTTTTGAGTATACATCCTTTCGTGCTCACTTTTACTGTTGCTTTGAGTGAATTAATACTGATTTGTTATTCTAGAACTTGCTTCGATTATACATGTCGAGACCACATCATTGATTTGATATACCGAAATGATAAAGGCACCTAGGTTTAACCCCCTTACCCCATAAAAGCCTACCTCCATAAATTTACCCCTAGTGAACCCCATTGAGCCTAACAGCCCATTTTTTTACTTACCTCTAATATTAACATATAACCCGTTTTTGTTGAATTACATTTAATTATTTTGATCCCTATTTTTGTCGAGATTTGAGTTGAATTATTATCTAGCTTTGTTCTCTTTTTTAGTTTGTAAAGTTTATAAATATTTAATTTTTGTAAAGTTTATAAATATTTAATTTAAATATTTGATTTGTTATTTAAAAAAAGTGTATACACAGTTAATTCAGTTATAATTCATATTTCAGTTATAGTTTAATATTTTTGCATATTTCTATTATAAGGTCCCGAATCCAGAACGATGTCATCATAAGGCTTAGCTCTAGGAATATGTTCTAGTGATAGAAATTTTTCTAGCTAGATGATTTTTCAATTCAATCTCGATTTTAACCTTCTTTTTCAACTTGTGACAACACCCCTGACCAAACCCCCATTACAACCATTGAAAGACCTTTTGATCGATGTGTCATATTAATATATAGTGGTGGAGATTTGATTTCCTGCAAGCTTATGGTAATAACTTTTCAGGTTGACTAAAAAGTGCTTAATTTTTGAACCCTAAACACTTTGAGTCGATAGAGTGAATCTTTAGTGAGGATGTCAACTCTTGTTGATTTTGATTGAAAGGTAATTACTTATGAGAAGGGAGAAAACCCATGTTTCTGTGATAAAATTCTCAAACTTAAAGTGTTTGAAACTTTAATGTTCTTCTGGTTGAATTTTCACTGTATGATTACTTGTGGATTAGTTTGAAACAATATTGATAAGGATTATAAGTTGAGAAGAATGATTCTTAATTGTGAGTTGAGATTTTGCTTGAGGACAAGTAAAGGTTTAAGTGTGAGGGTATTTGATAAACCATAAATTATACATATTTTTACCTCATACTTAGCCTAAATTCTGGATGAATTATCATTAAATTTGTGGAAATTGGTGCTCCTAATCCTTTTATTTCATGTTTTATACTTAGGTGAGCATAAGGAAGAGAAAAGAGCAAGGAACGGGCCAAAAACGGGCAAATTAGGCCCAATTCAAATATCAACACGACTTGGAGGTTCGCCACACGGCCGTGCCACTTTAACATGCTCGAGCACAGCCTAGTCGTTGATCCACACGGGCGTGGCACACGTGCATGTCCCTGTCATGAGGAAGTTCAATTTCACTCAGAAAAGGCTACTTAGGGGCTAAGAAAGGGATTCCAAAACTCTATATAAAGACCCTAGGAGGCCACTACAAGGGTGTGCTTTTCTCCCACCAAGGAGACATTATTTTCCCGCCAAGATGGGGAGTTAAAGACAGGGAATTACTCGAAGGGAAGCCAATTGATCCATCTCAGAAGTGAGGATCTACATCAAGACAGAGGATCTCCCTTTAATCCTTTCAAGAGTTTTGGGTTTTCTTATGTTTTGTTATTTTCTTTATCCTGAGATGTTTTCTTTTATAATTATGAACTAAAATCCCAAATATCTATGGGGGATGAAACCTAAGACGGATCTTGTTATTGTTATCTGAGCCGTGTGATAAATATTTGATTCATTCTTAATTGTGTTTTTAACTCTTAAATTGATATTTTCAGGATATTGATTTAAGTCGAATGTGCCTATGTGGAGGAGCAAAAGTCCCTGCATAGGAGTAGATCCAACACAATTAAGCAGAGTTGATCGCAATTCTAGACATAGGACGAACGAAAATCTACCGAATTAGAGTCAAATCTAATATGGGGAGCCATAAATCGAGTTAATGCAAGACTAGGGGTTTTAACTAGAAAGAGATTTCAGTTAATCAACCTAGGATTAGTTGTTCTTATCCTCAACGGAGGTATTAACATAATTTAGAGATCTCTACAAATCAAATAAAATGAAGAAATCATCTGGCTCAGAGTTAGATAACAAGTGAAGTCTAGGTGGATTCTTCCTTAGGTATTGTCTTAATCAATCAGTTTTCCCAAAAGCAATCTCTCTCTTTACTCATTGCCGTTTCTTTTCAGTTTAGTTTAGATTAGTTAATTTAGAAACAAAACCCCTTTTTATTCTTAGGCTAGATAATAGAAAGAAAGTCATTACTAGTAATTATAGTTCCTTGGATTCGATATTCCGATCTTGCCACTAACTATACTACTATTCGATAGGTGCACTTGCCTTTTATCATGATATTAGTTAGTTTCCAAGTACGATCAGATTCTATTACTTTATCATCATCACTCGAGATCACGATTAGAACCCCACAACTAGACAAATGATCGATGCAGCCACTGGTGGAACAATCAATAACAAAACACCAGAAGCAGCTTACGAGTTTATAGATGAGATGTCACTAAACAACTATCAGTGGCAAGTCATGAGAATAAAGCCACAAAAAGCTGCCAGGGTTTTCAATGTTGATGCGGTCACCATGCTTTCTAATCAGGTAGAACTCTTAAATAAAAAGATCGACGGTTTAGTTGGTTTTCTGCAAGTACACCCAGTGATGCAGTGTGACATGAGCAATTCTGAGTACCCCACCTATGGCATGGCATGGAAAACAAGCAAGCCAACTATATGGGTAATAATCCTAGATCTCAAAATAACCCTTATAGTAACACTTACAATGCAGGTTGGAGGAATCACCCCAATTTCTCATAGGGAGGACAGGGTAACCAAGGAAATCAGAGACCACCACCTCCTCCGGGATTTCAGCAACCACCTTACCAGCAAGAGAAAAAGCCAAACCTTGAGGAGATGCTCACGAAATTTATCTCCATGTCAGAAACCAGTTTCCAGAACACCGAGACAGCCCTTAAGAACCAGCAAGCATCCATCCAAGGACTCGAGACTCAAATAGGCCAGCTCGCTAAGCTAATCTCTGAAAGACCACAAGGTGGTTTATCAAGCAACGCAGATATTAAATCTAAGGAGCACGTTAAAGCAGTTACATTAAGGAGTGGGAAAACACTAGCCGAACTTGAAAAGAGGGTAGTACCAGAACATGACAAGGAAAATTTTGAGAAAGCCGAGCCCAAAGAAAATACCCCACCAGTACTTAAAGAATACAAACCATCCATCCCATACCCAGCAAAATTGAAGAAATACTGCATGGACGCTCAATTCAGTAAATTTCTTGAACTTTTTAAATAATCGCATATTAACTTACATTTTGTTGAAGCTATTTCATAGATGCACACATGTGCAAAATTTTTGAAAGAACTTCTAACAAACAAAAGGAAGTTTGAAGAACTGTCTATAGTGGAACTTAACAAAGAGTGTGCAGCGATCCTCCAGAATAAACTCCTAACAAAATTGAAAGATTCAGGAAGTTTTACTATTCCCTGTTTGATTGGTAATTTAAATATTGAAAAGGCATTAGCAGATTTAGGTGCCAGCATTAATTTAATGCCCTATAAAATGTTCAAGAAACTAGGTCTAAGGGAACCAAAACCCACTAGAATGAGTATTTAATTAGCTGATAGATCTATTAAATATCCTAGGGGTATCATTGAAGATGTATTAGTTAAGGTGGATAAATTTATATTCCCTGTTGATTTTGTTGTGTTAGACACGGATGAGGATGTTGAGGTACCCTTAATCTTAAGACGACCATTTTTAGCTACTGCCAGAGTAGTTATTAATGTAGGAGATGGTAAACTTGTGCTTAGGGTAGGTGATGAAGAAATTGTATTTAAAATTTATGATGCTATGCGATTTTCTAGGGAACAGGATGATTCCTGTTATTTTATTGATTCCATTGATCATTCTATTCAAGATTCTTTTCAGGAAATTACTCTTAAAGACACGTTGGAACTATGTCTCGTTCAAGGTAGGGGAGAGGACGAAGTTACCACTGAGATGAAAAAGTTAATAACTAAAGTAAACTCCAACAAACCCTCCCCAAGACAAATACATTATGAGGGCATTGAGATTAAAGATGAACTAAGACAAAAACCCTCTGTTGACGAACCTCCCAAATTGGATCTCAAACAATTACCCAAACACTTAGAATATGCATTTCTAGGAGACAATTCTACACTACCAGTCATTATTGCTTCAAACTTGCAACCCAAAGAGAAGGAGGAATTAATTCAAGTGTTAAGAAAACATAAAAGAGCTAGAGCTTGGAAAATTTCTGACATCAAAGGAATCAGTCTTTCTTTTTGCACCCATAAGATTTTGATGGAGGATGAACACAAACCATTGTGCAAGCTCAAAGAAGACTGAACCCCGACATGAAGGAAGTGGTCAAAACCGAGGTAGTTAAACTTCTAGATGCTGGAATTATTTATCCTATTTCTGACAATGCTTGGGTGAGTCCTGTGCAGGTTGTTTTTAAGAAATGTGGCATGACTCTTGTTGCCAATGAAAAGAATAAATTGATTCCTACAAGAACTATCACAGGTTGGAGAGTTTGTATTGATTATTGGAAATTGAACGACGCCATGAGAAAGGATCACTTCCCCCTACCTTTCATCGATCAGATGTTAGAAAGACTATCAGGACATATGTACTACTGTTATTTGGATGGACTTTTTGGCTATTTCCAAATCCCGACAGCTCTTGAAGATCAAGAGAAGACGATATTCACATGTCCATACGATACTTTTGCTTATCGTAGAATGCCTTTTGGATTATGTAATGCCCCTACTACTTTTTACCATTGCATGTTAGTGATCTTTAACGAGCTCGTGGAGGATATCATAGAGGTATTCATGGATGACTTCTCGATATTCGGTAACTCTTTCCAACTTTGCCTCAAAAATTTAGAACGAGTCTTGATAAGATTTGAAGAAACAAATCTTGTTCTCAATTGGGAAAAATGCCATTTTATGGTACAAGAAGGTATTGTGCTAGGACACAAAATTTCTAGTAAAGGGATAGAAGTAGATAAAGCAAAAGTTGAGACCATTGCAAAACTACCTCCCCCTAGTTCAGTCAAAGCGATTAAAAGTTTTTTAGGACATGCTAGTTTTTATAGAAGATTCATTAAAGATTTTTCTAAAATAGCTAAGTCGTTAACGAAATTACTAGAAAAAGACGTACCCTTCAATTTTGATCAGAAATGTTTAGAGGCATTTGACACTCTCAAAGAGAAACTCACTAATGCTTCAATTATAATTACAGTTGATTGGAATTTACCTTTTGAGCTAATGTGTGATGTGAGTGATTTTGCAGTAGGTGCAGTACTTGGACAGCGAAGAGACAAGCATTTTCAGCCAATCTATTATGCTAGCAAAACTCTAACAACAACACAAGAGAACTACACTACCACAGAAAAAGAATTGCTGGCTGTGATTTTGCGTTTGACAAATTTAGACCATATTTAATATTTTCTAAAGCCATCATTTATACTGATCATTCCGTTCTTTGTTACCTTTTAACTAAGTCCGATGCAAAACCTCAACTAATAAGATAGATTCTATTGTTGTAGGAATTTGATTTGGAAATACAAGACAAAAAAGGAGCTGAAAACTTAGTAGCAGATCACCTTTCCAGGCTTGAGAATCCACATCTCAAAGAACTTGATGAAGCTAAAATAAACGACTCATTTCCTGAAGAACAACTCTTAGTCATATCTGATTCTGAGGTACTTTGGTTTGCTGACATTGCAAATTATTTAGCTGCTAACATAACCCCAAAAGGGTTGACACATTAGCAAAAGAAGAGATTGTTTACTAATGTGAAAAACTACTTTTGGAAAGACCCTTTTCTTTTTCGTATTTGTGCAAACCCAGTCATTCGAAGATGTGTTACAACGACTGAAGCAAACAAGATCTTGGAACACTGCCATTCAAGACCAACAGAAGGACATTACAGTGGAACTAAGACCGCCCATAAAATACTCGCATTAGGTTTTTATTAGCCCATATTATTTAAAGACGCCAGCAGGTATGTTACTTCTTGTGATAAATGTCAACGAACAGGTAATATCTCTAAACGTGATGAAATGCCTCAGACATATATGCTTGAATGTGAAATATTTGATGTGTGAGGCATCGATTTCATGGGTCCATTCTCTAGATTATTCAGCAATAAATACATTTCAGTAGCAGTCGATTACATGTCTAAATGGGTAGAAGCCCAAGCCTTACCTACTAATGATGCTAGAATGGTAGTGAGATTCCTTAAAAAACTTTTTTCTCGATTTGGAACACCAAGAGCAATTATCAGTGATAGGAGAACTCATTTATGCAATACTCAGTTTGAGAAAGTTTTACAGAAATATAGAGTGTACCATAGAACAGCTACTCCTTACCACTCTCAAACTAGTGGACAAGTTAAAGTAGCTAATAGAGAGCTAAAATGTATCTTAGAGACAACCATACAAGTAAAGGGAAAAGATTGGGCAATGAAAGTAGATGACGCTTTATGGGCTTATAGAACTGCCTTCAAAACTCCCACAGGAACATCTCCTTATAGACTCGTTTATGGGAAAAGCTATCATTTACCCTTTGAGCTAGAACATAAAGCGTTTTGGGCCATCAAATTTCTAAACCTCGACCCTGATCTTGCAGGTGAAAAGAGACTCATGCAGCTAAACAAGCTGGACGAATAACGTTATAATGCATATGAAAACTCACGCTTATACAAGGAAACCACAAAGCGACTCCATGATGCTCGTCTGAAGTAACATAAACAATTTAAACCTAGCGATCCTGTTTTGCTCTACAACTCAAAGCTTAAATTATTCCCTAGAAAGCTAAAATCGAGATGGTCAGGCCCATTCATAGTTTAAAGTGTTCTTCCCTCTGGCACAATTGAGGTAACACATCCAACTCACGGCACTTTCAAGGTAAACGGCCATCGACTCAAACTATATTATGGTGACGACTTTACGAATGAAGAGATGAGCTTAGGCTCCACAATCCCTCATAAAGGTACAGGAAAGTAAGTCGAGCTTAGACTCTAAAATAAGCGCTTCTTGGGAGGCAACTCGAGCACTAACAATTTTGATTTTCCTAAATTCATAACTAACTCCTTAAAACGCAAATTTTCCAGAACCACACGACCAGGCACACGGGTGTGCCTAAGGCCATGGACACCTCACGGTTAGAAACACAGCCGTGCGCCACGACCTTATAAAAATAGAGCCAAAATTTCCCCAAAACACAGGGTCCGACAAATCACCACGGCCATGCGATATTGCCGTGGCCAAACCTGTCAATTCATACATGGGCGTGTGATCCCAAACACGACAGTGGGAAAAGCGAATACCAACAGACACGGCCGTGTTATATTGCTGTGTGTCCCAATACGCTCGTGCCAATAAGCCGTGGATGAAACTGAAAAATCAACACGGGTGTGTGACACGCCTGTGCCAACCACCCGTGGCCACACCAATAGTCCACGAAACACACGGGCCAAACCAAAGGCACACGGGCATGCGCCACGGCTGTAGGGCCAACCCCTTATTACCTAATTTTAATTTTTATTTTTCTTTACTTATATTCTTCCTTTTCCTTTTATTTTGCACCTCATTTCTTATCAAGTAATACCTAAATTACCCACACAGTTGTGCTTATTCCCTTCAGTCACCCAGAATCGAGAACTTCAAGTAGTCTCCTCTCCGATTCAGCCTTCACTATCTCAAGAAATTCATCCAAAATTTAGGGAGTTTCACTTTTCTCTCTTAAGATTTATACTTATATTGTCAGCTACTTTATCTTTGTACATTAAGGGCAATGTACATCTTAAGTGTGGGGGGAGTTCACTTTCATTCTTTGCATTATCCTCGAACCCCTGAAAATTTTTGCCACTAACTTTTTGCATTGTTCTCAAATCCCTAAATCTTGGCCTTAACAAATAGAGTGAATTCTGATTGATTTATGGTTTTTATTGATATGTTGAGGATTAAGACATAGGTACTTATGCTTTGATTATTCAAACTTTAAGACATTAGAGAATCAAGCATGATAAGTTGAAATTTTGGAGAATTTAAATTTTTTCTAGGTTGTTTTCCCCAATTTTAAGTGTTATCTTGAAATTTGAAATTTGCAGGATTGACATCAAAAGCCATAATTCTGGTGAGATTTTTGAGCCTTTTGAGCATACATCCTTTCGTGCTCACTTTTATTGTTGCTTTGAGTGAGTCAATATTGATCTGTTATTCTAGAACTTGCTTCGATTATACATGTCGAGACCACATCATTGATTTGATATACTGAAATGATAAAGGCACCTAGGTTTTAACCCACTTATTCCATAAAAGCTTACCTTCAAAATTAACCCATAGTGAACCCCATTGAGCCTAACAAACCATTCATTGACTTACCTTCAATATTAACCTATAACCCATTTTTTGTTGAATTCCCTTTAATTATTTTGATCCCTATTTTTGTCGAGATTTGAGTTGAATAATTATCTAGCTATGTTCTCCTATTCAGCTTGTAAAGTTTATAAATATTTGATTTGTTCTTAAAAAAATAAACATAAGTATATTTCAATTGTGATTTAATTTTTTGCATATTTCCATGTAATTTTTGAGCTCCTGTTCTTAAACGATGTCATCCAAAAAAAGAAAAAGGTTTTATTCTAGGAATATGTTTCAGTGATAGAGATTTTTCTAGTTAGATGATTTTTTAGCTCAATCTCGATTCTAACTCTCTTTTTCAGCTTGTGACCACACCCCTAACCAAGGCCACATTACAACCCTTGAAAGACCTTTTGATCGATGTATCATGTCAATACGTAGTGGTGGAGATTTGATTTTCCTGCAAGCTTATGGTAATAACTTTTCATGTTGACTAATGAGTGCTTAATTTTTGAACCCTAAACACTTCGAGTGGATAGAGTGAATCTTTAGTGAGGATGTCAACTCTTGTTGATTTTGAGTTCAAGGTAATTACCTAGAAGAAGGGAGGAAACCTATGTTTCTGTGATAAAATTCTCAACTTAGATTGTTTGAGACTTTAATTTTCTTTCGGGTGAATTTTCAATGTATGATTACTTGTGGATTAGTTTGAAACATTATTGATAAGGATTATAAATTGAAAGGAATGATTTTTCATTGTAAGTTGAGATTTTGCTTGAGGACAAGCAAAGGCTTAAGTGTGGGGGTATTTGATAAACTGTAAATTATACATATTTTTATCCCACATTTAGCACATTTATGGATGAATTATCATTGAATTTGTGGAATCTAATGCTCCTAATACTTTAATTTCATGTTTTATACTTAGGAGAGCATAGGAGAGTGAAAAGAACAAGAAACGGGCTGAAAACGGAGAAAATGGGCCAAAGCAAGGAAACAACACGGCCTGGAGTTCACCACACGGGCATGTCACACGGTCGTGCCATATTAACAAGCTTGAGCACGGCCCAACATCGACTCACACGGGCGTGGCACACGGGCGTGTCCCTGTCGTGATGAAGTTTAATTTCACGCGGAAAAGGCTACTTAGGGGCTAAGAAAGGCACTCCAAACTCTATATAAAGACCTTAGGAGGCAACTACAAGGGTGTACAGTCTTCCTGCCAAGACGGAGAGCTAAAGGCAGGGAATTACTCGAAGGAAACCCGATTTATCCATCTCAGAAGCTAGGATCTACATTAAGACAGAGGATCTCCCTTCAATCCTTTCAGGAGTTTTGGGTTTTCTTATGTTTTGTTATTTTCTTTATTCTGAGATGTTTCTTTTTATAAACATAAACTAAACCCCCAAATACCTGAGGGGGATGAAACCTAAGATGACTCTTGTTACTGTCATCTGAACTATATGATAAATATTTGATTTGTTCTTAATTGTGTTTTTAATTCTTGAATTGATATTTCCGGGATATTAATTTAAGTCGAATGTGCTTAGGCAGAGGAGCAAAAGTCCCTGTTTAAGAGTAGATCCAACACAATTAAGCGAAGTTGATCGCAATCCTAGACATAGGACGACGAAAATCTACCGGATTAGAGTCAAATCTAATATGGGGATCCATAGATCAAGTTAATGCAAGACCAGGGGTTTTAATTAGAAAGAGGTTTCAATTAATCAACCTAGGATTAGTTGTTCTTATTCTCGACGGAAATATTAACATAATTTAGGGATCTCTACAGATCAAGTCGAATGAAGAAATCGTCTAGTTTAGAGTTAGATAACAAGTGAAGTCTAGGTGGATTCTTCCTTAGGTATTGTCTTTATCATTCAGTTTTCCCAAAGCAATTTCTCAATTTACTCTTTGTCGCATCCTTAGTTTAGTTTAGAGTTAATTAGTTTACACAAACCCCCTCTTTATTTTTTAGGCTAGATAATAGGAAGAAAGTCATTACTAGTACTTTTAGTTCCTTGGATTCGGTATTTCGGTCTTGCCACTAACTATACTACTATTCAATAGGTGCGCTTACCTTTTATCGTGATAATAGTTAGTTTCTCGGTATGATCAATTTTATTACTTCATCACAATCACAAGATCAGTAATTTAAAAGAATATAAGTAACCTAAATTATAAATACAAAAGAATGCATAAATATATATATATATATATATAAATGATTTAAAGAATATCCCAAAAAAAGAATATATATATATGTGTGTGTGTGTGTGTGTGAATAACAAAATCTATATGATATGAAATTAATAACATATAAGATAATTTAAAAATGACAAAGTTAATAATATATATAAAAAACTAATATAAATAAAGAATATATACAAATAAATAATGGAAAGTATTTGAAATAAACAAAATATAATTTAAAATAGGGTTTTTGAAAGAAATAAAATATATATGTGTGTGTGTGTATATATATATATATATATATATATATATATATATAGATTTAAATGAAAATATATACATAAAATAAAATGAAATCAATTATATGTACATAGAATAAAAAAATAAATTTAATATAAATTATGTATACATACATAAAATAACAATGTATAAGAGTACTTAAAATTAAATATCATACAAATCTCTAAACCATAGAAATATGTGAAAGAGGATTTTAAAATAAAGTAATTGAAAAAAATAACAAGTGAAAGTGAAAAACAACAAACTAAAACAATGTAAAATTAGTGAAATAGTTCAAAATAATTTATTAAAACAGTTTCTAAAATAAATATTAAATAAATTACAAAGAATAAAATAAAAAAACTGAAATTTAAAAAAGAACCCAATTGAAATAAAAACAAAATTGAAAGGGTAATCTATAAACCAATAAATCATTGAAACAACATTGAGGATAAAAATTAAAAGCGCACAAAAGAATAAAGACCAAAGATGCAAATGCCCCGAGTTCCTGAAAGTTGTGTTTAGACGTGGACGAAATTGAAACAGTACACAAATCTCAGGGGGAAAATAAAAAAGCAAAAGAAACGGGAATAGGGCTTGATCAAATTGCGGTGAAACAGGGAAGGACCGAATGCACAATTCACCCATTTAGGGCAAAAATGCACAGACCCTCTCTGCGAGTCGAGTCGCGCGCGCGGATTTCCCCCCATTTACCTCAAATGGCGCCGTTTTATCATACATGAAAGGAAACAAACAAAGCTTTCCCCCTATTCGGCCGAATTCTCTGAATCCAAACCCTATCCTTCCATTTTTCTTTCATTGAAACGCATGAAGCCTTCCATTCAACCACTAAAACGCCATTGTATTTGGCGAATAGTAATACCAATGACCAAACTACTCAGATTAATGCTATATTTTGAGGCTTTCACCATTTCAAATCCGAATCCCTCATCCAACTCCAATTTCGACGGAGAGAACAAGGACTCCGATGGCTCGCTCATGAAGGTGAACCACTTCCCTTTCTTTTTATTTTTCATGCACACACATAAATATAGATCCAAAAGAAAAGAACACGAAAAGGAAAAAAAATGAAAATCTAAGAATCACCTTAGGAAACTTTAATTTCCTTGACTGATTTCTATTTACGTAGTGTGCGTAAGTAAAAATTTACAGATGAGAATCGGCCTTTTATAGCCGAATGGAAAGATTAGAAACAAAATACACGTTTTTGATTTTCTTCTACAATATTCTATGCTATTCTGTTATTGCCTATTTCGCAGGTGTGCGCAGCGTGGGGAAATCACTCGTGGGCAGAGACGAGGCTGCACGGAGGAGCCGCTTGTGCTAGCAGAGGCGCCAGGAGATTCCAGGAGATTCTAGAAGATTCTAGGGTTTCCTAGACTACACCCTTTGTTAGGCCATTCGGGCCATGTATTTGAGTTATTGCGTCAATGGTTTTAGGTTTCTTTTTGGGTCAAGTTTGTTAAATTGGGTTAGGGATTATTTCGGGAATAATTTGGGTTTAATGTAAACTAGGTCTTTAAGTTTGGGACTAATATGTATTCGGGACCAGGATCGGGCTGGGATGTTATTTGTGAAGTAAGTTAAAAATTTGGGCTTGTATTTATGGACTGTGAACAATTTTATTTTTGGTTTTATTTATTTATTTTATTTTGAATTTGGTTTTTATATTTGGGTTTTGATTTGGGCCAACAGAATCGGGCTTATTGTAAATTAATTTTGAAACTTGGGCTTCCATTTGGGTTTATGATATGGGCTTAGGCTAAAATGGCCTATTTCAAGTACTATAAGTATCAAATAACTATGGAAGTCAAAACTTGAAGTCCTTATATGGTAATAAGACCATTAAAGAAAAGTTAGTAGATATTTGTGGATGATTCATCCATGGAAATTTAGAAAAAGAAAAGGATTAAATTGGAAATGAGAAAAATTAAAAGATGATAAATAAGTAAATAAGAAATAATATCAATATATCATCATCTTCATCCCCAAAATTTTATGGAAACCCTAGGAGAGAGAAAGGAAACTAATCAAGCTTAACTAGATATGTTTTCTTGACCCGTTTTTAATAATTTTTCTATTTCTGATATCGTAGTAATCTAATCTATCTATTTTGGGGATTAATTTGTAAATTTTTCAAAGTATCAAAGTTTTTCCATGGATGAATATGCGGAAATTTTGAAATTTATGGTAGAAAATGGAAGGTTGTTGAAAGATAAACAACTTTTGTTAAAGGAATTTTGATGAAATTGTGAATTAGGAACTAAATTGTAAAAAGGTGAAATCTATGGAAAAATCTAATTTTTAAGAGATACATGGGCTATAAATGTTACATGTAAAATTTTGCTAGGCTTGGAATAAGGATTAAATTGCAAGAATTTCAGTTTCTGAGCCTAGAAACGAAATCGTAATTAATTAAAAGTATAGGGGCAAAATGGTAATTTTTCCTAAAATGTAAATTGGACTGAAGTGCATATGAATTGATGATAAATTTCCTTATATAGATCCGAATAGACCAAATTCAGAGTTAGAACGAGTAAGAGAGAAATGTCAGATTAGTAGATTGTACATACACGAACAATTGTCGAGGTAAGTTCGTGTAAGTAAATTGTGTTTATTTATATGATTAAAATAAATGTTGTACATGTGAATTGTAGAATTGCAATGTAAATGAAATTGATTGAATTTCTGATGAATGTGTATATATATGAATTTTATAAATGTCATAAATATATATAAATGATCACATATGCGACAACACTCGAAAAATGTTAAGTCCCGTTTGAATGAATGAAAGTCGATGGATATTGGATTTTCCCAATTGGTATTAATCTTGCCTATGTTTCAGATATACCGTAGCTTGAAATAGCATCCCAGTATAAACCCTCTCAAGCTTCTTGTTATAGTGTTCCTGTGAGCATCCTGATCAGTAGTGACTTGCATGTGTTGCGAACTACCGTAGCTCTTTGTGAGAGTCCTGTTATTTAATCAGTTGTGATCCTGCATAAGTTGTGGACACAAACACAGCTCTTTGCAAGCATCCTGTTATGCGATTGGTTGTGATCCTGCATATGTTGCAGACACAAACGCAGCTCTTTGTGAGCATTCTGACGTGGCTCACTTGAACTTCCCGTTATAAGCTATCCGGAGTTTCCCGTTAAGTGCTCTTTGGAACTACCTATTATAAGCTCTTTGTGAGCTTTCTGTTATATTGCCCAGATATGGTTTCTATTACATCGCTCATATGAGCATCTTGTTATATATAGTGCTTGAGAGAGAGCTTTCTATTTAAGTGCTCTAATGAGTACTCCCGGACATGATTTGACAGATTTTAAATTGTACACTTTGAGTGTACTACCAGTGTATCCATCGATGTTTTCAATGATTCAATAGGTAAAATTGTATCAGAAGAATATATAAACATGAAATGAATTATTACAAGTATCTGCCAGAAGTACATGAGAATGATGATACATGATAACTGGAAGTATGAGATGGTGATATAGGAACATGGAACTTGTTTGATGAATATGTTCATCTAAGATTATAGATTTGTACACTTCGAGTGTATTTTCCCGAGTTTCTATTGATATTTTAATTGATTTAATGAGTAAATTCCTGACATGAGATAATCTGAACTTAAGACGAAATATTATGAAAATGTACTTGAAATACATGGGTATGATTTATATATGTTATTTGAATTCATGATGTGAAAAGTATATGTATATGGGAATTTGGTTATTATTGAGCCTATATATGTTTCTTGATGTTTATATGAGATAGTATGACTTAGAAACGAACTATTAACCGTATGTACATGAGGTACATGGAAATTATATTACCTGATATAATAATGTAAGAATTAGTTGTTACTGGAATGTGGAAATTGCTTGAGGACTTTGTTCATCCATGATTAAGGACTACTATATGTGATTACTTGGCTAACATGATGATGATATATGGTTAGGGCTTGTGACCAAATTGGTTAATAGTGCCTTGCATTTTTATTTTGAACATAAATAAATGGTAAGTTAATTACCATGTTATATGAACTTACTAACCATTATATGCTTACTCTGTTTTATTTTTCCCTGTTCCATAGTAATTTGTAAGCTTGTTGGATTGGAAGCTTGGCGGGGATCACTTACACTATCTATCGACCCATTTAGGTATATACAGTAAATCAATTAAGGTTATAATGGCATGTATAGGTTGATTAGCCAATGTTGGCTTGTAAATGTTTTGGATATTGCTAGCCATTCCCCATTAGAATGGCTTGTGTTGAACATGTTTTGATATGTATAAATGAGGCTATAACACGTTTGATGTGTGTTTAAATGGTTGATTAATAGATATCATGTTAACATATATGATAAAACATGCATATAAGTGACTTGGATAAGTTAAGTAAATTTGTATGTTTATTTACAAGACTAGGTAGATGTGAAAATGTATAATTACTTAGGTGCTTAAAGGCACATTAGTTAAAAATGGAATTATGACATGTTTAAAACATGATTTTGGTATGTTTAAGAGCCTTCATATGGGTTGGAAATGTGTTTAAGTATTAAAATGGATAGAAAGACAAGTTTGGGTGAGGAATAGGGATTAGTAATAGCCTTGTTCTGTCCACACGGGCAGAGAAACGGGCGTGTGTCTTAGCCATGTATAACACATGGCCTAGCATATAGGCATGTATTCTGGCTGTGTGTCCCCTACTTCTTAAAATTTAGAAACAGAATGCTCAAAATTAGATACACAAGCAAAGACACGGGCGTGTGTCTCAGTCGTGTGTAACCCACAGTCTAGTACATGGGTGTGTGCCATGGCCGTGTGAATCCTGCACCTAATTTTCGAAAATTAAATTGTCCACACGGCCTACCACACGAGCGTGTGACTTGGCCGTATGACCCCTGCACCTTAATGCTTTGCAAGTTAGAGAATTACACGGGTTGGGGACACGGCCATGTGACCTACTTCATATACCACACGGCCTAGGACATGGGTGTGTCACTTGGCCGTGTAAGCCACACAGCCTGATCACGTGGGCATGTGACCCCTGCATCTAGAGAAAATTTTTAAAATTTTACGAAAAATTCTCTGAGTTCTCAATTTAGTCCCGACTCGTTTCTAATGTATGTTTTGGGCCTCGAGGGCCCTAATAAGGGACTTTATGATAAATTTATGACATGAATATTAAACAATATGAATGATCTGTATTTGATCTATGTATTCCAGTAATACTCCGTAACCCTGTTCCGGCGAAGGATACGAGTTAGGGGTGTTACAAGCTGCCTAAAGAAGCTAGCCACATATTTTTCGGAATGATACCACCATTTGCTCCCCTAGCCATCTGATCACCTGTTAAGAACATAACTCTTTAGACCATCGTACCACAACTCAAAAGGAATGACAACGTGTCCCATCGCAGGCATCCTCATCCCATCACGAACATTCTTCCCAAGTGTCCCACAATGATGGCCTGGTAGTGAATATATCACGTTAATTCCACCTAACATGGGATCTCGCCTATAAATAACCCCCAAAAAATTGAAGAAGGGATCGACTCTCGCACATTCTTACTTGCGCTCTACCACCTTACTCTCAAAATTCTCTCCATCTTCTATATAAATTATTTTATAAAAAAGACATACTTGTAAAAAACCTATCATATATCATTTCCTTTCCCCTGATTAACCAAAATTATTTTATTTTACTTTCTTTTATCAAATTTAACTATCCAAATGAAATAATAAATAATTCTTTCCTCTTCTTTTAACCTTCCTTTCTTTTCCTTTAATATTGTTAATCCAAGGTTTAAAGATATATTTTTTTAATAAAAATCAATAAAGAAGTTGAGGGAAGTCTTTCACAATACCCATCCATCTTGGTACATTGAGCTAGAGGGAGAGACCTCTAAATTTTATAAATTTACTTCTATTCTTTGTATCATCATCAAATCAGGTGTATTTCTATTTGGTCACTCGAAATGCCTTTAAAAATAAGATAGATTGATGTTTAACCCCTCAAAAAGTTTCTTAATTGAGTTCCTGAGAAAGGATTATATGAAATTGTGTTTCCACGTTATTCATATTCCTTTCTATTAGGAGAATAACAAATCAAATTTTTCCTCTTGATTATAGCATTTTTAGTTGGATTTAAATTTTTTCAGGAGGAAAAATCTTATTTGTCATTCTCCTAATGGAAAGGGATAAAAATGACGTGAAATCACAATTTTATACAGTCTCTTCTCTTGAGTCCTGTGTAAAATATTTAGTTTGGAACTATAAATTTGGTAATATTTTCAATCCCAACCTCATTTATCAGTCTTCCTTTAATTCTTATTATCTTTTTTTTAATCAATCAAGTGTATATTTATGTTAATTGCTAAGTTAACACTAAATAATTTTAAACATAATTTATTTTTTAATTAGATTGTAATCTTTTATTTAGGTTAGTTCAATTTGAGTTACGACTTCATAAGTTTTTAATACTAAAATAGATAATGGGGTTACATAATCTTAAATAAGGGTGTTAATGGAACAGAGCGGAAACGAATGTTACTAAATCTTTCATCGCTCTATAATTAGCATGTTATACTCTATCATTCGTCCTACTCCACTATAAATGTAAAATCTTGAAAAGTTGAAAATTATTATCACCTTTATGGATGTTAAATGCATCTATCTCCGTTTCATCCCACTTTATTGTGTGTTTTTTCTTCTAAAATAGATTATTACACTTTAATTTTTAATACTTGTATATAAAATTAAATGATAATTTCATATAATAAAACATGATAAACAATTATCACGATCACTTCATACCTACTATCTAAAAAAAATATCACCTTAATTGAAGTCTCTAATCTTAAATTAATTTTGGATAAATTCTTCTTTTAAAAATAAATAATAGTACAAGTTGTAAATGCCTTTAATATTACCCTTTATTAGCAAAATTATTTACTTCTCGCACTCTTATGATCTACGATAAGTACACTTAAGGTATGAAAGAACTGATATATCCTTATTTAATCACTTTAATCCATCCTCTCATTGAGCAATTAGATCATATATAACAATTTTAAGAGACATGTTGATTGTTGTATTTATAATTTTATTAAAAGATTGTGACTCAAATTTTTGTTAAAAAATAAAATATAGTGGCAAAATAGAGAGATTTGTGAGGCAAAAGCCGAGGGCCAAAAAGGGTACGCTTTTTCTATTTGGTATTAATTATAATACGATGTTTAAACCTTAGTACACTACTTCTACATAACATTGATTTGGATAAATTTTTCAACTTTTATAAATAGATGTAGTCGAAATTCCTCTTGTACCATTCAAATTCGAAATTAGTGAAATTTTTTTTCTTCTGCCTGTGATTTTTTCTCAAAAAATTTTATTTTTCTTTGTTGTTGCTTTACTATAGATATATATTGCTATTATTTGTAATAAATTTCATATTTTGCAATACCTTTGTTATCCATCAAAGAATCTCCACCAAGACTTACCACTACTCCAAACTTGTTATCCAATCCAACAATTTCAATCATTTTTAATATTTCTTCCTCCAAACTTGTTTCTGCTAGTTTCATCTCTTTGTTCAATATTGCTTAATTATTTGAACAGAGGAATTAACCATCTTCAATTATTAAATAACTTGTAACAGCTAATTCTAATGTGCCTAATGACATCAATATACTGGTTTTCCTTTCGTCCTTTCCCCTCCCGGTAATTTCAAAATAATAATGACTCACATAACAGAAATCCTTTTAAGTGCAGATAATTAAGCCAGCAGCAGTAACATTAAGATCCCAGTTAAAACCCAGGATCATAACACCATTAGCAGAAAGTTTGCTTCTCAACCAAAAAAGACCAGAATTTACAAATCAAAAGACAGAATGAAATGAATTTTTAATTTACAGCTGTTTTGGAGCAATGATTTTAAGAAAAGAAAGTGACAAGTTATCAAGCAGAGAAGGCTCCATTGAAAGCTGCGACACCAATCTGGCTTTTTGGCTCTACAGCCAACTTGACAGTCTCAACCCTTGGATGCCCAAGTTTAGTCTTCGCCTTCTGACCCAAATTTGCTACAAAAGAAACCAAGTCAATCTCATGTCGCTTTTCAAGCTCCGACCCAACTTTGCTTCTCGAAACCCTTACCCTCCTTTCATACTCCTCAGCAACAAGCATAGCAATATCTGCCATCTCTAAACTCTTCTATTTAATTTAAACCCTGGAAAATGAAAATTTGTTATGAGAACTTTGAATGGATATTAAAAGTTGAAGCTATGGAGAAGCAGATATTGATGAGGGAAGTATATATAAGAGAAAAGACCAAATGGATAAGGGCGACAGGCACAGGTTGGGAATAGTTTTAAAATATTAGAACGTGGGGAGTCTCAGGTTTGGTGGTTTTCAGACAAGGCGTAGTGGGTTTGTAAAATCCTATGGATCCACATGGGAAATGACATGCAGATGGTTTAGGGCTTTAAAGGAGAAGAAAACAATGACCGGCCGCTGAAAGTTGGAAATGAAAAAGCCGAGAAAAATGTGGGAAATGGGGGATGCTCAGCCTTTTCCTGGGGTTAATTGTTTTGATTTTTAAACCCTCATGACAGGTATTTTGGGTAAATGAGTAGGTATAATACGTCTTCTTAACAATTCTGGATTCTAATTTTGCATTTCATCTTTGTTAGTTATTATTAACTTTCGGTATTTTCTCAATAGGGAAAATAAACTTTCTCTATTTTCTTTGGATTTGCTTGTAACATTTTTAAGGAGACCAGGAATTAATTATAAATGTTTGATTGGTTAAAATATAATTTTATATTTTTTGGGAATTTTAGTATTTCATATTAGTAGTAGTGATTAATCTCTTTTGTCATGGGCAGGGATGAAGTCCGAAGTTTATTTTTAGGGATCAAAATTAAATTATAAAATTCTAAAGAGGTTATAGTATGATTTTATTTTTTTATATGCTTTTTATTTTAAAATTTTAAAGGGATTAAACTAAAAAATTTTCATTTTTAGGGCCAAAGTGTATTTTGCCATTAAACTAACTTATATTTTAAAAACTTCAAGGGACTAAAATAATAATTTACCATTTGGAGAGTGTCAGGGGACTCTGACTTGCCCCCTTGGTGCCATTCCTCGCCACAAGTGCTCTCCGAAGAGGTAAACGACTAATCATAAAATGTTCTTTATTCTCATAAGCGGGATCAAACCCCGATCTTTTATTAATTTATAATTTCGTCATTTTTAAAGGACTAACAAGATTTTTTTTTCATTTTTAGTGACCAGAGTGTAATTTTATTATATATTAATTTATAATTTCATTATTTATGATGGAATTGACTTATCAGTTCTATATTTTTGGGGTCCAATGCCCTTGCGTCTAAAGTCACCCCTATTTATATGTTAAGGATGTTCATATATTAAACTCAATACCATCTCTACTAGTATTAAACTCTTTATTAATTTTGGTGTCTCGAGTCAATCAGACATAATTTCAATTAGGTAATAATGAAAAATACATTTACTTTACAAAGTTAATTGAGCAAAATATACTTCAAGTCTTTGTACTCTGCTTGCATTTGTAATTTAGTCCATTTACTTTTATTTTCAATTTTTTAGTCCTTCCACTTTTCATATTTCAATGTTTATGTCTAATTATAAATACTGTTAAAAATTATCAATTAAATTTATTAAAGTGACATTTCGAAATAAATAAAATCACTTGATAATCATGTATTAAAAAAGTATTGTAATGAACTTAAATTTAATATAATCTAATTTCATCTATCAATTTTTAAGTATTAAAATTTTATAAATAAAATTTGTAAAAAAATATAAATAAAATTAATATTTTATTTCTATCAAAAGAAAATTATTTTATTTTACAGTCTCTAATTCTAATTATTTTGCAGATGTATATTTCATCAAATAGCTCAATAAAAAATTTTAAATTAAAAAAAATATGTTATTAATTAATTGAACTATTAACCAGAGTTAGAAAAGGCAAAGCAGTTGTTTTTGTGTAAACCATTGGGACCACAGAGTCCTCAGAAACAACCCAACAAGGGACAAAACAGCTAAACATTTTGTCGGCTGCCGCCCACAAATAAAGCCAAGTTAAATTTGTAAATGCAGTGTCGTGATATGCACGCGTGATGCCTAATTTCGGTGATTGGAGGAAAACAATTCTCTCTTTTAGTGTGTTAGTGTAGTGATAAATAAAATGTCGTCACTCTACTCACCTATCTATCTATAAACATGGGCACGTGGCACTCATGCTATGGTGCTCTCTTTTTTTAATTAATTTTTGCATTATAGATTAATGGTTAAATTTCAATTTTGATCCTTTTATTATGCCTAAATTTATCATTTAATTCTATACTTTAATTTTTAACATAATTTGATCTCTATATTTTTTATAACGTTATTAGTTAGTACAAATAGTTAATTTTGTTAGTTTTTTATTAAAATATTACGTAATTATATATAATTTGAATGTCTTAAGAGTTAAGAGTCTTAAGACTAATAAGTGGCTTCTCATTTCTTTTAAGTTTGTCTCTCTCTTTCTTTTTTTTTAGCATTATAAGACAATGGTCAAATTTTAAGTTTTACTCTTTTACTATGATAAAACTTGAGATTAATATATATATATATATATATATATATAAATGTTTTAATTTTTTATATATAATCTGATTCTTCTACTTTATATTGTCATTAGTTAGCTTAAATAGTTAATATTGTTAATTATTTCAATCTAAATATTGACGTCAATTTTTCTTAAGAACATTACAATAACAAAAAAATTTATTTTATTATCATGAGTTCAAACGGGTGATTTTAAGAAAGTCCTAATCAATATTTTTAAAATTATTTTTATTGTTACATGACTACCAAGTAAATATATATAATTTTAAAATGTAACTCCAATAAATCTAATAGATTAATTTTAACAATGGTAACAACTTGACTTAAATTTTTAAATTCAACAAGAGAATTAAATTCCTAAAAATAAAAGTAGGACTAAATTTCAAGTGTACGATTTGAACTTTCTATTATTAACCTTCAAATTTTTGTTTTATAATTTTATACAAACAAATAATCAATAATTTTACACAAATAAATAATCAATCCAACCTAAAACATGAATGTGGAATCCATTTCTTTTATTGACATCTATCAAATAAACAAATTTCTTTTAAATTTAAAAAAATGTCAATTTCAATTTGGATCTATACTCAAATTTTAAATTTAGTCTAATTTTAATTTTGATGTCTGATTTTAAATTTAATTTTATACATTATATATAAAAGGAATATCCAAGCCATTTCTTTTATTGGCACCTGTCCAAATAAACAAACAAAGCTGTTTTTTAGATTTTAAAAGAATGGTCTAAGTTTAGTTTTGGTCCCTATAATATGCTCAAATTTTAAATTTAGTCAAATTTTCATTTTAGTCCCTATTATATGCTTAAATTTTAAATTTAATTTTATACCATTTTCTTTTGCATAATTTAGAACTTCCACTTTTATAATACCATAGTCTAAATAGTTAGTTCAAATTAAAATGTTGACGTACACAACCTTTTACTCCTTTTTGAGATTATATAATAATGGTCAAATTGTAGTTGTAACACCTCGATACCCGACCCGATTGCTGGATCCGAGTTACAAGATACCACATCCGTTGCCAAAACAACTACGGTCAAATTACATTTGGTTAAAAACTGTTAAACATTCAAATATAACTAAAACAAGTATATAAAATGATACATAATCATTTTCAGGACTTATACAAGCTTATGAAATCTCTTTTGCTAACCGAGGTTGAAATAAGACCAAATTGTAAAAATCTTAAGATTTTGGGTTGATGTCACGACGCCGGGGTTCTACATCGCGACGTAACTCTCTATTTGGTGCTTGTTGTGACCTTGAAGCAACGGTGTCGTCACATCGAATTTGCTCTGTTTCTCATCACGACGTGACTCACTGTTTTCACAAGAACCAACCTGGTACAAGTTTGAAAAACTTGAAATCATATATAAACACGTTCCATAGTACCATATCCATCACATACCAAAGCATTCAAATCAAAATTATGCTAAATTGGTACTTCCAAATACCATCAAACTCCCAATTTCTAACATCAGCAAATCAATCTAACTTATATCATTCATATTTCCAAAACCAACCAAAACACATATAGAATTTCATAGCCTTTAACTCAAGTGCTCCAAATCAACTTTCGAAACATATTCAAACATGATTTCTAAACATTTACATAAGATCACAACTTGACAACCTATCCATTTGCGATATTAAACCAAAATACCCCTAGGTACATGCAAAATTACCAAAATGAACCACAATATACAAACTTTGTTGGGTCGGAAACAGTAGTCTGGATGCTAAGTTTAAGTCCTGAGGCTTCGAGAAACACCTGAACCTGAGTAAGGAGGAAATAAACCATATGCTGAGCAATAGGCTTAGTGGTACATTTATGAATCAAGACATAAATAACAAGCATTAAAAATAAACTTCAAAATAAACATGCTTATATGCACATAATAATCAACCAATTCATGTTACTAAATGACAAGTAATTTCCAACCATCTGAATATACTTATATTAAGTTCAAAACAACCTCACTAATACCTTTAACTCATTTAGCCATTAGCAATCATTTATGTAATATACAATATGCCATTAATATCATATCATTTGTGTATCAAGACAATCATCTCTTATACTTTGGTCTTTAAACCATTGAATCGGCCCTAGAGTCTGACGACTCATTTGTATTCACTGTGGCCCCTAGGGTTCATTTACAACCAAATCACATTATGACCATGTATCATCTTTAATTCACTTCACTACCATATCCAAATTATTTATTACTTTATAATTTGTAACCTCTATTAACCTAACTCAAACTTGGACGGATACTCGATCATCCAACCAACACACGAAACAAGCACCAAAATGCATTATCGGTTAACTGGCATGCAAGTGCATACTGGCGCTCGAACCACATACTACCACACGTAGTGTAAATTGGCGTATAAGTGCATAGTCCCGTACACAATCCAATCATATGGCATGCCAATTATATCTGATTCAACCTAACTAGTTAATAGGGTATCAATGTTCAATTACATTTACAAATTAGTACACATAATTTTTCAATCATATCCAACATCATAATTCACTTCATTATCATATCATATATAATCCATATCATTTAATACATATTCTCACTCAATTCCATAATACATGTCATATTTCAAACAATTCATGTTATTTTACATTTTATTCACTTTAGTCTTTTATTTTAACAATTCGTATTCAAGCTCAATCCAATAGTTCAATTTATCACAAAATACTCACCTTGACACTTCCATGTGTAAATAACATGAAAATGCAATCAATTAAAATAACCTTAAATCATAAATGTACAAACCGAGATTTTGTGCGTCACTCGTCAATGATTTTCGCTTTTTCTTTCCCTCTTGAGGATTAGATGTTGTTGTTAGCTACGAATAATCATAAACATATCACATTATCAAATTCCAGCTAAATCAGAATCAAATACCAAATTTCACATATTTTGTAAATTATTCAATTTAATCCTTAAAATCGGGACAAGCATAACTTTCAACTTAAGGCCTCAGATTAAAAATTTTTTCATCAAAACTCATTAGGGACCTTCTATTTTCTATACCTACAAAAAATTAATGATAGATTTTTCATTTGATTGAATTTGGTCCTTATAGTACGAAACTAATGATTAAGCTTTGCAATTTAGTCTTTTTTCATATACTAAGCTTAATTTCTAACAATTTAACACCTAAATCATTCAATTCTCAACCATGGCAACTTTCTAAAACTTTAACAGTTTCACATATTAGTACATAGGTTAGCTAAATCAAGCTCCCATAACTCAATTTAGATGAAAAAAAAAAAGAAAAAATTGGCTAGAGACTTACTTGAAATTAAGGCCAAAAGCTTGAAAAACCTAACAATGGCATCAAACACCTCTTCTCCTCTTGGAATCGATTGGAAAAGATGAGTTTCTCTTTCTTTCCTCCGAAATTCCTTTTATATACTAGGATTAAATTGTTAATTAACTTAACTAACCATATTTTAATTAAATAAACCTTATTTTAATTAAGTTAATGATCATTTAATCATACCATCCACTAATACATATTTTAGCATGGTAAAATTTTTGTTTTGAACTTTTGTTTAATTGTAATTTAAGTCCCCAAGCCATTTACTAATTAAAAATCTATTGTGATTGGATTTGACAATTTCCTTAGGCCCTAATCAACCACAATTTCGACTAAATTGGCTGTCCAAATTCCAATTTATGATCTTGGTTTACAAAAACAAGGTTTCAAAACCATTTTTTCTGGTACCACTGGAAACTGAGTCGTTATAGTTGTTTTGTTTCCTATATTATGCTCAAATTTGGAATTTAATCTCTATAACATAATTTGGTACCTTAACCTTTATAATGTCATTGTTCATCATAATAGTTCATTTTGAGTAAAACGTTGATGTACGCTTTTCAAAATACATAGCCTTTTACCCTTTTTTAGGTATATAACAATGGTCAATCTTCAATTTTGGTCTTTGTATTATGCTCAGATTTTGAATATACTCTCTTTACTTTAATCTTTTTTTTTTACATAATTGGGTACTTCAACTTTTTTTTTAATGTCATTAGTTATTTTAAATACCTTATTTTGATTAAATTTAATCTCAATTTTACCTTGTCACGCTTCTCTTCTTCTAGATTCAATTTAAAGGTTCTAAGTGAACCTGTTAGCTCATCTAATCTGAGAGTAGTGATATCCTTAACTTCTTCAATAGTAATGACTTTAATAGCAAAATGTTCTGGAAGAAACCTTAGAACTTTTCTCACTGATTCCACTTTAGAAAAGCATTCATAAAGACAAAAAGCTTTATTAGATATGTCATATAGTCATGTATAAAAATATGACATAGTTTCATCTTCATACATTTTGAGATTTTCAAACCTAGTAGTCAAGATTTGTAGTTTGGACATTCTAACAGCAACATTCCCTTCATATTGATTTTGTAAGATGGTCCATGTTTCTTTATCCATTTCACAAGTCGAAATCATCATAAATTGCTCCATGTCAACCTCACTAAAGATAGCATAAAGGGCTTTTGAGTTTGCTTAGGCTGCCATTCTCTCATTAGTAGTGTACCAATTATTTTATTTTAGCTTAGTTGACCCATCAATACCTATAAATTCGGGCTTGCTCCAACCCCCCTCAACTACTTCCTAGGTAGATTCATCAATCAACATGATGAAAGCTCTTATTCGGGCTTTCCTGCAAACATAGTTTGAAGAGCCAACTAGTAGAGTTGCTTACGTGATAGAACTTCCTTCTCTCATAGTTTCAGTAACACCCCAAAATTTTGATTTTTTGAATGTGATTGTTTTAAAAAATATTTGATTTGGTATTGTAGTTGTGTTCCTTAGGAGTATGCTTTAGAACCCAAGTTTGATTCCTAAGTTTTGCATTTTCTCCTATTACTTTTTGGTTTTAAGTTGGGCTCGAGTTTTATGGCTTAAATTAATTTTTGTGTTGGAATGTGATAATGACGAGTCTAGTGGTTTAGTGGTTAAGTTTTAGTATACTTTGGAGTTCCAGGATCGAGTCTTGGTGTGGGTGTATGGATTATTTTTATTTCTTGCTATATGTGGGAAGTTGAATTTGAGTAGAATTCTATTAAAAATTTGGTGATAAATCTTATTCATTTTATTTGATTTAACTTTTATCAAAATCCTTTTTTATTTTCAATTTTGTAACCACCCACATTTGTTTTTCTTTCTTTCCTTTTCTTGTTTGCACGTCTATTTTTTGCTTTCTTTATCATCTTCTTTTTTCATTTTATTTTATTTTTATTCTCTTTTTCTTCTTTAGTCTTTGGATTTTTCTTTCGATATTTCTTAAGTAGTTGTGGGTTTTCGTCTCGAGTTGGACATGTTCTTGTACGAGGTAAGTTTTGCTTGGTTATTTCTTGCGTTGTTTAAGGATGTTGTGTTTGAGGTTGTTTGTTCGAGTGGGTTTAATTTATATGTGTATTGTTTATTAAAATTGGTGTTTTCATACTTTTCATTTAAGCAAACGTTGTGAGAATCCTAATCCTCCAGCCAAGTAGACTTCGTTTTGGTCGTTATTTCCCAAGTGGTAAGTATGCGAATTTTATTTTAGAGGCTGAAATTCTGGGTGTTAAAGTACCAAATTGATTGATTTTTTGATGAATTGATTAGAGCGTTTTGTTGGAAATTGTAGGTCTGTGGGTTCCCGATAGTGTAGTTGGTCGATTACATAATCAGGTGTGTGAAAACGACCTAAAATTCTATTGAAATTTGACTAAAAACTCAAAATAGATGTTGTTTTGAAATTGCCCAGTTTCCCCATGACTGTGTGCCAGGCCGTGTGAGATTTATATAGACCGTGTGATGTGGCTGTATGTAGCACACAGTCGTGTGAGATTGTGTAGCCCGTGTGGCTAGGCCATGTGAATCATTACAGACCATATGGGTGGTCTGTGTGGAGCACACAAGCTAGGCTTTTGGGTCGTGTGGACCTTTTTAGCTAATTTTAAGGCCGATTAAAGGTTGTTTAGGGAATTTGATAGTTAGGCCCGAGGACACTATAAGGGTCAGAAAATTGAAAGTTTATTACCTAATTACGTATAAGTAGCTCTAAAAGCTTGATAAATATGTTAAGCCAAAATTAAATTATAAGCTATGTTATATGGAAACTAAACTATGTATGAAAGCATGTCATGTAATATATGGTATGTGTGTATGTATGTCACTTGTTTATGATTATGATATGTATAAAATATGTATATGATATGCATATGTATGGGGTGGGATATGTTTGACGAAAGAAGTGTATATGATAGTACTTACTGTAAAAATGGCGGCTAGACCGCAACATTATATGTATGGCAACTCCGCTGCAAATATATAAGTGGCATACCACCATATATTGGTGTGGTTAGATGGATGGACTCGTGTAGTCCAATATGGTGTGATTAGCTGGACAAAGATAATGTGTAGTGGATAGGGGTAGGATATAGTTTGCATAATATGATTTGATATGATATGCACGATATGATTTAGTATGTTACGCTACAGTATGATAAGTTAATATCTACATGGGTTCCAATAAGATGTGAATTATTTGAAATAAATGCATTGCATGATATTCTGTTATAATATTGATGAATATGAAAATGTATGTTTTGGAATTATGGGTCAAATCACACATTGGGCTATAAGCTCACGCTCCTATACGATTTGTTTCGGGTACCTAAACTTTATTATGGTTTGTTTAACTTTTGGACATTTTATGATTTGTTTAGATCATTAGAACTGAATGGTTTATTACACTAAAGCTCAAAATGATTAACAATCCAACTTAGGGCAACTAAATTGAACTCTGATTTTTCAAACTAAAAGTTTTAAGTATTCGCCACTGCAAACTAAATTTAAGGATTTCACTAAAAATAATTTTGGCACGCTATGATTATAGGTGAATAGGTGAACTAGTTTGAACTATTGAAATGATTAGTATGTTTTACAAAAAGGTGAATGATGGAATTTTCAACCCCTGGAATTGTTTTTTCTCCAAAACAAGCAATAGTTTTATTTTATCTAGCAATGCAACATTCATAACCCAATCATAACATCTAGGTCGGGTTTGAGGTGTTACAATTTTCATGACAACAAATAGTGTTTAAGACTTTTTCCAAACAACTTTTGAAGCCTGCTTTAACACCAATTGAAAAAACATTTGTCAGTTTGTTGTTAATCTAACTATTCAATGAAGTGTTCAGTCAAAGTATTGATCAGACAATGAAACAAAAACAAAAAACAAAGAAAGTAAAGAGAGATTCACACCCAACCATTTATTAACATAGTTCAGAAACGATCCTACTCTGTAGAGTCTCGCTCAGTGAATGATTCTTATTCAACAATCTTACTTATTGGTTCAAGCTCAGTCTACCCTTACACAAAGAAGTAATTGTAATCCCAACACTGACCCTAATTGTTACAAATCACTCACCCCAAAAGCCTCTCTTACATCAAATATAAACTCTCCTATAAAATCCTAACATAAGAGTGCAAAAATACCTAGTAAAAAAAATAAACAAATAACTAGCTGAAAGCATTCCAAAGGCACCTTCAAATGTGCAGTATAACAACATATTTACTGGCTTCACAGGAAACAAAGATAAGCTCAAATAAATCAAGATTAACTTGACTTCTTGTAGGCCACATCTACTAAAAAATATTTATTAATGAAGTCTTAAGTTAAGTGGAAAAAACTATTGGAAAAAAATAGATCTTTGGAAGCTTTAAGGCATATTCTCGATTTGTAAATGTGAAGATTTCAATCATAAAATTATGGTTTTATATTGTACCCCATGAAACTTTTACAACGATATATCATATGTTTAAAATGGTTGAATGATAAATGAGAAATTGATGCTCAAAGTAAGTCACTTGTGAATTATGTTGAGGAAAATGAAAAGCTTAGTTCCACATTGGTTAGTTATCAAGTGTGGTATATGTTTATATATATGAACCAACTTGGTGGTTATTGAATGACTCAGCTAATGCTCTTCCTCCTGTGCAAGGGGTGCAAATCCATACCTACCGAGAGTGGGGGCACACCCGTACGACATGGGTGATGCGAAATGTCCAGACCTGTTAAGCCCTTCTAGGCCAGTGGATATTTTCAAACAAAAAATAAAAGCAGATGGAACAATTGATAAGTACAAAACCAAATTGGTTATAAAAGGTTATAGACAAAAGGAAGACATTAACTATATAACTTTTATAAGGATGATACTTGCAATGGATGATAAAACAACTTTCCTAAATAGAGATCTTGATGAAGAGATTTACATAGAACAACCTAAAGGTCATGTAGTTCTAGGACAAGAAAGGAAAGTTTGTAAATTGGTAAAGTCTTTGTATAGACTTAAGCAAGCACCAAAGCAATGGCATGAAAAGTTCGATAATGTCATGATGACAAATGGATTTAAGATTAATGAGTGTGACAAATGTGTGTATGTCAAAACTACCGACATTGGATATATAATACTATGCTTATATGTTGATAACACACTCATTGTTAGAAGTAACAATGAAATGGTAAAATGTACCAAATACATGTTAAATTTAAGATTTGACATGAAATATATAGGACTAATTGATGTGAGTTTTTGCATCCAAATCAAGAGGTCATCTAAAGGTCTCATATTGACTTAGTCACACTGTAATGCCCTAAGTTTTAAATTCATGTTTTGTTAAAATATGACACAAATATTTGTTTGCTTTAGTGGTTATGTATTCTGAGTATGTCTGAGAGGTCCCAAGTTCAAGCCACAACCTGGGAAAATTTTGGCACTTTTATGAATAAAGCCTCATCTGTGGTTGATAGACTTTTAAGTAGCTATTGGTAAGTTTATATTAGAATGGGCTAGCTGTTCTACTGGATAAGTGGAGTGTTGTTATGCTTGAGGTCCTGTGTTTGAATCCCTGAGTGGGAAAAAGAGGATAATTTTGGCTAATAGCGCCGTGAGGAGTTTGATGTGAATGGGAGTTTGAGTAGTTGGGCATAGTGGGGATGTGGGGATGTGGGGAGAAAAATATGGGATTGGGGAGTAATCAGGATATTATATTGATGTTGGAAGTAGCAAAATTCGACACTCCCTCTTACTCTTCCAATTTTTCTGACATTTTGTTCCCCTTGCTGCCGTTTTGTTCATCCTTCAATCTCCCATTTTGCTATCGAAATTCTTTCCCATCTATTTTCCCTTTTTCTTTTTCATTTTCTTTTTCCCATTTGTTCTTATTCGTTCATCGCTGTTTTATGCGTATTCGATAAGTTTCTAAATTGTTGTTAGTCTAACGATTCTGTTGTATATCAACTGTCTAAAAAGAGGTTTCGTTTGGGATTTAGGAAGCTGATCACGGGACTGAGGTTGGAGCCTTGTCGCTTTAAGTGCGTGGAAATCCGATTTGACCAAAGGTATGGTTCTCATTGATTAAAAGTCAAACACTTGTTTTAATATCTAATTAGTCTCATGGATATGACTGATTTTGGGCTTTTCAAATGGCCAATTTTTAGGTTCTAGAGTACTCGTGGTGGAGTTAGCAGTAAAATCGAACTAAGTGTGTACTCGATTGCACAGAAAATGGGAATCGACGAAAGCTAAAAAAGCTTTCTGTTGACGCCACATGGCCGTGTGGTAGGCCTTGTGAAGGGACACGATCGCGTGATTGACAAGGCCAGGCCGTGCGCGATGGACATGGCCGTGTGATGGCCTGGTGAGGCCTTGTGCGACACACGAGTTCGACCAATTAGGCCATGTGGGCCACACAGGAATGTGGGCCCACACGGGTGAACTAAATGGGCGTGTGGAATTTTGGGCCAGGCCATGTGATCCACACGGCCAAAGCCAATTTGGGCCGTGTGAGCCCACACGAGCAGGCCACATGGACGTGTGAGCCTATTTTTTAAAAATATTCTGTAAGGTTGCACGGGTCGCCCAAGTCGATTGTGGACTTATTGTAGGGTCGGTAAGCATTACTTAGACCCCTAATTATGTGATCTTATTATGTGATATCTGTACTAAGCATGTTACACTTAACATGCACACTGATTTGAATGTATGAACTGTTAACTATATTATAGTATGTCATCAATTGTATGGTGCATTACATGGGGGTGGGTTGATGATATTGGAGGAAGTATCTGAAAGGCTATTCAGCCTATTATCTGGCAGCTCAGCTGCAATTATTTGATTATGTGCCACATTTTAATATAGCATGGTGTGTAGGGATAGGTGGGTTGATTTTATCCCCACATGGTGTGTAGGGTTGGATGGAGATGGTGTGTAAAAACTGGTGGGTAGGATTCTGATATCCTGTTTTGTTCTGCATGTTATATCTGAAATAGGCTAAGGCCATAATTTGTATCTGATTATGTGCCACATTTTAGTACTGCATGGTGTGTAAGGATAGGTAGGTTGATTTTATCCTCACATGGTGTGTAGGGTAGGACAGAGATGGTGTGTAGAGGCTGGTGGGTAGGATTCTGATATTCTAGTTTGTTCTGCATGTTATATTTGAGATGGGCTAGGCCCTAATTTGTATCTGATTCTGTATTTGAGTGGACTAAGGTTCACACCAATTCTGTAATGGGCTCAGGCCCAAACAATATATATATGACTGATTTCTGATATTATGTTGTGTGCACGTTTTCTGTGGAGATTACACACTGAGTTTACGGAAACTCATCCTTTTTTATTTAATATGATCAGGTAATCATCGGTATTAGACGGATCGGAGCAGTAGATGACTCGATTGTAACACTCCAAGCCCAGCCTGGATGTTATGGCTGACCCTGATGTGTCATATTAAAGTGTTTATCGAAAATCTTATTTTCGTTGAAAACCCTTTATAAAGTAAAATGTTGAGTACAAAACCACTTTTTAGTTGTGGAAGTTTTATTTAAAAACAAATGAATTATAAAACTTGGTATTTAACACTAGAGTTGCGGAAACGTAGTATTTGAGAACAATTTAGATTTGGAAACCGTTACCTACTTCAAATAAATATAAGACATAGCTGTAATGATCCAAACTTAAAAATGGTAACCAGAGGCTTACGCCTTATTACAACCCAAAACAAAATAAGTTTTAAATTACTAAAAATTAATTAAATGACAAAGTCCCGAACTCCTTGCTAAATGGCCACCTCTGAGTTCCTCTATCCGTCGACCCTTCTACTGAGGATTTCTTAAAAAAAATAAACAAGGGGGTGAGTTTTCGAAAACTCAGTGTGTACGACCCCCATCAATCAACAATCATGCAATGAACAATTTAGGCTTAAGCCCTTTACAATTTCGGTGGCCTTTGGGTACAACCCATAGTGGCTTCAATTGGGCATGAGCCCTTATTATATTCATCAGTAGCTTTTGGTCAGTAGCTCTAAATAGCCTGGGTGAGGCCCGAGCCCATATTACATGTAACATCATGAGTATGCATTATGCAAATTCCCACCCAGCCTGTACACCCCCTTCCAACCCTACAAATCCGTGGGGAGATACTCAACCCACTCAACCTTATTACAGCCCGGTGTGGAACCAGTGCGGCCCACTAAACGGTGCAGTATGGCTGCTATATAAATAGTGTAGCACCGATTACGGCACTACTTAGCGGTGCAACAAAGCTGCTCAGTGACAAAAAAGCCTACGGTGGCTAAAAAGCCTTCGGTGGATCCACAGTCGTCAAGCGACCGTGCGACCCTTATACACTTCCTCCAATCATAATCCCGACCCATATGCAATATAATAATGCATGAATGTAGCACACAACATATAACATGCATAAGTTATACATAACACATAGGGGTATTTTAGTCATTTCATATTCTACCCTACGAGGGTAATTCAGTAATTTTATCCTATAAGGGTATTTTAGTAGTTCTACCCTACAGGGATATTTCAGTAATTTCTTAACAGTATAGACCTTAATTATGAACTCTGGCCCGTCAACAAGTCTTCGTTGGCTAAAGTGAATAGACACTATGCACCAGGTAGGATTCCAGAAAAGAGGAAGTGAGTCATTAAGCCGCTTAAGTACCAAGCTCTCTCTAGATCCAATCCTACACATGCATATGCCCATTGCCACACTTTAACCTCTTGACTTGCCCACAGACATATTTAATATATTAATTAAGTTTTATGCTCACTTAAGGAATTACTAGATTAAAAGTCCATTAAAAACTAGGCTTAAAAGTCTATTATAAACAACCATAACAAGTCCACATGCTTTCATACATGCATTTAACCCATCAGGCTCAATTACAACTATACGGCCCATTAGGCCCAAATCTATGCCAAACCATACCACCGATTTAATCCGCTTGTCACTCATTACCAATTTAACAATTTTCGCTTATTTAGGCCCACGGGCCCATCAGGCCCATTTGGCCCATTCTGGACAAGTTGGCCAAAATGCGACTCAAGTCTATGAGATCACTCATGAAGCCTTTGGTATCGTATCGAATACTCTCATGCGAGTGTTCGTACACTCGTAAGACTACCGCAGCCAAACTTTCGGCTTTTCAGCATTTTGGCTTTTCGGTATTTAAGAACTTACCGATATGTTGTGTGTGTAGTGTATGTATAGACCTTTTTGAAAATCGACACCCAAGACCACCAATCTCCAACCCTATAATCAATCAGGCCAATAGCTAGTCACTTGCTTAGTAGAGATCTCTTACTTTACCAAAAACCGAAACTACAATCTACTTACATTAATTGACGGTCCTATTAACCTTTCACTTATTCGCTAGCCACGTTAGACTCTCAGATCTGCGTTGTAAAATCCTGAACCATCAACGATTTGAATAAACAAGTGACTTTTATCCATCTTAAGTCACCTCTACCTCTCCTATGATCATTCGGCTAAACCAAAAATATAGATGAATATACTTACTAAAACCCAAAACGTACAAGAAGTGACTCGGCAAGACTTAGAGGAAGAAATTCGATCCTACGATTTAAAAAGAAAGAAATGAGAAGTCGGTTTTAGTGTTTAGAAATAAAAATAGAGTTAGTGACGGCACAACAAGGAATTCGGCTTTTAAATGAAAAAGAAGCAATCGACTAAGTTAAAGAGGGAAGAGGTTGATTCGATTAAAATAGGAAGGAAAAGATCAAGAGTTTGGTTTAAAGAAAAGAGGAGATAAAGGGTTTGAGATTACTCAGGTATTTGTAAAAAAAAAAAAAAAGCAAAACAAAAGTGTCAATAGGTTAGAAGAAATTTCCCTAAGAATATGCGACCTAAGCACACAAAAGCAACAAATGCCCTACTTGCCCATACAGCACACACACACACACACATATATATATATATACTAAAAAAATAAATAAATAAAATAAAAAAATACTTATACTCCCCAATCGACTCAAACTCATCACCAAATTAAATTCTTTTATTTTCTCCAATTTTTATCTTCATCATATCCCCCTTAATCCCCATCCAAAAATTCCTTGATTTTAGCCAAAATTCCAATTTGAATTCAGTCCAAAATTCCCCTATACTCGAAGCCCATTTCTCCTAGGCCCAAAATTCGGGGCGTTACAATTCTACCCCCTTAAAGATATTTCGTCTTCGAAATTTCCAACCAATAGGGTAGTCGTGTACAACTACCCCATTAGTTACTGCTGCACACTCTGATCCCAATATTACTATCACACTTTTACTAGATCATGAAGCTTCTCATACATACATCCCACACTTAACAAGCACATGCATACAATTTCAACAACACATCGAAACAGAACACACATGAATTAAAAGGGATCATGCATTCACGAACCCAATGCTCCAAAGATCTGCATCTGAGACATGCTCCTGTCTTCCTCCGGCATTCACCAGGATGACGCCATTTGCAGTGCTCACAAGCCCGAAAGTTTAGACGTGTTTTAACACGTTTCACAGAATGAGACTCTGTCTTCCGAGAGTTGTGATCCCTTTTCTTCTTACATTCCACACACCTTACCTGTGGTGTTTCACTAATCTCCTTAACTTTGGTCTCCAACACTTCTTCTACCACTTTCCTTATTAACTGAGTCAGTGCCTCAGTCCCAAACTCTAGGTTATCAGTGCTTGAGGTTGGGGATTCTTACTTCCCCTCGAAATCCATACTAGTACTTCTTCTAGTGCTCAATATCGTCAACCCACGTATTATCTGAATTAGAGATTTTATGAAGTTTTAATCAGTTTCAGTAATTAAGCCGATGTTTTATGATAGTATTTAGAGAAAAGTTGTTTTCACAAATCCTTTACAGTTTCAGGTTCCTATGGCTTCAGTTTCACTAAAAGTCTCAATATAATCATCTAAAATAGCCCACTAACTATCATGTTAATCAAGCTTAGTAATAAAAGAACTTACTTGGCTCGACGTTGGAGACTCGGTGTGCCACACAGTAAGAATTTTTCCAAAATATTAATTTCAGAACAATAATTTTTAAAATATTTGATTCATCTAAAAATAGTTTTCAATCCAAATAATAAGGCCCACTTCATAGCCTGAATTTTGTAACCTGGCTCTGATACCACTAAATGTAACACCCCAAGCCCAACCTGGATGTTATGGCCGTCCCTGGTGTGTCACATTAAAGTGTTTATCGAAAACCTTATTTTCATTGAAAACCCTTTATAAAGTAAAATGTTGAGTACAAAACCCCTTTTCAGTTTTGAAAGTTTTATTTAAAAACAAATGATTTATAAAACGCGGTATTTAACACTGGATTTGCGGAAACGTTGTATTTGAGAACAATTTAGGTTTGGAAACCGTTATCTACTTCAAATAAATATAAGACATAGCTGTAATGATCCAAACTTAAAAATGGTAACCAGAGGCTTAGCCCTTATTACAACCCAACACAAAATAAGTTTTAAATTACTAAAAATTAATTAAATGACAAAGTCTCAAACTCGCTAAATGGCCACCTCTGAGTTCCTCCATCTATCGACCTGTCAACTGAGGATTTCCTAAGAAAAATAAACAAGGGGGTGAGTTTTCGAAAACTCAGTGTGTACGATCCCCATAAATCGACAATCATGCAATGAACAATTTGGGCCTAAGCCCTTTACAATTTCGGTGGCCTTTGGGTACAACCCATAGCGGCCTCAATTGGGCCTAAGCCCTTATCATATTAATCAGTAGGTTTTGGGCCGTAGCCCCAAATAGCTTCAGTTAGGCTCGAGCCCATATTACATGTAACATCATGAATATGCATTATGCAAATTCCCACCCAGCCTGTACACCCCCTTTCAACCCTACAAATCCGTGGGGAGATACTCAACCCACACAACCTAATTACAGCACGGTGTGGAACCAGTGCGGCTCCACTGAACAGTGCAGCATGGCTATTATATAAACGGTGCAGCACCGATTATGGCACTACTTAATGGTGCAGCAAAGCTACTCGATGGCTAAAAAGCCTTTGGTGGATCCACAGTCGTCAAGCGACCGTGCGACCCTTATACACTTCCTCCAATCATAATCCCAGCCCATATGCAATATAATAATGCATGAATGCAGCACATAACATATAACATGCATAAGTCATACATAACACATAGTGGTATTTTAGTCATTTCATCTTCTACACTACAAGTGTAATTCAGTAATTCTATCCTATCAGAATATTTTGGTAGTTCTACCCTACAGGGGTATTTCGGTAATTTCTTAACAGTATGAGTCTTAATTACAAACTCTGGCCTGTCAACAAGTCTTCGCTGGCTAAAGTGAATAGACACTATGCACCAAGTAGGATTCCAGAGAAGAGGAGGTGAGTCATTAAGCCGCTTAAGTACCAAGCTCTCCCTAGATCCAATCCTAGACATGCATATACCCATTATTACACTTTAACCTTATAACTTGTCCACATGCATATTTAATATATTAATTAAGTTTTATGCTCACTTAAGGAATTACTAGATCTAAAAGTCCATTAGAAACTAGGCCTAAAAGTCCATTATAAAAAACCCTAACAAGTCCATATGCTTTCATACATGCATTTAGCCCATCAAGCTCAATTACAACTATACGGCCCATTAGGCCCAAATCTATGCCAAACCATACCACCGATTTAATTCGCTTGTCACTCATTACCAATTTAATAATTTTTGCTTATTTGGGCCCACGGGCCCATCGGGCCCATTTGGCCCATTCTGGCCCAGTTGGCCAAAACGCGACTCAAGTCCATAAGATCACTCATGAAGCCTCTGGTATCGTATCGAATACCTTCATGCGAGTGTTCGCACACTCGCAAGACTACCGCAGCCAAACTTTCAGCTTTTCGGCATTTAGGAAATTGCTGATCTGTTGTGTGTGTAGTGTATGTACACACTTTTTTGAAAATCGGCATCCAAGACCACCAATCTCCAACCCTATAATCAATTAGGCCAATAGTTAATCACTTCCTTAGTAGAGATCTCCTCCTTTACCAAAAACTGAAACTACAATCTACTTACCTTGATTGACGGTCCTATTAACCTTTCACTTCTTCGCTAGCCACGTTAGACTCCCAGATCTGCGTTGTAAAATCCTGAACCATCAACGATTTGAATAAATAAGTGACTTTTATCCATCTTAAGTCACCTCTACCTCTCCTATGATCATTCGGCTAAACCAAAAATATAGATGAATATACTTACCAAAACCCAAAACGCACAAGGAGTGACTCAGCAAGACTTGGAGGAAGAGATTCGATCCTACGATTTAAAAAGAAAGAAATGAGAAGTTGGTTTTAGTGTTTAAAAATAAAAAAAGAGTTTGTGACGGCACAACAAGGAATTCTACTTTTAAATGAAAAAGAAGCAATCGGCTAAGTTAAAGAGGGAAGAGGTTGATTCGATTAAAATAGTGAAGAAAAGATCAAGAGTTTGGTTTAAAGAAAAGAGGAGATAAAGGGTTTGAGATTACTCAGGTATTTGTAAAAAAAAAAAACAAAACAAAAGTGAAAATAGGTTGGAAGAAATTTCCTCAAGAATATGCGACCTAAGCACACAAAAGCAACAAATGCCCTACTTGCCCATACGGCACATATATATATACTAAAAAATAAATAAATAAAATAAAATAACCACCTACACTCCCCAATCAACTCAAACTCATCACCAAATTAAATTCCTTGATTTCCTCTAAATTTTATCTTCATCATATCCCCTTTAATCCCCATCCAAAAATTCCTTGATTTTAGCCAAAATTCCAATTTAAATTCAATCCAAAATTCCCCGATACTTGAAGCCCATTTCTCCTAGGCCTAAAATTTGGGGCGTTACATCGATAGTGATCACCACGATTTCGTACTGTTTTAATATAGTTTTTAAGCTATTTATTTTCTCTCCTTTAATTTGGGTTTTATTATATAATTTTTGAGACTTTGGACTGTTTGGTTTAAATTGTGGATTTTGAACTGTTTTACAATTTAATACTGCTAGACACGACAAAACTAGATTTTTGCTAAAGACAATGGTTTTCACAACACGAACGGTTTTCCTTAAAACAAAATGTTTTCCAAAGCTTTTACTAAATTAAAAGGATCCTTTTAACTTAACAATGAATTCGTGTTTTTCGGACTAAATAAAAGCTAATAACTGGAACGGTTCTTATTTATCAACGCGTTTTCAAAACTCATTCTATGTGACATCGCCAGATTCAGCCATAACGTCTAGGCCGGGTTTGGGGTGTTACACACGCTATGTGGACAAGATTATTGGGAAATTTAACAAGGATGATTCTGGTATAGCCAGAACTTTAATAGATACGAACCAATATCGGTCCAAAAACAAAGATGAAAGTATTGACCAAGTGGAATATGCAAGGGTCATAGGCAGTCTAATGTACCTTATGAGTTGTATTAGACCAGAAATTGCTTTCACTGTAAGTAGTTTAAGCAGGTTCACAAGCAATCTATGGGAAAACCACTGAAAAACAATTGTGAGGGTACTTAGATATCTCATATATACTCAGACTACATTTTAAATTACTCCAGCCTATTGTTTTAAAAGGCTTCTCCGATGTCAGTTGGATATATGATATTCGAGATACCAAAGGCACAAGTGGATATGTTTTTACATTGAGAAGAGGAGCTATGTCATGAAAATCCTCAAGACAAACGATTATAACCAGATCCAAAATGGAATCTGAGTTTGTAGCTCTAGACAAATTTGGAAAAGAGGCTGAATGGCTTTGAAACTTCTTGGAGGATATTCCTGACTGGCCAAAGTCTGTGCCCACAATATGTATATATTGTGATAACCAAGAAACAATTGGTAAAGCACAGAATCTAATGTATAATGATAAGTCGAGATATATGCATCGTCGACACATTACCGTTAGAGAATTAATCTCAAATGGAGTTATCTCTATTGATTTTGTAAAATCAAAAGATAACATTGTGGATCCGCTAACTAAAGGCTTAAATTGAGATCATGTTGATAAAACATCGAGAGGAATAAGACTAAAGCCCATGAAAATTAAAAATGCTATGTGAAGAAAAACCCAACCTACTTGACTTGAAATTCCAATATTTAAGTTCAAAGCGACAACCTACTTATATAGACCTTGTGAGGTCATTGTGGGGTTCTTATCCCAAGTCTATTCTTAGGATATAAACAGTGAATAAAAGTGGTATAGGTTAAGCAATGCTTTTAATGACCACTGTGTGTTTCGGTGAGTCGAGCAACATAAGTCACCTATATGAGAGTGAAGTGGGGCCGCTTTGAGGAGAAACTGAGACATAGTTCTCTCAAAATCTTGCAGAACTAGGAGGTGTTCATGGCCATATGAACATACATATGACAATTAAAACCTTGCTAGGGAGGTAGTTGTGTAAGGTATATCATCGTTTACACAAACGACAGAATAGTTCAAAGATATCGCGTCTACTAGTCAGCTAGTAAAGTAAACATACTTTCACAAGGAAAAGGTTTAAGGGTTGATGTTTTCCTATCCTATGCAACTATTGATCATAGATTCTATCACCACATCGAGTCAATGTTTTTTATTAAAACTATCAATTTCATTCATGTGGGATATTGTTGGAAAAAAATAGATTTTTGGAAGCTTTGGGGCATATTCTTGATTGGTAAATGTGGAGATTTGAATCATAAAATTATGGTTTTATATTCTACCCAATGAGACCATTACAACAATATATCATATGCTCAAAATGGTTGAGTGATAAATGAGAAATTGATGCTCAAAGTAAGTCACTTGTGAATTTTGTTGAGGAAACTGGAAAGCTTAGTTCCACATTAGTTAGATATCAAGTGTGGAATATGTTTATATATATGAACCAACTTGGTGGTTATTAAATAACTAAGCTAATGCTTTCCCTCACTCGTAAGGGGTGCAAATCCAAACCTGCTGGGGTTAGGGGCGCACTTGTATGACGTGGGTGACGCGAAATGTCTAGACCGATCGGCTCCTTGGGCTTGTGGATATTTTAGCCCAATATGTAATTTTATTTTTCCTCAGCAGAGTTTATCTCTTCAAATTCTATTTGGAATTAAAAAGAAAACTATTAAATAGAGTTTAATGGCTCATTTAATTCAGACATTAATTTGGGTTTTAAGGGCTCCTTAATTCACGGACGTTAATGACTCCATTAGTTAAAAAAAATTCCAAAAGTTCTTTCATTTTAAATATTTTATTTAAACCGAAATAATCTGTAGGAGAAAAAATACAATGAATTTTTCTCTAGTTTTCCTGCAAAAATTTTGAGATCTTTTCCCTGCATATTTCGAACATGTTTTCGATGATAAAAAAATCTAGGCTATAGTTCGTTGATCACTGCAGTCATGCTACTATCATGCTATCTTATTATTGTATCCTAGGAGTCAGTCGACCAACATTTCCCTAGCACCAAAAGAGCGGTCGAATTTATCCTAAAGAAACTGTGAAAACATACCTCAACTACCAATCGGATTTCTGCCTACCTATGAGTACACAATTTCAATCCAGTTTTATTTCCAATTTTTGTTTTTGGGATTTTATATATATACATCTATATTGTTCTGGTTCAATCTTGTGATTTAAATCAATATTTTATATTATTGTTTATTTCACTAATGTATTTGCAATAGAAACCTCCTTGAAAATAGTCAGAGAGCATATCTTTGAGATTGAAAAAAACTTTCACCATATTTCGAGTCAAAGTCAAAGTCAAACTCTTCAATACACTTAAACTCTTCACAAATACACACCACTTTAATTTTATCTTTAATGACTGGGATGAGGACGTCCAAAAAGTCCATTTATTTATTAAAAGAACATCCAATAAGACCCACTTCAAAAAGGTAAACATATAAATATGCTTAGACTATTTCATGTCTTGACTGACCAAATCTTTAATTGATCAGGTAACTAAAGAGACATTGTTAAACAACCTTTGACTCTAGCAGATTTAAAGAAATGAAAATTCATGATTCATTTAATCTTCTTATTCGGTATATGCTTTAAACTTTCTGTTGTTCAAAGATCACCAATTATCATATATTTAAAGAAATGAAAAATCATGGTTAATTTAAGTAGTAAATTCAAGTAAAATCTATATATCCATATGATACGGGATGAGTAATGACATTCTTGTTGGATGCAAAGTTAAGTAGACATCATAACATATAAACAAGGTTAATACTTCGCATAAACAAGATTGAAACTATGAAAAAACCAAAAGGTTCTTATTAGTTTAAAAAAATGATTAAAAATTGTCAAAAACATGATCTAAGAAAACATTGGTAAGTCTTTATGGAAGAAAATGAAAAATATATGTCCAAGTTCATCATATTAAATATAAAAATTAAATTATTTTTATATTCTTCCATAATTTTTTTATATATTTAATGATCATATTTCATGCTTCATTTATGTAGATAATGAGAGTTAAGTTTAACATAAATTAAAAATGTCTAGCTATTGACTTTATGTAAAAAAACTTTCAACAATTAAATATATATTAATATAGACAATATTTTAAAATGATATGATATATATCAAATTGATTCAAATTTGTATATACATGATAAATACAAATATCTTAAACTTCAATGATTGAATTGTTAAAATGTTAATTAAATAATAAATTACAAAAGGAAATAAAATTATTTTAATTTTACAACAATATGAATGAATTTTTTCCCATAATCATAAAATGGTGTAAAACTATTAGATCAAAATTTACCGCCAAAAGAGCTATGTTTTAGGTGAAAGTAAATATATGAACGTAGGATAGGTATAGTTGTTTGATATTATTATTCACAAAGTATATAATTTGTTTTTAATAAATATATTTAATATTTATATATTTCTATAATTAAATTTAAATAAAAATTAAACTCATCAAAAGAAAATTTGCTGGAGAGAAAAAAATTATTCCAAACTGTGTTTTCAAGTAAATTATTAAAAAAATTATAATTTCAATTTTTTCCATTATCTTTAAATTTATATTTTAATCCTTGTATATTAATTTAACAAAATTTCATCACTCCATTTGTTAATTTTTATAGGAAAGAAAGGTAACAAAATTTGATTATAAGAAACTAATTTAGATTAAACTAAAGTAAACTGTATTTGCATATTTAAAATGAATAAACAATTTAAAATTTATTATAATGTTGTAGAAGGACATAGTGATTGGGTCCTTGAGTTTGTGGGGAAATGAATTATTAGCACATGGCTGACACGACGTCCGTCAATTCTTTGTCGGTTTTTTCTTTCGGCAGTTGGGCACATGCTGTGAGATTCATTCCACCTTTCATTTTCTTGGGCTATTTTCAAGAAATCCTTTTCTAGCAATAATAAAGAAAAAAAATGGGATCATGTGGTTAAGTCTTTGTGTTTAAGGGATGGTAAAAGATTATTGGTAAATTTAGGTATAGTAAAAAAATGTTTAATATATTATTTTGGTATTTAGAAAAATTAATTTATGCTTGAAAATAAAAATATCTAAGATATAGTATAACCGAAAGAAATAAAGAAATTCATTATAACTTCCTAAGAAATTAACTGGGAATTTTCAATCTTGACGGAAATTTGCTTCTAAGCAGACTTCAATGGTGTTTTTCAAATTATTTTCTTAAATATTCTTATTTTTGTCAAATATATGTCTTAGAATGCCTAAAAAATCTAAAAATCATGATTTTTCACAGTTCTGTGTGTAATCCCGTGAAATCGACATGACCTAGCCCACACTCGTGTGGGTCAGATGGCTGTATGGAATGGTTTAGCTCATGTGGCTCCTATAGCTTGCTCCGACAATCCGATTTTCTTTCGTTTTCACTTATGTTGCTCCCAAATGCTCTATTAAGCATTAAAACATGAATTTAAAAGATTAGGAGTATAAAATTCACAATTAACATCGGATGATCACCTAAAAACATATTAAAAATGAGGTTAAAATATGTTACTTTCCGCGTTTATCATTATTATATCAAATAAATACTTTTCATGGTAACAAGTATATCAAGCACTTAAAATTATTGGATAAGCTAGCATGTGACAATAATAAAAAATAAACTCAAAATTTAAATTGGTTGATTAATGCGACTATACTAAAAAGAATAAAATGTAACACCCTATACCCGGCATAGATGTTAAGACCAAGTTTGGAGGCTACATTAAAATGTTTAAGGTAAAATCCAACCTTTAAATATTTTAAAATTCGTCATACAGAAAATATTTAACCAATTAAGCCAATATGGAAATCCGAGCTTACAAACCGTATTCTGAAATAAAACATACATTACTTCAAATTTAATCAAACAATAAAATATCTAGAAAAGAGAGAGATGACCGAGCTCCCAACACACCGAGCCTCCTAAGTCTGTGGATTTCCTGCAATTCAATCAAAAAGTAGAGTGAGCTTATAACTTAATGTGTGTAGCCGATATATAGGCAAGAAAACAATATAGATATAACAGTAGTTGCCCAAATTTAGATACATAATCAGAAATAGATGATACTTAGTGTTACCGTAACAATTCAAATAAGATGCAAAACAGATTAGATATAGATGCAGAACAGATCAGAATCAGATAAAGTTTCCTACCCTATCCATTACATACCATCTCCGACAATCCCAACACACCGTATAGGGTATCAAGTACCCATCCAGGCTTACACACCAATTAGTGTTGGTATGACACATTTCAGAGTGATTACAGACTAGCTGCCAGATCAATATGCGATAAACCGCCAAAATCATATACAGAACCGTGGCTTAGCCACTTAATTTGGTAGATCATTAAACTACCAACATTTTCTTATTTATACCATTCTCATCAAATGCAGATACAGATTATATATAACAAATATTAAGGATGTTTATACAATTATTCAATTACAATTCACAATCAAATAATACTGATTATTATTATTTAACAGTTATCACATCAATTATACGTACAGATAATCGATTATTCAACCTTAAAATATTGAATATCAAGTTATACATTCTAGTTCAAATCATACAAACCCTACGGAAGGCCTACGTTTGATTCGAACAATGATTACGACCCTAGGAAAAATTTTAGTATTTTGACCAACATGCCCTGTGGATTCACATGGCCTGACACACGGTCGTGTGGCTCAAAACAATGAGTTACATGATCTGGCACACGTCCAAACACATGGCCATGTGACCCCTCACACGGTTTGGACACACACCCGTGTCATTGATCCGTGTGACCTTAAATCCAAAATAGTGAGTTACACGGCCTAGACACACGCCTATGTTGTAATAGCTCGATTTTTAATGATATCAGAATAGTGGTTTCATGACAACAAATCTGAGCTAAAAAGAGAATATATCTTAATATTATTACATGATTTATAATATGATAGGAAAGTCGAATTAAAATACTGATAGGAAAATTTTATCGATTTAGTGATTAATTAGAAAAATGACCAAATTGCATAAAATGTGAAAGTTGAATTCTAGAAGCTAAAGGAATCAAATGACTATGAAACTCAAAACTTGAGGTCCGTATATGGTAGTTGGACCATTAAACAAAAGATGGAAAATATCTTGAGTGATCCATCTATGGAATTTGAGAAAAAGGAAAAAGACTAAATTAGAAATTAGAAAAATTAAAAGATGATAATTAATTACATGAGAAAAATATCATCATTTATCATCTTCATCCCCAAATATTTCCATGAAAACCCTAGAAGAGAGGAAACAAACTTTCTTGGCAAAAATTGGTAAGTTTTATGTCCCGTTTTTAGTAATTTTTATATTTTCGAGATCGGGATAGTGTAAACTATCTAATTTCGGGATCAATTTGAAAAGTTATCAAAGTATAAAGTTTGTTCCATGGATGAATATGCTGAAAATTGGAAATTTATGGTAGAAAATGAAAGGTTTTTGATAGATAAACAACTTTTACAAAGTGATTTTGCATGAAATTGGAATTTATGACTAAATTGTAAACTTGTGAAATTCAAGGAAAAATTCTGATTTTTGAGAAATATATATGCTGTAAATATTTCATGAAATTTTTGGCTTAGCTTGGAAAGAGGATTGAATTGTATGAATTTTATTTTCCGAGCCTAGGGATGAAATTGAAATTAATGAAAAGTTTAGGGGCAAAGTAGTAATTTTTTCTAAGGAGTAAATTGAACTCAATTGAATATGAATTGAGTGAAATTGATGATTAAATTCATTTATATAGATCCGGACAACTCAAATACGAGGTTAGATCGAGGAAAGGAAAAAAGTCTCGGATAAGTAGACTTTATAAACGAACAAGTATCGAGGTAAGTTCGTGTAACTTAGCATTAAATCTTGAAATTATTGAAATGCATGTTACATGATAAGAATGTTAACTGTATGCTCAATGTATAGAAAATGATAAAATGTTTGATATTACTTGAGAAAAAGAGAAAGTTTGGGTTGAATAAAAGAAAATTCGATGGATCAAGGAAAATGGGATGTTGCATGTGTTAGAGAAAGGATTTAGCCTGGACGGGTAATCCTGACATAAGCCCTCTCGATGTATATGTTATATACTGGGTTTAGCCTGGACGGGTAATCCAAATTAAGCTCTATAGAGTATTTGTCATTGAAAGGATTTAGCTTGAACTGGTAATCCTGACAAAACTCTTTGAGCATATGTTACAAAGGATTTAGCCTGGATTGGTAATCTTGTTGTATGAGATGAGGCTCGGGAATGTGCTCTCTGATAAATATGAACATGAATTGATGGATTATGAATTTGTACATTTCAAGTGTACTACAGGGTATCCATCGAAATTTCAATAAATTCAACAGGTAAATACTTGGAAATGGATAGTGAATCTTAGAATAATTTATTCTTGAAAAGGTACATGTGATATGGAAATTAGGTATGTGGATATCATGATAAGATGAGCTCATCTATGCATTGATATTATATGAAATTGTTTGACTAACTCAAAGTGTTGAAGTGGTGTATGATAGGATAATAATCCATTTGCTTGGATGCATGTATATTTGATTTAATTTAACAGAAACATGTGGTAAGTTAGATTCCTTGTTACATGAACTTACTAAGCACTAAGTGCTTACTCTGTTTCATTTTCCCTGTTTTATAGTGCTCAGAAGCTCATAGAGGTTGGAGACGGTTGGAGCAACATCACACTATCTTCTCACTTATTTTGGTATAAATATAGACCCTATTTGGTATAATGGCATGTATAGGCTAGTTAGGTTAATGTATGTGTTGAAATGGATGAATGTAACCTAGCCATTGGAATGGCTAGTGATGACCTAAATTTTTGGTATGTTTATAAAACAAATTATAGTTTATATGTATGCTTGATATGGATTAAATTAATGAGATTAAACATATAAGTTTGAAGAGGTAAGATTTGTACTAAGTGTGCATGTGAAAATATGACATATTACCTGATAAAATTGGTTGAAAATCATGCTTGAATTGGTTGGTTGGTATTGGTGAGGATTTGTGCAGGTTTTGGATGATAACGGGTGAGAAATAGGGCTTGGAAAATAGCCTTATTTTGTCCACACGAGCAGACACACGGGCGTGTGTCTAGGCCGTGTGTGACACACGAGCTGATGCACGGGCGTGTAACTAGGCCGTGTGTCCCCTACATCTTGAAATTTGAGAAATAGAATGCTCTGTATTGAGCACACAGGCAGAGACACGGGCGTATCTCTCAGCCATATGAGCTACACGACCTAGAACACGGGCGTGTCTCATGGCCATGTGAAACCTACACCTATTTTTCAAAAATTCGAATTAACCACACGGCCTAGCACACGGGCGTGTGACTTGGCCGTGTGATATCAATTTGTTCATGGGTTGCAAGTCAGAGAGTTACACGAGTTAAAGACACGGGCGTGTAAACCCACATGGCCTGACCACACGGGCGTGTCCCATACCACACGGGCGTGTGACTCCTACAAATGAGAAAAATTTTGTAACTTTGTGAAAAATTTCCTGCGATCCCGTTTTAGTCCCTAATCAATTCTAATGCATGATTTGGGCCTCGATGATCCATTTAAGGGATGTTAAGAAAATTTTCAGAAAATGAATAGTAGTCATCTAGAGTTATTTGTAAATTTTCCGTAAAACTCCGGTAATGCCTCGAAACCCTATTCCGACGATGGATACGGGTTAGGGGTGTTACACGTGTCCTAGCTCGTGTAACCTAAAACATAAACAGTGAGTTACACAGCTTAGACAAACACTTGTGTGCCTCCGATACGAGAGCAGTGAGTTACACGGTCTGACACAGAGCCGTGTGGCTCACATGGAGTGTCAACAACCATGTTTTTTGGCATTCGAAAATCGCAAAAAATTGGGTTTCCGGTAAACATGTAATGACCCAAAATTCACGAGTATCGAAAAAGTACATTATCGGGCCTTCGTCTTAATAAATCAAATTTGTAAATAATTATTAGAAATAATTATGAGTCTAGTAGTGTATTTAATTAGGTGAATTTAGCTTAATTAGGAGAAATTAGGGAAATGGACTAAATTGAATAAAGGGTAAAAGTTTAATTATGGATTAAAATAAAATAAAAGGGATTGAATAGAGAATTATGCCTATTTCATTAGGTGAGGCGGCAAATGGGAAGAAAAATCTAAGATTTTACTTAGATCATATATTATATATATAAATATTATTATGGTTTTATATTTAAAATTATTATTATTAAATAAATTAAAATAGTGACAAATGTATGGTAATGATAATAAACAAGTGTAAAATACATGAAATAATACACTTGTAATATATTTGTATACTTTCTTAAACAATAAGTAAAAGATATTTATTAATTATTATTATATTATGAAATAAAAATAAATAAAGATAAGTGCAAGGTGATGATAAAATACAAGTGTGTTAATTAAACTATGTACATTTGTAGTATATGTATTTAATTTACTTGTTATTTAAGTAATAGATATTTGTTATAATTATATATTATATTATTGTTAAATTAATAAACAAATACAATACAAAGAAAGTAAAAAGGATTAAAAGGGCAATTAAACTAAAAGCATAAGTTGAGGCGGTTAATCCTTAAAAATATGAGATTTTTAAGTTTAATATATATTATATTATTAAATAATAAAGATATTTATTATGTTTTATATTATTATATTATATATATGTAGTAAAGTAAAGAAAGAAAACAAAAAGGAATTAAAAAGAAACAGAATAGGTGAGGGACGAAACAGAGAAAGCAAAGAAAAGAATTTCGATTTTTCAAAGGTTCAAATTCAAATTGCCAATATCACACTCAAGGCATCCACGAAGAACGGAAAGGAAAAAGTGGACAAGGAGTAAAAATGAAAAATCACGGTTTGTATTACCATAATTCAAATCTATTTATTATTAATTGTTATATTTTAATTAAAATGCATGGTAAATAAATAAGGTAAGAAATTTGGTATGATATTATTGCTTTGAATGGAGTTGATTTTAAGTGAATATGATTATTAAATTGAGTATTGATATCAAAATTGAATGACATTAGATTAAATTATGATTATATGTGAGTAATTGAGATGAATATTGAATTAAGAAAGTGAAATTGAAATGTGATTGTTGAATAGAAATTGATATGATATGAATTGAATTATTGAACTATGGTGGTATTGAATTGGAATATTGATACTGGTGATTGATATGGATTTTATTGGAATTGAAGTGAGAAAGTGAAAATTGATATGTGATACTGATGCTGGAAGTGAATTTGCTTATCAAAATTGAATGAAATATCGATTGAAATGTGAATTGATTGGAAAAGTGAATCAAATGGAAATATGAAATATTGTGATTGTAATGGCATGGATTGAAATTGAATTGAGGAAATATATTGAATACCCTATTAACTAGTTGGGCTAAGTCGGATATAGTTGGCATGCCATAGGATTTGGAAGAATACGGGATTTATCGGCTTTGTCGATCAGGCACTTTATGTGTCATATTTCAGGCACATCGTGTGTCGTACAAGGCACCTCGTGTGTCGTATTAGGTACCTCGTTGTCGTTTTAGGCACTTATGTGTCGTATACTGATCAGGTACTATGTACCGTTTTAGGCACAATGTGCCGTACTAGTGTGTTTGGGTTGGAATCCGTGTATCCGTCAAAGTCCAGGTTTGTTAATAGGGTGAGTAACTGAAATGAGAAAATTAAATAAATTTGATTGATCGTACTGTTGAAAATATGAGAAAGAAATTATGAGTTGAATTATGAACTCAATTGAAATGTGAGATTTGAAGCATGAACTTAAGGTTCATGAATTTACTAAAATATCGAATTATTGATATTGAAATAAGTTGAATAAATGAAATGAGAAAATCGAATGAATTGATCGATTGAACTATTGAAAGTATGAGAAAGTGAAATTATGAATTGAAATGTGAATTGAAATTGAGATATCAAAATAAGAAAGGAAAATAGAATGAATCGGAAATATTGAAATAGTGTATGAGTTAATTGAATATAATCTTATGAATTAATTATAATTATTTTTTATTGAAAATAAAATAGTGGTAAGATTAATTGTGCATATTTATTGTTTTTACTTTAAGTATTTGAATTATAGTAATACCACTGGGTTTATACTCAGCGTACGGTTTGTTTCCGTGCGTAGATTAGGTACAGAAATTTTGAAGATCAGTTGTATTTGAGATTACGAGCTTTCATCTCATCACATCTTCAATCAACCAGAGGGTACATTTTATAATTTTGAATAGAATGGCATGTACTTAGGAAAATCAAGTTTGTTCCAGGTAGTTGTAAGGACTAAATTATAAATTATTTAAATATTATTATTTTTCCATTATTATGTTCTAATATATTAGTGATTGGCCAAGAATTACTTTGGCACCAAATGTAATATTCTTTTATCAGGTTCCTTGAGTCGAACATGATATAGGGGTGTTACAACACACCTAATGTAGTTTCAACATAGAAGCAACAAGAATGACTCCAGAACCTAATATCGCACAACCAACGACCAATTCAACAGTTAATTCGCAACAAAAAGCTAAGATTAATGTATAACCTAAACTTATGTCGAAAGCTTTGACAAAAATTTTGATTCCAAAAATCACACGTTACCTCGTACGTAGCAGTAAATTGCGAAACTAATGTGTTGGAGGAACGTCTCCGTTAAGATCTTCACCTAGAAGGAAAATCAATTGAACATTCGAACAAAAAATTCAAGCAGAAAACCATTTCGACTAGAATTAATCGAAAACAAGCAGAACGTGCAGAAACAACAATAAACTACAACCAAACTTACACAAAAACCTTCCGTTTGACGCAATGAACAAACTAGGGCCCTCAATTACAACAACACTTAAATGAAAGAAGGAAACGGGAAAAGAAAGAAACAAAAAAAAGAAAAAAAAAAGGAAGAAAGAAGAAGAGAACGTTAACTTTTAACTAAATAAAATATAAAAATAAAAAAAATTTACTCAAAGCATAAAAATATTTCTTCAATACATGTATAGGGACTCGGACACAAGATCAAAAAATATACAAAAGTTTAACCATCAAACCAGTATGCTCATTCTTGACACAAATTCACACATAAATAAGTTGAAGTCCAACGCTGAAAGATAAGGGTTAATTCAAACAAAATAACAAAATTTCCAAAAGTAATATTTAAACCCTTGGCCTCTAACACACAAGTAGAACACTTAGCCACAGATACAGAGACTTAATTATTAATAGAGTTTATCAAACAATTGTTCAAAATTTAGGGCGTTATATTAAATGTGATATTTAGTAAGCTTGAATTCTAATTTTACAATTCTAATGAAAAACAATCATTAGATCACTTTTAATTTGGATTAACATTTTATGATAATAAATAATGATATATTTATTCTTATTATATATGTGTGTCGTTTATAGTATTCAACACCTCATACTTATGGTTGACTCCTAATATTGGAAGTGCGTGACACACCCCTACAATCGCTGATCTTCTCCTCCTTCAAAAGGTTTCTATTGGGCATGCATGGAAAGGTTAATCCTCTAAACAATGTGTACTTTCTAACTCAAAGTTTGGCAGTGCTTCAAGCTTTCCTCCCTAGAGCTGAACCACCTCTACATTGTTTTCCTTTGTGTTTTTCCTTTACAATTACTTCTTTTTTACTAATTTTATATATTTTTTTGTTTCCCTTGTTGGGTTTACTCCATTGAGTTTGGATTTGTTCATGGGAAGAACTAGTGGAAAGATGTTATTCATGATGGATGGATGAATATAAATTTTGTATCTATATTAGAATATTACTTATTCTATTTTTATTATTTTTAATAATTTTTTAAGAAAAATATTGTAATATATTCATTTTAAATAATATTTGGAGTTTTGAAACTAACTTAATTGTTTTTCTTTTGGTACTAGACTTCGAATCGAGAATGAAAAAGAATGTTAAACAACAAGTTAAAAAAAAATAATATTGGTGAAAAGAAAAAAAATTAATATTGGTGAGCCGAGTTAGGGTTGAATACTTTCAATTTAATCTAAGTTGGATTAGAATAAAATATTTAATCTATATTTTAAGATGGGCTAGGCCTAGGCAAAAAATCTTAAGAAATATTTTATATAGACTCAATTCGAATCAAACATACCTGACCCATGAACAACTATATTTTAACCCTTATAAAGGCTTGTAACCAACATTCTATCAATGGATGCTTGATGTTTTTAAAGAAAAATGAATTAACAAAATGGTATGTGTTATGCAATAATCAAATAAAATAACACTAAAAAGTAAACAATAGATCAAATCAACAAAGAATTTTCTTATATTATATTTCACTCACAGAAGGGTTCTATTTATAAGTCATTGTCATTTAATGCAACATAAATAAATGAAGCTTACTTAAGTGCTTCATTAACATATACATTAAGCAACTTGCACATTTACTCTCATAATGAATGAGGGGGTTTTATCTCATAAATGAAGGGGTTAGACTATAGACATCCACATTTATATATATGTAACACTCCCCCTTGAATGTCCAATACAGAAATTGTGTCCCATTAAAACCTTTATTAGGAAAAGCCATGTGGGATAAAAACTTAATGAAAGAAAAAGAGTGCACAAGCTCCTATTACAAGCTACCTCGTTAAAAACCTTTACTAGGAAAATCCAGTGGGACGAAACCTTGGTTAAAGAAAAAGAGTACAGTGTGTTTTAGACTCCCCTTAATGGAAACATCAAATTGCATCATTAAGTCAACACATTCAATCTTGTATACTAGTCTTTCAAACGTTGTGGTTGACAATGCCTTTGATGTAACCACCCTTCAATTGAGTTATACATACTGTATTGTCTTCGTATAAGATAGTTGACATCTTTTCCTATAAAGGAAAACTACATATCTTCTGGATATATTGGATCAATAACCTTAGCCAAACACATTCTCGATCTCCCTCATTCATTGCACTTATTTTTTTATGATTTGAAGAGGCGGTAGTTATTAAAAGCGTTGATATGACAGTACCTCCACATGTAAATAAATATCTCATTTAAGATCGACGTTTATATGGATCCGGTAAATATCTAGCATCAGCATAGCCGACTAATACGGACTTTGAATCATTTGAATAAAATAATCTTATATCAATGGTCCTTCTGAGATATCCGAATACATGTTTAACTCTATTCCAATGTCTACGTGTTGAAGAAGAACTAAATCTTACTAACAAGTTTGCAATGAAAGCTATATTAGGTCTTATGTTGTTTGCAAGATACATCAATGCCCCTATGGCACTTAGATATGGTACTTGAGGATTAAGAAACTCTTCATCATTTTTACAAGGACGAAATCGATCTTTATTCACATCTAATAATCGTACAACCATTAGGATACTCAATGATGTGTTTTATCCATATAAAATTTCTTTAAGATCTTTTCCGTACAAGTTGACTAATGGAAATAAATTTCAGCTTTTAAATGCTCGATCTGCAAGCCAATAAAAAAATTTGTTTTTTCAAGATCTTTCATCTCAAATTCTTTCTTTAAATAATTTACTGCATTTTGAACCTCTTCAGGAGTCCTAATAATATTTAGATCATCAACATAAATAGCAATTATCAGAAAGCCTGATCCAAACCTTTTTATAAAAATACATTAACATATTGGATCGTTTTATAACCTTCTTTTAATAAATATTCGCTAAGACAATTGTACCACGTATGTCCAGATTGTTTTAATCCATATAAACTTTTTTTAATCTGATCAAGCAATTTTCCCGAGAAACTCTTTATTCTTTTAGGATTTTAAATCCTTCTGGGATTTCCATATAAATTTCACAATCAAGTGTACCATACAAATAGGCTGTAACAATATCTATTAGATGCATATAAGGTTTTTCATGTACTATCAGACTAATAAGGTATCTAAACGTGATTGCATCCACCACAGGAGAATATGTCTCTTCGTAATCAATATTGGGCCTTTACGAAAATCCTTGTGCTACAAGTTGAGTTTTATATCTTACAACTTCATTTTTCTCATTTCATTTTCATACAAATACTCATTTATATTCTATTGGCTTTACAGCTTTAGGTGTTTGGACTACAGGTCCAAACCTCATGTTTAGAAAGTAAATTCAATTTTACTTGAATTGTGTCTTTCCATTTTTCCCAAACTTTTCTATTTTTACATTTCTCAATAGATTTTTCTCAATCTTTTCAATAGCAACATTATAAGTAAAATTGTTGTCGACAACTATATTTTTCCAGTTTCATCTTTTTCTCGTATTGACATAATTTATCAAGATCGACAACTATATTTTTCCAGTTTCATCTTTTTCTCGTATTGACATAATTTATCAAGATCTCTTTATTTTCATCATTGGAGCATTTTGATTTGGAGCATTTTGAGCTAGTATGTGAGATATTGTAATTCTCTTTAGGTCAATAAATGAATCTAGCAATTGATTTGGAAAATGAATTATTTGTTGAACTTCTGGTTCACATTGCTTGGTACTAGGATCTTAGACAATGATAATTCATTTCAAGTACTTTATTCATCTAGCTTTTTATTCTCTCCCCCTAATGTTGAATGTTATTTTATCAAAGTGGCAATCGACAAATCATGCACTAAATAAATCTCTAGTTAACAGTTCAACATACTTAATTATAGAAGAAGATTCAAAACCAACATATATTCCCAATCTCCTTTGAAGGCCCATCTTTATGCGTTTTGGAACATATATCACACATCCAAAAATTCTAAGATAAGAAATATTTAGCTATTGACCAAAAGCCAATTGTAATAAGGAGTATTTATAATTTATTTACTTGATGTGTACAACATGCAAAGCAACACAATCTCATGTTGAAATAGGAAGCTTTGTTCTTATAAATAATGGTTTAGCTATTAGTTGGAGGCGTTTGATAAACGGTTCAACTAAACCGTTTTATGTGTGAACATGAGCTACATAATGTTCAACTTTTATCCCTATTGACATACAATAATTGTTGAAAGTTTGGGACGTAAACTCACCAGCATTAGCAAGATGAATTGTTTTAATTGCATAATCTGAAATTAATCATTTAAACAAGCAATCTCACAAGTGACAAGTTGCAAGTTAATAACACATATGATTATTTTTGTAGATGATCTACCAAAATCATATAATATCAAACCATCCATATGGTGAATGAATGAGCCCATATTCCTTTCAGAAATTAAATCTCCACTTTAGCTAGTGAGTTTGTAATAATCAATTATCTTTGAGAACAAGTAATACATAAGAATTCTTTAAATTAAAGAAACTCCTGGTTCTTTAATGAATGTCCATGTGAATTCTCAATTAATTTTCGCATCATATATGATCTAGAATGGTTTAATTGGTCATGCCAAGTAGTAAATGTATTTGCATCAATAAACTTTTAGTTTACTTTAACATGTTTTTCAATTGTACTAATAATGTCTATATAAAATTTTGACAATTGATAATTTTATTGACATTCCTTTTACTTTGTATCCACATATAAGCAACGTTGTGACATTCACTTTTGGAAATGTCTACATCAATTTGAAATCCATAATGTCATTAACTCAATAAAAGAAACATAATTAGTAAACAATTATTTGCAATATTTACTTTAGAGAATATGCCAAAAACTTTAAATGTCCAAATTGACTTTAATGATCAAAAGTGATTATAAAATTTGTTATATTTATTGCAGACATTCATTTCAAGGAATGTGCAAAAAATAATTCATGCAATCATGTAAGCGTATATCATATTCTTTACCAATAGGATTATATAGATATAACACGCTTCAAGGAATGATTAATTAGTATAAATCATTGATCATTATGTTTTAAGAATGAACATGTAGCAACATTTCAAATCATCCATCTTTTTTTAATCCATTTGTCAATACCAACAATAGGTTCCATTATTATAATTGTTATATATTTCTTTATTCACTTTGGGGAATGGAGGAGAACCAGTGGAACGAATAACCCATTATGTTGTTTAGCCATAAGAAGGCATAGAATCAATTCAGAATACTTTAAAAACCCTTTTCACAGGAGTTTTACATCCTTAATTAACTAGAAAGAAATAGTCAATTCATGTATGAAGTTTATTGTAAATCAAATGTATGGATAAAACTGACATCTAAAACATCAAACCTGATATAATGCTAGTGCTAGCAAAAACTTCATAAACCATTGCAGACATGTATGAAATTTACTTCAAAATAATACATTTCATGTTCACTAAAACCTTTCTATTTATAATTGTTCATATTATTTCTCTAAATAATTAACAAATGGAATAATACAAGACGTATGAACTACCTTTAATATCACTACAAAAGTAACTAGTTTACTAGGGTTGTATAGTAGGAAAAATACAAGGCATTTACAAAATCAAACCACACAACCCTTTTTTTTTATGCTTCTTATCAAACAACAATCGATTAATACAAACAAGGTTCATAGAAATGTCAATGGCCAAATTAATATAATAATTCTCATTTTTCAGTTTATAAAAATGTTTTCAACCAAAATAATTCAAGAATTAAAAATGACAACTATACTTGATATTCTATATTAGAATCAACCCAAAAATCAATTTAGACATTCCTCAAAATTTGTCACTTAAATGACTTTAAATAAACATGTTTGATATTATGAACGATAATATTATGAATCGTAATTTAAAAAAATATCAATTTATAACATTAAATTTAATCTATCACCATTTAGATATAATTGCCAAGTAATTGTCAAATAGCATATATTACGAAAAACAATTTTTTATGAACAAAAATACAGGTACATATAAGCATATAATGTGATAAGTGAAATTTACCTCAATTTCTTTTCTTCTACGAGAGTTTTAATAGCAACTTTCTTGTTCAACATTGAATCTTGATGATTTTTATCAAAAAGTGAGAAAATTCAAAATTCATTGATAGAAAAATTTTATTTCAAAATAACTTATATGATTCTAAGGCACCCTAATGTCAAGAGCATCGAATCAAAATCCATACCGATATTAAATCTTTTACCATCTGTCGTATAAAGTTTAACAGGAGATTTATGGACAAGTTATATATAGTCGCAATGACGTAAACTTCACTAAGAACTTGTAGAGGCTCATGCTGATAACATATTATAAAATAATCAATTAAAAGAACACTAAAAAGTATACAATAGATCAAATCAACAGAGAATTTTCTTGTATCATATTTTCACTTACACAAGGGTTCCATTTATAAGTCATTGTGATTCAATGCAACACAAATAAATGAATCTTACTTAAGTGCTTCATTAACACATACATTAAGCAACTTGCATATTTACTTTCATAATGAATGAGGGGGTTTTATCTCGTAAATGAATGAGTTAGAATATGGACATCCATTGTTAGAATTAAGTGACCCAAATTCTTATTTAAATAAAATAAGATGGAAAATTAAATAAAAGTAATATCCAAATAGAACTAGACTTCTTTTATTTTATTTTAGAATAAGGTTTTTTAAACCTTATTAAACTCCATCTATTTTATATTGATTAGGATAAAGTGTTTCAATCCTAATAGAATATGGCTTTACAAGCCTATAAATAGACATAGTCTATTCATCTTGTATTGATTCGAATTTTCGACATAGTGAATTTTCTTCTCCTCTGCCCGTGGTTTTTTTCCCGAAAGGGTTTCCACGTAAAATTTGTGTGTTCTTTATTTTTATTTTATTTTATTTATTTATTTGAGATATTTTGTCATTACCGACATTATATTTTTTCACAAATTGGTATCAGAGCTTCCGGGTTTTTTCATCTCAATCACGTTAATGGCGTCTTTAAAGTATGAAATTCTGCTGTTGGATCGCAACACCAGATTTGCATTGTGGCAGATTAAGATGCAAGCAGTTCTTGCACAGATGGATCTAGAGGATGCCCTACTAGGGATAGATAAGATGTCTTCAACATTAACAGATGAAGAGAGAAGCGTAAGGATCGAAAGGCATTAACACAGTTACATCTGCATTTGTCTAATGAAATTTTGCAAGATGTGATGAAGGAGAAGACCGCCGCTGGATTATGGAAAAAGCTGGAACAAATATGCATGTCGAAAACTCTAACCAGCAAGCTGCATATGAAGCAACGTCTTTATGCTCATCGTTTGGAGGAAGGTGCATCTGTGCACGAACACTTAACAGTGTTTAAAGAAATTCTCTCAAACTTGGAGGCCATGGAGGTTCAGTATGATAAGGAAGATCTAGGGTTGATTCTACTGTGTTCGTTGCCCCCGTCTTATTCAACCTTTAGAGATACAATTTTATATAGCCGTAAGTCTCTCACAGTCGATGAGGTTTATAATTCTTTAACCTCGTATGATAAGATGAAGCATCTTGTGGCTAAAACCGACTCTCAGGGGGAGGGTCTCATTGTTCGTGGGAGACAAGATCGGAATGTTGATGATGATCGTGGAAGGACACAAGAACGAAATCCTCGCGGTAAATCTAAGGGTAGATCAAAGTCTTCAAACAGAGGTAAAACTTGTAACTTCTGTAAGAAGAAAGGGCACATTAAATCTGAGTGCTATAAGCTACAGAATAAGATCAAAAGGGAGGCTGCGAATCAAAAGGGAAAACAACCAGAAAATTCCGGTGAAGCTGATGTTGTAGAAGACTATAGTGATGGTGAACTTTTAGTCGCTTCAGTCATCAATTCTAAAGTGAGCAATGAGTGGATCCTTGATTCGGGCTGCACCTTCCACATGAGTCCCAATAGAGATTGGTTTACAAATTACAAGATAGTGCCTGAAGGTGTTGTTTTGATGGGAAATAATGCTTCGTGTACAATCGCAGGTGTTGGAACGATTAAAGTTAAGATGTTTGATGGAGTTGTCAGAACACTTAGTGACGTACGACATGTTCCAGAATTGAAGAGAAATTTAATTTCATTAAGTACTCTTGATTCAAAAGGGTACAAATACACAGCTGAAAGTGGGGTTTTGAATATTTCTAAAGGTTCCCTCGTTGTGATGAAAGGGCAAAGAAAGACTGCCAAGTTATATGTTCTGCAAGGTTCTACTGTTACTGGTGATGCAGCTGTCGCCTCCTCTTTCCTATCAGATGATGATATTACTAAACTTTGAAATATGCGCCCAGGGCATATGAGTGATAATGGTATGGCAGAGTTAAGCAAAAGAGGACTTCTTGATGGGCAAGGAATTTGCAAACTGAAGTTCTGTGAGCATTGCATTTTTGGGAAGCAAAAGAGAGTTCGATTCACCAGAGGAATTCATAACACGAAGGGAGCTTTGGAGTATATTCATTATGATCTGTGGGGGCCATCCAGAGTGCCTTCGAGAGGTGGAGCTAATTATATGCTAACTTTTATTGATGATTTTTCCAGAAAAATTTGGGTGTTCTTCTTGAAGCAGAAAAGTGATGTGTTTTCCGCATTTAAGTCTTGGAAAACTATGATTGAAAAACAGACGGGAAAACAAATAAAACACCTCTGTACAGACATTGGCTTAGAGTTCTGTTCTGATGAGTTTAATAAATTGTGCAAGTCAGAAGGAATCGTGAGACACTTAACAGTTCGTCATACTCCAAAGCAAAATGGCGTTGCAGAACGAATGAATAGAACGATCATGGAGAAGGTTCGATGTATGTTATCAAATGCCAACTTACCAAAGTCATTTTGGGCCGAAGCAGCCTCTACTGCATGTTTTTTGATCAACCGATCTCCATCCATTGCCATTGAGAAAAAGACTCCACAAGAGGTATGGTCTGGTAACCCTCCTGATTATTCTGATTTAAAGATTTTTGGGTGTCCTGCTTATGCTCATATTGATAATGGAAAATTGGAACCAAGATCCATTAAATGTATTTTTCTTGGTTATAAAATTGGTGTTAAAGGGTATAAGTTATGGTGTCCTGAAGATAGAAAAGTTGTGATTAGCAGAGATGTTGTTTTTGATGAAACTGCTATGCTACCTAACTTATCTCTTAAAGATTCTTCCAATAAAGAAAATCAAAAGCAGGTGGAGCATCAGATTAATACAGAGTCGACTCCTCAAGCCAGTACAAAAATTGAGAATAAAGTTGCTTCTTCACCACAATACTCTATCGCCAAAAACAGAACTAGAAGAGAAATTAAACCTCCAAAGAAGTATGCTGAGGCTGATCTAGTTGCTTATGCTTTAATTGTGGCTGAAGATATAGAAACAAATCAAGAGCCATCTAATTATTCTGAGGCGGTTAGTTGTGAAGACTCAGAAAAGTGGATGTTTGCTATGCAAGAAGAGATGGAATCACTCCACAAAAACAAAACATGGGATCTTGTAAAACTTCCAAAAGGTAAAAAGGCTGTTCGTTGTAAATGGGTGTATAAAAAGAAAGAAGGGACTCTAGGAGTTGAAGAACCCAGATATAAAGCAAGGCTTGTTGCAAAGGGTTACAGTCAAATTCCAGGAGTGGACTTCACAGATGTGTTCTCCCCAGTTGTGAAGCATAGTTCAATTCGAGCTTTGCTTGGTATTGTGGCCATGCATGATTTGGAGCTTGAGCAGTTAGATGTTAAAACTGCATTTTTGCATGGAGAACTTGAGGAGGATATTTACATGCAACAACCAGAGGGTTTTACAGTCTCAGAAAAGGAGGACTATGTTTGCTTGCTGAAAAAGTCTCTTTACGGTTTGAAACAGTCACCAAGACAGTGGTACAAGAGGTTTGATTCCTTTATGACTTCTCATTATTTCAAAAGAAGTAGCTTTGACAGTTGTGTTTACTATAAGAAAAACAATGATGGTTCTTTTGTATATCTACTCCTTTATGTTGATGACATGTTGATAGCAGCAAAAGATAAAGGAGAGATAAAAAAAGTCAAAGCCCAACTAAGTGAAGAATTTGAGATGAAAGATTTGGGACCAGCAAAGAAGATACTTGGTATGGAAATTCTTAGAGATAGAAAAGCAAGTAAATTGTACCTAAGTCAGAAAGGGTACATTGAGAAAGTTCTTTGCAGGTTCAATATGCAGAGTACTAAGCCTGTTAGTACTCCTTTAACAGCTCATTTTAGACTTTCATCAGCTTTGTCTCCACAAACAGATGATGAGGTTGAGTATATGTCACATGTTCCATACTCTAGTGCAGTGGGATCTCTCATGTATGCTATGGTTTGTTCACGTCTAGATTTATCATATGCAGTCAGTGCAGTTAGCAGATAGATGGCGAATCCCGGTAAAGAACACTGGAAAGCAGTTCAGTGGATTTTAAGATACTTACAAGGTACTACTGATGTTTGCTTACAGTTTGGAAAAACTAGAGATGGAGTCATTAGGTATGTTGATGCTGATTTTGCTGGAGACCTTGATAGAAGAAGATCTCTCACAGGTTATGTCTTTACAATTGGAGGTTGTGCAATCAGTTGGAAAGCCACTTTGCAAACTACAGTCGCTTTGTCTACCACTGAAGCTGAGTACATGGCGATTACTGAGGCTTGTAAAGAAGCTATTTGGTTGAAGGGACTATTTAGTGAACTCAATGAAGACCTTCAAATCAGTACAGTATTTTGTGGCAGTCAGAGTGCCATCTTCCTTACAAAAGATCAAATGTTTCATGAGAGAACAAAACACATTGATGTTCGGTATCATTTTGTTCGTGATATTATTGCTCGTGGTGATATTGTTGTGAGCAAAATTAGTACTCATGAAAATCCTGCAGATATGATGACTAAGTCACTTCCTATAACCAAGTTTGGGCATTGCTTAGACTTGGTTGGTGTTCATCGTTGAAGTTAAACCCTTAAGGGGTTTTTTGGAAGAGGTGGAGAACTTGTTCGTTGAAAGTTCGCGATGAAGAACTTGTTCATTGAGAATTCGTGTCAAGGTGGAGATTGTTAGAATTAAGTGACCCAAATTCTTATTTAAATAAAATAAGATGGAAAATTAAATAAAAGTAATATCCAAATAGAACTAGACTTCTTTTATTTTATTTTAGAATAAGGTTTTTTAAACCTTATTAAACTCCATCTATTTTATATTGATTAGGATAAAGTGTTTCAATCCTAATAGAATATGGCTTTACAAGCCTATAAATAGACATAGTCTATTCATCTTGTATTGATTCGAATTTTCGACATAGTGAATTTTCTTCTCCTCTGCCCGTGGTTTTTTTCCCGAAAGGGTTTCCACGTAAAATCTGTGTGTTCTTTATTTTTATTTTATTTTGTTTATTTATTTGAGATATTTTGTCATTACCGACATTATATTTTTTCACATCCATATTTATATATTTGTAACAATATGTCATTGAATTAATGTGCCATCAATTATTGTTTATCATGTTCAATTCCCTCATCGAAGTGAAACCTAGAAACCTCCTCTCTCTTTCTTCCAAAGTATAAACTTTTGGCCTTCTTTGGGATTGGTCCTTCGACCTTTGAATCAACACCGCTCAACTCTCCATTTATCTTTTATGTTTTTTCTTCCCTTTTTTTTTTTTTTTCGCCTTTTATGCTTTTCACATAATAACCTCAAGACTTCTCCTCTTTTCGTTGCTTGACCTTAGCCCAATGACTGGTGACAATTTGGATCTTGTTGCTCCATGGTTCCCACCATTGCTTGGTTACCCATCCTTTACTCTCTAACTAGGTTTGTAAGTTCTCTTGACTTTTGGTTCTGATTTCTTTCCTAGGCAAAGTTCCCGTGCTCTAATGAAGATATGACATTGCTGTCCCCTTAGAGTTATCATTGGCTGATTTCTCAATGGTGACTTTATTCATCGCACCAAAACATTTATTTTTGGTCACTATCATTGTCGTTATGTCCGCTTTGGTTCTTTCCGTCGTTGAGGTTTTGGTTGGTCTTCTTTGGGGTTTCGACCTTTTGGGGGGAATTTCACGGTGGCATGGCCTTTACCAAAGGCGTACATAGTAGTGGCCAATTATAGCAATTTTGCACTCGATTTCTATTGGTGTCCTCTCCCCCACTTCCCTTGCTAGGTGATGACAAGATGTAAATATCGATTTCTATTGGTGTCCTCTCCCCCACTTCCCTTGCTAGGTGATGACAAGATGTAAATATCGATTTCTATTGGTGTCCTCTCCCCCACTTCCCTTGCTAGGTGATGACAAGATGTAAATACTAAGGTTTGGTAGGCTTTAGCTCATAGGCTTTCATTGTTGTATATGTCTTTTGGGTTTTTCTCACCCATTTGTTGTGATCAGAATTGTTTTTAAAAATCTCTTTCGATTGAAAAAAAAAAAAAAACTAACTACAACCATTACTGGAATATTGGAAAACCATGGCAAAAAAATTTGAATTTCTTACCTATAATTATTTTTATATGTAAAATATTTTAAATATTATTTTTTCACCTACATCATATTCTAATATTATGAAATTAATTAATTATCTCGAATATAATTATTTTTAGTAAATATAATTTTTTATATGTATAATATTTATTTTTCCATATGTATCATGTGTGTGAAAAATTTTAGTATTTTATATTTTTTATGTGTATTTAAAATAATTAATTAAAATATTTTACTTATAAAGATAGTAATGATGTTTGAAATAATTATTTGGTTTTACAATATTAGAATTTATCAACATGATATTTGAAATAATTATTTGAAATATTTTACATATAAAGAATAATATTAGAATTTACCATATCCACAATGTAGATGGAAAAAATATATATTTGACATATAATTTTTCAAAAAAGCTTGAAACAAAATATGCTTGAACAACGAGAATTAATAAAAAAAAAAACCAAATATGCTTAGGAGGAATCAAACTTGAGACTTATGATTGTAAATGAATTGAGCTTGAACAAACGGACCTCTGTTCATTTTTGTTTGTCTATTTTTATGCTTTTTTTGTGTTCGATTTGTTAAGAATTCCAAAATATTTGTTTGCGATTGTTTATTCAAAATTATGTATGATCATATTCATTCATTTAGGTTAAACGAACATATTCACAAACATATAATTAAAAATGTTCGCAAACAATGTTTATGAATAACTAACAAACAAACAATAAACATATGCATATGCATATATATATATATATATATAATATAAATTAGTCAAACATAATTATTAATAATTATATTATAAAAAAACACACAAACCATAATAATTTTATTGATATATACTAAAAGAATAATAAACAAGCTTTAAATGATTTATTAATGAGTTTTAAACGAACTTAAATAAGCTTATTCATGAACATAAATGAACTGACCAAATTTTATTTATGTTCAATTCATTTAATAAACGAGCCTCCAAATTTTATTCATGTTAATTTATTTAGTTTAATAAACAAATATAAACAAAAAAAAATCGAATTATTCGTCAACTGTTGATTGAATGTTGTGTTTATTTAGGATTTTTTACCCAAATATTACAAAAAAAATTAAAAAATTACCAAAATAATACTACATTTTTTTATTTACCAAAATAATATAAATATTTTTTATTTACCAAAATATTACAAACAAAAAAAACACTGAAAACGAAAAAAAGACAGACAGCAGGTGGGGCCCATAGGCGGCACCAATGGTGCCACTGCCATAGGTGGCACCAAAGGTGCCACTCCCATAGGCAGCACCAACACAACATTTTCCCCATATTTTGTACTGAGATTTGTTTACAAAAATATTATTAAAAATAAAAAATCGAAAAAAATTATGAAAAAATAAAATAAGAAAGGAAATAAAAAAAAAGAAAATAGTATATTTTTTGAAAGTAATAAATTTCGAAAATAAGAAAAATATGAATAAAGGGCCAAAGTAACGATCTTTTACTAAATTTATATAAAAAAACACTAAAATAATACATTTCAAACATTATATACTAAAATAATATAAAATAATGAAATATGAAAATAGTATATTTTTAAAAAATAATAAAATCTGAAAATAAGAAAAAAAGAAAAAAAGGGTCAAAGTAACGGTTTTTTACTAAAATAATACATTTCAAACATTATATACGAAAATAATATAAAATAATAAAAAACAAAAATAGTATATTTTTTTTAAGTAATAAATTCCGAAATAAGAAAAATACGAACAAAGGGCCAAAGTAACTGTTTTTTTACCAAATTTATATAAAAAAACACGGGTTTTTTACCCAAATATTACAAAAAAAATTAAAAATTACCAAAATAATACTACATTTGAAACATTATATAAAAAACACAAAAACAATACATTTGAAACATTATGTACTAAAATAATATAAAATAATAAAATACGAAAATAGTATTTATTTTGGAAGTAATTTTAATCCGAATATAAGAAAAAATACGAAAAAATGGCCAAAATAACGGTTTTTTACTAAACTTATATAAAAAAATACTAAAATAATATATTTGAAACATTATGTACTAAAATAATATAAAATAATAAAATACTAAAATAGTATTTTTTTTAAAGTAATAAAATAAGAAAATGGGGAAAATGTTGTGTTGGTGCCGCCTTTGGGAGTGGCACCTTTGGTGCCGCCTCTACTATAGGCACCTTTAGTGCCGCCTGTGAGCCCCACCTGCTGTCTGTCTTTTTTTTCGTTTTCAATATTTTTTTGTAATATTTTAGTAAATAAAAAATATTTGTATTATTTTGGTAAATAAAAAATATAATATTATTTTGATAATTTTTTAATTTTTTTGTAATATTTGGGTAAAAAATCCGTTTATTTACAAGCGTTATTGGGGTGTAAAGATAAAAATCAATACTTAAACATCTGACTAAAGGTAATGACGTGTAAAGTATAAAATGCTTTTCAAAAACAGGTCCACATGACCTACTTTTACACCCCGTCAATAAAAATAGCCTATTTTTTAAAATAATAAAAAAATCAGTGTAAATTTCAAAATATTTTTTGAAATCAGCATATACCGATAATTTTACCCTTTTATTCATGTAAAGAAAACCAATATTAACCAAAGTACATAACTTATGATAGTTTTAATTGAATAATCTGAATATCATGATTTTTTTCATTCGTTGCTCACAACTTATCTCACACTTGCTACCTAAATTGCATCTCCCCCAGTCCCACACAATGGGGCATTAGAAACCGGCAGGGAATCCTCCTTTTCTAGGGTCACTAACTACCACAAGTTCTCCATGTCCCTTGCCATCTAAATCATGAACTATAAATTGGCTCTCAGTTGCACTGGTTGCGCGTTCTAGGACATGCCCCTTCTTTCGAAGGTCTGTCCTGATTGTTTCATTCACTTCAAAATGGTCACCAATCACACTTGTCCAATTCTCATACCTCACCACGTTGGGTATCAGCTGCATCAACACACAATGGAAACTACATCAGATAATCAACAAACCAAACCCAGAATGTAAATGGCAAGAGTTTTCAGCAAAAGAAAGAAAAAACCTGATGGTAGACTCTTGGTGCCATGACAGACGAGAGTGGATCCATCCCCAGAGCAAAATGATTCAATAAAACCTGTGTAGTCGCAGCAATGATATTAGCTCCTCCACTTGCACCCACCACCGCTTTCAGCTTCTCATCCTGAAGAATCACGTGTGAAAAACCAAACTTTCCCTAAATGGATAGAAACCAATAATTTTTTTTAGATGTTAGTTTATGTTTGAAGCAGCAAACCTTCAAAACGATTGTGGGTGTCATAGACGATAAGGGCCTTTTGCCAGGCTGGACGAAGTTGGGCGGTGCCGGCGGTGGGGTAACTCCGGAGCTATTGTTACTTGGCATGGAGAAGTCATCCATTTCATTATTGAGGACTATACCAGTACTTGGAGACAGTATTTTTGAACCAAAAAATCCATTCACTGTATTAGTTATGGATACAACGTTTCGCTTGGTATCCACTATGGATACATGACTGGTGCCATGGTCATGGATCTGGTTCCACCTGCCAGGATGCAAAAATTTACCATCAAAGTTAATTCAGATGGAGAAAAGCAAGCATGGGGATGTACAGAACAGAGCATTATGGTTATTTAAAATTAAAGGTTATTTGGTAATTGTGGTTTTACCTTCCACCATAGTAATTGGGGCCAAAAGTCCTGTTGTCATTAATGGTTTTCTTCAGCTCTAGTGCAAACTTGGGAGAGAGCATATCAGCTACTACTTTTGAAACCTTTACAAAATCAGGATCACCTAAATTCATCCTTACCGCAAATGCATGTTTCAATGCTTCTATTAGTCTATGGGTTCCAAGTGATCCTGAAAGGCCTGATGGGATTGCGTATTGAGCAAGAATGTTCAATACCTGTTACAAGAAGGTACAAATCCCAATTTATCAGACTTCTTTATTACCATTAAAATCATAATGATGCTAAATGTCATGGTATTAAAGATGAACCATAATATACTTACTAGCATCATTGAAACTCCCCCTGAGGAAGGCAGTGGCATGGTAATAATTTTAAGGCCTAGAATGTTAGCTGTAATGGGTTCCCTTACTTTAACTTTGTACTTCTTCAAGTCAGTTATTGTCAGTATCCCACCAGCTTCCTGAATATCGTTTACCAAATTAAACCCGATGGATCCATTATAGAAAGTTTCTACCCCATATACTGAAATCTTTCGAAGAGTTTTTGCTAGCTTCTTGTTATAACAAATGTCACCCACTTTCAAAAGATCCCCATTTGATGTGAAGACTTCTCGAAGCCCCTTATCTGCCATGATTGCTGATTTCGAGCTTTCCATCTGCATGTGGAGATATGGAGAAATTTTGAACCCTTTTCGAGCAAGATTCTCAGCTGGTTTCACCAGTCTTTTCCATGGAAGCCTTCCATGTTGGTTCCAAGCTTGGTGAAGGCCTGCAAGTTGCCCTGGCACTCCGATAGAGAGACCACCCTTGGCTTTTCGATTAGCATTGCCTGCATACATGTTCTGAATATGGAGAAAATTGGAGCGATTAAAGAAGTAAAAACACAAAAAACAGATGGGTATTCAACATATGAAAAAAATTAGTATTAGGTGGTGGGAACCTGGGAAGCTTTCATTGGAGCTGTTTCCCTCATGTCAAACACGTGTGCTTTCCCATTTGCTTCTCTGAATACCATGAAGGCTCCTCCACCTAAGCCACTTGATCCAGGGCTTACAACACCCAAGCAAAGGGAAACAGCCACCGCTGCATCGACGGCATGACCTCTGTGCCGGAGAACATTCATCCCAATCGTCGAACATCGGCCATCATCAGCAGCAACTGCGCCATGACGTGCAACAATTTGCTGACGTCTCCGTTTCGTGGAGGCACTTGCACCATCCTCAGTTGAAGTTGCAGGGGAGACCAGGAAGAAAAGGAGTGCAGCGGTGATCCACAACATTAATATCATTACTGCAATATTCAAAGAACATTCACATTGAAATAAATAAAGAAAAAAACCCAAACATAAAAAGACAGTAAACAAACAAAAAATGCATTACAGAAAAATACATGATCAGGCATTTACATTAATGGGGAAGGGGATTTAAAGATCATGTTTGAATAAATTCAGGTCAACCTCTTCGTATTTTTAACATCTGTACAATTTCTTCCATTTACTTTAAGGAGCACGTGCCCTCGATCTGCAAGAACAGTGAATACCCCTCGAACCATGGCGTAATTTTGAGCACTCACTCGACATTGCAGAACCTTTAGAAGATTAGTAATTTTGTTAGTTCAAAATCAACTAAGACATGAACGAGAATAGAATAGAATAGAATAGATGAATATTTGGCAAGGTGAAACCCCAAGTTTCAAGAAGAGATGAAGTTTGGGCGACGGAGAGTTTCAAACAAAAATGTAAACAGAAACAATTTCGACAAATACTTGTTCTCCATTTAATTAGAAAATACTTTCTATTTTTAGTTTCACACCAAGTATACACTACACACATTGATTACATGGATAAAATGCAGACATGTGGAGCGTTGTTATAAGGTTGACTTGTTTTTTTTTTTATTTAATGGTTTTTAATTGTACCAGTAGGTTTTTTTTGTAAATTACACCAACAGTCACCCAACTTTGAGATAACTGACAAAACAATCACCTAGGTTTTATTTCAGTCACTCAACTTTCAAAAAGTTACAAAACAGTCCTTTCCGTCACAGACGTCACAGTAAAGTGACGTGGCAGGTGACGGCGTCTAACATAGTCCAGCCGGCCGTTAATTTTTCTGCTCTTTCACGCTTCAGCAGAGGAAACAGAGGTGAAGAAAAGTTATTCATTTCCAGTATTTGTTTTAGCTGTTATTCATTTCCAAACTGCAGCTTTTCAACAAATTCCCAGAAAACATTAAGAAAAGTTATCTCTTCTAGTATTATTTTTAAACTTAAAACCAAAACCAATCATGATCTCTAATAACAAGCTTAGAAAGTAAAAGATTCATAACTGGCTCTCCATGGCTCCATCTATTATACAAATAAAAGAAACAAAATATTGAAGAATTTGAATGTCGTTTGAAACTAGCCCAAATCGAAGTCAAACAAAACACAAATACTTATATAGCTCAATGAAAACAACCCAAGTCCTAAAAGCTTCTTTTTTTTTTTCGAAAAAAAAACTCCATCTGTTTAATAGCACTAATCCACAAAAAAAAAAGATAAAATGGGATGATTTCTAATAATTAAAAAGAAAAAAGAAGAGGGTGTCTTTTCCTTGAAAGAGAGGGAGTGAGGAGCAAAGGATAAGGCGTGGCCAGTTACTTCAGAAAGTGAATTGATGAAAGGAAAGGAAGAATCAAAAGGAACAATATTGTGAGCATGAGAATCCACCACCTCTATTTGCTCTATGGCTTCTCTCAACTCTGCAAATTCCATTCTTTTTCCTCTCTAGAATACCAATTTTTCAACTTAGTTCAGGAAGCAGATGAAAGAAAAGTTGCTTTTAAAAATCTTAGCTAAGTTTAGTGATTTAAATCTCGAATTCTACTTTTATTTCAAGCGGTTCAATTCGAGTTTCAGCATCGACTGGAAGAAGAGATTGTTGACATGAACAGCAGTAGTAGTAATAGAAGTGAAGTTTTTTATTTCATGCAAAGCAAACAAGGTGCCAAGGAAGATCCACCATCGAAGTTGATTGGTCAGTTCATGCACAAGCAAAAAGCTTCAGGTGAGAATTCCATCCTTTGAAATGTCTTTACCATTGAATTTGTTGCTCAAAATGCAATTCCATCCTTTGAATATCTTCTTGCAGCAATTGTTGTATCGATCAAATCCCGCATTTGGGTCGTAAACCCACGACCCATTGGAGTAATCGCATGAAGAATCACCTGTTGCCGATGGGTCTGATCTGGTGGTGGGATTGGCGTCGATGGGTTTAGAATGGACAAACTGGGGATGAGTTGTGGAAGAGAAAATGGAGGCTTTTCTGGAAATAGAGAGAAGAAGAAAGAAAGAGATAAAGCAAATGAGAGACAACAAAGGGAAAAGAGATGAAAGCTTCTTTGTTGCTGCCATGGAGGTCTCTTCTTCTTCTTCTCTGTTAAAGGTTTTTTTAGGGTTTTTTTTTCAATTTCTTCATCGAACGTGGCAAGTTAACTTGCCACATCAACGGTTCTGTTAAAACACTAACAGAAACTGTTAGTTAGTGACTGTTTTGTCATTTTTTATAACGTTAGTGACTGTTTTGTTATTTTTTAAAAGTTGAGTGACTAAAATGAAACCTAAGTGACTGTTTTGTCAGCTACCTCAAAGTTGAGTGACTATTGGTGTAATTTACCCTTTTTTTTTCTTTACTATCATTAGGGAATAACTTTATGACCAACGAAATTTAATGAAAGTTTTCGAAGTATATGTTATCCATTCGTTGTTTCTCTTTTTAGCATGCGATTATTTTTTAGTTGCTGATCAATGGTGACAAATTGGAGGTTCTAAATGTTTTTAAATGTTGTTTTAGTGCGTTCAAGAATGATGTTAGTCTTTAATAACTTACAAGAAGAAATATTGTGAAACTTTAAAATTAAAAAAAGAATATTAGACAAAAGAATAGCATGGAGGATAAGAATTCTAGCCTAAAATTTGCTAGCAAACATGAAGCTTCCAATGGATAGCTGTCAAAACCATTTTTTTTATATTTTGAAAAATGGGATCGACTTTTAAAAAACGAAAATGGGAGTCGCCACCAATCCCTTTTTGCTTAGGTGTGATCGGATCACCTTATAAAACGTTTTATTTCAAAACATTGATTTTGGCCTACAAAATTCAAGAAAACGGGTTCGGGAGTCGGTTACGTACGAGGAAGGATTAGCACCCTCGTAACGCCCAAAATTGGTACCGAATTGATTAGTTATTGTCCTAATGTCGAAAATTCGAAAAGATTTTAAAATATGATCCTTTTTATTTAAAAGAATATTTGGATAACTCAAATTGGACTTTAGGATGTACTCGTTCCGAATGATTAAAATACCACATCCAGCACGTTAGGATACGACATTTTAAACCTTCGAAACCGAGACCATCACATGATTTCCAAAACATGCAATTAAAAGAATATTTAGTTATTTGGTCAAAAGAAAAACCGAAACCCAGCACGTTAGGGCACGATTTCTCGAATTTCCAAACATAAAATATTGCCTTATTTAAAAACCTCTCCTCGAGATAACAGAATGTAATGTCCAGTGAGTTAGGACGCAACATTTCGAATTCTCGAGAATAAGCTTTTATTTGAAAATTTTATGTTTTGATTTATAAATAAAAAAATATTGATGAATAACACAATATGAAAATATAGATATATAGTTTATCGAACATATAATGGAAGTAACCACATAATATACATTATCTAAGAAGCTAATACCAATAACCAAAGTCAAATACATCAAAAGACATATATACAACCATTTTAATCTACAGAACAAATTGAGATAAATTGTAAAACAATTTGAGAACAATAATAAATGAGTTCAAAATAATAATGTGAGAAAAAATCTGAAATTTAATGATATACAAAATGTTTTTTTTTTAATATGACAAAATCTAAAATAAATAATGTATATGAAAAAATAGATCACATGAAGAAAAGTTCAAAATAAAAAATTACAAACATTTAAAATAAATAATATGTATAAGAATTTAAAATAGATATTATGTAAAAACTTGGAATAAACAAATAAAATAGAAATTTAAAAAAATAAAAATAAAATGAATTTTTGTACAAAAATGATAAGTAAATAAACAAACGAATAAATATGAAGTATTTAACAAATTAATTTAATAGTATAATAATAATAATAATAGATTAATGATAATATACATTTTTATAATAATAAGAAAAAAAGATTTTTATATTAATAAGAACAATAATAGTACGATAGTAATAATAATAAAATAATAATAATAAGAAGGTAGAAAATAATAATAATGCACTTATAGGAATAATAATATATTAATAACAATAATAAAAAAATAGGTTAATAATAATAACAGTAAAAAAGAGTAAAAAGAAAATAGTAATAATAATAATAAAAATAAATTTAATAAATATAATAAAAGCTATAATAGTAATAATAGTAGTAATAATAATAGTTGTAAAATATTAATATTTAGAATTGATTAATTAATTAATGAAATAATAAAAAAAACTAAAATATTTGAAAAAAAGACCAATTTGGACTTGAATCAGAACTTTTGGGGCTAATCTGAAACAAAATGAAAGAAAAGGGACCACATTGAATGGCGCGAATAACATGGAGGGGCTAAAAGAGAAATTTTCCCTTCTCCTCCAAAACGCACAACATCAGGGAGGACCAAATTGAAATCCAAACGAAAATTCGGGGTAAAATTAAAAAACAAAAAAAGCTTAATTGCAAAATAATAAAAAAGCGGAAGGGCTAAATGTGCAATTAGCCCTTCCGTTAAAAATCACGCGGATCCTGAGATGAAAGCGGGTCGGATTTGGGGTTGGATCATCAAAACGACGTCGTTTTGATGCTTATTGCCTTAAGCCAAAATGACGTCGTTTTGGTAGTGCTATATAACTCAATTTTTGCACAAAAATTTCATTTAAACCTCATATTATAAAAAAAAATTCAAAATTCTCTCAAGCTCTCCCCTATTTCCAATTTCCGACAATCGGACAATGGCCACCGCCGCGCCGGCCACCGTAGGCTACCTCCGTGCGCGGTGGTCAGAGCTAAAAAAAATCACCTTTTCCGAAGATTTCAAAAGGTAAACTTTTCTCTTCAACACTCTTTTAATATCTCTATATATATATTTTCGGAAAAAAAAAAAGATAAAAGGAATCAAAATAAACACCTTTGATATTTGAATCAATCCTTTCTGTAAACTTTGATTTTTTTTGTATGATATTTGTAAAATCGTAAGTCCTCGCCTTTTACATTATACACTCGGTTTTTATAACCGAAAATAAATCGAAAGAAATGAATACATAATCTTTGATTGCTGTTGATTGTTTGTTCATTGCCTTTTTTTGCAAATGTGAACGGCATCAATAGGGGCGCGATTTGCTCCCTAACGGCGGCGCGATGTCCAGCGATGAAGGTGCTCATGCATGGAACGACGGCGGCAGTTAGCCCTAGGGTTAGGGTTTGCTAAAAATTGTTTATGCTTTGGGCCAAATGGGCTATGAAATTTGGGTTATAAATTGGGTTAGGGTTTTAGATTTGGGTTGTAATGGATTTGGGCTGTTTATTGTAAAAGGATTTTGGATAATTTTATTATTTGTTTAAAATTTGGTTTTTTTTTCTAAGTTTTTTATTTTCGTATGGGCCCGGGCAAAAATGGGCCATTACAATAGCAATTGGAATCCATTATAGTTCTTGCTACTCTAGTCATATCCTTCTGTCACCATAGGGAGAAGTGATCACCAACGTTGAGAGAAGGTTGATTCTTTGATTGAAAAGTCTAAGATAAATGAGTGAGATAGGTGCTGAGATTCAAAAGGTAAAGATCAGGAATTCTTGTAATAACCCCTATAGATTGAAGCAATGTAAAAATTTCTTGAATTATGAGAGTTGGTACAATTTCCTTGGAGCCATTGTAAAATCTATTTGGAGATGGATAAGTTGGAAGCAATGTAAAAATTTCTTGAATTATGAGAGTTGGTACAATTTCCTTGGAGCCATTGTAAAATCTATCTGGAGATGGATAAGTTGGTAAGAGAGTTGAAACAAACCAATTTCTTATCTCCTCCATGGATGGGGAGTGTTCTACTAAGGAGATCAAAGGCTCTCTTGGTGTCAAGAGATTTATGAGACTTATTTTGATCCCAAATGATGAGATGAGGATGGAGGTAGGTTTGTGTTGGAATATTTTCAACAATATTTATATATAGTGTTTTAATAACTATAAATGAAAGGATGTAATAAATCAAAAGTTATATCTTTTGCTTATTGGTTAAGAGCAATTTTTTATTTTTGACAAAGAATTATAACTATTCAAATAATATTATTTGAATAATTATGTTATTAGATGAAAATTCTTATAAATAGGAATAAGATTTCATTTCGAAACCATATCAACAAGTCCCAAAATTCTATATTTACGCCATCTTCTAATATTATTAAATTATTTTATAAAGAATTTTTGCAGAATTTCTTTATAGAAATTGATTTTCTCATTTACATCGGTTAGTGTTTAGTGGACTATTTTCGTTAGTGCAGAACTAGTAATCGGATTTATTTGTATCCTTAAGGTTTATTTGCTTGAAACTCATTTGCACACTGAGTATAGGTGGGAGCGAATAGAAACTTAAAATAGTAACTTGATACATGCCTTAGAGCTTATCCTATTTCTTGGTCTTCTATTCAAATTGTTGTTCGTGTTTTGTTCGTGTATTCAAGATTTTTCTTATCGAAGTGTTTGGACTAACAGCTTGAACTTGGAAGTTGGAGTCATATGGTTCAACAGTGTCCTACTCTTTCTTCCACCCCAGAACTAAATGTTCTTTCCTCTATTACAAATATCCTTACCTAGTAAAATGACTTTCCAGACCTAAGAGTAAAAAGGTTTTGGATTAACAGATTCAAAGGGGGTGTGACTGCAATATTGAGCTCTAAGAACTTTTGAGAGCATACAATTTTGTTCCATCATTATTCGCTTTTGCGACTTTCGAGAGGAGGGCTTCATTTAGTCTTACGGATTTCTAAGCCCCCTTGTGAGATGGGAGCACAAAGCTTATCCCATTGACAAAGATGAAATTGCCTAATGTTTGTGTCGTGACCCCACTAGAAGGCCCTAATTGTCTTATCAATTTCATCACAAATGTTCGTGGGGGCTTGAAAGTAGAAAGGGGATGGGGGAAAGCAAAGTTAGAGTGGATTTAATAAGAGTGAGCCTCCTATCTAACAACAGGCATTTTGTCCTCTATGAAGCTGGCTTGCTGTTAATCTTATATAGAAGTCATAAAAAAACTCTTTCTTTTTATGAAATTTCTCTAGCTCAAGCCTTAAATACCTTCTAGAAAAGTAAACTTTTTTGGCTAAAGATGCCACTAAACTCTCTTCACATGTTGCTTGGTAGAAAGACTGAGAAAGAGCTCGAACTTAGCAAAATTTATTTGGAAACATAAGAGAGAGCAACATCTTGTAAGCAAGGCCTTGAAAGATCTGAAAGTCTATAGAGAAGCATTAAAAAAAATGTAGCAGTCATCTGTAAAGAGAAGATGATGTTGAAGTTGGCTTCCATGTTGCATATTCAGTCAAGGAGCAGCACATGCAGTCAGGCCATGCATGTACCAGCTAAAGCAAGTTGCTGTTCATTTTCATTTATGTTTTAGTTTCTTCAATCAGACATTTTGTATCTTAGTTTGATTTAAACTTAGTTGGTAATATTTTGTGATGAAATTAGGTGCTGATTGACTGAAAATTCAACTATGCAAAATGTAAAGTTTCAATGTACTTAGTGGTGTTAAGTATTTATTTAGGTAAAATTTGTCTATTTTGACCAGCTAATGTCTAGTATATGCATTGGCTTTTGCCATTGTTTAATGTGAATGAAATTTTATCAGATTTCATCTATATACTTCTCCATTTTCTTTACTTTCAATTCTGTTTGTTTGCTTAAAACCTCCTGACTTGAATTTCAAGATTTCTTCATTCTTCATCCAGGTTAATTACGTTGTTCCTCAAGTTCTTGACTGAGCTTCATACTTTCTCTGGGTTAATTACTCAAAAACCCAACAATTGGTATCAAGAGCTCATTTCTCAATGGACCTATTTTACTTTAACCTTGAATGATGGCTACATCAAGCTTCTCACTAGTTGCACCACCAGTCTTTAATGGAGAGGGCTATCACATATAAGTGGTCAAAATGAAGACCTACCTACAAGCATTCGACTTATGAAAGCTGGTCAACTCAGATGTTGAAACAACACCACTCAGAGCCAACCCAACAGTGGCTCAAATGATGCAGCATGCTGATGAAAGGACCAAAAGGCATAAAGCCATGTCCTACATCTAAAATTGTGTGTCTAATGTCATTTTCACAAAGATTATGGCCTGTGAGACACCAAAGCAGGCTTGAGATAAATTAAATGAGGAGTTTCAAAGGACAGAGAGGACAAGACAGTAGTAGTTGTTAAACTTGAGAAGAGATTTTGAGAATTTGAAGATGAATGAGGAAGAAATAGTAAAGCGGTATTCAGATAGAATAATGGTTGTGGTTAACAGCATAAGGTTCTTTGGTGAGCAGTTTAATGAAGCAATGATAGTTGAGAAAGTGATCTCTACCTTACCTGAAGGTATGAGGCTAAAATTTCTTCCCTAGAAGACTCAAGAGACCTAACAACCATCCCCTTAACTGAGTTAACTAATGCTCTGTATGCACAAGAACAAAGGAGAGCCAGCAGACTGGAGGAGCACCAAGAAGGTGCCTTCCAAGCCAAAACCAAGCCAGCCTCGAGCAAAAATGCCGACAAAGGCAAAAAGACCTGGAGAAACAAGCCTAAAGTAGATGGTGAAAGAAGCTATCCACCCTGCCCACACTGCAAAAAGCTAAGTCACCCGGGTGAAGTATGTTGTTTCAGGCCTAATGTGCAGTACAAATTCTACAAAAAGATGGGTCATGTAGAAAGAGTTTGCAAAAATAAAGGCAAACCAAGACAGAACCAACCTCAGTAGCCAAGAGCTAAAGCTCAAGTAGCAAAAGAAGACAGTGATCATGAGGAGCAAGTTTTTGCTGTGTAGTGTTCAGCTAGTCAGAAGAAGGTTTCAAATGGATGGCTCTTAGATAGTGGTTGCACCAACCATATAACACCAGATGCAGCCATTTTTAAGACATTGGATAGGAGCTGTAAAACCAAGGTAAAGGTTGGTAATGGAAAAATTATCAAGGCAGAAGGTAAAGGAGATGTGTTAATATGCACTCCTACAGGTAACAAGCTAATTTCAAATGTGTTGCTAGTGCTTGAAATTGACAGAAATCTTCTTAGCATAGCTCAATTTCTAGAGGAAGACTATTCTGTTGTGTTCAAAGACAAGGAGTGTCAAATTAGTGATCCAAGTGGATCCAAGTTCATAACAGTCACTATGGCTGATAAAAGTTTTGTTGTTGACTGGAACAAAAACTTAGACTCAGCTTATACAGCTTCTACTGATGAATCCAAGCTTTGGCATCAAAGGATTGGTCATGCTAATTTCGGATCAATGGCTCAGATGGTCAGTGAAGAGCTGGTTGAAAACTTTATCAACTTAGTTGAGAAGGAAGATTTTTGTTAGGTGTGTCAACTAGAAAAGCAGGCCAGGCTACCATTTTCTTCAAACAAGGCCTAAAGAGCCTCAGAAAAGCTGCAGCTTGTACACACTGATGTGTGTGGCCCCATGAAGACTCAATCATTAAATGACAGCAGGTATTTCATTCTTTTCATTGATGATTATTCAATGATTTTTTTGGATTTACTTCCTGAAACACAAATCAGAGGTGGCCTCAGTGTTTTGGAAGTTCAAAGCTGCTGCAGAAACTGAAACATGTTGTAAGCTCAAGACTCTAAGGTTTGATAATGGGACAGAGTATACTTCATCTAGGTTACAAAGGTTATGTGATGAAGCAGGCATCAGGCACTAGCTCACCAACACTTACACACCTCAACAAAATGGTGTAAGTGAAAAAAATAGAAGTTTATTGAATATGGCTTGGTGCCTATTATTTGAGAAGAATTTACCTAAGACCTTGTAGGCTGAGGCAGTTAACACAGCTGTGTACCTCCAAAATAGGCTCCCAACTAAGGCTCTGGCTCACAAGACTCCATTTGAGGCCTGGTTCAGATTCAAGCCATCACTGGCTCACTTAAGGATCTTTGGCCGTATATGTTATGCTCATGTTCCATCTGTGAAGAGGGACAAATTGTCCATGAAGGCCCAACTTGGTATTTTGGTTGGCTATAGCATGATCAAAAAGGGTTATAAGATCTTGGATCCTTTAACAAACAAAATTCGAGTGAGCAGAGATGTGGTATTTGATGAGAAAGGATGCTGGATTTTTGAAAAGAATAAGCCAAAGGCTGTTTCTGAGGAGCTGATGGCAGATCAGACTGATGCTGATCAGAATGATCTTCAATTGGACATAGATGATAAGCCAGTCAGGGGAACTAGACCCTTGGCTGAAATTTATGAAAGGGCTCATGTTGCTGAGGTTAAACCAAGCTGTTTTGAAGAGGCTGAAACTTAGCAAGGCTAGAAACAAGCCATGATTGATGAGCTTAGTATGATCGAGAAGAAATAGACATGGAAATTGGTTCAAAGACCAGCCAACAAGAAGATCATTGGCGTGAAATGGGTCTATAAAGCTAAGCAGAATGCTGATGGGAGCTTAAACAAGCTGAAGGCTAGGTTGGTTGTTAAGGGGTTCAGTTAGAGATATGGCATAGACTACATGGAGACCTTTGCATCAGTAGCTAGACTAAACACCATAAAGCTGCTAGTTGCTTTAGCAACATAAATGAAGTGGAAAACTCACCAACTCGATGTAAAATCAGCATTTTTAAATGGCTTTCTTGAAGAAGAAATCTATGTTGAGCAGCCTGAGGGGTTTAAAGTTGCTGGTAAGGAAGAATGTGTCTACAAACTAAAGAAAGCCTTGTATGGATTAAAACAGGCTCCAAGGGCCTGGTGCAGCAGAATTGATAGCTACCTGATTAGTTTGGGGTTTGAAAGGAGCACCAATGAGCCAACTTCGTATGTCAAGAAGGAAAAAGCTAAAACACAGCTTATTGTATCCTTATATATTGATGACTTGTTAGTAACAGGAGGAGATCAAGCAATGTTGGCTGATTTCAAAGCCAAAATGCAGCAAAAATTTGAGATGTTTGATCTAGGGAAGATGTCATATTTCCTTGGCATGGAGGTGATGCAAACAAGTGAAGGAATATTCCTAAGTCAAAGGTATTTTGCCATGAAGATCTTAAACAAGTTCTCAATGCAGAATTGTAAAGCAACAAACACACCTGTTGCTATTGGAATAAAGCTATCGAGCCAAGGAGACCACAAGTAGGTTAACGAAACTGTCTATAGAAGCTTGGTTGGTTGTTTGCTATACTTGACTGCCACTAGACCAGATATTATGTTTGCTATGAGTTTACTCTCAAGGTTCATGCATTGCTACAATGAACAGCACTTTCAAGTGGTAAAAAAGGTGCTAAGGTACATCAAAGGGACCCTTAGCTATGGCATGCTATTTAGCAAAGCTGAAAACTTAAAATTGATAGGCTATACTGATAGTGACTGGGCTAGTTCGATGGATGACATGAAAAGTACTTCAAGTTATGCTTTTACACTTGGTTCGGCCATTTTTAGCTGGAGTTCAAAGAAACAATCTGTTGTTGCTCAATCAACAGCAGAGGCAGAATATGTAGCAGCTGCAGGAGCTATCAACTAAGCCATTTGGCTAAGAAAGATCCTGGCTGATTTGAACCTACACCAAAGGGAAGCAACAGAGATTTATTGTGACAACAAATTTGCTGTTGCAATTGTAAAGAATCCTATTTTTCATGATAGAACAAAACATTTCAGCATCAAGTTGCATGTGGTTAGGGAAATGGAACAAGCTCAAGAAGTGGAGCTGATTCATTGCAATTAAGAAGAACAAGTTACAGATATCCTAACAAAGCCCCTTAATGTGTCAAGGTTCATTGAATTGAGGAAGCAAATGGGAGTTAGCAACATAGAAACCAAGGAGGAGTGTTGAAGTTGGCTTCCATGCCATACATTCATTCAAGGAGCAGCACATGCAGTCAGGCCATGTGATATGCGTGATATGAAGTAATAAAATTTATAATAATGATCGCACCAAAAACTAACTATTATCACGACTTTAAGGCAAGCGCACCTATCGAACAATAGTATAGCTTAGTGGCAAGACTGAGATATCGCACCCAAGGGAACCAAAAGAACTAGTAATAACTTTCTTTCTATTATTTAACCTAAAAATAAAAGGGGATTTTATGAAACTAAACTAATTCTAAAACTAAACTAAGAACGCACAAAAAGTAAATTGGGGAAAAACTCTTAGGAAAACTGAATGATTTGGACAATACTCAAGAGAGAATCCACCTAGACTTCACTTGTTATCAACTCTTAAACTAGACGATTTATTCACTTGACTTGATCCGTAGAAATCCCTACCTTATGTTAATATCTCTCTCGAGACTAAAAACAACTAACCCTAGGTTGATTAATTAAAATCTCTTTCTAATTAAAACCCCTAGAGTCGCATTAACTTGATCTATGGATTCCCTTATTAGGTTTGACCCTAATCCGGCAGATTTTCGTCATCCTATCTCTAGGATTGCGATCAATTTCGTTTAATTGTGTTAGATCTACTCCTATGCAGGGACTTTTTCTCCTCTATATAAGCACATTCGACTTAAATCAATATCCTGAAAATATCAATTTAAGAGTTAAAAACACAATTAAGAACAAATCAAATATTTATCATATAATTCAAGAGAAAATAATAACAAGATTAGTCTTAGGTTTCATCACCCTCAAGTATTTGGGGGATTTAGTTCATGATTATAAAAGAAACATCTCAGAAGAATAATGATAACAAAACATAAAGAACCCGAAAACCCCTGTAGGAATTTGAAGGGAGATCTTTAGTCTTGAAGGAGAATTCAGCTTCTGAGATGGATCAATCGGCTTCCCTTCGAGTAATTCCCTGCCTTTAACTCCCCGTCTTGGCAGGAAAATAATGTGTGCTTTGAAGTTGCCTCCTAGGGTCTTTATATAGAGTTTTGGAATGCCTTTCTTAGCCCCTAAGTATCCTTTTCCGAGTAGAATTGCACTTCCTCATGACAGGGACATGCCCGTGTGCCACAATCGTGTGACTTCGACAATGGGCTATGTTCAGGTCTGTTTGGAGTGGCACGGCCGTGTGAGTCGGGGTTGGGTCGTGTTTGAGCTTTTAAGGTGGCACGGCCGTGTGGCGAACTCTTAGGCCTTGTTGATTATTGGATTGGGTCTAAATTGCCCATTTTTGGCTCGTTCCTTGCTCTTTTCTCTTCCCTATGCTCACCCGAGTATAAAACATGAAATTAAAGGTTTAAGAGCATCAACTTACACAAATTAAGAGTTAATTCATCTAAAAATTGGGCTAAACATGGGGTAAAAACATGTATAATTTATCGTTTATCAAATACCTCCACACTTAAGCCTTTGCTTGTCCTCAAGCAAAATCTCAACTCACCGTTAAGAATCATTCTTCTTAACTCATAACCTTTATTAATAATGTTTCAAATTAATCCACAAGTAATCATACAATGAAAATTCAACCATAAGAACATCAAAGTTTTAAACACTCTAAGTTGAGAATTTTATCACAGAAACATAGGTTTCCTCCCTTCTCTTAAGTAATTACCTTTCAATCAAAATCAACACGATTTGACATCCTCACTAAAGGTTCACTCTATCCACTCAAAGCGTTTAGGGTTCAAGAATTAAGCACTCTTTAGTCAACCTAAAAAGTTATTACCATAGGCTTGCAAGAAAATCAAATCTCCACCACTATAGATTGATATGACACATCGATCAAAAGGTCTTTCAATGGTTGTAATTGGGCTTTGGTTAGGGGTGTTGTCACAAGCTGAAAAGAAAGTGTTAGAATCGAGATTGAATTGAAGAATCATCTAGCTAGAAAAATCTCTATCATTGGAACATATTCCTTAAGCTAAGCCTTATGATGACATTGTTCGGGATTTGGAAACTTTGTAGAAGTATGCAAAAACTATTGAACTATTACAGACTACAACTGGATTAACTGTATATACACCCTTCTTTTTTAAGAACAAATCAAGTAAAATACCTCAAACATTTACAAAATTTACAAATTGAAAAGGATAATAAAGCTAGATAATTATTTCAACTCAAATCTCAACAAAAATAGGGATCAAAATAATTGAATGGAATTCAACAAAAACGGGTTATGGGTTAATATTGAAGGTGAGTCAAAGAAATGGGTTGTTAGGCTCAACGGGGTCCACTAAGGGTTACTTTATGGAGGTAGGCTTTTATGGTGTAAGTGGGTTAAATCCTAGGTGCCTTTATCATCTCGGTATATCAAATCAATGATATGGTCTCGACATGTATAATCGAAACAAGTTCTAGAATAACAAATCAGTACTGACTCACTCAAAGCAACAATAAAGGTGAGCACGAAAGAATGTATGCTCAAAAAGGCTCAAAAAATCTCACCAGAATTATGCCTTTTTGATGTCAATCATGCGAATTTCAAATCTCAAGATAACACTTAAAATTAGGGAAAATAACCTAGAAAAAATTTAAATTCTCAAAAATTTCAACTTATCATGCTTGATTCCCTAATGTCTTAAAGTTTGAATAATCAAAGCATAAATACCTATGTTTTAATTCTCAACATATCAATAAAAATCATAAATCAATCAAAATTCATTCCTAATAGGAGATTGAGATTAATGCAGAGAATTCGAAATTTGAGAGAAATTTCAGGGATTTCAAAGATAATATAAAGAATGAAAGTGAGTTTCCCCCCTACACTTAAGATGTACATTGCCCTCAATATACAAAGATAACATTAATGGCAATAGAAGCACAAGATCATAAGTTAGGGAGAGAAGTAAAACTCCCTAAATATTGGATGGAACCCTTGAATTGTGAAAGCTGTCTTGGAGGAAGGAATACTTGAAGTTCATGATTTTGGGTGACTGGAGAAACTAATCATAATTGTGTAAAGTTCAAGTATTACTCGATAGGAATTTAATTGTAAAATAAAAAGAACAAGAGAAATAAAAAGTAAAGAAACTGAAAATTAAAAATAAAAATTAAGTAACAGTGATTTGGCCTCACGGTCGTGTAAGGGATCACACGCCCGTCTCTGAATTGGCAGGTTCAACCACGGTCTTAGGGCACGAGCGTGTCGCACGCCCGTGTTGTATTAACAGGTTTGGCCACGGTCACATCGCACGGCCGTGGTAAGTTATCAAAGCCCGTATGTTAGGGACATCTTACCCTACTCATACACGGCCATATCGCACGGTCGTGTCTTTGCTTGTAGTGTCCACACGGCCTGAGGCACACTCGTGGGCATGGCCGTGTGGCTCAAAAAACCTGCATTCAAAGGGTTAGTTGATGTATTAAAGAGCCTAAATAAAATAATTTACTAAGTCAGTGCTCGGGTTGCCTCCCGAGAAGCATTTATTTATAGTCTAAGCTTGACTTTGCTATAGCTTGTACGTTCACGGTGGTTTAAAGAGTTGGAACTCTTTTAACCTGTTTTTAGTTTCATTTTCAAAATAAAGTTTGAGTCGGGTTTGATTTACCTTGAAAGTGCCGAGTGACTCATGATTTATCTTGACTGTACCATAGGGAAAGATTTTTATTACCGTGAAGTAGGGCATGTCACTTGTATGTTCTTTTGAATTCAAGATTTAAGGATTGTCTTCCCCTAATATTACCTTATCTCCTACCTTGATTTGATTCGTTTTCACCTGAGGGTCCTCTTGGTGAGGCTTTGGGTTGGTATGGCATACTTTGGGCTTTTCATGATAGTTCAGCCATTCATCTAGTTCCTCGATCTGAAGCATTCACTTTTCAGATGCATCGCCCTTGGATGGACTTGTCTGTGATTGGGTTGCCTTTATGTGAAGTATATCCTGCACAGAAGGTTGGGTGGTGAGTTCAGTGTTTTTACAAGGACTCGTGACTATATTATTATCAACAATCTTAATTAAGTTTCGAGCTTATAAAGTAACTTTCTCATCACCTACACGTAGTGTAAGTTCACCTGTTCCTAAATCAATTATTGTTCTAGCAGTTGCTAAAAAGGGTCGCCCTAGAATTAAGGGTATATTGCTATCTTCATCAATGTCTAAAACGACAAAATCAACTGGGAATATAAATTTATCAATTTTGACAGGCACATCTTCAATTATTCCCATTGGAATCTAATGGTCTTATCAGCTAATTGGATGTTCATCTTAGTTTGTTTAGGTTTTCCAAGACCTAGTTGTTTAAACAGTTTGTAAGGCATGCCATTAATACTAACCTCTAAATAAGCTAAAGCATTATTAATATCTAAGCCACCGAGTAAGCAAGGAATAATAAAACTCTCTGGATTTTTCAGTTTGTTGGGCAGCTTATTCTATAGAATAGCTGAACATACTGCATTCAATTCCACTTGTGATGATTCATCCAACTTCCGTTTGTTCGCCAAAAGCTCCCTTAAGAATTTAACTGCGTTTGGCATCTGCGAAAGAGCTTCAATAAATGGTAAGTTAATGTGTAATTTCTTTAAGAGTGTAAGAAATTTACCAAATTATTCATCAGTGTGGTCTTTCGTTGTTGCATTGGGGTATGGCACACGAGGTTTATACTCTTCACTTACCAGCTTTTGTATATCATGACTTACCTTATCCTTATTGTTGCTTACCGGAGTATCTTGCATCAGTTTTCGTTCGTCTAACCCTTCTATATTAAGTACAGTGATGGCATGAACTTGTTCTCTTGGGTTAGTTTCTGTGTTACTCGGTAAGCCATCTTGTGGTCTACCAGATATCAGCTTTGCGAGTTGACCAATCTGATTTTCAAGTCCTTGTATGGATGCTTGCTGGTTCTTTAGTGCTTGCTCGATGTTCTGAAAACGGGTTTCTGACACCGCGATGAATTTTGTAAGTATCTCCTCAAGGTTTGACTTTTTCTCTTGCTGATAATATGATTGCTGAAACCCCGGAGGAAGTGGTAGTGGTCTTTGATTTCTTTGACTGCCCCATGAGAAATTAAGGTGATTCCTCCAACCTGCATTGTAAGTATTACTGTAAGGATTATTGTGAGGTCAAGAATTATTACCCGCATAATTTAATTGCTCATTCTCTGTGTTGTGTCCGTAGGAATGATACTCTGAGTTACTTGCTCCTCCTAGGTTTGAGTCACACTGCATGACTGGATGTACCTGCGTAAAACCAATAAACCCATCAATCTTTTTATTCAATGATTCTACTTGGTTAGAAAGCATAGTGACTGCATCAAGATTAAAAACTTCGGCAGCTTTCTGTGGCTTCGTTCTCATGACTTGCCACTGATAGTTATTCAGTGACATCTCTTCTCTAAACTCATAAGCTGCTTCAGGTGTTTTGTTGTTGATTGTTCCACCGACGGCTGCATCAATCATCTGCCTTGTTGAAGGTTTCAAACCGTTGTGAAAGGTTTGAACTTGTAGCCACAAAGGCAACCCATGGTGAGGGCACCTTCTCAAAAGATCTTTGTATCTCTCCCAAGCATCATAAAATGTCTCTAAATCCATCTGCACAAAAGAAGAGATATCATTCTGCAATTTAGCTATTTTAGCTGGAGGAAAATACTTAAGTAAAAATTTTTCGGTCATCTGTTCCCATGTAGTGATTGAGCCTCGTGGTAGAGAATTTAACCATTGTTTAGCTTTATTCCTTAGGGAAAAAGGAAATAATCAGAGGCGAATGGCATCATCAGAAACGCAATTGATTTTAAAAGTATCACAGAATTCTAAACAATTGGCTAAATATGAATTGGGATCATCATCCTGTAAACCATCAAACTGCACAAATTGCTGAATCATCTGAATAGTGTTAGGCTTTAGTTCAAAATTATTTGCAGCAATAGCAGGTCTAATAATACTAGATTGAGTACCAGCCAAATTAGGTTTAGCATAATCATACATAGTGCGAGGAGCATTATTGTGATTTGTTGGTTCTGCGGTTATCGCGGGAGGTGGTAGATTGTCCTGATTTGCTTCCATCTCTTTAGTGGGTTCAAGTTCTTATTCCTGTTCTGTATACTGTAGGCTTCTTCTGATCTCTCTACGATTTCTGCGAACTGTGGCTTTCAAATCTTCGTTGAAAAGTAATGGTCCTGTTGGGTTTCTTCTAGTCATAAACTAGAGATACCTAGAAGGGGAAAAAGAAAAGAAAATTAAAATAAATAAAAACAAATAAAAATAATAAAAATTGAAAATAAATAAAAATAGTAATGGCTAAAGTAATAGAAATCGAGTGTTCTTAATATTTTAGTTCCCCAGCAACGGCGCCAAAAACTTGATATGCGTGATATGAAGTAATAAAATTTATAATACTGATCGCACCAAAAACTAACTATTATCACGATTTTAAGGTAAGCGCACCTATCGAACAGTAGTATAGCTTAGTGGCAAGACCGAGATATCGTACCCAAGGGAACCAAAAGTACTAGTACTAACTTTCTTTCTATTATTTAACCTAAAAATAAAAGGGGATTTTATGAAACTCAACTAATTCTAAAACTAAACTAAGAACGCACAAAAAGTAAATTGGGGAAAAACTCTTAGGAAAACTGAATGATTTAGACAATACTTAAGGAAGAATATACCTAGACTTCACTTGTTATCAACTCTTAAACTAGACGATTTATTCACTTGACTTGATCCTTAGAAATCCCTAACTTATGTTAATATCTCTCTCGAGACTAAAAACAACTAACCCTAGGTTGATTAATTGAAATCTCTTTCTAATTAAAACCCCCAGAGTCTCATTAACTTGATCTATGGATTCCCTTATTAGGTTTGCTCCTCTACATAAGCACATTCGACTTAAATCAATATCCCGAAAATATCAATTTAAGAGTTAAAAACACAATTAAGAACAAATCAAATATTTATCATATAATTCAAGAGAAAATAATAACAAGATCTGTCTTAGGTTTCATCCCCCTCAAGTATTTGGGGGATTTAGTTCATGATTATAAAAAAAACATCTCAGAAGAATAATGATAACAAAACATAAAGAACCCGAAAACCCCTGTAGGAATTTGAAGGGAGATCTTTAGTCTTGAAGGAGAATTCAGCTTCTGAGATGGATCAATCGGCTTCCCTTCGAGTAATTCCCCGCCTTTAACTCCCCGTCTTGGCAGGAAAATAATGTGTGTTTTGAAGTTGCCTCCTAGGGTCTTTATATAGAGTTTTGGAATGCCTTTCTTAGCCCCTAAGTATTCTTTTCCGAGTAGAATTGCACTTCCTCACGACAGGGACACGCCCGTGTGCCACGGCCGTGTGACTTTGACAATGGCCGTGTTCGGGTCTGTTTGGTGTGGCACAGCCGTATGAGTCGGGGTTGGGCCGTGTTTGAGCTTTTAAGGTGGCACGGCCGTGTGGCGAACTCCCAGGCCGTGTTGATTATTGGATTGGGCCTAAATTGCCCGTTTTTGGCCCGTTCCTTGCTCTTTTCTCTTCCCTATGCTCACCTAAGTATAAAACATGAAATTAAAGGTTTAAGAGCATCAACTTACACAAATTAAGAGTTAATTCATATAGAAATTGGGCTAAGCATGGCGTAAAAACATGTATAATTTATCGTTTATCACCATGCATGCACTAGCTAAAGCAAGTTGCTCTTCATTTTCATTTATGTTTTGGTTTTTTCAATCAGACATTTTGTATCTTAGTTTGATTTAAACTTAGTTTGTAATATTCCGTGATGAAATTAGGTGCTGATTGACTAAAAATTTAGCTATGCAAAATGTATAAGTTACATTTTGCAAGTTTCAATGTACTTAGTGGTGTTAGGTATTTGTTTAGGTAAAATTTGTCTATTTTGACCAGCCAATGTCTGGTATATGTATTCGCTTTTTCCATTGTTCAATGTGAATGAAATTTTATCAGATTTCATCCATATACTTCTCCATTTTCTTTGCTTTCAATTCTGTTTGTTTGCTTAAAACCTCCTGACTTGAATTTCAAGATTTCTTCATTCTTCATCCAGGTTAATTATGTTGTTGCTCAAGTTCCTGACTGAGCTTCATACTTCTTTCGGTTAATTGCTCAAAAACCCAACAAATGATTAATAAAGGACATTTTTAGATATCTTACTTCCACATAAGGATCCATTTTCATTAGCTTTTTGAAGCATGAAGGAAAGAATGTTCATGCATAGAACAATAAGATAAGGGAAAGAGAATTACAAGTAGTTTCAAGCTACACATAAATGCCAGTAGAAAAGTGCTGATGGAAATTTGATGGGGCTTGGAGCAGATTAACGTGATATTCTAGATGGTCTCTAACAGGAAATTAGGATATCCTGCACATGGATGCTAAACCGATTTGAAATGGTTGTTGGAGATGCAATTGAGTACTGTTTATGTTGGAAGTGACGCTCTTATCTTCGTTATTATTTGTTATAAATTATATATTTCATTCTCAATTATTTTGATTAAATAATGATCATACGATTATAATCTCACACATGCGACCTGAATTTCATCACCCACAACCCCATTAAACGTGGGTATTAGAAACCGGCAGGGAACCCTCCTTTTCTTGGGTCACTAACTGCCTCAAGTTCTCCATTTCCCTTCAAACCATCTAAATTATGAACTATAAATTGGCTGACACTTAAACTGGCTGGACCTTGTAGTATATGTCCCTTCTTTTGAAGGTCTTTCCTGATTGTTTCCGGCACTTCAAAATGGTCGCCAATCACATTTGTTGAGTTCTCATACCTCACAACATTGGGTATCAGCTACATCAACACATAAAGAAAACAATATCAGATAAATCCTGAAAACCAAACCCAGATTGTAAATGGCAAGAGTTTTATGCAAAACAAAAAAAAAAACCTGATGGTAGACCCTTGGTGCCATGACAGCCGAGAGTGGATCCATCCCAAGAGCAAAATGGTTCAACAAAACCTGTGTAGTCCCAGCAATGATATTAGCTCCTCCACTTGCACCCACCACCGCTTTCAGCTTCTCATCCTGAAGAATCACATGTGTGAAAAACCCATCATTTTTTTAGATGTTAGATTATGTTTTGAAGCAGCAAACCTTCAAAATGATTGTGGGTGTCATAGAAGATAAGGGCCTTTTGCCAGGGCGGACGAAGTTGGATGGTGCCGGCGGCGGGGTATCTTTTGAGCTATTGTTACTTGGCATGGAGAAGTCATCCATTTCATTATTGAGGACTATACCAGTACTTGGTGACAGTATTTTTGAACCAAAGAATGCATTCACTGTATTAGTTATTGCTACAGCGTTTCTGTTGGTATCCACTATGGATACATGACTGGTGCCATGATCATCGATCTGGTTCCACCTGCCAGGATGCAAAATTTTTAACATCAAGTTAATTGAGATGGAGAAAAGCAAGCATGTTTATTTAAAGGTTATTTGGTAACTGTGGTTTTACCTTCCACCATAGTACTTGGGACCAAAAGTCATGTTGTCATGAATGGTTTTCTTTAACTCTTGTGCAAACTTGGGAGAGAGCATATCGGCTACAACTTGGGAAACATTTACAAAATCAGGATCACCTAAATTCATCCTTACTGCAAATGCATGTTTCAATGCTTCTATTAGTCTATGGGTTCCAAGTGATCCTGTAAGGCCGGTTGGGATTGCATATTGGGCAAGAATGTTCAATATCTGTTACAATAAGATTACCAAAAAAAAAAAAAAAACCCCAAGCTATCAAACTCTGACAATATCTTACAAAATTGATGTTAATTGTGACAGAAAGCATGAACCAGAGTATACTTACTAGTGTCATCGAAACTCCCCCCGAGGAAGGCGGTGGCATGCTAAGAATTTTAAGGCCTAGTACGTTAGCTCTGATGGGTTCCCTCATTTTAACTTCGTACTTCTTCAAGTCAGTTAATTTGAGTATCCCCCCAGCTTTTTGAACATCTCTTACTAAATTAAACCCGATGGATCCATTATAGAAAGCTTGTACCCCATATACTGAAATCTTTCGAAAAGTTCTTGCTAGCTTCTCGTTATAACAAATGTCACCAACTTTCAAAAGCTCCCCATTTGATGTGAAGACTTCTCGAAGCCCCTTATCTGCCATGATTGCTGATTTCGAACTTTCCATCTGCATTTGGAGATATGGAGAAACTTTGAACCCTTTTCGAGCAAGACTCTCAGCTGGTTTCACCAGTCTTTTCCATGGAAGTTTTCCATGTTGCTTCCAAGCTTTGTGAAGGCCTGCAAGTTGCCCTGGCACTCCGATAGAGAGACCACCATTGGCTTTTAGATTAGCATTGCCTGCATACATGTTCTGGATATGGAGAAAATTGGAGTAATTAATGAAGAAAAAACAAACAAATAAACAGATGGATATTCAACATATGGAAATGTCAATCAATTTGTTGTTCACCTGAGAGGCTTTCATTGGAGCTGTTTCTCTCATGTCAAATACTTGTGCTTTCCCATTAGCTTCTCTAATTAACATGAAGGCTCCTCCACCTATGCCACTTGATCCCGGGCTTACAACCCCCAAGCAAAGGGAAGCAGCCACCGCTGCATCGACGGCATGGCCTCCGTTCCGTAGAATATTCATCCCAATCGTCGAACATCGGCCATCATCGGCAGCAACTACGCCTCGACGTGCAACGATTTGCTCACGTCTCTGTTTGGTGGAAGCAATTGCACCATCCACCTCTGTTGAAGCAGCAGAGGAGATCAGGAAGAAGAGAAGTGAAATGGTGATCCACAACATTACTGCAATATTGGGTAAATCATGAACTGCTTGAGTTCCCAATCAAATAACAACACCAGAAATAACCATGAATCATACAAATTCCCAGCCCTTCTCCCTCTCTCAAAGATTAATATTTTAAACACGAACACCTACACTAAGTAGCCTCGTACTTACATATTTAAATAGTAGAAACAACGACATTTATTTCCTCTCCATATATGTATTTTATATATGATTCTCTTTTCAAACTTTTCCTTCTTTAGCACTCGCCACTCCACATTTGGCAATTGAAATGCATGCATCATATTCATCTGATTAAATAAAATAAAGAGAAACAGAAATGGGCTTTAAATTTGATTCTCTTCTTCTTGTTCTACTGAAAAATAAATGCATCATAGGAAAATACGCATGATCAGGCATTTTCACCAATGGAGGATAGGGGAGGGGGATTTAACAATCATGTTTCAGCCTTATTTGATCTGGGAATATATGTATATATAAACACCCTATAATAACCTTGCCATCATACTGAGAAAGATAAAAGAAAGCTACTGAAGCATGCAAGCATGGCAGTGCCAACATTTCAGTAAAACTATATGAAATGAAAACTACAAGTCAAAGCAAATGCAAGGATATTTCTTACATGACGTAGAAATAGTAGTGGTAGTCTTCATCATCTCTTTCCTTTGTGTTTCTCTTCTCCTTTGAAAAATATTGAGTTTGAATCTAACTCTTATACTACAGATCTGATGGATATCATATTATCATGGATCAATTGGTTTGGCTTAAAATATTATCGAAGGGACAAATGTAATTGATGCCATTTTTATTTCCAATTTAATAAGACAGCAGCACATGGAATAATATGTATTACCTTATTCCTGTCCAAAAATGTCAATGCTGTCTTTTGTTAAATCTTGATACTTGATTTAAAAACCTCTCTAATTTGTTTGGAGTATTGTTTTCATCCATTACCTATCTAGTTTTGGATGTTTTGCCATTTGTCCAGAACATACTATACATTTTCTTCTAGTACTTACTATTTTTTTTAACCACACTTGCACTTATTTACCTAACTAAATTTTAGATTTTAGAAATTGATTTTGTATTTGTTGCAATTATTATAGATTCGTATTATATATGCCTCTCCAACCTTTAAATGGAAAGGCAATGCACTTCAGTAGACTCGAAGTTACGTCTTTTTATACTAACAACAATACTAATACCAATAAAATTAAAACTCAAATGACATCACATGGAACTAAATTAAATCTTATAAAAACATGTTTTGGCTTACTTCACTTAAAATATAGATCTTTAAAATAGTTGTGAAATAAATGTATTTAGCACTAGTTTAAAAAGAAAAAATTAATTTATTCCATATACATTTACCCATAAAGGAAAATCTAACCTAATTTTACTAAAAATCCTAAGTTCCATTTTCTTGATCATGATATTCCATTTTCTCCTCAAGCACCATTCACTTCAAAACCCCCAATTGATACATTGCTCTAAAATCCCATAACTCAAAATGATTTCTAAACCCATAACTTGAAGAGATTGAAAACCCATCATAACTAGAAATAAATCATTAAGTGATCTAACCCTAGACCGTAAGATTAAGAATAGTAAACTTAAAAAAAAAAAAAATTTCATCCATCTCAAACTCAAAAATAAGTAAGGATAAATATTCAATATTTATTGTTATTGTGGGTTGAGAGCTTTAATATGCAACTTCAACGCTTTGTGGAATATATAAGGGAAGAATTTTTTTTGGATTAATATTCGTTTTCTTTTTGTTTTTGTTGAGAAATTTTTATTTGGGCTGTAATACAAGATTTGGTGTAAACTCTCATTCCCTACATTACCTGCTTCCCCCTCTTAGTAAGTCTTGTTAGTATCTATTGAAATACCTTATTCAGTTGAAGGAGTTGACTGTAACGAAGTAGTTTTGGTTTTGTATAGAGAGACAATAAATAAACCCTACACGTACATACATAACAGGTGTTATTTGTGCTAGTCAAACAATGAAAACAATCATCATTTACCTCAACATATGTTGTTTCATTCAATGGTTTTGCTGGAGACTTGTTTAATTTCTTAAGGTGTGCATAGGTAGTCTGTAAGAGGATAATATCCCACAATCCTACAAAGTTTTGAATCAATTCTATGGGAACATGTGAAGAGGGCCTAACTTGTCTTTGGAGGCTTACCTAAACTATAATTCTTGCTAGCATCAATGCTATTGTTGGAGTTGTAGGATCTAGTTCTACCAAAGTTGATACACTTGTTGGTGGAGTTACAGGTACTGATGGAACTGGAGTTGATGATGCTATATGAGATGTAAGAGTTGTTGTTTCTAAGGGAAACAAACAAAATATAGTTAAATGAAAAAAGAACAAAGAAAACATTTGTTTTGGTTGAGAAGCACTTACAGTAGATTTTGAACATTTCCAGAAGTTGTTTTATACTTCAAAGCATTAATGATACCTTATCTTCCTTCCCTCCTAGATGGTTTGGCACCACCACTTTATTCACCCACCTTTAATCTATACATATATATTGAATTGAAGTCCAAAGTATCTTCCTCATTATGGCACACACCCATCATTCATTTTTTTCCTTTTTTTTTTTTTTTTTGCTACATTTTATAAAAGTGGTTAATTTTCAATTTTGGTCCTTCTAATATGCTTTGAGATTTGTCCTTATACTTTAATTTCTAACATAATTTGGTCTCTATGTTGTTATAATGTTACTTAATTAGTTTAATATTTTTATAATGTAATTAACTACTTCAAATAGATAATATCGTTAACTTTTCAATTAAAATGTTATGTGATTATATATACTTTGAAAGTAGATTTATAAATCCAAAAAGCAGAGGGATCAAATTCTTGAAAAAAAAAGTAAGAGAACTAAATTCCAAATATACGAAGTGTAGAAACCTAGAGTCACGATTGTTTGAACCAATCAAGGTATCGGTCTGAAGAGAAGCATCAAAGTAGTTAACATGAAACCAGTATAGACCGGTTGAACCAAGTTAAAAAAACGATTAAACTAGTTTTTATTTTTAAAATATTGTTTAATGATTTATTCAATTGAACCAGTGGCCTAATTAGTTCGACCACCGGTTCAGTTTTAAAAATCTTACTTAGAATATATTTTAATTTTCAAAATTTTACTCTATAATATAAATAAATAATCAACCAAATATAAAATGTGCATAGCTTTAATTATTTCCATGCATTTTAATTATTTCCATGCATTTTATTTTTAATTAGAGATGAAGTGAAGGCATGTTTGTTATCGTCCAAAATCTCTCACTAGGTACAACAACAAAGATATAGCTATACAAGATTTTTTTTTTAAATTATAATAAAGGGTAAAACTTTAATAACAAGCAACTAGCGCAACTCAAATCTATATTATATTTGAGACGATAAACACTCTATATAAAGATTCAATACTTTTTATTACAATAAAAACGCTTTACTTATAAAAGATGTGACATAATGCAACTAAATTTTGTTCCAGCATTTAATGCCTAAACCCCGCGAATCCATCAAGTAAAACATCGTCAAAAGTCTAGTTATTTACTTTTACTTGCATTTTCCACATAAAAACGCCGCTAAACATAAACGTTCATTTAAGCTGCCCTTTTGTTTCAGCGACGTGTTCAAGAGCAATCGCCGCTAAAACCTTCACCGTACCCAACACCATCGTCCTTCCTCCCAAAACACGAACCCCAAATTTAATTTCAAACCCTAACGCAGCGACGGTTCTATATCTCCATCCGCTTGTCTCTCCCCCTTTAACAATTTCATAAGTTGATTTCTTCGACAAGCCAAAATTTTAGCATTTTAAAGTAGTAATGGGTAACGATTGTAGGATTTTAGCATTTTAGCATTTCCTCCCATAAGTTGATTTCTTCCACAAGCCAAAATTTCATAAGAATGGTAGGATTTCTTAAACTGTAATGATCGTAGTTTCGTATACTGTAACTTGGAGAAATGGAGCTTATTATGGTTTCGCATAAGATAAATCTCTAACGTGGTTCAGAGTCGACTGATTAAGCTTTACTGTCTACTTTTCATTGCTTTGCAAAAGATTTTTGAATCATCTGAGCTTGTTTAGTGTTTTGTATGTTCAAACATGCTTAATTTACGGTCATTTTATAATTATAACTGTGGCTTCTATTCTGGGTCTGAAATCTGCATTTTTCACCTTTGCAGTAAGAACAAGTTTTACGTTTTGCTCTGTGATTATCTTTATTATCTGCCAATTATTTGATGAAATGCATTCTTATGTTTAACTTTCTTGCAATTTTCTACACAAAAACATCTGAATTTTCTCTACTGTCCAGCATTTGTATTAACTTTTGGCTTCAATTATACCGAAACTTATAGAATCACTTTTCTCGGGAGCTTGCAATGTCTTGGTTCCATAATTGAAAATAGATCATTTTTTGTGTATGTTTTGCATCTTTCTTACCATCTGACATCTAATCAAGTGGCTTAGATTTCTTAAGCATCTTACTTCCTCCTAGAACCCCATCTTGGACCCATTGGCCAAGTGTTCACTTCATTCCCGATACGTGGGATCGATCCGCAGCATAGCCTGTGATAATTTAGTACGTATGTAGGTGTGTGAGTTGTACTTGAAATAAGAAAAAAAAAAAAACTCTTACTTCCTCCTAAATGGCTTACGTCTAATGCTAATGCTAATGCTAATGCTAATGCTAAAAACAACTCAAATGATATGTCATATACCCTTTATTTTATAGTGGTTTCTTTTCATTCTAGTTTCAAATTTCATATATACTGTGCTTGTCTTCATTGCTTGTGTTGTTACCTACTAGAATCCAACACATATAGTAAGAATTTTTCATTATTTATAGGTGAAAACAAAAGAAAAAAAATTGCCGAGTATTAAATTAAGCAGCTGCACAGTCAGTCAGTTCATATAGTATGCAGGATACTGAAAATGAAGTGTTCACTAAAGTTACTAAAAGAGAAAGGAACAGAGGGATCCGAGGTATTGGAATAGGTCCCCTGCCGTCTTGCTACTTTGAGCGAAATACTTGGTTGTCTATAGAAGAAGTTGATCAAATTGAGAGAAGTGAATTTTATGAAAGCAAACCTGGCCAGAATGCAAGCAGAAAGAGAAGTAGACATGGCCAAAATGAAAGCACATGAAGAAGAAATGAAGAGAAAATATCAGGAAATGCAGTCACAGATTCAGGTTATTTCAAGTTTCATGCAACAGAACTCCAAAAACCCATCATTTCAGGTCCTAATTTTATTCACGTTGTTAATTGTTTAATAGGGTAATTAGGGCGGTGATGACGGTGGTGCAGAAATCGACAGTAAACCAGTTTGCTTCGAACTGTAACGGGAAGATTCTATCTTTTGTATTTTGTTCAAGTGTTGACAAAGACCATCTATGATAAAATTTGAATTCTAAAACTTAGATTTCCTCTCAACTTGTATGTTTCATGGTATTCAAAGCAGAAATTAGTGTTAATTCTTTATTAACAATAAAAATTTAGACATAAGACTATATAACATCATGCTAATTTCTAACATCTTTTCCATTGAAATATAAAATTATGTATACACACAAAAACCAAAAAAGGCTAATCCGGATGGGATAGGGGAATTGAACCCGACGTGAATCGAACACGCAACCTTCTGATCTGGAGTCAGACGCGCTACCATTGCGCCACGGATCCGACGTTGTTACCTACTGTAGCGTATAATATATAATCATTAGTTATGTATATTAAAGCCCCTCCCAATACTTGCCAGATAGATTTTTTTTAATTAAAAGAATATAAAATATATTAATTAAATTTAACTTATATGATGTTCAGATTGAAATATCTAATTAAATTAAATGTTATGAGTTAATCAAATATCAATTTAGTTAGAAAAATAAATTAATAAAAGCAAAGTAATATAATAGTAGTGTTATATAGTTTTTCTTAGTGGAAATTGCCAACCGGTTTGTTGGGAGAATTAAAAAGACATACAACGAGAGGCGAATGCCCCAACCCCTAAAATGGAAAATTGCTATTTAGGTTTTTAATATTTTTTTTAATTTTAAATTAGTAAAGATAAATTACACTTTACCCCTCCTAAAAGTATAAAAATTTAATTTAATCATTTAAAAATTATAAAGATATAGACTATAAAAAATTAAAATTTTATTTCACCCCTAAAAAATTGTTCTGACTTCACCCCTACATATAACTAATGGATGGGTAATAACGACCCATCAGAAAATGTGTTATGGTCAGAACACAATTAACAATATTTCACTCTTAGGGCACATGTTTGGAAATTGTAAACATTATGATATACATTTTTGTACTCTTCAAATTTCATATATGCATAAATTTAATAGTTATTATATTAAAAGAGTAATTGTTATTATATTATTAATAATATCTATTTATATATTTAAATTAAATATTACAAAAAATTTAAATTAATGATTTAAAAGATATTTAAAATTTATATGTCATATATCATTATATTAAATTATTTAGATTAATTATATTTTTTACTTTCCATCATCATGTTTAAAATAGATATTTTAACTTTCAACCATAATTTTTCGATAGTAATACTAAACACTTGATATTAACATATTACACTTCTTTATAACACTTTTTCAAAATGATAAGTATCATTTCCTCTTTTTTTATGATTTAAAGCTTTATTTGTTTTTAACATTGAATATCTTATACTATTTCTATTATTATACTTTTTCATGCAGAGATGAAGTCGAAAATTTTATGTTGTGGGGTTGAGATAAATTTATAAAATATAGGAATGGTGTGTTAGGTTTGAAGAAGTCTTATGTTTGTTGAATAAGTTCCTAATTATTAGGAGCATATCTTAGTTTGTTTTTGTTTTTGAATTAGTCTTTGTTTCAATTTTTTAGTTTCCTGAGTTAGTGGGATATGTTAGCTTCTTTTTAGCTTTTCTGTTTTTGCAAGGCTATTTAAAGCCACTGCTGTTTGCTTTCAAAGTTATGAGAAATATAGATTGCATTGTGTTGCATTCCTCTATTGAGTTCATCATTTTATTTTATATTTGGTATCGGAGCCAAGTTCAAGAAGCCTGATTGAAGAAAAGAATAGAGTTTTCTTTTGAGAGAAACACGAGAGAAGAGTGTGAAGAATGGCAGAAAGCAGTTCCAACAGTGGTGCGTTTGTGCAACCTGCTATTCCCAAGTTTGATGGGTATTATGAACACTGGGCAAAGTTGATAGAGAATTTCCTTCGAGCAAAGGAATTTTAGAGCCTAGTAGAAGATGGAATGGATGAAATTCCAACAGGGAAAGAACCATCTAAAGAAGAGATAAAGCTGTTTGAAAAACAACAATTGAAAGTGAAGTATTATCTCTACCAAGCAATAAGTAGAGAAATCATGGAGACCATTCTCAATGATGATACATCCAAACAGATATAGGATTTAATGAAGCAGAAATTCAAGGGATTAACAAGGGTCAAGAGAGCACAACTACAAGCTCTAAAAACTAACTTTGAAATATTGAGAATGAAGGAAGAAGAAACTGTCAATGCTTATTTCGAAAGAACTCTCTCAATTGCCAAGAAGATGAAAATATGCGGAGAAAATGTCAAAGAAGCTCTACGATCCTTAGTTCTTAAATTAAATTATGTTGTATGCTCAATTGAGGAATCAAACAATGTTGAGACTCTAACGGTAGATGTGTAAGAGTATGCCCAAAGATCAATCATGAGAATAACATACTTGATTTACGATGTTTATTAATATAAGGCATTGTCATTATTATTTCAGTTTCTTTTTTGTGTGTATAAATAAATTGTTTTAATAATAATGTCCTGAGAATGATATTATTATTCTTAAAAGATCCTTAGTCAAGTATTATTGTTGACTAGGACAATAATAATGCATTAAGACTAATATATAGTTGATTGATGATAAAGAGTTGTCATTGATATGGAGTGTCAAAATCAATGCATGAATATGTGTGTTAGAGAACAACATATTGGACTGACCTGCTATGAGTATGTTTCTTAGATTATTATGTAATTGTCACAACATTACTCATAGTGATTAATATGTATATGATCCTCAGACTTGAGATCATCATTATCCCAACATCGTGAGTTGTATTTTGATATAGTCAAATGTATACCGTAACTGGTTGTTCTATAAAGGTTGATGTTGGATATACCACAATCTATGTAGAGGGATATGGTTGATTAATATAGGATAAGTCCCTCCTACATAATGGGAGTAATATCTTAGGCTACTTGATTGAGTGAGACTAGAAATGCATGGCCATGCTCAAATAAATTGATATGAGATGTCATACTTATTTGTGTATCATAGTCTACTCAAGATATCAAAAAAACATGGGATAGACTATGCAAGTGTGACTACTCCATGACTTGTGTCCATTCCAGAGATAAAGGACTTAAGGATTAATGCATGAAAGCTAAATCACAAAAGGTTATGTCGAATCATGACTTCTTATAACTTAGGTAGCAATAATGCATTGCTAGATGCCACTCATTGTATGTAACATTAGAATCGTTCTAGTATTACTGCTAATGTTACAAGAGCCTACAGGGTCACACCCTATAGTTGAAATGAACGGAATAAAACATAGTTGGTATTGTATGTACATATTATATGTACAAGGATGTTGTACACATAATGAGAACATAATTCTATTAATATATGAATTTGGTTCGTATATAAATTTAAATAAATATAGTTTACCAAAATCCTTGTTATAATTAATGTAATTATAATTTTCGGTTAAAACATTATTATATTTATTTTAATTATGATTATTATGAATTAAGATTTGTTATAAATATACCAATCAAAAAGGGGAGTTATATATAGAACAAGTGAAAAACTCTAAATATAGATAAAAATAACACGCGAAACCTTGCTTGTGAGGTCTAGCAGCCATTAAGCAAAAAAATCTCTAAAACAGTTTTGGGGATTTCTTCCGTTTATCGTCAACTGGGTGGATTACGTAGAGGTCGGCATCTGAAAAGTTGCGACTTGGTTCGATAGTGGTTATGAATTCTCGTTGCCGAGGCGTCGCTGTCTACTCAAATTAAAGTTTCGGTAATTTCAAAACCATTATTTTTTTACCCCGATTCGTTCCTCGCACATGGATCCATGGTTTGGATCGCCGAAATTTTATTTTTCCCGCTGCGCCTTGGGGGTACCAAGATGAACTTCAAAGCAGTCTGTTGATTCATGAACAAAGAATGAGAGGCCTAATTGAAGAAGAGCAGGTCTTGAAGGTCACAAATGAAGATCGAAGTGGAAGAGGCATAGGCTGGACTAGAGGTCGAGGAAGAGGCAGAGGCTATGGCAGACAGAGAATAGATAAAGTAACTGTAGAATACTACAAGTGTCACAATTTGGGGCAATATCAGTATGAATGTCCCAATTGGGAAAAGAAAGCTCATTATGCAGAAATTGATGCTGAAGACTAGATGTTGCTGATGGCACAAGTAGATCCGAAACAAAATAAAAGGAAAGGAATATGGTTTCTCTATTTCGAGTGTTCAAATCATATGTCTGGAAACAAAGAATGGTTCACAAGACTTGATGAAAGATTCAAGCATTTGGTAAAACTTGTGAACAACTCTAAACTAATAGTAAAAGGGAAAGAAGACATCAAGTTGGAATTTGGAGGAAAAGTCTAAACAACAAGTGATGTGTATTTTATACCTGATTTATGTAATAATTTGCTTAGTATAGGTTAATTACAAGATCGATGCATCACTATTCTGATCAAACATGGAGCTTGCAAGCTATACCATCCAACTCGTGGCCTTATAATGGAAAGTACAATGACTGCTAACAGAATGTTTGTGGTAATCACAAATATTCTTATGACATTAGCCTCCTGCTTCAATACATACAATGAGGATTCCGGCGATATTTGGCACAAACGATATGGACATCTGAGTTACAAAGATTTGGCATTATTGCATAACAAGGAGATGGTTCAAGGGCTTCCCAAAATCAGAACACCAGCAAATAAAAGCACTAGCTGCATGGCAAGGAAACAACATAAAGAAGCTATTCCAAAGAAGAGTAAATAAAGAGCAGCAAAGCAACTGCAGCTCATCTACTCTGATATTTGTGGCCCCATTTCACCTGCATCATATAGCAAAAAGAGGTACATGTTAACTTTCATAGATGATTTTAGTCGGAAGCTGTGGATTTTTTTTCTGAATGAGAAGAGTGAGGCATTTACAACTTTCAAAAATTTCAAAATAATGATGAAGAAAGAGTCTGGATTATCATTGTGCAACTTAAGAACAGACAAAGGAGGAGAATTCAACTTTGAGGAATTCTCAAATTTTTGCAAGGCATGAGGCATCAAAAGTCAACTTACAACAGCTTATACTCCTCAGTAAAATGGAGTTGCTGAGTGTAAAATCCGTACCATTCTCAACATGGTGAGATGCATGCTTGAAGAAAAAAGATGCCCAAAATGTTCTGGCCAAATGCTATAAAGTGGACGTGCCATGTGTTAAACAGAAGTCCCACTGCCTGCTTGAAGAATAAAACCCCTGAAGAATGCTGGAGTAACCTCATACCCAATGTTGAATACTTTAGGGTGTTTGGATGCATTAGAAATGTTCATGTACCTGAGGAAAAAAAATAAAAGCTAGATGTAAGAAGCCAAAAGCAAGTTCTGATTGGTTACAGCCAAGAATTCAAAGGTTACAAAATGATTGATCCATTGATAAAGAAAATCACCATCAGCAGAAACGTGGTTTTTGAAGAAAATGAAGATTGAGATTGGAGCAATACAAAAGAAAAAAACCATAAATGATGTATTAGATTGGGGAGAAGCCTACGAAGAAGCATACAATCAAAATTATGAAGATGAATCAGATTTAAATAATGAAGATTCAACTGATGAGAACTCCACCTCAAGTAACGCAGTAGATCTATCTAATGATGAAGTAGCAGCTCCTCAAACTCGAGAAAGAAGGGCTCCGCTTATCTAGATGATCACACGAGTGGAGAAGGTCTCTCAGAAAATGAGGTACAAAACTTTGTGTTATTTTTATCTACTGATGATCCTTTATCCTATAAACAAGCAGTAAAATCAAAAGATTAGAGGAAGGTGATGGATCTCAAAATTGAAGCAATAGAGAAGAATAATACATGGAAGCTGGTAAAAGCTCCCTTCGGTGTGAAAGTGATTGGAGTTAAGTAGGTCTATCGAAAAAAAATTAAACGAAAATAGAGAAATTGATAAGTGCAAGGCGAGACTGGTGGCCAAGGGATATGCTCAGGAGAAGGGGATAGACTTGAATATGGTGTTCGCTCCTATAGCAAGATGGGATACTATTCGAATGGTATTAGCTCTTGCAGCAAGAAATGGCTAGAAAGTCTTTCAGCTTGACGTTAAGAGTGCCTTTCTCATGGTGAACTCAGTGAAGATACGTTGTTCAACCATAAGGTTATGGAGTGAAGGGAGAAGAGGACAAAGTGTACAAATTGAAGAAGGCTCTCTACGGCTTAAAACAAGCTCCAAAAGCATGGTTCAGCAGAATTGAAGGATACTTTATCAGAGAAGGTTTCCAAAAGAGCTGTTGTGATCACACTTGTCAAAAAATGTAAGGATAACAAGATTCTGATTGTAAGTCTTTACATTGATGATCTCATTTTTACAAGTTATGATTTGTTAATGATGCAAGGTTTCAAAAACTCAATGAAAAATGAGTTTGAAATGACTGATCTAGGTGAGATGAAGTACTTTCTGGGAATAGAAGTATATCAAGGCACTAATAGGATCTTCATCAACCAAAAGAAATATGCTAATGAAGTTCTTGAAAAATTCAAAATTGGGGCTTGCAATGGAGTCAAGAATCCAATAGTTCTTGGTAGTAAATTGTCAAAGGAGGAAGAATGGGCACAATTCGATGGAACCTTATTCAAGCAAATCGTGGGAAGTTTGATGTACATGACAGTCACAAGACCTGATCTGATGTTCAGTGTATGTTTGATTAGTAGATTTATGTCAAATCCAATGGAAGCACATATGCTGGCAGCTAAAAGAATTCTGAGATATGTTCAAGCTTCCACAGATTTTGGCATTCTTTACAAGAGGAATTGTACACATGAACTGATGGCATACATAGACAGTGATTATGCTGGAGATTTGAGTGATCAAAAGAGTACTTCAGGCTATGTCTTTATGCTAAGTGGAGGAGCAGTAGCCTAGGTATCAAAGAAGCAACCTGTTGTTACTCTGTCAATTACAGAAACAGAGTATGTAGCTATCGCCTTATATGCTTGTCAAAGTGTATGGATGCAGCGAATTTGGAAGCAAATTAAAGGTACCCAAAGCAATTCAATCAAATTTCTTCGTGATAACTCCCCTACCATTAAGCTTGCAAAAAATCTAGTCTTTCATGGAAGAAGTAAACGCATTGATGTAAGGTTTCAGTTCCTAAGAAATCTTATATCTGATGAATCAATTAGCAAGGAGTATTGTGGAACTGGTGAGCAAGTAGTTGATATTATGACCAAACCCTTGAAGCTCGATCAATTCGAAAAACTCAAAGAAGCACTTGGTGTTCGAAGTTGCAATAATATAAACTAACATACAGCTGGTATGTTTAGTTTAGGGGAGGGTTTTGTTAGGTTTGAAGAAGACTTATGTTTGTTGAATAAGTTCCTAATTATTAGGAGCATATCTTAGTTTGTTTTTGTTTTTAAATTAGTCTTTATTTCAATTTTTTAGTTTCCTGAGTTAGTGGGATACGTTAGCTTCTTTTTAGCTTTTATATTTTTGTAAGGCTATTTAAAGTCACTACTGTTTGCTTTCAAAGTTATGAGAAATATAAATTGCATTGTGTTCCATTTCTTTGTTAAGTTCATCATTTTATTTTACAGGGTATAAAACTAAAAATTTTATGATAAATTTCTTAAAATTATTTATTAAATTTTAGGAGGATAAAAATATTATTTTACTATAAAATTAAAAATGTTTCAATTGAATTATTATTTTTGGAGGGGATAAAATTGAAAATTTTTTAATTGTCCAGAGAGGGGAGCCAAAACCCGAGCTGCCACTAACTTTGTCCCTATTCTCATGTTTACGTAACACATTATCATTTTGTGTTTTTAAAATTTAATCAACAAGTTTTTAAGTTTTTTACCTACTATTTTTGTTTAATTAATTGTGTTTTAATGTTGTTTTTTATGCTAATTAAAAGTTTCTCTTCTATTTATAATGAATTAATTATATTTTAATTGTTTAAATTATATATTATGTTTTTAACTTTATTTTTGTTGAGGTTACAATTTATTTATATGTACAAATAGTTGTTTCTTAATTCTCTAGAATCTTGTATAGCTTTCAACTATAAGGTGAGTAGCGAATTTAATGTTTTATGAATTTAGATTTTTATAAGTCTCTTATTTTCTTTAGTTACAAAATATCTTACACCATTAGAGGCGGGTAAGTGAAAAAATTGAAATTCTATTGTACAGTTCCTGATTAACATTACTTGTCATGTTCGCTCTTTGTAGCACACGTTGGATGATTATTTTAATTCGGAAGAGAAATAAAATTTTTAAATTTTATATGTTGTAATTTAAAGGATTTTGAATTATAATCTAGATTAAAAAATATTTTATAATTTTTAATAAGTATAGTGCAAAGTTCAAAACATGAGTTTGAAATATTATGTTTTAATTTATTATTTAAATTTTAATTATGTTTGGTTCATGATAAAATTATTCCTAGTGAAAACTCATATTGGATTTCTTAAATTTTCTTATTTTTTTCATTTTTAATTTTTTAATCGAAAACCATTAATTTAGTATTTTTTTTCCTCAATTTATCAAATTTTCGTGCATTTTTTTCTTTTGTTTCTCATGCATTTTTAGGCTCTCCCCAACTTTTTCTTATATTATTTTCATTTCTTCACTTAGTCTTGTAATCTAGTGTAAATTTAAATTTTTTACATATTAAAATAAATAAAAAAGATATAAATTACTTTTTTTTTACATAAAATATTTTTAAAAAACCAGTATAAAAGTTTGTGCTAATAAATTATTAGAACATATCCGTACATTTTCAATGAAATTTTAGTTGTGTTTGGCAAATTTTAAGATAATAACACAAATTAATTTATTCAATTCAGTTCATGTAAAAATTGATTCTAATTAAAATTGTTGATATAATTAATTATAAATTACCTTTCACTAGGTAGATGTGTGATAAATTTTTTTATTCCATATCCTACCCTTATAATTATTTTATTTGAGTAAAAGAATTCATGAAAATTTTTAAAAGAAAGATATATTAAAACAATTTTTTTAAAAAATAATAATTATATTTTGATAAAAAATTATATAGTAAATTTTTGAGCGGGTATTTTTTTTTTTAATAAATGCTTTAGTTTTTATTAAAACTTAAAAGTTTTAAACACCCTCAATCATATTTTTTTTTTTTGTAATTTTAACTCATGACACCAAAAACAAACATATTTTTCATACATAACTAGATTATGGCACACCCACATTATGAGTGGAAAAATATATATATAGAACATATATTTTTGTTAAGGGGAAATCGACTTCTCTTGAAGAAGTCATGTCTTCGAAATGTTGTCCTCTAGGTAGTCAATTCAAACCTCAACAATTGAAGATGTTGTACTCATATTAGGGTTTTGTCCTTGGTTTCTATGAAGTGCTGTGTATGATTCACGGAGGGGGCTCCTCGATTGAGGTATAACATACCAAAGTACCTCCATTATTATTCACACGCCCAATACTAATACCTATCCTGAGTCTTATATCATGAGTTGTGAATCAAAGCCCGTAATTGATGCACAAAGAGTGTCTCATTAAGGCCAATTGATTAAATGAGGCTCATTTGACCCACTTGAACTAACTCAACTCGTGGAACATTTGGAGAAGCCTATCTACTTGAAGCCTTGGTGGCCTAGTAAATCCCTTAAGAATATCAAATTGTAGATTGGCTTAATCTCAATTGACGATATAAAATAAATTGTATCGTTGGATCTAAGAGAGCTCAACTATAAAGAGAAGTTTTCTCTTTCATTTGTAATCATCTCATTACATCTCATAGTATTTTATTATTAAGTTAAAGAATATGTTTGAAAGCATTTACTCAAACATTTAGTGTGCATTGCTTTCTTGTGGTTTTTTTCAATTCTTTTATTACTCTTTCGCTTTTGAGTTTGCTTCCACTTTATTTTAATGCTTTAGAGAAATTCCAAGAAAATTCTCACATTTCGACAGATAAGCTAACTCAGGCAAATTTGAAGCAAAGAAATTACCTAAGACGACTCAGTTTTCCAAACTTAAGCTCTAGCCCCATGACAGTTGGTATCTAAGCTAAGGTTCAAAGGTGTTGGTTGAGATGACAAAAGGAGGAAAAGATCAAATTGAGCCAATAGAGACATGTAGGAGGGCTAGGAAAGCTAGCCGATTAAGAGAGTGCTGTTAGCTTTGAAAAGTCGAGTAGTCAATCTTGAGGAATCCACGAGGGATGTGAGGAGACACTCGAGGTAGTTGAGGGATGCACTGCAAAGTTAGACTTAATAAAAGAGTAACTCAAGGAATTTGTGTTGGAGTCTCTCAGTTCCAATGTAGAAACGATGCGAAGGGTGCTCAATTCCACTACAAATAAACTGACAGTAAGGGACGATGCTTTCGAAGTCATGGTGATGGCTTTGAAAGAGGAAACTAAAGTCGCAACGAAGGCTTTGAGCACAAGAATTGAAGAGCTCGAGGTAACTAAGGGAGGCAACAAATTAAACAGATTGAATGCTAAGTAAGTCCATATGAAATTTACTTAACTTACCTTAACAAAGGGAAGCAACGGAGTAAACATATTGAATGCTTAGTAAGTCCATATGAAAATTTACTTAATTTACATTAACATTACAACAAATTAAACATTTAAATACTTTGGCATTCTATATGGCGTCCTTATAGTATCATATACATAAACAAATACAACCAATAGGTTAGTTCACTTACATATCAAGAACTTATAACACAAAGCATATATATATATATATACAACAAATCCATTTATATCATGTACCATCCAATTCGTATTCAATTTGAAAGCATATGTAATTCAATTCATGTTCAAATCATTTCAACGATTTAGTTTCCATTAGGTTACCATTTTCTCCTAAGAGAACCTTAATAAATCAACTCAGATACACGGGACTATATTCTCAGACAAGCTAATAGTGATTAGGGTTGCTCACACAAGCTGACATTTATAAATTTGCTCACACAAGCTAGCATTGTATTGAGGTTACTAGTTCAAGCAAAACTAACAATACATGTAAAATAAGAATTCGCAACAAATGGTGGATCTAATAAAACTATGTCAATCATTGATCGTTTTCATATTTCACCTTAATGGCATACCATACATATTCTAATCCTTTACTAAATTTACACAAACATTATTACTGTATTCATATCATTTTAATCCCTGTAACAACATATACATTTCATGCCAATCTTATAAACATTCCATTTCCAATTTGATATCTTGTACCTATTCATAAATATCATATTTTTTATACTTTGCAATTTAGTCCAATTGATGCCAAAATCACCCAATTCACATTTATATAAATTAAAGAGCAAAATAACTACAATTAAATTATAACATGAAACAAAATAGTAAGTTCCATATGAACTTACCTGACAAAACAACAAATAAATAAGTCTTTAAGGACTAATAAATAATTTTGCCTTTTCTCCGATTATCTTTAATTTGGTTCAATTCCCTATCTATACAAGAATTTTGTTCAATTTATCAATTCCAAACATTTTATAACATCATATTATATGCATAAATCAGTTCAATTACATTTTTTTAATGTCCTTAAAGTTTTGCATTTTATTTAATTTAGTCTTTAAAACCAAATTTGCCATAACTTTTAATATTGAGCTTTGGTTTCAAAATTGATCTCAATTGCATCCTTTTAGGACCCTCTACTATCTAAAATTACATAAATTTCACATAAAATTTTCAATCTATACACTTTAGTCCTTATATTAAAAAACTAGCAATTAAGCTTTAACAGTTTAACATCAATTTATTTAAGAAATCATCAATAGAAACTTTTATAAACTTTAACAGTTTTACAATTTGGTATCTAGGCTAGCTAAATCAAACTCTCATTACCTCAAAAACATAAAAAAATATAAGAAATGACTTGACTGAACTTACAAATTAAAGGCCAAAAGTTTTGAAAGCTTAAAACCCTATTCTTTCCTTTACAATTGGTGGAGAAAAAGATGATGAACAAATATTTATTTTTTCTTCTAATTTTATTTTTTATACTTAGTTTAACTTTTAATTAATCTTAAATAATTTAATTAAACTTGAGTAAGCTAACATTAAGCCTGATTAACAAAGTTGGTGGATTTTTATTGTCACCCACCACCATTTGGCCATATACAATTGGTCTAATTGCTCATTTGGTCTATTGGTTAATTAAAAATCTATATCGATAAACTTTTAAAATTTAGTCCTTATACCTTAATTAACTACCAACTTGAAAAAATTAAGAGACCAAACTTTAATAAAATTCAATACTAACCTCGTAAATATTAATATATATACAGACTTGGATATCAAAAATGGGGTTCTAAAACTACTATTTCTAACACCACTAAAAATCGGGTTGTTACTAATTCTCTGTTAGTTCCTTTTGTCGATTGCATATTATCGTAGATACTCATCAATGACAATGTATTGTATTGGTGAGTCGTGATGAGAAAAGGTGGAACCAAGGTATTTTCAACAATCCAGTTAGTCGAGGATATTCATTGTGGCAAGAACATTGACTTGGTAGATTGGTGTACTACGAAAACCTCCTTGGAAATGCCAGAGGTACAAAACGAATGTGAATTCTATTGAACTATCAATGGGGCTACCACCTATGGCGGGTGGTTGTACATCAAACTTTATCAAAAATATAATGATACAAACTGGGCAGTTGGATCAAGTAAATGTTATGCGGGAGGTACATTTCAAACACTTTCCTAGTATTTTTCATTTTGACTTACCATTGGCTTAGAAAAGATACAGAGGCCCTTTCAGAGTTCTGAAGCCGATAACCTAAGGGGCATATAAATTGGAGTTGGCGAGAAAACTCAAGGTTAACCTAATGTTCAAGCAGGTACGTCTAAGCCTATTTGTGAGGATCAAGGGGTTCCTGATCGAGGCAAGTCACAATGTGGGCAAGTAAGAGCGATAGGATCTTGCAACTGAGATGTACTAAGGAGAGGGATAGTTCGAGTTAGGTAATGATTGAAGCTAAGACAAATATTTTAAGGGACGGGACTAACCAATAGAGGCTAATTGAGAATCAACCAATGCATCAAGATAGTTAAAAAATGAGTCAAACTAATGTCATTTAGAGGACACGACGAAGGCGTCGCAAGAATGGGGTGGGGAGAATGTCACAGGCCGTAGATCAAAGCCCATGAGTAATGCACAAATAGCATCCTATGGAGGTTAATTGATTAAATGAGGCTAATTTGACTCATTTGAATTGACCCAATTTATGGAATAAATGGAAAATACTATATTAGAATATTAGAATATTTTATTTTATAATATTATAGGATCATGTAAATCCTTTAAAAATCTCAAAATGTAGTTTGACTTAACCTCAATTTGTAACAGCCCGTTTTCAGTAAAATCGGAACAGTAGTTTTGGGACCAAAAATCTAAGTTAGGAAGGAATATTATTTTAATCTTATTTTGTGATTTGCATTATGATAGGAATATCATAAGAAAATTTCGTAAAGAAAATTGATGGAAATGACCAAATTCCATAAAATGTAAAAGTTGGATTCTAATAGCTATAGGTATTAAATAGCTATGGAATTCAAAATTTAATGTCCTTATATAGCAAGTAGACCATTAATAGGGGTTAGTAGATAAGTGTACTTAGTCATCCATGGAAAATTAAATAAAGAAAATGACTAAATTGGAAAGTGAAATAATAAAAGATGATAAATGATTAAATAAAGAAAATATCATCATTTATCATCATCTTTCCCAAGAATTTTTTATGGAAACCCTAGCTAAGAGAAGAACTCAAGCAAGCTTACTTGGCTTAATTGGGTAAGTAATATTATCCCATTTTTAGTAATTTCTATATTTTCAAGATTGTAATAGCTTAATCTAGCTATCTCGGGGTTTAATTTGTAAAGTTATCAAAGTACTAAGGTTTTTCCATGTATGAATATAGTTGAATTATGATGTTTTATGATAAAAAAATGAAAGGTTGTTGATACACAAACAACTTTTGTAAAGTGAATTTTGATGAAATTATGATTTAGGGACTAAATTGAAAAGATGTAAAATTCATGAAAAAATTTAAATTTTATGAAATGCATGGACTTCAAATGTTATATGAAAAAATTGGTTAGGCTTGGAATAAGGATTAAATTGTATGAATTTCATTTTTCGAGCCTAGGGACGAAATCAGAATTATTTAAAAGTATAGGGGCAAAATGGAAATTTTGCCTAAGATGTGAATTGAATTGCATTGAATATGAATTGATGTCAAATTCATTCATATAGATCCGAATAGACCAAATACGGAGTTAGATCGAGGAAAAGAGAAAGTATCAGATTAGTAGATTATAAAACATGAACACTGTCGAGGTAAGTTTGTGTAATTAAATTGTGTATATATATAGGTTTGATTTGAATGTTGTATATGTGAATTGTGAAATTTTTATTTATATGAAATTTATCACATATCTAACAAAGCCCGACAAATATTAAGTCTCATTTGAATAAGTGAAATACGATAGATACAAAGTTTTTGAATTGGTTGTGGTCCTGCATATATTGTGGACACATCATAGCTCTCAAGAGCATCCCGTTTTTAGCTCTCATGAGCACCGATATATGGCCCTCTTGAGCTTCCCGTTATATGATTCTTGCGAGCTTCCCGTTAATAGCTATTCGGAGCATCCCAATTTGGTTGTGACTCTCAATGTGTTGTAGACAAACCATAGCTCTTATGAGCATCTTATTATATGGCTCTTCGTGGGCTTCCCGATTAAAAGCTCTTTGTGAGCTACCCGTTAATGGCCCGCATGAGCTTCCTGATTATGGCTCTTATGAGCTTCTTGATTATGGCTCTTATGAGCTTTCTGTTATACAGCCCGGATAAGCTTACCGTTACATGGCTCACATAAGCTTTCTGTTATATGGCTCGAGAGAGGGCTTCTCATTTATGTGCTCTAATGGGTACCCCTGAATATGAATTGACAGATTACAGATTTGTACACTTTAAGTGTGCTATTAGTGTATCCATCGATATTTCAAATAAATTCAACGGGCAGAGTTCTGATATGGGATAATCTGAATTTGAAATGAATTACTATAGAAATGTATGTTAGATGAATAAAGATGTGGAAAGCATATGTATATGAAGATTGTTACATGATGAGCTTATCCCAGTTTCTTGGTATTCACATGAAGTACATAACTACCATGTTTTTTGAGGTTATATGTGTTTAGGCAAATGGCCAAACTTCTTTGGATGAATTTTGCATGCTTACTTTAAATGTAAATGAATGGTAAGTTATTTTTCTGTTATACGAACTTACTAAGCATAATATGCTTACTCTATTTATTTTCCTTTGCTCTATAGTAATTTGGAAGCTTGTTGGGTTGGAAGCTTGGCGGAGATTTTATCACACTATCCTTCAGCTCATATTGGTATATTTAGTGAATGAATTTTGGTTATAATGGCATGTATATGTTAACTTGGCCAATAATGGCATATAAATGTTTTTGGTTGTAAATAGCCATTGGAATGACTTGATTTGGACATATTTTGATATGTATATGTGTGTATGGCATAATATGTTTGTTGTGTTTAATGTGGTTGAGATAGTATGATTAAAGAAATACGCATTTAGGTTTATATGGTCAATTAGGTAAAATTGGATACTTGGATATATGAGGTATTATGATATGTGTTAAACTTGGTTTTGGCTTGATTTAAATATCTTGTGTGGCTTGTGAATGAATTTAAGTGTTGATGTAGGTGGAAGACAAGTTTGGTTGAGAAATTTGGCTTAGAAATGGCCTTATTTAGTCCACACGGGCAGAGACACGGGCGTGTGTCTCAATTGTGTGTAACACACGACCTAGCACATGGGCGTGTATTTTGGCCGTATATCCCCTGCATCTTAAAAAATCAAAATATAATGCTCAAGTATTTTCACATGGCCTAACACACAGGCGTGTAGGTTGGCCATGTGACCCCTGTACCTACACACGGCCTAGCACACGGGCGTGTGACTTGGCCGTGTGACACAAGTTAGAGAGTTACACCGTTACTAACGCGAGCTGGAACACAACCGTGTGAGCCACATGGTCTGACTACACGAGCGTGTGTACCCTACACCTAGGAAAAAATTTGAAATTTCGTGAAAAATTCCCTAAGTTCCCGGTTTAGTCCTAACTTCTTTCAAATGAATGTTTAGAGCCTCGAAGGCTTATATAAGGGACTTTATGATTAATTTCTGACATGAATGTACAATAATATGAATTGCCTATATTTGATCTATATATTTAGGTAATGCTCAATAACCTTGTTCCGGCGACGTATACAGGTTAGGGGTGTTACACAATTGTTGATGTATTGAAAACTATTTCGTCGGATCTAAGGGAGTTCAACTATAAATATAGTCATTCCTTCTAATTTGTAATCATCCATTAAATCCCATAGTATTACATTGTACTTTATAATATATTTGAGATCATTTACTTAAACACTTGGTGTAGCAGCCCATTTTCGGTAAAAATCGGAACAGTGGTTTTGGGGCCACAAGTTCAATTCCGAAAAGAAAATTTATTTTATTAATTTTTTATAGTTTGTGGTATGATAGAAATGTTATGTGAAAATTTCGTAAAGAAATTTTATCGATTACATGTTTAATTGATGAAAGGACCAAATTGCATGAAATGCAAAAGTTGAGTTCTAGTAGCTATAAGTGTAACAGCCCGAAATTGGGCTTAATTAGAATAGTGATTTTGGAATCACTTCCTAAGGTTTAAGAAGATTATTTTAGTGTTATTTTATGTGTTGTAGTATTTTATAAGAGTACGTGGAAATTTTGGTGAATGAATTTTATCGTTTAGAAGCTCAATCGTGAAAAAAAACTAAATCGCATAGGGGTAAAAGTTGTGTTTTACTTGAAAATTTAGTCAAATAGCTATAGAACTTAATTTGGAGGCTTTTAAAGTGAAAATAGGCCATTTCTAAAGCTATGGTCGGCCAAGAGAAAGGAGAAATAGAAAAGTCAAATGTTAGGTAAGACTTGGGATTAAATTTGATAAAATAATACCTACAATGCCTAGCTCACATCTTTCTTCATTCTAGTCTTCTTCTTTATCGAAAAATATCAGCCATTTTGGGGTTTGAAATCTTAAACTTGCATCCACTTATTCTTTCTTCAAGTAAGTGATTTTAAGGTATTCTCTTGATAATTTTTGTTTTTTTGAGACCCTTGGAGCAAAGGCCTTCCAATGAAGGGACTATTGTTGTAACACCCCTTAACTCTTTCCGATCACCGGAGGGTTACGAGGTACTACAAAAACACCCCTTTAATGCATATTATCAAAAATGTGTTTCAAACTCACTAAGTTATTCAAAATTTCATAAACAGATCATAACTCAAAGAAATCAATTTAAGGATGCTAACTACTAAATAACCAAATTCTTATGCTAGTAATTTATTAAATAGAAATTCTACTTCAGCATATATCATGATTCCATCATCTAATTAGTAGTGATTCATTTAAAAACAAGAGTTGATTCATAAAATCAAAACATAGCCACATTTAAAAACTTCAACACTTAGGCCATAGGCGCATGGCCATTTATGAACAAAAGAGTATTTATAACGTCAACATTTTCAAAATAAAGTCTATACATGCCAAAATAATAAGTTCAAGACTACTAGGACGAGATACCAAAACGTTGCTGACAGATGTGATGACTTGATGGCGGTCCCGAGTTTATGACGGATTAATAGAACCTAAGGAAAAACAATTAAACACACCACATGAGTATTGCAACTCAATAAGTTATAAACATTACGGTAAAACAACTTGTTTAATAAGATGCAATAGCTACTAAAAGCAACCACTCTAGTTACACTTCGAGAAACATTTAGCTTTCTTACTCTTGATAGATAACCACTCTCCTATGGCATTTGTCCACAACCCTCGGATGCTTAATCGGAAAGCTTTTGCTCATCATTTGTTCCAAACTGCACATATAGTGCTCTTCAAAACCGTACCCATGGAGCCATTCATCATCTCCCTCATAATGTCGTTTACATCCGTACCCTGAGTACTATGCCATCAGCACATATTGTGCCATTCATTCCGCACACACGGTGCCATTTAACCGCACTTATAGTGCCAATTTACCGCACGTACAGTGCCATTTAGCCGTACTTATAGTGCCATTTAACCGCACGTATAGTGCCATTTAGCCGCACTTATAGTGCCATTTATTTCCTCTACTATACTAATCAAATTTGAATATATATATATATATATATATATATAATTACAATTCTATCAAGCAAGCAAATATGTATATCTATGTAAATTTCATGAGTAAACCTTTCATGATCAATATGCACCATTTAGGTATAATAACTAAATTCATAATTGCTTATATACTTACTTGGTGATATGAAGGATTTGCTTCTATGGCTACTCGATGACCTTGGTCTTTCCTTTGTCTGACTCTCCCCTTTGATGCTCTTGTGCTTAATTTGATCAAAACATTTCATTTAATTAGATTTCCAATCCATTCCTTACTCAACAAAACATATGCAAATAGTACGCTTAAATTTCATTCCCTAATAGCCATTCGGCATGTTACATATATATATATATATATATACCACTTCATCTTCATTTCAAATTAACCTATTTAGCACATTACGTTTACATAATTTACCTACTTTTCATAGTAGCCATTCGGTCATATAGATTCACATATACACATAAGCATACAAGCCAATTAACCTTTAATATTTATTTCGTACATTTAACTAGCTCAATCTTTCTATTCGGCCATTTCTATTAATACATTTCAAAGTCCACTACATTATAATCAAAGCCGAATATCAAAAGCAAATAAAACTACCTTAAACTAACTTATCAAGTTTCAATTCAATTTCATTGTTTAAGTTCATGTTCGGCAACCTTTCTGACCATTTTAACAATTCACAAATGATCCTTTTATTCTACTCCTTTCGAATTACTAACAATTTAGACCCAGTATAAATTTTAAGCTCATTTGATTACTATAAGTAAACTTTTAACATCTAAACACTCCGAATGTCACCTAACTCAAATATAGCTGAATACATGCTAGCCATAATTCAACAATTCATACATTTGCAATTTATGCTCTTTATTTAACATCCAACTACATCCATTCAAAGCTCGATTCAACAATTTACACAACTAGTAACTAAAAATCACATTCGGCATCTATATCTATCTATATATATATACTTAAGCACACAAGCCAATTCCAATTTATCATTAAAACTATGCAATTACTCAATTAACTATCTCACACTTCAATTTGCACTCTATAACGTCAATCCTCCAAGTTCTCATGTAAAACAACCATGACCGAATGTTTTATACACTTAAATTTTCACAAATTAACACACGGGTTGTAAGCAAAGCTTAATGATCAACCAAACTTCATAAAATCTAAAGCAAATAACACCATTTCTTACCTTAATTTGATCTTCCCTTAGCTAGCCGAATGTTTCTTCTTTTCCTATTTTCTTTCTTTTTTGTTTCGGCCAAGAACATGAACAAATGAACAACCATTTGTTTTACTATTACATGCACTTACTATTCTAATTGAATTACTTCTTTAGCCTTATCATAATCACTACTTATTCCACTAAGCAAAGGCCGAATGTGTCCATGCCAATCTTTCATGGTTCAATTGCATCATGAGCCCTCTCATATCACTAGTCCACTACAATTTGGTATTTATAAAATGGTCTTCAAATTTTATTTTATTTTACTCAAGTAATCAAGCCATAATTTGTCAATTTGATATCAAATTGGAGAAATTAAAATACCAAATTTTTCACACGAAATAAGTTACTCATCAAGGACATAAAAATAATATTTTATTATTATTTTTTTATTTTATTATTATTTTTATTTTATTTAACTCGGTTTAATGGTTACGAAACCACTTTCCCGATTAGGGTCAACTTACGACTGTCACAATTGTGCAAAATGGTGAGAAGTTTAGAGTATCACCATGAATGCATAAATGTTGGTTGCTGAGTTTTTATGAAAGAAAATGAATCATAGTTGTTAAATAAATAACTTTTGTGAAGGAAATTTCATGAAAACACTTTAAGAGGACTTAATTGTAGAAGTGGTAAAATAGAGAATAAGTGTGTGAAATAATAAGAATTTTGGGTTGCCATAACAGTGAAAAGAGTTTGCTTAGGCTTGGTTAATAAGGGAATTCGATAAAAATCGATTTCCGAGCCTAGGGGTAAAATGGTCATTTCGCTAAAATCTAGGGGCAAAATGGTCATTTTGCTACATTGTGAATTTTGGATTACTTAGATTTAATTGGTGATTAAATTATTAAATTTTTATTATTATAGATCAAGATTTACCAAATCCGAACCTAGACTGGGGAAGGCCAATCAAATCAACTAAACCGAATAGTTATCTTTATTTTGTATACCGAGGTAAATTGTAGGTAAATAATACAACATTTCTAACTTTTATGCACGAAATCATTGTATTGGCATAAATTGATAACTTGTATATATGAGATGCTTATGAGAGTATTATTTGTACATGAATTGTTGAACGAATATGTTTAGTTATGAATTGATGAGAGCATGTGTAATAGTGCTCAATTGAATAGTTAGAATAGAATTAGATATTCATGCCATGATATTAGGTAATGTGTGCGCTAGTTTAAGACATGTCTAGAACATGCATCGGTCACATTACAAGAGCCAGTGTAAGACATGTCTGGGACATGCATCGGCTTTGAGACGAGAGCTAGTGTAAGACATGTCTAGGATATGCATCAGCCTCGAGATGTACAAGCTAGTGTAAGAACTGTCGGGGATATGGCGTCAACTTGTTGCGTGTCAGTGTAAGACCTATCTAAGACATGTCATTGACACTGATAGATGAGAGCCAGTGTAAGACCTATTTGGGACACGGCATCGGCCTTGATACATTGAAAGTCAGTGTAAGACCTGTCTGGGACATGGCATCGACTTAATATGTAACCTAGCGTAAGACCATGTCAAGGACATGGCATCAGCTCAAGACCTCACATGGGAGGCTTATTGAATATCTATTCATATTCTAAATAGTTTAACGGGAAAACTCAAAATTGATACTTAGTGTGAGATATTGTGATGATCTTTGTAAGTGGTGCAGGTGCCTAAATGTAATGCTCAAAATGTGAGCTCACTAGCATGTTGTATAATTAATAAAGGACAGAATCGAGTAAGTTATGTCGTAGCTATTCTTTGTAACATGCATGATTTATGATGCAATGAAAGTTTGTCATGACTTGGTAATACTGTTGTTATTTATTTGCCCATAACTTATTAAGCTTATTGCTTACCTCTCTCCTTTCTATTTTTTTATAGTGCCGCTTAAGTAATCCGAGGAACGTCGGAGGCATCGTACACACTATCAACTTAAGTACTCAGTATAGTTATGTTTTGTGTTTTGAGTAATGGCAAGTATAGGTTGTTTGGTTATTTTGTGTAAGATACTTTAGTTAGCCAATTATGTTGGCCATTTATTTTATAAGTTCATTTTGTAAATGGCCATTGGAATTGGCTAGAATTGTGATAGTCATTTTTAATGAAATGAGAATGAGTTCATGGAAATTTATGGATAGTTGCTTAGATTAAGTGTGCATACACATGATGTGAATTGTGGTTGTTGGGGAAAAACATATTTCTGATCATTTGGATGCATATCGATGAGGAGTCATGATATGAAAGTGTTTGGTTGTATTTGGTCTTGTTTCAGGATGGCAAAGAGGCTTGGTAGATAGCCTATTTTTGTCCACACGAGTAGGTACACGGGTGTGTGCCTAAGCCGTGTGTGACATACGGTTCGCCCCACTACGTGTACTTAGACCGTGTGTCCCCTGCACCTTGCATGGATAGAATTAAATGCCAAGTAGTAAACACACGGGCTGAGACACGTCCGTGTATCTCAACCGTGTGGAAGACACGGCCAAGCACACGGGCATGTGCTATGGTCGTGTGATTGCTAACGTTAGAAATATAATACTTAGTTTTTTACACACGGGCTGCGACACCGGCGTGTCTTGGCCGTGTGACAAACACGAGCTAAGCACACGGGCAAGTGCCACGACCATGTGTCTGCTGACGTCAGAAACAGAATGTCAAGGTTTTTACACACGAGCCGCGACACGGGCGTGTCATGGCCGTGTGAAGGACATGGGTTGAGCACATGAGCGTGTGCCAGGCCGTGTGAAAACCCCTGTAGGTTCAATGTTTGAAAATAATTCCACACGGACAAAGGGCACGGGCGTGTCCCTAGATTGCTTAGGCCGTGTGAGGAACATGGGCCATTAGCACGGCCATGTTCTGAGGCCACACGGGCGTGTTGCACTTCCACACGAGCGTGTGCCCTGTTTTTAGTGGAATTTCTTGAAAGTGTTTTTTAAGTGCCCGAAATGGTCACGGATTGTTTCAAAACCATGTTTTAGGCCTCGTAGGCCCATATGAAGGACTGAAGAGGCATATTTGAAAAAAATTTAAATTGAGACGTATTTCGGTGGTTTAAGATTGAATAATTGCATGCGTTTTAGTAAGGTAATGCCTCGTACCCTGTTTCAGTGTCGGATATGGGTAAGGGGTGTTACAATAAGTACCAAATAGCTATAAAATTTAAAACTTGAGGTCCTTATATGGTAAATAGACCATTAAAGTAAGTTAGTAGATATTTTTTATGAATCATCCATGGAAAATTAGAAAAAGAAAAATGATCAAATTTGAAAGTGGAAAAATTAATGGATGATAATAAATTAAATAGAAATATCATCATTTTATATCATCTTCATCCCCAAAAACTCCATGGAAACCCTAGGAAAGAGAAATCAAGCTTTCTTGGCTCAATTGGCTAAGTAATCAAGTCTCGTTTTTAGTAATTTTTATATTTTTTAGATCGGAATAGTGTAATCTATCTATTTTAGGGATTAATTTGAAAAGTTATCAAAGTGTAGAAATTTTTCTATGGATGAATATGCTGAAAATTTGAAATTTATGGTAGAAAATGAAAGGTCGTTGATAGATAAACAACTTTTACAAAGTGAATTTTGATGAAAACATGATTTAGGGACTAAATTGAAAAGATGTAAAATTCATGGAAAATTTCAAATTTTTGTGAAATAATTGAGCTGTAATTTTTACATGTAAAAATCGGTTAGGTTTGGAATAATGATTAATTTGTGAGAATTTCATTTTCCAAGCCCAGGGACGAAATCATCATTAATTAAAAGTTTAGGGGTAAAATGGTAATTTTGCCTAAGATGTAAATTGGACTGAATTGAGTGTAAATAGTATTAAATTGATGTTAAATTTACTCAAATAGATCCGGATAGACCAAATTCGGAGTTAGAATAAGGAAAAGAGGAAAATGTCAAATTAGTAGATTTTACGTACACGGACATTTGTCGAGGTAAGTTTGTGTAACTAAATTGTGTATATATTTATATGCTTGAATTGAATGTTGTGTATGTAAATTGTATAAATGCCATAAATATGTAAAATGATCACATATTTGTTAAAGCCCGATAAATTAAAGTGCTTGAAATAAATGATAATACCCGATAAGTGATAAATGATAAAAATGTTATTTTTACGCTTGAGTTGAATGTGAACATTTAAATTGTATAAATGCATAAATATATGAGATTGATCGCATACCCGGCAATTGCCTGATAAATGTCAAATCTTATTTGAATAAATTAAAAATCGGTGGATATGTGATTTCCTGATATGAATGAGGGCCTGCATTTGTTGCTGACGGGATTTAGCTCGGACGAGTAATCCTATTGACCTTATTACAGATAGGATTTAGCCCGGACAGATAATCCTGATATAAACCCTCTCAAGCATATGATACAGACTGGATTTAGCCCGGACGGGTAATCCAGATCAAGCTCTTTAGAGCATATGTTATAGAAAGGATTTAGCCTGGACTGGTAATCCTGATTAAGCTCATGTGAGCATATGTTGAAGACATGATTTAGCCTGGACTGGTAATCCCGTTGTATGATATATGGCTTGAGTGTGTGATTTCTGATTATGTACCCTATTGGGTACCCCTGAACATGAATTGACGGATTCCTGAATTGTACACTTTGGGTGTACTACCTAAATATCCATAGATATTTTCAATAATTCAATGGGTAAAACCCTAACATGAAAAGAAATGAGTTTTTACATGTATCTACTTGAAGTACATAGAAATGATGTTTTATGAAATATGGAAATATGAAATTATGAACATGAAATTTTTTTTGACGAACTTATTTATCTATGAGGATAGATTTGTACATCTCAAGTGTACTACCTGTGTATCCATCAATATTCCAAATAAATTCAACGGATAAAAATTCAGACATGAGAAGATACGAATTATAAAATGAGTTATTACACGTATCTGCCCGAAATACATGAAAATAATGATACATGATAATTGATACATGGAAATATGAGAAGATGATATTTGTACATGAAATTTATTTAATGAATATGCTCATCCTTGATTATAGATTTGTACACTTTAAGTGTACTACTCGTGTGGCTTTGATATTTTGAATTATATGAGTAAAGTTCTGACATGAAATAATCTGAGCTCGAGATAAATTATGATGAAAACATACTTGTAATATAAAGATATGATTTATACATGTTAAATGAATTCATGATGTAGAAAGCATATGTGCCTGGAAACCTGATTGTTGTTGAGCCCATATATGTTTCTTAGTGTTATTATGGAAAAATATTACTAATAAGGGCAATGAGGATATGTGTAGGGCTTGAAATCAAATGATTGAGTATGCCTTACATGTTTTTATAGAAATAGAATAAATGGTAAGCTAAGTATCATGTTGTACGAACTTACTAAGCATTATATGCTTACTTGATTTTATTCTCCTGTTTTATAGTAAATCAGAAGCTCGTTGAATTGGAAGCATGGCGAAGATCACTCACACTATCCATCAGCTCATTTTGGTACCTACAGTAAATTAGTCATGGTTATAATGGCATGTATAGGTTAATTGGCCATATTAGCTTGTAAATGGTTGATTGTAATCTAACCATTTAAAATGGCTAGTAAATATTTGTTTTGGTAAAATTATAAGATTATATCATGATGAATATCTATATGTTGGCGTGGTTGATTAAATTTTATTAACACGTACGTTCACAAAAGGGTAAGATTATAAGCATGAATGCATGTAAGGATGTACCATATTAGGTGTTAAAATTAACTTGATTATGATGCTTGAATTGATTGGTTGATATTGGTGAGTTTTAGTGCAAGTGAATAGTAAAATTAGGTGAGAAATAAAGCTTGAAGTAGCCTTATTTTGTCCACATGGGTAGACACACATGCGTGTGTCTTGGCTGTGTGTGACACACAGTCTTGAATATGGGCTTGTAGTCTGGGTGTGTGTTCCCTGCATCCTAAAAATTAAGAAACAGAATGCTCTGAATTGAGCACACAGGCAGAGACACGGGTGTGTGTCTCAGCCGTGTGAAGTACACGGTCTAGAACATGGGCATGTATCTTGACTGTGTGAAACCTGCACTTAATTTTCGAAAAATGAATTAACCACACGGCCTAGCACACGGACGTGTGACTTGGTCGTGTGAATTCAATTTCTACATGAGGTACAAGTCAGAGAGTTACACAGGTTCGGGACACAGACGTGTGACTCCTTATATAAGAAAAAATTTTAGAATTTTACGAAAAATTTCCTAAAATCCCGAATTAGTCCTGAATCGATTCTTATGTATGTTTTGGGCCTTCAGGGTCTATTTAAGGGACGTATTGTCAAATTTCGGTAATGAATAGTAATCGACTTGAATTATCTGTAAATGTTCTGTAAATTTTCGTAATGCCTCATAACCCTGTTCCGGCGACGGATACAGGTTAGGGGTGTTACACTAGGTGTATATTGCTTTCTTGCGACTTTTTTAGTTATCTCGTCACTCTTTCGCTTTTAGGTTTGTTTTTGCTTTATTTCAATGCCTTAGAGAATTTCCAGGAGAATTTTCACTTTTTGAGAGTTAGGCAAATTTGAAGTAAATAAATCGTCTAAAGCTGCACGATTTGTTAGACTTAAGTTCTAACCCCGTGACACTTGTAGATACCTATCTCTACCGACAAAAGTACCCCCCTCCGTGAACCATATATGACTCTCTGTGGAGGCTGAGGACAAAACCTTGACACGAATACAATACCTTCAATTATTGAGATCCAAGTCGGTAACCCAGAGAATGTCATTTTAAAGACAAAATTTCTCTCGAAGGAGTGGGTTCTCCCTTCGTAAAACTAAATATAGATATAGATAAAGATCCAATTATTTTATCCAATTGTTTGTCTGTCTGTCATGATTAGAATATTTTGTATTTTCAGAAGAGGCTCGAATCTGCTTCAGGAATTAATCTTGACTCTTGTATTTTGGCTCTGACATTCACTTCTAGATTCCAGATGATAGCTAGTGTGTTCCCATTCTAGTCATCATCAATGAGATGAGCTTTATCTTGTTGAGTTCAATTATCTTTTTGGTTTTTATATATGCATTTGTGTTGTTGTTTACTTATTTGGAGTTGGGTATTTTTTTGAAATAATAAGTAAACCCATTTGATCTAATTACTTCCTTTATGATCATATTGTTTCATAGTATGATTTTGAAAGGCTAAGTGGGTGTTTTGGATAAATTATATTTGAAGGACCACTGATGGGGTTTTGGGGTTAATTTTATTCATTTATTTATCTGCCTTGCTGCTGGGAAAGTGCGAAAAACAGCTTATGTTTGTTCAATGAACAAATTAATTTTTTTAATGAGTATGACACTGATATGCAGGAGTGCCAAAATCATTAAGTTCTAAAAACGATTTGATTAAGTTGTGACTTTACTATTCTGTTATTGGGAACTTGGAAAGCAAGTAAATTATAAACTAAGAACTATAAATGGTATTAGAAACCATTTCTGATAGGTTTTGAAAGTAATGGTTTAGGTGAATTTGTAGCTTCATTACAGCGCACTTGTTTTCATCTAGTAGCATGTGGAACTTGACCATGGTTCCCACAACATTTTATGTTTGTTTTTGTAATTCTTGTTGAGGCCTTTATGTCCTTGATTTGAAGCATCAACTGATTGATTTGTATAGGATGGCTCTTTATCCCAGTAGTCTTATCCATTTATTTTGTTCTAATAGTGTCTTTTTTCTTTTCTAAAAGGTGTGTCTGATGTGCAATAGGAGAAATATATCCAAATAACTAATTGTTGTACCCTTGGTGTCAGTTATATAGGTAAATATTGCATTTTTCTTTTGAAACTTCTGTTGATGTTTGCGTAATTTGTTTGAACATATAATTATATTTGTCATATAGTTATGCTTTTGCATGCCGCATTCCGGAAGCTGACTCCAGTAAAGCAACCTTCTCATGGTAGACGAAAATAGGAGATCACACCGAACCAAACACAAATATGGCCAGCTTCGATTTACAGTTTTGTTTAGCAGCAAGAGATCAACAACTTTTCTTCAGTGAGCTACGAAAACTACCTCTTTATAGCATAACAACTTATTATCCAATGGATGATTTTTTTTTGTAGTTGGTCTTGCTCGGTACATGTAAAATGACAAAAAGAAATTGCATTATTGCAATTAGCTTTCTATCAATCATAGGCTGTTGAGTTTTGCAACATGTAATGGAGTTTTGCTGGTATTAACTTTGTATATTCCCTCATGCACCCTCTTCCTGCTTAAAAGTTGACTAATTCATTCAAAGCTTGCAGTTAAATGGTGCTTGGCATTCATTTCTGTAAACCTTCCTACACGGAGAACTGAAATAGAATTCGAAGAGGTGAATACCAATTCCTAATTTTTGGGAGTCTACAATGCTGAAATTGGAAGTATTGCAAAAATGACACATTTTTTACCTTCATATGAAAAGCTTGGAATTTGGATCAGGTAAAGTAGTTGAATTTCAGCGGGTAAATACATACATTTTTCCAGTGGTCTTAAGACCTCCAATTCATGAAAATGATCAGATATCAAGAAGAAAAAAACAGAGAAAAAATAATAAAACATCAATATCTACATTCTTTCTGATTTTTTGTTCTTGAACGTTTATATTAAATTAGTTGAATTTGAGATTCAAATTTTACAGACATAAATATGAAAAAAAAACCATCTTTAACCTACAAACATATTGGTAATTAAACTATACTAATTTTTCTAAACTTTTTCTGGCTCTTAAACTACTCTTTTATTACTCAATATTTTCTCCACTAAAATAAGTCAGCTAACTTATTCCTTTTTTACTCTTTTATTTTCTCATAACACAATTACAAATAATTTATTTTGAATTTGGTTGTTTTCAATTTATGACGGGTAATATTCTAGCTTAATAATTGAGTATTATTATATATTTAATTTAATTTATTTATTTATAAATAAGTCATTGTAATATATTTAAAAATAATTTAAAATATAAATTTATTAATATATGTAAAAACAGTTTTTCCGGAAAATATTTTCAAGAAATCTGCCAAACAACAGAAAATATTTTACACAGATTCATCCAAACACCAGAAAAATAATTTATTTTTCAGAAATTATTTATCAGGAAATCATTTTCCTAAAATTATTTTCCGGAAAACATCTTACCTGCAAACAAACGGAGCCTAAATATAGATATAGATAAAGATAAAATAAAATAAAATAAAATAAAAATCTATATATATATATATATTGTAAATAAACCAATATAAACGGATAGGACAAGTATGATTTCATTTTATTTGGAAGAGAAGAAACGTAGATAAAGCTACCATCGGGATTCGATACCCATACGGTATAACTACAAGTGAGTTTAGCCATGCACCCTAGTGGCACACTCAACATCAACCGGCAGGCTGACTTCACTAAACTCCAACTCCAGCAAGCCTAACATACACACGCGGCTAGGATTGTTTTTGGGTAAGATTTTTAAAAATACTTAACCAATTAAACGCAAACATAATTAACACGTGAGCATCCATCCAAATGAATTTTTTTGGCCAGACCAACACCCTTTGTGGCCAAGACATCTCCGCGCCATATTCTCCACCAATCACAACTCCAAATTCCTCTATTTCTCTATCCACCTTTTGCCACGTGTTCTCCTTACCTCCACCCCTTTTTCTTCCTTTTTCACTTCATTTTCTGAAAAATCTGTCCGTTTCTCTGCAATCTCTTCACTCTCCCACCACAGGACATTCACAGTCCCAAATATATAACCCCAAAAAATAAAAAATAAAAATAAAAAAGAGAGAAAATAATGACTTTTTTGGGGGGTTAGTTAGGGTTTGATTCAAGTTTTCTGACTGTTGCAGGAAAATTTTAGTTCAGTTGCATTAATGGCGTCATCATCTCTACCATTACAAGAGCTTCACTTTCTCTCCCCGAGAACTACTCCGAAGCACCGGTTTTATCTCTCTAGATGTTCTTCTCTCTCTAGAGTTTCTCTTGCTGGGAACGGCCATTTAAGGAACGGTGTCGTTTTGCGTTCTCGAGTTCGAGCGCTTAAAGAGGAAGGAGTTTCCTATGAGGAAAGGGAGCGAGAATTTATCAAGGAAGTCAACGGTGGGTTTGGATCGAATGGGAATGGTAGTGCTAGTAAGTACGAGTATAAGAATGGATCGGTTGAGGGATATAATAATACCAACGGTGGAGTTGGAGTGGTGGAGAGTGAGAGCAATGGGAACTTGGTCAAGTATGTGAACGGGAATGGGAATGGTGCGGCGGCGGAAGTGATGGCAGCGGAGGTGATGCAGGTGGTAGAAAAGGAAGCAGTAGTTTCGGAGGAGGCGAGGAAAAAAAGGGTAGAAGATATTGGTAAAGAGGAGGCTTGGTTCAAGCGCAGCACTCAAGACCAGGTCGAGGTACATGGTTTTACCTTTTGTGGAGTTGGGACTGATTTAGAAAAAAACTTGGTTTTATTTGTTTTTACTTGCTTTTTTTGTTCTTAAAAGGTTCTGCGAAGCAAAGTAAATCATAGAAAGTAAAACCATATTAATTCAAAGGGAGCCAAAATATAAAAGTAGATTATGAATGTATTCTTTACAAAATGTGATATTTCTAATCCAATATATATATATATATATATATATATATTTAAAAATTTGTATTCAAATACCATTTTTGCTTTCTGATTTTAGGAGCAAAAAACAATTAACAAAATTAGCAACTAAGAATTCTTTTACACAAATGTTGCTTCTAATATTATATAACAAGATATGGGGCTCATGGAATTTGAATATTGTGGTGAAATTTTTGTTTGCTTGTAAGTAAATGTACTACTAGTTCAGACTTTGCAGGATTGCTTTTAAAGTTTTGGTGTAGATCTCCATGATTAATGTAGCAGTATAAACCAATTTTTTTTTCGTTCTTTTGAATGTAGTATCTTATTTCATTATTAGAGAGGAGTATATACAGCTAATAATAACAAAAATTCAGGTTTAAGCTTGTGCTTGGGTGCCTTTTCCTTGATGTACTTTCTCACCCATTTCCGTGATGTTTGTTTGATTGCCTTGCATAATGTAATACATGTTGAGTTGACCGCATTGATTTGTTTTTAGTGTCACAACTATCTCTGTTTTGGTGCGTTTTCTACCTAAGTAGCTTTGGTTGTGTCCCTTCTATTTTGTATTAACTGTAATCTTGTGGCAATAAATCTTTCAGGTTTCTGTTGCTCCTGGGGGGCGTTGGAGTAGATTCAAAACCTACTCAACAATACAGAGAACCTTGGAAATATGGGGATTTGTTCTAACTTTTGCATTTAAGGCATGGTTGAACAATCAGAAATTCTCCTATCAAGGTCAGTTACTGCTAGATATGCCCTTTCTCTTTGCAGTAAGTCTCCATGACAAATACAAAATTTGTTATTGTAAACCGTTCTTTCTTCCATCTGATGGAACAGAATAATAATACTAATAATAAAAATAATAAAATAGTAATTATTTACTTAAAAATTAATTGTCACATTATCAATTGGTTTTGGTTATGTTAGAGGTTAGCTGCTTCGTAGGTTTATAGCTGTTAAAATACAGCACACCTGTATGACTGTCAGCAATTGCGCCGTGTTTTTCATTTTTCCCATCATTTACTTGGAGGAAAAATAGATTATAAAAATTGGTATAGCCCAAATTTGATCCATGACATATGATGAAAAAGGTGATATTTTCAGAAAATGGTATTTTAGAAAGAATGCATCACAAATTATATAAGTTCATTGTTTTACATTTTAGCAACCCTAATTTAAGTTTGGCTAGATAAAGGGATGTTATCTAATAGAATTAACATTCTTGAGATGCAATATAAAGAAGATTGCTAGTTTGCGAAAAGAATTGGTTTTGAATGGTTGACATGATCCACCAATGTTATCAGGATATAAAATGTTCTTTGTGATCCTTGTTATTCTGTATCCTGCCATTATAGACAGTGAGTGTGCTTGTAGCATCCTCTTGCATTTCTGAGCTACCGCCAAATGTTGGAATTAGTGCAAGGGGTGGCTTGTTTGACTTATGTCCTTAGATAAACCCTGTGGTCTTTTATATCATATTGTTATATATCCTTCTTGTTGGCATTATATATCTTGTTTTAAGGTGCATTCATGCAGGAGGAATGACTGAGGAAAAGAAAGTTCTAAGGCGGAAGGCCCTGGCAAAATGGTTAAAAGAAAGCATCTTGAGACTGGGTCCTACTTTCATCAAAATTGGCCAGCAGTTCTCCACAAGGGTCGACATTCTTGCTCAAGAATATGTTGATCAGTTGTCAGAGCTACAGGTTGAAGTTCCTTTTCTTTTAAATTTTAACTTTTAGGTCGGATATTGTTTATTGTGAACATTAGTTCTGCTTGTAGAAGAATTCATTCACGGCAGATTGTGAAATAAACTGTATAATAAATCTGTGCCCCAAAATCATATAATGATTTTCTAGTACATACTACCCCCTCCCTTCTGCAAGAGAGAGTCAGCTAGCAATATGGTTTCTGAATTTAAAATTTTGTAGTATAGAATTTAATTCTATTCACATGCAGGATCAAGTTCCACCTTTTCCATCAGAGACTGCAGTATCTATTGTTGAAGAAGAGCTTGGAGCTCCTGTGGGTGTTATCTTTGATCGGTTTGACTATGAACCCATTGCTGCTGCTAGTCTTGGTAATCTTCTTGACCTCTACATTTTTCTGATTTAATTTCTTTTTCATCACTGAATAAGCATTTCATAAGATGAAGTGGTAAAAGATGGTTTTTTTTTTTTTTTTTTTTTTATCATTACAAATTGGGGAGGGGGATGGATTGCACAAGGCTTGAACCTTGGCCTTTGGTGTCAACTTATAATAAGGCTGCCACCACAACTGTGGCGTTGTTGGTGGTAAAAGATGGATTATGCTGTGGTTAGTATGACCATTGTCAAATCACCAAATTTTATAACATACCCCCCTCCTCTCCAATCCGATTTTGGACAAGACTTTACAAAGATACGTTGCATCTCATGCCAAGTGGTATATTCAGAACAATTTTTGTTTTCTTCATTTAATTTTTCTGTTTTCTTTAATTCACTTATTTTACTTGTAAATAAAATTCGAACTCATACCAATTTGGTGGACTATTTAATAGTTTGATTAAAATAACATGTAAATAAGAAATAGGCAAATATAAATTCAGAGCTAGCTGTGCCCAAAAGAAGTTTACTGATCTAATTTCTTCATATGATAATATATCAAGAACTGTTACTATTCTATTGCTTCATTACCACATTAATGTGGCATCTAATGCCTATTTAATTATTTATATGGCCAACTCTGTAGATTTCTATGAACTTGTTATGAGATGAGAGAGATATAGAATGGTATTATCCATTAACAATAATGGAATTTTGGCATTCACTTTTCTCCCCAGTAGTAATAATTCAATTAAATGAAATAAAAAGAGCCCAAGTTTTCTGATGCTTGCATAAGGATGTGTCTAAATTGAGCATAATAAAAGAATATGATCAATGTAACTGAGCTTCATGATTGGAAAAGACTTGTTTGTTGTATGTTGGACATCTTCTTATCGTTTCGTACTCTCACATAACATATTAAGTGCTTATATAAGGTAAAGCCTCACCAAACCACTCTTTATAACTATTACAAAAATTGGCGTTGACTTTCTTGTCATCACATTAGTTTTCCATGTGGCAGCAAATGAATTCAGCCATGTTGTTTATTTCTCCCCCACTCCCCCTTTAAAATTAGCCCTATCCAGATGATATTTTAATTTCAATGAGTTTGCAAATATTTAGAAGGGTCAACTTAAAAACAGAAGAAACAAATCGTATTCATGATTAAACGATAAAGGAGAAAGAGAACATACACAGGAAAAAGTTGGGTGTCTATACACTGACCGTGAACCATATTATGACACATCATTAATACAGTGAACTGATTTATACACTGTCAGCGTATAATTAAAATAATTTTATCTTTTAACTGGGTACATCATGTGGTTCATTGGAAGGTATAGATCTATACACTGTTATTGTATCAAATATAAAATAGTTTGCTAGTTGATTAAATGGAATTGAAAGATTTGTTTTTTCTTTTGCAGGCCAAGTCCATCGAGCAAAACTGAAGGGCCAAGAAGTAGTTGTCAAAGTACAAAGACCTGGTCTAAAGAGTCTCTTTGATATCGATCTTAAAAACCTGAGGGTTAGTTTACTAATTTTTGAAATTCTATGTACCACTGATAATGTGATCCTCTTATCATGACTCGATCATGCCTATGGTTTATTAGCTTTTGTGACTTCTGGTGTGTTGCCATTTACTTTTTGATTCGCTTGTCAAACATGATTTCTACTTATTACTTTGGTTATGCTATCACTATCATTGGGTACTAATAAACTGCTTATTTTCTATTAAGATAATCTTGAAAGGAACTTTTGGAAAATGAGAATGATTACAGAAGGTTAAAGATTCTGACTCTTCTTTGGTTTGGCTTTCAGGTAATAGCTGAATATCTTCAGAAGATAGACCCAAAGTCAGATGGTGCAAAGCGAGACTGGGTTGCAATTTATGATGAATGTGCAAGTGTGTTGTATCAGGTAGTCCCATTACTGTATCAGAAGCTATCAAGTGCCTTGCTTCTGAATTGCTTTAATACTACATTGTGTGCAATTTGCAATTGCTAATATTTCCCCATAAAGTTTATGCATGAAGATTCTTTATTTTAAGTTTTAAGGACCTTTTTTCTTCTTAAAAGCTGATGCTTGAAAGATCTCAATGTCACAAGACTGGATGAAATTAAACTAATGAACTAGGAAGAGAGTTAAAGGCAAGTGAGGATAAACAAGTAGGGAAATAAATGAAATAAGAAGGAAAACCTTATAAACAGGGAAAATTCAGGATTTTAGGGAGAATTGGAAGAACTTGGGGGGGAAACTGAGAAAGAACCACTAGAGGCAAAATATCTTAGTAATTCATCATCCAAAAATTGCTAGAAGCTAAAATCAGGTGAGTGTAAATTAAACCTTAAACCGTAAGTAGATCTACCTCATTAACCATGTAAGAATTAAGTGCACATTTTAGATTAAATAACCAAAGGATTTATTAGGAATAAGAATGATGAAATGATTGGATTGTATACTCATGCAACACGGTGAGGGAAGGGAACAGTGAAGATTTCTTTACTAGTGAAGGCATAATTGGTGTTTAATGGGATCCTATGTCATGACCAAACCTTCTAGCCTTATGCTAAAGACTCTTTTTAAAGGGAGAACTTGTGGCGGAAGTTTGAAATTAAGGATTTTGTGCTATGGCTCTGAGCTTCCAATAAGGGGAAGATATTGATAAACACAAAAGATAGCATGAATAGTAGTTAGACTTCAAGGGAATGTCCTAAACTAGAGATGGTAATAATAATGTAGGAAGAGCATTAATTAGTCATGCTCACTGTTTAGACTCATGTTTTTGAGAATTTTGAAAGATCTTATGTATATGAAAATGTAAAATATCGGCCAGGGAATGAGAATGCATTTTGGATTGCCATTAAATTCAGTAATTAAAAAGCAACATATAGGCAAATTATATGAGTTTTTTATCATCTTGACCTGCGGGTTAAATGCAAAATCTTACCTAGTGTGAGTTACTTTCTTCTTTCTGCAAATTCTGCAATTATTGTCATTGATATTAACTTATACAATTTGCATATATGCAATTTTTAGGAAATTGATTACACAAAGGAAGCTGCCAATGCAGAATTATTTGCCAGTAATTTCAAAGACACGGATTATGTGAAAGTTCCATCAATATACTGGGAATACACCACACCACAGGCATGAATTTTATGAATTTATAAAAAAGAAATTAGAGTTGGAATGTCTTCTGGATTTACATTCTTAAATATTTAGATTTATCCATGTAATCTGTGTAGGTCTTGACAATGGAGTATGTTCCTGGGATCAAAATAAACAAGATTCAAGCTTTAGATCAGCTGGGAGTTGATCGGAAAAGGTTTTGCTAATTTCCGTAGCGAAAACAGTATTTCATGCATTGCTTTCTTCTCTTACATATTAACAAGTGATTACAATATATGATGTTCATGTATTACCCTTCTTGCTCTTCACAGTTATTACATTTTTATGTGATGCAGGTTGGGTAGATATGCAGTTGAATCTTACTTGGAACAAATTTTGTCTCATGGTTTTTTCCATGCTGACCCAGTGAGTTTCTCTTATCAGTTTTAATTTGTTGGGCTTTTATACAAATGAGCAAGGTATTTGGGTTTATTTGTGGAACTGCTAGGTCAAGGGGTGTCAGTTGAATATTATGTTTGCACTTATAATAGTAGCATATAACATGCCATAGTTTCAAAGGAATGCTTTGCTTTTTGTTTTGTAGTCCTAGTATATTTTTAGAACTAAAATGTGCAGTATTCGATTAGCAGTACCTGCTTTTATTTAATTATTTACTCAGATTACAAACTCCACTTCCTGAGTTCCTCCTGCTTTATTTAACTAGAAACTTAAATTACTGATATTAGAAATTTTGCAAAAATTCAAATGTAATTGGGGTTGATGGATAGATACCTTTTCCTGCTGGGGTTCTCTTTGAGTTCCTTTATCCACCAGCTCACTTAGTCAGCTCTGACCCTTGAAGCACAAACATTGCTCTATACATGTGTAGCAGTTGGCTTTAAAACATAATGTGCAGTCTTGTCAATTGATAATTCCCTGTTTCATTATTTCTTTTCTTAGACATTATTGAACCAATCCTCATTTCCTCCTAGCTTCTTTCTTTATTATACTATAGCAAGAAAAAGATTAGACAACCATATGCTTACTGGAACTACTAACATTTTGAAAGAAATCAAATGTACTTAAGGTTGATATGTTTTTCCTGTGCACTTTTCCATCACATAAGTTCTTCCAGCCACCAGTTTTCATACCCAGCTTAGTTATCTTTTCAAGAGTAGTTATTTCTCAATTTCAAGTTAGTAACGCTCAAAAACTTAGAATTAGCTAATGTAAAAAATGTAGGCTGACCAAGAGAGCCAAGAATCGTGTAAACTGCCTCGTTATTTATGGTTAAGATCATTTAGAAGAAGTTCTGGGAGTTTTAGCAGTTTATGTTTTCATTTCTGTCTTATACTATATTCCAATAATTGGGAGACTTGCTGTAGCCTATTCCTAGGTGTTCTAGGTCTCGAGACCCATAGCTGTAGTAGTTATAAATAAGCCGTAGTCCTCAAGTTCCATGATTTCTCAATGCTATACGGGCCCTCAGGTATTTCTAACAAGAGCTTTCTTGTGTTTTCTTTTTCTTCCATTTCTGCAGCATCCAGGAAATATTGCTGTTGATGATTTTAATGGTGGACGGTTGATCTTCTATGACTTCGGCATGATGGGAAGGTAATTTCCTATTCTAGGGTTAGCTATTTGCAGGAAACATTCTGGATAGAAAGCTTTTCGGGACTGTTGGTAACTTTGCCTGACATATATCTTCTGTTTTTGCTACCTTGCAGTATCAGTTCAAACATCAGAGAAGGCTTGTTGGAAGCATTCTATGGAATCTATGAGAAGGATCCTGATAAGGTAATTATGTCTTTAAGGAACAGCCATGTCATGCATTAGTTTGTGGACTTCCGTTGTTATATTCTGTTACTGATTAAGGTAACCTTAATAGGTCCTTCAAGCAATGATTCAGATGGGCGTTCTTGTGCCTACTGGAGATATGACTGCTGTCAGACGGACGGCACAATTCTTCCTTAATAGGTGGATTACAAGAAAAAATCCTATGGTTTTAACTTTTCACAGCATCCTTAAGTTTCTTTTGTCTAATAGGAGGATCTTGGCTTAAACTTTAAAGTGTGCTTCTGTATGCATGCCTAAAACTGGAAAGAAAAATAGTTCATTTTATCTGTGAAATTAGTAATTGGATATGCTCTTTGCCTCTTGAACAAAGGTTTAGAAGTAAGTTTAAACTATTTTTTTATTTAATTGGGTTAAAAAAGGGCATGGGAGGCAAAAGTGATGTACATTACAGCTGTCTCTTTCATCTAATATTCTGCTGAATGTGAAGTACATAAATGTAATTTTTTCAGTTTTGAAGAGCGACTTGCTGCTCAAAGAAGGGAGAGAGAAATGACTACAACAGAACTTGGATTTAAGAAACCATTGACAAGGGAGGAAAAGATTGCAAAAAAAAAGGAACGTCTGGCTGCAATTGGTAATACATTTGGTGCTATTTTTTTTCTTTTTAGTGTAAAATAAGGTTTTACTAACTCAGCAAAAAGGACATGAGACCTTTCCATAACTTCAGTGGAGAAGACTCACTAAGCATCTAACAGACTATTTGTTTGCAAGTTATTTGACATTTACATGGATACACACACATACTAGCGATCAGAGGAAAAAGATAATGTCAGCTTCTTTATCAGCTGATCAATTTTGAAAAATATCGGTATCATTCGTCTCATGAAAAGATTGCCTTACTTCCAAGGTCTGGCCTTTTTCCTCCTCTTAACAAGAACAATATTTGCATTATGTGGACATTACATGTGGTTGGATATTGAAAGCTCTTCAAAACTTGAGTTGTCTTCCTTTATGTTAGAATCAACTGATCCATCCTAGAAAGACCTCCCTTTTTAAGTTTCAATTGTATTTCTTCCAATCTATTAATTTCCATTTATTTCTTCCTTGAGTTAATAATTCAGCTGTTTACCCTTTTATTTGTTCACTAAAAATAGCGGGTTCCTGCTTCTCATGGATGTTTCATTACCTGAACAGGGGAAGATTTATTAGCCATTGCAGCAGATCAACCCTTTCGATTCCCTGCCACATTCACATTTGTTGTCAGATCATTTTCAGGTAATATATATTAACCTGGTGGCTTCATTTCTATTTGTGCTTTGTTGAACAAGAACCTTAGCACCATGAATTATTTCCTCTGCAGTATTAGACGGCATTGGGAAGGGCCTTGATCCTCGGTTTGACATAACTGAGATTGCAAAACCGTGAGTGTGGTTTAACTCTTTAAGATCTTTGAAGTTTTCACTCATCTTTCAAAGGTTTAGTCATTCATTTTGTCAGTATATCTGATTATCTTGCATTTTATTGCTCCTAGCTATGCACTGGAGTTGTTAAAATTTCGTGAAGCTGGAGTTGAAGTTGTGTTGAAGGCAATCTTCTAATCTTTGAATCTAGTTTTGAGTTGTATTTTTCATGATACAGTTCCATTTTCATGATAATCTGTATAAATATTTCAGGACTTCAGAAAGAGATGGGACAGGCAGTCCCGTGCGTTCTATAACTTATTTAGGCAGGCAGATAGAGTTGAGAAGCTTGCTGAAATCATCCAAAGATTGGTAAGGCTCTAGATTCCTTCTATGATTTTGTTTGAAAGGTTAAAATAGTTTCTATGTTATATCAGTTGTTTCAAATGTTAAATTAATGTTGCAAAATGTTGCATATTGCAGGAGCAAGGTGATCTGAAGCTCAGAGTACGAGCTTTGGAGTCTGAAAGGGCTTTCCAACGTGTTGCTACTGTTCAGAAGACTGTAGGGAGCGTAAGTTAAATTATAAATTTCTTTTTCTTTCTGTCTAATTTCATCATTTGAGATTTGTTTTTAACTATGAAAACATTTTAAATTCCTTCAAACATCATTTTGCACTGTTGAATTATTGGCTTTCTCGCATTTCCAAGTGGATATAGTAAGCTTTTTCTTTTATTTTTTTGGGGGGGGGGGGGGGTGGCGGATTTCACATTAAGTTCTCTTGTATGCATCCTTCCATAGGTTGGCAACTTGTTAATTGGAGATGTAGGCCCAGCATGACCCCCCCCCCCTTTTCCTTCTGTACTTGTATTCCCTTAGTATTATATTCTAATGGTGCATTTGGGAGGACTGGGGAAGTGATGGGCTATGTGACAATGAAGTTCATGGATTGCTGGTACAAGTGAAAATCAGACTTTAAGAAGTTCAGAATGGATGAAGTCTTGTGTATTTCAGATATTACTAGAATTGAAGGGTTTTATGGCTTACTGAATTGTTTCCATTTATAACTTCAAAGGACATTTACGTTCTTGGTAGCTTTTGAACATATTCTCCGATGTGGAAAACATTTGGAATGTTATTCAAAACTAGATATTTACATGGTGATCCTGTTCCTTTTTACCTATAAACAGGCAGTAGCTGCTGGAAGCCTGATCAACCTCGCAACAATTTTGTTCCTCAATTCCATTCGAGTAAGCTCTCTATTTTGTTGGCCAAAAAAGTGCTCTCTATTTTTAATATGAATCTATGCATATCTACACCCCTCAGTTCTTGACTGTCTCTTTAATCATTTGCTCTTATGGTTATCAATTTAGGTGCCAGCTGTTGCTGCATACGTCATCTGTGCATTTTTCAGCTTTCAAGTTCTTATTGGTATTATTAAGGTGAAAAGATTTGACCAGAGAGAAAGGTTGATAACAGGAACTGCTTGAGTAACAGGTAAGCAAATTTTATTTCTTTTACACTTTAAGCATCTTGTTTTAAGTTTCTTCATCTTTATAGATAATATATAGTGTAAATGAGATTCATCAATGTTGTTTTAGACGCTTGAACTACTGATAAGATTAAGGGTATGATTGATAGAGTGGAAAAGTGGGAGGATCAATAGAGAATGGTGAAGAAGTGTAAAGAATATGAATTTTGGGTGCACTTGGTAGGACAGAAAAGTGAGGAAAGATTTATCATTTTCCACAAACAAAAACAAATCCGTTGTTATGAACACATGAAAGGGATAGTCACAGGGCATTTGACGGGGAAGTTGAAGTCAATTGTCTTCCCTTCTCCAAATTGGCAACAAAAGACGAAAGAAAACTAGGTTGATTTGAGTGAAGTGTTTACATTTACTAGATTCTTTATATTTTTCAAGATCTATTTTCTCATCTCAACTTACAAAGGGTATGTCTTAATCAAATGCCTACTGGCATACATTTTATTTTCTTTCCTCTCATTTTTTCAGTCATACCTAGCAATGGGTATGAAGAAAATTATATATATACTCTTTTGTACCTTTCCTACCAAGCATACTAATGGAAAGGAAAACACAATTTCTATCTTCCACTTTTCTCATCTTTCGAGTTTTCTTACCACTCAACCAAGCAGTTACTAAGTATATCATCATACTATTAGACGTAAATAACAAGTCAGACTCCTACGCACCTCTTTGATGCATCCTTTTCTTTTTGTTATGAAAAAAGAAATATAAACATATCAATGTAGATTAATGCCTGCTTTCATGTCATTCTCGTGTTACTCTTCTAGTAAGTTATATCACAGGAGCCGGGAATACATAATGGAGGTTTAACCTTGTCTTTGCAGATTTGAAGATTCAACTCGGAGGAAACTTTGATGATAAATCAATCTCCACCCACAGAAACAAAGTGAGAGGCATAGATACACTACATTTTTTGTTTGTTAATTCAACATAAATGAAAGCCTTCAACTTGGTAAATTTTTAGCCAAATGGATGTTTAACAGCTAAGCACTTGGGATGGCCTTACTTAAAAGCTCTCAAAGATCTTGATGATGTTCTAGCCAAAGCTTAGTTGCGGCAATTCCTGTAGCAACTTCATATTTTCAATTCTCGAGTTAGTAGTTTTTTCCCCCTTTTTATCATCGGCTGGCCTGATTTTCATGTAGTAAGTCTTTTAGCCATAGCATAGATTAACTTCTGCAGAAATTCAATGTTAAGTGTTAGCATAATGTATACCCGTCAATTTACTAAGGGGCATGTCTATAAGCTGTGTATAATATTTCAACATACGAGAAAATGTTGTGTAATTTGTAAGTTATACACCATTCACAGATTACAAATTCAATTATGGTTTCTAGCTTAACAGCTTGCTATACATATATATTTTTTACCTGACAGATTACACACTTTTGAACTTTCTTTTGTTTAAACATGTCCGTTTTATGGTACATGAAGACTAATCTTTTTGGAGTTTGTAATTGTCCCTTTTAAAAATATCATCTACAAGGTTTAAACTTAAGTTTTATTTGTTTTACCATTACATCCAGCATTTATTCATAATTATATTTGGAATCCAGTTTGGAATGAACAGAAAATGTTGATAAATATGAGATTCAGATCTGATTTGGTGTTGTTTGACCCGAAGATCACTAGAGCCTCTTCTACCAACTATGGTTTTTGAGAACAAAAGTGATAAGAAATGGAGGTGAAGTGGTCCTGGAGTTATAAGTTGGCAATTACATCCACTTTGTTGTTACTTGACAAATGATGATGCCACAATGAGAAAAGACAAGGGAAAAAGGGTTAAGGAAAGCTTGGATTGAATACTGTAGAAAGACCAACTTCCAACAATTGAAAAGGTTATTATTATATTATTATTATTGTTTCCTAAATTCTTTATTCATTAGCTGTCAGTCACTTGATGTATCCTTTTATAATCATTCAAGATGATAAAGCAGATGGGGGTGGGCGGTGTTATGCCCCACTTCCCCCTTATATCATCATCTTTCTATTTGACCTAATTTCCAATTGCTATACACTTAAACAGTGATTGTACTTGACATTGTGGTTGGGGGCCAGATCTGTACATTCACATACCCCCAAATATAAATCTTTAGCTCTATTCTTTGTACGGAAGGGGAAAGGGGAAATGTCAACATGCAAAACTCTTTTTTCGTCTCTGACGGCATCAGCTGTTCTACCTTACAAAAACACAGTTTGGTCAAATTCTGCTATTAGTCCTTGGACTTGTGTGAGTTGTGGATTTAATCTTATACTTTAATTTGATTAGTTTTAGTCTCTTCACTTTTCAATTTGGTCAATTTTAGTCCTTTTATTTTTTTTATTTTGAAATTTTAGTCTTGAAACGAACTGTAGTAGCTAAATTCGTTAGGTCGAATTCTACTATTGGTATTATAAGTTGTGGATTTAGTTCCTATTGTTCAATTTGATCATTTTTAGTGCCTATGTTTTTCGGATTTTGAAATTGCAATCATTATCCAAACAATAGTTATTAAATCCATTAACTAAAATAGTTTGGTTTTTTTTGTGAGTGTTATATGAAAATAACAAGCTGATATAGCGTTACACAGATGATAATATGCTTACCACATAAAATATTAAAAATAACATAATTTAACTTAATGAACTTAATAGTTATGGCCAAAACTAAAAAGTCAAATTATAGAAAAATATAAAGACAAGTAATGACCAAATTAAAGTATAAGAATTAAATTCACAACATATGTTGTACAAGTTACCTCTGAGGATACCCTTGCCGGTTGACTACCTTCGTCGATCACGATCAAATACACTATATACCTCCTCTATCAATACTAATCACTCCAAAGGAACGCTCAAGCCGCCATTGATAGTCATTATCCATCTTCTGTACACCTTATAACATCATATCGCTACCCCATAACATCACGTAACAACCCTCATTGAAGGGCAATGAGAATTAACTACCTAATTAAAAACCCTAAACTCTCTTAAACACCCATACTCTATTCTCTTTCCACTTTCTCCTCTCCCCTTTTTTTTTTCAATGGCGGAGATAGGAGATTGATTCACTTAAACAATCATTTTTTTAACATTTAAAATGTAATCATAAAATTAAATTATTTAATCCAATTAATAATTTTAAAATATGTAATTGAGGTATATATTTATTATAATATGTTATTAATATGAAAAAGATTATAAAACAAAAATTGATAAATTTAAAATAATACACCAAAACATATTTGGATACATCTACAACCCAAGGTAAAAGTCGAAACAAAAATTGGATCATTTAACCTCAAATAACTCATACAACGTGGTTGCCAGAATCATATTCTGTAACTTAGCCATGTATAATACTATATGTTCTTTTTAAGGCAATCAATTATTAGAAAGAGAGTAGTTTCTGTTGTGTAATCTAAGCAGTTAATTAGAAAACAAATATGGGGTTTCCAAAAATAAAATATTTAAATTATTAGAAAATGTGAATGGACAAGATGGGTTCCCACATAATTGAGCTTAGGTTAAAAGCTAAACCTTCATTAAATTGATTAGTTAGAATCCAAGAAAACTAAACAAAGTGTTAATCAAGGGGGAGAGAGAGAGAGAGAGAGAGTTGGTGATGTAATCCTCTCCTCAGCTGCCCCACCCTTTCCTTGCTTGCAATCAACATTATATTCTCCTTACACCTCTCACATACATACATGGAAAGTGAAGAGAGGATATGTAATGCAAAAGTTTGAAAGTAATGGGGGAAATGAAGGGGGGTTCACAGCAGGCAGGAGCAACTTTTGTATGGTTTTCCACTTCGCCATTCACAACAGAGATGATACAAAGGAGAAAACAAGGACATATGATGAGCCATTGGATTTGGGAGATTGGAATATTGCTACTTTTTTTTTTTCCAATAACTTTGGACTAAGCTTAGACTTTCGCAGTGGCCTTACTTTCTTCTTCCTTTTTCACATACATGAATAAAAAGTTGTACTTTTTTTTTTATGTTCATGATCCTTTAAAGGAGGACAAACAAAGCCACTATTGAGTGTAACCAAAGACACTATAATCCCCAAAATAAAGTTTACATAATTAGTTCAAACAAAATGTCTCAAAATATATAATTGTTGTATATTATATATATAATAATCAAATTACCATATGTGCTATATTAGTCTAAAAAAATAGTTGATAATTCGATTACTAATAAAAATAACAACAAAAATAAATATCATATAGAGTTTTATCTAATTGCTCAAGTGCATATTTATTGGATTATCATCTCTTTAATATTTAACATATGCTCTTCATCATCATTTGTTAGTCCTTAACTGAGTTCATCCTCATCTAAATTTGAATCTGCATTATTAATATTATCAAAATCTCATTCTTCCATGTACTCTTCAAAATATGCAACATTTGTTTTTTTTTATGCAATACTAAGGTGATGTTGTTAATATAGAAAATATTTCTCAACCACATTTTCAAGCCTTTGAATGTCTCAAATTAAAGAAATCGCGAGCTATCTATAATGTTTTTGTCTGACATCATTCTCTCAAATGATATCATCTCCCATGATATAGTGTAAGAAAATCTTTTCTATTTGCATAATTAGCATCGACCTTACAATATTTGAGTTTACAATCCAAATAATTTATAGCTTTAATTATAAAAATTTATATAAACTTAATTTGAAAAAAAAATTATGTTAGGTTATATCACTTTTTATAGTATGTAAATTAAGTAAAAAATAATATAAAATTTAAAATATATAACCTTTATTAAAAGATTTTATAAATTGTCCAAAACTTTCATAACACTTCTCATAAATAATATAATTTTTTTAGAAAGCTATTTTTTTTATAAACAAGTTAAGATAAGAAAAACAAAACTATAACATTTTTATGAAAAAGTATATTATTTTTATAATATATAACAAACACATAAAAAAATTATGTCCATATATTTATGCTATAACTTTTTACAAATAAACATATTATAATTTTTTACAAATAAATATATGGACATAAAAAAATTATGTCCATATATTTTTGCTATAATTTTTTACAAATAAACATATTATAACATTTTTTTAAACGATACATTATAACACTTTTATGACATGTAAATTATTTTATAATAAATTTTTTGACCATTTGAATTTTTTTTTAGAATTTAAATAATATACTTTTTTGTTATAACGTTATAAAACATATAAATTATTTTTATAATATAATTATCTCAAATGTTCATACCCATTTATACTTATAATATAATTTTATAATTTATATAAAAATATTTTTTTAAAATTAGATGTAAGTGTAATATCAATTCAATCATAATATAAACTTTAATATAAACTTAAATGCTTACATTAAATATAGTTTGTAATAGTTATGAATTCATATTACGTTAAGCTTTAAAATTGACTATTTTACTAATAAAGGCCCATTTTCTATTTTATTTATGGAAATGAGCCACTTTATTTGTTCTTTACTGGAATGGGCTGAAAACACTAAAACGCATCCACGTAGGAGCGTTTTAAGGGAAAATTTCAGTAAAATGTGTCCCTGAAGGAGCAATTTTGCCATGTCAGCAAAAAACACGTTAACATGGACACGCTTTGCTGACATGGCAAAACGCTCCCTCAAGGATGCGTTTTAGCCCGTGTTTTTCTAGGGTTAGAGCTATTTGCATGTTTAGTGCCTAAGGTTTATGGGTTTAGGGTTTTAGGGTTAGTGTTTTGTTAAAATAATTTAGGATTTTATTTGTTTAAGGTTTAGGAATTTAAAAAAATAAATTAGGGTTTATAATTATTAAAAATTAATTAAATTAGGTTTTAGGGTTTTAAGTAAATTAATTAGATTAGGATTTAAGGTTTTTAAAAAAATTAATTAAATTAGGGTTTAGATTTTTAAAAAAATAATTGTGCATTTAGCTTTTAGGGTTTTTGTAAAAGGGTGTAGGGTTGAGTCTTGAAAAAATTATATTGACAAAAAGGATTTTGTTTTTTTTTTCTACAGTAGTTTCTGAAAAATTAATTTTGAGAAGACGGTTCTAAAAAAATAGTGTCAAAAACGCTTCAAGCAGGATGCATTGTCAGCAAAAGTACTGAAAAAAGCTCCCATGTGGACACTCTTTTTCTACAATAGTTCCTGAAAAAATAATTTTGAGAAGACGGTTCTAAAAAAATAGTGTAAAAAAATAGTGTAAAAGACGCTCTTTTTCTATAGTAGTTCCTGGTTGGTCTTAGGCTATAAATGAGCCAAATTTCATTCTTATGTTGTATAAGTTACGGCAAGGAAAATTAGAGAGGCTAAGTAGAATAGAAATTGAAGATGAGTGAACGTATTAGTGTTGTTATTTACTATGATGGTGAGGTCCGTGACACTGAGAACGATGTTGTTTTTTATCGGAGAACACAGCTGACTGGTTTTTAGCCAAAATATAGATTTGACAGAACTTCATAAATGAATTAGGCGTAAAATCTTCGAAACGAAACCAATGAGAGTTTCGTCTATTAAGTATCGATTTTGTGCTTCAATTTATCCCATGACATATGACTCATTTGATATCAAAAGTGATTGTAGCTTGGAGGCGATGGTGTAGACTCATCTCGCTAGTGGATCACCCTATCTTGAGTTATATGTACAATTTTCATCGCCAAATAAAGTATTTGTGACTTCAAGATCTACTACTGTTCGAGAGAAATACATGACCCTTGCCAGACATTCCGTTAGTGGGAGGTCGAACACAGAAGTGCCTGTGTTTGGTGGCAGTATGGAATACACAACTCCTGCACGACACTCAATTAGTGGATGGGACATGCACCTCGGTGGGTCGATATTCGATGCTGGAAATACGTACTAGGGAATGACATCAACTTCTAGTGATTGACAATCCACATCTGATTGGAGACGTTATGAAACGTCCACAAAAAGGGATGATATACTCCCTACGATATCCACGAGCGAGGGGACCTCGTACATTACAAATGATGGTGGGTTGGACGATGAGTCTGATGTGGATCCACCTTGAGAGCCCAGCCCCGATGGTGTAGAAGTTGCATTATTTTTTGAACTGGAGTCTGTTCCAGTTGAACCTGAAGACGAGAAAGGGGGTTTAGATAAAGAAGAAGAAGATCCGCAATTCACTGCATACTCGCCTCTAGCCCACATGCATAATATCGATATATCAGCAAATGATACGTTGGAGTTTCCAGATCTACCACACAGAAGGCGCTACAGTACAAGTTTGTCGTTGGATTCAGGTGAATTAGAAATTGGTAAGGATTTTTCCAGTAAGGATAGTTTTCTAGATGCATTGAAACAATATAGCATCATAAACGGGGTTAACTACCACGTGGTTAAATCTAAATCTGAGAAGTTCGAGGCCAAGTGTGCAGTGCAAGACGGTATATGTTAATGGAAAATCATGGCTTCGGTTAGGAAAAAGACAGGTTTATGGGAGATAAAGAAGTATAAAGGTCCACATACTTGTGTTATCGATACAATATCATTGGGTGTTTAGGGTTTTTAAATAATACTGTTATTATTTAATGTTGCATTATTTAACGTACTTCGTTGACAGGTGTTTCACGAAATCATCCCAAGATGGATTCAGATATGATAGCTAAGTTAATACTACTGATGGTGAAGGTGGATCCTAGGACTTCTATGCTGATCTTAATTGCCAATATTTGTAGCCAATTGAGGTACACACACCTTCTTACCGCAAGGCCTGGATAGCTAAGCAGAAGGCAATGGAAAAGATGCATAGTGGGTGAAACGCTTCATATAATGAGGTGTTGTAATAGCCCGATTTAGACCTTAGTCAGAACAGTGCTTTCGGGACCACAAATCTGAGGTTGAAAAATATTTTAATATTATTTTTGATGTTTATGGTATGTGATAAGGTATGTGTGAAAGTTTCGTGTGGTAATTTTATTGTTTGAATGCTTAATTGTGAAAAAGGACTTAATCGCATAAAATGCAAAAGTGACATTCTAATTGTTAAAGGCACCAAATGGCTATAGTAAGGTAAATGTGGGGTACTTGTATGTCAATTAGACCATTTATATTAGAGGCGGACATGATGGACATGTAGTAGGTAAGTTTTAATGTTATAAAGTAAGGGTAAAATGGTAAACTAGTTAATAATATGAAATTAAATAAAACAAAGTATGAAAATAGGCCATTATTCATTCTTATTGCCGAAAATAACAAAATAAAAAGATATTTTATGAGAAAAATAGGGTTCGGCACTTGTGATTGTCAATTAATGTATGTTTTAGCTTCGATTTTTGATGATTCTTACGTTTTTGAGATCATTGCTTAGCATTTTACAAAGCCCATGCCTCAATTTCTAATTTTTAGAAGATTGTGGGTTATGCCATTGATGATTAAATTATTTTTATGAAATTTGATGTTAGAACATAAAAGATATGTGATAGATTAATATGTTTTGTCTTTGGATTTTTGATAAATTTGAGAAATTTGGGCTAAATTGTGAAAATGATTTTTTAAGGAATTAAAATGTAAAATAAATGAAATATGTGGGCTTATATGAGCTAAAGAAAAATTCGGCTAGGCATGTGTATAAAGAATTTTTATGTATTTTGTGATTTTATGAAATAGGGACTAAAATGTCAAAATGTGAAAATGTGAGGGCTAATTTGTAAAATACCATAAATATATGTTTACGGATTGAATTGAATGACTTGGTGAATAAATGAGCTAAATTTAAATTTATATAGATCAAGAAAGGAGAAATTAGGACTTAGATCGAGGCAAAAACAAAGTGCTCGATTGATCGGCTAATATCGTCATTTTTACGTCCGAGGTAAGTTCATGCATAATACATGTTGTTTAATTAATGTTTATATGTGATGAAATGAATAGAAATGTGATTGTGAAGTTGAGTATGTAAAATGTGGGTCGAATATATATAAGGTACTAAGTGTGTGAAAAAATGAGATAACTACGAGTACCAAAAATGGCACTGAGTATGCGAGATTAAAACAGTGTGGCTGAATAAATGGCACTAAGTGTGTGATACTGAGCTAAATTCGGCTTAATGTAAAGGCACTAAGTGTGTGATATCTTATAGCTTTGGTTAAATGGTTGGCACTGAGTGTACGATATCATTGAACGTTAAAAGATGATTGAACGAATTAGTGCATTGAACATTGAGGTGGTAAATGTAATAGCTAAGTACGAGATGGTACAGGTATGTATGGAACCTATGTGGTTGATGATAATGTGTATGTTATAGATAAACCTATGTGGTTGATGATATTGTGTATGAGATAGATGTAAGTTTATAAGAATGAATGATCATGGTTAAGTGAGTTGAAATGAATAGAAATAAATATGCTTGTGTGTAATCTAAAAGAAATGGTATGAAAGTGAGTAATAGTTATGGATGGATTTGAGTAGTGATATGAATGTAACTATGTGCTAGCTAATATGTCATATTGTATTTAAATGTTGAGTTAAATGTATTATATTGCGAACTTACTAAGCTTTAATCTTACTATGTGAAGTGTTCTCTGTTTTACAGTGTTATAAAGCTAGCTTGGATCCAGGGATCGTCAGCGACTCAATCACACTATCGGACATCTATTTTGGTACTTTTTGAAAATGTATATACTAAAGTATGGCATGTATAAGCTAAGAGTAATGAGATATGTTTTGAGATATGTATATATATGTCTAGCCATGTGGTATGGATTGAAAATGGTTACAAATATGGTTTAGTTTTGATATAATTATGCGATATGTTATAGTTGAGAAATTTTGATATGAATTGTAATGGTTTTGGTTTGTAGGGATGACCCAAAAATGGGTGGCAAAATTGGCTTTTCAAATGGCCTATTTTTGTCTACAGGGGTAGAGACACGGGCGTGTGTCTCAACCGTGTGTGACACACGATCATAGTACACGACCGTGTGTCCCCTGGGGTACCCTTTCAAATTTAGTCAGTATACCCTACAGGTTTGACACGGCCTGGACATACGGGCGTGTTTATTTGCCGTGGGTGGCACACAGGCTGGCACATGGGCGTGTGGTTTGCCATGTGACCCAAGTCAGTAACCTCCCTAAATTTCACACGGCCTGACACATGGGTGTGTCCTCGGCCATGTAGTGCAAGTCAGAATGTATGCCCTGTTTCGCCACAGCCTAGACACACGGGCGTGTCTAATGCCGTGTGAGGCACATGGTCTGACCACACGGGCGTGTGACCTCTGTACCTTTGAAAAATGTTAAGTTTTGGAAAAATTTTATGTAAGTTCGGTTTAGTCCTAACCTTTTTCTAAGACCTTCTTCTAATGTAAGTTTAAGGTCTCGTAGACATTCTAATGGGATAAAATGTTTATGAATGATGATAATTTGATGATGTGTAATAAGTGGTTGTGAAATGTTCTAATTTGTATGGTAATGCCTCTTAACTTTATTTCGGCGACGGCTATGGGTTAGGGTGTTACATTTGGTTAGTATCAGAGCTATGGTTTAGTCGATTCTAGGACTAACGTAGCGCGTGAGAGTCTAGCTATACATGCCATACATTTGAATTGCGATAGTATGATGAATCTTGAAAAATGAAATATGTTTTCGTATAGTAATGGATCCCGAACGAGTAGTAGCTGACGATGTTGAAAGTAATGCACCCGTTCCTATTTAAGGGGCAGTGCCATTTAAAACTAGACTTGTAACTATTAGCCACGAGGAAGAGGCTAAGCAAACCTTCTTCCAGATGATGAACGAGTGGTTCACAGAATTCGTTCAAACGAATTCGACTGCTCAACAACCTTTACCCCCGCAAATTTCTGTTGTGCCACAAGTCACTGATCCGATACGCCTAAATAGACCTCCTGTAGGTAAAATTCAAAAATATGAGGTTGAAGAGTTTAGGACTACTGTTGATGATAATGTTGAGCGAGTTGAATTCTAGCTAGAAAATACGATTAGAGTATTTGATGAATTATTATGTACTCTTGATGAATGTCTTAAATGTGCTATTTCACTTCTGAGAGATACTGCGTATCAGTGGTGGAATACATTAATATCTATGGTTCTAAGGGAACAGGTCACCTGGGAGTTCTTTCAGATGCAATTCAGGAAGAAATATATTAGTCGGAGATTTGTTGATAAAAAACGGAAAGAATTCCTTGAGTTGAAACAGGGTCGTATGACCGTGACAGAGTATGAACGTGAGTTCATGAGGCTGAGTAAATATGCCCAAGAATGTGTTTCAACAGAAGCTATCATGTCTAAACGCTTTGTTGATGGATTGAATGAAGATATTAAACTACTACTCGAAATTTTAGAGCTGACAAAATTTGTGGTAGTGGTTAAAAGAGCCTGTAAGGTCGAAGAGCTTAGTGAAAAAAAAGAAGAAAGTTGATTCAGAGGCTAGAGACGAAAGAAAAAGGTTGATGAGTAAGCCGTATCAATCATCATAAAAAAGAATTAAAGATAGACCTAGTCGTTTAAATGCTTCGGTAGGACATTCAGGTAAAGATCGTGTGAAACAATACACTAGTCCTAAAGCTCAAGTTCCGATGGAGTCAAGGGTTGCCAGTGTCAGAAATAATAAGCTTGAGTGTAGACAGTGTGGAAGACGTCATATTGGTGAATGTTGGGGCAAGTATAACAATAGAGTTTGTTACAAATGTGGCTCGAGAGATCATTTTATTCGAGATTGCTCGGAGTTAACTGAGAAAGATAATGCTCAGAGTATGAGGCCGAGTAACCTAGCAGCTAGGGGCAGACCATCCAGAAACACTGGAAATGTGAGTGGTAGCCAGAGGGGGACTACGGATACAGTTGTGAGATCTGAGGCCAGAGTACCTACCAGAGCCTATGCTATTCGCGCTCACAAAGAAGCGTCATCTCCTGATGTCATTACCGGTACTTTTACTCTTTATGATACTGATGTGATTGCATTGATAGGTCCAGGATCTACTCATTCATATGTGTGTCTGAACTTAGTATCCAGTAAAAATTTGTCTGTAGAGTCTACTGAGTTTGTGATTAAAGTATCGAACCCCCTAGGCAAATGTGTTTTATTTGATAAAGTTTGCAAGAATTGACCTTTAATGATTCGGGGTCATTATTTTATGGCTGATCTGATGTTGTTGCCCTTCGATGAGTTTGATATGATTTTGGGTATGGACTGGTTCACGATGCAGTAGTGAATTGTAGACGAAAAACTATTGAGTTGAGATGCGAGAATAATGAAATTATCAGAAATGAGTCAGATGATCTGAATAGTTTACTAGTTGTGATTTCATCAATGAAAGTTCAGAGACATGTGAAAAAAGGTTGCGAAGCTTATCTTACTTTTGTACTTGATACGAAAATAACCGAAAAGAAGATTGAAACAGTGCCAGTTGTGTGTTAATATCCAAACGTATTCCCTGAGGAATTACCGGGATTACTTTCGATTCGAGAAGTTGAATTTGACATTGAATTGGTACCGGGAACAACTCCTATTGCAATAGCTCCATATAGAATGGCTTTGACTGAGTTGAAAGAGAAGTCTCAATTGCAGGAGTTGACAGATAGAGGGCTCACAAGACCAAGTTTCTCACCTTGGAGTGCTCCTATATTATTCGTGAAAAAGAAAGATGGCACGATGAGAATTTGCATTAACTACAGACAGTTGAACAAAGTGATGATAAAGAACAAGTACCCTCTACCGTGAATTGATGATTTATTTGATCAGTTGAAAGGGGCTATAGTGTTTTCGAAAATAAACTTGAGGTCGGGTTACTACCAGTTACGAGTAAAAGAATCAGATATGGCGAAAATTGATTTTCAAACGAGGTACATGCATTATGAAGTTAGTTATACCTTTTAGACTAACGAATGCCCCTGCAGTTTTTATAGACTTGATGAATCAGATATTCAGGCCATATTTAGATCAATTTTTTATTGTGTTTAATGATGATATTTTGATTTATTCTTGTAATGAGACGGAGCATGCCGAGCACCTGAGAATTTTATGTTATAGACCCTACGTCATAAGAAATTGTATGTTCAGTAAATGTGAGTTTTGGTTGCATGAGGTCAATTTTCTAGGGCATATTGTGTCCGCATTTGGTATACGAGTTGATCTGAGAAGGATTTCAGTGATTTTAGAGTAGAAGCCTCCAAGAAATGTTTCAAAGTCTGTAATTTTTTTGGACTTGCAGGATATTATAGACGGTTTGTGAAAGGCTTCTTGCTGATTACAACTTCGTTAATGAGATTGCTTTAGAAAGATGTAAAGTTTGAGTGGTTCGATAAATGCCAGAAAAGCTTTGACCAATTGAAAGCCCTATTAACTGAAGCTCTGGTGTTGGTTCAGCTTGAATCGGGTAAAGAATTCATAGTTTTTAGTGATGCATCATTAAACGGTCTTGGTTGTGTTTTTATGTAAGAAGGCAAGGTTATAGCCTATGCCTCGAGACAGTTAAAGCCGTACAAAAAGAATTATCCGACGCATGATCTTGAATTAGCTATAATTATATTTGCTTTGAAAATTTGGCGCCACTATCTGTTCGGTGAGAAATGTCACGTGTATTCAGCTCATAAGAGCTTAAAATATTTGATGACTCAAAAAGATTTGAATCTACGATAGAGAAGATGGCTAGAACTGTTAAAAGATTACGAACTTGTTATTGATTATCATCCGAGAAAAGCAAATGTTGTAGTTGATGCTTTGAGTCAGAAATCATTATTTACATTACTTGCAATGAATGCTCATTTAGATTTGTGTGATGATGGTTTGGTTTTAGCAGAATTGAAAGCGAGGCCTTTGTTTATTCAGCAAATTTACGATGCTCAGAAGATTGATAATGAAATAATAACAAAACGAGCTCATTGTGATTCTAATTCTGATTCTGAATTCCGAGTTGATGTTGATGATTGTCTGAGATTTCGAGATAGACTTTGTGTTTCGAGAAATCCAGAGTTAATTTAGATGATTTTGAGTGAAGCACACAGTAGTCAATTATCAGTTCGGGGAGTACGAAAATGTACAATGATATAAAACAATTTTATTGGTGGCCTGGTATGAAACGGGATATCTCAGAGTTTGTTTCGAGATGTTTAGTCTGTCAGCAAGTTAAAACTGAGCATCAGGTACCTTCGGGCTTATTACAGCCGATGATGATTCCTGAGTGGAAATGGGAGAGAATCACAATTGACTTCGTGTCAGGATTACCCCTATCTCCAAGAAAGAAAGATGCAATTTGGGTGATAATTGATAGATTAACGAAATCAACTCATTTTATTCCGGTGAGAATGGATCACTCTCTTGATAAATTAGCTGAATTATACATTTCTGAGATTGTGAGGTTACACGGGATACCTATTTCTATTGTGCCGGATAGACATCCAAGATTTACATCGCGATTTTGGAAGAAATTGCAGGATACACTGGGTACGAGATTACACTTCAGTACTGCTTTTCACCCGCAGATGGATGGTCAATTAGAGCGAATCAGTCAAATACTCGAGGATATGATGAGATGTTGCATTCTTGAGTTTGAAGGTACGTGGGAACAATATTTTTCATTGATTGAATTTGCTTATAATAATAGTTTCAATCGAGCATTAAAATGGCACCGTACGAAGCCCTATATGGTAGAAAGTTTCCGACACCGTTGTATTGGTCCGAGCTCAATAAAAATAAGATACACGGGGTTGATTTGATAAAAGAAACAGAGCATAAAGTGAAACTGATTCATAATAGTCTAAAAGTAGCTTTCGAGCGTCAGAAATCATATGCTGATTTAAAACGAAAAGATATCGAATTTGATATTGGCGACAAAGTATTCTTAAAAGTGTCTCCGTAGAAGAAACTATTCCGATTTGGTGGAAAAGGTACATTGTGTTCGAGGTTCATCGGGCTGTATTAAATTATCAAGCGTGTCTGGCCGGTTGCGTATAGACTATTGTTACGACCTGAGTTAGAAAAGATCCATAATGTATTTCATGTGTCAATGCTCCAATGATACAGATTTGACCCCTCGCACATGATTACTCAGTCAGAGATAGAAATTCAGTCTTATATGACATATGAAGAAGAACTGATTTGTATTTTAGCTCCTGAGATTAAAGAATTGTGAAATAAGAAAATTTCGTTAGTAAAAGTATTATGGCATCGACACAGTACAGAAGAGGCTACATAGGAGCCTAAAGATGCTATGAGACATCAATATCCTAATCTATTCAACGGTAAGATTTTTGGGGACGAAAATCCCTAAAGGGGAAGAGTTGTAACAGATCGGTTTAGACTGATCTCGTGATGTGATGAAGTAATAAAATTGATCGTACCTAGAAACTAACTATTATCACGATAAAAGGCAAGCGCACCTATCGAATAGTAGTATAGTTAGTGGCAAGACTAGAATATCGAATCCAAGGAACTAAAAGTACTAGTAATGACTTTCTTCCTGTTATCTAGCCTACAAATAAAGAAGGTTTTGGTTGTAAACTAATTAACTCTAAACTAAGCTAAGGATGCAACAAAAAGTAAATTGGGGAATAGCTTTGGGAAAACTGAATGATAAAGACAATACCTAAGGAAGAATCCACCTAGACTTCACTTGTTATCTAACTCTGAACTAGACGATTTCTTCATTCGACTTAATTCGTAGAGATCCCTAAATTATGTTAATATCTCTGTCGAGAATAAGAACAACTAATCTTAGGTTGATTAATTGAAATCTCCTTCTAATTAAAACCCCTAGTCTTGTATTAAGTCGATCTATAGATCCCCATATTAGATTTGACTCTAATACGATAGATTTTCGTCGTCCTATGTCTAGGATTGCGATCAACTCTGCTTAATTGTGTTAGATCTACTCTTAAACAGGGACTTTTGCTCCTCTGCCTAAGCACATTCGACTTACATTAATATCCCAGAAATATCAATTCAAGAATTAAAAAAACACAATTAATAACAAATAAAATATTTATTATATAGTTCAGATAACAATAACAATATTCGTCTTAGGTTTCATCCCCCTCAGGTATTTGGGGGTTTAGTTCATGTTTATAAAAAAAACATATCAAAATAAAGAAAATAACAAAACATAAGAAAACCCAAAACTCCTGAAATGATTGAAGGGAGATCCTCTGTCTTGAGGTAGATCTTGGCTTCTGAGATGGATCAATCAACTTTCCTTCGAGTAATTCCCTGCCTTTTACTTTCCATCTTGGCGGGAAGACTGTACACCCTTGTAGTTGCCTCCTAGGGTCTTTATATAGAGTTTGGAATGTCTTTCTTAGCCCCTAAGTAGCCTTTTCTGCGTGAAATTAAACTTCATCACGATAGGAACACGCCCGTGTGAATCGAGCCTAGGCCATGCTCGAGCCTGTTAATGTGGCACAGCCGTGTGGGTTGCCCGTGTGCTAAACTCTAAGCCATGTTGGTTCCTTGCTTTGGCCTATTTTCTCCATTTTCGGCATGTTTATTGTTCTTTTCACTCTTCTATGCTCTCCTAAGTATAAAACATGAAATCAAAGGATTAGGAGCATCAAATTCCACAAATTCAATGATAATTCATCCATAAATGTGCTAAATGTGGGATAGAAATATGTATAATTTACAGTTTATCAAATACCCCCACACTTAAGCCGTTGCTTGTCCTCAAGCAAAATCTCAACTCACAATTAAAAATCATTCTTCTCAACTTATAATCTTTATCAATAATGTTTAAAACTAATCCACAAGTAATCACACATTGAGAATTCAACCGAAAGAAAATTAAAGTCTCAAACAATCTAAGTTGAAAATTTTATCACAGAAACGTAGGTTTTCTCCCCTCTTCTAGGTAATTACCTTGAACTCAAAACCAGCAAGAGTTGACATCCTCACTAAAGTTTCACTCTATCTACTCGAAGTGTTTAGGGTTCAGAAATTAAGCACTCATTAGTCAACATGAAAAGTTACTACTATAAGGTTACAGGAAAATGAAATCTCCACCACTCTGTATTGACATGATACATTGATCAAAATGTCTTTCAAGGGTTGAAAAGTGCCCTGGGTTAGGGGTGTGGTCAGAAGCTGAAAAGGAGGGTTAGAATCGAGATGGAACTGAAAAATCATCTAACTAGAAAAATCTCTATCACTGAAACATATTCCTAGATTAAAGCCTTTCTCTTTTGGATAACATCGTTTAAGAACAGAAGTTAAAAATTACATGGAAATATGTGAAACATTGAATTACAACTGAAATATACATTTTTTTAAGAACAAATCAAATATTTATGAACTTTACAAGCTGAAAAGGAGAACATAGCTAGATAATTATTCAACTCAAATCTCGACAAAAATAGGGATCAAAATAATTGAAGGGATTTCAATAGAAAAATGGGTTATAGGTTAATATTGAGGGTAAGTCAATGAATGGTTTGTTAGGCTCAATGGGGTTCACTAGGGGTTAATTATAAAGGTAGGCTTTTATGAAATAAGTGGGTTAAAACCTAGGTGCCTTTATCATTTCAGTATATCAAATCAATGATGTGGTTTCGACATGTATAATCGAAGCAAGTTTTAAAATAACAGATAAATATTGACTCACTCAAAGTAACAATAAAAGTGAGCATGAAAGGATGTATGCTTAAAAGGCTCAAAAATCTCACCAAAATTATGGCTTTTGATGTCAATCCTGCGAATTTCAAATTTCAAGGTAGCACTTAAAATTGGGGAAAACAACCTAGAAAAATTAAATTCTCAAAAACTTCAACTTATCATGCTTGATTCCCTAATGTCTTAAAGTTTGAATAATCAAAGCATAGATACCTATGTCTTAATTCTCAACATATCAATAAAAATCAAAAATCAATCAGAATTCTTTCTAATTGTTAAGGCCAAGATTCAGGGATTTGAAAACAATGCAAAAAGTTAGTGGAAAAAATTTTTAGGGGTTCGAGGATAATACAAAGAATAAAAGTGAATTCCCCCCACACTTAAGGTGTACATTGCCTTCAATGTACAAAGATAAAGTTAGTGAAAATAGAAGCATAAAATGATAAGATAGGGAGAGAAGTGAAACTCCCTGAATATTGGATGAATTCCTTGAGTTGGAGGTATGAAGATTTGTAGGGAAGGGTGTTGATCCACAATTTATGTGCCAAAAGAATATGATGATTGGTGTCGTGGTGGCTAGAGTCGTGGTCGTGTAGGAACTGGTAGTCGTGGCAATTTTTAGGGAATTTAGATTAGCACAATGTACTCGTTAGAAAATAGCTGATATGAAATGTTAAAAATAAATTAAGCTAAGTTCTTAGAATACTGAAATTCAAATAATGAAAAAGATAAAGTTTAAATAAAATAAAAGGAAGAATAAAAATAAAAAGAAAAATGAAAAGAAAAATAAAGAAAAAGATAAGAGGACTCGAAAGTCCTAGTCTTCAGATGGTTCATGAGGTGGGGGTGGTGGTGTGAGATGGAGATGCTGACAAATCTGATATAAAGTAGTATCAATGTGATCAAGACGCTAAAAATACTGTTGCTGGAATTGTGTGAATTGCTCAGAAGTGACAGAATCTGAAGCTGCCGCATGAACTGGACGACGACTGGGCGGTGGCTCGTCGTAGAATGTAGGGACATCATCAGGAATGTCCTCTGGGTCCTCCTGCTCGGTGGACTGATATAAGCAGTATTGAGGAGGGTCGGTCCTGCGTCGGCGCTCGAACATCCTCATATGAAACATGCTTTGGATACCTTGCGGGGACATCTGGCCGATTAGAGTGTAGGAGGATGTTTGTGTCGTTGTGTTGAGGAGGCCGAAGTAGCGGGCCAGACGAGTCATGTATGGGCCCATCGAGATCACACCCCTACGATGCCGCTCCATCTGGTGCTGAATGGCATAAGTAATAAAGTAAGCGAGGTCGAACACGTACCCGTACGACATGCTCTACAAGAAGTATGCGTCATGGGTGTTAATGACATCGGTGCTATCTCGTCTACCCGTCAGTGTATGTGTGAGTAGAGCATGTAGGTACCTCAGCGATGGGGCGAAAGCTGTCGCCTTAGAGCGACTAGGGTCGTATGTGGCCGAAACAGGGACTAAGGCCTGCCAACACTTGGTTGGAGAAAAATAGATGTGGCGGTAAAGCTCGGAGAGGTTTGCCTCTTCCATAAACTGCTCAGTGTATAGACCTACTGCTATACTGAACTCCGGTACACTAAGCCGTCGAACAAGGCTTTCGAGGCGAAACTAGACCATCCCTGGATCGTCATATCTAGACATGACTGTCTGGAGGTAGAATGTGGAACAGAGCTCTAAAGTAACCTCGAGGTAAGTCGGCTCAACGATCTGGAAGAATTGGTCTTACGGGTCCGTCGTTAACAGGGCCGGAATTGCATTTACTAATTGGACCTGCTCTAATGCGGCCTAATTGATACACGTCCCTACTCTAAGGGATCTTGCTCTGAGAATTTGAAATAGTTCCTCTTGGGAACTTTGTGGAAAATGGAGTAGGGGGTGTCTTATTTTAGTTATGGCTCTAGAAGAGGAACCACCAGACCCCTTTCGCTTTTTAGAGGTGGGGACAGCAGTTTCTTTCCTATTGACGATGACATTATTCCTGAAATAAGAAGAAAACGAAAAACAATAAGAATGGGCATGTATTGTTATTATTCATGAGTTAATAACTAAGTGATGACTAATGGTAATCAAGACTAGATTGTTCAATGATGGATTAATACATATTTCAATGCAAAAATTAATTTTAGGAAAGCAATTCATTATTCGACTCATTCTAAGCATGGAACTGAACAAACTAATAAAGACAATAGTTGCTAAAATGAGTTTTTATTATCTATGTGCGCTAAAATCAATGGCATGAGATAGCTTAAGATGGAAGCAAGAGAATGATTCAAAATGGCATTATTCTAAATCAATATATCATGGGTATTGTATGGATATCAAATAAGCATTGAGAATAAAATTAAAAGAATAAAACATGTATGAATGAATGAAACAATAAAAAGAGAAATAATTAAAAATAAAAGCAAAGATTAAGAGAAAATAGAGAAAGGGGAACCGAAAATGTAGGAGTTAGGGACGGAGCACGGTTGTGGCTGTGGTACACGAGCGTGGTGGCTTGGCTAGGTCGGCGGCGGCGCTAGGAGGGGCTGGAGTGGGCTACGGTGGGATAGGGGTTAAAGTTTTGAGTGAAGAAGATGATGAACAGTGAGGGGTTTATATAGAAATTAGGGCACACGGACATGTCACACGCCCGTATGAATTGTTTTTAGCCCATGTGGTTTGAATTTCAAGGGTTTTTGCGTGCCTGAGTTGTGGCACATGCCCATGTTCTTTGGGCGTGTTAGGGTACACGGCCGTGTCGCACGGACATATTCCTCGATGTTCGCTTTTTTCATGCCCGTGTATAGGGTCACACGCCTGTGTATAAATTAGTAGGCTCGTCCACGGGTCTAAGACACGGGCATGTTGCATACCCGTGTTAAATTAACAGGATTGACCACAGCCTTAGGGCACGGGCATGTCGCACACTCGTGTCGATTTTTCAGGATTGACCACGGCCACATCGCACGGTCGTGACTATTTGTCGCAGCCTGCCGTATCGCACGGTCGTGTATTTGCCCATGGTGTCCCCACAGCCTTAGGCACGCCCGTGGGCATGGCCATGTGACTTGAAAAACCTGCATTCAGGGAGTTAGTTGATTGATTAGAGTTCGAGAGCTTAAATAAAAGAAATTTACTATGTTAGTGCTCGGGTTGCCTCTCGAGAAGTACTTGTTTATAGTCTAAGCTCGACTTGTTTCAAGCTTGCACGGTCACAGTGGTTTGAGGAGTTTGAACTCCTCTCTCCTGCTACCAGTCTTAATATCAAAATAAGGTTTGAGTTGAGTATAATTTACCTTGAAAGTGTCAAATGTCTTATGTGTTATCTCGACTGTACCATAAGGGAAAATTTTCATTACCGTGAAGAAAGGTATGTCACCTGTATGAAGTTTTGGATTTGAAATTCAAGGATCTTCCTCCTCTAAGTATACCTTATCCCCTACCTTAAATTGATTCGTTTTTACTTTAGGGTCATCATGGTGATGCGTCAGTTCGATGTGGCATGTCTTTGGTTTCTCTTGGCGGTAGTTCAGCTACTCATCTAATTCTTCACTGTGTCACATTTATTTTTCATGGGTGGTTCCCTTAGATGGACTCGTCTGTGGTTCGGTCGCACTTACGTGAAGAGTATCCTACAAAGAAGGTTGGACAATGAGATCATTCTTATTACAAAGATTCCTAATAATATCTTTATCATCAATAGTCTTATTAGAGTTACGAGCCTGTAACGTAACTTTGTCATCACCTACACGAAGTGTGAGCTCGACTGTACCTACATCAATTATGGTTTTAGCAGTTGCTAAAAAGGGTCGCCCTAGAATTAGGGGTACATTGTTATCCTCATCTATGTCTAGAACAACAAAGTCGACTAGGAATATAAATTTATCAATTTTAACTAGCACATCTTCAATTATACCCCTAGGAAATCTAATGGCTTTATCAACCAATTAAATGCTCATCCGAGTTTGTTTAGGTTTCCCAAGACTTAATTGTTTAAACAGTTTATAGGGTATTACATTAATAATTACCCCTAAATCAACCATGGCATTTTTAACATCTAAGTTACCAAGTAAGCAATGAATCGTAAAACTCCCTGGATCTTTTAGTTTATTCGGTAGCTTGTTCTGCAAAATTACTGATTGAACTGCATTCAGCTCCACATGAGATGACTCATCCAACTTCCGTTTGTTTGTCAGGAGCTCTCTTAAAAACTTAACGGCATTTGGCATCTGCGAAAAAGATTCAATAAACGGTAAGTTAATGTGTAATTTCTTTAAGAGTTTGAGAAATTTACCGAATTGCTTATCTGTGCGGTCTTTCCTTATTACATTAGGATATAGGATGCGAGGCTTATACTCTTTGACTACTGGTTCTTTGTGACTTACCTCATCATTACCTCTACTTACCATAGTCTTCTTAATTGGCTCTGATTTGGTTTTAGCTAACCCTTCTTCATCAATCGTGTCGATGGCGTGGAGTTACTCCTTAGGGTTAGTCTCGGTGTTGCTTGGTAAACCACCTTGTGGTCTTTTAGAGATTAGCTTAGCCAGCTGGCCTATTTAAGTTTTGAGTCCTTGGATGGATGCTTGCTAGTTCTTGAGTGTCGTCTTGGTGTTATAGAAACGGGTTTCTGACACGGCGATAAATTTTGTGAGTATCTCCTCAAGGTTTGGCTTTTTCTCTTATTGGAATGGTGGTTGTTGGAAGCCCGGAGGAGGTGGTGGTCTCTGATTTCCTTAGTTACCTTGTCCTCCCCATGAGAAATTGGGATGGTTCCTCCAACCTGTATTGTAAGTGTTACTATAAGGGTTATTTTGAGATCTAGAATTATTACCCATATAGTTGGCTTGCTTGTTTTCCATGCCATATCCATAAGTGGGGTAATTAGAATTGCCTATGTCACATTGCATCACTGGATGTACCTGCGTAGAACCAACGAAACTATCAATCTTTTTATTAAGAAGTGTTACTATGTGGATATACCTGCATAGATCACGCCCCTACTGTGTTGCTCCGTTTGGTGCTGGATGGCATGGGCGATGAAGTATGCAAGATCGAGTATATGCCCGTGCGACATGCTCTACAAGAAATAGGCGTCGTGTGTGTTGACGACGCTGGTACTCTCTCTCCTACCCGTCAATGTATGTGCTAGTATGGTATGAAGGTACCTCAGAGATGGGGCGAGAGCTGTCACCTTAGAGCGGCTGGGGTCGTATGTAGCCGAGGCTGAGACCAGGGCTTGCCAACACTTGGAAGGTGAGAAGTGGATGTGTCGATGGAGCTCAGAAAGGTCATTTTCCTCCACAAATTGCTCAGTGTATAGGCCTAGTGCTGTACCGAACTCCGGTACACTAAGTTGACGGACGAGGCCTCCTAGACGGAATTGTATCGTTCCTGGATCGTCGTGTTGGCGCATCACTGTCTGGAGATAGAATGTGGAGCAGAACTCGAGTGTGAGCTCGAGATAGGTGGGCTCCGTGATTTAAAGGAACTGTTCCCACGGATCCGTTGTCAACAATGCCCGAATCTCATCTGCTAGTTGGACCTGTTCTAGTGCGGCCCAATCGATGCACCTTCTAACTCCGAGGGATCTTGCCCGTAATATCTGAAATAGTTATTCTTGAGAGTTCTGTGGGAATTAGAGGAAAGGGTGGCAAACTTCAGCGGTGGGTCTAGAGGAGGAACCTCTGGGCCCCTTTCACTTCTTTGAAATAGGGGCGGCAGCTTTCTTTCCACGTGAAGACGACATAATTTCTAAAAATAAAACAAAACGAAAAAAAGGTATGCATTAGTCCTAAAAAAATTAAAAATAAAGATAGAAATATTCATAAGTTCCTATTTACAAATTTAAACTAACCAAGAGTTCTAAATAAGTCATGTAAGCATAGAATCATCTCATTGAAAAAAATGGGTCTTAATATATAGAAAATTCAAATTTCTCAAGATATTGATAAGTGGCAGCCAAGAGATGTTCCTAAATGGCATAATGAGTATTCTAGATTAATCATGCAAAATGTATGAGAATAATATTAAGAATAATGTAAACAACCTAAAAAAATGAAATCATGAATACATAATTAGTTAAAAGTATTAAAAATTATGAGAAAAGTGAGAAAAGGGAACAAAAAACGTGGTTATGGGGCGGAGCACGATCGTGGCGAGTGTTGAATAGGTGTGGTGGCGTGGCTGAGGTCGGCGACGGCGCTAGGTAGGGCTGGTATGAACGGTGGTGGGAGAGTTTTTTAGGGTTTTTTAATGAAGAAGAAGATGAATGGTAGGGGTTTATATAGGGTTTTGGGTCACACGGACATGGCACACGCCCGTGTGACTAGGGGTTAGCCCGTGTGGTTCAAAATTTAGGGATTTTGGCGCGCTAGATTCATGCCACACGCCCGTGATCCTAGGGTGTGTTGGGGCACACGGCCGTGTTCTTTGATGTTTGCTTCTCCAATGACCGTGTCGGGGGTTACACGCTCGTGTTTGAAATGGCAGGTTCAACCATGATCTTGAGGCATGGGCGTGTCGCACGTCCGTGTTGAATTAACAGGTTTAGCCATGGCCACATCGTACGGCCGTGGCAAGCTGTGAAGCCCGTGTGTAGGGAGATCTGACCTTACTCATACACGGCTATATCGCACGGCCGTGTCTTTGTTTGTGGTGTCCACATGGCCTTAGTCAAGCCCGTAGGCATGGCCGTGTGGTTTGAAAAAACTGCATTTAAAGGGTTACTTGATGTATTAGAGAGCTTAAATAAAAGAATTTACTAAGTCAGTGTTCGGGTTGCCTCCCGAGAAGTGCTTGTTTATAGTCTAAGCTCGACTTTTCTCAAGCTTGTTCAGTCACGGTGGCTTGAAGAGTTGATACTCTTCTATCCTATTTTCAATTTCATTATCAACGTAAGATTTGAGTCGAGTGTGATTTACCTTAAAAGTGCCAAGTGACTTATGTTTTATCTCGACTATACCATAGGGAAAGATTTTTATTACTGTGAAGTAGGGTATATCACTTGTATATTCTTTTGAATTCAAGATTCAAGGATCATTTTCCCCTAAGATTACCTTATCCCCTACCTTGATTTGATTCGTTTTTACCTGAGGGTCGTCTTGGTGATGCTCTGGATTGGTGTGGCATATTTTGGGTTTTTCTTGATAGTTCAGCCACTCATCTAGTTCTTCAATCTGAAGTATTCGCTTTTCATGTACGTCTTCCTTGGGTGGACTTGTTTGTGGTTGGGTTGCCTTTATGTGGAGTGTATCCTGCACAGAAGGTTGGGTGGTGCGATCAATGTTTTTACAAGGACTCGTAACTATATTCTTATCATCAACAGTCTTAATCGAGTTTCGAGCTTGTAAAGTAACTTTGTCATTACCTACATGTAGTGTAAGCTCACATGTTCCTACATCAATTATGGTTCTGGCAGTTGCTAAAAAGGGTCGCCCTAGAATTAAGGGTACATTGCTATCCTCATCAATGTCTCAAACAACAAAGTCAATTGGGAATATAAATTTTTCAATTTTGACAAGCACATCTTCAATTATTCCCTTTGGTAATCTAATGGTCTTATCAGCCAATTGGATGCTTATCTTAGTTTGTTTAGGTTTTCCAAGACCTAGTTGTTTAAACAGTTTATAAGGCATTACATTAATACTAGCCCCTAAATCAGCTAAAGCATTTTTGACATCTAAGCTACCAAGTAAACAAGGAATTGTAAAACTCCTTAAATCTTTCAGTTTGTTGGGCAGCTTATTGTATAGAATAGCTGAGCACACTGCATTTAGTTTCACATAGGATGTCTCGTCTAGCTTCCGTTTCTTTGTCAGTAGCTCTCTTAAAAACTTAACGGTGTTTGGCATCTACAATAGAGCTTCAATAAATGGTAAGTTAATGTGTAATTTCTTTAAAAGTTTAAGGAATTTACCAAATTGCTCATCTGTGCGATCTTTCCTTAACGCATTTGGGTATGGGATACGAGGCTTATACTCTTTGACAATTGCATCTTTGGAACTTACCTCATCCTTACCTTTACTTACCACAGTCTTCTTGCATAGCTCTGGGTTGGTTTTGGTTAACCCTTCCTCATCGATTGTATCTATGGTATTAAGTTGCTCCTTAGGGTTAGTCTTAGTGTTGCTCGGTAGCCTACCTTGCGGTCTTTCAAAAATTAGCTTGGCGAGCTAGCCTATTTGAGTTTCGAGTCCTTGAATGGATGTTTGCTAGTTTTTCAGTGCCGTTTCGGTGTTTTGAAAACAAGTTTCTGACACGGCGATAAATTTTGTGAGCATCTCTTCAAGGTTTGACTTTTTCTCTTGTCGAAATGGTGGTTGTTGAAATCCCGGAGGAGGTGGTTGTCTTTGATTTCCTTGTCCTCCCCATGAAAAATTGGGGTGGTTCCGCCAACCTGCATTGTAAGTGTTACTATAAGGGTTATTTTGAGGTCTAGAATTATTACCCATATAGTTGGCTTGCTCGGTTTCCATACTATGTCCATAGAAGGAGCAATCGGGATTGTACATGTTTCTTTGAATTGAGTGACACTGCATCACTAGGGGTACCTGCGTAGAACCAACAAAGTTGTCAATCTTTTTATTAAGAAGTTCTACTTGATTAGAAAGCATAGTGACTGCATCAATATTAAAAACTCCTGTAGCTTTATGTGGCTTTGTTCTCATGACTTGCAACTGATAGTTATTCAGTGACATCTCTTCTATACACTCATAAGCTGCTTCGGGTGTTTTGTTGTTGATTGTTCCATCGGCGACTACGTCGATCATTTGCCTTGTCGAAGGATTCAAACCGTTGTGGAAAGTTTGAACTTGTAGCCACAGAGGTAACCCATGGTGAGGGCACCTTTGTAATAGATCTTTGTATCTCTCCTAAGCATCGTAAAGTGTTTCTAAATCCATCTGCACAAAAAAAGAGATATCATTCCTTAATTTAGCTGTTTTAGCCGGCGAAAAATATTTGAGCAAAAACTTTTCTGTCATTTGTTCCCATGTAGTGATAGACCCTCGTGGTAGAGAATTTAACCATTGTTTAGCTTTGTTTCTCAAGGAGAATGGGAATAGCCTAAGACGAATGGCATTATCAGAAACGCCATTTATTTTAAATGTATCGTATACTTCCAAAAAGTTGGCTAGATGCGAGTTAGGATCCTTATCCTGCAAACCATTAAACTGAACAAACTACTATATCATTTAAATAGTGTTAGGTTTCAGTTCAAAATTATTTGCAGCAATAGTAGGCCTAACAATGCTAGATTCAGTGCTTGCTAAATTAGGTTTAGCATTATCATACATAGTACGCGGAGCAGGATTTTGATCAACAAGATTTGCAGCTATTACAGGAGGTAGTTGATTATCCTGATTGGCTTCCATCTCTTCGGTAGGTTCTGGCTCTTCTTCTTGTCCTTGTTCTAGGTATTGCAAGCTTCTTCTTATCTCTCAGTGATTTCTGCGAACTGTAGCTTCTAAATCGTCGTAAAAAAGCAGTGGTCTTCCTGGGTTTCTTCTAGTCATAAACTAGAGATACCTGGAAAGAAAGAAAATTTTAGTAAATAAAAATAAAAGAAAAAAATAAAAACTGAAAATAAATAAAAGTAATAATGGCTAAAGTAATAGAAATCGAGTGTTCCTAATATCCTAGTTCCCTAGCAACGGCGCCAAAAACTTGATCGTGATCTCGAGTGATGATGATAAAGTAATAAAATCTGATCGTACCTGGAAACTAACTAATATCACGATAAAAGGCAAGTGCACCTATCGAATAGTAGTATAGTTAGTGGAAAGACCGGAATATCGAATCTAAGGAACTATGAGTACTAGTAATGTCTTTCTTTCTATTATCTAGCCTAAGAATAAAAAAGGGTTTTGTTTCTAAATTAACTAATCTAAACTAAACTAAAAAGAAACGGCAAGGAGTAAAGAGAGAGATTGCTTTTGGGAAAACTGATTGATTAAGACAATACCTAAGGAAGAATCCACCTAGACTTCACTTGTTATCTAACTCTGAACCAGATGACTTCTTCATTTGATTTGATCCGTAGAGATCCCTAAATTATGTTAATACCTCAATCAAGGATAAGAACAACTAATCCTAGGTTGATTAACTGAAATCTCTTTCTAGTTAAAACCTCTAGTCTTGCATTAACTCGATCTATGGCTCCCCATATTAGATTTGACTCTAATCTGGCAGATTTTCATCGTCCTATGTCTAGGATTGCGATTAACTCCACTTAATTGTGTTGGATCTACTCCTATGCAGGGACTTGTGCTCCTCCACATAGGCACATTCGACTTAAATCAATATCCCGGAAATATTAATTTAAGAGTTAAAAAACACAATTAAGAACAAATCAAATATTTATCACACAACTCAGATAACAATAACAAGATCCGTCTTAGGTTTCATCCTCCTTAGATATTTGGGGTTTTAGTTCATAATTATAAAAGGAAACATCTCAGAAGAAATAAAATAACAAAACATAAGAAAACCCAAAACTCCTGAAAGGATTGAAGGGAGATCTTCTGTCTTGATGTAGATCCTGACTTCTGAGATGGATCAGTCAGCTTCCCTTCGAGTAATCCCCTGTCTTTAACTCCCCGTCTTGGCGGGAAAATAATATCTCCTTGGCGGGAGAAAAGCACACCCTTGTAGTTGCCTCCTCAAGTCTTTATATAGAGTTTTGAAATATCTTTCTTAGCCCCTAAGTAGCCTTTTCTGAGTGAAATTAAACTTCTTCACAATCGAGACACGCCAGTGTGCCACGCCCGTGTGGATCGAAGACCAGGTCATGCTCAAGCCTGTTAGGCACGGCCGTGTGGCGAACCTCTAGGCCGTGTTGATTGCTGAATTGGGCCTAATTTGCCCCTTTTTGGCTCATTCCTTGCTCTTTTCTCTTCCTTATACTCACCTAAGTATAAAACATGAAATAAAAGGATTAGGAGCACCAATTTCCACAAATTCAATGATAATTCATCTAGAATTTAGGCTAAGTATGAGGTAAAAATATGTATAATTTATGGTTTATCACAGCTCTTATGAGCTTCTGTTGACAATGTACTCTTATCTGTAAGTCGTTCTTCAAATGGAAAATTTTGGTAAAATGATTTATTTAATGAATTTGAAAGACATGTTATGTATTTTTTGTATTGATTTGAATACGAAGGTATTTATCAATTGAAGTTGTGAATGACAGGGAGTTGACATGTGTGACAGCCCGAAATAGGGCCTAATCGGAATAGTGGTTTCGTAACCACAAATTCGAGATAAATTAGTTAAATTCTGTGAATTTTATATTGCATCAGTTTATTGATTAAGTTTTGTGAGAAAATTTTTAGAAAATCGTTACTTTTGTGATTAATTGGAAAACATGGGCTAAATTGCAAATAGGGGAAATTATGAGTATTAGATGAAATAGGGACTTGATTGAATTGTGATATGAATGTAGGAGTGTTTATGTTGCAATTATACCATAAGTTAATAGGATGGACACAAAAGGGTAATTCTAGAGAAATTTTTCAAGAAACAAGGCTAAGGGCATTTTTGTCTAATTGATAAAAATTATCATAAAATATGAGAAAAAGATGAAAAATGTTCATCTTCTTCTCCTTTGAGCTGCCGAAATTTTCTCTTCTCCATAGCTAAGGGGTTTTGAGCTTTGTCAATTAAATTGTAAGTGCAATTCAACCCCGTTTTCGATTATTTTCGTAAAGCTTGAATTTCATGATTTTGTCATTTGTTTGAAAAGAAATTAGGGTTTGAGAATTACCCATTTTTGAGAAATTGTGTTAATTGATGAATTTTGGTAGGAATCGGGTTATTGATGTGTTATTTACATATTTTTACAAGTGGTTTCGGTAAAAACGTCCCCAAGGGACTAAAATGAGAAAAGAGGAAAATTGTTCATAAGTTTGTATATGTGATTGAATTTTGGATGATTTGATTGATAAAAGAAGTTAATTGAGTTTAAAATGCAATAAAATGAAGTGAAATTGAAATTCCGGGACTAGGGGTAAAATGGTCATTTGCCCAACAAGTCTGATTTATGAATGTATTAGATAAAATATTGATAAAATGTGTTAATTGTATTTATTTAGATCAAGAAAGAAAAGAGGGTGATCGAAACTGAGGAAAGGAAAAGATAGTAGATTAGTACGAGTTAGTCGATTTGCTATCGAGGTAAGTTATAAGTAAATTATAGCTTATCTACATTATTGTTAATTAATTGATGATTCCGATGAGAAAATATGCGATTATGATATTGGACTAAGCAAATGTATAAATGTGATAATCTGGTAAACCCCCGGTTGAACTGTAAGAATGTTTTCGGATATGTTTGACATGTCACTCGAGGGCTCTGTATTTGTCTGATTCCGTATCCCGGGTGCTGGGTGTACTAGCATGTGTTGCAACCACCTGTCAGCTTATGTGAGTAGACCCGTGGAATACGTCTGTGCATCTGTGATCTGTGGTAGCTTCGGCTACATATTCTGGTAGCTTCGGCTACATTCTCTGTTGGCTTTGGCCATAAATCTGTGATTGGCTTCGGCCATATATCTGTGATTGGCTTCGGCCATATATCTGTGAGGCACTTCGGTGCTAACCTCTGTATATCCGTCTCTGTTCTGAATGTTCAACGGGGAAATTAACCTGAATATGTGAAGTAATTGTGCAGGTTGAGAATAAGAAATTCAGTTGAGTACAATATAACTGTATATGTCTGTGTTTGGATATTGTGGTAAGAATGTGCATCAATATTGCAAATATGATATTTTGGAATAATCATTTTATTTCATTAATATGCATTTAGCTATTGATTTGCTTATGCCTTACTAAGCTACTTGTAGCTTACTCCCCTTTTCTTTCCGTTTTCCCTTAGATAATTAAGCAAAGAGCATTTTGGAATTCGAGGATCAAAGGAGGCTCGTTTCACACTATCAAGCTGCTGTTGAGTATGTTTATCTGGTTTGATAATTTAAGATTGGCATGTATAGTTGGCTAGTCTTGTATAAATGTTGTTTAGTAAGTTAAAAAGGATGAATGTTTGTAACTTATAGTGTAAATGATGTATGAATGTAGTTTTTGAATATTTGTCATTGGAAATGGGTTGATTTGAATGTTATATTGGTGTGTTAATGTTTCAGGGTGGTTAAGGCTTGGTAAATAGCCTGACACGGCCTGCATGGCAGGGCACACGGGCATGTGTCTTGGCCGTGTAGAAATTGACAGAATGTTCCACGGGGTAGAGGCACGGGCGTGCCTAGGCAGTGGTCGAGCCACGGGCCAACCCCACGAGCGTGTGAAAGTACACGGCCTGTTTCCATGGGCGTGTGCTATATTCTTGTGGCCGTGTCGAGTAAGTCAGAATGTTCCACGGCCTCTAGACATGGCGTGTGAGGACCACACGGCCTTATCACACGGCCGTGCTTTGAGTCACACGGGCGTGTGACGTTGTTTTAAAAGTGAAAAATTTTCCGAGCTTCCGATGCGATAGGATTCGAATTCTAACCATCCGAAGGGTTAGTTTTACCATAGAAAACCCTAGGGAAGAGTAATATTTTATTGATTTGATTGAAAAATGAATCCGATCTCCGGTAAGTCTAGTAACGCCCATTACTCGATTCTGGTGACGGTTTCGAGTAGAGGGTGTTACAACATGAATGATTTTTTTATTTTTATATTAAGTTTGATAAGATTTATGTTTAACCCGTCAAACTTACTAAGCTTTATTAAGCTTATATGTGTTGTTTAATGTCTTTGTAGATTTTCAGAAAGTTAGACGCTCGGATCAGCACTCAAGTCACACTATCCAGCTTATCTCAGTAATTTTTGAAACATTAAATACAGTTTGTATGGCATGTATAGGCTTTTGTTCGATTTTGGTCAAAATTTAGCTTATGTAAATATTATGAATAATATTTTGTTTATATAACCAACATACACATTAATATGAAATTAAGGTATGAGTGTGGTGTTAGTATAAATGATATATGTATGTATATAATTGAGTTAAAGTGAACTTTGGTAACTTGGTTAGATAGGTTAATTAGGTAAGTTTGGATACTTGGTTGACATATTTTAACTTGTCATATGAGGTGCCTAAGGCATATTGGTTGTATGTGGTGATAATACATGTTTAAGACATAATTTTCACTTGTGTTGAAGGCCTTGTTATGGCTTATTGATGTGCGATTTGTTAAGGCTAGGTTGGTGTCAATTTGGGTGAGAAATGTGGCCTAGAAAATGGCCTATTTTCGTCCACACGGGTAGAGACACGGGCGTGTGTCTCAGCCGTGTGTGACACACGACCAGGTGACACGGTTATGTGTCCCCTGTATCTTTTAGGAATGAAAGTCAGTATGCTCACATGGCCAAGCACACGGGCGTGTGACTTGGCTGTGTGACCCAAGTCAGAGAGTTACACGAGTATGGAAACGGGTTGAGACACAGCCATGTGTCCCAATTTCGAATGCCCACACGGCCTGGCCACACAGCCGTATGACCCCTGTAGCTTTGAAACTTTTCTACTTTTTTAGAAAAATTCTCTGATTTTCCAGTTTACTCCCGACTTGTTTCTAACGCGTATTTTGGGCCCCGAGGGCTCATATAAGAGACAATAAATATGATTTTGATTAGTTTTGTTATGAATATTGATATGTAGTGAAACGTTTGAAAATTTTTTCTGATTGATTCGTAAGTCTCAGTAATGCTCTGTAACCTTGTTCAGGTGATAGATAAATGTTAGGGGTGTTACAGCACGTCCACGTCAGCGTATTTTTTGCTGACATGGCAAAATTGCTCCCTCAGGGAAGCGTTTTGTAATAACCCAAATTTCAATGATGTCAGAAACAGTGGTTCGAGACCACCAAATATGGAAAATGAACTCGCAAATTATATTATTTAATATTTACAAGTTAAATGTGGTTTTTAAAAAGATTTTTGAAACAATAAATTGTGTTTTATAAAGATTTATTAGGTCAAGTAATTGAGAAAAAGAGGTATTGAGACCTCGGTGTTATAAAACGAGCTGTAAATATTTTTACAAATGTTTATGGAGTGTTAATATGGTAGTATTAAATTTTCATCAGAAAATTTTAACGTTTTGATAGTCAATTGAATAAAAAAGACTAAATTGAAAAAGGTGCAAAACTTGCTAAAGTGATTAAATAGCTTAACAATTAAATAAGGGAGGACTAAAAGGGCAAATGGACCTATTTTAAGTGGATGAGGTGGCATAGCTTAGAAAAATCTAAGATTTTTTGTGAAATAAATGCAAAATTGTAAATTTTGCCAAATTAAGTGAAATAAAAGAAAAATTGAAATTCTAGATAAAATCATCATCATTTTTAGCTCAAAAATAGCCATTGAAGAGGGTTCAAGTTGGTTTTTCATATTTTAGCTCCATATAAGTTTAATTCTTGCCTTTTCCTTGAAATTTTTATGTTTTGGGACTTTTACGATTAGGTCCAACTTATTATTTCATTAGTTTTTTATTTTGTTAAAAGTTTGGAAAGATACCATTGATAAGTTCATATGATTTTAGATATTTGATTGATGAAATTGAGATGTTAATGGATGTTTAAAGGAGTTTTATCAAAGAATTTTGGGTGAAATCATGTTTTAATGATTAAATTGAAAAGTGTTGAATTTATGGAAAATTCTAAAATTTCATGGAATCTATGGGCTGCTATTGATATGTATAAAAATATTTAGGCTTGGAACAAGGAATAAATTGAATGAATTTCATTTTCTGAGCCTAGGGGCGAAATCATCATTTATTAAAAAGTTAGGGGAAAAATGGTAATTTTGACAAAGATGTGAATTGAATTAAAATGACATGAATTGATGTTAAATTTATTTATATAGATCCGAATAGACCAAATTCGGAGTTAGAATGAGGAAAAAGGGAAATTACAGATTAGTAGATATTATGTGCACGAACATTTGTCGAAGTAAGTTCGTGTAACTCAATTTAGTATATTTTATGATTGAAATAAATGTTGTACATGTGAATTGTATGAATGCTATATGTATAAATTGATCACATGCCCGACTATACTTGATAATAGTTAAGCCTCGTTTAAATGAAAAATGTTATAAATACATGTTTGAATTAAGTGTTGTATATGTGAATTGTATAATTGTTATGTATAAGAAATAGATTGAGTATCTGATATTGCTTGATAAACGTTAAACGGTTCTATAAATGTCATAAATATGTGAAATGATCACATATCCAGAAATACCCGATAAATGTCAAATTCCGTTTGAATGAATAAAAGTCGATTGGATACAAGGTTCTGTTTCCTGAAATGGTAGTGTCCTGCATATGTTGTAGATACACATACGCTTTATGAGCGTTCTATTTATAAGTTCATATGGTTGAATTTTAATGATTATTTGTTAATTTTAAGAATGATATAATGTAATATTTCATATGTTCTGTAACACCCCAACCCGTATCCATCATTGGAATAGGGTCACGAGGTATTACTGGAGTTTATAGAACTTTTTTTTTTTTGTTTATCACATGATAACTTATTTTATAAGAAATTGTACAACTTAAATTTTACCACTCTTCCATAAACACATGTATATTTTCATTTGATCATTTACCCTTTCGATGTATCAAATAATAAACATATTACCATTTAACCAATAGCTTGGCACTGGTCTAAGCGTCAACAACAACAGTCATTAGTATACTTGAATATATTTCATATAATTTTAGAATCGATAAACTCATTGTATCAACATATCAGACTTGAGATTATTACTTATTACGGCTTACCCAATTTTCATGTATCAGCATATTAAAAATAGCCACATATACATATTATTCTCTTGCCATTTCTTCAAAAACATAAATCATTCATTATACCAAAATTTCATGTATCATTGTTTTCATTGATTTTGTATATATTTATTCCAGGACAATTCATAATCTTGAACATGCATAATTATCAAGTAAGTTTCATATACATGTATTTTCCATGTCATATTTTTAAAATATCGAATAAATATCGTTTTCGTGTATTTCAAGTTCAATTTCGTGATTATTGTTTCGTGCTCAAATTATTTCCATGTAAGGGCTTTATTCATTAAGTCATTTGAAATTTTATCGTCATACAATTAATATTATTAAAGTATACGAATCTATAATCATGGATGCATATATTCATCAATAAATTCCATGTACAAATATCATCATCTTATATTTCCATATATCCAGTATCACTGTCATTTTTTTTATGTACTTCAGGAATATATGTACAAATCTTTTTATATGCATATTTCCTTTTCTGGTCAGGATTCTTACCTACTGAATTTATCAGAATATTGATAGTTAAAATCATATAGTATACTTAAAATATGCAAATCCGTAATCCATCAATTCACATTTACCCTTTTTAGCTATGTGTTTACCATCTTCTATATTTATCCCGTTGAATTTCTCGGAATTTCGATGGATATCCAATAGTACACTCCTGGTGTACAATCTCATTAACCGTCAATTCATACAGGAGTACACTTTTAGTGTACAATTCCGAGTCTGTCAATTCATATGCATGTGTTGCCATGGTATCTTTCAACCATGGTCTTATTCATTGCCATGGTATCTTTCAACCATGGTCTTATTCATTTTCTCAATTTGTTGCCATGGTATCTTTCAACCATGGTCTTACACATTTCATTTCAGTAAGCACACTCCCGCGAACCTCACTCTCCCCCGAACCTCAATTCTTGGCACACTTCCGCGAACCTCAGCTCCCATGTATTCTTCGGAAGGGCCTATACACATGTATTCTTTGGGAGAGCCACCAGCACACTCCCGCGAACCTCATTTCCCATATATTCTTCGGGAGGGCTGATATTAGGATTACCCTTTCGGGCTTAATCCTTTTTCCTGTATTCTTCGGCAAGGCTATATCAGGATGGAATCACCCGTCCGGGCTAGATCCTTTTTACCGTCAATTCCTTTTCAGAGATCCATCGAACTTTTCTTTCATTCAACCGGGATTTTTTCCCCTTTTTATCAAATACATCAATGTTTCATCAATTTTCATATAATGAACATTCAATTCATATTCACATCAATAACATACATATCAAGCATTTAAGAATATAATTCAAGTTACACGAACTTACCTCGTTGCTTGTTCGTGTTTATAAATTCATTAATCCAATACATTTTCTTTTCCACGTTCGAGTCTCACATTTGAGTCGTTTGGGTCTTTATAAATAAATTTGATCATTTTTTTCATTTATTCTATATTTTAATACATTCAATTAGTGCTCTAGGCAAAATTACCATTTTACCCCTAAACTTTTAATTAATGACGATTTTACCCTTAGGTTCAGAAAAATAAATTCTTGCAATTTAATCCTTATTTCTAGCCGTTATCATCATACATATTAATAACATTCCATAAATTCTATAAAATATCAAAATTTTCCATAATTTCAACACTTTTCAATTTAATCCTTAAAACATGTTTTCCCCCGATCTTGAACTAAATTAACAATTTTCATTTAAAATTTTCAATTTAAATAATAAAATAATCCATTTCATGTAATTTGATCATTTCTAACATTTTTACAAAATTACCCATAAAGTTTTACTTTTATTCAATTTAGTCCCTGAGCCTAAAACATAGAAATTAGCCATGCTAACTGAATATTCATACATATTTTCCTCCTCCTCCTCTCCATTCCACATCTTTAATTTATATAATATGCTTATAAGTAACATTATCAATAATTTCACTATTTACTTATATGTGAACATTCAAGCTGTCCACCGGCGTCATAGTCACTAAATTATTTATATCTTGAGCTACAGAACTCCAAATTAAGATCCGTAAATTTTCCATAAAACTAGACTCACATATATTCTGAAAAGAATATTTTTAGAATTTTTAGTTTAGCCAAATAGTACAGTTTATTCTTTAAATTCACCCCTATTCTGCTATCTGACAGTTCTGACCCTTCTTCACTAAAAACTAATTATCTCTTCATACAGGATTCGGATGATGTTTCCGTTTGTTTCTATTGAAAATAGACTCATTAAAGAATCTAACCATATAACTTAAATCATTCTGAACCAGTCTCACAAAAATATAAATATCTCAGAATACAGAATTCATTTACTTATTCTGTTTCTTTTATATGAAAATAGACTCAACAAGCTTTAATTCCATATCTCACTCAACTCCTAATTCAGTTTCTACCATTTTTGGTGATTTTTCAAATTTAGCTTACTGCTGCTGTCCAAAACTGTTTTAGTGCAAGATATTAATTACTAAGTTTATATCACCCTTATTTTCTTTCTCTACACCATTTCCCATCACTTTATCTTATTTTCTCTTCACTACCATATCAAGAACATAGAATCATATATAAGAAAACTCTACATTAACATCATTTACATGCTTTTTCAATAATATTAAACTTAAAAATACATGGAAATCTTGATGTTCTTACCTTGTTTTATTGTTTCCAAACTTTAACTTCATTTTCTCTCTCCTCCAGCTTCTATTTCTTGAATCCAACTTGATATTCTAACTCCTCATAGTCTCCTTAACATTTTTCTCCTTCGGTAGCTATGGAAATTCTTTTGATTTCTAGGTGAAAATGGTGAATTTTTTGTGGAAGGACCAAATTGTAAAGGAAGCAAAACTTTCTTTTTCTTCTCTCTTCCTTTCACGTTGGTGCATGAGAAAGATGGTGGTTTCTTCTCTCTCTTTTTTTCCACACACACACACATATATATATACTAAATAAAATAATAAAATAATAAAATATCTTATTAAAATATTAATAAAGTAATATTTATCTTATTAAATAATTATAAAATATCATCACACCATCATTACCTTCTAGATTTCTCTCTCCTTCTAATTGACCATTTTGCCCTTCATGATCTTTTAAAATTTCATCCTTGAGTCATCACCTAATTTGGTAGAATTGCGGTTTAGTCCCTCATAATTCTTTCTCCTATTCAATTTGGTCCTAATTCATCCATTTTCCTTAGTTTCTAGATTATTCCATCCTTAAAATATTTGCACTATTGGTCCTTCAACTTTTCCATATTTACACTTTAACCCCTTAAATTTTAAGTATTTACTCTTGGGCCACAAAACTTTTCTCACTTTTACGATTTAGTCCTTTCTTGGATTAATACATCATAATCACTTCCTACATAGATTTTGTTGATAGAGCTCAAAATTTCTCTTTTTATTTCTTTATTTTACTGTATCAATGATAGAAATTTTCGGTATATTACATGTTCAGTATTAAATTATGAATATTGTAAAAGTATGAAAATTAAATTAAATGTTCAAATTAGATAGAACGCAAAATTGAGAACGATTGTCCAGTCAAAAGTGATGAATTAATGTATAAGACCATGGTTGTACCATGACATAGTGAAGATGTAGACCATAGCTGGGCTATGGCATTAATGAACCTCAGTCAACATCATTGAACCTCAGTGAATATCAGTGAACATCAGTGAACGTAAGACCATGGTTGAACCATGGCAATAAGTGAATTGGTATAAGACCATAGTTGGACTATGGCATCCTAATGATATAACTAGGTTATGTCAATACGAGTATAAGACCATGGCAAGGCCATGGCAACATATGTGTAAAACCATAATTGGACTATGGCATCAAATAAAATCATAGTTGGACTTTGGCGTCAGATAAACGAAGTATTCAATTTCATAAGATGTTCTCCAATTTGACAAAAAAAAGTGAGAGTTATATGGATCAAAGTGATGGAATTTATGTAATTATAGATATTGAACTCAATCAAGTGAATTCACCATTTGAAATTGTGTTTAGCAGGAAATGTTAGTGAATTGTATGTTTTATGATTTGTATATGTTATATGAATACATGGTGTGGAAAATATTTGTACATGTAAATCTGATGGGTGTTGAGCCTATACATGTTTCTGATATTTGTATATAATATATGACTAGCAATGGTGATGAGAACATGTGCTAGGGCTCGTGATCAAATTGATTGATTGTGCTTTGCATGTTTATATTGAATATAAAGAAATGGTAAGTTAATTACCAAGTTATACAAACTTACTAAGCATTATATGCTTACTCTATTTTATTTTTCCTATTCTATAGTAAATTGGAAGCTCGTTGGATTGGAAGCTTGGCAGAGATCACTCACACTATCCATTGGCCCATTCAGTATATATGGTAAATCAATTATGGATATTATGGCATGTATAGGTTGATTAGCCAATGTTGGCTTATAAATGTTTTATTTGTAACTAGCCATTGGTATGGCTTATATTTGGCATGTTATTGGGTTACATATAATTATGGTTTAACATGCTTGATATGTGTTTGAAATGGACAAATAATGAGATGATATAGGCATAAGGATGATGGTTAAGAATGGTATAAAATTAATGAACATGCCTATATGTATGAATGGTTGATTCATAAGTTTAGATACTTAACTATATGAATTGATATATTATATACAAAATCTAGTTAAGGCTTAGTTAAATGTTTTGAATTGGTTCTTGAATGTGTTTAAGTGTTGGTGTAGGTAAAAGAGTAAATGGTTGAGAAATAAGGCTTGGAAATTGGCCTTGTTTTGTCCACACGGGTAGACACACGGGCATGTGTCTTGACCGTGTGTGACACACTCCACACGGCCTAGCAAATGGGCGTGTGTTCTGGTCGTGTATCCCCTGCATCTTAAATTTGAGAAACAGAATGCTCAGAAATTAGCACATGGTTAGAGACACGGGTATGTGTCTCAACCGTGTGAAGAACATGGTCTAGTACATGGGTGTGTGACTTGACCGTGTGACCCTGCACCTAAATAAATTACAAGTCAGAGAGTTACATGGCCTAAGACACGAGTGGGTCGTTTGACCGTGTGAGCCACACGGCCTGACCACACAGGCGCGTGTGCCCTGTACCTAAGAAAATTTTGAAATTTTGCGAAAAATTCTTTGAGATTCTGATTTAATCTCGACTTGATTCTAATATTTAAATTAGGCCTCAAGGGTCCAATTAAGGGACAATTTGATTAATCTCGGATATGAATAGTAAAATTATTTGAATTATCTGTATTTGTTTTGTAAATTTCGGTAATGCCTCATAACCCTATTCCGGCGACAAATACAGGTTAGGGGTGTTACACGTTTTGTTGGAATTTCCCCTTAAGACGGTCCTACATGGACATGTTTTAGTGTTTTCGGCCCATTCCAGTAATTAATAAAAAAAGTGGCCCATTTCCGTAAATAAATTAGGAAGTGGGCTTTTATTGGTAAAATGGTCCTTAAAACTTTAAGACACAATTTTTTTTTCTTAAAAAGCTAAAATAGTAGTATTTTGAATTGATATCTGATAACAATTACTAAGTATGAAATCAAGGTAGTCCTTCAAACACTAAATGAAAAGAAAAGAATATAAGGAAGTTGTTTACGCTGTTTGGTTTGTGGTCCTAATATATCATACATCCTTTGACCATTTTTCTCACCTTTGTATTTTGAAGACTAGATACTCTCCCCACTAAATTCACTCATTGTGAATTCAGCAAGTAAAACCAAAACACAAAGATTTTACTATTAATATACACTCATACAATGAAGTTACCCGCTTGGCAGATTTAGTACTCTCACTTTAGTATTCTCAATTTATAAAGAATATTTCGAGACTTGCTAACATAGAGAGGATCTATCACAAGCCTTGTAAAAATATCCACCATATAAGTTGAATACAATATAATAATAAACAAAGTAAACAACGATTCTTAATAGCTAAGTCTTCAGTAATTCAATCCAATCCAACTTTCTTAATTTAAGGGGTTAGATAAATGTGATCAAATTTAATCCAATCTTCAAAACATGTTTCCTTAAGTGACTTCATTGATGGGGTAGATATCATTCGTGTATACTTAGCATAGCCCATATAAACTATTCAATAAATTGTCAATACTTTAAATATGGAAATTATTTTCTACATATTTAACGGCTAGAAAGTGGACACTCTTTCGAACACCAAATTGTCAATTTCATATTTTTTTAATAATATGTATTATGACACAAAACATTTTAAACAAATAACTCAAAATAACTTCATTTAAGATTCAAAATAATCGAAACCCCTGAAAATATGATCCGAAGTATTTAAACATCAAACACTATCCTAGCTTGACTGAGGTCAAAACTATATGTTTGGGCAAAGCATACAAAACCCAAATAGAGTTGCAATTCCCCGATGCCCTACATCTTCAAATCCCTCATGTTGCACCATTTATGCATTGCTCCACACAATCAATCTCACTCATGAATGCCTGGAAATTAAAAAGATTGTTACATCAACTCTCACTAACTGCATGATGGCTTGAGATCTCCACACAGAATTCATTCAAGTTTGAGTTTCCAAGATAGCAATTACAGTCCCAATATTAATAAATGACAACTCCTCTGTAAGTGGTGTGGCTATATTTTTATCATATGTTAATATCAAATCAAGATTAGTGTCAATAGAAGATTTATATCATTTTGTTATCAATTATTTCACATTACAGTTAAAAACATGTAAAATATTAAGAGTGTGTTTGGATATCACAAAGTAAGGGTGTTTATAGTTTGATTAAAATTAAATTAATCGACCGAACATATCTAATTTGATTAATCAGTCGGTGGTCGAATTTAGTTCGATCGAAGGTTGATTAATAATTTTTTAAAATTTCGGTTATTGAATAAATCAGTTCAAAACCAAATAATTAACTGAAATAAATAATATATATTTTATATAATATATACAGCCCACCCCTGTATATAAATAATTAAGATAACCTAATATATGAAAACAATAGACTGCAAGTTTTTTTTACGTACCAATAGTGGCCCAAAAATAAAAAAGAAAAAACATTAAAATTAAACATTTAACAAAAAAATGAAATTGAAACAATAACAAACCTTAGTAGTTAAATTGGTCTTTTTTGTTGCTGTTCTTTTTCCCATTTCCTTTGGCTTAACCCTTAATTTTCAATTCAATTTCAAGTTGAACTCAAACTTCACTCTGTACCCATAACATCCCAACTCGAAATCAACACCCTTTTCCTTTTCATTTCGAGTTTCAACAATCAAGCGTTGCCAGATTGGATTCTTAAGGTAATTACTTTTCTTTCGAAACTTTACTTTAAAGGTTTTTTTCTTGTAAACTTTTAGTAGTATTATGTGCTATCATCGTTTAACTTTCAAGACTTATTTTATGTTGCTTTTTTAAATTTTTAAGACTTCTTCGATCTTGTCATTGTTAACTTTTTATTTGGTTGTTAAATTTAAGACTTATGTCATGTTTTCAATGTCTTTTTTGTTGTTTTCATCTCCATTTAAAGTTTTTTGAACTATTAAAAAAATAAAATGAACATTAGCAATATATTTTTTATATGTTTTATATTTATTTTAACCAAAAAACAAAATCATATAAATTTTGGTTCACTGACTGAATTAATTGAAATATTTTGATTCGATTTATGTATTTGAAAAACAAAATTCAATTCGGTTAATAATTAAAGATTTTTACATTTCGAGTATTAACCAAACTGACTGTTTGAACACTCCTACCACAAAGTAATTGGCTGAAAGTATAAATATTAGTGTAGTAACACACCATCTCATAATTACAAGGAATTGTAATTTTCTAGATTTGTTTAGTTTAGCTTGACAAAATGTAATTATATTATAATTCTTTATGTCGTGTATGGTTGTACAACTTGTAATTACATAGTTACATAATTTATTTATTTTTTAAAATATTAATTACTATAAAAATATTAATAATAGTTGAGAAGAAAATTCTAAACAAGTAATAAAATTAGAATCAAATCATCATATGTAATATGTTAGTCAAAGAAAGTAGTCGACAATATAATTACAAATAAAGATAACAAGAAAAATAAACATCATGTGCAATTTTATCTAATTGTTCTATTATTCCATATTTGTTAGGCTATTTTCTTTCTAACATTTAACGTTTGCTCATTAATTTGTTTGGTCCTTGACCAATTTCTTCACGATCTTAGTTGAAATTTGAATCTGTATCATCAAGATTATTAGGATTTTCTTCTATGTACTCTTTAAAGTACCGACCATCCTAATTCTAGCTAAAAATGAAGTTGTGAAATATATAACATGCTAGTACACTCAAAATTTTTTTAGACTATATTGAGGCGGTGGTGTTAATTTAAGAAATTTTTTTTCAAAATAAAAATGTCCTCTCAACCACATTTAAAAGTTTTAAACGTTTCGAATCGTAAATTATTTTTAGTGCTTGTGTCTAGCTCCATTCTATCAAATAGTATCGTATTTACAATATGGTGCAAGAGAACTTTTTATATCTGCATAACCAACTTTGTGGATTATCAGATGTAATTTTTAATCAATTTTAGAATTTCTCGTAAACAAAATTCCTTAGCACTTCAGAAATTGAGATTCAAACTAATCTTATAATCCTTTGATTATAATAATTTTTATAATAACTCAATTTAATGAGATATACCAATAATGATTATCCGTATATTTATAAATAATTGCATTTAAATCTAAATGGAAGATGAAAATATATTAAATTTCGAAATTGAAAGATAGGAAATAAAAAAGAATGAAACGGCTAGTAGATTAAAAACCAAGCTTGTTTTAACATAAAAACAAAATTAATAATTACAAGTAAGAAAAAAAAAAAAAAAAAACACTAAAAATTGAGACAGTAAAGAGTATGTATATCTCTGCAATACCAAAATGGCAAAATCTGAAGAAAAATATATTATAAATGGAAACAAAATAAGACACAAAAATCTTTTTCTTAAGCTTTCATAGCTAAGGCAGGCAAATAAGGGTTTTGGCTAACCATTCCCTTTACAGACTATACTTACTCTTTTTCCCACCAACCATCTTCATCTTCTTCATTTCTCACCCCTACCCTACCGCCATTTTTAACGAATTTACTTTTCTTCCAGTTTTCAAGTTAAAAGAAACCCAGTAAGTTTATTTGTATCCCAAACAAACCCTTTTTTTTCCCAAGCAGAAGCTTCAGTTTCTGGGTTCTTCTTCTTTGGTTTGGGATTTTCTACTCGATGAATTAAATGAATCTCTCTTTTTCTTTCGCTTTCTCTTTTTATCTACTTCTGTTGCTCTTGTTTTTGGGGTTGGCTTCTGCATCTAGGTTCGACCCGTTGGAGCTTCGATCTTTGCTTGAGTTCAAGAAAGGAATCCGACACGATCCTTTCAATAAGGTGCTTTCGGTATGGGATCCGGATACCCGACCCGACCCTACTTCTTGGACCGGTGTTACCCGCGACCCCAACTCCGGCTTCATCGTTTCCATCAGCTTAGATCGTCTTGGCCTCGTCGGCGACCTCAAGTTCCACACTCTCACTCCTCTTAGGAACCTCCAAAACCTCTCATTGTCAGGCAACAATTTCACGGGTCGGATTGCACCCGCATTGGGATCAATAACCTCGCTGCAACATTTGGATCTATCTGATAACCAGTTCATCGGCCCTATCCCGGGTCGGATCGCTGACCTTTATGGGTTAAACTATTTGAATTTATCGGTCAACAAGTTCGATGGTGGGTTACCGAGCGGGTTCCGAAATTTACAGCAATTAAGGGTGTTAGATTTACACAACAATGCGCTTCGAGGCGATATAGGCGAGTTACTCAGTGAGTTAAGGAACGTTGAACACATCGATTTGAGTTATAACGAGTTTTACGGAGGTTTGTCTGTACCCGTTGAGAATGTGTCCAGTTTAGCTAATACAATCCGTCATGTGAACTTGAGTCATAACCAGTTGAATGGTGGGTTTTTGAAAGAGGAAGCAATTGGGTTGTTTAAGAATCTGCAGCTTTTGGATTTGTGTGATAACTCCATTTCTGGGCAGCTGCCAAGCTTCGGGTCATTGCCGGGTTTGCGGGTTCTGAAATTGGGTAAAAATCAACTCTTTGGACCTGTGCCAGTGGAGTTGTTAGAGGGTTTTGTCCCGTTGGAAGAGTTGGATCTCAGTCACAATGGATTTACGGGTATTGACTTTTTATTCGACTTTTTCTTTTTCTTTTTATTTCATTGTTTTTGATAATGAAGTTGGAATATTTAGTCAATAGGCTACTAATTTTCAGGTTAAATATGTAACTTTTTTTTAGATTTTAATTATTGATAGTGTTATTGATCCTTAGATTTTTATGTTAGAGACTAATGGCAATACGTTCTTTAGGTTCTGATTTTCCAATGAAAGCAATGCTAGTTAAACGTGCACGTCTTTTTTTTTTTTTTGTCATTTTGGTTTACAATAACTATTTGCTTAATGGTTTTCTAACATCGTAATTAGTAGAAATGTATGAATGTGAATTATTAGGTTGAAATATATTATCTTAATTCATGATCTTAACAAACACAATGTAGGGGGGAAAAACCATCACTTTATTCGTATATTTTCATAAATATGAAGCTGAACATTCTATCTTGCATTAAAATGATTGTGTGGAATCTTTAGAGCACAAAATTTTAAGTGAGAAGGCATCATTGCTGTTCTTGTAAGCTCTTGAGTGCGAAACAAAGGAAAATGAATTCTTTTTCCCTTCCTCTTGGTTTGTTTGTTGCTTTACATATACTTTTTGAGGAATGATGAAAATGAGATGCACTCTTCCTGCATCATCTGTCTGCTTTAGATATGCTTCAAGCAAAATATACGATGATGCCTGCTTAAGGGGATTCAAGGCAGTTAGACTGTGTAACAGTTATTCATCCTCTAAGTTTGAGCTAATCTTCTTGCTTTTGCTTAAAGTAGTGATTACTAAACCAGGAATATTTTTATGTACATGGATATCTGAAAACTGTGAATCACTGAATCCCATCAATTAGTTGTTTGAATGTAGCAAAAGTCAACTCTTTACAATTAGTGTTATTTTGACAGTAGATATTTGCTATGTCAAAATTGACTCCTGAACTCCTTTATGTTTCTTATGAACCTAATGTTGTGGTAAATTCTCTTCTGTTTGCATTTGACTGTCATTTGATATTTTACATCTATCAAATTTGTACAGGTCCAATTCGTGTAATTAATTCTACAACTTTGAAGGTTCTCAAGCTTTCTTCTAATCAGTTGTCTGGTGATTTGCCTTCTTCTCTAAGAAGCTGTGAAATGGTAGATTTGAGTAACAACATGATCTCTGGTGATGTATCTGTTATGTCGAATTGGGAAGCCTCTTTGGTGGATCTTGATTTGAGTTCAAACAAGTTGTCAGGAAGCCTGTCAAACTTGCCTCACTTCGAGGATTTGAACACATTTAATCTTAGGAATAATTCCCTTGTTGGTGCTTTGCCTTCTCTACTGGATACCTCTCCAATATTGTCTGTTGTTGAACTCAGTTTGAATCAACTCAGTGGACATATTCCTGGCAGTTTCTTTACCTCTACAACATTGAAAAGCCTGAATCTTTCAGGAAATCATTTAACTGGACCAATTCCACTTCAAGGCTCTCGTGTTAGTGAATTACTTGTTATGTCGACTTATCCCCAAATGGAGTCACTTGATCTGTCCAATAATTCCTTGACAGGTGGTTTGCCTTCTGAGATTGGTAACATAGCCAGGCTCAAACTACTGAATCTTGCAGGCAACGAATTATCAGGTCCGCTGCCTAGTGAATTAAGCAAACTTAGTGATTTGGAATACCTTGATTTATCAAGAAACAACTTCAAGGGTAAAATCCCTGATAAGCTTTCAAATAGCCTCAGTGCATTTAATGTGTCCAATAATGATCTGTCGGGTCCTATTCCAGAAAATTTGAGAGGCTTCCCTAGGTCTGCATTTTCTCCTGGAAACTCATTACTTATTTTCCCCAAGGGCATGCCACCGACAGGCTCGAGTCAGGATCATACCCTTGATCATGTGAGACATCACAGTTCAAACGGTAGTATTAGAGTAGCAATTATTGTTGCCTCAGTTGTAGCAGCTGTCATGATTGTTTTTGTATTTTTGGCATTTCACCGAGCCCAACTTAAAGAATTTCGTGGAAGATGTGGATTTAGTGACACAACTACTGGAGGCAATGCAAAGTCAGGTGGGCTTGCACGACCCTCCCGTTTCAAGTTTCACTCAACTGTTCAGGCGCCACAAACTTCATTAAGTTTTTCAAATGATCACTTGCTTACTTCAAATTCTAGGTCAGTTTCTGGACAGCAAGAATTTGCTGCTGAAATTGTAGAGCATGGTGCAGCCGAGAGAGTGACAACCTCTTCTGCATCTGTGAATCCTAATCTATTAGAAAATGAGCCAGTATCATCTGGGAGGAAATCCTCCCCAGGCTCTCCATTAGCATCATCACCACGTGTTATAGAAACATTTGAACAGCCTGTTACACTGGATGTTTACTCACCAGATCGTTTGGCTGGAGAATTATTCTTTCTTGATACTTCATTATCATTCACTATTGAAGAGTTATCTCGAGCTCCAGCAGAAGTTCTTGGAAGAGGCAGCCATGGAACTCTTTATAAAGCTACTCTGCGTAATGGACATATGTTGACTGTGAAGTGGTTGCGTGTAGGACTGGTTAAACATAAGAAAGAATTTGCTAAGGAAGTTAAAAAGATAGGGTCCGTGAGGCATTCTAACTTTGTTCCAGTCCGAGCATACTATTGGGGACCAAGGGAACAAGAAAGGCTTCTTCTATCAGATTATATCGAGTGTGATAGCTTGGCTTTGCATCTTTATGGTAAGAGCTCTTATATTTGTTTTATTTTTGTTTGGTTGTTTTTTATTATTTAACTAAATCTTAATGTTTGTTTGCTAGTTATTTATACTATTATAAAGCTTTTGGCTGAGTTTGGTTTCACTTAACTTATTGACAGACTCCAAAGAAAACTATCCCAAAAATTTTAAAACTAATGATTTAAATGTGTATTCACTTAAGAGAAACAATCCGTATAATGTTTTTTATATTTTTTCCTGAACACAATTTTCACCCATGTATTTTCAACAGCCCACATAGTGGGTGTGCCATATCTAGTATCCTTGAAGTCTTCTTATCACATGGATTATGATGTTTATGATATTGGTTCTCATTTATTTTTCTAGTTTTTGTTGTAGATTTGCTTATAATCTGCATTTTAATATTGTTGAGTTTGCTGTTGGTAACTTTTTCTTTCTTAGCTGCTACAAGTTATGGTGATAATAAAAGTAAGACGATGCATATTAAATTTAGTGCAGTTAACATATCTGTGACAAGCTCTTTCTATGTTTGTTTGAACCATTTCGTATCTTCTTGGGATACTTTCTAAGTGCTGTCCTACCTCAGTTTTGGCAGGAGTATTATTTACTTGCTTATTCAGTACGGTCCACAGTGTGTTTTTTGTTCATGTTATGGGAATTTGGAAAGTCAAGTCTCTTCATCTCTCTTTCCGTAGCAGCACCTAGAAACAGAACTTTTAAGTGTGCAAATGGTTATGAAAGAAAACTGGATAATAATATTCTTGTTTGTCAGTAGGTGTATGAGGTCATGTTGAGGTCTGTTGCAAATGTTTTGAACATGCTCTGCGTGACAGAAGTAATGCAATGATGCTTATCTGGATTTTGACCTTCTTGGGGACCAAATTATTAGACAAGTGTCAAATGAAACTGGCTAGTTACAATAATTTCTAAGTCTATAAGATAGTCAATTAAACCTAAAAAATTAAGCACTCTTAGTCAATTAAACCTAAAAAATTAAGCACTCTTGCTTATCCTATAGTCACCAGTGTTTGCAACTACTGATGTGACTTTACCATCCTGTTTATGTATCCTGATGAACCTGTAATCAGTCAGCACAGAGAAACCTTAAGTACTGAATCTTGAAAGTCAAACATCATGGCTGCAAGCAAGAAATTAGGGCAGTAATTTAAGAGGAGCATAAACATAGATATGTTGAATCTGGTTTAGAGTTTAGTCTCAGGTACCGTGGCTGAACTAAATTCTGCTTCTTTCACCCTTCCGGTGACTAAACCTTTTGCTTTCCTTGTAAAAGATGGAGCTTAAGGTTGAAAAGAATCTTTGCGGTGTCATTAATCTGTTCTTGGAACCATCACTCTCCACCTGTGTTGATTGTTGTAAATGAAGAATGGGCAATAAGGGATTGTTTTAATTGTGTTGCAATCTTAAATTGCACATATATGTATCTTTATGTTTTGGGAATTCATTAAATTGATTGAAGATTCTACCTTTTATGTTTTCATTTGATCACCGTATATGCATATATGTATGTTAATGCAGAGACTACTCCTCGGAGGTACCACCCATTATCTTTCAGCCAAAGACTGAAAGTAGCTGTGGAAGTTGCCAAGTGTCTGTTACACCTTCATGATAGAGGGCTGCCACATGGAAACCTGAAACCGACAAATATACTCCTAGCTGACCCTGATTACCAGGCTTGCCTCACCGATTATTGTCTGCACCGGCTGATGACATCAACTGGAATCGCTGAGCAGATATTGAATCTGGGAGCCCTTGGATATCGTGCTCCCGAGCTTGCTTCCACATCCAAACCAGTCCCATCTTTTAAAGCCGATGTGTATGCATTAGGAGTGATCCTGATGGAATTGTTAACAAGAAGAAGTGCAGGTGACATAATATCGGGTCAATCAGGAGCGGTGGATCTGACGGATTGGGTTCGGTTATGCGATCAAGAAGGACGGGGGATGGACTGTATTGACAGGGACATAGCTAGCGGGGAAGAACACACAAAAGCAATGGATGATATGCTTGCCATATCACTGAGGTGTATTCTTCCGGTAAATGAGAGACCTAACATCAGACAAGTATATGAAGATCTCTGTTCGATATCCCTTTGAAATTTTGTACATTCGTCTTGGAATTCATTTTTATCATTCCTTGACCACATTGTTGGGTTTCCCTTTTTTCTTCATATTTTATTATTTTTTTCTTGTGATTTTGGGGTAGTTAAGTTGTCAGATTTGTTTTTTGTTTCTTGAAAATTTTCTTGTAAAGTGAATGTGACAACCATCCATTGATTATTTGACAGCGTTTCCTGTTCGATCCTCACTTGAAAAGGTTGCATTCCAGGGAAAATCAGTTTGTAAAGTTCGTAGTCTTGACCCTTAAAAATTTCTCATATTAAGAACAAACATCCATGCACAAAAGGCAACTGCTGATTTCATAATTAATATAATTTAATGAATAATGTTAAAAGTACAATAGTTTGATACACAGTTTAAAATGCCTCTTCAACCTCATCTTTCTGTAGGTAAGAGAATACCTGCTGGACGTGAGGTACAAAATAGAATGAAGCAAGACGACCTAAAATAATGCTCTGACAAATTACCTCAGGGCCCACAAACTTTTCCGGCTGACAACGATGCAGCCCTTTGACATCTAGTCCAAAATAATTGTTCCATAAGTTGAACACAAGCACTTTAAAATTCGCAGCAGCCAATTCAACTCTCCAAACTCTAGATTTCCTCTCCATTATCAAGAACCAGCTGCAAGAAGTGATCTTTCCACTCAAACAGGCCCGCAAAAGGCATAAGACCGCACAATAAGGGAAGAATGAAAGGCATAATAGTATAGAAGAGTGATCTCCGAATCCAGTATGGAATAAGTGTGCTGCTTGTCCTTTGTGATATGTCAACAGGTCCATGAAGAATGATGAACAACATGGACGTAAAGACATTTGCGAGGAAATGCAAAAAGCATAGAATCTCCCAGTAGAAGAGCCAGTAATTTCCATTTCCTCCTAAAGTATCCACACAGAACTTCCCAGCCAAACCACCGCCAATTCCTAACAGAAACAGTATAAAAGTGACTGGCATCGTCTGATTTGAAGTTCCAGATCGTTGTATAAGCAAATAAGCTACTACAAGAATCAGCATGACCCCGAACATCATTCGGCTTAAAACTTGAAACTGGCACTTGAGAGTGTGGAACACTATATTGAGAGATGACACCTGCTTTGGGATCCACCAAGACTTGCTATCCTGGGAAAAAAACGAAAGCATCATATAAATATTTTTGAAACGTTAAAAGTAACCTTAGAGGGGAAACATCCCAAACAGATAATAATTTATTATGAATGGTCTGATATCATCAGGCACTTAATGTCAAGAGATAATATTCAAACAGATAATTATCTAGAACGGAACAAAGGAAACAGATGAACGTTGGAGATGTATACATGCATCAAACCTAACTATAAATTATTGCTATCAAAATTTAGAAAGACAAATACCATATGTAAACAGTGGCAGTCTCTATAAAAAGGTTTTCTTACACTCCATTCTAGTCTTTGGAAACTGAACAACCATGTTAATTCCAGAACCACTCATCAATCATTTGCCCCCCAAAACCACATTCCTAAGTCCTACAGACCAGAAGGCTACGTAAATTTTCCACATGAAGCTACAGAGTATGCAACTAGATAATTCACTCAGAAAGCAGCAACCAAAAGAGAAACTTCCATATGGTGTTTAGAGGGATTACTTTTCATGGGCTCCACAACCTAGTTAAGGAGATAACCAAACACAAGAATCAATATTAAAAGGCACCTAACCTAATAGTCAAATAAATCAAAAGAAAGGAAAACACTGAGCTTCTATTACACAAGAAAATCAAGGGAGGAAATTGATCAACTGAAGCCAGGAAGAGATTGTCCTTACCTCAAGTGAAAGATTACAAGATGATGTAGCATCAGTAATCCTTTTGTAAGAGTAAACATAAGCACCATACAAAAGAAGAAATGACATGATGAGCAATCCAGCAACAAGACAATCGATGCACTTTTTAAGCAACTCAGCCTGTCCTTTGTCTTCTAGTTCGTTCTTGAACTTTTTAGCTTTAAAGGATGCCTTTGATATACCCATTGCCAATTTTGATCTCTCCAGATGGTTTGAATCAAAGTTTAGAGCTAGCTGTTCCTCTTTCAACTTCAACTTTCTCATAGTAAGACTAAGCTCTAATGTCTTGAGATCATTAGAACGAACTTGCTCTATAACAGATTTCTCAATTGTGCTGCACACTGACTGGTCGGCAACGGAACCTGTTCTTGGATTGAAGCAAGCCAGTTGATTAACTTGTCCATGAAAGACGAGTTCCCGATTCAGGGACCCAGTTTGGATATTCTCCTGTACCTCTTCATGGATATTCAATTGATTCTGAGTTGAAACAGAAGGCCGATCAACTTCTGAGTAAGAATCCTTTATGCCAAATGATTTTCTGCTTGTAGCTCCATCTGAAGAACTTTCCACATTATTTGGGTTTGATGGATGCTTTTCCTTGTGCTTCGATGAGTCATTAATCAATCTAAGAGTCCTCAAGGTGCTTCCAAATGATTTCTCAAAATTCCTCGCAAAACAATCAAACTTGTCTCCAAAAACCTGTAACCAAGTAGACCATAGAAGAAAAAGGCATGTTCTCTATAAGCATCATTGGTGGTGTGGTTCCCATAAAAAGGCACGAGGAAACTTAACTTGTAAAATCAGAGTCAGTCTATGAGTCGGCAGTTTAAAATCCGGCTTACATTGGCTAAAGATTCTCTGACAGCTGAAGTGCAGATCTGCAAGCATGAATATTGACCAACTTTTTTAGCAAGCAAGAAACTTTTAACTTCAGTAAAGTAAACCAGCCATCATGAGCATCATGTTAGAGAATTCGGACCATACCAGTGAGAGATAATCAGGAGGCAGCCTTTCATTTGTAACATCTATCTTTTCCAGAACCTAGATTTACAAGGATTGATGTCAGCCATAATCAGACAAAACTAGTGTGACATCTTTACAAACTGAAGAAAAAAGCAAGAGTTGCCTTTTAAAAAATGCAGCTTTCTTAAAAAGAATTGGCCATATTTGATGAAGACCAAAACAGAGAAGGGATTTAAACTACCTTGACCCCTCCACTGCATGATAACAAACCAACTAGGCAAGGCAAAGTTTGCTTATTTTAAAGCTATAATCAAACAGAGAAAATGCGCGCTGCCTTAGCTTTTACCAATAGCCTAGATATAGCTCTATATTGCAACTCAAGCTTCAATGTGCCAGGCAAAAATGAGATACATCAGAATAGCACTCCCTTTTGCCTGAGGCAATTGCAAACATTATTGATGCACTACCTCAGCCATCCATAAAGACTATGTCATAAGATATCTTCAAATGGCCAGAACTAAGCATAATCAAAATAATAAATGTGGCATAAACTGTTACAAATTTAAACGTATACGAATCCAAATTCACAACGAATTTAAATATTAGGGGGCGGAGACAATCACAATGTAAAAAAATTAAAACCTTTTTTTCCAAATTGTTAAATAAAAAACGAGAATTTAACTTTGAAAAATCCCCCCCCTCCAAATAAAAGACCTACGTTTCCACTTTCCACCAGAATTGTAAAAATGTCCCCTAAAAAAGTTCAGAAAATTCAACTGGATCATCAACAATTCTATCAAATGAGAACCTATAGATTACAATTTCCTGACTAGCATTAGGGCTAAAATATTTAAAAGAAAGAAAAGAATGAAACTTGATCGAACCTGAGCAACAACGGCCGCGAAGGACATTCCTAGAGGAAGCGCAATGGAGTCAACGTCACGAACGTCGGCTCTCCGAACTAGACCGAACCGAACCCTAAGATTCCGTCGTTTAGATGACAAACGCATTCCTTTCTGAACAGAAGATGAATAAGCAGAGCAAGAAGAAGATGAAGGTGCATATCTGTCAACAGTTTTCCTCCTCTTCTTTCTGATGAGGGGCTTCGAAGATGGAATATGATTATCGAGTGTTGGATTCGAATCATGGTTGTATGGAATAATGGACGCGCACACAGAGGATCCGTTAGGTTGCAGAGAAAGAGGGGAAGAAGAAGAAGGCATAGCGTCTGTAGGACCAAATTTAAAACTAAACCCAAATAAATAAAAAACACACCTATTAAAATCCAACACAAAGCAGACCCAAAGCCCAACAGATTACCCAAAACCTAACCCACATCTCTCAACCTAATACACAAAACATAAAACAGCAGCAGAAGGAAATTGACCGAGTCCAAGCAGCATACGTCGCATGCCAAACTTCCGAATCGTGCGTTACTCCATGCCACGCCCCCACACCTCCGAGATATCTGCAAAGGCAAACAACAGTAGAAGATTTTCATTTTATTTCTAGGTTATAAAAAGCCATTGAAAACACTGTAAAATGGACTTTTTTTTTTTTACTACGAAATCAGGGGAAAATACAAGGAAATATAGCAGATTTTTAGTCTTAGTTTAGTACAAACTAATAGAAACTAAGGTGAATATAGTTTTTATTTCCTTTCAAGTTTTCATCTTTTTGTGTGGATCTACTGTTTGTTTTTTGTTTTACTTTTAGAAATATTAAAACAAGTTTTAAAAAAAAATAAGAAAGAGATCGGGGAGGACTTACCTGACTCTCTCTCCGGCCGCCGTTGCTATGCGGGCCTGGGGGTATGCCGATGATGGGCGAGCAAGTCCTAGCAGAGGGAGAAGAAAAGTGAAACTCCTTGAGTTTTCTTTTTGTTTTCGGCAGATAAAAAAAGGGGGGGGAGGTTCTTGAATTTTAGCTTAAAAAAGAAAGTGGCAGACAGCCACTCTTTCTGCTTTTAATGGCAATGGAAGTAGTGCCACTTTTCTTTTTTTGGTTTTATTCGCATTAAGTCCTCCCCTGTTGTGTGGTCACTTGATTGGGCCCTTTTGTGTTTCTTGTTTTTTGTAAATTGGCCCCAAGTATTTGTGCATGTTTTCAGTTTAATCCGGGCTAAGGCATAGTACATTAATGGTGGGAATATTTTCATTTTTGGTCCCCCTAACTCACATGCGCGTTCAATTTGATCCCCTAACTCTTTTATATTTCGATTTTAGCCCCAAAAATCCCGTTAATTTCAATTAAGCCTTGTTTTTGATTATTTAAACATTTTTAGCATAAAATTAATTTTTTTCCTTTTTATTTTATTATTATTATTTTGTTATATCCTATTATTAATTTTAATATTTTTACCCTATTACTTGTTATATTATTTTTATTATACTATAATTTATTATACTTTATATTATTCATATGATTAGTTTGTATTATTAATATTTTTTTTGTGCTGTCTATTTTTATACTATTTTATATATACATATTTCATTAAAGATTAATTGTTTTTAATTTAGTTTTACATACTTATTATATTTTTATTATATTTTACCATTACTACTATTCTTTTATTATTATTATCTATAACTCATGCGTATATTTTTCATTAGATTTTTTTCAATAGATTTCTTATAACATTTCTATTTATTTATTTCTATATATATACGCCATAGTATTTATCGGTTATTATTTTTACGCTAATTTTTTTATTATTTATTATTTCTCTCTATTATGAACTTACCATAGTTATTGTTTTAATTTTACTATTATCATTATATTTAACATTATCATTGACATAATATTTTCATTTCCATTTATTTTTTTTATATCGTTAATATCATTCTGGCTATGTTTATATGTTATTATATTTATTACTATTGTTATAATTATTATTAATTTTTCTTATGTTTACTATATTTTAGGGTTTAATATATACATTGTCAAGTTTATTATTATATTGTTATTTTTATATCGCATACTATCATTTTTCCCAAATTTTTAAATTTCTCAAATTCGTTTATTCAATGGTTTATTCTCAATCGTTTTCTAAAATAAAGGCAATGTTCGGTATTTAAAAAATTCAAAGGATCGCGCCCTAACGTACTGGGTGTCGCTTTCTTTGTTTATTTTAAATATCTGAATATCCTTTTATCGGTTCGCTCTTAAGATTTTTAAAATAAAGGCAATGTTCGGTATTCATGGAATTCAAAGGATCGTGCCCTAACGTACTGGGTTTCGCTTTCTTTGTTCATTTTGAATATTCGAATATCCTCTTAAAACTAAAACACACGTTTTAAAGGCAAGCTCACCTCTGAGGGTCAAAAATGTTATGTCCTAACGTACTGGATGTAATGTTTTACCTCGAGGTGAGATGATCTTTAGCACACATTTGACTTACCTAAACGTTTTAAAAGCCAATAAAAAGAGGATCGCATTTTGAACTCTGTCCAAATCTTTAATTTTCGACATTTAAGGTACCAATTAATCAATTAAGTACCGATTTTGGGCATGTCGAGGGTGCTAATCCTTCCTCGTACGTAACTGACTCCCGAGCCCGTTTTCTTAAAATTCGTGGACCAAAATGTTTTATAAGGTGGCCCAATTACACCTCAAAAAAGATTGGTGGCGACTCCCAACTTTTGTTTTCAAAAGTCGATTCCCGTTTTTAAGTTAAAAAATGGTTTCGACAGCGTCCATTGGGGGAAAACGTACGGGATTTCCAGAAACAGTGCCCTGGGCATAATCAAAAAGGTAGATGTGAGAAGCGGCGTTTGAAACGATGCCGTGAGAACATTTGAATTTTCATGTAACCGTGTTATAGAAGCTGTTTTAACAAATCCATCCAATATTTTTGCTGTCATTCAATTTAAAAGCTAGGTGCCTTGCCTCTTCAATTACTTAAATTATTATTATTTATTTCATAATTAGCTTTTTTGGACTTCAACATTCACAATTTTTTTAGTTCACTTTTTACCAAAATTTTCGTATTCTATGTATAAATCTTTTAATTATTAAATTTCAGATGTAAGTTGATAAATTTAATTTAAGATCTCGATACCTATAAATGTCGAGTTCTATTTGACATCTATAAATCTCAAATTATGTTTTATTTATTAGCCTTTACTTTCATTAATATCAATGAGTTAGTCTTATTTATTTAAATCTAAATATATAAAAGGTAAAACTTTAACTATAAATTCACTCGCGGGTTACTTCAATGGAAAAAAGGTCCTAAAAGGTTTAAGAAAATTGTTGAGAGCTTCGCTCTATTATTGAAACATTTTCAAATTTCACTAATCTAAAATAAAATAGAAGAAAGATGAAAATTTAATTTCTCTACAAATAAAAATATATAAAACAGAACTCCACATCAATCAAAGTTAATATTTTAAGTCAGACTTATCAATTAACATTCTTTTTCTTGTCCCCTCCTGATACCAAAATGATTCAATAATTACAAACTTATGCTAAACTTTGAGTCTCATGAGTATTGAAATACTCTTTCAAGTAAATATTTTGAAAAATAACTTTGCCTAAAACCTATTTTAATAAATGGTGTTAAAATCTATAATATATAAAAAAGAAAAAAACCCGACGATCATTTTTTGGATTTACACTGTTTTTCTAATAAAAAAAAAATTACTTTCCAAAACTGTTTGAATGTCAAATTAAATATATATATATATATATATATATATCTTTTATTTATATAATTATAAATTGTAAGGGAAATAACTAGTGATGAGATTAAAGGCTTGTATGTTTGAGCAAGAAAGCAATAAAACCCCAGGACCTGCTTTACTTCTTACTTTTCTAAGACAACTTAAATGATAAAACAATTTTGTTTGACATTATCCCCTCAATCACTTTCAACATTTTGATGGCTCATTCAGAGAGCATTTGATTCACTAAATTGAGGTTGTAGGGAGAATGAAACAAGAAACCATCTTTTCTTTTGAGTATCAATCCTCAAAGAAAATTTGGGAAAAGGTACTTAATCATTGTTGTATTCAAAAAAGTAGAGTGAATTGGTAGCAAGTAATTTGTTGGCTATGCTAATCTTTTCAAGTCAATGAGGTTGTTATTTTGGGTTATATTCAGGACAGTGTACAAGCTCCATTGTGGGGGAAGAGTATTACTAGAGTGGATGATGTTAATATGCAATAGCTTCTACATACTTTGGGTCACTCGGGAAGGTTTAGATAAAATATAAATTAGGTTTAGGTAAAGAAAAAATAAGACCTGTTCAGAAAACAAAACAAGCCTCGAGTAAGATTTTTTGTTAATATTTTAGAAGCATTTGGTTATTAAGTTTTAAGTATAAAGATTTTTTTGATTTTTTTTCAATTTGGTGGGAACATTTATTTTAATGTTTTTAGTGGTTTTGATGTATTATATATTTTAATTTACTTATATAAAAATAAAATAAAATAATTAATACAGGTCGAACTCAAGTTTAGCATGTAAAATCCAGATCAGGTTTGGACAAAAATTTAAGTTTGTTTTTCAAGTTGGGCCCATGCGTATCGAACAGGTCTAGAATTTTATTTGATTTCAGCCCGACCCATGAGCAAATCTAAATCAGATATGATTAAAAAAATATAAAAAGTAATAAATAGATAGAGAATTCATTCAATTATTATAGTTTTAATTTTTAAATACTTTTTATGGCCAAAAAAGAATCTTAAAACACTTTTACCTTTGCTTTTGATTTTTAAATCAGTTTAGTCAATAAAATTTCTTGAATAAATTTTTTTATGAAACATAAAATTGAATGATGATTACATTCCAACCAATTCGGAGACATGAAACCGAGAGATAAATTATAGGATCTCTCCTTCAATTCCTACGAATTTCTAAATTATATTTGATTTTTATAATTTATCAAACATACTTTATAATTTAAATTTTATAATTATCTTAAGATTAAAAGGCAAATATGAAAATGTTATAATAAAGCTGATAATAGCAAAATTAGTTGAGAAAAAGAGAAGAGGAGATTTTGTCTAACAAAAGAAAGGCAAATAATTCCTGAAACTGCCCTAAACCAGCTCCATTTACTGACCCTAAAATTTCTGCTTCCCAATCTCATGTTAGAATTCATCTTTCTAACTCCAAACCCTCACCAACTTTTGTTTTTATATAAAATATTGAAAAGCTAAAACTCAGATTCTATACCAACTAATTAACTCTGCATTTTAACATTAACTTTATTAACACAACTTCTAATAAACCTTTAAATACAGTCATTCCATAGTTAATCAAAATTAAACAAAGAAAAATTAACTTCAACTTATATATATATATATATATTTGTGAGTTTTCAAACTACTACCAGTCAACCCTGTGAAAATGGGCTGCCATGGTTCTATTACCATTTCCATCACCATTTTCTCCGATCCTGCTTGTGTTAAAACCACCTGCAGCTGCCATCAAATTCTCTCCATAACCACCGATCCCTCTTCTACCATGATCTCCATAGCTCTGCGGGTGAGACCCTAGCGAAAAGAATCCCCCACCACCACTGTTATACCCCTGGAAATGATCGGCAGCGTTAGCCGACGACGATATACCCGCATTTACATTGTTGAATTCATTAGCCCCACCATGGCTGATCAAACCGTACGATGTCGGTGATTGATGGTGATGGTGATGGTGATGATCTTCTTGCCTAGCCATGGAATTCTTCTCCCCTTCGGTTTCCCTATACTTGTTGAGGTAAACCTTGAGAGGACCCACGTAATTCTCGAAACCCAGTGTCGTCATTGCCCACAACAGATCATCCCCGTTTATGGTCTTCCTTTTCTCCCTCTGACACTTATCGGAAGCCTCGCCGGTGATGAAACTGATGAACTCCGACACACATTCTTGCACTGTCTCTTTGGCTTCTTTGGATATTTTTGCGTTGGCGGGGAGGGATTTTTTCATTATCCGACTCACGTTAGCTATGGGGAGGAACCGATCTTGCTCTTTAGAAGAACTGTCGGATATGTTACCGGACGATGGGCTGCCGACGGGGCTGGTTTGGTTTCTTTTCCCAGTCATGGAGATGGCCTTCTTTTTTACAGCTTATACGAATTGCTTTGAGATGAAAATGGGGGGTAGACAATATGAATGAACGAATTGTTTATGAAATGAAACAACTTGTTTGAAGAATCTAATAAAGGGTAGTTTAGATTTATAAGCTAAAGAGAAGGCAATGAAAGAACCCAATATATATACATATATAGAGGGAATTGAAGGAGGGTTTGATGTAGACAGGAATGGAAAAAAACAGGCACTTGAAGGATCAAAACAACATGGCATAAAATAAGGCTTAATAGGTTTTGGAATCTTAATTAGAAAGTGTAAAAGCTCCTAAATAAAGCTATCTATGCTTTGGGTCGGGTCGTATTGGATAGATTTTAATCTATAAATTAAAAATTAAATATCTTAAAAATTATTTCATATAAATTTGGGTTAAATCTAATGAATTGGATAGGCTACCTAACATACGGAAAAATCTATTTTTTTTAATTATAGAAAAAAAGGAAGCTTCTCATTTACTCTATGGTGTATCTTTTCATTAAGTCCTCCCATTCTGATTATGCAATTTTCAGTCAAAACTTAAAACTCACTCCTAGGAAAAAGGAAAAATGCATGACCAACCAGCAAAAGTAAGGGGGAAAAAGGTGGATACCAATAATAAGAATAATACTCTATATATCAGACCAAATAATAATAATACTACATATATATTTGGCCAATTATGCAAAATAATAATAAGTTGTCTTGCTAGTGAATTCTGTAACACAAATTTGCCTAGTGGAATCTAATCCACCAATTTGCATGCCTGATATGACATTCGGCTTGACTGAATCAGTGTACATTAGAGGAGTTTACTGCTAGTTTGGGCCGCGCCAAGTTTGAATCACTTAAATCCGTTCACATAATTCGTTTTACTGTTTAAAAACATATTATTTATTTATTTTTAAATAATCAAATAGGTTGGAATACGTCTGAAATTGTTTATAATCCATTTCTAACTCAGATAATACACTTCAACACACTCGAATTTAATTCTCTTATATTAATAATACACTTCAACATATTCAAACTTACATTTAACAATAAATTTCGTACAAATCAAATTATAGTTTAATAATGAGGCGTACTAACGCAGGTGAGCTCTATATAGCATAGGGTTCCATTTTCCATATATACCTACCAAATAATGGCGTGGAATAAAATCCTGAATATAGATTGGACATTCATGGAATGAAAGCTAGCGGCCCGGTTGCTTCTCTTCCTCCATTTTCTTCTTTCATGTTTTCATCACAAACTAACTTGTAGTTTACGAACAGCGGCAAAGCTAGCAATTCATTATCGGAGAGGCCAAAATAATATTTAAAAGTTTAAGGGAAAAGTTTAAAATTTTATTTAAAAAGGATTTAAATTAAATATTTCATAACTAAAAAGGATTAAAAGAGATATTATACCCTTTAGCTAAAGAGTGCTAAGGTCAGTCTCTATCCCTCTAACTACATCCTTGTTTAGGATAATATGTAAATAAAATTCGAATATAGTTTCTTAAAAGTGATTTCATGAACAATCATAATTATGGTTCGAATTTTTTTTTAATGGGATGCAAATATGGAGATTTGAAGGTTATTGGCAAAATGAACTAATATATTCTAGGCTTAAATTAATGTATGAAAAATAGATAAAAGTAATTGGTAACTCCTCTATTATAATCATCCAATTAAATTTATTTTTTAAATAGATTAATTTAGTCCATATATTATTAAAATAATCAAAATTAAATTAAATTTTAATAAAATTTATATTTACTCTTTAAAAATATTATTTATTAATTTTGAAAACTTTTATCTTCAACAAATGAAATTCTTTATGATCTAGAGTTGAACTAAAAAATATGTTATTTTTTAAACAATAATTATTAACTCTGTTACAAAATTGATCTTATTTGATTTTTTTTTATAGTACAAAAAATAAATTAATCCATTCCGATCCTTATAATAGAGGAACTTAGAAGGTATTTCTGTATTCTTCATAAATTTATAATTTAATTCATGTACTTTTATTTCCAAAACTTTAGTCCATTGACTCTGATACAAATTTGGTTTTATTTGATTTTTCTATATGGCAAAAAATGATGTTGTAATGAACTTGAAGTTTGAAATATAAAAAATAAAAGGTTAAATTCCTATAAATAAAAGTACAAAGAGTAAACTTTAAATTTACAAAAGTAAAGGGACTTATAAAAGATTTTAACCAAAAAAATATAAGAAATGGGCATGGTATCTTTCGTACGACTTGATAGAAAAAAAAAAGAAATTAAAAAAACAAAAAAAAAAAAAAAGGAAGATGGGGGGCTTTGCACATATGCTTCACTTTGCTTACTCTAATCTTATGCTTTGTTGTTTTCCGCTCGTGGCCGAGATTCTCCCTACCTATTATTATCCATCGAGTGCTACTCACTGTCCACAACAGTTCTTTTCTTGCTTGAAAACTATAAAAAGAGAGGGAAAACTTAACCTTGAATCAATGTTTTACTATTGGTGACAATTTCTTTTTCATTTTTTTTCTGAAATAATGAATTTCAAGTTCATGAAGTTAATTGAGTCAGAAAACGTTGAAACATTGGTAAAGCTTAAAGGTATCCCTAAGGAGACGACAAAGAGGAATATTGGAGTGGAGCTTGAAAAAAAAAAATAGGTATGGTGATAGGTTGTTGTGATGAAGGTTGTAACTGGTTAAAAACATGGTGATGGTAATTATTATAGTAATTATTATAGTATTGTTATTTAAAGGATTCTACTTGAATATCATTCTTAACCTAAATAAGGTTAGTTTCAAATGGTAAAACAAATGAACACACCTATAATTTACCTAAAAAAGGGGTAAACTATAAAAATAGTCATTTTTATTTGTCTCAGATTACATTTTAGTTATTTATGTTTGAAATGTTATGTTTTAGTCATTTACGTTATCGTTTTGTACGCGGTTGCCGCTTTACCGTTAAACTCTGTTACCTCTCTAATGACAATCTAAATGGATTTTAAATGCCAACTTGATTGTTCAGTTGCTAGGATGAAAATAGGTTTTTAATTAAATAAATTTAATTTGGACTACCACTTAGGATCCCGTTAGGGAGGTAATAGAGCTTAAAGTAGAGTGACCGCTTCATAACAAAACGATAACGTAAGTAACTAAAACGTAACATTTCAATTATAAGCAATTAAAATGTAATCTGAAGCAAACAAAAAAGACTATTTTTATAGTTTACCAGAAAAAAAAAGGTAGAGCTAATGATATGGAGCTTTAGAGAACTAGAGCTAACAAGTAGTTGCCAACAAGTACTAGAGAGGGGGCGAATTTAAATTATAAATATTTGATAGAGCTAAAAATATAATTTTATTGTTATATTACTGTAAAATTTTACAATTTTCAAATGATTAAACTATAAATATTTTTGTTTTTGGAGAGAACATAATTAAAATATAAATTTTAAGAAGAGTAAAAAAGTTTTACATCAAATTAAATTAAAACATTGTAAATATTCAAAGAACTAAAAGGATAATATTTTAATTTTAGGAGACCGAAATCCCTGCCTATCTTGGTCCTTGACGAAGCACACCCGGAGTTAAATCTCTGTGTTGGCAAATATTTTTGTGGAATTAAAAATTATAATGTTGAAATCCTAGAGTATGAAGCAATTTATGAGCATAAAAGTGACAAATGGCTAAATTCTAAGATCTTCAAACTAACATTACCTATTCCACCCCAAAGCTGACTTGCAAATATAATAAAAAAAAGGGGGGACTGTCCGTCCCCTCAATAATATAAAATGCAAAAGTCTGGATATTGATTAAAATTGAAAAATGTGACTGAGTTTGGGGTTTGACGTGAATGGAGGCTTGTAAAGGTCAAACATTAAAGTTTGGATAAATAATATAATTAAATGAGATGTACAAATCTTTGCTCTTAGAGAATGAACAAATTAAACCCAGTTTAATTAATTAAGTTGAAGTATATGTGTGTGTGAACAAATTAAAGCATCCAACCACAAGGATTTCCTTCACATAAAAACAACTCAACAATATTTAGTCTAAGATGTTCAATAAAACCATTATTATTAGATCATGTTTTTTTAATGGCTCTTTAAGAGTTTTATTCCTGTTTTTGGTTACCCTCAAATATGGACAAAATAATATGTCCAACCCTATCTCTTTCTCTCTTATACATTATATATCTCAATTTTTTATCCATGGATTCTTCTTTTAATAAATATTTAATATTTTTGTGTTAATTGGAAAAAAAAAATGCTCCATCCCTTTTAAAGGTTTGAATTTTATTGATGGAGAGTATAAAGTTTATTAAAAACTCTAATGGGAAAATTTAATTAAAAGATTAGTTAATCTTAACATCAAAAACATTATTATCACTCTTTTTAGGATTAGATTGGATCAGTTATGTCGTAACCATTTTTTTGAAAAAGAAAAGAAAAAAAACGGATGCCGACTTAAAAAAGGGAAAACAGGAGTCGCCACCAATCTTTTTAGGTGTGATTGGATCACCTTATAATGTTTTGGTCTACGAAAAATTAGAGAAAACGGGCTCGGGAGTCGGTTACGCGCGGGGAAGGATTAGCACCCCCGCGACGCCCAAAATTGGTACCAAATTGAGCAATTTTCTGTCTTAAGTCGAAATTTGGAAAGATTTGAAAATAGGATTCTTTTTTTTGAAACTGGAATGGTTTAAGTTGAGAAGATCAGGATTCCTTTGTTTCGGTAGAATGCGAACACCACATCCAGCACGATTGGACACGGGATTCGCGAATTCCTCGAAACTAGAGACATCTCGCAAGTTGCAAAATTTAGGAGGGTATTTTAGGTATTTAGACGAATGAGAAATCGCAACCCAGCACGTTAGGGCACTATTTCCCGGATCACTAAATACAAAAATATTGCCTCATTTTGAAGACATTTTTGAATTAAGACGAGACGGTTTAAAAAAAGATCGAAATTCTTTCGTTTCGGAGGAATACGAACGGCACATCCAGCACGATTGGACACGAAGTTCTTAGGTTCCTCGAAACGAGAGATATCTCGCAAACCGCAAAATTTAGGAGGGTATCTTAGGTATTTAGACGAGTGAGAAATCGCAACCCAGTACGTTAGGGCACTATTTCCCGAGTCTCTAAACACAAAAATATTGCCTCGTTTTAAAAGCATTTTGGATGATGTCTTTTGGAACCACGATGAAATATCGGAGCATAGTATTAGCAAGTTAAAATAGCGATAATATTCACGACAAAAGGTGATATAAAAAGAGTATATTTGAAGGGTATATACGTGGTGGAAATATGTCTATACGATGTGGTTAGAACAAAATTTGAGCATGAAATAATAGAAAATATGAATAATATGATATTGAAGACATGCACGCACAAAATGTACGCATAACGATATTATAATATTGGTATAAAGAGTATGTGGTTAATAAGATAGAAGAAATATGTTTACATACAGATTGGATGCCTAAGGTGTAGGTATAGTATATAAGTGTGCGGTTGGAAGTAGGTATATGCATAGTATTCGAAAAAAAAAAAAAAAAAATATATATTGTAGTATTAACTATATATACAAAATGTAGTTGTAACAAAATATGAGATAATAAAACATATGAACAATATGATATTAAAATATGCATGATGTAATATTAATGTATGTATTAACAGGAAACAATGATATTTAGAATTTGTTAGAAATATTATATACTATATATATATATAAATATATGAAAGAAGTAGTAGCGTAAAAAAACGTCTATTAATAACTTTATAGAAAATATGTACGCTAAAGATATGAAAAATATATATATAAATAAAATAATATTACAAATATATGCATAATGTATAAGAGTGCTATAATGAAAATGTAGATACATAATATAGTATTAAGATATTTACATGATATAATATAAAAGGTACGTAAGTAATGGAATGGAAAATATGTATATATGAGAAGTATAGTATATATACAATAGTATTAAAGACTTGTACATAAGATAATAAATGTAATGTTAAAATGCATATGTATATATATATATATATATAAATACAATATATTTGTAATATAGTTAAGAATAGTATGTATATAAAAAAGGAGTAAAGTATAAACATAATGATATTAAAAATATAATAGTAGTAATAGACATATAGTGGTTAAAATATGTGTGCAATATATATATAAAATAATTATGGAACAAATATATATAAGTACGTATGTAACATATGCTATACATAATATGTGAAAATTCATGAGAATATATATATTAAATGTATGAGATATTTATAACGGTAAATAATAATCTGAAGATAATAAAAATAGATAAAAATAATGGTAATAATTATAGTGAATATGTTAATAATAATAGTAAAATAATAATAGTAATAATAATAATACTATAAATAGTAATAATAATAATAATAATAATAATAATAATATCTAATCTTTAAAATTAAAGAAAAATAATGAAAACAAAGCTGGAGGGATGAAATTAGAAGTAAAATGAAATTTCGGGCAAAATTTGGAAAATAAAATCGAACGGGAGGGTCTGTGTAAACACGGGAACAAGGCTCAGGGACCAAAGGAGCAATTTCCCCGCACGTTTAAAACGACGTCGTGGCGAAGGGGACTAAATCACAAAACCGGGCAAATTAACGGTCCGATTTGAAGATATTAAAAACCTAATTGCATAGGTCCGAAAAAGCGGAAGGGCTGATTGCGCAAATAGCCCTTCCGTTTAAAAACACGCGGACCTTGTGCGGGTAGGGTCGGGTCGATCCGACCCAGGGCTAAACGTCGTCGTTTTAGGCCCTGGGTTTTGGCACCGAAACGGTGTCGTTTTAGGTTGGGTATAAAAGGCCTGGTTCTTGCAAAAAAAAGTTCATTTGAGCTGTAGGAAAGAAAAAAAAGGAGGGGAAGGGAGAAGGGAGCCCCCGGGGCGATTTCCGGTGGTCGGTCCGACCACCGGCCGGCCACCGTCCGGTCACCGGACCGCCGTGCCGGCGTCGGTGCCGGCCACCGTACACGGTGGCCGGAGAAGGTAAAAAATCCCTTTTTCTTTATTTTTTATGCATTATTTTTATTACCACCTCTATTACTCGAAAAACATGCGTATATGTACGAAAATCGGAAGAAAATGAAAAAATCGAAGTCACCTTGGTTTCTGTCTTGTTTTCTGGTTCCGTTTCTGTTTGGGGGGGTATTCCTTCGTTGTTGTACCGTTAGTACTGCTATTTATCTTTGTGTTTAGAAGTTTTAGTGTTTAGAAATGTCGAATATCGTTTTTTTCCAAAAAATGCCCGAGTTTTTACATTTTTGTTTGATTCGGCTTTTTATAGCCATTTACATTGCTATTATTCTATTATTCTGTCTTTTCTCCTTCATTTTCTTGCAGGTGCAAGTGGATGGCGGCCACAGTGACGGTGGGCGGTGGACACGATGGCTGTCAGAGGGCAGGTGGCTGTGGCAGAACCAAGTGGGAGGGCTAGGGTTAGGTTTGGGGATTTGGGTAGTGGTTTGGGCTTGTAACGGGTCTGTTTTAAATTTAGTGGGCTGTTGGGTTGTGGTGGGTTTAATTTGGTTTTATTTTGGGGTTTGGGGCTTTGTTTTGCCCCGAGCCAAAATTGGCCTGTACAGCTGCCCCTCTTTGCTCATTGTCGTGTAATGAGAATAGAGCAAAGACTTAAAAAGGGCCAATTTTGCCTGGTCTTGCCGAGTCCTGACTCCTTCGGTGCTCTTCTTACTCGGGTAGTCTCTTTAGCCCACCGCCTCTTGTAGCTTTGGTTCTATCCACTGCGATTTCAAAGGTATGTCCTGTAGCTTCAATCTGCTCACATCTTCAAGGGTATAAGAATTTAGCGAGAAGAGATCTGCAACTTCGATCTTTTCTGCTAAACAATACGAAGATTTTCAAATCTGCCCTTTTCGATCTGCTTCCTGCCAGTACAAAGAGATAAGATCTGCCGAAACTTGATCTGTTACCCTACTGCTTAGGGGGTTAAGATCCGTTAAAACTTTGCCTATTACCCTACTGCTTAGGGAGTTAAGGCGAGTGACTAGAATCTGCTTCATTGTTGATGTATGATGAGAAAATTCGATCTGTTACCCTACTGCTTAGGGAGTTAAGATCTGATAGAATGCGACCTGCTCCGCTCCTGCTCAACGAAGATAAGATCTGTTGCGATTTGCCTGTTACCCTATTACTTAGGGGGTTAAGATCTGATAGAATGTGATCTGCTCCGCTCCTGATCAACGAAGATAAGATCTGTTGCGATTTGCCTGTTACCCTACTGCTTAGGGAGTTAAGGCGAATGGCTGAAATCTGATCCATCACTGCTGTATGGAGGTAAGATCCACTGACATTTGATCTGTTACCCTACTGCTTAGGGAGTTAAGATCTGTTGGAATGTGATCTGCTCCGCTCCTGCTCAGCGAAGATAAGATCCGCTTTGTTTTGCCTGTTACCCTACTGCTTAGGGAGTTAAGGCGAGTGGCTGAAATCTAATCCATCACTGCTGTATGGAGGTAAGATTCGCCAAAATTCGATCTGTTACCCTACTGCTTAGGGGGTTAAGATCTGTTGGAATTTGCTGTTTCCATCAATCTAGCTACATCGTCCACTGGGGAGTTTATCTGTAGAATTGATTTCCTGGGGTTTATGCTTATGCAAATCATTAGGATGCCATGATTGAAATGAGTCAAATGCTTCCTAATTGTGCGTATTATGATGCAAAAATGCTATGAGAGTGATCCTATTTCGACTATCACTACTCATTCATCCAAGTTTCACTCGAGGTGTCATTCACACTCTGTTTGTGTGTCTCAAATCAAGTTGGTCTTGTTATGACCTGCTGAGATCCTTTCCTCGGATCAAATTGTTTGCGTTTTCTAATCAACACTTCGTATTGAAAATGAAGTTTCCTTTGGGCATCCCCAATCTTTACAAAAGGGGGTCCTTTAAACAATCATTCTGTTTTAGTTTCTTGCATTATCAGGAGATTTTACAGAGTAACATGCAGAACTTCATTTGTAAAGATTTTTTAGTTCATCGATCTTTGTTTCAATGTAACACGTTTTGTGTAAAGTGGAGGGAAAATTCGAAGATAGTCATATTCGAAGAGAGTTATCAAAAATACAAAGGAAATTAAACTGACAACATCTCTTTGAGAGGACCAAAAGATAGTGAACAGGACAAGAAGTCAGACGCCCTAGATATCGCAGCTTGAGCCTCTATACACGGGTTCCATGAAGGCAGCTTTGGGTTTGACATGTGTTCAGAAGGCCCAAAGTACTTTGCTGATGCCTCGGTATGTAATGTACTCCACTTCTTGCTAGGTCGAGTATAGTGAGATGCTTGTCGTTTGAAATTTGAGCCGCCCTTTCGGGTTTTCGACTCAAAACCCCTTTAGTCTCAAGGCGCCCTTTGCGGGTTTTCACCTTGGCTTCTCCATCATTTCACATTTTTTTTTTTTTAATAGAAGTCCCAAAGCGCCCTTTGCGGGTTTTCACCTTGGCTTCTCTCCTTTTAGACAAAGTACTTCTTGACTGAGTCCGAATTCACCGGATTGGGTAAGCTTTTCCCATCCATTTCCGTCAAAATTAACGCACCGCCAGAGAAAGCCTTTTTCACGACATACGGCCCCTCCCAGTTTGGCATCCACTTTCCTCTGAAGTCTTTTTGTATGGGAAGGATCTTTTTCAATACAAGGTCCCCCTCGTAGAATTCTCTTGGACGGACCTTTTTATCGTAAGCTCGCATCATTCGCTTCTGATACATTTGACCGTGGCGAATTGCCTTTAGCCTTTTCTCTTCAACCAGATTCAATTGATCGTATCGCGATTGAATCCATTCTGCCTCATCCAGCTTTATTTCTGACAAGATTCGCAGGGAAGGTATTTCCACTTCGATGGGTAACACTGCCTCCATCCCATAAACTAGCGAGAATGGAGTTGCCCCGGTAGAGGTTCTAACAGATGTTCGATAGGCAAATAGTGCAAACGGCAGTTTTTCGTGCCAATCTCGGTAAGTCTCAGTCATCTTTCCAACTATCTTTTTGATGTTCTTGTTGGCCGCTTCCACTGCCCCATTCATCTTTGGGCGATACGGAGATGAATTGTGACGCTTAATCTTGAACTGACTGCAGACTTCTGCTATCGTGCTATTATTCAGGTTCAGTGCATTGTCTGATATGATTCTCTCAGGCATTCCATATCGACAGATGATCTCTTTTTTCAAAAATCGACTCACTGCCGCTTTGGTGACGCTAGCATATGAAGCAGCCTCCACCCATTTCGTGAAGTAATCGATAACCACAAAGATAAAACGATGCCCGTTCGAGGCCTTTGGTGAAATTGGCCCAATGACGTCCATGCCCCACATGGAAAAGGGCCATGGAGAAGTCATAACATGTAAGGGCGACGGTGGAACATGAATCTTATCTCCATAGATCTGGCATTTATGACATTTCTTGGCATGGCTGATACAATCTCCTTCCATAGTAGACCAATAGTATCCAAATCTCATAATTTGTCTTGCCATCGTGAAGCCATTGGCATGGGTCCCACACACACCTTCATGCACTTCTTCTAAGATTTTCCTAGCTTCTACAGCGTCGACGCACCTTAAAAGCACCTGATCTTTCCCTCTTTTATAAAGGATATCTCCATCCAACACATAGTCGCAAGCTAACCTTCTCAAGGTTCTTTTCTCATTCTCCGTTGCCTGTTCAGGGTATTCACGATTCTTCACATATCGTAATATATCCTGATACCAAGGGTGGTCATCCTTTTCTTCTTCTTCAATGCTGCAACAGTGAGCTGGGGCTTCGAAGATGCTCATTTGAATAGGCTTCATATTCTCCTCTTTGTTTACTTTAATCATGGATGCCAGGGTTGCCAGAGCGTCTGCCATCTGGTTTTCATCTCGTGGGAGATAATTGAAAGTGATATCGTCGAACTCCCCAAGTAGTCCTAAAACTACCCTCCGATAATTGATCAATTTAGGGTCTCTTGTCTCCCATTCACCTTTGAGCTGATAAATCACCAACGCCGAATCTCCGTACACTTCCAATGTTCTAACCTTCCGTTCTATGGCCGCCCGAATCCCCATGATGCAAGCCTCGTATTCTGCCATATTGTTTGTACAGTCGAAGTCTAATTTGCATGTGAATGGATAATGGTCTCCCTCTGGGGATATTAAGACTGCTCCAATCCCATTTCCTATTGCATTAGATGCCCCATCAAAGTTCAACTTCCATGGATTTTTCTCGACCGTTGCCACATACATTAATTCTTCGTTTGGGAAGTCGAAGCTTAATGGTTCGTACTCCTCCAAAGCCCTACTAGCCAAAAATTCTGCTATTGCGCTTCCCTTTATGGCCTTTTGATTCACATATACTATATCGAACTCAGAAAGCAGTATCTGCCATCTTGCCATTCTCCCGTTTAGGGCTGCTGACTCCATCATGTACTTTAATGGGTCCATTTTCGAAATCAGCCAAGTTGTGTGATATAACATGTATTGCCTCAACCTTCGGGTTGTCCAGATCAAGGCGCAGCATAACTTCTCAATCGGTGGGTATCTCATTTCGCAATCAGTAAATTTCTTACTGAGGTAATATATCGCCTTCTCTTTTCTTCCTGACTCATCGTGTTGGCCTAGCACACATCCCATAGAGTTGCTGAACACCGACAAGTACAGTATCAGCGGTCTATCCGGACTAGGCGGAGACAGTACTGGAGCGTTTGACAAATATTGCTTGACCTTATCAAAGGCATTCTGACATTCTTCGTCCCAGGTACCCTGGTTGTGTTTCCTAAGAAGGCGAAATATGGGATCACATTTCTCCGTCAATTGTGAAATGAAACGGGCAATGTAATTCAATCTCCCAAGAAAACCTCGAACTTCTTTCTGAGTGTGTGGCGGCGGCAGCTCCTGTATGGCCCTGACTTTGTCTGAGTCAACTTCTATTCCTTTTTCGCTGACTACAAAACCCAATAATTTCCCTGACCTGACTCCGAAGGTACACTTCTCTGGATTGAGCTTCAACTGAAACTTCCTTAATCTCAAGAATAATTTCCTCAAGGCTTCGATGTGTTCCTTTTCAGTTCGGGATTTAGCAATCATGTCGTCCACATACACCTCGATTTCCTTGTGCATCATATCATGGAATAAAGTCACCATGGCCCTTTGGTATGTTGCACCTGCGTTCTTTAGGCCGAATGGCATCACCTTGTAGCAAAAGGTGCCCCACAACGTTATGAAAGTGGTCTTATCCATGTCTTCAGGGTGCATCTTTATTTGATTGTACCCCGAGAAGCCGTCCATGAAGGAAAACCACGAATAACCTGCTGTATTATCTACTAAGGTGTCGATGTGTGGCAAGGGAAAATTGTCTTTTGGGCTAGCTTTGTTCAAATCCCTGTAATCGACGCACATTCGTACCTTCCCATCTTTCTTAGGAACAGGCACAATGTTAGCTACCCATTCGGAGTACTTGACCTCTTTCAGGAATCCAGCATCAAATTGCTTTTTGACTTCCTCTTTGATCTTCAGTACGACGTCAGGCCTCATTCTTCGCAATTTTTGTTGAACTGGCTTGTAATCTTGTTTTATTGGAAGACGGTGTACTACGATGTCAGTATCCAACCCCGGCATGTCTTGATACGACCATGCAAATACATCTTTAAACTCTCTCAGTAACTCAACAAGATCTTGCCTAGTTTCCTTTGAGATGCACGTCCCTATTTTCACTTCTTTCCCCTCCTCCAAGGTTAAATTCTCTATCGTCTCTTTCTCGTGTGGCAGAATTTGCTTCTCTTCTTGCTTCACCATTCTCAACAGATCTGGGGATACATCACAATCCCTGTCATCTTCAAAATCCTGAGGTTCTTCTGAGAACATGTCTTGCTCAAAGGAGAATTCAGGACTTGCAGTATCATTGCTCATATCATTGATATCTAGGGACCTGCGGGGTATGGAAGAATGTGCGAAGAATGAATGAATTTAAGAGTGATTGTTTTTATGTTATGAATGAGTTAAAAAAAATGAATGAAATTAGAAGGTCAAAAGAATATTTGTTGATAGAAGAATGAAAGAAGCTTGCTTGATTTGACAAAAGTGTTCTTTATTGAAACCAAAATATCCGAACATAAGCCTATTTCACAAATGAAATCTTATTACTCCTAGGCTTTAGAGCAATAAGAGTGTTCTGGAAAATTACTCTGTAAAGTTCCTAAAGGTTACAGGAAGTTCTTCAGCAGTCCAATTGTTTAAAGAGCTCCCCGGTTCGTAAGGACGGATATCCCCCAAGATCCTTGGTTTAGTCTCCCTATCATGTATGGCGTTGATGTGATAGCTTCCTTTCTCGAGTGCCCCCACCTCAGGGTGAATTATCCCTCCTGACACAAAGGTCTGAGATATGTGAGGGAACGTCATTGGTTCCCACTCGAGTTCTCTTCCACTCAGACGCGCCTTTCTTCTTTCCTGATGCTTCTCTATCTCCTTCTTTCTCTGTTTTTAGTCTGGCCTAAATCCTAGGCCAAAGCGATCTCTTTTCTCCCTTATCTCGGGGACTCGGGTTCCACCTTGGAGGTATTTGCCTAACCCTTTTCCAGGCATAGCTCCTTTTCCTACTGTCATTTGCAAACCCATCTTTGTGGTCTTGGACATTTTGGGCACTGGTATCTCATTTCCCTCCGAAATGAAGGTTGCATTGACAAATTCTAAAGAGCGAAAAGAGCATTCAATTGACTCTTCATCTGCCTCCACATAAGGTGCGTTACCAGTAACTGCTGCTATGATGTCTTCTTTCGCGTTTATGGTTACCAATCGTCCATCTGTCACCAATTTCAGTTTTTGATGTAAAGATGAGGGCACCGCTCCTGCTGAGTGTATCCAGGGCCTCCCTAGCAGGCAATTATAAGAGGGCTTGATGTCCATTACCAGAAAATCCACCTCATATGTGTTTGGCCCGATCATTAAAGGGACGTCGATTCTTCCCATCACCTTTCTCTCCGTGCCATCAAATGCTCTCACTATGTTATGGCATGCTTTCATGTGGGAACTATCTATCGGCAACCTGTTTAATGTAGATAATGGCAGGACGTTCAAGGCTGACCCATTATCAATCAGTACACTTGGCAGCGTATACCCTTTGCAACGAGTGGTGATGTGTAAAGCTTTAGTCGATCCCATGCCACCCGGTGGGATTTCATCATCATTAAAATAGATGAAATTGTCAGCACTTATGTTATTAACAAGGCGATCCAGCTTATTGACAGATATGTCCTTAGTGACATAGGTTTCATTAAGCACTTTCATCAATGCCTCACGGTGTGCTTCTGAACTCAGGAGCAATGCTAATACTGATATCCGGGCCGGTTGTTTGCGTAGCTGTTCAACTACACTATACTCGCTATGTTTCAGGAATTTTAGGAATTCCTTAGCCTCTTCCTCCTTCACTGGTTCATTGATAAGTGCTTCAGCCTCTTTGTCTTTCTCGAACGCTAAGGCTTTTGCCTTTACAGACTCGATCCTGATTCCTCCCGCGTCATAACGCTTCCCACTACGCGTGAAAGAACCTTCTGCCTGGGTTTCTTTGAAAGCATTAGCTATTTTTTCTTCTTCCGGCATCGTCACACTGCAGTCATAGTTCCAGGGCACCCTCTTGTTATCCTTATAAGGAAAGGAAACAGGTTTGCGAATAATGATCTTCGGTGTTGTTTGCGCTCCCGCATCGTCATACTTAGGTAGGGAAATAATGATCCTTGGCCGGTTGGTTCCTCGATTCGACGATTCTCCCTCCAAGGCGCATATGTGTCTTGCATCCGAGCCCTCTTCATAAAATTCCAGCTCCTTATTATCCATGAGGCTTTGTATCAGAATTCTAAATTCAGCACACTCTTGGATCTCGTGCTCTTCGACTTGATGGAACTCACAGTAGTTCCCCGCTTTTTCACTTCTTTCTTTGGCGACCAACATTCCTCTTTTCATCATTTCTCCCCAAATCACCCTTAACGGTGTCCTTACTTCAGAAATGTCTTCTTTGACCCTTCTCGTATCGGTTTCTCCGATTGCGTTCGCCCCTTGATCGCTGTGGTTCGGCAATGGGTTTTCTGTACTAGGGGTGTCGTCAAATTTCACGATCCCCATTTTGATAAGTCTTTCCACGGCCTTTTTGAAGCTGACGCAATTTTCAATTGAGTGTCCCTGAGCTCCAGCATGGTATTCACACTTGGCATTGGCATCATACCACTTGGGGTATGGGGGCTGCAGAGGTTTCAGGTAATAGGGAGCTATCGCGTGTGTGTTATATAAACTTTGGTAAAGTTCTTTATATGTCACCGGGATGGGCGTGAATTGGATCTTTTCAGTGTTCTGTCTTGCATTAGATTCCTGCCTTTGGGAACCCTGTTGCCCTCCCGTGGTCGTTCTCGGTTGGCTAACCACAATCGCCTTCGGGCTATGACTGCTCGCGTTGTTCACTTCATTATCCTTCCTTCTTGGGGCCGGCCTTTTAGTGGTTTCTCCTTCTATCTTACCAACCCTTATGGCGTTTTCAATCATTTCTCCTGCCATAACTATATCGGCGAAGCTCTTAGTGGTGCTTCCGATCATGTGAGTAAGGAATGGGGCCTTCAGGGTATTTATGAATAGTACAGTAGTTTCTTTCTCCAATAGTGGCGGCTGAACTTGCATGGCGACCTCTCTCCACCTTTGCGCATATTGTCGGAAGCTTTCATTATGCTTCTTTTCCATATTCTGTAGGGTCATTCGATCGGGCGTCAAGTCAGTCACATGGCTGTACTGTTGCATGAAAGCGTGTGCCAAGTCTCTCCAGGAATTGATCCTATCGCGACTTAATTGGTTATACCATTTAGCCGCGGCGCCGACTAAACTGTCTTGAAAACAATGAATCAGAAGTTGATCATTGTTCACGTGCCCTGTCATTCTCCTACAGAACATAGTAAGGTGGGCTTCAGGACAGCTAGTCCCATTGTATTTTTCAAACTCTGGCATTTTGAATTTATGAGGGAGGACTAAGTCTGGGACCAAGCTAAATTCCTTAGCGTCCATCCTTTGTCGGCCATCAGCACCTTCTAGAGCCCTAAACTTTTCTTCCAGCCATCTGCAGCGTTCCTCCAATTGTTTTGAGGATTCGGTCCTTTCCCTTTCCTTCTCAGCCAAATCCAAATCAGGGGTGAGTGAATTGATAGGATTTTCTAACGGGTTAGACCCCGAACCGTCTTGTAGGTTCACAGGCATTCCAATATCAATTTGCCCCTGTTGAGGCCTAATGGTGACAGACGGCCTTCGTAGGGTAGCCTCCGTCTGTGTTTGAGTACGGGGTGGTGTGAAGCCCGGAGGATAATCATCATTATCTTCCGCGGTAGCAGCCATAGGGGCCTTTCCCTTATCCATTGCTCCTTTCAGCAGCTGAGCCATTTCGGCCACCATACTCCTCTGAGCCTCCATCATCTGTTCACGCATATCGTTTTGTATTTTTGCCAGTTGTTCTTGCAATTGTTCCTGCATTTCCTTTTGCAGTTGCTCGAATCTCTGATCCATATTCTTGGTTTTAGCACGCGTACCGTAGGGATGTGGATTTTCCAGATTCTTTCCTTCTGTAGCAACTTTTACTAATCAGGGTCTTTTCAGTTTTAATGCATATGATGTAATGCAATGCGAATGCATGAATGCAAAAGATATCGATCCCGATTCAGTTTCAATTTAGAAAACGTTGTTTAAGGAACAAAAATCCTTACACAAAACGAATTACAGACACTTTCATCGTTAGGTATAGAGTTTCAACCCATTTTCCTTTAATAACAGGAACAAAAGTTTTTTACAACAAACTGATTACAGATATGCTTTTGCTTTTAGGCCTAAAGTCTTGATTTTCTTAAGCAACGCCGCCAATTCTCGACCTCGGTCTGATTCTTGCTCGTATCTGACACCTAACACATCGGCTTGCGCTGCCAGGCCTTGCAGATGGTCGGCGACTTCTCGGATTTGGACAATGGCTTCTCCCATAAGGTAATCCCTATCTCTGACTTGATTTTGGAAATGGTGAAGCTCTCCCTTCCAGTGTTCCTCTCGCGCTTCAAGCTGCTCGATACGAAGCCCGCCGTCTTGTAGTGCTGTCTCTAGCCCTTCTATCTGATGTTTCATCTCTTCGATTTTATCTTGGCTTGCTTTCAACTCAGCCGCGGAGTTACGACTTCGGTGGAGATGAAGAGACCGTCCGAGTTCAGTTACCTTAGCCTTTAATCCTTGACTTTCCTTTCGATTATCTGCTAAGTTCCTTTCCAAAGCTTGATTCTGTGCCTGCATCTCTTGGAACTTCTTCTCCCAATGGTTTGCTTTGGTTTTCTCTTCCCGAACTTCTAGCTGCCATTGTTCAGAAGTCTTTCCTAGCCCAGCTCTCTTTTTTGACAGTTGCGTTTTCTTGTATCGTTCTTTCAGGTCATCTCGGTCTTCTTCTATTTTCCTCTTTTCTTTCTTCATCTTTTCGACCTCTATTTTCTGTACATCAACGTCTAGGCTCAGGTACATCTTCTCTTCTTCTAACTTCTCTATCCGTTTTGCGAGTTCTAGATTCTTCCTTTCAAACCCTAACTTTACGAGTTCTAGTTCTGAAGGAATCACCCGTAAGCTTTCCTCTATTGATTGAGCAGTTTCCCAACTTGGCCTCGGGATGTTGTCATTGGTCCTCTTGTTAAACCATTCTTTGTACTCAGGGGTCGTCGTCGGGCCATCAGTCAGAACCTTCATGCAGTAGATCTTTTTCCAGGCGTCAGAAATCTCTCGTATCTTCTTTTTATAATTGTCGCCTTTGTATGAGAATTCACTTTGGGCCAGGCCATATGTTAGCGGTATAAACTGTTCCGCTTTATATTGCCTCAAAACGAGCAATGGCGCGTAACCGACCACTCCCCAAATTCCAGGGAGAGGTACCCAATCAAAAGTTCCGCAACGATAAATGATTTCTCTAGGAGCCATCCAAGGAGCCTTCCATACAACATCTTCTTCTCGGAGATTTCGCAGTATCTCTATCCATCTTTCCTCTGTGATGTCATCTCTTCTTGAGGTAGTCGCTGCTTCTTTTAAAGGAGAGTAGTCCTGTAAGAATACTCGGCAAGGACCTCTATCGACCCTCCAGAAGTGACTATGGAACCACACTAACAATAACTGTGCACAACCGATGAATCTGCATTCACCAGTCCTCCTACATGCATTCAAGGACCGAAATGTTTCTGCTAGGATTGCCGGTACCGGTGTGACTAGTTTGTCGAGTCGATCGAATAAATCTGTGACCGCCTCGTCTATATGCCCCATAGCCTTCGGAAAAATCACCAACCCGTAGATACTCAAAGCCAAGACATCCATCTTCCTCTTCGTGTCAGGGTGCGTCAGTATCAAATCCCTTAGGCTGGCCCATGAAATACATTTGCTATCACCTTTTTGTTGGATTCGAGCTGTGGCCCACTGTTCACTCATTCCCGTGATGATCATTAATTTCTTCACAAAAGTTGGAAGATTGACAGCCCTGACATAAGCTTTGTTATTTTGAATCCTCGGACAGCGGAGCAGGATGGTATATTCTTCCATAGTGGGTGTTAAGTCTACCTCACCAAAGGTAAAACAGCTATAAGCGGGGTTCCAAAACTGTGTCATTGCCCGAAACAGGTGCTTATCCACCTTAATGTCTAGCAAATAGGGAAGATCTCCGTAATTCTGATAGAACAATTGTTTAGCCTCATCATCCCATCGGGTCCAAATATCCCTCAATTCCTGCAGTTCGTTCTGTGCCGAACTGATACGAGTAAAGTCCCATAGCTCTGACGTATACCCCTCGGCAATACTATCTCCTTTTTCTAACTGGGCTTTCTCTGACCATGTCCGTATGTTAGCGTTGTCTTCCACTTTGTCAAGATATTCATCCCCCATTACAAAACTTTCTAACTTAGAAATAGAACCGTGAATCGATACCTTTAAATGCTGGATGACATGCAATGATGACAAAACAGAAAAGGTTAGTGTTACATATAACAGATATTATTTCAAAGAAAAATAAACAAGCACCTACATAGGTAGTCACTAAAGGTCACCTCCGAACTACTTAGGGCAAGCACTTAAGGCGCACTATATGCGTTTTGGTTCTAAAGAGAGAGGGTACCTGAACCAGCAGATTCCTCGATCCTCCCCCATTATAGGTTCATATGGACCAAGTTCAGTTCAGGGGGACACATTTCCCTACTGCCATGCGGAGATGAAAATCTCACGAAGCACATAGGTACGGATGTATCCCGGAAGTGATTCACCAGCCCATGCGGAGGTGAAAACCTCACGAAGGCGTAGTTCCTCACTCCCACTTAAGGGTGTGACCACAACGGTCGTGCAAATGCAATGTGTGCGAGGAAAGGTAACAAACATATACAACAAACGCACGTAAGATATTGTATTAAAAATGTTCCAAATCTCTAACATTAAGACAGAAAATGTTCAATTTTTGGCTTGACTCACTTAATGTCCCCAGTGGAGTCGCCAAGCTGTCGTAACCATTTTTTTGAAAAAGAAAAGAAAAAAAACGGATGCCGACTTAAAAAAGGGAAAACAGGAGTCGCCACCAATCTTTTTAGGTGTGATTGGATCACCTTATAATGTTTTGGTCTACGAAAAATTAGAGAAAACGGGCTCGGGAGTCGGTTACGCGCGGGGAAGGATTAGCACCCCCGCGACGCCCAAAATTGGTACCAAATTGAGCAATTTTCTGTCTTAAGTCGAAATTTGGAAAGATTTGAAAATAGGATTCTTTTTTTTGAAACTGGAATGGTTTAAGTTGAGAAGATCAGGATTCCTTTGTTTCGGTAGAATGCGAACACCACATCCAGCACGATTGGACACGGGATTCGCGAATTCCTCGAAACTAGAGACATCTCGCAAGTTGCAAAATTTAGGAGGGTATTTTAGGTATTTAGACGAATGAGAAATCGCAACCCAGCACGTTAGGGCACTATTTCCCGGATCACTAAATACAAAAATATTGCCTCATTTTGAAGACATTTTTGAATTAAGACGAGACGGTTTAAAAAAAGATCGAAATTCTTTCGTTTCGGAGGAATACGAACGGCACATCCAGCACGATTGGACACGAAGTTCTTAGGTTCCTCGAAACGAGAGATATCTCGCAAACCGCAAAATTTAGGAGGGTATCTTAGGTATTTAGACGAGTGAGAAATCGCAACCCAGTACGTTAGGGCACTATTTCCCGAGTCTCTAAACACAAAAATATTGCCTCGTTTTAAAAGCATTTTGGATGATGTCTTTTGGAACCACGATGAAATATCGGAGCATAGTATTAGCAAGTTAAAATAGCGATAATATTCACGACAAAAGGTGATATAAAAAGAGTATATTTGAAGGGTATATACGTGGTGGAAATATGTCTATACGATGTGGTTAGAACAAAATTTGAGCATGAAATAATAGAAAATATGAATAATATGATATTGAAGACATGCACGCACAAAATGTACGCATAACGATATTATAATATTGGTATAAAGAGTATGTGGTTAATAAGATAGAAGAAATATGTTTACATACAGATTGGATGCCTAAGGTGTAGGTATAGTATATAAGTGTGCGGTTGGAAGTAGGTATATGCATAGTATTCGAAAAAAAAAAAAAAAAAAAAATATATTGTAGTATTAACTATATATACAAAATGTAGTTGTAACAAAATATGAGATAATAAAACATATGAACAATATGATATTAAAATATGCATGATGTAATATTAATGTATGTATTAACAGGAAACAATGATATTTAGAATTTGTTAGAAATATTATATACTATATATATATATAAATATATGAAAGAAGTAGTAGCGTAAAAAAACGTCTATTAATAACTTTATAGAAAATATGTACGCTAAAGATATGAAAAATATATATATAAATAAAATAATATTACAAATATATGCATAATGTATAAGAGTGCTATAATGAAAATGTAGATACATAATATAGTATTAAGATATTTACATGATATAATATAAAAGGTACGTAAGTAATGGAATGGAAAATATGTATATATGAGAAGTATAGTATATATACAATAGTATTAAAGACTTGTACATAAGATAATAAATGTAATGTTAAAATGCATATGTATATATATATATATATATATATAAATACAATATATTTGTAATATAGTTAAGAATAGTATGTATATAAAAAAGGAGTAAAGTATAAACATAATGATATTAAAAATATAATAGTAGTAATAGACATATAGTGGTTAAAATATGTGTGCAATATATATATAAAATAATTATGGAACAAATATATATAAGTACGTATGTAACATATGCTATACATAATATGTGAAAATTCATGAGAATATATATATTAAATGTATGAGATATTTATAACGGTAAATAATAATCTGAAGATAATAAAAATAGATAAAAATAATGGTAATAATTATAGTGAATATGTTAATAATAATAGTAAAATAATAATAGTAATAATAATAATACTATAAATAGTAATAATAATAATAATAATAATAATAATAATAATATCTAATCTTTAAAATTAAAGAAAAATAATGAAAACAAAGCTGGAGGGATGAAATTAGAAGTAAAATGAAATTTCGGGCAAAATTTGGAAAATAAAATCGAACGGGAGGGTCTGTGTAAACACGGGAACAAGGCTCAGGGACCAAAGGAGCAATTTCCCCGCACGTTTAAAACGACGTCGTGGCGAAGGGGACTAAATCACAAAACCGGGCAAATTAACGGTCCGATTTGAAGATATTAAAAACCTAATTGCATAGGTCCGAAAAAGCGGAAGGGCTGATTGCGCAAATAGCCCTTCCGTTTAAAAACACGCGGACCTTGTGCGGGTAGGGTCGGGTCGATCCGACCCAGGGCTAAACGTCGTCGTTTTAGGCCCTGGGTTTTGGCACCGAAACGGTGTCGTTTTAGGTTGGGTATAAAAGGCCTGGTTCTTGCAAAAAAAAGTTCATTTGAGCTGTAGGAAAGAAAAAAAAGGAGGGGAAGGGAGAAGGGAGCCCCCGGGGCGATTTCCGGTGGTCGGTCCGACCACCGGCCGGCCACCGTCCGGTCACCGGACCGCCGTGCCGGCGTCGGTGCCGGCCACCGTACACGGTGGCCGGAGAAGGTAAAAAATCCCTTTTTCTTTATTTTTTATGCATTATTTTTATTACCACCTCTATTACTCGAAAAACATGCGTATATGTACGAAAATCGGAAGAAAATGAAAAAATCGAAGTCACCTTGGTTTCTGTCTTGTTTTCTGGTTCCGTTTCTGTTTGGGGGGGTATCCCTTCGTTGTTGTACCGTTAGTACTGCTATTTATCTTTGTGTTTAGAAGTTTTAGTGTTTAGAAATGTCGAATATCGTTTTTTTCCAAAAAATGCCTGAGTTTTTACATTGTTGTTTGATTCGGCTTTTTATAGCCATTTACATTGCTATTATTCTATTATTCTGTCTTTTCTCCTTCATTTTCTTGCAGGTGCAAGTGGATGGTGGCCACAGTGACGGTGGGCGGTGGACACGATGGCTGTCAGAGGGCAGGTGGCTGTGGCAGAACCAAGTGGGAGGGCTAGGGTTAGGTTTGGGGATTTGGGTAGTGGTTTGGGCTTGTAACGGGTCTGTTTTAAATTTAGTGGGCTGTTGGGTTGTGGTGGGTTTAATTTGGTTTTATTTTGGGGTTTGGGGCTTTGTTTTGCCCCGAGCCAAAATTGGCCTGTACAAGTTAGCTAAACCGAGAATTGTTCAAGGTACTAACTTAGAATAAGGGGTTAAATTTAATGACCTTCGAACTGGCATGAATCGAACTAAAAATCGATTCGATTAGTTTTTTTATTTTTTAATAATTTATTTGATTGAACCAAACAATTTAATTAAACTGGAAACAAATAGCTTGAATAATTCAACTACTGATCGAGTTCTAAAAACCTTGATTACTACGAGAATACAGTAAACTCAAACAAATACTTCAAAGGAAGTAAAATACTAATTGTACCTATCACACCTATAAATGAAAATAAAGTTTTACTTACCACTTAAAAAATCATCATTGAGCTTAAAGAAACTAATGTTTGAAGGGTTTTGTTCATTGTTTAGGGATTCGATACAATTCGATTTTAAATTTAGTAAGAACTCAATATAATTATCGAATATCAAAACATCTTAAACTATATATATAATAGATGGGGTTAGAGCATAAGTGATATTTTGTTCACCTTCAATAATCAGTATTCAAATACGGAAAATGTAAATTTTGGGAACCTTATAGTAGGATTGGTGGTCCTATTCACAAAGGTTAAAAGTTTGTTCTTGAAAATTTTACGCATTTTTGGATGGGAACAAGGTAGTAAATTAGCATGCAGAAATGGAATAACATCCCTTTAGCTTTAGCTTTTTGGTTTTACCCTATCATCATCACTGTCGTTGTTACCTTTTTGGCTTGAGCATATTGTTATTGCCGTACCAAAAAAGGCTTTTTCTTTTACTTTAGAAATAGTTTGGACTCAACAAATGTGTTTAGAAAAAATCTAATACTAAAAGTTTATGATTTATATATTTTTTCAAACTTTGATACTATTGTAAACGAATATTGTTAATTTCAATTTTAATAATAATAATAATAATAATAATAATAATAATAATCAATTTCCAAAATTTAGAAAATTTTTTTTAATAATGTCATCATAAATTTTGACCATATTTGTTCTTTTTTGGTATAATGCTCTAGAACTACCGATAATCATTCTCTAACTCATAAATAGGAGGATAGTGCGCTTCAATGCACTTAAACCCACATCCTCCTGTGTTGACAACAATGATTCTTTTCATGATAAAAATTATGATTCTTACCACTTATTATGATTCCACTACAAACTGGAAACAAATAGCCTTAGTATGATTCTTAAGCCCATAATTCCATTTAAACCATTTATTATGATTCTTTTCATGATTAACTAAATCCTTTGTAGCCTTAGCCCGGTTATCACTTCGACAAAGTAATCATGAGATATGAACCCATAATAAATACTTTTCAATTTGGTATTCACTATCTCTCTGGTATATGGGATAGTACAAATTCGTCCCTCAAAGTTGATTCGATTTCAATTCAAAAAGCACGCGTTGGGTTGGAATCGTTTGGCGTACATTTGAGAAGTTGAGTCGGCGTTGCTGTATTCAAAATCCCACTAACAAATTGGCGTGTTCAATTGGAAAAAGCTAGTTGGATTCCGTCAAGGGAGATAGTGATCGGATTTAAACAACCCACACAGTTGAGGCTGTTAATTCGAGTTGGGCTTTTTAGATCTCAAGGCTGTCGAAATCTTAAATTATGAGTACGTGCCATGTGGTTGGAATTTCGACAAGGGTCAATTTGTAGGTGATACTGGGATCGACTACAAGAGGAAGAGTTGGCGGTTTGGGGGATCCTCGATTGCTATAACCAGCTTATCGCTTGAAAGGGAAAATTTGTTTCAAGAATCGATTCAAGATCGGAGTACACTTCATATTTCCTTATTTTATTATCTTAATCAATTTAAACCCCCCATTTTTAATTTTTTCAACACTACTATGCACAAGTTGTGGGCATGACTGTGACCAAGACAGCAAATCTGGTAACAAGAAAAGGCGAAATTAGATAACTAGTCACTGTGGATTCAACCCTACTGTTCTATATTTCAATTTATTGTTATATTTGTCGTAGGAATTTATATTTGGTCATTTCGACGCCCATCAACCCTCGAACTAGCATGAATAGAACTAATAATTGATTGGATTAGTTTTTTTTAAAAACAATTTATTTGATTGAACCAAACAATCCAATTAAATCGGAAACAAATAGCCTGAATGATTCAACTACTAGTCAAGTTTTAAAAACCTTGATTACTACGAGAACACAATAAACTCAAACAAACACTTCAAATGAAGTAAAATACTAATTGTACCTAGACTACACCTATAAATGAAAATAAAGTTGTACTTACCACTCAAAAACTATCATTGAGCTTAAAGAAACCAATGTTAGAAGAGCTTTGTCCATTGTGTAGAGATTCGATACAATTTGATTTTAAATTTAGTAAGAACTCAATATAATTATCGAATATCAAAACATCTTAAACAATATATATAATAGATGGGCTTAGAGCATAAGTGATATTTTGTTCACCTTCAATAATCAGTATTCAAATTCGGAAAATGTAATTTTTGGGAACCTTATAGTAGGATTGGTGGTCCTATTCACAAAGGTTAAAAGTTTGTTCTTGAAAAATTTACGCTATTTTTGGATGGGAATACGGTGGTAAATTAGCTAGTATGCAGAAATGGAATAACATCCCTTTAGCTTTAGCTTTTTGATTTTACCCTATCATCACCGTCGTTGTTACCTTTTTGGCTTGAGCATACTGTTATTGTCGTACCAAAAAAGGCTTTTCCTTTTACTTTAGAAATAGTTTGGACTCAATAAATGTGTTTAGAAAAAATCAAATACTAAAAGTTTATGATTTCTATATATTTTTCAAACTTTGATATTATTGTAAACGAATATTGTTAATTTCAATTTTAATAATAATAATAATTATCAATTTTCAAAATTTAGAAATTTATTTTTAATAATTTCATTACAAATTTTGATCATATTTATTCTTTTTTTATATATAATGTTTTAGAACTACCCATAATCATTCTCTAACTCATAAATAAGAGGAGAGTGCGTTTCAATGTACTTAAACTTACATTCTCCTGTATTAACAACAATGATCATATTAATCGAGCTAAGAAATCGGCCAAAATTCAAAAACTTAAAAAGCTTTTAACTTATTAGTTTGATAAAATTTATGTTGTTTAACTTCATGTTTAAAGTCAAAAACAGCTAATGAGTAGCAGTATGTTGCTTTCAGGCTTCACCTTGAGAATCTCATATGTGCCCTCATTGCTTGATGAAGTTATCTTTTTATCTTCTTTCTTTTTCCCTTTTTTTTCATAAAAGTATAAACTCAAGAATCAATAAATTTATCAATCAATAAGTATTAAGTATAATGATAAGGTACATTATATTCTTGAAAAGAGAATTTTTATTTGAACTTTAGATGACATTATTAAAAAAAGTAACTATAAAATCCGAAAAAATTAATTTTTATCAACTATAAAATAAACATAAAAATACTTTAATCATTAAAAGATAATAAAAAAAATTTTTAAGCTCTTTTTTAAATGTATCTACTTTTTTAAGCTATTATTTAAAAAAAAATTATATGTTAATTCAAATCTTTCTAAATATCGAGTCGAATTTCGTGTAACTTAACATTTAGAGGATTTGCTTGAACTCAACAAATAAGTCTATGATATAATTATGATTGATAAACTTAGTATGTCTAGTATTTAGCTTATATTATTCGAGTATGTTTAATTCATTTAATTGGATTATAAGATTTTATTATTTAATTGAGAAAATATAAAATATTTAAATACACATTTTATTAAAAAAATTTTTGTTGTTTATTTAAATTTATCAGTTAAAAATTAGTTCATTTTAGTTGTAATGAAAATCATATTTTTTTTTTAACAATCTCATTATAGTTATCATATTTGTTTTTTTTTTTTTTAACACAATACTTAGAACTATTCATAATCTCTCCCAACCCATAAATAAGAGGATAATGCATTTTAACACACTCGAACTCACGTCCTCCTGTATTGGCAACAATGTCCATGTCAATCAAACTAATATTCAATCAGCATAAATTTAGCTTATTTTTATTTTCCTTTAATTTTGCCTTTGATTCTACTCTTATTTGTAGAGATTCTTACTCATCCCCTCTCTCATTTATTTATGCCATTGGTGCAAATAAGAACAAAATAATAAATAAGCTAAAGATAAACTATTTAGTTAGTCACCCAAGTTTTTAGGCACTTTCATTTTGATCATCTAACAAAAATTTATAATTTAATCCCAATTGTTACAATAATTTTTCTTTGGATCACCCTATCAACGTCCGATGTGGCATTTTATATTTTTTTAATCCATTTTATTCCATATATGCACTCTTTGCTGGTAAATAGTTTCCATGTAATTCTGTAACTTTTTTTAATCTATTTTATTTCTCCCTTTTTTACCATTATGATTTAGTTAACCTTTTGAAAAAAAAAAATGCATACATGAATTAACTAAATCTTTGAGTAGCTTTGTTCCTCATACATGATCTCCTCACGGATTCACGGTATGAAAACATCCTCTTCCTTTTCTTCTAGTTGATGTTGGTGCATCACAGGTTGGAATCAGAGGAACTTGTCAACTTTTTTGCACATAAGCCATCTCAGGGGAAGAGGTTTTTTCTTACACGAGAAAATATTTAATCAGAATTAACAAATTAAATGAAAAATTAGGGATTGAAATTCTTCAATAGTCATAGAAACTAACTAGTAACTACAACGTAGCCTTAGACGATCACATTGATGAACAAAGAGGTAATCCATGAGAAAACATAGAACCAATGAAGGAAGATGACTAAGAATGAGTGAAGGATATGGATTCAGTGCATAACGATAGCGTAGCTCATTGAAAACCAAAGACATTAGACTGCCTTTTTTTACAAATAAACAGACACTTTCCCCAATTCACAAATTGGACATTAACAAAGACAAAACACTAAAAGAATCCCTAGATCTTAACCTATTCCCCAAATTTTAAAAACAAAAAAAAGAGGGGAGATTTTGTAATGACCCAAAATTTACAGGCATCGAAAAAGTGTATTGTCGGGCCTCCATTTTAGTGAAATGGGTTCGTAAATATTTATTAAAAATATTTACGAAGTTAGTTGTGAGTTTAATTAGGCATTGGTTAGGAGAATTAGCTTAAAATAAGAGAAATTAAGAAAAAGGACTAAATTAAAATAGGAGTGAAAGTTTAATTTAAAGATTAAAGAAAATTAAAAGGGTCAAATAGAGAAATTTTCCATTATTAAAATTTGAGACGGTTTAACATTGAAATATTTGAGATTTTTTAAGTTAAATTATATATATTTTAATATATTTACTTAATAAATAAGTTATATTATATTATATTATATTATATTATATTATATTATAAAACAAATAAAGAAATGAAATAAAAGAAACAAAGGCAAACGAAACAGAGAAGAACAGGGGAGAAAGAAAGGGAAAGAAAAAGAAAAAGAAAATTAGGATTTTTAAGGTTCTAAGCTTGATTGGTAAGTTAATTTAGTCATTTTTTTTTTTTGAAAATTTTGAGTTTTTATGATCCTAGAACAAAATATTACTAAGTATATACTGAAATTTTGGAAGTTACTAGATTTTTAGATACTAATTTTGTTGAGTAAAATTGTGAATTAGGGATTAAATTAATAGAATTTCTAACTAGAATTAGGAGAAGGATTAAATTGTAGAATATGTTATAAATTGTGTAATAGGGACTAAATTGTAAGAATTTTAAAATTAGGTATTTATGATGAAAATTAAAGAGTCAGGTTTGAGTTTGAGTGAATATGTAGTAGGAATAAGGTATAAATGATGATGGAAAAATAGATGATTTTTGGTTAGGGATTAAATTGAAATTAAGGTAAAAGTTCAATAGAAAAATCTAATTATTAGATATAATTGGTGTTGTATTAATTATTTTAAATTGATTTAATTTTTGTAGCTAACATCAAACTGGAGACATCAGCTTAGAAGAGAAAGGAAAAAATTGCCGGGGAGTGACTCGGGAAAAATTTTGGTTTGTATTACTATAATTCGAATTATTTATTATTAAATGTTAAGTTTTAATTTATGTGTATGATAAATGAAATATGAGGTAAGTATTATTATTATTATTATTATTATTATTACTACTATTGTTGAGATGAGTGGGGATTAAATTGAATAACTGATATGAATTGATATTTGAATTGTATATTGATTGAAAGTGGAAAGTGAATTTGTATCGAATTGTGACTGATATTAAATTGAATAAAAATGTATTAAGTTGTGAAAATATGTGAATTTTTTAATTGAATATTGGTTGAAATGTGGAAAATAATTGAATTGAGGTATATATGTAATTTGTATAACACCCCTTACCCGTATCCGATGCCGGGACAGGGTATGAGGCATTACCTTACCAAAACACATGCAAACATTCAACCTCAAGTCAATGAAATCCGTCCCAATTTAAAACTTTTTCAAATGTTGTTTTACAGTCTTTAATAAGGACCTACAAGGCCCAAAACATGGTTTGGAAACAATTCGAGACCAAACCGAATGTTTAGAAAACTTTCAAGAAAATCCATTAAAAACAGGGCACACTCTCGTGTGGAAGGGCAACATGCCCGTGTGGCCTTTAAACATGGCCGTGCTGATGGCCCGTGTGGTTTACACGGCCTAAACACCTAGGGACACACCCATGCCCTTTGTCCGTGTGGATTTATTTTCTAACATCGAATCTACAAGGGTTTTCACACGGCCTAGCACACGCCCATGTGCTCAGCCTGTGTCCCTCTCACGGCCATGACACGTAGCCCGTGTGTAAAAACCTTGACATTTTGTTTCTGACGTCAGCAGCTCTTAAGGATCACACGGCCGTGACACATACTCGTGTGCTAGGCCGTGTCCTCCACACGGTTGAGATACACAGTCGTGTCTTAGCCCGTGTGTTTACTATTGGGCATTTAATTCTACCAATCCAAGGTGCAAGGGACACACGGCTTAACTACACGCCCGTGGGGCTGATCGTCTGTCACACACAGCCTAGAGACACGCCTTTATGTCTACCCGTGTGAACAATATAGGGCTATCTACCAAGCCTTTTTGCCACCCTAAAACAAGGTCAAACACATACCAAAAACATAACAAGTCTCCAATACTCAACCAATGGCCATAATTTGGCATCCACACATATTCACATAAAACCAATCCAACCAAGCATACATATTACTACTCTTAGTACACATTCATCCACAATACTTTGCACATTATAAAAACCTCATTTGCATTTATCAATGATGAATATCAACTATTATTCATGGCCTTATACAAAATGGTGTCTCTTCAAAACAAGCTAACACACTTGGCCCAAAATAAAATGACACAACAAAAACTAGTCCCTATACATGCCATTTCTCAAAATTCTAGAATTAACTATACCAAATGCTTTGTTGATAGTGTAAACGAAGCCTCCGACGTCTGTTGATCCATGAGCTAATTAGGCAGCACTATAAGAAGATGGAAAGGAGAAGGGGTAAGCATAAAGCTTAGTAAGTTGCAAGTAAATAAATAACAACAATTTACTATGCTATAACATATTCTCAACTTATCACAAATTTCGCATGATATAAAAGAATGACTATGGGCATCACTTGCTCATTTTCATCTTTACTAATCAAACAACAATAATATCGAGCTCACATATCATACATTTAATATAGGTACCTACACCACTCACAAGGTCATCATAATATCTCTCGATCTAGATACAAACTTAAATTTTCCCTTTGAACTTTTTAGAATATGAAAGGATAATCAATGAGCCTTAAACATAAGGTATTAAGCCGATGCCATGTCCAAGACATGGTCTTACACTGGCTCACCTGTCAAGTCGATGCCATATCCCAAACATGGTCTTACACTGACTCGCAGGTATCGAGGCTGTTGCTATGTCCCAGACATGGTCTTACATTGGCTCTCCTCTATCCATGCTGATGCCATGTCCCATACATGGTCTTACACTAGCACTCGTATCAATGCCGATGCCATGTCTCAGACAAGGTCTTACATTGGCTAGTACATATCCATGTCGATGCCATGTCCCAGATATGTTCTTACACTAACACGTAATGAGGCAGACGTCATGTTCTAGACATGGTCTTACACTAGCACTCGTATCGACCCTAATATCATTGCAAAGAATATCCAATCTATTTTTATAGTTCAACCGGGCTTTATCACATCATTTCTCATCAATGCACTACTCATAATCTCAATTAATTAATTTAAACCAAATCAATATTTCATGCATAATTATAGTAAAGTTGTATTATTTACCTACAACTTACCTCGGTATACAAAATTGGAATGACTTCTCGGTTTAGTCGATTTGCTTAGCCTTTCCCCAGTCTAGGTTCGTGTTTCGAACTTCTTAATCTAAAATAACAAAATTTCACTAATTTAATCATTATATTAATCTAAAAAATTCAAGATTCATAAATTGACAAAATGACTATTTTGCCCCTAGACTTTGGCAAAATGACCATTTTACCCCTAGGCTTGAAAATTAATTTTTATCGAATTTATTAACTAATCAAGCCTAGTCAAATTCTTTTCACTCATATGGTAGCCCAAAATTCCAAGTATTTCACACAATTACTATCTATTTTACCACTTTCATAAAGTAGTCCATTTTGTAGTTTTTCATGCAAATTCTTTCACAAAAGTTGTTTATTTAACAACCTACATTCATTTTCCTTCATAAAATTCCAGCAAACCACACAAGTCTGCTCATGGAAAAATTTTAAACTTTTAGCCATTTTGCAAACTAGTCCCCTTAATAGGTAGCCCATGCTACAAGGGTTCCAAAAGTACAAAAATTATCAAGAAAGATCATTGAATGCACTTACTTGTGAGGATGGAAGATAGCTGAAATTTTGAGCTTTCAAAACCCAAATATGGCTGATATTTTCGGCAAGGAAGAAGAAGCAATGAAGAAAATGAAGACTTTGTTTATTTTATGATTTTTTAGTCAAAATTAGTCACCAATTACACCTAATTTTGCCCAAATTTTATTTCTTTGTCTCCCTTGTTTCTCATGGCAGGCCTACATTAATTTAAAGGCCTATTTGCCCTTTAAAAACTCCAAATTTTGGTCCTCTTACAATTTAATACCTTTTGCGAGTAATTCATAACTTTTGCCCTTTATGCGATTTAGTACTTTTTGGCAATTAAGCTCACAATTGCTAAAATTAATTCACCAAAATTTTTATGCACCCTTATAAAAATTCCATGACACATAAAATAATACTAAAATAATTTCTCCAACCTCAGGTTAGTGATTTCGAAATCATTTTTCCGATTAAGCCCTAAATTCGGGCTGTTACATCTGGTTTTAGTGTGTTTTTTGTGGTTTTTTTCTAAAGTTTTTGGGTGGTGCCATCAAGATTAATTGCTTGATTTCTTTAAATTTGAGGACATTTTGTGTGGGTAAAATAGGGGAATGGAAAGAGGTTTTGTTGCGTTATCATTGGGCAATGAGGAAGAGGAAGTTGTTCAGGTTCAAAAAGGGCCGGATCTAGTTTCTGAGAAAGAGGAATTATGTTTGGTAGGGTGTTTTTTAATATATTTTCCATTGATAAGAAGCACAATGGGAAATCTTTGGCATCCAGTGGGGTCTAGATTTCAAATTTGGGTGAGAAAAGATTTTTGTTTAGATTTTTTCATAGGATGGATCTAGAGAGAGTGTTGAAAGGATCTCCATGGACTTAATTCATTTAATATTGGTTTATCATTTGGGGAAGGGAGAGGATTTGCTGAAAGTGCCTTTAATCTTTGCAAAATTTTGGGTTCAAATTCATGATGTGCCTCCATAGTATTTTTCTAAAACCCTAGCGAGACAAATGTGGGACTTCATTGGGAAGTTCTTAGAATATGATGGCACAACTCTAGGTAAAAGGGTGCGAAATCATCTTCGTATGAGGAAACAAATGGATGTGAGGCGTCCTTTTAGAAGGAAGACAGTTTTTGTTTCATCTGGGATTTGCTCCTATGTTAGTTTTAAATATGAAATATTAACTTTATTCTGTTTCTTTTATGGCCAACTAGGTCATAGTGATTCTTTCTATCAAGTGAAGATGGATCTAGGGTTTGAAGTAGCTGAGATGAGGTGGGACTTATATTTAAGAACTCAATCTAGAAGAACACTTGCGATGGACAGTGTATGGTTGAGGGGAGAGAGGGGAGAGACAAGATAGGGGAAGAATTCTGAAGGGGCTAAGTTGGGTAGAAGCAAAAGGAAAGAAGAGAATGGTGGAGGGTTGAGAGGCCATATTGACAGCATATTGGGGGTGAATTTAGAAGGGGGCCTTAATCAGAATTTAAATGTGGAAGGGATTCAATCGAATTTACAAGGTCGGGTAGACATGGACTAAGATTTGGCAATGTGTACAATGAAAGATGGTGATGGAAAGAAGAGACCTAAAAGGGAGAGTGATAAATTTATGGAAGGGGAAGAGGTAGGGTCCTTGGTCGTGAAGAATAGGAGGATGTTAGAAAAAAAGTCACGTTATATCGGCAGCTCCCAAGGGGCAAGTTGACTAGTCGTAATGAAAATCTTTAGTTGGAATGTTCGTGGATTTAGGAGTCTATAAGCTATTCGAAGGTTTCGCTATGTGTTGAAACTACATAATCCATAGGTGGTCTTTATCATGGAGACTAAACTGGTGAAGATACAAATGGAAAATGCTAGAAGGAAGTATGGTTTTCTAAATGGGGTTGATATTGCAGTAGATGGATCGAGAGGAGGTTTATGTTTGGCATGGAAGGATAAAATCAATGTTTGTTTAAAAAGTTATTCGGCCTATCACATTGATGTCGCATTGGAGGAAAGTGATGATGGAAATGAATGGAGGTTTATCGGGTTTTATGGCTCCCCTTATGCGGAGAATAAAGAGGCTATTTAGGGAATATAGAGAAACCTGAGTCGACTCAAAGGCTTATCTTGGATGGTTTGTAGAGATTTTAATGAGATTTTTTATTCCTTTAAGAAGGTGGCTGGCATACCAAGGGAAAAGAGGATAATGGCTGCTTTTAGGGATGTTTTGGATGAGTGTCAACTGATGGATGTCGGTTTCTTGGGTACTTGGTTTACATAAGAAAGAGGGAATTTATCGGAGACAAATATCTGTGAAAGGCTTGACAGGGTAGTGGCAGCATTCTTTTTCTGACCATTGCCCCTCCTACTTGATCCAGATATAAGATTGAATCTCATGTCCAGAAGGGTATTTAGATGTGAGGTGTGGTGGGTTAAGAAGGAGAATTGTACGGATGAGGTTAGACATTTGTGGTAGGTAAGTAGAGGCGATATCTTAGAAAAGTTAAAGGGTTTACAATGTGGGCTTGAAAGATGGGCAGAAAGGCTTAGACATAAGAAGGATGGGCGTAATAAAGAACTGGCAGAAAAAATAGAATTCCCATTCGATCAAGATAGAATTGATTGGAGTATGGCTGAATTGATTAATACTAGAGTTCACCTTAATTTAGAGATTGATAAGGACGAGATGTATTAGGAGCAAAGGGCTCAGGTAAACTAGTTGAAATTAGGGGACAAAATATGACTTTTTTTTCATAATTATGCCTCGCAAAGAAAGAGAAGGAACATTATTCGTAGTTTAAGGCACGATGATGGAAGTGAGACTTGTAATGAGGAGGAGATAGAGGAAATTGCAATAAGTTATTTTCAACAACTTTTCTCGTCTAATGGCTGTGGGGATACTGAGCATATCCTTGCTGGGATTGTGAGTTGTGTTTCTGAGGAAGAGAATTCAAAGCTTATAGCAAATTATACGAAGGAAGAGGTCGTTGTGGCTTTTAAGGAGATAGGTCCAATGAAGGCATCCAAGAAGGATGGTTTTCCAGCTATATTCTTCTAACAGTTTTGGCATATTGTAGGCGATAAGGTAACAGAATATTACTTGGGTATTTTAAACAGAGGTATGCCTATGGACATTTGTAATTTTACTAATATCGTGTTTATTCCTAAAGTCTCTAATCTAGTGAATTTAGGAAATTTTAGACCTATTAATTTATGCAATGTTCTTTATAAAATAGTCACCAAAATGATTGCGAATTGATTTAAAAGTATAATAGGCAATTGCATTAATGGTGCCCAAAGTGCCTTTGTAACACCCCTAACCTGTATCCGTAGTCGGAACAGGGTTATGAAGCATTACTGGAGTTTATAGGAGAAATACATATAATTCATGTTATTTACTATTTATATTCGAAACTAATCATATCGTCCCTTGATTGGACCCTCGAGGCCCAATTTAAACATTAGAAACAAATTGAGACTAAATCAGAAACTCAAAGAATTTTTCGTGAAATTTCAAAATTTTTCTTAGGTTAAGAGGCCACACGCCCATGTTGTCAGGCTGTGTGGCTCACACGGCCAAGTGACATGTCTATGTCTCAGGCCTTATGGCATATAAGGTAGGGCACATGCCCGTGTCCCTAACCCATGTAACTCTTTGACTTGCAATTTAATTAAGTGCATAGGTCACATGGCCAAGTCATACGCCCGTGTGCTAGGTCGCGTAGTCAATTTAATTTTCAAAAATTAGGTGCAGGTTTCACACGGTAAAGACACACGACCATGTTCTAGGTCATGTATCACACACGGCTGAGACACATGCCCGTGTCTCTGATCGTGTGGCCAACTCTGAGCATTCTGTTTCTCAATTTTAAGATACAGGGGACACACGGCCAGACCACATGCCCATGTGCCAGGCCATGTGTCATACACGGTTAAGACACACGCCCGTGTGTCTACCCGTGTGGACAAAATTAGGCCATTTCCTAGCCTTATTTCTCACCCAAATTTTCCAAAAACCTACACCAATACTTGCAATCATATACCAACCAATTCAAGCATTATAACCAAGCCAATATTATCATCTAACATGATGTTTCATCTCATGCATTCAAGTTTATAATCTTACCTTTTATAATCATACATATTTAATCTAACTCAATTAATCCATGCTAAACACATATGTATTTATCATAATTTAACCTTAAAAATGCATACCAATGCAACATTAATCGTACCATTACTAGCCATTCCAATGGCTAGATTACAACCAAAACATTTATATACTCTTACTTATTGCCATTAGCCTATACATGCCATTGTTCCAAAACAAGTTTGCTATTTATATCAAAATGAGCTGAAAGATAGTGTGATGTTGCTCCGACCCACGTCCAAACTTTACGAGCTTTTGAGTACTATAAAACAGAGAAAAGAAGACCTAGTAAGCATTTAATGCTTAGTAAGTTTGTATAACAAGAATTAAACTTACCAATCATATTTATTTAAATAAGCATAATAATAACATGCTTCCCAACAAGTTGGCAAGTTTGTCTAATCACATACACTCAATTAAACAAGTTAGTCATATATTTCACATGTATACCAAATAAACATGGATGAGCTCATCATGATACACTTTTAGGTATTTCAAGTGCACTCAATATATAATTTATTTAATCTCATAATTTCTCGTTTCAAGGATTTATCCATTGAATCATTGGAACTTCAATGGATACTCAGGTAGTACACATAAAGTGTACAAAACTACATACAGTCAACTCATAATCAGTGGTACCCATCAAGGCACTTAAACAGGGAGCACACTCTTGAGCCACATATTAAGATGCTCAGATGAGCCATGTAATAGGACACTTATTCGGGCTAATCAGTAAACTCATAAAAGTTTTAAACAGGGAGCTCATAGAGCTTAAAATATAACTCCGAAGAATTATTATTAGGGAGCACTGGATAAGGTAACAGTGAGTTCAAGTGAGCCATGTCATGAAGCCCATAAGAGCTTATATCAGGACGCTCATTTAGAGCTGTGTTTTTGTCCGTATTATATGCTAGATCACAATTGACCAAGTCATAAAACAGGATGCTCACACAGAGCTACGGTAGTGCGCAACACATGCTAAAACACTACCGATCAAGATGCTCACAGGAACTATATAACAGGATGCTCGAGAGGGCTATATCAGGATTACTCGTCTGAGCTAAATCCTGTCTGCAACATATGTAGAACCACTTTTAGTATAGGCAATCACCTATCCATCGAAAGTCAATATTCAAATGGAATTTAACACTTTCTAGACTTGTTTTGGGCTTATATTTATTTCATGCATTTATAACATTCATATAATCCACATAAATACATATCATATTCAATTCAAATACAACATTGAATTCAAACATAATAACATGTATAGTTAAGTTACACGAACTTACCTTAATATTCGTCTGTATAAGAAATTCTACTAATCCGAAACTTTTTCTTTTCCTTGATCTAGCTTTGAATTTGAATTGTCCAGATCCAATTAAGCTTGATTAGTTTCTTCTCTCTCTCCTAGGGTTTCCATGGAATTTAGGGATGAAGATGACAATAATATCATGATATTTCTTATTTATTAATTTATCATCTTTTAATTATTTTGATTTCTAATTTAGTCCTTAGCCTTTTCTAATTTTTCCATGGATGAATCAGCAAAAATATCTACTAACTTTTCTTTAATGGTCTAATTACCATATAAGAACCTCAAGTTTTGAATTCCATAGCTATTTGATACCTATAGCTTCTAGAATTTAACTTTTGCATTTTATGCAATTTGGTCATTTCTATAATTAATCACTTAACCAGTAAAATTTTCTTATCAGTATTTTCATATAACAATTCTATCATGATGTAGATCATGCAATAATATTAAAATTATTTTTCTTTCTGACTCAGATTTGTGGTCTTGAAACCATTGTTCTGATTTCACTGAAATTGGGCTGTTACAGCCTTTGTGCTGGATAGATTAATTTCGGATAATGTGCTCCTTGCCTGTGAGATTCTTCATACCTTTAGACAAAAAAGAGTTGGGAAGAAAGGGTTTATGGCACTTAAGTTAGACATGAGCAAAGTGTATGACAAGGTGGAGTGGTATTCTCTAAGCGTAATGGTGTTACGGTTGAGATTTCATACTTTGTGGGTGGAAAATATTATGAAGTGTGTTACATCGGTCTCATATTTAGTACTTATTAATGGGAGAAGTGGCCAGACATTTAAACCGGTGATAGGGATTAGACAAGGGGATCCTCTTAATCTCTTCTTATTTTTAATTTGTAGTGAGGGACTTTTGGTGCTTATGAGGATAGCTTTAAGGGAGGGTCGATTAATGGAGCAAAGGTAAGCAGAGGGGGTTTGTCGGTTTCTCATTTATTGTTTGTTGATGATAGTATATTATTTGGTGAAGCTAGTGAAAAGGGTGTACAAGTTTTGAAATCAATCCTAAGAAAATATGAAAGATGCTCGAGATAATGTGTCAATTATGAAAAATCAACGATTTTTTATAGTAGCAACACTTTGGAAGAGTCTAGGTGAGTTGTTTCTAATATTCTTAGGGTGAGGATGTAACACTCCTAACCCATATCTGTTGCTGGAATAGGGTTTCGTAGCATTACCGAATAAATGTTACCTAAATCATTCATTTCAAAACATTTCAATAATCACAACAAAACCAATCATTAAGCATACATATCATCCCTTATTAAGGCCCTAGAAGCCTTAGAAGTCACACACCCATCTGGCTAGGCCGTGTAACTCTTTGACTTGGGTTACACACCCATATGTGTTACCCGTGTGTGACACGCGCACATGTTGTAACACCCCAAACTTGACCTAGTCATTATGGTCGAATCTCGTGATGTCACATGAAATGAATTTTGAAAACGACAAACCTTTTTCAAATTATCAACTCTTATTTGCTTTTACCTATTTCAAAATGTTTATCAAGGCAAGCTAGTTGCCGTAAAACATATCTTTTAGCAGGAGCTTAGGAAAACATTTGATTTTAAGAAAAAGTTCACATTTTTTAGAAATCCTTATTTTTGTAAAATCATCTGCTAGAGAAACATGCATAAAAACAAAAATAAAAAGCAAATCCCACAGTTAAAAGTCCATACAATCCAAAGAGTCAAAAAATTTACAACCTCTCAATTAAAAACCAAAACTTAGTTAAAACCTTAAAACGAAATAAAATAGTTTATGGCAAGTGGTCACCATCGAGTCCCTTACTACACTAATCCGCCTAAGACTGTGGATTACTCAAATAAAACAAAGAGAAAGTAGTGAGTTTGCGTAAACTCAGTGTGTAACCCACAGAACTAAGCATGCATATAATCAGAAAATCAGAATCAAGCAGATACAGATTTAGCCTAAGCCCTTTTAGATACAGAAGCAGATTCGGGCCTAACCCATCTTAGATACAGATACAGATGTGCAAATCAGAATTAGAAATCAAAAAATAGATATCCTACCCTCATCCTCTACACACCATCTCTGACCATCCCTACACACCATGTGCGGTTTAAAACACCCACCTAGTCCTACACACTATGTTGTACAAAATTGACACATAATAGATATAATGCAGTAATGTTGCCAGATAATAGGCACAAATTGCCTTTCAGAACACTTCCTCTGGTATACATCATCCCACCTCAATGATAGTAATAGAAATATAAACAATTATGCAATTTAACATATATAGATATTTCTCATTTTACATGCTCATCATGCGTAATTACAGATAACAGAATAAACAGTCATGCATATAGTTAATATAATCAAATCAATACATCAACCTATCAGATCAATTAGATTAGGGTTTATTTAACCCTTATCGACATTACAATAGGTCCACAATTGTTTGGGATGACCCGTGCAACCCTAGGGAAAATTTCAGATAATTGGGCTCACATATCCGTGTACCTTACCCGTGTGGGCCCAGACTCTAGTGTGACCCACACACCCAGATTGGTTTTGCTCGTGTGGATCCCACAGCTTAGCCCAGAATCAACACATCTATGTGGCTTGCCCATGTGGGTCCACACGCTTGTGTCGTGTGGCCCACATGTCCAGTTTGGCCTAGCCTGTGTAGCACACCCGGCCACGCTTCGGCCATCACACGGCTGTGTATTGCACACAGCCTGGCCTTCGTCGATCACACGGTCGTGTTGTCGCACACAAGCTACCACACGGGTGACCATATGTCCATTTGGCGTCGATAGTACGGTTTTTTAGCTTTTGTCGATTCCTATTTTTCTGTGTTTCGGGTACACACCTGTTAAGATTTTGCAGCAAAATTACTCCCGAGCCTTTTGAAACTTACAATCAGAGTATCTCACCATTTTGGAAACTAAAACGAGCCTAAAATGATTTACTCAAATGCGCAAAATCGACTTACCGCTACCAAAAACAAACACAAACTTAAATACAAGTCGACTAATGGTGAATTTGGATGGATGGTGCATTTACCTACGGCTAATGTAAAAACAATGGTGGTGGTGAGATTAGATAATATAACATGAGATAAAAAGTAAGTTAAATGCACCGCACCGCACCCAATCGTCCATCCAAACCCACCCTAAGTGTGATTTCCAGCCTCACAACCTTCTCCTAAACAGAAACCACTCAATATTAATGCTTTTAAACATTGCTAAACCCAAAATAGAAGTTGTAGAGTCGCCGAACTTACCTATCAATCAAATAACCGAACCAGAAATCACAATAACAATAATAAAGCGAAGTTTCCATAATCTGAATCAGAGGATCAACTATAGATTCATCACAAAGAGGAAGCAAAAAGCCAGAAAAGAGCAATTAGGAAAAGAAAACGTCAGAATATTGAGAGGAAGAAAGAGAAAATAAAAAATTTTGAAGAAGAATCAGGAACAAAATGAAAATGATTCTGATAACTCCCCATATCCCTAAATTTACTCCCACAATCCCCACTACTCATAACCACTATAGAATTTCGGCTATACCGAAACTCTTTCAGTCTACAAAGTAAAAATGAACACCCTTGCTCAAGCAGGGATTCGAACACAGGACCTTCAACATACCAACTCTTTTACCACTTAAACCAGCAGGCTCATTCTGATATGAATTTACAAATAATTAAATATAAGCCCACTAAGCAATGATAGGGTGGCTTAAGTTAGAAAAATACCAAAATTTTCCAAGGATAAGGCTTGAACCCAAGACTTCTTAGGCACATCCAAAACACTTAACTACTGAAGTAGACAGATATTTGTGTCAAAAAATTACAGAAACATTACCAAATATTTTAGAGCATTACAACTCTACCCCCTAAAAGAAACTTTAACCTTGAACAGAACAGATGTGGATACTGCTGACGCATTGAGTCTTCTGGTTCCTACATGGCTTCCTCAGTGCTATGATTCCGTCACAACACTTTTACTAGTGAATGGGCTTTTTCCTCAAAACCTTAACATCGCGATCCAGAATCTGAATCGACTCCTCCTCAAAGTTTAAATCCGGTTTAACCTTAATTCCCTTAACCGAGACAACATAAGATGGATCAGAACAGTAGCTCATCAACATCAAGACATGAAACACATTATGAATACAATCTAACTCCGAAGGTAACTCTAACTGATAAGCGATCGGTCTCACTCATTTTAGAATCTGATACGACCCAATAAACCTAGGGCTCAGCTTGCCCTTACTACCGAACCTCAAAACCTTCTTCCATGGAGAAACCTTAAGAAACACAAAGTCCACCATAGAATACTCAATCTTACGCCTCTTTAGATCTACATACAAATTTCTGTCTATCAGAAATCTCTTTCAGACGATCCTGATTTAGTCTAACCTTTACCTCAGTCTTAGAAACCAACTCAGGACCCAAAACCTGATGTTTACCCAACTCTATCCAGCACAACGAAGTGCGAAACTTATGACCATACAGAGCCTCATAAGGTGCCATTTGATTACTAGCTTGGAAGCAGTTATTGTAGGTGACCTCGGCTCATGGCAGATAATGCTCCCAACTAACTCAAAAATTAATCGCACAACTCTGAAGCATATCCTCCAGTATCTGAATCACCCTCTCAGATTGACCATCAGTCTGAGGATAGAACGCAGTACTAAAGTCCAACCTTGAACCTAGAGCCTCTAGCAATTTCTTCCAGAACCGAGAAGTGAAGTGAAGATCTCTATCAGAAATATCGAGACTGGAACCCCATGTAGTCTTACTATCTCAGAAATGTACAACTTTGTTAGCTTTTGTAAAGAATAATCAGTTCAAACCGGAATGAAGTGGGTAAACTTGGTCAATCGATCCACGATGACCCAACAAGAATCCTTTTTAGTGGGTGTCAAGGGCAACCCACTAATGAAGTCCATCGTTACTCATTCCCATTTCCATAAGGGAATCTTAATCGACTGTAGCAAAATCGAAGGTAACTGATGCTCAGCCTTAACTTGCTGACATGTTAGACAATGAGCAACGAAACCTGTAACCTCACGCTTCAACCCCGGCCACTAGTATAACTTACGAAGGTCATGTTACATCTTATTCCCATCAGATGTATAGCATATGGGCTACTATGCGCATTCTTCAAAGTTGACTATATTAGATTTGCATCATTCGGCACATAAATCCAACCTCGGAAACACAAAACACCCTCATTATTCAACACAAAATCCGTAGTACTGCCACTCTTAACATGACAGAACCGTAAACCAAGAGACTCATCCTCCAACTACTTATCTCGAATCTGATTAATCCAAGTTAGCTTAACTTGCAACTCAGCCAACAAACTTCCATCATCAAACAGACTAAGTCGAACAAACATCGCTCTCAGATCAGTCATCGCTCTTCGACCACATTGGTCTTACTAGGATGATACTCAATGGTGCTGTCATAATCTTTAACCAGCTCAATCCAACAACGCTGCCTAAGATTCAATTCCTTCTATGTAAGGAGATACTTGAAGCTCTTGTGATTAGTGTAGATAATGCACCTCTCGCTATACAGATAATGCCTCTAGATTTTTAACGCGAACACTACTACAGCCAACTCAAGATCATACGTCAAATAGTTTGTATCGTGTGTCTTAAGTTGACGGGACACATAAGTCACAACTTTTCCATCTTGCATCAGTACACATCCCAAGCCGACGTGTGCTGCATCACTGTAAACCACGAACTCTTTACTGTGTTCAGGCTTTATCAGAACAAGAGCCTAAGTTAGAACAGATTTGAGATTCTCAAAGCTCGATTACTGCACATCAGTCTAGACAAAAAGAATTCCTCTACACAGAAGCTTAGTCAACGGAGCTGCGATCAAGGAGAATCCATTCACAAAACACCGATAACATCCCGCTAGACCCAGAAAACTGTAAATTTCAGATACATTCTTTGGCTGTTTCCAATTCAACACAGCCTCAATCTTCCCAGGATCAACTCGAATCCCCTCAGCAGAAACTATATGCCCTAGAAATGTTACCTATCCTAACCAGAATTCACACTTACTTAGCTTAGCATATAACTGTTTTTCTCGAAGTGTCTGAAAAACCACTCTAAGGTGCTCGTCATGTTCATTGTCAGTCTTAGAATATACCAATATATAATCAATGAAAACTACCATGAACCGATCCAGATATGTCTAAAATACTCTGTTCATCAGATCCATTAATGTCATTGGAGTATTTGTCAGACCAAATGGCATCACTAGGAACTTATAATGTCCGTAACGAGTCCTAAACATAATTTTATGTACATCAGCCTCTGTAACCTTCAACTAATGATACCTAGAATGAAGATTTATCTTCAAAAATACAAAAGCCCCTTGGAACTGGTCAAATAAGTTGTAGATCCTTGAAAGTGGATACTTATTTTTAATAGTCAGCTTGTTTAATTACCGATAATCTATACATATCCTCATGGTCTCATCCTTTTTCTTAACAAACAGAACTGGTGCTCCTCATAGAGACACACTAGGATGGATAAAACCATCGTCTAACAGCTCTTGACTTTGGGCCTTAAGCTCTATAAGCTCCTTCGGTGCCATACGATAAGGAGCGATGGATACTGAAGCTGTACCCGGAAGAAGCTCTATCCCAAACTCCATCTTATGGTTCGGAGGTAAACCTGGTAGTTCCTTAGGAAAGACGTTTGAAAAATCCCTCACAGGTTGGATATACTCGGTAGCAGAGTCCCCAGAAAGCAGAAACATTGATGTAGGCCAAGTACGCATCACGCCCCTTCCGAACCAATTTTTTAGCCACAAGCGCGGAGATCACATTAGATAGGTTATCCTAACGATCTCCAATCATAACCACCTCATTATCCTCCTCAGCTTTCAGGACGACCCTCTTAGTCGTACAATCCAAACTAACTTGGTACTTTACCAACTAATCTATTCCCAGAATTAGGTCGAACTCCTTAAACGGAAGCTCTATTAGATTAGCCAGGAATATTGCCCCTTGAACCACTAAATGAATGTCTCAATATAGCTTACTAACCCAAACTAATTGCTCCAACGGGCTTAGTATAGTAACCTCACTCGAAGTGCTCTCAACCAAAATCTCCAAGTTTTTGGATACAGTACTAACTACATAGGAATGAGTAGATCCTATATCTATCAAGGTAAAGTAAGGTACACCAAATATAAAGAACGTACCTGTGATGACGTTGGGAGTATCTCTATCCTCTTAGCGACATGTAGCATAAACCAAAGCAGGCTGTCTCGTCTCAGTCTGACTAGTACCTCTGCCTGGTGCTCTTTGTCCATAGCCCACACCAATACCACCCCTAGCCTGACCATGACCCCTAGCTGGCTGCTGAATTACTCTCGGAGGCTGTACAGTAGTTGGTCCCGAAGCTTGCACCTGATCAACCCTTAAAGGACACTCTCGAATACAGTGCTCTAAGGATCCACACCTCAAGCATGTCCCAATCCTCCTTCAACATTCGCTAAGATGGCGCCTACCACGGTCACCACAAGGCAGAGTCTCAGTAAGAGCAACAGGGTTCCAACTCTAACTAGCCTATCAAATATGACCTTTTTCTTAGGCCTCTGTACAGAACTCGAGGGCTCCAAATCCCTCTTGTTCTTACCTCTCTCCTTATCTCTATTTTGATGCTCCGCCCGCTTAACATCCTCTGCGATCTTCACCTTCTCCACCAGAATAAAAAATTCTTGCTCCCTCTGCAAAGGAATCAGAACCCTCAAAGTATCTCTTAAGCCATCCTCAAACCTGATGCACCTCTCGTACCCAGACACCACCATGCCTCGAGTGTAGCAGCTCAACCTTAGAAATTCAGCCTCATACTCGACAACAGATCGATCACTTTATGTAAGATTTAGAAAATCACACTTGCGAGCATCGACGTAGCTAGCTCCCACATGCTTACTCTGACATGTAGTTTTAAAGAATTCCAAAGTCAATAGTTCAGACTTAGTCCCCTTCTTAACCGTTAGCCACCACTGATATGCTTCGTCGTGAAGCAATGAGACTGCACACTTTAATTTTTGTTCGAGGGTACAGTCCAAATCATCCATAATTTTCTCGATAGACTCCAACCGGTACTCAGCCACATTAGGGGCTACTCTTGTCACACCCTTAAGCAACTCAACTCCATTAGACCAGAGTCATTTAGTTACCGACCCTTGGCCCCCAGATCTAGGATTGGGTCCAGCAACCCTCTCTAATATCCTCAGTATGGCCTGGGACAATGTGTCGTCCCCAGCCGTACGATCTTGAGACCCAATCTCAGTAGCAGGTGAAACTGGCATCTCACTCGTATCCAAATCCGGCATACTGCCCAAAGAAAAGGACTCAGCTCAAGCCCCTCTACAGCCTCTACCTTGGCCTCGAGTACCATGTCTGTGAAAACTACGAGTGCTCATTATCTAATTCAGATTTATCTACATTAATAATTTTATACATCAGTCTTAGTTTCAGTATTTATTAACAGATGTTTTATGTCATAAGTAGTACAAGTTCAGTAATGTTTCCGAAAGTTTCAGTCTCTATTCGTTTCACTACAGTTTCAAAGTGTACTAACTATAGTGTTTTCAAATGAGCTATCTATAGTATTCCAAAGTAAACTATCTAAGTTTCAGAATACTTATAAGATTAGTACCGGAAACTCGGTGTACCATATATACTTTCTCAACTTATTCCAAGATGTTTGAGAATCAATTATTTAAAATAAATGTTGGAACCCAAAATTCACAGTCGAGTTTTGCAATCAGGCTCTGGTACCACTAAATGTAACACCCCAAATCGACCTAGACATTATGACCGAATCTGGCGATGTCACATAAAAGAAATTTTGAAAACGACAAACCTTTTTCAAATTATTAACTCTTATTTGCTTTTACCTATTTCAAAACATTTATCAAGGTATGCGAATTGCTGTAAAACATATCTTTTAGCGAAAACTTAGAAAAATGTTTGTTTTTAAGAAAATAGTTCGTATTTTTTATAAATCCTTATTTTTGTAAAACCGTTGTGCTAAAGAAAGCATGCATAAAAGTGAAAATCAAAAGCAAATCCCACAGTTAAAAGTCCATACAGTCCAGAGAGTCCAAAAATTTACAACATCTCAATTAAAAAGCAAAACTTAGTTAAAACCTTAAAATGAAATAAAATAGTTTGTGGTAAGTGGTCACCGTCGAGTTTGTCGCTGCACCGATCTGCCTAAGACTGTGGATTACCTGAACAGAACAAACAGAAAGGAGTAAGTTTGCATAAAATTATTGTGTAACCTTACAGAACTAAGTATGCATATAATCAGAAAATCAGAATCAAATAGATACAGATACAGATGTGTAAATCAGAATCAGAAATCAAAAAACAGATATCCTACCCCCATTCTCTACACACCATGTGCGGCTTAAAACACCTACCCAGCCCTACACACCATATTGTATCGAATCGGCACATAACAGATATAATGCAACCATGTTGCTAGATAATAGGCATAAATTGCCTTTCAGAACACTTCCTTCGGTATACATCATCCCACTCTAATGATAGTAACAAAAACAGAAACAGTTATGCAATTTAACGATATAGATATTTTTCGTTTACATGCTCATCATGCGTAATTACAAATAACAGAATAAATAGTCATGCATACAGTTAACATAATCAGATCAGTACATCAACTTATCAGATCAATCAGATTAGGGTTTATTTAACCCTTACTAACCCTATAGCAGGTCCATAGTCATTTGGACGACCCGTGCAACCCTAGGGAAAATTTCAGATAATTAGGCCCACATACTCATGTGGGTCCACACGCCCAGATTGGTTTTACTCGTGTGGATCGTACGACCTAGCCCAGAATCTACATGCCCATGTGGCGTGCCCATGTGGGCCCACATACCCAATTTGGCCTATCTCGTGTGGCTCACACAGTCACACTTCGGCCATCACACGATCATGTCTTGCACACAGCCTGCCCTTCGTCAATCACACGGCTATGTTGTTGCATATAACCTACCATACGGGTGACCACACGCCTATGTGGCATTGACAGTATAGTTTTTTGGCTTTCGACAATTCTCGTTTTTCTGTGTTTCAGGTACACACCTGGTATGATTTTGCAGCAAAATTACTTCCGAGCCTTTTGAAACCTACAATCAGAGTATCTCACCCTTTTAGAAACCAAAATGAGCCTAAAATGATTTACTCAAATGCGCAAAACTGACTTACCACTACCAAAAATGAACACAAACTCTAATACAAGTTGACTAAGCGCGATTTCCTGTAACAACCCGATTTTAGCTAAATCAGAATGGTGGTTTCAGAACCGTAAATCCGAGGTCAAAAAATTATTTTAATATTATTTTTTATGTTTACAGCATGTTATTATATAGTGTGAAAACTTCGTAAAGCAATTTTAGCATTTGGATGCTTAATTTGATTAGAGGACTAAATCGTATAAAATGCAAAAGATGCATATTAATTGTTTGAAGGGCTTAATTGCTATGGTTTATTAAATTGGAAGTCCTTATGATGTTATTTGACCCTTAGCTCATTAAATGGATGTTTGTGGCCATCCATTATGTGATTTTCCATGTGATAAATTAAGGTTATTTTAGTAATTATTTAATTAATTAAACAAAACCAAAATCAAAATTTAGCTCATTTATTCATCTTGTTCATCGAAAAACACAAAGAAAAAGAAAAGTTGAAGCTCATCTAAGGTTCGACACTTGCTAGCTCAATTTCTAAGTGATTTTAGCTCAGTTTTTGATGATTTCTATATTTTTGTAATCGTTGCATCTAGTACTAGCTAGCCCAGGGACTATTTTGCAAATTTTTCAAAGATTGAGTGAGATGCCATTGATGAATTTGTGTGTTCTTTAGTGTTTAATGATGAAATATGAAAGCTTGATTATAGTTTTACGTGTTTTGTAAAGTGATATTTGATGAAAAAGCGATTTAGGGATTAAATTGTAAAAAGTTGAAAATGTGTGGTTAAAATGTGAAATAAATGAAAATAATAGGCTTCTAGGGACCTTAAAATAAATGGTCAAGCATGGGTTTAGAAAGAAATTGTGTAATTTGTGATTTTATGGATTAAGGACTAAATTGTAAATATATGAAACTTTAGGGGCTAATGTGCAAATATGCTTAAATGTGTATGTAAGGATTAAATTGAATAATTTTGTGAATAAATTAGTTAATTTAATTATATATAGATCAAGAAAAGAGGAACCCGAACTTAGATCAAGGCAAGAACAAAGTACTCGACTAATTGACTAGTTTTATCTTTTTTACGTCCGAGGTAAGTTTGTATGTAATAAGTATCATTTTAATTATGTTTAAATGCTTTGATATTATTTAAGTGTGAAAACGAGAATATAAATGTGTTTGACAATGACTTGGATATATATATTGGCACTAAGTGTGTGAGATTGAGATAGCTTCGACTAAATACATTGGCACTAAGTTTGCGAGACCAAGATAGCTTCGGTTAAATATTGTGGCACTAAGTGTGTGAGTTTTTCTAATATTCAAAGATTTCTGAATGGTTTAACGGACAGGCCAAAGAGGTGAATAAGTAATAGATAAGTACGGGAAGGTACAGGTACGTACAAAGCTTATATGATTACCAAATGAATGAAACTCGATGGGTTCGTATGGAAATAAGTAGTGAATATGAATAAGAATTGAGTAATGTTATGTATTATGCTAGACTATGCTTAATTCGTTGCATGGTATTTGTGTGATGAGTTAATTTCATTATCGTACGAACTTACTAAGCTATAAAGCTTACTTCGTTTTCCTTTCCATGTCTTATAGAGAATCGAAACGAGCTCAAATCCGGGGATCATCGGGAACATCATCGCACTATTGGATATCTATTTGGTACCTTTTGATGTTATGTATATATGGTATATGGCATGTATAAGCTAGGGTTGTTTTGGCATGTTTTGAATTATAAACTTATAGCCATGTGATTTGGCTAGTGAATGGTGTAAATGTTGGTGTGTATTTGGCCATTTAGGTTGGCTTATTTTGTGAACTTGGTATGTGATATGTGATGTATATATTGCCATGTGTTTTGGCATATTTGGTATAGTTGTTGTGATGGCTAATGAATCATGATATTTGATGTGTGAATTAGTTGGCTTGGGTTATGTGATTGTAAATGGATTCATAATGCTTAATGAAAATATGCAATGTGGATGTTAAATGGTTAATTCATGATGTGGATGAATGTTTAAGGAAGGTATTGTTGTGGCATGAATTTATAGGTCAAATTAGTAGCTAAATGTTATGTATTTGAATTGATGAATTGATTGAATTGATGATGGAATTTTGGTTATGAATTAGTGAGTTATAAGTTAGCATATACTTGTATGAATTAAGGTTATAATCATGTTTTTTTGGTATATGTTTGAGTAAGTGAAATGGTTAAAATGATATAGTATGATTTATACATGAATTGGGTATGGAATGATATAATTTAGTTATCTATTTGCACTTAAAAAAGGTACCATTTATGCTATTATAGGTATGTGAAATTTGGGTGAGAAATGTGGCTTTAAACTAGCCCATTTTCATCCACACAGCTGAGCATATGGACGTGTGGCTCGACCATGTGTGACACATGGCCTTGGTACACGGCTGTGTGTCACCTAAGGCTGAATAAAAAACCAAGTTAGTGAGTTACATGGCCTAGACACACGGGCGTGTAGTCGGCCGTGTGACCAAGTCAGTATACCCTTCAGTTTTCACACGGCGGGCATACGGGCGTGTGGTCGGCCGTATGGTGCAAGTAAGTATGTATGCCCTATTTTCACACGGTCTGTGACATGGGCATGTCCATAGCCATGTGAGACACACGGCCTGTTCACACGAGCGTGTGGCCCCTTTATGTATGAAAATTTTCTAAGTTTCTAAAATTTTTATATGTGATCGGTTTAGTCCCGAACCTTCTTTAAAGCATGTTTAAGGTCTCGTAGACCTTTATAAGGGACAATGTGAATATGTTTGAATGATATTTGATAATGTTTGATTATTGAATGTGGAATGTTTGCTTAATGATGTGATTTGATCGGTAATACCTCGTAACCCTATTCTGGTTACGGATACGAGTTAGGGGTGTTATATTTCTAGCCTCACAACCTTCTCATAAACAAAAACCACTCAACATTAATGCCTTTAAACATTGCTAAACCTAAAATATAAGTTGTAGAGTCACAGAACTTACCTATAAATCAAATAATCGAACCAGAAATCGCAATAACAACAATAGATTGAAGTTTCCACAATCCAAATCAGAGGATCAATAGTAGGTTCACTGAAAAGAGGAAGGAAAAAGCTAGAAAAAAGCAAATAGGAAAAGAAAACATAAGAATATTAGGAGAAAGAGAGAGAGAAAACCAAAAAATTTGAAAAAGAATCAAGAACAAAACGAAAGTGATTCTGATAACTCCTCATATCCTCAAATTCACTTCCACAATCCCCACTACTCACAACCATTACAAAATTTCGGCTATACCAAAACTCTTTCAGTCCACAGAGAAAAAACTAACACCCTTGCTCATGCAGGTATTCGAACACAGGACCTCCAACACACCAACTCTCTTATCACTCGAACCAGCAGGCTCATTCTGATATGGTTTTACAAATAATTAAATATAAGCCCGCTAAGCAAAGATAGGGCTTAAGTTAGAAAAATACCAAAATTTTCCAAGGATAAGGCTTGAACCCAAGACCTCTCAGCATACCCAGAACACTTAACCACTGAAGTAGACAGATATTTGTGTTAAACAATTACAAAAACATTGCCAAATATTTTGGGGCGTTACACATGTGGCCAAGCCGTGAGCACCCAAAAGTTTTTTAAAACTCAAGTTTACCATTTCCTACTTACTTGGGCACTAAGCGACTTAATTACCAATCGTTTATCCTATTCAAAACACAATTAAACATGCCCAAAATACACCAAATTCATAACCTAATATGCCTAACCAATGTACCCTCATTGGTACCACATGTTATACCATTAAAATATATCATCCATGCATCATCCTTGAATCACTCAAATTAAAGTTTTAAACATGCCATAATCAATCAATTTGGCCTAACTTATATCTATCGAAAACATCAAACTTAAATTCACAACACCTAACAAGTCTTGGTTTAAATCAACATGCCAAATTGTTGCTCCAAACACAAATGTTTATATATATACCAAACCAACATTATACTTAAACTCAATTACATCATATGTAACAAATTCATTAAAAACCAAACACATCCTAGGTACATGCCATTACAAAAGATAAACATCACCATATTTGAGATCGAGATTGTTGTTCGATGCTGAGTCGGCGTTCAAAAGAGAAGTACCTAAACTGCGCACGAAAAACAAAACCGTACGCTGAGTAAAACTCAATGATATTTTTATAATCGAAACAATTAAAGACATAATGATACAAGAATGCATAATTTGAATTATACGAACATACTATTATCTAAGCTCACAACTATCATATACTATCATTTCAAATTCAAGCATATTACCATATCATTTCATACTATACTTAAATTTCACATGCTATAAAATTTGATTTGTTTAACAAATATCTCAATTCACATTACTTGCTATATAAATAGCATTTCACATATCAATCCACATTTGTTTATACAAAGGCATGATCCATTCCATATTCAATTCATGAATACATAACTCATGTATTTCATTAATCACAACATATCTCATTTTACACGTTTCAATTCAGTATCTCATTTCCATTTCACATACTATGCCATTCAATATCGATCATAGAACTTTATTATTTAATTACCCATACTAACATGACTCGGAATCGGATGGATACATGGATCCAACCAACACACCAATTTGGCACCCAGTGCCTCATCAAATAAATTCAAAGTAATAACTGCACCTAACACTATATTACTTGGCACCCAGTGTCTCATCGGTTAAACCGAAACAAATTGGCACCCAGTGCCTCATTGAATCGAAGTTAAAGAAATCTCTGAACTCTTCCTATCCTATGGCATGCCATCTATATCTGACTCAACCCAATACAATTAATAGGGTTTCATTTCACTTTTCAAATACAACCAATATCCAATTCTCATATTTGCACATAATCACATTTACACATATATTCATTTCAATTCAAATAATCAATACATTTATAATGTATATACCAATTCAATCCGTTTCAATCAACTATCAAAGTGCCTAAATACTCACCTCAACCACTCACCATATGCATTAAATTGAAATACAACAATTAACAACTAGGTTCGAATTTATAAAAATACAAACCGTAGATTCCGAGCAATTCGACGTCTATTTTATCCTTTCCCTTTTTAGTTAAGGATTCCAATACGATGTTAGTTACGGAATTAAAACATTTAAAATACATCAATACAACACAATTCAATTCCACCTTGAATATTTCAATTTTTACTCAATATTTGCTTAAATTCCAATTCAGCCCCTAAACCGAGACTAATTTTTATTCTTCACATTTAATCCCATATTTTTATACTAAATTCACTTTAAGCTAAATTTAGCTCATTATTTTCAATTAAACCCCTAAATTTCAATTTTTTCACAATTTAGTCCCTATTACTCAAAATTTGCAATTTGTTCTGCAATTTAATCATTTTCCTTTTCTAGCTTAAAAATCTATCAATTTAATCTCTAATACTAAAACTATTCAACATTAACAACATTTAAAATATTAATCAATATTAAAATTTTGGCATGGGTCAGGTAATACTTAACACCGAGATTCCAAAAATATAAAAATTACAAGAAAAGAGACTAAATTGACTAACCAATTTTGAATTCGAACCCTAAAGCCCCTATAGCCGTACGTCTTTCTATTCTAAATCTTCTTTCTTTTTCTTTCTTTATTTCTATTCGAATTGCATGCTTTCTTTCTCCTTCTTCCACTTATTTTCTTTTTATCTCATTTATTATTTCTTTTATTTTGTTTTTATCATATATTATATATTATATAATACATGTTTACATACTTTTAAATTTATTAACTATTATAATATATATAATAAATTTACATAATAGTTATATATATAACTCATTAATGTTGTCCACTAGTTGAAGTAAATGTATATTTACTACATTAATCCTTCAATTAATTTTAATATTATAATTCAACTTTTACTCTATACGTGATTTAGTCCTTATACTATAATAATTCTTAATTCATGCAATTTCACTTAACCAAAATCCAATTAACCACATAACTAAAAATATTTACGAGTCTGATTTATGGGAACGGAATCTTGGGAATGCACTTTTCGACACCCCTGACTATAGGGTCGTTACAATTCTCCACCTAATTAATTTTCGTCCCCGAAATTTACCTGAAAAGAGATGGGGCTATTGAGATCTCATCATTTCTTCCGATTCCCAAGTTGCTTCCTCGACACTATGACTACGCCATAATACTTTCACTAATAGAACTCGCTTGTTACGCAACTCTTTCACCTCGCGAGCCGAAATCTAAACCTGTTCTTCATCATAAGCAAATCAGGTTGAATCTCAATGTCTTCCGTCAAAATAACGTGAGACGAATCCAATCGATACCTTCGAAGTATTGAAACGTGAAAAACGTCATGTATTTTCTACAACTCCGCAAGCAAAGCTAAACGATATGCAATTGGTCCCATTCTTTCAATAACCTTAAACGGTCTAATAAAACTAGGACTCAGCTTCCCTTTTTGGCCAAATCTCAAAATTTTCTTCTAAGGTGAAACTTTAAAAAATACTTTATCTCCTACAGAAAATTCAATATCTCAAAATTTCAAATCCACGTAAGAATTCTGTCTATCAAAGGCTGTCTTCAATCTATCTCAAATTTTCTTAACAATATCTTCTGTGTCTTGAATTAATTCCAGCCCAATCATTCTTCTTTCACACAATTCCATTGATAAACCATAATTTTACCCCATGCTTAGCACATTTATGGATGATTTATCATTAGATTTATGGAATTCGATGCTCCTAATCCTTTAATTTCATGTTTTATACTTAGGTGAGCATAGGAAAGTGAAAAGAACGAGAAACGGGTCAAAAATAGACCAAATGGGCCAAAATTAGAGTGCAACACGGCCTGAACCTCCACATACAGGATATCCACACGCCCGTGTCAATTCAACAGTATTGAACACGACCTGAGCCCGAGTCACACGGGCGTATCCCTATCATGACTTACTTTAATTTCACGCAGAAAAGGCTACTTAGGGGGCTAAGAAAGGTATTTTAAAGTCTATTTAAACACCCTAGGAGAGGGCTAAAGTACACAAAGAGTTGAAAGCAAGGAATTAATTGAAGAATGCCGATTGATCCATCTCAAAAGTAGGATTTCCATAAAGGTTGAAGATTTCTCTTCAATTTCCTTCAGTTTTTTTTTTAGTTTTCTTTATGTTTTGTTGTTTTCCCAACTTTGAGATGTTTTCCTTTATAATTATGAACTAAATCCCCTAAATACGTGAGGGGGATGAAACCTAAGATGAATCCTGTTGTTAATATCTGAATTATTTGATAAATACTTGATTTGTTCTTAATTGTGTTATTAATTTTTGTGTTAATATTTCAGGATATTAATATAAGTTGAATGTGCTTATTTAGTGGAGCAAAAGTCCCTGTTTCAGAGTAGATCCAACACAATTAAGCAGAGATGATTGCAATCCTAGACATTATACGATAAAAATCTACCGGATTAGACTCAAATCTAATAAGGGATCCATAGATCGAGTTAATACAACACTAGGGGTTTTAATTATAAAGAAATTTCAATTAATCAACTTAAGGTTAGTTTTTCTTAGTCTCAAAAGAGATATTAACATAAATTGGGGATTTCTATGGATTAAGTCAAGTGAATAAATCGTCTAGTTCAGAGTCTAATAACAAGTGAAGTCTAGGTGGATTCTTCCTTGGGTATTGTCTTAATCAATCAGTTTTCCCAAAAGTAATTTCTCTAATTTACTCTCTGTTGTGTTCTTAGTTAATTAGTTTAGTTTAATTAGTTTAAAACAAATTCCCTTTATTTCTAGGCTAGATAATAGAAAGAAAGTTATTACTAGTACTTTTAGTTCCTGTGGGTTCGACATTCCGGTCTTGCCACTAAGCTATATTACTGTTCGATCATATTATTACTTGACCATCATAAATATCACGCAATCAAGTTTTTGGCACCGTTGCTAGGGAACTAAGATATTAGGAACACTCGATTTTTATTACTTTAGCTGTTTTTTACTTTTATTAATTGCAAACTACTTTTTATTTTTATTTTTACTTGCTAAGTTTCTTGTCATTTATTTGTCTTTGATAGGTGTCTCTAGTTTATGACTAGAAGAAACCCGTCAAGACCTTTGCTTTTTGATAGCGATATAGAAGCAATAGTTCGCAGAAACAGAAGAAAATTAAGGTGAAGCTTACAGTATGTAGAAGAAGGGTAAGAGGACAAAACCAAGTCTACCGAAGAGATAGAGGCAAATCTGAACAATCCACTACCTCATATGGTAGCCGCAGATCCTGTGAATCAAAATCCTAATACACATTTAGCAAACTTTTTAGAGTTCTGTGACACTTTTAAGATTAATGACATTTCTGATGATCCCATTCGCCTTCGGTTATTTACCTTTTCTTTGAGGAAGAAGGCTAAACAGTGGTTGAACTCTCGACCACGAGGGTCTATCACTATTTGGGAACAAATGACCGAAAAATTTCTTTTAAAATATTTTTCGCTGGCTAAAACGGCAAAATTAAGGAATGATATTTCTTCTTTTGTGTAGATGGATCTTGAAACACTTTATGATGCATAGGAGAGATACAATGACTTGTTGAGAAAGTGCCCTCACCATGGGTTACCCTTATGGCTTCTAGTTCAGACTTTCCACAATGGTTTGAACCCCTCAACGAGGCAAATGATTGATGCAGCTGCCAGTGGAACCACAAACAACAAAACACCTAAGGAGGCTTATAAGTTTATAGAGGAGATGCCACTGAATAACTATCAGTGGCAAGTCATGAGGACAAAGCCACAAAAACTACCGGTGTTTTCAATATTGATGCAGTTGCTATGCTTTCTAGCCAGGTTGAACTTTTGAATAAAAAGATTGACGGTTTAATTGGTTCTACGCAGGTACATCTAATTATGCAGTGTGACGCAAATCCTGAGTACCCACCCTATGGACATGGCATGGACAACGAGCAACTGAATTATATGGGTAATAATCCTCGACCTCAAAATAATCCTTATAGTAACACTTACAATGCAGGTTGGAGAAATCACCCAAATTTTTCATGAGGAGGTTAAGGGAATCAAGGAAATCAAAGGCCACCACCTCCTCGAGGATTTCAGCAACCCCTTTATAGACAAGAAAAGAAGTCAAACCTTGAGGAGATGTTGGAGAAATATATATTGATATCAGAAACTCATTTTCAAAATATCGAAATAACACTTAAGAACCAGCAAGCCTCAATTCAAGGACTTGAAATCAGATTGGCCAACTCGCTAAGATGATATCTGATAGACCACAAGGCAGTTTGCCAAGCAACACTGAACCTAATCTTAGGGAATATGTTAAAGCAGTTATATTAAGGAGTGGAACGACACTACCTGAGCCTGTAAAGGAGTTGCCACAAGAGCCTAAAAAAGAGGAAGTTGAGGAGACTCAACCCAAGGAGAATTCCCCACCGGTGCTCAAAGAATACAACTCATCTATCTCATACCCAGCAAAGTTGAAGAAAGACCGCATGGATGCTCAATTTAGTAAATTTCTTGAACTTTTTAAATAGTTACATATTAACTTACCTTTTGTTGAAGCTGTTTCGTAGATGCCCACGTATGCAAAGTTTTTAAAGGAACTTCTAACAAATAAAAGGAAGCTGGAATAGTTGTCTACAGTGGAACTTAACGAGGAATGTTCAACCATCCTCCAGAACAAATTACCAACCAAACTAAAAGATCTAGGAAGTTTTACTATTCCCTGTTTAATTGGTAATTTAAACATTAAAAAGGCGTTAGCTGATTTAGGTGCTAGTATTAATTTAATGCCTTATAAAATGTTCAAGTAACTAGGTTTTGGGGAACCAAAACCCACTAGAATGAGTATACAATTAGCTGAAAGATCTGTTAAATATCTTAGGGGTATTATTGAAGATGTGTTAGTTAAAGTAGATAAATTTATATTCCCTGTTGATTTTGTTATGCTTGACATGGATGAGGATGTTGAAGTGTCTTTAATTCAAAGACGTCCATTTTTAGCTACTGCTAGAGCTGTCATAGATGTGGGAGATGGTAAACTTGTTCTTATGGTAGGTGATGAAGAAATTGTGTTTAAAATTTATGATGCTATTCAATTTTCTAGGGAAAAAAATAATTCCTGTTACTTTATTGATTCTATTGACTATTCTGTTCAAGACTCTTTTCAGGAAATCGCTCTTAAAGACATGTTGGAACTGTGTCTCGCCCAAGGTGGGAGAGAGGACGAAGTCACCACTGAAATGGAAAAGGTAATAATTGATTTAAACTCCAACGAGCCTTCTCTAAGATAAATAGATTACGAGGGCATTGAGATTAATGATGAACTAAGACAAAAGCCCTCTGTTGATGAACCTCCCAAACTAGAACTTAAGCAGTTACCTAAACACTTGGAATATGCATTTTTGGGAGACGATTCTACATTATCAGTGATTATTTCTTAAGACTTGCAACCCAATGAGAAGGAGGAATTAATTCAAGTGTTAAGAGAACATAAAATGACCATAGCTTGGAAAATTTCTAACATTAAAGGGATTAGTCCTTCTTTTTGCACCCACAAAATTTTGATGAAGGATGAATACAAACCATGTGTGCAAGCTCAAAGATGACTGAACCCCAACATGAAGGAAGTGGTCAAGGCTGAGGTAATTAAACTTCTAGATGCTGGAATTATTGATCCTATTTTTGACAGTGCTTGGGTAAGTCCTGTGCAGGTTGTTCCTAAGAAAGGAGGCATGACTATTGTTACCAATGAAAAGAATGAATTAATCCCTACAAGAACAGTCACAAGTTGGAGAGTTTGTATTGACTACAGGAAATTGAACAATGCCATTAGAAAAATTCACTTTCCCTTACCCTTTATTGATCAGATGTTGGAAAGACTGTCAGGACATATGTACTACTATTTCTTGGATGGACTCTCTGGCTATTTCCAAATCCCGATAGCTCTTGAAGAAGAAGAGAAGACAACATTCACATGCCCATATAGTTCGTTTGCTTATCGTAGAATACCTCTTGGATTATGTAATGCTCCTACTACTTTTCAGAGCTGCATACTAGCCATCTTTGATGAACTCGTGGAAGATATCATAGAGGTGTTTATGGATGACTTCTCGGTATTCGGTAACTCTTTCCATCTTTGTCTTAAAAATTTAGAATGAGTTTTAATAAGATGTAAACAAACAAATCTTGCTCTCAACTGGGAAAAATGCCATTTTATAGTTCGTAAAGGTATTGTGTTAAGTCATAAAATTTCTAGTAAAGGGATTGAGGTTGATAAAACAAAGATTGAAACCATTGAAAAACTACCTCCCCCTAATTCGGTTAAGGCTATAAGAAGCTTTTTAAGGCATGCTGGATTTTATAGAAGATTTATTAAAGATTTTTCTAAAATAGCTAAGCCTTTAACTAAATTACTAGAAAAAGATGTGCCTTTCAATTTTAATCAGGAATGTTTAGAAGCATTTAACACTTTCAAAGAGAAATTAACTAATGCTCTGATTTTAATTGCACCTGATTGGAATTTACCTTTTGAACTAATGTGTGATGTGAGTGACTTTGCAGTAGGTGCAGTTCTTGGACAACAAAGAGACAAACATTTTTAGCGAATATATTATGCTAGCAAGACTTTAATGGCCGCTCAAGAGAATTACACGACCACAGAAAAAGAATTGCTAGCTGTGGTTTTTACGTTTGACAAATTTAGACCATATATGATATTGTCTAAAGTCATCATTTATACTGACCATTCCGCTCTTCGTTATCTTTTAACTAAGTCTGATGCAAAACCTCGACTAATAAGATGGATTTTATTATTACAGGAATTTGATCTGGAGATACAAGATAAAAATAAGGCTAAAAATCTTGCGGTAGATCACCTTTCCATGCTCGAAAATCCACATCTTGAGGAACTTGATAAGGCCAAAATAGATAATGCATTTCCTGAAGAACAATTCTTGCTTGTATCTGATTCTGAGGTACATTCGTTTGCCTATATTGCAAATTATTTAGCGGCTAACATAACCTCAAAAGGGTTGATGCATCAGCAAAAGAAGCGATTCTTCACTGCTGTAAAAAACTACTTTTGGGAAGATCATTTCTTCTTTCGTATATGAGCAGATCAAGTCATTCGAAGATGCATTACTAAGACAGAAGCATACAGAATTTTAGAATACTGCCATTCAAAACTGACCGGAGGACACTACAATGGGACTAGGACCGCTCACAAAATACTTGAATCAGGTTTTTATTGGCCCACACTGTTCAAAGACGCTAACAGGTATGCTACTTCTTGTGATAAATGTCAAAGAACAGGTAATATCTCTCAACGAAATGAAATGCCTCAAACATATATACTCTCATGTGAAATATTCGATGTATGGGGTATTGATTTCGTGGGTCCATTCCCTAGTTCGTTTGGGAATAAATATATCTTAGTAACGGTTGATTATATGTCGAAATGGGTAGAGGCCCAAGCTTTACCTACTGATGACGCTAAAGTGGTAGTAAGATTTCTGAAACTCTTTTTTCGGTTTGGATCACCTAGAGTAATTATTAGCAATAGGGGTACTCATTTTTGTAATGATCAGTTCAATAAAGTTTTAAAGAGATATGGAGTGCACCACAGAACAGCTACCCTTTACCATCCTCAAACTAGTGGCCAAGTCGAAGTAGTCAATAGAGAGCTTAAAAAGATTCTAGAGAAAACGGTAGAATCGAATAGGAAAGATTAGGCAATGAAGGTAAATGATGCAAGATTGGGCGATGAAGGTAAATGATGCTTTATGGGCTTATAGAACTATATTTAAAACTCCTATAGGAACATCTCCTTATAGACTTGTTTATGAGAAATGTTGCCATTTACCATTTGAATTAGAATATAAGGCATTTTGGGCTATCAAATTTCTAAATCTTGATCCTAAACTTGTAGGTGAGAAACAACTAATGCAGTTAAACAAGTTGGATGAATGACGCAGCAATGCATATGAGAACTCTCGATTGTACAAGGAAGCAACAAAGAGACACCATGACACTCGTTTAAAGCAACCTAAGCAGTTTGAAGTTGGCGACCTTGTCTTACTCTACAATTCGAGGCTTAAATTATTCTCTAGAAAGCTTAAATCAAGATGGTCAGGCCCATTTATAGTTCAAACTATTTTTCCCTATGGCACAATTGAGGAAACACATCTGAACCACAACACTTTCAAGGTAAACGATCATCGACTTAAACTTTATAAAGGTGAGGATTTCAGGAATGACAGAGAGGAGCTTAGGCTCCACGAACCCTCGTAAAGGTGCACGCAAGGTAAAGTTAAGCTTAGACTATAAACAAGCACTTCTCGAGAAACAACCCGAGCACTAACATTGTTGATTTCTTTAATTTCAATTTATAACATCTAAATAACTACCTAAGTCTTTAAAATGCAAGTTTTACAAAGCCACATGGCCAGGCACACAGGCGTGCCTGAGGCCGTGGACACACCACGGGTGGAGACACGACCGTGTGATACGGCCATGTGAAAATAGAACAAAATCTCTTCAAAGCTAAGAATGTGACACGGGTTTCGATAAATCGCCACGATCGTGCTATATGGCCGTGGACGAACCTGTTAATTAAACAAGGGTGTGGCACAAGTAACACAGACGTGGGAAAGACAAAACACGGGCGTGCCTATAAACCATGGGCGAACCTGTTAATACAACATGAGCGTGCGACACGCCCGTAGCCTTTATCTGTGGGTGAAAACCTGAGAAAACAGCACGGGCATGCGACACGTCCATGCCTAAAGACTGTGGTCAATACTGACTACCAAAACACGGGTGTGTGAACCATAACACGGGCGTGGGAGAAGCGAACGAAGCAACACATGGCTGTGTGACACGACCGTGTGCACTAACACACCCAAAGAACAGGGCGTGGGCCAAGTATCAAACACATTCAAAAGCTAAAATCGCAAAACACACGGGCTAAAATGAGGGCACACGGATGTGTGCCACGGCCATGTGCCCCAACCCCTATTTAAACCCCTCACTATTCACCATCTTCCATCCAGCAAATAGGTGTTCGACACTTATGACAGTATAAAGCTTCGTATGAAGCCATTTGAATACTCGATTGAAAGTTATTGTTGTATATAAATTCAACCAAATGTAAGTAACACTCCCAACCTGATTCAAAATCAATAACAAGTGCAAAACGTATCTTCCAAAATCTGAATAACACGTTCAGATTGTCTATATGTCTGCGGGTGAAAAGTTGTGCTAAAATTAAGTCACGTACCAAGAGATTTGTGTATCTGTTTCCAAAATCTCAAAGTGAAACACAGATCTCGATCAAAGTTGTTTGCCGAATGTGGTGGGAAAAATAAAAAAGCTTCTGTTCAGCTCTTAAAGGATCACATGAGGCAACAGATTGAAAATTGGAGTGTGAAATTCCTTTCTCAAGGAGGTATAGAAGTGTTTATTAAATTTGTTTTACAAGTTATACCTACTTACACTATGGCTTATTTTTTGGTTCCAAAGTTTTTGTGTGTGGACTTGGACAATAGTATGGCTTGTTTCTGGTGGCAAAAAGGACATGGACGAAAAGGGATTCATTGGTGCAGTTGCGAAATGACTTTGCGATATTAAAGAGAATAAGGGTATAGGATTTCATAGTTTATCCAAATTTAATGTTGCATTATTAACTAAACAAAGTTAGCGTATTCTTAATTACCTAGATTCAATATTAACAAAAGTTCTTAAAACTAAGTACTTTCCAAATACAAATTTTCTTAATTTTGAGTTAGGATGATTACCTTCATATATCTAGAAGAGTGTATGGACAGCTAAAGGATTACTGAAGGATAGGATTTGTTGGAAGATGAGAACGGGTCAGAATATTTCAATTATTGCTGGTGTGTGGCTCCCTGAATCTGTAAGTTATAAGGTAGAATCATTTAAGAATTACAGTAAACTCAATAAAGTGGCGGATTAAATTGATGAACAAAAGAGAGAATGGAAGGGTGACTTAATTTATTCTACCTTCTCTAGAGAAGAGGCGGACAAAATTGTGCGAAATCTATTAGCAATGGAACCTCATGTGAACTTTATGGTATGGAAAGAGGAGGCCTCTAAAGAATTCTCTGTGCGAAGTGCTTATAAACTCTTACATGGCATTTTTCCTAATTATTTATAGACTGATGCTAAAATATTTTATAAAAAACTGTGGAATATTCACATTCTAAGGAAACTTAAAATCCTAATCTAGAAAATTTCTTGGAATTTTATTCCCCACTTTGTGAATCTTCAGTGTAAGAGATTGCTCTCAGTTGTAGTATGTTCTAGATATAGAGCAGTTGTTGAAAACATTGATCATATCTTTAGAGATTGTCTTGTGACGCGAGAAGTTTGGATTAGTTTGAATCTGGAATAGGTATTAACAAAGATAAATTTGTCATACTGGGAGTGACTTACCTGGGTGTTCAAGAATAGTTCTAGCATACAATGTCGAGTGTTTTATTGCTCTTTGTGGGTGATCTAGACGGATAGACATAAACGATTACACAAGGGAAAGAAAAATACGGGCTAAGAAGTTACTGCATAGATAAATAAATATATTAAGGAACTGGAGGGGTCTGAGGTTCAGGATCTTGCCACGAAGCATGAGTGTATGGGTTGGTGCCCACCAGCTAGTTCTATTGTCAAACTTAATATCGATGCCACTTTTGATGAATCTCAGGCAAAATCAGTCTCAGGGGTGGTGGCTAGAAATATTTCGAGGGAGGCCCTCGCCTTCAAAATAGTGGTTCACGGGAAGGTGGCCTCTTCATTTGCAGCAGAGGCCTTTGCGTGCCTCCAAGCAGTGTTCATGGGAAAATAGATGGGGTTCACGTCAGTTGTTATCAAAGGATACTTAGTATCAGTGATAAAAAAATTGAATCATATAAGATTGGTAAATCAGTGATTGGGGGTATAATACAAAACATTCAACAACAAAAGCAATTTTTTCACCAAATAACCTTTCAACATACATACTGATATGCAAATCTAGTTGCTCACAATTTAGCTAGAGAGGCGATGAGAGAAGAATCGCGAGCATACTTGATCGGAAAGGTCCCTTAACAAGGAACATCGGAGGTGGATATGCAGAGGGGAAAACCTGACTGAGTGATGTTAGATAGGTGGTATGTGAGTGGGAAGAGAGAAGGAAATTAGGATAGTTTATGGGTTTTAGAAACCGCTTTTTTGAGGACTGGAATCGGTGCATTTATTGCAGATATGCTGATTGGATTCCAGCTGTGATCCGACTGAGACTTTGTTTTAATTTTTTTTGTTTTGTTTTTTTGTCGTTTTTTTAATTTTTTAGGGGTACATTTCAACTTTTTTTTTTGCAAAGTCTTGGGTTTTGTTTTGTTTATGGTAGGTTTGTTGTTTTTGTTAAACCAGATGTAATTGTTTTCTTTATTTTAATACACCACTCTGATTTATCAAAAAAAAATTAGTTAATATTAGTTGTAATGAAATTCATATTTTTTTAATAATCTAATTGTAGGTATCATATTTGTTTTTTTCTACACAATACTTAAAACTACTCATGACCCCTCCTAACCCATAAATAAGAGGATAATTCGCTTCAGCACACTCGAACCTACGTCCTCCTATATTGATAATAATGTCCATGTCAATCAAGCTAATATTCAATCGGCATAGATTTAGCTTATTTTTATTTTCCTTTCATTTTGCCTTTGATTCTACACTTGTTTGTAATGATTCTTACTCATCCCCTCTCTCATTTATTTATGGCATTAGTGCAAATAAGAACAAAATAATAAATAATCTAAAGATAAACTATTTAGTTAGTCACCCAAGTTTTTAGGTACTTTCGTTTTGATCATCTAACAAAAATTTACAATTTAGTCCCTATTGTTACAATAATTTATCTTTTGATCACCCTATCGACATCTGATGTGGAATTTTATATTTTTTACTCCATTTTATTTCACATAAACACTCTTTGTTGGTAAATAGTTTCTATGTAATTCTGTAATTTTTTTAATTTATTTTATTTCCCCTATTTTTACCGTCATGATTTAGTTAACCTTTTGAAAATTAAAAAAAAAAATGCATTCATGAATTAACTAAAACTTCAAGTAGCTTTTGTTCCTCATACATAATCTCCTTGCCGATTCACGATACGAAAACATCCTCTTCCTTTTCTTCTAGTCGATGTTGGCGTATCGCGGGTTGGAATCCGAGGAACTTGTTAGCTTTTTTGCACATAAGGCATCTCAGGGGAAGATTTTTTTTTTTTTACACGGGAGAATATTTAATCAAAATTAACAAATTAAACGAAAAATTAGGAATTGAAATTCTTCAATAGTCACAGAAACTAACTAATAACTACAACGTAGCCTTAGACGATCACATTGATGAACAAAGAGCTAATCCATGAGAAAACATAGAACCAATAAAGGAAGACGACTGGGAACGAGTGAATGATATAGATTCAGTGCATAACAGTAGCGTAGCTCATTGAAAACCAAAGACATTAGATTGACTTTTTTGTTTTACAAATAAACCGACACTTTCCCCAATTTACAGATCGGGCATTTACAAAGACAAAACCTTAAAAGAATCCCTAGATCTTAACCAATTTCCCAAATTTTAAAAACAAAAAAAGAGGGGAGATTTTGAAAGAATACTTGGCTTATTGACGAACAAGGAACAAAGAGCATACAAAAAAGCGAGCAATTAAAGGCGAAGCCCACAAAGGCTGTGAAATGGATTCTCAAGATTTAGAGTTAGGGTTCTTGACGGTAAAAATATAGACATAAAATGGATTAAAAATTACATAATTACATTTAAACTATTTACCTGGAATGGGTGCTTATGTGGAATATTATGGATTAAAAAATTTACATAATGCCACGTAAGATTCCCTTAAAAAAAATGGATGACTGATAATGATAAATTATTGTAATAATAATGACTAAATTGTAATTTTTTTAGAAATTAATAACCATATAAAATAAAAGTGAAAATCAATAGTAGACTAAGTACAAAGTGGAAAGATAATAAAGATGAATTTGTGATATATAGAACATATATAAAACAAAACAAATAAAAGAAATAATTTTTTTTAGTGTGGAATTAGGATGCTTAAAATCCCATTTCTTTTTATTAAAGACACGGAGATCTTAGTTTTTCTTGCAATGGTTTCTTTGAGTGATGAAAGGGTTTCTGAGGCTCGATCGTCTGTTGATCAGGAAATGAAAAAAAGTTAGGTTTTAAGATGGTGAGGGTGATGAGAATGTTGATATGCTCGTGGACTTGGAATCGAAACCAAAGGTTTCCTGGAAACAAGAGTTGATTGGGATAAGGATTTCTTATCAGGATGAGGTGAATAGATGTACAAAAGGTGACAATGTTGAAGATATCGAATTTCTGGAAAGAGATGTTAAAAAGTCTATGGTCAATGGAATCCCTGCTGTAGAATTCTCATATCGTATTCAAAAAATCTTTTTTAAAGAAATGGAGACAACGGTGGTGCTGAAGTTACTAGGACGAAATATTGTATATGCTGCCCTAAATAATCGGATTAGTAGCTTATAGCAACCAGCAAAACCGTTTCACCTAATGGACACTGAAAACGGGTATTTCCTAGCTAAATTCCAGTGTATGGAAGATTTCAACAAAGTTCTTTCACAAGGACCATGGATTATTTATGGTCAATTTCTTACTGTTCAACCATGGACCAAATATTTCAATCCCAAGAAACCTTACTCGAGTGTGGTTCTGGCGTGGATTAGATTGTCGGGTCTTCCAAGCTTTATGTATAAAATGAGAATTTTAGAAGCAGATAGGGGTTTGGTGGGCAAAGTAGCCAAGCTTGATTTTAACACAGATAGCAAGACCATAGGTCACTTTGCTCGAATGGTTGTTTTTTGTGGATCTTGATAGACCGTTGGTGTCCCAAGTATTAGCGAATGGAGAATTGCAACGGGTAGAATACAAAGTTTTGCCGACCATTTGTTTTTCTTGTGGCAGGTACGGGCATTTGAAAGAGATGTGTCCAGAGCTGGTGGGGAAGTCGAATAACATGAAGGAAAAAACTAGTTGGGCCTCCGGGTCGTCTGAGCCAGTTAATGGTGGTGGAGCAGAGAAATCGATGGGTACAGAAAGATTTGCAAAATCAAAGGGAGGGGTTTCAGAAAAGGTAAGTTTGGGGTCGAGATTTTTTACCTTGAATGATTTAGAAATTTGGAGGAAGAAAATGGGGTTGTAAATGAGGCGGTGTTGGGGGAATTTGCAGCAATGAAGGTGCTGGGTCTATGAGAGAACTAAGCAGTGTCGTGGGTTGTAGTCTGCTAGGAAATGGATCAAAGCCTGGTTGGTCTAGTAGGGAAAGAAAAGAAACTTTGGACTAGCGTCAATTTGGTAGTGGGCTGGTCCGTCTAAAAACAGTGCAGGCCATTTGGTTAATATGGACTGTGGACTTCAAGTAAGCGAGAATAATGAAATTGGGCAAAATAAGGCGGGAGAATTGGACTTGAGCTTCAGGACCGTTGGGCACATCACTTTGGACTTGGCAAATCGACAGTCCAAGGTAGGTTCTTTAATGGTTTTTAGGTCGGGGGCTGAAAATGGTGGGTTACAATCGGTCAACTGTGATTCTGGGGGTTGTACCACTCCCAAAAGAGTAGTGCCTTGAATCAGTCATGGATGCGGCGAATTTAGATGCAAATGGGCAGTTGGGTAATTTACTAAAGGCCCCTCAGAATTTTCTAATTTTTTTAATGACTTCCCTGTAACCACTACGCACTTTAATCTAACCTTTGAATAATAAAAGGGGACGGTGGTGGTTTTAGATGATTCAATACTTGACCCAGTAAAAGACGCGGCTGTTGTCTTTAAGGAAAATACTAATACAAATGAAGGAGAAGCTTTAGGGGCCGATATAACCAACCGCAGTAGAAAAAATAATTTATAATTTCAAATCTTAGGGTTCAGATGATAAAGGCGGATCAAGCTATAATGGTAAAAAACTCAATCGAACCATCTGTAATCGTGGGGACAAGTTTAAATTAGTTGGTAGTGCTCGTGTTCCTTTGACTGAATCTTTGAATTCTATGGTTGAGTTAGTTAATGCTCAACTAGACATGGAAATGGGCAAAGAACTAAAGGCTTCGAAAGGAAAGCAGACACCGGGGTTTAGGAAAGCATCCTATTTTTTATTTTTTTATGGTTTTGACAGTTTTCTCTTGGATTTGTCAGGGATGCGCTAGTTCGAAATTTCCTCACATTTTTTGTAAGTAAAGTATAGAACATAAGCCCGATATTGTTAGCTTGCCAAAGACGAGGGCTAGTAGTTTAGAAACAGATAAGATTATAGCTACTTTGGATTTTCAATATTCACATTGTGTGGAGTCTATCGATTTTTCGAGAAGTATTGGGTGGGGTGGAAGGATTTGATATCTATCAAGATTCTCCGTAGTAATCCCCAATTCATTTGCATTTGAGTTTTAAAGGGAAATTATGTTTTGTCCGTTCATATTGTTTTTGTCTATGGAATGTCAGATAGGCAAAAGAAGAGGAAGTTATAAGAAGGTCTTAAGTCTGTTATCTCGACTGTAACATTCCTTGGGTAGCTATTAGTGATTTTAATACACTAGTATCTTCTAGTAACAAGAAAGGAGAGCGTAAGGTTGGGAAGGGTTTTCCTCTTTTTAATGATTTTATTGAGATAACTAATTTGCAGGATCTGGGGTTCAAGGGGCTTGCTTTCACGTGGCATAGAGGGGGCTTTATAAAAGATTGGATAAGGCTATTGGTAATGATGCTTGGTTGGGAACTTTTCCGTATAGTTTTGTCACTCACCTTTCAAGGATCAAGTCAGATCATAGATCATTGATTTTCTCTCTCAAGTTGGATGTTAATTTTCCTAAAGGATGTCCTTTTATATTTGTAGTTGGTTGGGTAGAGCATTCTAGTTTTTCGAATTTTGTTAAGGAGAAGTGGTGCTTTAAAGGTAGCATGTTTGAATCTCTGAATCTTTTCACCTGTAACATTAAAGAATGGAATAGTTCAGTTTATAGCTTTATTGGTGTCTACAAAAGAAAGCTGATATAGAAACTGTCTGGTATTCAAAAGGCTTTAGAAAAATCTAATTCTGAGTATTTAAGTCTTATGAAATTATAGACTCAGGAGAAATTGGAGTGTGTTCTTCATCACAAATAATTGCTATGGAAACAGAAAGCTAGGTGTGATTGGTTGCACTTTAAGGATCGAAACACTAACTTCTTCCATTCCCGTATGATTTAAAGAAGGAAACACAACATAATTTTAGCATTGAAGAATGAAGAGGGTGAATAGATATTAGAGGATGAGGTTTTAACGCCCCAATTTTTTGTAATTTTAACTTTTGTGATTTGTTGTGCACAAAAATATCTAAATAGGTTTCTACAATAATTTGACAACTATCTGCCTACTTAAGTGGTTATGTGCTTTGGGGTGTGTTGGGGAGGTCCCAAGTTCAAGTCAAGGCTTGGGCTAAATTTTGGGTTTTTATTAAGTAAAGCCTTACTCTTGGTAGTTAAGCTTTTAAACAAAAATTGGTTAAAATATGACAGAATGGGCCTGCTGGTCTGGTGGATAAGAGAAGAGGGTTTATGCATGTGGTCCTGTGTTCGAGACACAGTGTGGGTATTAATTTTTGTTGCTGTTAGTAGGAATTTGAGTTTTAGTGTGATACTGGGTAGTGGAGTTAATCTGGGGTTATCTGGTTAGTTGTAGTTTTTCCAAAAATAACTTTTTTGCCGAAAAAACTTCTGCCAAATTCTCATTTTCACCTTTTCTTTTCCCTATTGCTTTTAGCCGAAATTTCCCTTATTTACTGCCAATTTCTTTTGTTCTTTGACTTATTTTAGTCGTTTGCCTGCATCAATGGTTGTTCTGCGTTTTCGGTAAGTTTTTGCTTAACTATCTTGAACACTATTTCGATTAAGAGATTAAGTAGGGTTTTATTGTTGATTAGGAGTTAATCAGGAGACTGGAAATCACGCTTTGTTAATTTGAATTAGAGCTGTGCTTGATTTGGTAGTGGTAAGTCAATTTTGCGATTTTGAGATTTATCGGTCCATAATAGTTCGATTTAGATTACTGGAAAATGGACTTACAATTGTCGACTCTAGGTTTGGAAGGGCTTAAAAATATTTTGGCATCGAAAATAAGCCAGGTGTGTACTTCGATTGCACAAGAAACGAGATTCAATGAAAGCCAAAAACGAAACTGTTGAGGCCACATGGGTGTGTGGACTGCCCGTGTGGAGGCCGTGTGCCGAGATACGACCGTGTAATTGACGAGCCAAGACGTGCGCATGCAACACGGGCACGACGGACACGAGTGTGAGGCTAACGAGGCCGTGTGTGAGACACGGGCTAGGCCAATTGAGTCGTGTGGGCCACACGGGCATGTGTGTCTACACGAGTGTGTGAGATTTTGGGCTAGGCCGTGTGAGCCACATGGCCAAGGCCAATTTAGGCCGTGTGGGCCACATAGGTATGTTGGCCCACACGGGCAGGCTACATGGGAGTGTGAGCCCATTTTTCTGAAATGTTCTATAAGGTTGCACGGGTCGCCCTAGTCGACTGTGACTTGTTGTAAGGTCGATAAGGATATCTTGGACCATGTTCTGTGTTTTGATTTTGTGATATATGTAAGCATGTTACTATAAGCATGTGTATCTGTCTGATTATATCATCTGTTACCTGTTATATGCATTATAGCATGCCATGATATTATGATGCATTGCATTCGGGTGGGGTTGTTGATGAAGTGAAGGAAGATTCTGAAAGGCTTTTAGTTTGTTATCTGGCAACTATGTTGCATATTTCTGTTATGTGTCGTTTCACGGTACCTTATGGTGTGTAGGATTAGATGGGCTGATTTTATCCCCATATTCGGTGTGTAGGGCTGGGTGGGTCGATTTTATCCCCACATGGTGTGTAGGGTTGGACGGAGATGGTGTGCAGGGTTGGTGGGCATGATTCTATTTCTGATTTGATATTCATGCGTTATCTATATGGGCTAAGGCCCGATTATATCTGCTTATGTTCTGAATGGGCCAAGGTCCACACCGTTTCTATTAAGGGCTCGGGCCTGAATTATGACTGTTTTCTGATATCTGAATGTATGCATGCTTTACTGTGGAGATGTACACACTGAATTTATAAAAACTTACCCTTCTTTATTTGTTTATCTGCCAAGTACTCCCCAGCAGTAGATGGGTCAGTGCAGCGGAGGGCTCGACGGTGACCATTGCTAGATACTTTCTGGATTTCACGGTTTTACTGGTTATTTACTGTTTTACTATTCTTTATTATTTTGGGAGTTTTGATGTAAATATTGGACTTAGACTGTTCTAAATTTTTATTTTGGGGATTTTCTATCGTTAAGGTCGATTTATAAACTGCAACCCTTAAAAAAAAAGAATGTGTTTTCTTAAACTTAACTTAAGGATTTCGTATGAATGAAAGGTTCTAGAAGCTTCCGTGTAAAATAAATATTTTTACAATTCGAATGGTTTTCTGCACTGGGCTTAAGTAAAAGATAATAAATTGAACGATTTTATAGACAAGACGTTTTTCAAAAACACTTTCAGGTGACACTACCAGATTCGGCCATAACGTCTAGGCCGGATTTGGGGTGTTACAAGGTTCTACAGTCTGAGGCAGTTAAGTTCTTCCAGAAACTGTATGGTGAGCTTCCGGATCGTACGACAAATTTACCAGCCAGTTCTTTTCCTAAACTTGATCATAATAATGTTCTTTTCTTGAAAAGAAATGTCTCAAATGAAGAGATAAAGACTACTATGTTTGATATGGCTCCAATGAAAGCGTCGGGCCGGTAGTGATGGCTACTATGGACTATTTTTCAAAGCCAGTGAGAGCTGATTGGTAGAGCTATTTATGAATGAGTCAAGGAGATTTTTGGTGGCTAGCCCATAGATAGGGAGCTTAATAACACCATGCTCATTTTTATTCCTAAGATTTAAAATCCTGAGAACTTTACATAGTTTCATCCTATAAGCTTGTGTACAGTTCTTTACAAGTTGGACATGAAGATTATTGCGAACAAATTTACGTGGTATTTCTTGGAATCATTGGCCCAGAACAAACATGATTCATTACTGGGAGAAACATCATAAATAATATTATAGTGGCCTAAGAGGTTATCCACTCCATGATTAGCAAACACAAAATATGGATAGCCATCAAGATCGATTTGGAGAAGGCCTATGATAGGGTGAGATAGGAGTTTATAGATGCTTCTCTCTAAGTGGCAAGCATACCAGAATACCTTCGAAATGTCATTATGTTGGCCATCACAAGTTCTACTATGCAGATTTTGTGAAACAGGGTGCCTACTCAGAAGTTCAACCCCATTAGGGGCATCAAGCATGGAATGGTTGGGACAAAGCATTTGTTCATCTATTAATTCAGGTCAGTAGTCTCCCATTTGTCTTTCCCGGTCAGGACCAACACTATCTTATTTTATTTTACTAATGATCTTGTTATCTTTAGGAAAGTTTATTTGAGCCAGGCTAGTTTAATTAAGGATTTGCTGGATAAATTCTATGGTTTATCTAGCCATCAGGTGAATGCTCATAAGAACAATATTTTCTTTTCTAAAGGGGTAAACGAAGACTCAGCAGGATATCTTTCTGATATGTTTGATTTTCGTAAAGTCCATAATCAAGGATTATACTTGGAAATCTCTTTTTCTAAGAAAGAGTAACTATTAGCTCCTTGAGGTTTGTGGTGAAAAAAGTTATATCTAGGTTGCAAAGGTGGGATACAAAACAACTGTATCTAGTTGGTAGAGTTACTTTAGCACAATTAGTCTTACTTACAATTCTTAGCTATTTTATATAGTCCTTGAGGATTCTGCAAAGAATTGGATCCTTGGGTTTAATCGTAGATTGGGGAAATGTTCGGTATTTGAAACTGAATTGTAGGGTATTCTCGATGGTGTAGCGTTGGTGCAAAGAAGGCAACATGACAGGATATTGGTACAGACAGATAACATGGAAGTTATTAGAGCTATCAAGTAAGCGTTGTCAAAGCGGTCAAATTCAACAATAATCAAGTGAATAACTCAGCTTTTACAAAGTGTGGAGAATTGGTCAATTGAACATGTCCCTAAAGAAGAAAATACCGAAGTTGATTGCATTGCCAAATTGGCATTTGATAGAGGGAAAAGCTTACAATTATATATAGATTCTCCTTTTGACTCTTTCTAGCTTTTTGTAAAGTATTTTAATTTATTCACCAAATATATATATGCCAAATAAACGTAAAAGAGCAATGGTTAAGCTTTCATTTTGAATGTCAAGTTCAAACTTTATTTTTGTCATTTCCCTTTTTTATTAATTTGTAATATATATATATATATATATGAAAACACACACACAGATATATAATGTTATTTTTAATTATTTTATTAATTTACTACGTCAAAAAACAAATGACATCTTTTAAAACTTATGAAATTTTTTAGTTTATTTTTGTTGAGTCAAGATAAGTTGATTGTTGAATAGCATTCCACAATACCAACTGCAGACTACTACCGAGGTAGTTTGATTATTTGTCTTACTTGGATTGACAATTTAATGAAGATAATCTTTGGTCTTAATAATGTGATGTTATTTTGAAGATACTATGGTCCATCTATGAAAATCAATCATTGGCTTTTGAAAATTGAATTGGATACAAGTGAAACAATTCAACCATTGATATATGGAGATTTAATCGGTATTGTGTTATTGATTATGGAGAACGTATCTTCGATTGATTGTGCTTTTAATGTTAATAATGTAATAACTATTATCGAGGAGTTACTTTATATTCACTTAAATGCTATGTAAGCGAAATGGATATATGTTGAGATGCTTGTCTAGGTTATGAAAGAGAGCTTATTGAGTACATTCTAATCTGTTGATTGAGGAATTGTTTTTGTGAGAGAGTGCAAACTAAATTGTAAACACTATTAAAGTGTTTACTGTCCAAGTTCTTAGAGGGGATTTGAAGGTGAGTATTCTAGCTTTTAAATACAAATGTGAGAAGATCTCTATACTTGAGGAGTGATAGAGTAAATCACTTGTTGTATTTGTGATTAAAGATAGTGAAACTACTCACTGAAGTCGGCTTATAGATGTAGGGAAATCGAGCTGCATAAACAAACATTTGGTGTTCTTTTATTTGTTTGCACAATTTCGCAGTGATAGCCGTAGTGGCCACTATAGTCAAGTACTATTTATAGTTTTGTATTACAACAAATAAGCAACTTAAAGTATCAACAATATTTATAGTTTTGTATTACAACAAATAAGCAACTTAAAGTATCAACAATTTTGAAAAGGAATATCAACAATTTTGAAAAGAAATAAGCAAGGGAAATAGGACATAATAGCAAATAAATTAGAAAAACATGTTTTAAGGTTAATTGCGTCAAACATCACACTTAAAATTTAAATTGGTTCTTCACCAAAAAAAATTTTAAATTGGTTCTTAAACTTCAAAATATTTTAATCAAGTTCTTAAAATATGTATCAAGTCCTTCCAAAGCTTGTGGGTAGATTCTAGCGTTAAATGTCATTTCAAATATGACTTGAAGTAAACATATGAATCAAATTGTAAATACGTGTGTATTCACCACTTAGACAACTTGAATTTAACGTGTTAAAAACATAAACAATGTCAACTAAATTTATGAGGGTTATTTCTTTTAACATGTCAAATTTGAGCTATGCATAGAGTAGGTACACACATATTTACAAATTGGTCACTCCATACCATATTTGTGCTAGCATTTAACACTCAAATTAATGGTTATACTAACAAAAAGACATGATTAATATAATAATATGCTTTGACACGAATTTTGAGAACTAAACCCTTTTTTTAGTAAAAACATGTTTGTTATTTATTAAGAGAAAAATAATTTAAAAAAATTGAAGGGCAAAATTAGTATAAAAGTAGCATTTTGAGAGAAATGTTGTATTAGCTAAAAAAGAACTGATATAGAGGTTACTCCTTATATGCTCAATCTTGACACTGTTGGTCAAAGGTGAAACCAGTTTTTTTTTTTTTTTGGAAGACTAGAATTTGAATTATAATTTTTTTAAAGAGCTAAAAATGTAAATTTGGCATTGTATTAACGTCAAATTTTACAAATTTTCAAAGAATTAAACTATAAACTTTTTAATTTTGGAGAAAGCATAACTGAAATTTAAATTTTAGGAGAGGCAGAAATGCAATTTTAACTTTTAATTAACTTAAAATTTTACAATTTCTAAAGGGACTAAAAGGGTAATTTTCCATTTGGGCCTCTAACTACGCCCCTGCTAATATCATACATGAATATGTGATTATAGAAAGTAAGATTTCCCCACCGAAATATTACCCTGGTAACATCAGTTAAAATAGACGAAGTAAAACTAGAGCAACCAGAATGGAGTTATAAGCAAATGGACAAGAAGAACAAATCAAACAGCATTCGACCGTGATAACATTATTCAGTGGGGCTTTAATAAAGATAGAAGAAGCGTTTGGTGACCTACTGATTTGTACCCTTTTTCACTTTGTTATGGAGTGATTGTCTTCTACTTTCAATTAACCATGTTCTCCCTTATCCCCATTTGATATAGGAGCCGTCCCTGGATATGATTGAAATATCTGTGTTCAATCAAACTTAAGGTTCCTATACTCAAAACTCAATGATTCAGAGTGTTTTTTAAATGCTGAAACTAACATCATTAAATTAACATTAGTGCCAAAAAGCCTACTAGCAAACCAGCAGTAACACAATTAAATCAGCACGCTCAGAAACAAACAAACGTAACAGTAGATGACAAGATTTAGGCATGACATGTTTCCTAACTTCACTAACACAAAGCATGCCTCCATGGTTCTACTGCTTACCTCGACTCCCAAAATAGTTAAGAGCCATCTTTGAAAATCGGGTAAGCGTGAAAAATATTTGAAATATGGCTCGACCCTTTACAATTCCCTCCCTTATGTTTCTTGCAGTTCGAGCCAATACTGGCCCTGATACTTCAGTTTTCTGACTGGCTACCGCCTGCACCGAAGCTAATCAAGTAAAAATAAAGTAAAATCCATTGGTATCCATTTGAGAACTTGTAGCAAGTAACTTAAACAACAGAAAATGTAAGGATAACCTGATGAAGCAATGTCTTTTAACCCACGCAATCTCTCCTCAGCTAAGCGAACAGCTCTTGTTGAGCTTCTAACACCTTGAGTAATCTCCTGTCTGTAACACAAGTAAACTATTAGTTACTGTGACTTCAAGATAGAAATGTATAAGGGAAAAATAGAAACAGAACCGAGAAGAGATGCAGGAGTCCTTAAAAGAGCAAATAAAATACTAACCCCAAATCACTAAGCTCCATTGTCAAGTCACTGATCTCCATGCCTGATAATCGTACAGCAGCCATCGTATCAGGAAGCTCTTCCCTGGTGACATCCATCAGCTTCTCTAGTGACTCGGCTGCTCTCTTGAAAGCCTTTCAGAAAAAATCATAAAGAACAGACAAGGAAAAATAATATCCTTTAGAACTTGTAACATTAATCATTGAAATGCTAATATCACTGAACCTGATGCTGTTCAAGGTAACCAACCAGAAGCGCAGGGATTGCAGAGAGAAAAAGCCAAGTTGCCGAAACTGCCACCTAGAAAAGATTTGTAGATTTGTCAGAATTATGAATACTGTAACTTCAAAACACAATTTGCTGATTGTTTGATTGTTGGAGTTATAACATGTTGTCACTTCAAAACACAACTTGCTTCAGTTTGATGCTTTGATTAATAGTGAGAAAAAGCACTCCACAAAAACATTTGAACTAATAAATCTTCAAAACCAGAAATTGTACCTTGTACATTCGTTCCATGGATTATAGGATCAATAAATGTTTACACAAGTGGAATAGATTTGAAATGCCAACCAGGTGACTTTTGTTATAAGCTTATATTACTTGGACTCATATGAATGCCGGATATGGGCAAGTATCCTATGCATATATGCTCAATTTTGTCAAAGTTCTTTTCTTATATATTTCAAGGATCATACCCTCATACACATGTCCAAACTATGTGTCAGATATAAGTCTAACACGGATATTTCACGGAAAATCAAAAGTCCAGGTCAATGGCACCTGATTCTTTCTATGGGTATACAACATTACTAACAACCCTACATGAATGGAAGAGGATTTCAATGTGATAGCAGTTACATGCAAACCATATCTTCCAAACCCAAGAGATCTCCAAGCAAGTTTGAAAAGATGAAAAACTTGTCAATTGTTCATAGAATTAAGTGCTGGAGCAATAAAGAACTTGAGCTTTAGCCAAGAACTAGAAATACCTTCTAGGAATAACAAACCAAACATGAATTCTCTATCTATGGTTCCTCAAATTAAATTCAATAATCATGAGTTCAAGGGCATCAACTGTAGTCCCATTTGATATCTAGGGATCACTAAGAAAAATTGGAGAGGAGCTCGAAATCAGTTCTTTGAGCAGGGAATCTAAATAAGCCAAATGTACGAGTGCTGAATTACTTCATATATGACCAGCTAATTTATGAGTATTTCTTTTTCTCTTCAAATGAATGATATTGTCCAATGATGATTTCAAGTTGCAGTAACCTTAGCTACAACTTTAATAACTAATTACAAGTTTCAAACAATAAGCAACAAAATTAAGGGAACTAAAAATAGATACAATTAAGGAGAACTAACAGCGCAGGCGACGACGTTAAGCACGAGAATGTGGCGATTGGTAAGGGTCCAATGAGAGAGCTGGAGAGAGGGAGATCCGACGGAGGAGACGTAATGAGTAGAAACCGACGGCTCAGATAATGATGAAGACGGCGGAGGCGAAGCTGAACCATACTCCGATCGGACGGAAGGAGAACCGTAGCGGAGGAGCGGAAGGCGGAGATTACGGACACGACGGTTTGGGCTGATGTTAGTTGGGGACGCGCCATTGATGAAAGTGGCGCTGAAATCAGGTGGCTGCAATTTCAGTCTATTCAACATGGATTCCCGATTTACGTCTGCAACTTGAATTTTCTTCCAATGTCCTTGGCTTTTACTTTTGCCTCTTTTCACTCCTTTTATCCAAACACATATTCGAGTAGTTGTTGAGTTACAATCCGATTTTTTTTTTTAAATATATTTTATTTAATTATGTGTTTTCTCCGTCCGGCCGGCCTGGTTCATTAAGTCGAATTTTTCTTATTTATTCCTTGCCAAAAAAATTAATATTCAAATTTAATATATACATAAATATATATTGGTACATAAGCAAATTTGTAGCACTTCAGAATCGGTCAAGTTGGTTCAACCCGAATTCGGCGTGCCATATTAGCCACTTGAGTGACTCTCCATTAACTCCTAACCTAGCCTTCAACACACTACGATTTTGCAGCATAAAATGTGTTAAGTTATCATAATGCAACAAAATGTAATAATAACATGCATGGAATATAAAACATGCGAGCACATAAAGTTTACGTAAAGGGGAAGGGTTTGCAGTCAATAAGCAACAAACACTTTAGGGTTCGCATAAAGATTTTCAAGGTTCGCATATTTGAATAAAAATACACAAGTAATTAGAACTTAATATTAAGGTTCGCATGATAACATATGACATAGGTTTGCATAATAACATAAGTTTGCAGAATAACATGCAACATGGGTTCGCATAATTAACATAGATGGGTTAGCATCAAGAAAGATCATACAACCAAGTGTCGCATACTTCAACTTGGCTCGCAAACAAGTAAGACTTTCACTAATAAGTGTTCGCATGTAATTTCTGAATCGTAAACATGAAGGAGTCACATTCATGGATACCTCACATAAAAAACTAATTTGCATCAAGAGTTAATTCACTCTTAGACAAAATTTAAGGAACACAACAGGTCACGCACAAAAGGAAGGTTCATGAAACTTTAGGTCTTTATTCATATTGGAAGGAAGTCAATACAATCAAACAAACAAATATTTAACTAAGTAGTTCGCAGAATTGGAAGTAAAAATAAACTTAAGGAAAAACTGAGTTATAAAACAACGATGTCATCTATTATAACGATTCTAATCCCAAGCAGTTAACCATATTGCCTTTTTTCCCAGGGTTCACTGGTACTCATCTTGACTAGCCTCGTTTAGGTCAATCACCTCATCACTACCTTCAGCAATCTACTTGCCTGTAAAGTAAGAGAGAAGTGGATGAGTTCATTGAGAACTCAATGAATATACAGGAACATCATAATATGTTTAAAATACAAAAACATCATAATATGTTTAAAATACAAAGTTAAAACAAAAACTTAGTCTTGAAACCATATTACGAGCTGGGCTCGTCATGAAGGTGCGAAACCCAGTTCATAGTTACTTGCTTGTCAGAAAAAAAACATATAAGTTTGTAAATCAGTTTCACATGTACTTGTCGAAAATCATACTTAAAAACTTGGTTTGTTTTTGTAAGAAAACATAAAACAGAGTCATGTACTTGACAATCCTTGTGCTTGTTCTTGTTCTTCTATAGAACATATAACATGTTTTTATACTTGTCATATCTTACTGTTGGATAAGCGGATCTCCTTATATCGCCTCACTTGTGATTCAGAGAGCCCCTAACATGTTCCATAAGTGTAGCATAAAACTAAACACTCTTATGTACACCAACATGTCTCTCTGAGTAAAGCATAGCTCGATATTCCCTTATTTCTCTACATGTCCCGGGGCCTCAATGCCCAAATCACAAAACTTATAGGTGGGTACTCACAATCCTTTAGTATACTAATATATCCAACAGAGGCTCACATAAGGAGTTCGCATAAAAAACCTCATTAGATAGAGCTCGCATAGAAGCTCGCAAAACACGGTTTATAAATTCGTGTTTTTAAAACATATCTTTAAAAGATTTAAAACAAAAGTTCGTGTATAAGTACGCATAAAACATATCTTTGAAAATCATAAACATATATTTTGTAAATCGAGGTTATAAAAAAGTTTACTCTTGGTACTTGGTTTTATAAACCTTAAACTTCTGAAAAACACAGTGGTTCGCACATGAATAGCGATCCCTAAACACTCGTCAATTAGCAGAGAATTTGAACAAGTTTTGCTTTTCCTTTTTCATTGTAGGTAGATGGTTCGGCTGGTTCATAACATACATAAACATAAACATATATTACTTAACAAGCACAAAAAATTCAAACATACGAGCAATCCTAGTTCCTAGACAATTAACCCTAGCAGAATAGATGTTTACTGTAACAACCTAATTTTCAGTGGTGTCAGAAGCAGTGGTTCGAGACCACTAAACTCTGACAAATGAGTTTGAAAATTTTACTATTTAGTAATTATGAGTTAAATATGAATTTGGGAAAGCTATGAAATAATGATTTGTGTTTTAAAAATTATTATTAGATTAATCAGTTTCAAAAAATGAGGTATCGAGATCTCAATTTTATAAATCGAACAGTAAATATTTTTATAAATATTTACAAAGTGTTATTAAGATAGTATTAAAGTTTCGCTAGAAAATTTTAATGTTTTGATAGTTAATTATGTAAAAAGGACTAAATTGAAAAAGGTGCAAAACTTGCTAATGGAAAGAAATAGTGATTAAATAGCTTAATTATTAAAAAAAGGAGGACTTAAGGAGTAAATATGCCTAAATAAATGGTATGAGACGACAGAAGTAGAAAAAATCAAGGAATTAGCTGAAAGAAGGGAAAAATTGGAAATTTTGAAAAAAATAACAAATAAAATCTCAATTAAAAGGATATCTAGACATTTCTTCATCAAATTTTCAGCCAAAACGCTATAGGAGAGCCCTCTTGAGCTGGTTTTTCATTTTTTTTGCTACAAATCAAGAACCCGAAGAAAATCATGAAAAAGGAAAATTAGCTGAATAGTCTCTAAATTACAACAAATTCTTCAAATTGGCCCAGGTAAGTTCATATGGTTAAACTTTAATTATTAATTACTAATTTAGGAATAATATAGTATATTATTTCATATTTTTGTTATTGAATTATGATTATTGTAAATATATGAAAATTAAATTAAATGTTCAAATTAAGTGGAACACCGGAATTGAGTACGATCGTTTCGTGAAACAAGATGAATTGACGAATAATACCATGGTTGGACTATGGCAATATTTAAATGTAAGACCATGGCTAGGCTATGGCATTTTAGTGAAAAGACCATAACTGGGTTATGGCACCGTGAACGTAAGACCATGGTTGGACCATAGCAATATATATACATATGTGTAAGACCATAGCTGGGCTATGACATCCTGAATATAAGACCATAACTGGGTTATGGCATTACGAATGTAAGACCATGGCAGGGCCATGGCAATGCATGTGTAAGACCATAGTTGGATTATGGCATAAATAAAACGATGTTCTCAAATTCGTAAGTTGTTCACTAATTTGACAAGTATTGGTAAGTGTTATATAGAATTAATGTGGAAGAATTTAAGTAGTTAGTGATATTGAGCTCAATCAAGTGAATTTTATTAATTGAAATTGTGACTGGTAGGAAATGTTAGTGAAATGCTTATTTAATGAATTATTGTTATAACATGTTTGATAAGATTTATTTTAAAGCCAATGGACTTACTAACCTTCATTAAGCCTACTTGTGTCATTGGATGTTCTTTGTAGATTTTCAAGAAGTTTGGAGGATCGGATCAACACGTCGAACCACACTATCTAGATTGCTCCGATAGACTTTGTTATATATCTTATGGTTTATATGGCATGTATAGGGTTTAATTTGAAAAGAGTTAAACTTGAAATATGGTTGTGAATGACACAAATATAAATATATTTATATGCATGTATTTACTAATATATTTTGGGTAAATCAATTAATGAAGTTGTTTTGGTAAGTTTAGGTAAACAAGTTTTGTGATGATATGTTATATTTAAAATATGAATTTTAGTTGTTTTGGTTGCTTGGTTGGGACATATTAGTGTATTCAAATGTTTAGTGCAAGTTGGAGTTATAAAAAAGTGAGAAAAGTGGCCCTAAAATGGCCAATTTTGGTCCACACGGGCAGAGACACTGGCATGTGTCTCAACCGTGTGTGACACACGGTTTGGCATATGAGCATCTGGTCTGGCCATGTGTCCCTTGCATCATAAAATTTAAAACAGAATGCTCAGTATTTTTTACATGACTTAGCATACGGGCGTGTGGCTTGGCCGTGTGTCCCCTACACCTTAATGTTTTACAAGTCAGAGAGTTACACGGGCTAAGGACATGACTGTGTGACCTACTTCATACACTACACGGCTTAAGACATGAGTGTGTCACTTGGCCGTGTGACTGGCCACACACGGGCGTGTGACCCCTGCACCTAGGGAAAATTTTAAAATTTCGCAAAAACTTCTCTGATTTTTTGATTTAGTCGTGACTTATTTCTAATATTTGTATTGGGCCTCAAGGGCCCAAATAAGGGACTTTACGATAAATTTTCTGACATGTATGATAAAATGATATAAAAATTCTGGTAATGCTCCGTAACCCTATTTCAGCGACAAATACGGGTTAGGGGTGTTACATTTATTTGTATCAGAGCTTCGGTTTAGCTGATTCTAGGAACAAATGTAGTATATAAAGTGTTTAGAAATACATGCCATATACATCTGTGATAGTGTGATATGTATGCCCGATTTAACCCTTGTTTTTCTTATAGATTGTAAATATTTCAGATAGATCTGAACATGCTGAACATGACGAGGCTAATAGTAGAATATAGACATCTGAACACGGGACAAGTAGTAACATCCCAATTTCTCTGACCCAAGAACAAGAACTTAGAAACATGCTTTATGGTTTATGAATCATTAGTTTAATGAATTTATGCAAGAGAGAAATTAGGCTTAACAACCTCCTCCCCCTATTGCACCACCTGTTACACCTCCACCTTCTTTGATAATTGAATCCAATAAGCGTACTCCGATAGAAAAACTCAGAAAGTTTGAAGCTGAAGAATTTCTGGGTAAGTTAGATGATGACCTCGTCAAAATTGAGTATTGGCTTCAGAATACAGTGAGAGTTTTTGAAGAAATGTCTTGTTCTCCAAATGATTATTTGAGATCTGTTGTTTTCTTATTGAAAGAAGAAGCATATAATTGGTGGATGACCATTATGGATGTTGCGCCGAAAAAGAAAATCACTTGGAATTTTTTCCAGAGTGAATTTAAAAAGAAATATGTTGGCAAGAGGTATTTAGACAAAAAGAATAGGGAATTTTTTTACTTGCGACAAGGTAACAGATCAGTAGCTGAGTATGAAAGGGAATTTGTATACCTCAGTAGATATGCTTAGGAAATTGTATCAACTGAAGAAGAAATGTGTATTCGATTTGAGGAAGGCTTAAATAATGAAATTAGAATGATAATTGGGGGCACTAAAATAAGGGAATTTGTTGTTCTGCCAAAGCGTGCTCAGAAAATGGAAGAGGTATACAATAGGAAAATGCAACAGGAAAGAATGAATAAAGAATCCTACAAGAGAAGCTCTTCCAAATCATTTCCAGCATTTCCGGTAAAAAAATCTAGAGATAATTGTAGTCGATCCACCTCAATGTCGGAATGATCAAGTAAGAATAAGGCGACGCAACAAGATTTCGGGGTAACTATTAAACCTACAACTAGTGTGGACAGTGTACAGAATGCTAGGCCTAGATGCAAATATTGTGGGAAAAGTCGTTTCAGTGAATGTAGAGGTAAGGTAGGAGCTTGTTACAAGTATGGGGCCACTGATCATTTTATTCGAGATTGTCCTCAACTGTTAAAAGAAGAGGGAGAACAAAAAGAAAAGCAAATAGTCACTTCTTAAATAAGTAAACGTTCAGGCCAAAGTAGTGCTATTGGGACTGCTCGTTTGGGTATGAGATATTCGACTACCTGGTTAGAGGCGAAGGCACCTGCACGTACATATGCTATCTGAGCTTGAGAGGAAACAACAGCTCCAGACGTAATTGCTGGCACTTTCTATCTTTTTGATGTTATTGTATATGCATTGATTGACCCTGGTTCTATACAGTCTTATGTTTGCACTGCATTCGCATCAGAAAAGAAATTGTTTGTTGAACCTACTGATTATGATGTTCAAGTCACGAATCCATTAGGTCAAAGTGTAATAGTTAATTTAGTGTGCCGTGACTGTCCACTGAAAATAAAAGGCTGTGAATTCCCTACTGATTTGCTGTTACTACATTTTCGGGAATTTGATGTCATATTGGGAATGGGTTGGTTGATGAAGCATGATACAGTAGTAAATTGTAGAGAAAAACAGATTAATTTGAAATGTTATGTAACACCCCTAACCCAACCCGTTACCAGAATAAGGTTATGGAGCGCTACCAGACCGATCAGACAATTTACAAATAATATACAAATAATTATCAAACATATTATAATATAATCTTATAGTCCCTTATTTCATCTCTTAATCCCCGTAAGAATCTTTTACAGCTGTCAGCTTCAGTTGGTATGAACTCTGATGCATATCTACCAAGTCTTGAGAACTTCCGTTCATAGTCCACTACTGTCATTTCATCTTGTTTCAGAGTTAAAAATTCTTGTTTCTTGTCTTCTATATACATATCCCCAATATACTTCTTTAGGAATTCTTTTTGGAATAGATCCCATGTTACCTGATCAGTTGGCAAATGTCGGATCACGGATTCCCACCATAAGTATGCCTCACCCTGTAGCAAAGATACAGCACATAACAGACTTTCTCGTGGAGTACGCTCCAACTGCTGTAAAATTCTTTTTATTGCCTCCATCCAATTTTTAGCTATGGACGGATCAACTCCTTTCAGACCCGAAAATTCCGTGGCACCGTATTTTCTTAATTCCTTAATAGGGGCCCGTCTAGGAACAGGTACAGATGTAGTAGCAGGTACAGTCTCCACTACACGTTGAAGAGCATCAACTAAAACTCTTAATATTTTAGAATCATTTCTACATTTTTCGTCTCTCTCCCTAATATTTTTTCTTTCTACATTGGGAGGCTGATTTCTAATCAGATTTACACTGGGTGTAGCTGATTCACTTTCGTCTAAATCATATGATTCTTCATTCATTTCTTCATTTAGATCATCAAAGTGTTCATCAGACATCCTTAATCTATAAAACAAAAACAATTAAATAGGTCAGCATCCAAAAATCCCAACTCAGTTTTAACTTGATTGTGGCATGTACTTCTAGACTACTCACGAGCTCAATTTAGTTCGAGAATCGGCTAAACCTATAGCTCTGATACTAATAAATGTAACACCCCCTAACCTCAAATCATCGTCGAAACAGGGTTACGAGGTATTACCAGACTTATACATTAGTAAATAAATAAATCGAGACATAAATTTGAGTTCCAATCTAAAACCTCCTAATTTCCATCAATTAGTCATTAATATCGGCCTACGGGGCCCAAAATAAGTTTAGAAAATGATTTGGGATTAAACCAGGAACTTTGAAAATTTTTCTTTGAAGACAGTGGCATATGCCCGTGTGGCCTGGGACATGCCCGTGTGCCCAGGCCGTGTGGGGGAAGTCAGACTTGCCCACGGGCTAGTTGCACGGCCGTGTGTGGCAAGTCAGATCTGCCCACGGCCTGGCCCCACGACCATATGGAGCCACACGGGCTGGCCATACGGGCATGTCCTAGGCCACACGAGCATGTGCTCTTGTCTTCAAAGAAAATTTTTCAAAGTTCCCGGTTTAATACCAAATTATTTTCTAAGCTTATTTTGGGCCCCGTAGGCCCATATTAATGACTAATTGATGGAAATTAGGAGGTTTTAGATTGGAACTCAAATTTATGTCTTGATTTATTTGTTTATTAATGTATAAGTCCTATAATACATCGTAACCCTGTTCCGGCGACGGTTTAGGGTTAGGGGGTGTTACGATAGGAAAGATGATTACTGTTGAGTCTACAAATCCAAAAGAAATAGTTAGAATTATTTTAGCTTTTTTAGCTCAGCGATTAATGCGGAAAGGTAATGAGGCATTTTTAGCTTATGTTCTTGATACTCGAGGTTCTGAATCAAAATTAGAATAGCTACCAGTTGTTAATGAGTTTACTAATGTGTTTCCTGAGAAATTGCTAAGGTTACCACATAATCGTGAAGTTGAGTTTGTAATCGATGTGGTTCTGGGAACAACTCCGATATTGGTAACATCATACCATATGTCACTGGCTAAATTAAAAAAATTAAAGACACAGTTGCAAGAGTTATTATTCAAAGGGTTCATTAGACGAAATATGTCTCCTTAGGGTGCACATGTTCTATTTGTAAAAAAGAAAGATGGTTATCTGAGATTATGTATAGACTACAGGCAGTTGAACAAGGTAACAATTAAAAATAAATACCCTTTGCCACGTATTGATGATTTGTTTGACCAACTAAAATGTGTTGCAGTATTTTCAAAGATAGATCTCAGATTTGGGTATTATTAGCTTAAGGTTAAAGAGTGTGATGTGCCGAAGACTACTTTCAAAACTCGGTATGGCCATTACGAGTTTTTTGTAGTGCCATTTGGTTTGACTAATGCTCCTGCTACTTTTATGGATTTAGTGAATCAGCTTTTTCAACCATATTTGGATAAATTTGTGGTTGTGTTTATAGATGATAAACTAATCTATTCTAAGACAGAATTTGAGCATGCACAACATTTGAGAATTGTGTTATAAATTTTGAGAGAGAAATAGTTGTATGCAAAGTTTAGTAAATGTGAATTCTGGCTTCATGAGGTCAAATTTTTGGGTCATATTGTGTCAGCTGAAGGGATTCGAATAGACCCGAGCAAAGTATCTGCAGTGGTGAATTGGAAAATTCTGAAGAATATAGCAGAAGTGCGAAGTTTTCTGGGTTTAGCAGGATATTACCGCCGTTTGGTCAAGAAATTTTCAATGATCGCTTAGTCGTTAACTCGACTACTACAGAAAAATGTTGAATTTTTTTTAGTCTGATGAGTGTCAGTAGAGTTTTGATCAGTTAAAGAAGATGTTGACAGAGGCTCCAGTTTTGACTCAACCAAAATTGGGTGTATAGTATGTTGTGTATAATGATGCATCTCTAAATGGTTTGGGTTGTGTATTGATGCAGCCGGAAAAAGTCGTAGCCTATGCTTCTCAACAATTAAAACTGCACGAGAGAAATTATCCTACACATAATCTTGAATTGGCTGCAATTGTATTTGTTTTCAAGATTTGGAGACATTATTTATACGGTGAGAAGTGTTATATGTGTACGGATAGCAAAAGCTTAAAGTATTTGATGATTCAGAAAGAACTGAATTTGAGACAGAGACGGTGGTTAGAATTACTGAAATATTATGATTTGGTTAATGACTACCACCTGGGAAAAGCTAATGTGGTTGCGGATACACTCAGTCAGAAGTCATCTTTGTTTGCACTTCGAGCAATGAACGCTAATTTACGTTTAATAAGGATGGTTCTGTATTAATAGAATTAAGGACGAAACCTATGTTCTTTCAACAGATTCACAAATTACAAGAAAAATCTGAAATTTGTGCTAAAATGACAGATAGTACAAGACAATTTGAGTTCAGAGTATAGCATTGATGAAAATGGTATGTTGCATTTTCACAATAGAATTTGTGTTCTGAATAATTTAGATCTGAAAAATGATATTTTTTTGGAAGCTTACAATAGCACGTATTCTATTCATCTGGGTAGTACAAAAATGTATTGTAATTTGAAACAGATGTACTGGTGGCCAGGTATGAAACAGGAAATCTGTGAATTTGTAACAAAATGTTTGATTTGTCAATAAGTCAAAGTAGAGCATCAGGTATCAACGGGTTTATTACAACCTATCATGATTCCTGAGTGGAAATGGAAGCATATCACTATGGACTTTGTATCTGGTTTACCTGTGACTTCGAAAAAGAAAGATTTGATCAGGGTGATTGTTGATAGATTAACTAAATCGACATATTTTACCTCGACCAGAATAGGCTTTTCACTTGAGAAATTAGTAGAATTATATATGTTTGAGATTGTAAGATTATATGGGGTTATAGCTTCTATTATTTCGAACCGAGATCCAAGGTTTGCATCGAGGTTTTGAAGTAAACTACAAGAAGCTCTAGGTACTAAGCTAAATTTTAGCACAGCATTTCATCCTTAGACTAACGGGCAATCAGAACAAATAATTTAGATTCTGGAAGATATGTTGAGATGTTGCATACTTGAGTTTAAAGGTAGCTGGGAAAGGTATTTACCATTAGCTGAATTTGCATATAATAAAAGTTATCAGTCCAGCATAAATATGACACCATTTGAAGCTCTTTATGGAAGAAAATATAAGACTCCATTGTATTGGTCTGAATTAAGTGAATCCAAGCTAGTAGGACTCGACTTAATTTGGAAGACTAAAGATAAAGTTCGAATGATCCGAGATAGCTTGAAAGCTGCTTCTGACCGTAAGAAATCATATGCAAATTTGAAAAGAAACGATATAGAGTTTGTGGTTGGTGATCGAGTGTTCTTAAAAGTCTTACCATGGAAGAAAGTATTGCGGTTTGGCAGAAAAGGGAAATTCAGTTCAAGATTTATTGGACCATATGAAATTATTAAAAGAATAGGCCTTGTGGCTTATCGGTTAGGTTTGCCTCCGGAACTTGATAAAATTCATAGTGTTTCATGTATCGATGTTGAGACGGTACCGATTAGATCCCTCACATATGATTTCTCACAGTGAAATTGAACTTCAACTGGACATGACTTATTCTGAAGAACCGGTAAAGATTTTGGCTCGAGAGGTTAAGAAATTACGTAATAAATGAGTATCGTTAGTAAAAGTATTATGGCATCGTCATGGTTCAAATAAGGCTACTTGGGAAACGTAAAAATTGATAAGGTCACAATATCCAAAATTATTCTCAGGTAACAAATTTCAAGGACAAAATTTCCTAAAGGGAAGAAGAGTTGTAACAGCCTAATTTTCAATAGTGTAGGAAGCAGTGGTTCGAGACCACTAAAATCCGACAAGTGAGTTATAAAATTTTACTATTTAGTAATTATGAGTTAAATATGAATTTAGGAAAGCTATGAAATAGTGATTTGTGCTTTAGAAATAATTATTAGATTAATCAGTTTTGAAAAATGAGGTTCGAGACCTCGATCTTATAAACCGAGCCATAATATTTTTATAAATATTTACGGAATATTATTAGGATAGTATTAAAGTTTCGTTAAAAATTTTAATGTTTTGATAGTTAATTAAGTAAAAAGGACTAAATTGAAAAATGTGCAAAACTTGCTAATAGAAAGAAATAGAGATTAAATGCTTAATTATTAAACAAAGGAGGACTTATGGAGTAAATATGCCTAAATATAAGGCATGAGGTGGCATAAGAAGAAAAAAAATTAAGGAATTGGGTGAAACAAGGGCAAAATTGGAAATTTTGAAAAAATTAACAAATAAAATCTCAATGAAAAGGATATCTAGACATTTTTTCATCAAATTTTCAGCCAAAACGCCATAGGAGAGTCCTCTTGAGCTGGTTTTTCATATTTTTTGCTACAAATCAAGAACCCGAAGAAAATTATGAGAAAGAGAAATTAGCTAAATAGTCCCTAAATTATAACAAATTCTTCAAATTGGCCCAGGTAAGTTCATATGGTTAAACTTTAATGATTAATTGTTAATTTAGGAATGATATAATGTATTATTTCATATTTTTGTTATTGAATTATGATTATTGTAAATATATGAAAATTGAATTGAAAACTTAAACTAAATGGAACACAGGAATTGAGTACGATCGTTTCGTGACACAATATGAATTGTCGGATAAGACCATGGTTGGACCAGGGCAATATTTAAATGTAAGACCATAGCTGGGTTAGGGCATTTTAGTGAAAAGACCATAACTAGGTTATGGCACCGTAAACATAAGACCATGGTTGGACCATGGCAGTATATATACATATGTGTAGGGCCATAGCTGAGCTATGGCATCCTGAATATAAGACCGTAACTAGGTTATGGCACTATGAATGTAAGACCATGACAGGGCCATAGCAATGTATGTGTAATACCATAGTTGGACTATGGCATAAATAAAACGATGTACTCAAATCCATAAGTCCACTAATTTGACAAGTATTGGTAAGTGTTATATGGAATTAATGTGGAAGAATTTAAATAGTTAGTGATATTGAGCTCAATCAAGTGAATTTTATTAATTGAAATTGTGACTGGTAGGAAATGTTAGTGAAATGCTTATTTAATGAATTATTGTTATAACATGTTCGATAAGATTTATTTTAAAGCCAATGTACTTACTAAGCTTCATTAAGCTTACTTGTGTCATTGAATGTTCTTTGTAGATTTTCAAGAAGTTTGGAGGATCGGATTAACACGTCGAACCACACTATCCAAATTGCTCCAGTAGACTTTGTTATACATCTTATGGTTTATATGGCATGTATAAGGTTTAATTAGAGAAGAGTTAAACTTGAAATATGGTTGTGAATGATACAAATATAAATATATTTATATACATGTATTTAGTAGTATATTTTGGGTAAATCAATGAATGCAGTTGTTTTGGAAGGTTTAGGTACACAAGTTTTGTGATGATATGATATATTTAAAACATGAATTTTGGTTGTTTTGGTTGCTTGGTTGGGACATATTAGTGTGTTCAAATGTTTAGTGTAGGTTGGAGTTATAAAAGGGTAGGAAAAGTGGCCTTAAAATTGCCTATTTTTGTCCATACAGACAGAGACACGGGCGTGTGTCTCAGCCGTGTGTGACACACGGTTTGGCACATGGGCATCTGGTCTAGCTGTGTGTCCCCTGCATCGTAAAATTTAAAATAGAATGCTCAGTATTTTTCACACGACTGGTACACGGGCGTGTGGCTTCGCCATGTGTCCTCTGCACTTAATGTTTTTCAAGTCAGAGAGTTACACGGGCTGAGGACACGGTCGTGTGACCTACTTCATACACTATATAACCTAGGACATGGGTTAAATGAAAATTTTGAAATTTCGCGGAAAATTCTCCAATTTTCCAATTTAGTCCCGATTTATTTCTAATACTTGTGTTGGGCCTTGAGGGCCCAAATAAGGAACTTTAGGATAAATTTTCTAACATGTATGATAAAATGATATAAAATGTCTGTATTCATTCCGTAAGTTTTGGTAATGCTTTGTAACCCTGTTCCAGCAAAAGATACGGGTTAGGGGTGCTACATTTACCTCGGTTTCTAATAACTTTGGTTCAAAATAGAGACTTGGCGAAAAGAACAATCAATGAGAGAACTCTCTAATAGAATGGCTTAATTTATAGACACTAAGTGTTTTAGTACTCCTAGTATACACTACTTGACTTAGGAAAAGGTTACGTGCGTGGATAGTTTTCATAATTGGAAAACAAGTCAACTTCCTAATTTAAGTGTAACTCGATAATGTTACCGAACCCTAGCTCGCTAACCAAATAGCGAACCCCAGCTTGCCAAACTAACTAGCAAACGCCCAATTTGCTAAACATTGGCGAACACTACTTACCATGTTCTTAGGCATACATTGTTTGCCAAACTTGCTAGCGAACTCTACTGAAAGGCTTTTGGCGAACACTAGTTTACCGCACCACTGGCGAAACTCCTTCTTGCGAAGTTCAAACTTTTAGGCCCTATCTCGGTATGTTACAAAAATCATGAAACAAATAGTGTAATTAGTGACAAGGAATATGGGATGAGTTTGTAGAGGTTTGCAAAGCGACCCGCCATATAATTAAATTAAGAGGATGGTTGTCTTCGTAATATGCATTAAGTATTTGTAGATGTCCTCTCACAAGAATGCTAACTTCTAGTATACTGGTGTTTTTCTAAAAATGAGTAAAGCCCACTTTTTATCCGATGTTATAATTGTTCCATAGTGAGTTTGGATTGACAATAATTTAATCAACAAGTCATATAAAAATAGTATTTTATCACGAGACTTGAAGTTCGTTTGTAGGCCTGTACCTATGATAAGTGGAGATAAGGTATCTAGACTGACCACTTTAATGGTTGCATCAAGTGTGTCTGTATTTCGATTGACAAAAATGCATAGCTCAATATCACAGCTACTATTGGGATTTTGGGCAAAGTAAGTAAAAATCGGTCTAATATAGGTCTTTCTTATCACCTATCATAATACACCAGTTGCTAGCTAACAAATATCAATAGATTGAAGAGCTAAGATAGTTAAATACTAGTTATGGTTCGTTCGGTGTAATACTTTGATGGGATCTGATTGTTTACCAAAGAAACACACCTTGTTTATGTGTTTCCATATCTGTCATAAGACAATCACTTCTTTCTTGAAGAATATTAGAGGAAGCAACTGTTGTAAGTTGAACAAAGTTGTTAAGCTCAACTAAATTCTAGTGATTAGTTATGAGTAGTTATCCCTTCTGCTAAGAATTCATTATATATATATAAACATTGTAATTCAAGATAAAAATGTAATGAGTTATCCTTCTTCTTTTATATTTCTAGTATGGTATCAAATGGTAATCGCTTCATCGACTATGAATTCTGTAGTCTCATCAGATGCTGCGAATGGGAAGTTTTTCAATCCTTTTGCCTTTGCTTCTAAAAAAGTGGCAATTCTTGTAGATGATAGCAATTTTTTGGCCTGGAAACAACATTTATTGTTTGTAATCAAGACTCATCGCTTACACTAGTACATTGATGGCATGATTATTATTTCGTTACGAGTGATCACTCATGATGATGGTGTTTCTATTGAAAATCTGGTGTATGTCCAATACGAGTAGCAAGATTCTTTTTTGTTCACATGGCTTCTCTCTACGGTAAGTGCTTTGTTGCACAATCAGTTGATTGGAAGCTTATCCTCTGAGTCTGAACTATGAAAGGCTTTGACAAGAATCTTTGGTACACAATCTATTACTAAAGTTATGAGGTACAAATCTCTTCTTCATAATTTCAAGAAAAATGATCTTTCTATGTTTTCATATCTGGCCAGAATTAAGCATCTTTGTGACTATTTGGCGGGTTACGGTCAACATGTTTTTATGGAGGATCAATAATCGACGATCCTCAGTGGTCTTTTTTTGAAATTTAATTATGTTGTATCAATCATCACAATGAGTCGTGTGCCATTTGATCTACAAAGAACCACAATTGCGTTGTTGGATGTTGAAGCTTGTCAATAATCACATCTTTTTTAGGTCACAATCTTAGGTAATCTTGTTATGGCTGGTAAACCTCCTCTATTTTTGTCCATTCCTTCATATTTTAGACAACCACTGCTTCAGTTGTTTCAGTCTAATTAGGTATTTGATTTTTCTCGTAGTCGAAGGCGTGCCCGATTTGGTGGTGCAACGCAACCGTAATGTCAGATTTGTGGAAAGATAGGTCACATTGCTCGTCGTTGCTTTTACTAGTATAACTTAACCTATGATGATTATGACAATACTGAGGTGCTTAGTTTTAGATCTAGGCACATGGGTTCGGTTCTATTGGGTCTTCTACCCACTCAAATTATGGGTTTTCTTCAACCTATATGTGTTGTGTTAACCATGACGATTGGAATATGGTGCAAGCAGATGTTGCTTCAACTACAGCTACTCCTCGTGTTGTCATTAGCCTAACATGGTACTCTGACAATGGGGCCACGACTTACATGATAAGTAAGCTTGCCAGGTTCATTGGTTGCAGCCCATACAATGGGTTAAGTAAAGTAATAGTTAGTAATGGTAATAGTATTTCTATCTCACATATTGAGGACTCTTCTTTATCTTTTGATTCTAAATATTTGACCATTAATGATCTCTTGTATGTTCCCGAAATACATAAGAATCTATTGTCTGTATCAAAATTTACAAAAAATAATAGGGTGTATTTTGAGTTTTATCCATCATGTTGCTAAGTGAAGGATCTGAAAATCCATCAGATAATGTTCTAAGGCACTGAGTCCAATGGTTTGTACCAACTTTTACTTGCCCCTATCAACGTGCTTACTTTGATTGTCATCAAGAAAGCTGTTGATAATTTATCTCAAATGATTGATCCGGATTTCAAGTTGATTCATTGGCATCAAAGACTTGGCCACCTTTCTTTTGATGTTTTAGTTCATGCTTTGAAGTTTTGTAATATAAGTGTTCCTCACAATAAGCCATCTTTTCTGTGTATTACATGTGAACTTGGCAAGTCTCATAAATTCCCTTTTAAATCTACTCAATCAGTGTGCTCTGCACCTCTTGAACTTGTTGCCAACTTGTGGGGTTCTGCCCTTTGTTTTTCTTCTACATATCAATACTATATTTCCTTTGTAGATGCTTTTTCAAGGCAAACTTAGATTTATTTCCTTAAGAAAAAGTTTGATATATTACAAGCTTTTTTTTAAAATATATATATGTTGAATTACAGTTTGAGGTTAAGGTCAAGAAACTACAAACAGATGGTGGGGGTGAGTTTTGTAACTTTGATCTTCTTTTCAAGAATTTTAGAATTAGACAATGCTTTTCTTGTCCACACGCGTCTGAGCAAAATGGATTGGAGTGGCATTATTGATAGATTGAAGAGATTGGTCTAGTTTTACTTGCACAAGCATCTTTGCCTCTTTCTTACTGGGCTGATGCATTTTCTTCTACAGTATATCTTATGAATATGCTTCCTACAAAAGCATTAAGTGGAATATCTCCAATGGAAAGACTTTTTGATCAATAACCTGATTACCAGTTTCTCAAGGTATTCAGGTGTTTATGCTATCCTCTTCTTCAACCTTACAACTAACACAAGTTGCAGTATCAATCAACACCATGTACGTTTTTTAGCTATATTTCCAACTACAAAGGATATATGTGTGTTGACAAGAATGGTCGTGTGTACATTACTTGCCATGTGAAATTTGATGGAGCATTTCCTTTTGTCAAAGCTTTATCTTCAGGTTCTTTTCTGATACCTTTAGATTATTCAAGTTATGTTACCGTACTTTCAGTTCTTGTACCTTCCTCTAGTACTATTGCTCCTCTATCGACTACCTTTGCTGACATCTTCTTTGGCTCTCACATGGTTTCACCTCTAGGTTCTACTGCTTTTACTCGTGATACAACTCCTAACTCGTTGGTTTCATCAATTTCGATTGCTCTAGTTGATCAACATTTTTCTCCATCTTCCTCATCATATAGTGTTCTAGAGGACCAGCCAAGTATTGTGCCTCCTACTGGTAACACTAATTATATGGTTACCCGAAGTAAATTAGGCATTTATAAACCAAAAACATATATAACTACAATTAGATCAATTAAGACAACTAACATTCATGAGGCTATGGCTATTTCATCATGGTGAGATACAATTTATGATAAGTTGTATGCATTAACTAAGAATAACACTTAGGATTTGGTATCTCCACCTCCTGATCAACCACTTGTCAACTGTAAATGGTTGTTCAAGGTTAAGAAAAATCTAGATGGAAGTGTTTCTTGCAATAAAGTACGTCTTGTAACTTAAAGTTTTTCTCAAGTTTTTGGGATGGACTATCACGAGACCTTTAGTCCTATTGTTAAGGCCAACATGGTTTAGACAATCCTTGCTCTAGCATTTTTAAAGAAATGTGATCGTGATGAGATGAAGTAATAAAATCGATCGTACCTGGAAACTAACTATTATCACAATAAAAAGGCAAGCACACCTATCGAATAGTAGTATAGCTAGTGGCAAAACCGGAATATCGAATCCAAGGAACTAAAAGTACTAGTAATAACTTCCTTCCTATTATCTAGCCTAAAAATAAAGAAGTGGTTTGTGTAAACTAATTAACTCTAAACTAAATTGAAGAAATGACAAAGAGTAAATTGGGAGATTGCTTTTGGGAAAAACTGATTGATGAGGACAATACCTAAGGAAGAATCCACCTAGACTTCACTTGTTATCTAACTCTGAACCAGATGATTTCTTCATTTGATTTGATCCGTAGAGATCCCTAAATTATGTTAATACCTCTGTCAAGGATAAGAGCAACTAATCTTAGGTTGATTAACCGAAATCTCTTTCTAATTAAAACCCCTAGTCTTGCTTTAACTCGATCTATGGCTCCCCATATTAGATTTGACTCTAATCCGACAGATTTTTGTCGTCCTATGTCTAGGATTGCAATCAACTCCGCTTAATTGTGTTGGATCTACTCCTATGCAGGGACTTTTGCTCCTCTACATAAGCACATCCGACTTAAATCAATATTCCGAAAATATCAATTTAAGAATTAAAAACACAATTAAGAACAAATCAAATATTTATCACACAGTTCAGATAACAATAACAAAATCTGTCTTAGGTTTCATCCCCCTTAGATATTTGGGGTTTTAGTTCATAAATGTAAAAAGAAACATCTCAAAATATATAAAATAACAAAACATAAGAAAACCCAAAAACCCCTTGAAATGATAGAAGGAAGATCCTCTGTCTTGATATAGATCCTAGCTTCTGAGATGGATCAATTGGCTTTCCTTCGAGTAATTCCCTGCCTTTAACTCCCCGTTTTGGTGGGAATAATGTCCCCTATACTTTCCTCCTTGTAGTTGCCTCATAGGGTCTTTATATAGAGTTTAGAATGTCTTTCTTAGCCCCTAAGTAGCCTTTTTCGAGTGAAATTGAACTTCCTCACGATAGGGACACGGCCGTGTGTCATGCCCGTGTGAGTCGATGTGGAGGCCATGCTCGAGCCTGTTAAAGTGGCACGACCGTGTGACACGCCCGTGTGACGAACTTCTAGGCCATATTGATTATTGATTTGGGCCCAAATTCATCTAGAAATTAGGCTAAGCATGAGGTAAAAATATGTATAATTTACGGTTTATCAAATACCCCCACACTTAAGCCTTTGCTTGTCCTCAAGCGAAATCTCAATTCACAATTAAAAATCATTCTTCTCAACTTATAATCCTTATCAATAATGTGTCAAACTAATCCACAAGTAATCATACAATGAAAATTCAACCAGAAGAAAATTAAAGTCTCAAACACTTTAAGTTACCTTTTCCTCAGTAGTTACCTTTTAATTCAAAATCAACAAGAGTTGACATCCTCACTAAAGATTCACTCCATCCACTCAAAGTGTTTAGGGTTAAAAATTTAACCACTCATTAGTCAATCTGAAAAGCTATTACCATAAGCTTGCAGGAAAATCAAATCTTCACCACTATGTATTGATATGACACATCGATCAAAAGGTCTTTAAATGGTTGTAATGGGGCTTTGGTTAGGGGTGTGGTCACAAGTTGAAAAAGAGGGTTAGAATCGAGATTGAATTGAAAAATCATCTAACTAGAAAAATCTCTATCACTGAAATATATTCTTAGAAATAAAGTCTTTTTGATGACATCATTCTGGATTCAGAAGCTTATAATAGAAATAGGCAAAAATATTGAATTACAATATGAATTACAACTGAATTAACTGTATATACACTTTTTTTTAAGAACAAATCAAATAACAACAAATTGAATATTTATAAACTTTACAAACTGAAAAAGAGAACAAAGCTAGACAATTATTCAACTCAAATCTCGATAAAAATAGGGTTCAAAATAATTGAAGGGAATTCAACAAAAAATGGGTTATAGGTTAATATTGAAGGTAAGTCAAGGAATAGTTTGTTAGGCTCAATGGGGTTTACTAGGGGTTAATTTATGGTATGGAGTAAGTGTTTTAAATCTTAGTTGCCTTTATCATTTCAGTATATCAAATCAATGATGTGGTCTCGACATGTATAATTGAAGCAAGTTCTAGAATAACAAATCAGTATTGACTCACTCAAAGCAACAATAAAAGTGAGCACGAAAGGATGTATGCTCAAAAGGCTCAAAAGTCTCACTAGAATTATGGCTTTTGATGTCAATCCTGCGAATTTCAAATTTCAAGAAATACTTAAAATTGGGGAAAACAACCTAGAAAAATTGTAAATTCTCAAAAATTTCAACTTATCATGCTTGATTCCCTAATGTCTTAAAGTTTGAATAATCAAAGCATAAGTACCTATGTCTTAATTCTCCATATATCAATAAAAATCATAAATCAATTAGAATTCATCTTAATAGAGGATTGAGAATAATGCAGAGAATTCAAATTTTGAGGACAATGCAACAAGTTAGTGGTAAAAATTTTTAGGGGTTTCAAAGATAATATATAAAAATGAAAGTTCCCCCCCACTTAAGATGTACATTGCCCTCAATGTACAAAGATACATTAGTAGCAATAGAAGTATAAAATCATAAGATAGGGAGAGAAGTGAAACTCCCTGACAATTGGATGAATTCCTTGAATTGGAAGTATGAAAACTTGTAGGAAAGGATGTCGATCGACGGACTCTGGGTCAGAAAAATTATTTTTGTCGTGGTGGTTATGGTGCTGGTGGTGGAGGTTAGGACGGCTATGGTCACGTGGGACCCAGCAGTCGTGGCAGAGTTTCCCATTAGAGTTGGATTTTAGCTGTAAAGCTCCTTTAAAACTGCGACAGGATTTATCAATTTTAGGGAATTTGGATTAGCACATTGTACTCGTTAGGAAATAGCCAATATGAAGTAATTGAAATAAAATAAACTAAGTTCTGAAAATACTAAAATTCAAATAATGAAAAAGATAAGATAAAAGAAAAAGGAAAAATAAAAATGAAAATAAAGGAAAAGAAACGAGGACTCGTGAGTCCTAATCTTCAAATGGTTCGTGAGGTGGGGGTGTGGTGTGAGTTGGAGTTGCTAACAAATCTGAGCTAAAGTAGCGTCAACGTGATCAAAGCGCTGAAAACATTGTTGCTGTAATTAGGTGAACTGCTTAGAAGTGACGTAGCTTGAAGCTGCCGCATGAACTGGACAGCGAGTAAGTGGTGGCTCAATTATTATCTCCTCCTGTGGTGGGACATCATCAGGAATGTCTGCAGGGTCCTCCTGCTCGATGGATTAAGCTAACTGGTACTGAGGAGGGTTGCTCCCACATCGGTGCTGAATCATCCTCATGTGAAGCATGCTCTGGATGCCCTGTGGGGACATCTGGCCAACGAGGGTGTAAGAGGATGTCTGGGCTGCTGTGTCGAAGAGGCCATAGTAGCAGGCCAATCGCGTGATGTACGGGCCCATCGAGATTACGCCCATACGGTGTCACTCTGTCAGGTGCTGGATGGCATGGGTGATGAAATAGACGAGGTCGATCACATGCCCATGCGACATGCTCCATAAAAAGTAGGCGTCGTGGGTGTTGATGACGCCGGTGCTCTCTCGCCTGCCTGTCAATGTATGCACGAATAAGGCGTGAATGTACCTCAGTGAAGGGGAGAAAGTTGTCGCTTGGAATGACTGGGGTCGTATGTGGGCTGGCCAGGGACTAAGGTGCGCCAACATTTGACTGGAGAAAAGTGAATGTGGCGGTGGAGCTCAGACAGGTCCTCCTCTTCTAAAAATTGTTTGATGTATAGGCCTAGTGCTGTACCGAACTCTGGTACACTGAGTTGTCAAACTAGGCCTCCTAGGCAGAATTGAATCGTCCCTGGATCGCCATGTCGGTTCATGATCATCTGGAGATGGAATGTGGAGCAGAACTCTAGGGTGAGCTCGAGGTAAGTGGGCTTCACGATTTGGAAAAACTGGTCCCATGGGTCTATCGTCAACAAAGCCCGAACCTCATCTGCTAGTTGGAGCTGCTCTAGTGCAGTCCAATCAATGCATCTCCCTACTCCAAGTGGTCTCGCCCGTAATATTTGGAATAGTTCCTCTTTGCAGTTCTGTGGGAATTGGAGGAAGGGATGTTGAATCTCAGCGGTGGGTCTGGAAGAGGAACCACCTGGTTCCTTTCGCTTTTTGGAAGCATGGGCGACAGCTTTCTTCCCTCATGAGGACAACATTTTACTTGAAAGAAAGATAGACAAATGAAAAAGAATAGAAATATAGTATGAATACTCATAGGTTTCTAGACTAAATGGCAAAGATTTCTAAGTATTTCATGCAAAGTGTAGTTCCACTAACCTAAATTGGATGTTTGATTTATCCTAACCATAAAACAAGACAATGGGAATGTAGTAGCTATGTTTAACATAATATAGTGAAAATTAATTGCTTAAGATAGATAAAGGTGGCAGCCAAGGAATGATGCAACATGGCATAAAGGTTATTCTAGATTAATCATGCAAAATGTGTGAGAATAATATCAAGAGGTGTGCTCTCTTAGCCTATGCTGACGATACAATTATAACTGATGACTCTTGTTTAGAGTTAGAAAAAGGTGATCTAATGTCTTGACAAACAATTCTCATTGAAAGACTTAGTAGGACTTAGCTACTTTCTTGGTTTTGAAGTAGCTTGGAGTGGTGATTGTGTGCACGTGTCTCAAAAGAAATATGCTCGAAACCTATTGGAATGAGATGAAATGGCCAACACCAAGCTTGTGGCCACGTCCATTATGAGTTCTCCTACCTTAACATCTCCTATTGGTTCTCCTCTTGTTGATGGTACCAAGTATCGACAAGTTGTTGGAGGTTTGCGATATTTATGCTTGACAAGGCCTGATATAACTTTTGTCATCAACAAGGTTATTTAGTACATAAAAATGCCTCATGATGTTCATTGAAGCGTTGTCAAACGAATTCTGAGATACATTCGTGGCACAATTGATCATGGCCTGGTGTTTCAGCCTTCGACAGTCTCATTAACAAGATTTTTATGCTGATTGGGCTAGCTCGCTTGAGGATCATAGATCAACTTATGGATTTTTGTGTGCATCTTGGTGACAATGTGATTGGTAGTGGTGCCTCGATATACATCAGAAGCTGAGTACAGGAGTTTAGCAAATGCAACGTCTGAACTTACATGGTTTCACACTTCGCTTGATGAAGTAGGAGTGACTCTTAATAGGATTCCAGTTATTTGCTCGTGTCAAACATGTTGAGCTAGACATACATTTTGTTCGTGACAAAGCACTAGGTGGACAACTCCAGGTGAATTATGTATTTGAAAATGATCAATTGGTTGATATTCTTACCAAGCCATTAATGTAACAGCTCGTTTTCAATGGTACCGAAACCGATGGCTTCGAAACCTCATTTTTTAATGATTGAGTTAGTAAATATTAATAACTATTATGATATTAAATTAAGTTTTGGTTCGGTAATTTTGGTGATTGAATAGTTAATTTGAGTACAAGGACTAAATCGTAAAAAAAAGCAAAACTTAATCGCTATAGATTTTTTATTAGCTAAAAAGTTTAAAAACTTATAGAACTAGGGTTTAAGTGGAAATTAATCATTATTCAAATAGTGGATAGTTTATGAATGATTTATAAATAAATTATATGCTATTTATATAAAAATAAAGTTAAAATGTAGTAAACTAAAAATAAAGGTTAATGGCCATTTCATTCATTTTTTCCACCTTTAACACCGTTTCTCCATTAAAGAATAAGCTAAAGCTTTCAACCAAGCTTTTCTTCAAAAGTGATAAGTCGTTTTTAATTTATTTCTTATAATTTTTATATTTTTGGAATCACGGGAGCTTGATTTAGCTAGCCCAGGGACTATTTCACAATACTATTAAAGTTTTTAAAAGTTATCAGTAATGATTTTTGTTAGTTTTATTTTTAGGGACTAAATTGTAGTTATGTTGAATTTGATATGAAGTTGCGAAAATTTTCGGTTTTAGAAAGTTATAAAATGATAGAATTGGAAATGGTTTGAAAAATGGGTTTTAAATATAAAAGATATGCAAGTTTCGACTTTAAGGACTAAATTTAATAAAAGGTAAAAGTTCAGGGAAATGTTGTAAAATATTATTAAAAGGTCATATGCATATGTTTAGAGATTTTAAGTATTTGGAGTTGATAATTGAATTAAATTATCATATAGATCAATAAACGGATCAACCAGTCATAAACGTGGAAAAGGAAAATTTGTTGAATAGTCATTAGTGTTGTGTTTGTTGTTGTTCTAGTTAGGTAAGTTCGTATAATATTTATTTTGACTAAAGTAGTTTTTGTTGCATTGTACATGTATATATTATTTGTGGTTGAGTTGTATGAATTACGATGTTTGACATTGAAAGGATTGAATTGCAAAGTACGATATATGTGCTTTGAATGTATAGATAGACGATGTGGAATGTTAGTTGAACCATGTTTATATATAAGACAATGTTATATTGATGGAAAGTATATGATAATTGAGAAAAGGCTCATGTGAACTTACTGAATGATTAGAATACAAATGACATGACATTAGGGTTTAAAGTATCAAATACTATGTACCGGTAATTATATTATATCAAGTACTATGTACCGATGACTATGTTATTAGGTACTTTGTACCGTGTTTATATTGTATAAGGCACTATGTGTCAGTGTTCATATCTTATCAGGTATTATGTATCAGTGTTGGATACCTTATCGATGGTTGAGATCCAACATATGTTGCGGAGTCTCCACAGCTAGTGCGAGCAACATCGAGTAAAAGTTAATATCCCTATTTATAGCTCGTGTGAGCAAAGCTATCCTGAGTATTTGAGCTTAATTTACTATAATTCTCCAAGTGAAACTAAGTTATGAAATCGAATTGAAATGAAAGGGTGTTTGAATGGAGATGTTAATCATGAATTGATTATTGTTATTACGGTTACTATGTTACTCATATGTATGTGATGATCATTATGTGATAATGTACTAACCAATTTGGTTATGGCATGAATTGTGTAAGGTGACAAGGAATACTATGTTTATATATTATTCCAGTTGTTAAGATATGAAATTTCGGGTATGTTGTGTTTATTTTCATACGAACTTACTAAACTTTGAGTAAGCTTACCTTTGTTTCATTTTCCTTCATTGTAGATTGTGAAAAATTATGTTGTCTATTGGATCATTTTCGGAGCTCACACTATCCACAAATCCCTTTGGTAGACATTTGGACATTTTGGCCCAATTATAAGTGGCATGTAAATAGGTGTAAATGGTTACATAATTTGAAGTTGAAAAATTATGTTTTGGTTCATACTAATGTTATACATGTGTAATGTTTCTAGGGCTTAATGTTGTTTTGGTTGGTTGTGGCATGAAATGGTATACATGCTTTGGTTAATATGGCGAACCTTGCTTGATGAATTTTGGCATTTAAAAATGATGATTATGTGATGGAAGTTTAAGTATGGATATTTTGGTATGTTTGATAGTGAACGGTTTGGTTGTGAGTTGTTATATTGCGGTGTCAATTGTGGCATATTGGTTAGGCATTTAGGGTGATGTTATAAGTTGTGTTTATGGTATGAAATGTAGATGTTTTGAAGAGGTATTCCATTATTTATATGTGCATTATAGGTCCCTTAATGGTTGGTTTGAATTATGCATTTAAAAACTTATCTACGCTCTATACAGTTTGACACATGGTTGTGTGCCACACATAAGCTAGTAACATGGCCGTGTGCTCCTTAGAATTTAATCAACATGTACACCACACAGTTTCATAAGGTTACACGAGCTGGCCACACACCTGTTGGTAACTCTTGAAAAGAGTTATAATTCATGCATTTAGACTGGGTCAATTGTCTGTACTTAAGTAGATTTAGTTGCATTTTTAAGACATTTTCATAATTTTCATTGCATTATATTAAGAAGATTCGACTATGCTTAAATGTTATTATATGTTAATTTTACCTGTTTGTGGGAACATTTTGTTTGGTAATAATTGGCAGGTGCAAGATGCAGAGAAAGAAATAAAAGAATGAAGGTTTGTCATGGTAAAAGGTTGGACAGTTTACTAATGCGGATGCCGTGGCAATTCCAAGAAGACCAAGTTAACACTCAATGCATAACAATTTTAGCCCAACACTACTTGTACCAGAAAAATCTGCCTAAAAAAGAGGATAAGATATCAAGGGCTGTTGGATTTACCCTAGGGAAAAAGCTTATAAAAAGCCAAAGGAAGAAACTCTAAAGGGTGTCGAGATCTGGAGGCAACAATAGAGGGTAGCGACTGAGAAGAGATGAAAGAAGGAAACCGAAGGCAGTCCCTCTCAGCCACCACAAGATACTGTGCTAATGGATTGTGGATTAACTTGGGGACAACCATCTTTCTAAGTTCTTCCATTATTTCTTAATATGTTCTTCCAATTGTATGCGTACATGTTCTAGACATAGATAAGTGAGCAGTATACTCATAAACTGAATCTAATTCTAAAAAGGTTAGATTAGTTGGACTGGAATTGAATGATATAAGCGGGTATTCGACTGAATACTTGCTGTAGACTCTAGACATAGAACAACATTTGTATAGAATGAAGACCAAGCAGTGTAGGGTACCATGCTAAGGCCTATAAACATAAGCCAAGTAACTTGAGATCAAGCTCTCGAAAAAAGAAGGTCACTTTAGTTCTCTTCTAAACAGTAGCTTGAGTACGATTTTACTAAGGCATTACTGAAAGTAAGGGCAGATTCTTAGTAATCCCGACCTTTTAAATCAACAACGTAGATCCTTAATCCTTTGTCATAGTATCTTTTCCATAGCATCTTAGTTATTTTTTATTTGCTCGCAGATTATTCACGTAATTATTCTCGTAATTGCCATTGCATTTTCACTCTTGTTTTGCCTTAGCATTTTTCAATATTAGACAATGTACATTTTGCACACATCCTTATTACTTTAATTTACCATTACATACTTAACTTGGTTTTGTCATAACATTAATCAAAATTCATTATAATAACTTGACCAATTTTATACCTAATCCGATCCCTGTAGAGACGATCTCATTTTAATACTTGATTCGACGTGTATACTTGCACAATTCACATACCATTTCACAGGCGACACTCGTGTGGTACTATTCATATGGTCATTGAATTTTGCGCACGGTCTCAGTTTGTTATACGGTCCAAGTACACAACTGCGTGACTTTAAGCTTTAATTATTGCATCTAGGTCCACAAGACTTCAGTTAGTTACAAGACTTGGTAATACAGCCAGCGACTCCTTTCCACACGGTTTCAGTTCTTCAAAAGGTCTAGGCACACTACCATGTGACCCATTTTCACTGAAATTTCCGTACTTTTGGTTAAGTTATCAATTAAGTCTCTATTTGATTCTAGGTTTGTTTGAAAGCTTTCGTAAGCTCGTTTGAGACTCAATTTATTTTATAAATAATTTTATGCTTAGATTATAGAATGTTTTATTTCTTTTTTGAATGTTTAAAGCTGAAATTGTACGTGATATGCTTGTTAATTGTTGTAGCATTCTATAACTCAGGTCTAACGACCAAACTGGGTGAAGGGTGTTACAATTAACCATAAGAACTTTTGCTTAGTTTGCGATAGGTTGAATGTGGTTGCATTTGAAGTTTTTCAACAAAAAAATGTAGAGAGAATATCAGAGGAAGTAATTGTTGTAAGTTGAGAAAAGTTGTTAAGCTCAACAAAATTTTGGTGATTAGTTATGAGTATTTATAACTTCTGTTGAGAATTCATTGTATATATATACATAAACACTGTAATCTTAAGATAGAAATGTATAGAATTATCCTTGTTCTTTTATTTTTCTAGTAAAGAATAAATTTTGCCCATGTGGTTGACACTGAGTCATTTAACCATTATGTTACCTATTCAGTTATGTGTGGGTTTTCAATGCAATCGACTTGAATTCCTAAGCTTGAATCAAACCAAACTGCATGGGCAATTGGGTATGTACGAAATAGATTATCTAGTACTCTTGATTCAGCACGACAAAACGGACATATGATTTCAATCCTAGTGATTTTGTGATGTAGTTTTGATCTAACTAATAGGCAGTTGTTGAAGAGTTTCCAGGAAAAAAAACTAGTAATTTAAGCTTCCATAACAATAGCCAATTGATAGGCACATATGTTCTTGGTTGTGTCGCGAGATGTTGTAGTTGTAAAAACCTATAAACTTCCTTAACATTGAAATTCTCAGAGTAGTTGTGTTTCTATACATAACAATCCTCTATTTTCATTAGGGAAAATTCCCAAGAGGAAAGTTCAAAAGCCCAAGATTTGTGCAATTGCAATCGAATTATATTGTAGCTCCATATTACGTGACTTGCATATTGTAAATGATTAATAGGTAAACATAGTAAGCTTTGACCAGGAGATTGCTTTAAGATGAGTCCATGATTGACCATTGAAACATTGTTGCCATCCTAAATTTGAATATTTAATCCTTGATAGCAAAGGTCATGACTACACAGAAAGCTTTTTCAAGTCCAGGTATTTGTTCGCTTTGTTTGTACTTGTAAAAAAATTTTGTTTCATGCAATATTTTGCCAATAAAGCAATATGCCTAAGGCCTTGTGGATTGATAAGTATTTTCCATGCTTGGTTGGCTAAAAGAGCATAATTTATCATTTACGAGCAACAAATGCCTAGACCTCCATAATACACTAGGCTAGACATGATCCCATTAACATAGGTGTAATCCTTGTTTATGGGGATCACGATCCCACAAAAAAGAACTTACTATTCTGTTAATAGAGTTCAGTATTGATTTTGGGGCCTATACACAAGATAAGGTATAAAAAGGTAATGTAGATTTGATAAATGCCAACTAACCTCTTGGAAAGAGCGATTTAGTTTTCCACCTTGCTAATTTATAATACATGCTATTCAAGATTGGTTGGAAAAACTATTTTTTCTTGTTCATAAGGCTTAGGTTAACTCCTAAATATTTGCCTGGTTTTTCCATAATGTGAACTCCTAAAATTTTGGGAACCCAACATCTTTTTTCGACACCTCTAGATTTACTTAGGTACAACTCAAAATTAGCATGGTTTATTGTCAGTCCAAAAATTTGACAATAAATGCTCAATAGCTTTTTTTTACTCTTTTACAAGAGCTTAGGTATGCATTAAAGAAAAGGTATGAGTCATCAATAAACAACAAATGAGAGACCAGTGGTGCATATCGACTAATATGAATACTTTTTATCTCGGTATTTTGTTATGCTTGTAGTAGCATTAGTGGGAAAACATTTTGGCACAACAGAAAGAGATATGGAGATAATGAGTCACCTTGTCGTAGCTTTTAGTGAGATTTGAATGGTGCTGGCAGGCTACCATTGATAAGGACTTGATACGATACTGTGCTAATACACTAGTGAATTAATTCTTATAATTTCGTATTGAACCTCATATGTTCCGTTACTCGGAAAAATAAACTCTAGTTTATAATACACTATTGATTTAAATTGCATATATTAAATTGCTAAATATTTTTCATATAATAACTTACATTTGACCAAAAAAATTGTTAGGTAATTTATAAATATTAAATTACATCTGATATATTTTAAAATAATTGTATAATTTTATATATATTTGGAGGAAAATAAATAAAACATTAATTTCTTAATAATACTTTAAGTTAATTACATCATACACTCCAAATTATGACCCTTATTATAAATTGTCCCCAAACTTTAAAATATTGTAATTACGTCCCCAAGCTATATGTTATATCCATAAGGTTATTCCATTACTAAAATCGTCAATTTAATCATTAAATTAGACCTCGTATTTTAGTGCATATGTAACGCCCCAAAATTATAATTTCAGCTTTTGTGAATCCTTGAAACAACTGTTTATTTGCTTCACTGGTTAAGTGTTCTAGGTGTGTGTGTGAGGTCCCAAGTCCAAGCCTTACCTTGGGTAAATTCTTGTTATTTTTAGAATCAAGCCCTAACTCTGGTCTGAAGGCTTTTAATTAAAAGTTGGTAAGTACCTAACAGAATGAGTCTGCTAATCTGGTGCTTAAGAGGAGTATAGATGTGTTTAAGGTCCTGTGTTTGATTCTTTGCTTGGGCAAGGAGTAGTATTTTTGCTTAAAATTTGGCTACAGTTGTGTTGTAGGAGGACACCAAGTAGTGGAGGTTGAGTGGGTTAGTGGGGAGAGATTTGAGGAGAGGATAGGAGGATTGTTAGAAAATCCTGTTCAGTTTTCTTTCTCTGCAATTTTCGGCTTTCCTTCTTTCCTCTCTCTACAAAAATTTTTTCTGTTTCTTCACTCTCCACAGCTGTTTCTTCTTTTTGGTATTCACCCGTTCTTTCATTCTCGTTTCATTCTGTTTCTTTCTCCTTTGCAACGTAAATCATAGGCGTGTGGTAAGTAGAATTTTGGTTGGTATCATTCTTAGATGATTGTTTTCATTTTTCTTAGGCTAATTTCTGGGTTTTGAAAGCAACATATCGTAAGGATTAAGGCTTTCTTCGTACTATTTCGTAACGATCGATTCGAAGTGTTAGAGGTAAGTTTTAATAGCTCAATAGATGAGTATTTTGGTTTTGGGTTTGATTTTTAGGTTGATGGTTAAATGAATAATTGAGTGAAAATTGGTTAAATATAGGTTCTGGAAGGCTCGAGGATCGTTTTAGCTTCAATCAAAACTAGGTCTGTACTCGAAAACATAGAAAATGGGGTTTCAACGAAAGCCAAAAACCCCACTGTCGACGTCATACAAGCATGTGGTCACCTGTGTGGTAGGTCGTGTGCTAGGATACATGCATGTGATCGACGAGAACAAGCCGTACGCATAAGACACGACCGTGTGATGTCCAGGTAGGTCGTGTGTGACACACGGGCTAGACTGATTCGGGCTATGTGGGCCACAAGGGCGTGTGGGTTCACACGGGTAGTCCACACGGGGGTGTGGTATTCTGGGCAAGTCCAATTTGGGTCGTGTGGGTCACACAAGCGTGTGGGTCCACACGAGCAGGCCACATGGACGTGTAAGCCCATTTAACTGAAATGTTTTTCAAGGTTGCACGGGTCGCCCAAGTCAACTGTGAACCTATTATAGGGTCGGTAAGCACTACTTAGACCCCTAAATGTGTGAATTGAATGTATGATGTATATATTGAGTATGATAATTATATGCATGTATATTGAACTGTATGTATAACTGATTACCATGTAATAGCATGTTATTTACTGTATGTCTGCATTGCATTGGGTTGAGAGATGATATTTGAAGGAAGTGTACTAAAAGGCTTTAACTCTATTAACTGGTAGCTCAACTGCAATATATATACTGAAAGGCTCTTAAGCCCATTAACTAGTAACTCAACTGTAATATAATGTTATGTGCCGCACTCGGTACAGCTTGGAGTGTAGGGCTGGATGGGTGTTTTAAACCCCACAAGAAGTGTAGAGATGGTCGAAGATGGTGTATAGATGCTGGTGGGTAGGACTCTGTTTCCTAATTACTGCATGCATTACTGTTACTGTGATGGGCTTAGGCCCTAATGCATATTTGATACTAAAACTGAAATGGGCTTAGGCCAGATTGCAATTGACTGATTATTGTGATTGACTGTATGATTGTGACTGTGGGGTTTACACATTGAGTTTACGTGAACTCACCCCTTTTGTTTAATGTGCACAAGTAATCCCAGACTTAGACGGATAGGTGCGGCAGCAGACTCGTCGGTGACCACAGGTTGTAATACTTTGCTTTGATTTATGATTATATCATTTATTATTGGTAAAATGTTGATGTAATTTGGGACTTTTTTAGACTTTTACCTTTAATTGTAGATTTTTGTTGGTTCTTATGGAATTTTATAACTGCACAAACTCAATGAACAAATGGTTTTTACTTAAATGATGGGGTTTTCCTACAATGAATGGATTTAAGTAATCATCTCAGTTTTCTTAAAATTAATAATTTCTAAAGCTTTCGCAACGAATTATATTTTTTTATAAATCGAGTTAACCGATAAATGGTTTTTTTAAGATAATAAGGGATAAAGATAAGTAATTAAACGGGAATGGTTTTATCGTGACAACTTAGTTTTCAAGTAACCTATCATGTGACATTGCTAGATTCGGCCATAACGTCTAGGTTGGATTTGAGGTGTTACATTTAGTGGTATCAGAGCCAGGCTGCAAAACTCTGCTATGGATTTTGGGTTCAAAGTTGGTTTTTAAAGAACAAATTTTAAAATAATTTGAAATGATTTGACTGAATGTGTGGTACTTTGAGTTTCCGGCGCCAATACTGTAAGTTTACTGAACACTGATAAACTAATTTGATATTATAGATAGCCTGTTCTGAAAACACTCTAGTTAGTGTATACTAAAACTATAGTGAAACTGATTTAGAGACTGCGACTTACGAAAACGAACTCTGAATTACTAAAACTGTTTACATAAAACATTTGTTAATAAATATTGAACTGTAACTAATTCATAAAATTCGTAATACAAATAAATTCGAGTTAGACAATGAGCGCACGTGGTACCTACGGACGTGGTATTCGAGGCCGTGGTAAAGGTTTAGGGGGTTCGAGCTGAGTCTTTCTCTTTTTGGGATAGTATACCAAATCTAGACACTAGTGAGACACCGATGTCGTCGACTTCTGAGACTAGGTATCATGATCGCATGGTTGAGGACGACGCATTGTCCCGGGCTATGTTGAGGATACTTGAAAGGGTCGCTAAGCCCAATATTAGATCTGGGGGCCGTGGGTCAGTTATAGAACGACTCCAGTCCAATGGAGCTAAGCTATTTAGAGGTGTCACTAGAGTCGCTCTTAATGTGGCTGAATACTGGATAGAGGCCATCGAGAGAATAATGGATGATTTGGATTTTACCCCTAAACAGAAACTGAAAGGTGTTGTTTTCTTGCTTCGCGATGAAGCGTATCAATGGTGGCTGATCGTTAAGGAGGGGACTCAGCCAGATCGACTAACTTGGGATTTCTTTAAGTCTGCCTTCCAAGGGAAGTATGTGGGGAAGAGCTATATTGACACTAGGAGGTGTGAGTTTCTGAATCTCATGCAAGGTGACCGATCAGTGGCTGAGTATGAGGCCGAGTTCCTGAGATTGAGCCGCAATGCTCGAGGTATGATGGCATTTGAGTATGAGAGGTGTGTCTATTTTAAGGACGGCCTTAGGGATAATCTGAGGGTTCTGATAGCTCCGCAGAGGGAGCAAGAGTTTTCCGTTCTGGTCGAGAAGGCGAAGATCGCCGAGGATGTTAAGCGCGCTGAGTGCCAAAACAGAGATTGCGAGAGGGGTAAGAATAAGAGGGATTCAGAGCCCTCGAGTTCTGTATAGAGGCCTAAGAAAAATGTCAGATCTGATGGGCCAGTTAGAGCTGAGCCCCCTTGTAATACCTCAAACCCAAATCCGTCACCGGAACCAAGTTATGGAGTATCACCAGAATTTTCAAAACAAATAACAAATATATTATATCAAAATACAGTATTCTTATCAAAGTTTGTCATATAGTCCTTTATGAGAACCCTCCAGGCCCAAAATATGCTTTTGAATCAAATCGGGACTAAACTAGAAACTCAAGAAATTTTTCACAAACTTTCAAAATTTTCTTAAGTACAGGGCACACACACCTGTATGGTCAGGCCGTATAGCTCACACGCCCATGTAGGGTAAGGTAAACGCCCGTGTCCTTAACCCGTGTAACTCTCTGACTTGTAATTTATTTAGGTGTAGGAGTCACACGACCAAGTTACACGCCCGTGTACTAGGTTGTGTTCTTCACACGGCTCAGACACACGCCCGTGTTTATGCCCGTGTGCTAATTTCTGATCATTCTGTTACTCAAATTTAAGATGCAGGGGACACAAGGCCAGAACATACGCCCATGTGCTAGGCCGTGTGTCACACACGGTCATGACACACGCCTATGTATCTACTCATGTGGAAAAAAATTAGGCTATTTTCCAAGCCTTATTTCTTCACCCAATTGGTCTTTTACTTACACCAACACTTAAATATGTTCAAGAATCAATTTATATGGTTAAATATCCAAATTTATCAATCAACCATTCATATATATAGACATATTCATCAATTTTTTTATAGCATTCTTAACCATCATCCTTATACTTATACCATTTAATCATTTGTCCATTTTAAACCCATATCAAATATGATAAAATTATAATTATATGTAACTTAAACTTGCTAAATACAGGCCATACCAATGGCTGGTTACAATTAGGACATTTATAAGCCAACATTGGCTAATCAACTTATACATGCCATTGTAACCATAATTCATTTACCATACATACCAAAATGGGCCAATAGATAATGTGATTAATCTCTGCCAAGCTTCTCAACCAACAAGCTTCCAAAACACTATTAAACAAAGGAAAATGAAACAGAGCAAGCATATAATGCTTAGTAAGTCCGCATAAATTGGTAATTAACTTATCACTCATTTAAATTCAATTTAAACATACAAGGCACATTCAATCATCTTGATCACGAGCCCTAACACCTATCCTCATCACCCTTGTTAGTCATATACTTCATATAAATACCAAGAAACATGTATGGGCTCAACTCTCATTGGGTTTCTTATATACATATACTTTTTCACATCATGTATTCATATAACATGTAATAACCATATCTCTATATTTCAAATACATTTTCATAACAACTTGTCTTGATTTTAGACTATTTCATATTTAAGCTTTACTCATCAAACCATTTGAAACACCATCTTTTTACAAATAGTACATTTGAGGTGTACAATTCTATAATTATGAATTAACACATTTATCAAACACATTCCATGTTCATATATCATAGTCTCATGTTTTCATATATCAATAACCATTATTTTCTTGTGTTTTAGGCAAATACATATAACAATTCATAAGCATGCTATTCTCTATCTCTTCCTGTCGATCAGAATTTCAATTGACAAATTCATGTAAGTGAGCTCAATGTTATTAGCTGTTTAACTTATATCACTTTAATTCACATTCACATAATTCACTAACATAACCTACCAAACACGATCTCTAAATGATGAGATCATACAATTGAGCTCAATTTTCAATGTTCAATATGTTTTATCACATAAAATTTGCTTAACACTTGCCACAATTTGTCAAATTAGAGAACGTCTTATGGAATTGAGTACTTCATTTTCACAATGCTATAGTATAACTATGGTCTTACACTTAATCACATATCATACACCGAAGCCATAGCCCAACTATGGTCTTACACGGAAGCACATATCACACCGATGCCATATCCCAGATATGGTCTTACACGGAAGCACATATCACACCGATGCCATATCCCAGATATGGTCTTACATGGAAGCATATAGTCACATTTCTGCATTTTGCCATCGTAACACCCTTAACCCGTATCCATCGCCGGAATAGGGTTACGAGGCATTACCGAATATTACAGAATAGTTTTCGATTAATCGAGTCATTTACTATTCACTTTTTGACATAATATTTAAAGTCCTTTAGATGGGCTCTCGAGGTCCAAAACATGCATCAGGATCGATCATGGACTAAATCGAAATCATAGGGAATTCTTTGCAAAGTCCCAAAATTTTTCTCATTTACAAGGGTCACATGCCCGTGTGAGTTAGGGACACGCCCATGTGGTCAGGCCGTGTGGCCAACACGCCCATGTAACTTACCTCGCTCTAGGCCGTGTGGCTTCACACGCCCGTGTCCCTAGGCCGCTTAACTCTCTGACTTGCATACCATGAACAAATTGATCTCACACGACCAAGTCACACGCTCGTGTGCTAGGCCGTGTGGTTAATTCAAATTTTTAAAAATAGGTACAGGATTCACACGGCTAGGAGACACACCCATATACCATGCCGTGTGCCTCACACGGCTGAGAGACACGCCTGTGTCTCTACCCGTGTGCTCAATTCTGAGCATTCTATTTTACCATGTTTAGATACAGGGAACACACGACCGGACTATATGCCCATGTTATAGACCGTGTGTCACACACGGCTTAGACACACGCCTGTGTGTCTACACGTGTGGACAAAATAAGGCTATGTCCAAGCCTTATTTTTCACCCATTTTCATCCCATACTTGCACCAAATCATTCCAATGCCAACCAAGCAATTTCATATATGATTTTGAACGAATTTCATCATACCATAACCATATTCTCTCATGCACATTTCATACCAACTTACCTCATAACCATATATGTATAATCCATCAATTTTAACCCATTTATCATACATATTATACATATTATTTACTACATAAATGTAACAAAATCATATTAACATTAGCCATACCAATGGCTAAGTTTACATCCATCCATTTCAAGACTCAAAATATTAAGTTTAGCCTATACATGCTATTACCACAAAATAAAGCATTTTCCTATACCAAAATATTTGGGTTGATAGTGTGATATGGCTCCGACCTATCTCCGAGCTTCCGAGCACTATAAAACAAGGAAAAAGAAATGGGGTAAGCACAATGTGCTTAGTAAGTCCATGTAACAGGAATTTAACTTACCACTTGTACTCACTAAACACATCAAACATACATATATCACAATAGTGAAGTATAACCCTATCATACACAATTTCAAATAATTGAGTTAGTTCAATGATAACATGAAACTCCTATATGTACATAAAAGAATGATTGATGAGCTCATCAATTTCATGATTTCAAGTACTTGTCATTTTCTATATTTATCCTGTTAAATTTCTCGAAATTTCGATAGATTTCCAGTAGTACACTTATAGTGTAGAAGTTCAAGTCCATCAATTCATATTTAATCTTTTCAGAGAGCACACTTTCGAATCTTATTTCACACAGTGGGATTGCCATTCCAGGCCAAATCCCCTGTAACATATGCTAAAAGAGTATTTATCAGGATTACCAGTCCAAGCTAAATCCTTTCAATGACAAATACTCTATTAAGCTCGATTTGGATTACCCGTTCGAGCTAAATCCATTCAATGATACACACATTTCAGGAGGGCTATAGTAGGATTACCTGTTCAAGCTAAATCCATTTATTTTCCTATGTAACATCCTTTTTTCAATGATCCATCAAATTCTTTTATTCAACTAGGATGATTTTTTTCCATCCAGTATGTTCAATCATTTCATCATTTACCATACATTAAACATTCAAATCACATTCATGTCACATAACCATACAATTCAAGCATTAAAGAATTCAATTCATGTTACACGAACTTACCATGATAATAGTTTGTGTTTGAAAATCAACTAATCCGAGACTTTCTCCTTGCCTCGATCTAGCCTCGTATTCGAATTGTCCGGATCTATATAAATGAATTTAATCATCAATTTCATTCAATTCATATCCCATTTTACTAAATTTATGCTCTAGGAAAAATTACCATTTTGCTCCTAAACTTTTCATTAATTCTAATTTCATCCCTAGGCTCGGAAAATGAAATTCATGCAATTTAATCCTCTATCCAAGCCTAGCTGAAATTCCCATGAAACATTTACAGAACTTATTTTTCACAAAAATCATAATTTTTCCTTGAATTTTACCATTTTACAATTTAGTCCCTTTTTTTTACAATTTCATCCAAAAACACTTTGTAAAAGTTGTTTATTTACTAACAACCTTTCATTTTCTACCATAAACTTTCAATTTCCAGCATATTCATACATGGCATAATTTTTATACTTTACTAACTCTTCAATTTAATCCCCAAATTAGAAAGAGAAAGTTATATCGATTTTAAAAATATCAAAATTATTAAAAACGGAACATAAGAACTTACCAATTAAGCCAAAAAAGTTTTCTTCCTCTCTCCTAGGGTTTCCATAGAAAATTTGAGGATGAAGATGAATAAAGATGATGATATTTTCATGTAACTAATTATCATCTTTTAATTTTCCATAATTCCAATTTAATCCTTTTCTTTTTCTCAAATTTCATGGATGAATCACTAAAGATATTTTAACATCTTTTGATTGATGGTCTAATTACCATATAAGGACCTATAATTTCAAGTTTTATAGCTATTTGGTCCTTTTAGCATCTAGAACTCAACTTTCACATTTTATTTGATTTGGTCCTTTTTCTAGTAATTCACTAAATCGGTATAATTTTCCTATCAATATTTTCATGCGACTTTTCTATCATAACACATGCTATGCAATAATATTAAAATATATTTTCTTTCTAGCTCGGATTTGTGGTTAAGAAACCACTATTCTGATATCACTGAATTTAGGCTGTTACAGCCATGGTCAAACCATGGTCTTTTCCGTTAATTCATCATATATCACTGAACAAAAGTACTCATTCCTGCGTTCTGCTCAATTTACACAATTAATTCCATTTTCATACTTTTTTAGTATTTACGATTTAAAAATGAATATATGAAATTAATAATTCATATCAATCATAAAACCACAAATAATCATTAAAATTCATCCATACGAACTTACCTAGGCAGATTTGTAAAGGTTCCAACAGCTTAGGAACTAATTAGAAATTTTCTCTTTTCCCCGTTTATCTTCGGGCTCTTGATCTATATTTATAAAATCATTCTCTCATTAGAATTTATTTCAATTCTATTATACTTCACAATCTATGCCCATTAATTTTTGAAATTACATTTTACCCCAAACTTTACAATTTTACAATTTAGTCCTTGCTCAATTAACCCCTCAACTGAACTAATTTTATCAATTAACACTTTATCTAAAAATTATAAGCTATTTTCAACCTTTTAAATTCAAAATTTCAACACAAAACCCTAATTCCAAACTTTTTCACAATTAGGTCCTAAAATCAATTTCTATCAAAATTACTTAATAAGATCATCATATAACAAAATTAAAGCTTCAATTTATGTTTATTCATCATGAAAATCCAGAAATAGTTCATAGTAACTTTCAAAATCATCCATGAAATCAAAAACTAATGAAATAGATAGTTGGACCTAATTGTAAAAGTCACAAAAACTTAAAAACTACAAAGAAAAAGTAACAATTGCACTCACATGGTGTAAAATATGAAAAACCAGCTTATTTCAGACCTCTAATGGCGTTCTTGGCTGATATTTTGGAAGAAATGTCTAGATTTCTTAATTACATCCTATTTTACTATTAATTTTTACCTTATTTCCAATTTTGCCCTTTGTTCACACTTGATTTTATGTTTTCTTGCACACCCATGCCGTCCAACCCATTTAATTTGGGTCTAATTACCTTTTAAATCCTTCCTCTCTAGACACTTAAGCTATTTAATCACTTTTCTCAAATTTTTCACATTTCACAATTTAGTCCTTTTTAATAAATTAACTATTGAAACGTTAAAATTTTCTAACGAAACTTTAATACTAACTTATTAACACTTTTTAAATATTTATAAAAATATTTACGACTTGGTTTATAACATTGAGGTCTCAATACCTCGTTTTTAGCTCAATTTGCCTAATTATTTCTTTTCAATCACATAAGTCACTAATTCAAAAATATTTCTATATCCATACTTATTTCATAACTATTAATTTAATAAATTTTCCAAACTCTTTTTTCAAATTTTGTGATCTCGAATCATTATTTTGACACCATTGAAAATTGGGCTGTTACACCTCTATTGCCCTTACAGAACTGCAGCCTTGTGGAGTTTGTGGTAGACGTCATTAAGGTGAGTGTTGGAGAAGGACTAGGGCTTGTTTAAGGTGTGGGTCACTAGAGCACCACATTCGGGAATATCCGCTGAGGCCCGATTAGATGCAAGCTCCGAGTACTAGTACAGCACAGCTACAGAGGGTAGTACAGCAACCACCGAGAGGCTATGGTCAGGCTAGGGGTGGCAACGATATAGCCCGTGGACAGAAAGCACTGGGCAGAGGTGCTGGACAGATTGAGGAGAGGCAGCCTGCTTTTGTTTATGTTACACGTTGCCGAGAGGAGAGATGCTATGGACGTCATCATGGGTACATTCCTAATTTATGATGTGTCGTATTTTGCATTGATAGACATAGGATCCACACATTCTTATATAGCTAGTAATGGGTCTAAAAATTTGAGGATTTCAGTTGACAGCACTACAAGCGAGATTACTGTACTGAATCCATTGGGGCAATCTGTCCGGGTTAGCAAATTGCATAGAGACGATCCGTTAGAGGTTCAAGGGGCGATCTTTCTGGCTGACTTAATGGAGTTTCTGCTTGGGGAGTTTGATCTAATATTAGGGATGGATTGGTTGGTCAAACACTGTGTCAGCTTGAATTGTACGACTAAGAGGGTTGTCTTGAGAACTGAGGAGGATAATGAGGTAGTCATGATTGAAGAGCATCGGAATTATATAACTAATGTGATTTCTGCATTGGTAGCGGAGAAACTGATTCATAAGGGATATGAGGTGTACTTGGCCTACGTGAGTGTTTCTGCTTCTAGGGACTCTACTGTTAAGGATATCAAAACTGTGAGGGATTTTCGGATGTCTCTCTTAAGGGGCTACTGGGTTTATCTTTGAATCGAAAAGTGGAATTTGGGATTGAGCTTCTTCTGGGTACAGCTCCGATGTCTATCGCTCCTTACCGAATGCCACCAAAGGATCTTACGGAGCTTAAGCCTCAGATTCAAGAGTTATTGGATCAGGGGTTCATCCACCCTAGTGTGTCTTCTTGGAAAGTACTGGTACTGTTTGTTAAAAAGAAGGATGTATCCATGAGGATGTGCATTGACAACTGACAACTAAATAAGTTGACCATTAAGAACAAGTACCCACTTTCGAGGATTGATGATCTGTTTGACTAGTTCCGAGGGGCTTCGTTGTTCTCCAAGATTGATTTGCATTCTGGGTATCATCAGTTAAGGGTTAAGGAGGCTGATGTGCATAAGACGGCATTTAGGACTCATTATGGTCACTACAAGTTCCTAGTAATGCTTTTTAGACCGACTAATGCACCAGCAGCATTTATGGATTTGATAAACTGAGTGTTTCAACCTTATCTGGATCGGTTTGTAGTGGTGTTCATCGATGACATATTGGTTTATTCGAGGACTAGGGATGAGCATAATTAGCACCTTAGAGTTGTTCTTCAGACTTTGAGGGAAAAACAACTCTATGCTAAGTTCAGCAAGTGCGAGTTCTGGTTACGCGAAGTAACATTTCTGGGTCACATGGTTTCTGCTGAGGGGATTCGAGTCGATCCTCGAAAGATTGAGGCTGTGTTAGAGTGGAAGCAACCTAGGAACGTGTTTGAGATCCACAGTTTTCTGGGACTGGTAGGTTATTATCGACTGTTTGTAGAAGGTTTCTCACTGATTGCAGCACCCTTAACTAAGCTGCTACGTAATGGTATACTGTTTGACTGGACTAGTGCGTAGCAAGAGAGCTTCAAGAAGTTCAAGACTGTACTGACTGAGGCTCCTGTTATGATACAGCCTGAACCTGAAAAGGAGTTCATGGTTTATAGTGATGCATCACATACTGATTTGGGATGTGTGTTGATGTAGGATGGTAAGATGGTAGCATATGCATCTCGTCAACTTAAGACACACGAGGTGAACTATCTGACGCACGATTTGGAATTGGCCGCCATAGTATTTGCTTTAAAAATTTAGAGGCATTATCTGTACGATGAGAAGTGTATTATCTAAACTAATCACAAAAGCCTCAGGTACCTCCTTACTCAGAAGGAGCTAAATCTTAGGTAACGTAGATGGATTGAGCCGCTTAAGGACTATGACTATACCATTGAGTACCATCCAGGTAAGGCCAATGTGGTGGCTAATGCATTGAGCCATAGGGCTATGACTGATCTGAAAGCGATAATCACTCGACTTAGTCTGTTCGACGATGGAGTTTTTTGGCTGAGTTGCAAGTCAAACCGACTTGGATTGAACATATTCAAGTTAAGCAGTTGGAGGATGAACCTTTGGGTCTTCGGTTCTGTCAGATTGAGAGTGGTAGCGCTACGAATTTTGGGCTGAACTCTGAGGATGTGTTGTGTTTCCGAAGCTGGATATGTGTGCCAAATGATACTGATTTGAGATAGTCTATTCTGAGGGAGGCGCATAGTAGCCCTAACGCTATGCATCCTAGTAGGAATAAGATGTACCGAGATCTCTGTGAGTTATACTGGTGGCCTGGTTTGAAACGAGAGGTTACTAATTTTGTGGCTAGATGTCTGACATACCAACAGGTTAAGGCTGAGTATCAGTTGCCTTTGGGTTTGCTATAGCCGGTTAAGATTCTGCTTTAGAAATAGGAGAATGGACTTTGTTAGTGGGTTGCCCCTAACACCCACTAAGAAAGATTTGGTTTGGGTTATCGTGGATCGATTGACCAAGTCTGCACACTTCATCCTGGTTAGGACAGATTATTATCTGCAAGAGCTGGCAAAGCTTTATATATCGGAGATAGTGAGGTTGCATGGGGTACCAATTTCGATCATTTCTGATAGGGATCCTCACTTCACGTCTCGATTTTGGAAAAAGTTACATGAGGTTCTAGGTTCGAGATTGGACTTCAGTACTGCGTTCTATCCTCAAACCGATGGTCAATCTGAGAGGGTGATTCAGATACTGGAGGATATGTTAAGGAGTTATGTTATTGATTTCCAAGGCAGTTAGAAGTATTATCTACCACTACCGGAGTTTGTTTATAATAATAATTTTTAGTTTAGCATTCAGATGGCACCATACGAGGCTCTGTGTCACCCCAAACCCGGCCCAGACTGTTATGACCGAATCTGGTGGTGTCATATTGAAGGGTGACTTGTACAAACTGATGACATTGGAAGACTTTGAAAACATTTACTAGTTCGCGATTTAAAATAGTATTTTCACTATGTGTGTGTCTATTTTCAAAACCAACCTTGTTAGAAAAGCACTTTAGTTAAATACGAAAACCATTAAATACTTATTAAATTGTAAGTCCAAATAAACCTTAAGTGGTTATTTGAAAATCCCAGCTTTATTTGTACCCGTTAATAAATTTCCAAGTCCAGTTAAAGCGAAAGCCCATTCTTTAAAAAAAAATTCAGATTTGATTGTTTGGTTTGGAAATGTCATTTTAGCTTCTTTAAAAAAAAACAAGTTTTAATTTTAGAAGATTAAGTCATTAATGAAATAATAAAAACCAATAACCAATTAAACAAATCAAACCAGAGGAAAAACCTTATTACAGTAAAACCAAATAGAAAGTAATTAGAAATAATGTAAAATTAAATACTAAAGTTTAAAGTTGCTCGTAGTGTGGCCACCTTTAAGTCCTTTCACACGTCAAACCGCCTATTGTGGATCACCTGAAAATTAAAAAAAAAAAAGGGGGTGAGTTTGCGAAAACTCAGTGTGTACAACCCTCAACGATCATATAGCATGCATCTATCAATTTGGGCCTAAGCCCATCACAGTAAATGTGACATTTGGGCCTTAGCCCATAATAGCCTCAGTTGGGCCTAAGCCCATGTCCCCATCAAAATCGATATATACAATGCACAAATAACCCATCCAACCCTGCACTCCAAATGTCTTCCAACCCTACATTCCTGTAGGGATTTAATCGACCCACCCATCCCCACACTCCATTGTAGCACTGGTTACGGCGCTAACCAATATTGCAGTAGAGCTGCCAATCACATAATAGGCTTAAAGCAGTCGGTAGGTCCACAGTCGTCTCGAGCGACCAGTGCGACCTTACCCAAATAGGTCCACAGTTGTCTCAGGCGACCCGTGCGACTAGGTTCACAGTCGCTTCGAGCGGCTCGTGCGACCTTAACAGATCATATTTTTCCTCCAATCTACTATCCCATCCCGCATGCAACATAACAATACATGAATGCAACATATCATATATGGCATGCGAAATCAATCATATAACGAGTAGGGACATTTTAGTCATTAGCCCTTAAAGGGCATAACGGTCGTTTGTCATTTCAGGCCTAGGTATGCAAATCGGCCCATTACTAAGCCCAAGTCAATCAGCACGACTTACGTCACTTTTAGCAATCATTAATACACTAGGGCCCAAAAGCTCAATATGTGGCCCAAGTAGGGCCCACACTCTCGTAAGGCCCGCTGAGCCCAAATCTACCATTGGCCATGTAGTCAACATGACCGGCTCGTCATTTCTTACAATCCATCAATTTTGCTCGTGTCGGGCCCACGGGCCCATTGAGCCCATTTCGGCCCAGTTGGCCAAACAGTGGCCCAAGTCCATGAGATCGCTCATGGGCCTTTATCATCGTATCGATATCCCCACACGAGTGTTCTCGCACTTGTGTGGTTACCGTAGCCAAACTTTCGACTTTTCGGCTTTTTAGGATTTGCCGATCTATAATGTGTGTGTGGTGTGTGTACACACCTTGATGGAGAGAATGTAGCAGCCTTCTAGCATAGAACCTTGATTGAATACTTCCCAAGCCGTTTGGTTTGATTTTCCTTCCCTGTGGTTTATCCTCCAAACCGATTGATTGCTGAAAGAAGGATCTCACCCCTTAAGAATCCACTTGTTAAAGAATACCGGGATTTAGCCTTCGATCCCACGAACAAGATTGCTTATAGGAGATTCAACTTTCTTAAAGATGATTGAGAGGAGAAGGAATTCGGTATAAAGAAAAGTTGGGAGAAAGAATATTCGTCTAGAAGAAAATGAATGAAAAAGAATTGAAAAGAGAGATATTCGACTTTTAGAGAGAAATGAATAGTATTCGGCATAAAGAGAATAAATGCAATGAAGTAGTCGGCCAAGTGACAAAAGAATGAGAAGAATGGAGAGGAAAGAAATGCTCAATTTTGATTATGAGAGGATGAAAATAAAAGAAAGAGATTGTGAATACAGAGATTCGACAACTAGTGACAAGTAAGATAGAGAAGAGATGACAATGAGTTGTATTTGGCTTTGATGGAAAGAAGGGAAGAGAACAAACCTGAACGGTCAAAAGTGATTTCGGCTTCTACAACTTCAGTGACCAAAACCCAAAAACAAATGACCAATTACCACTACAAAGCCGACTTTTCCCAAAAGGACTCCTTAATTTTGTTCAGCCTTTCACACCCACTTCAAACACCTAATTTGTCTCCATAAAACCCTCCACAATCTTCTCCATGATATCCTCCTTGATCCACTATTTCAAATCCCCAACAAACACTATCATTATCCCTTTATCCTCTCCCATCTTACCAAGTCCATAACCACTTAATAGAGTTTTAGCTCAACTTTACCTCCTTCACCTCATGGAAACAAAATAAATGCACATTGCAAGTCATGAGATTCGAACTCACGATCCCTTGCCACCATAATGATGCCACAACCACTTGACCACAAGCTACCTTGTGTCATAACTTATCCTTAATTAATTATAAGGCCTACTTCAAGCACTCAGGGTTTTATTTACTTAAAATAAAAAGTTTTACTAAAGCCCAGATTTGAACCCAGGACTTCTTCAACATTCTCAAACACTCCTAAATCACTCAACCACTAAAGTAGACACTCAATTATGTCATTTTCTTGCACAATTAAATACTTATAAGCCATTTCCTAACTGATCCCTTGCTCACACCCAATACTTCTAGGCCCTAAATCATGGCATTACACTTTGTACGATTGTAAGTGTCGCACTCATCTATTTTGAACTGAGTTCAGTAAATGACGTGTACTAGGTCCTGAGTTGGTTTATGAGACAGAGGATAAGGTTAGACTGATTTGGGATCATCTGAAAATGACTTCTGACAGGCAGAAATCTTATGCGGATCTGAAGAGACTCAAGATCGAGTATTCTGTAGGAGACTTCCTATTTCTTAAGGTCTCGCCATGGAAGAAGGTTCTGAGGTTTGGTAGTAAGGGCAAGTTGAGTGCTAGGTTTATTGGGCCTTACCGAATTTTGAAGCGAGTGGGACCAGTCGCTTATCAGTTGGAGTTACCTCCAGAATTAGACCGTATTCATGATGTGTTCCACATTTCAATGTTGAGGCACTATCACTCTGATCCTAGTCATATTGTACTTGTTGAGGAGATTGAGGTTAAGCCAGATTTGACTTTCGAGGAGGAGCCGGTTCAGATCCTAAATCGCGATGTTAAGGTTCTGCAGAAAAATTCTATTCCACTGGTAAATGTTCTGTGGCGAAATCATAGCACTAAGGAGGCCACGTGGGAACCTGAGGATTCGAAGCGTCAGCAATATCCTTATTTATTCTGATCAGGTAAATTTTGAAACTGAAATTTCTTTTAGGGGTAGAGTTGTAATGCCCCAAAATTTTAATTTTAGCTTTTGTGAATTCTTGACACAACTGTCTGTTTGCTTCAGTGGTTAAGTGTTTTAGGTGTATGTGTATGTGTGTGAGGTCCCAAGTTTAAGCCTTACCTTAGGTAAATTCTTGTTATTTTTAGAATCAAGCCCTAACTCTGGTCTGGAGGCTTTTAATTAAAAGTTGGCAAGTACCCAATAGAATGGGCCTACTAGTTTGGTGGTTAAGAGGAGTGTAGGTGTGTTTGAGGTCTTGTGCTCGATTCTTTGTGTAGGTAAGGAGTAGTATTTTTGCTTAAAATTCGGCTAGAGTTGTGTTATAGGAGGACACCGAGTAGTGGAGGTTAAGTGGGTTAGTGGAGAGAGATTTGAGGAGAAGATAGAGGGATTGTTAGAGAATCCTGTTCAGTTTTCTTTCTTTGTAATTTTCGGCTCTTCTTCTTCCCTCTTTCTGCAAAAAATTTTCTATTTCTTTATTTTCCTCTGTCGGTTCTTCTTTTTGGTATTCATTCATTCTTTTGTTCTTATTTCATTCCGTTTTTTTCTCATTTGCAACGTAAATCGTGGGCGTGTGGTAAGTAGAATTTTGGTTGGTATCGTTCTTAGATGATTATTTTCATTTTTGTTAGGCTAATTTTCTTGTTTTAACAGCAGCATATCGTGAGAATTAAGGCTTTCTTCATAATATATCATAACGAATCGATTCAAAGTGTTAGGGGTAAGTTTTAATCGCTCAATGGATGAGTATTTTGGTTTTGGGTTCAATTTTAGGTTGATGGTTAAATGATTAATTGAGTGGAAATTGGTCGAATATAGGTTCTAGAAGGCTCGAGGATCATTTTAGCTTCAATTGAAACTAGGTGTGTACTCAAAAACGTAGAAAATGGGGTTTCAGTGAAAGCTAAAAATCCCACTGTCGACGCCACACGAGCGTATAGTCACCCGTGTGGTAGGCCGTGTACTAGGACACGAGCGTATGATCGATGAGACTAGGCCGTGCGTACAAGAAACGATCGTGTGATGGCCAGGTGGCCGTGTGCGATACACAGGCTAGATTGATTTGGGCCATGTAGGGCACACAGATGTATGCTATTCTGGCCTAAGCAGTGTGATCCACACGGCCAAGGCCAATTTGGGTCATGTGGGCCACACGAGTAGGCCACATGGGCGTGTGAGCCCATTTAACTAAAATGTTTTCCTAGGTTGCACGGGTTACCCAAGTCGACTGTGAACCTACTGTAGGGTCGGTAAACACTACTTAGACCCCTAAATGTATGAATTGAATGTATGATATATGTACTGAGTATGATAATTATATGCATGTATGCTGAACTGTATATATAACTGATCACCATGTAATAACATGTCATTTACTGTATGTTTGCATTACATTGGGTTGGGATAATGATATTTGGAGGAAGTGTACTAAAAGGCTTTAAGCCTATTGACTGGCAGCTCAGCTGTGATATATATACTGAAAAGTTCTTAAGCCCATTGACTGGCAGCTCAGCTGCAATATACTGTTATGTGCTGCACTCGGTACAACTTGGAGTGTAGGGCTGGGTGGGTGTTTTAAACCCCACAGGAAGTGTAGGGATGGTCGGATATGGTGTATAGAAGCTTGTGGGTAGGATTCTGTTTCCTGATTACTACATGCATTACTGTTTCTGTAATGGGCTTAGGCCCTAATGCATATCTGATACTGAAACTGAAATGGATTAGGCCCAGTTTGCAATTGACTGATTATTGTGATTGAATGTATGCTTGTTGCTGTAGGGATTACACATTGAGTTTACGTAAACTCACCCCTTTTGTTTAATATGGACAAGTAATCCCCAGATTTAGATGGATCGGTGCGGCAGCAGACTCGACGGTGACCATGGGTTCTAGTACTTTACTTTGATTTATGATTATTTCTTTTATTATTAGTTAAATGTTGATGTAATTTGGGATTTTTTTGGACTTTTACCTTTAATTGTGAGTTTTTGTTGGTTCTTATGGAATTTTATAACTGTGCAAACTCAACGAACAAGCTGTTTTTACTTAAACAAAGGGGTTTTCCTAAAATGAATAGATTTATGTAATCATATCAATTTTTTTAAAATTAATGATTTCTAAAGTTTTCGCAACGAATTATGTTTTTCATAAATCCAGTTAACCGGCAAATGGTTTTTTTAGGATAATAAGAGATAAAGATAAGTAATTATGCGAGAATGGTTTTATCGTGACAACTTAATTTTCAAGCACCCTATCATGTGACATCGCCAGATTCGGTCATAAAGTTTAGGCCGGGTTTGGGGTGTTACAGGATAAGTTAAAATGAAATTAAAAAAAAAAAGAAATGAATATTGTCGAAAAATATGTTGCAAAATTTTTGGTTTTTATGTTTCCAAAGCTTCTGCAAAAGTGTTACCATTCACTTTCTCCTTTTTCGATTTTACTTTATTTTTACTTTTTACTATTGAAAATTATGTGCCTATGTTTTACTTTTTTTTTAAAGTTTCATTTTAAATTATACCACATAAGATTTGATGTTTCATTTAACAGTTAAATTAATGGTTTTAATAATGAAAAGACTTGATTGATATAACATCAATTGTTTAGAGATATAATTAGAATGCTTTGAAGTTTAAAAGCTAATTTACAACGAGGGTGATAGTTTGGAGATATCTAATGCAACTAACCTTAATAATTTAAATTTAACCTAAGTTGTTTAACTTTTTATTTCTAAAATAAATATTATGAAAATAGATATTATTTTAAATCAGTAGAAACATTTCTATCACTAGTAAAGCAAAAGCTTGGAAAGAAACTCATCAAAGGGTTCTTTTTGCTTCGATGGTTTGCCTATATTCCAGTATGCTTATGTCTGCTTGAGCCCAGATGCAAGTTCTCCTTACTTCACTTATTTGGTAGTGAAGACTTGATTTAAACGAACACAGCTCCTTTTTTTTTCATATGATTTGACTATCAATCAAGCATTCATATGATTTTCTTGATTTTTATTTCTTAGGGTAAACTATCAAAATAGTCATGTTCATTTACCTCAGGTTACATTTTAGTCACTTATGTTTGAAATATTACATTTTAGTCGCATACGTTATCATGTTGTAACATTTTAGTCGTTAATTGCAGTTAATGGTGCAATAGTAAGCTGACATGACACGTTAAATCATCATTTCAAACAAAAATTTTAGGCCAAATTATATAATTGGTCCATATTTTTTTCGTTTTGAGTAATTTAATTTTTTTCTTTTTTATTTTTGTTTTTAACTTTCCTTTCCCTTGTCAAATAACCATCTCTAACTAGGTGGGATTCAAATAGAGGAAAAACAGGAACCATAGCTTGCGTTAGATCAAGTGGTCTCATGAACAGTTCCCCTTTCGAGATTTGAAAAGAGGCAAAATACTCAAAAACCTACAAGCATGAAGAGACACGAAGACCCAACAAAGATTAAATAACAACAATATCCATAAGATACCTTACGAAAACCAAATACAAATTATTAATTCAATGCAAAAGGCAGTATCTTTACAATCTAAAGGCAAGTAAACCAAATAAAATCAACAAATTATTCAACCATTTACCTTTTCCGATGGACTCCACAATCTTAATTGCTTCTCATAGTTAAAGAAAACTTTCCTTCTATACACCTCTACAATGGAAAATGAAAATATACCATCATTTTTTTCATTTTACTACTAATTAAAAGCAAAAAATGATTGAGAGAAACTTGAAAAAAGAGCAATAACCTCCCAAGATGAACTTAGAGTTAATAGTCAGGGAGGGCTAGTTTATGAAACACGGTTTTCGAACCATTGGTGGTAGATTCATCACTTTCCGTTGACCATTTAGAGAAAAACAAAAAGGGTCTGTTGAAAAAAGTAGAACCCCGATCCAAAGTTGAAGTTGAGTACCACCAGTAGATTGCACCTAAGCTCGAACCAATAGCGATTCTAAAGACCCATTTTACAAAAGTGCTGGAAAATGAACCTTTTTTTTATTGTTGGGGTCGATGTTTGAAGTGTCGGTAAGAGGCAAGGACGAGAACCGGCAGGTTAGGAGTCGTTGTTGGATAAGGGAGAGATGGAACATCAACGGCGAGGATCATCTTAGAGGGAGAAAGGAAAACAGAGGGCGAAGCAAAAGAGAATGGAAAAAAAAAAAGGAAAAAGGAAAGCTAAAAGAACATAAAAGAAAAAAATTAAATTGCTAAGAATGAAAAATATAGGGACCAATTGTATAATTTAACCTAAAATTTTTATTTGAAATGATGATTTAACATACCACGTCAACTTACCGTTGCACCGTTAACAATAATTAACAGTTCAATAACTAAAACATTACAACACGATAACATAAGTGTCTAAAACATAATATTTCAAGCATAACTGATTAAAATGTAACTTGAATCAAATAAAAATAATGATTTTAATAGTTTACCCTATCTTTTATTGGACTCCCCAGATTTCATCTTTTGTAATGAATTTACACTTAAATGAAGTATCATCTTCTTTAGGGAAAAAAACACACTTACTAGTTAAAAATAAAATATTTTAAATATATAATTACCGATTTTAGCTTAATCTTAATTTTTCAAATTATTCTAGTTTTTAATTAAAGAAAATTTAGTATTAATAAACACATTTCAATTTAAAACATGATGTTTAGTTGAAATTAAAATAACGGATAAATTATTTTATGGACTCTTCTAATCACATTATTTAGTCATATTTTAATTATTTAATGATATTTTAACAATTTTTTATGTCATTTATACATAATTTTAGTAATTTTTTCTCGAACCCATAAAAAAATACCAAAATTATTTATCAATGACAAGAAAAAAATTACTAAAATGCCATTAAATAATTTTTTTTTACTTTGAACCTCGAGGTTCGGAGTTTGAGGTTCAAGGTAAAAACAATACTAAAATTATGTATCAATGACTTAGAAAAAATTACTAAAATGTCATGAAATATTTAAAAAAGAACCATGAATGATATGGTGGGAAGGGTCATCAAATAATTTCTCAATGCAATCACAATATCACATACGGAACAATTCTTATTGTTGGAGTCAAAATAAAATTTTGAGTTAATTGTACTAAATATATTTAAACTATAACCTTTATTTTAAATTAATTCTTAAATTTCAAATCATTTTATATTATTTAGATTATATTAATTAAGTCATTTCATTATTAAAATTATTAATTTGACTATTAAATGACACGCGAGATCTTATGTGATATAATTTAAAATGAAATTCTAAGAAAAAATGGATATCTTGAAAATCTTACTTTTGAGATTTTTATATTTTTTTCATTTTTAATTTTTACTTTTATTACAACATTTTGTTTTTTTTTTTTTAATTTCACTTTAATTTTAACCGCATAAGATGTGAAATGTCATCTAACTATTTTAATAAAAAAAGACTTAATTGATATAACATTAATAATTTAAGAATGTAAATAAAATATTTAAAAATTTAAGAACTAATCTAAAATGAATATCATATCATAATTTGAGATTGCCTACTACAATTAACTCAAATTCTTTAGGGACTTCAATTTTAATTAATAAAGCATATTAACTATCAAATCTAAATACTTCCTTTTTCAGAAAGAAAAAAGAAACTGAAAAACTTCAAATAACCAAAGCAAATATTCCACCCCCGACTTTTACCTCTTGGCCCAAGAAAAGAAGACAAATTTTCCCTGTACACCACCAACTTTAATAAATAACAAGAAGTATGCACTTGTCATTGGTTTCTTTGTTCAGTAATTGAAGTATTATTGTTATGATCAGAATCAAGACCCAAACATTTGAGAAATGCTAGTTTAGCAAGCCTGAAATAGTGACAGGGATGAAGGTCCAATTCCTGCTGATTTGGTTCCTTTCTTGAACTTCCCTCCATCTCTTCTCCTCTTACCATCCTCCTCCTTGTTGCTTTTGCTATGCCTATCTCTCCCCTTATGCTCTGCCTTTCTCTGACCTGAAAAAACATTATCCCTTAACCACAACTGTTACTATAATCATGCTTCAATTATTATCGTTCCCTAAAGAGCGAAAGCAGAACTTCAAGTAACGGGAACAAGAACCTCAATGTGCTTTATGTAAACAAAACTTGGAGGTTAAGTCTCAAGATTCACACACAAAATGAATGATAGCATTTCAAGTTTGCTTACTAAGAACAGACATTGCTTCTTAGAAATGGTTTACTTTTTTTTTTTTTCTTTTGTTCGCTGTTTTACCTAACCAAAAAGGGTCCCCATACGCTATCAAATAATAATAAAAAAAGGGCCCAATAATCTTCACATTGTTTTCCCAAAATCCAGTATATAATCCATTTCTATATGTCTATAATATAAAAAAGTTAAAAATGGAAATAATAAAAGTTCATCCAAAACAATTGAAGAAAATAGCAAGAAATTCCAGTTGATGCGTCAATTTCAACCATCAGGTAGCTCCCTGCTACCCATTTTTCATTTTTTCAAAAATAAATATATGTATTTCTTAATGTCTAACGTTTCTTTCTCCTTGGCGAAGAAAATATTAACTCAAAATAAGCCATGTGTAAGACCCAATTGAATAAAAACGAAGAAGAAGGCTGGATGAAGAACAAAGGAAGAAGTGGCTACCTGGGAAGAAAAGGTTGTAGTTTGCTTGAAAGCAGGTAGCTTGCCCAACCGGGAATCAGGGGAAGATGAAGAGGAAGAGGTTTCGGGGAGATTGAAAGCGAAGAGAGTGAAGCCATAAAGAAGAAGCATGAGAAGTAGAAGGACGATTATTTGGATCCATATCAGCCAAGGGATTCTGTAGCTTTCAATCGTTACTTCATCCCCAAAATCATACATTTTTTGTTGTTTCCCTCTGGTCGAATAAAATACAAAAAAAAAAAATTTGAGGGAAGAAAAGGAAGAGAAGGGGAGAGGTGAAGAAAAGGAAGAATTTGAAGGTAGAAGGGAATCTGGGGTGGGTCGAAAATTGAAGCATTCCAATCCGAGAAACAAAGGATATTTATTTATTACGTTGCCCAAAGGTTTCTAATTTTTTTTTCCAATTTGGAAAATAAAATAAATAAAAAATATTTCTGGTGTAAGTATCCTAAAACACATACTTATGTATAATTCCGGTGCAAAAGTCCACGCGCCCACTGGTAACCTTAAGGCTGAGCAAGAAAATCCAGAAACCCAAAATCAAGTGTTTAAATTTATTTATAAAATACAAGTTAAAAATTATGCTTATCCTAACTAAATGGAATTCTATTTTTTATTTACTTTATAATTCATTTTAATTTTTTATTATATTCTTAAAATAACTCAAAGTTTCTATATCAATTTTTTTTTAAAAATCACATAAATCATTTACTTGAAATTTTTTAAAAATTTTTATAATTTTATTAACTTTACTAAATAATATCAAAATTCATAAAATAAATTCAAATTTTTAAAATAAAAAATCAAGAACCAAATCAAATTATAATAGATAATTCAAAAAAAACTATAATGGAATCAAATTAATCTCTCCCTATAGAATTATAGTTCAAGTTATAAACAGATTAAATATCAAGTATTTAAATTTAAACAAATAACAATTACACAAAATTCATTTACATAGACGGGAATTAATATCTCAAAGTTGAATTTTTTTCATTAACTAATTTTTTTTAAATTTTAATTTATAATGAGGTTTAAATATAATATATAAGAACATCATATAATTTAATAAAATAATTATTTTAAAAAAAAAAAACAAAATCTTATCATTAATCTAGTTGACTAAAATGATTAATTCTTTGATATACCTAACCAAATATACATTTCCAGTAGGGCTGAATCCTGATCAGAAAAATAAAAAAATTTTGTCGCCTTTTCTTTTTCCTTCTTTAAACTTTTAAATCGAAAATTGCGCCAAAATAAATTGAGATAAAAAGGGAGATGAGCTCAATATATGTGCTAATTATTGTTGTTTCTGATTGTAGCGGGTTTAGTACCCATAAATTTCTTTTTTCGAAATTATTTATGGAAATCAACTGTTTATAAATACGATAATGGGATGAATCAAAAACTTAAAAGCGTTTTGATGTAGATATGTTTTTAGGGGATAATACAGAAAAATGCTTTCAGGTCAACTTTTTTCTTATTGTGTTAGGCAAAAGCGCGCTGACGTGGACGTGCTTTTGACCATGTAATCACCAGTCGGTCATTTGCTAATTAGGACTTAGGTTTAGGATTTGATTAGGGTTTAGAAAAATTTAAATTAAGGTATTAAGTTTTTAATTGTTTGTGATTTAGGGTTTAGAGAGAAATTTCTTAGAAATTATAAAAAAAATAATAATTTAGACAAAAATAAAAATTTAGAGAGCTTTGAGAGTTTTTTTGAGAAATTTAAAAAGAAATTTAGAAGAATAATAAAATTTGATGTGAAAAATGGGTTAGGGTTTTATACTTTTTTTTTTTGACCGTTCTGTGTTATCTCCTGAAAACGCGTCCATGTCAACGAATTTTTAAATTTTTGGTCCATACCCATTATTATTTTTGAAAACAATCTATTTTCGTAAATAATTTTGAAAATGTGCATTTATTGATATTAACCCAATTATAGCACTATTTATTTTCAGTAGCCTGAAAAGATTATTTTGAGAGTTTGAGAGCAATGTGAATTTTTCTAAGAAAAATATCACAGTAAAAAGTAAAAAAGGAAATTATTTTTAAGTAAACAAATGATTTTGAAAGATCAAAATTCACGAAGCAGTACATTTTTAATCGAATTATTTTTCAATCGGTTAAGAGTTTTTAAAATTTTGATTAATGACTAATTCAATTCAAAATTATTAATAACAAAATATTATAGACCTAATATATTAGATAGGTCCAATATATTGTAGAAGGTTAAAATATAATTAAATAATAGATTTAAATCTAATTGGATTTATACACTGAGCTTAAAATCATAATAGATTTATATATTTTTAAATTGAAGTATAAATAAATAAGTAAAAAAATTGAAGAAAGTAGCCATATTTTTTTCGTTTCCATGTCAAACTCAAGTTTGCGTGGACGTTATTTGACATCAAATCATCTTCTATTCTTTTTGATTTTTTTGTTGGTTTTTTTTTTCATTTTCAAAACTTTTTTTTTAATTTTATCACTCAAGCAATTTTTTTTTATGTAGTGTTTATTATGTTGATTTTAAATTAGTGTTGTTATGAGTAAGAATGGAGACTTAAAATTCTGGCAGTGTTTTAGATAACAATTCTCGCGCTGATGGTGATCAGAATACCAAAAAAGTAAGATTCAATAATGTTGTTAATGGGGAGGCCACAAACATGGTTGTTGACTCTGTACAACAACATAATATGTCTTTTAAAGACAAACTTTTAAGGAGAAGTGTTGCCTCGGATAGGGATCTTGAAGGCTCTTTTGGAAAAAATTAGGGTGATTTTGAATTATTGGAAGGGGATGTGAATACGTCAATGGTTTATAGGATTCTGGCGATCACTTTCTCAGACCGCATTAAAGACATACTTTTCAAAGAGATGGAACTGACGATCATTCTTAAGCTTTTAGGGCGTAATATTGGATACAATGTGCTGCACAATCATATTCTTAATCTCTAGAAACCTGCTAAAACTTTTCATCTCATGGATATTACTAATGGATAATTTTTGGTTAAGTTTTAGGATTTTGATGATTATAATAGAGTCTTAACTCAGGGTCCTTGGATCATTTTTGGACAATACCTTACTTTGCAATCATGGACACAAACTTTTAATCCAGCACAGCCGTACCTTAACGTGGTGATGGCTTGGATTCAATTGACAGGGCTTCTAGGGTACCTGTACAAATGAAAGATCATTGAAGCTATTGGAGGACTAATCGGGAAAGTGGTTAAGTTGGATTTGCAAACTGATAATAGAACCAGAGGTCAGTTTGCCCGTTTGGCTATGTTTATTAATCTGGATAAACTGCTGGTCTCTCAGGTGTTAGTAGAAGGTGCCATTCAACGGGTTGAATATGAAGCCCTCCCGACGGTGTCCTTCTCTTGCTAGAAATATGGCCACGTCAAGGAGTTGTGCCTGTCTGTGGTGAAGAATTTGGCTCCGAGAAGTTCGGTTGATACGACGGTGGAGACCTCCGAAGATGATGTCGGCGTAGGTGGTGGAGAGAAAAGTGTGGGTTACTAACCGTGGATGTTGGTTGAAAGGAAAACATAGCGGGGTCAATGGGATTATTGGGTTAATATGGTAGCTAAACGGGTAGGAGTTCGTTGGGGTCTAAATTTTTGCCGTTAACTATGAGGGATGTTTCTGGAGGTGGTTTAGATTTGGCTAATAGGGGTTTGTCGGGGGAAAAAGATGTTGGTAAGGAAGCTACGATTGAGAGGAGTTTTAAAGCTAGGGTTAGCTTTAAAGGGGACTTGGGTTCTGTTGTTGATGTAGGCCGTGGATGTAAGACTGGTCATAGGTCCTCTGCTGGGCTTGTTGTGGGTCCAAGTTCTGGTGGACTTGAGGTGGTTAGGACGAGTCTTGTTAAGGGAGCTACTAGTCTTAAAGCCTCAGGAAAGAGGCCTGTAGGGTCTAATAGGGCTGAAAAGTTTGAAAAAGATTTGGGAAATAATTTAAATTTTTCCAATGCTATTTCTTTCATTTCATCTGCAGGGTCAAGGCATGTTAAGGTGGCTGACGCAAGGCTAGTTGGGTTGGCGGATGGAAGGCCTAATGGGCCTATGGAATCTTGTCCTGAGCTGGCGGGTCCATTACCTCCTAAATTAAATTCTAGTGGTATGGAAAAAATGATTTTGCATGGAAAAAATACTGATTGGGATGAGCAATATTTCAGTGGGATTTTTTCTAATGGTATCTTAGGAAAGGAATCAATGGATGTTCAATTGGGATTTTCAAATGATACGAGAGATAAGTCGGTGCACAATAATCCAATGTTTGACAGTCCTAGTGAAACTGCTGTTAAATTGGATGTTAATTTACTAAATTCGAATCATCATTTGGCAGTTATTATTAATAATCATAATGTATCAAAACCACTCAAATGTAATAAGAAAAATATTTTGGTTAATACTAATAAATCTTTTTCTATTTCCAGATGGCGTGGTTCTGAGAATAAAATGGGCAATAATTATGGTGAAGCTTCTCTTAATTGTACGTTTAAGGAAAAGGAAAGTCAATTAAAAAATATTGGAATTTCTCGAATTCCTTTGGCAGAGGCTATGAGTTCTATGGTTAATCTCGTTAATTTGCAAGTTAGAGCAGATGTGACTGGTGGCAGTGCTAATGGACAGATGGATGGCATTGGTTCCGCATCTACATAATATGGTGGTATTTTTATTTTTAATTTCAATATTTTATCTTTATGATTATGAATTTCTCTATTTTCTACTGGAATTGTCAAGGTTGTGCTAGTTTGAAATTTCACCATATTTTTTGGGAGTATAATAGAGAGTATAAGTCTGATTTGATTGGTCTTTTAGAAACTAGGGTAAGTGGTGCTAAAGTTGACTCAATTATTGCTAAGCTTGGTTTTGAGTTTTTACATCGAGTAGAGGAATGGGTTTTTCTGGTGGCATTTAGATTGGGTGGAAAAATACAATTTCTGTGGATATTTTGGGTAATCATTCTCAATTTATCTTACTTAGAATTTCTAGGAATTCGTATAGGCAACCGATTTTGGTCACTTTTGTATATGGTAGTCTAAATAGCCAAAAGCATAAATAGTTATGGGAAGCTCTTAAGGATATTGTTCCGATGGATGGAACTCCATGGTTAGCGATTGGGGATTTCAATGCTATTCTTTCTTCTTGTGAAAAAAGAGGAGGTCGAGTTATTGGGAAAAGATGTGCTATCTTTAGTGATTTTATGGATTCCTTAAGACTGCATTTGGGGTTTAGTGGTCTTAACTTTACTTAGAATAGAGGGGGTAGGTGTCTTTGAGAGACTAGATAGGGTGATTTGTAATGAAGATTGGAGTCTCAAGTTTCCTTTGTCGAGAGTTGTGCATTTACAAAGCTTAAATTTAATCATAGACTTCTTAAGTTAACTCTTTTGCCTAATGATCAGCTTTCCACAGAGAGACCTTTTTGTTTTTGGCAGGTTGGGTCGAGCATCTGGGGTTTTCAGATTTTGTCAAGAAGAATTGGGAGTTTCAAGGGAATATGTCGATTACTCAAGTTATTTCACTGATCAAGTGAAATTATGGAATAAAGATGTGTTTGGTCATATTATTCATCGGAGGAATACTTTAAAGAAGAAACTTGATAATGTTCAGAAGGCGATTGATCGAAGGAGCTCGACTTATTTAAATAATGTTGAGTTAGAAATTCATGAAGAGTTGGAGTCGATATTGCATCATGAGGAACTTTTATGGTGTTAGAAGGCTAGGTGTGACTGGTTGGTTTTTGGGGATCAAAATACAAGATTTTTCCATAGGAGAGCTTTACAGAGGAGAAAACATAATTGTATTGTTGCCTTAAAAAATCAAGCTAGAGAATAGGTTATGGATGAGGAAGAATTGAAGTAGGAAACGGTTAATTTTTATAAGAATCTTTATGGTGAGCAACTAGAAAGAACAGGTAGTCTTGATGCTAGATCCTTCCCATCTCTTGATTAGGAAGAGATTCAATTCATTAGTATGTCGGTATCGGATGAGGAGATTAAGAAGGCCTTTTTTGACATGGCATCTTTAAAAGCTCCGGGAAACGATAGCCTACACGCGTTTTTTTATCAAATTCAATAGGAGCATGTTGGTCCTTTGATTTGTATGTGCATTAAATGGGTTTTCTTTGGGGAGAGCATTGATCCAAATCTTAATAATTCTCTTATAGTCCTTTTACCTAAAATTCAGTATCCGGAAAGTTTCTCGCAGTTTCGCCCCATCAGTTTATGTTCGGTATTGTATAAGTTAGTGATAAAGATTATTGCTAATAGATTTAAAGTGGTTTTTCTGAAACTCATTGGAGCTGAACAAGCGGGTTTTGTAACAAGAAGAAATATAAATGATAACATCATAATTGTGCAGGAAGTTATACATTCTATAAGAAGTAAGCAAAAGAATAAAAGATGGATGGCTATTAAAATTGACCTTGAGAAGGCTTATGATCCGGTTCATTGAGATTTCATAAACGCTTCACTTCAGGCTACAGGTATTCTTAACATTCTTCGTAATGTCATTATGTCAGCTTTATCTAGTTCAACTATGAAGGTACTTTGGAATGGAATGCCATCTTAGAAATTCAAATTGGCAAGAAGAGTTCGTCAAGGCTGCCCACTTTCACCTTACCTTTTCATTTTGTGTATGGAGTGGCTAAGGCATGGTATTCACGCAACTATGACATATGGTAGATAGTCGCCTATACGGTTGTCAAGATCAGGTCCGTCCCTTTCTTTCTTTTTTTTTTTTTTTGCAGATGATTTGATTCTCTTTGGTCAGGCGGAGGAAAATCAAGCACAGGTAATTAAGGAAGTTTTAGACACTTTTTGTGGTTTTTCAGGACATAATGTTAACTTGCAAAAGTCAAGCATGTTCTTCACTAAAGGTGTGGATAAAGGCACTCAAAAGCGTACTAGTAGATTTTTTGGGTTTCAGGTGGTGCATAAATTGAGTGCGTACTTAGGTGTTTCCCTCTTTCATGAAAAGGTTACGAATAATACTTTACGCTTTGTTGTGGATAATGTGCGTAGTAAACTTTGTAATTGGGATGCAAGACAACTTTCTTTTACCAGTAGAATTACCTTAGTGCAATCAGTCTTATTATCAATTCCGAGTTACTTTATGCAATCGAAGATGATCCCAAAAGGTTTGTGTGATGAGATTGAAGTTATGGTTCATTTGGGGCTCCACGAGTAGAAATAAAAAGATGGCTTTGGTTAGTTGGGATGCATTATGCCAACTTAAATCGCATGGTGGGCTTGGTATAAGGTCCTTACAGGATCATAATATGTCATTCATGATGAAGTTGGGGTTTAATTTAGTGAATAATTCTTCTTCTCTATGGGTTAATGTGTTTCGATCTAAGTATGGTGTTCAAAGTGGTTTGCCAGTTTCCTTATCGAGGGCACGGAGTTCCTTCTTGCAGAGATCTTTATCGAATGTTTGGCCTCTCATACGTAAGAATCTGCTCTGGTTAGTTGGAGATGGTCGTAGTATTAACTGTTTGAGAGATCCTTGGGTTCCGAATGTTGGGTTTTTGGGTAAAAAGATTGCTCTTAATTCTAGCCTGGAGATGGATTGCACTCTCAGTAATATGGTCACGAAAAATAGAGTTGGAATTTAGATTTCTTTCGTCTTTGGTTGACTGAGGATATTATTCAGCAGATTGTTGGGATTCCGCCACCTCAACTTAATTCTGGTAGGGATAGAATTATTTAGGGAGAAACCACGTCTAGCTCTTTCTCTATTAAAAGTGCGCACAAGAAACTTAAGGAAGATTCATGGAATGCAAAAGAAGAGGTTTGAAATTTACCGTGGAAATATCAGGGTCTACAAAGGGTGAAAGTATTAATTTGGCTTATTATTAAACACCGTCTACTCACTAATGCAGAAAGGGTGAGAAGAGGATTGGGAACAGACACTGCTTGCGGATTATGTGGCCATTTGTATGAAAGTGTCCTTCATGTTCTTCAGGATTGCACAATAGCAAAGAAAATTTGGATGCAGTTAATCCCTACAGGTAAACAATCTGTTTTTTCTGCAGGGTCTCTCGTCGATTGGATGGAGCTTAATCTACGGAATCAGCAAGTTGTTAACTTAGCTGAAGGAGTCAATTAGTCTTATCTGTTTGGGATCATCATCTGGCGCATGTGGAAGAGTTGAAACTTACGCATATTTCAAGGTCTTTAGTGGAGTTCGGATGAGGCTATCAAAGCCTCTCTATGTTGGGCAAAACAATTTGTATCTGTGTTAAATCAGCATGTCATTAAAATTCCAATATCAGATTTCATTCTTGATTCTACGGACAGTTGGGTTTATTTAAACACTGATGGTTCAGTTAAATCTGTGGATATGTTTGCTGCAGCTAGACCTAATCATGGGTTGAGCCACCCGGCTCGGCCCGAAGGCCTGCCAGAAATGTGGGAGGGTTTGGGTAAAAATATAGGCCTGAAAAATGGGCTTGGACAATAAAAATAAGGCCCGTCCTCGAGTAAGGCATTTTGGCCCGGACCCGGGCCGAATTCATTAAAGGACAAAAAAAATCTACTCTTTTTTTTAAATGTTATTTTTTTGTTGTTTTCTTCCTATTTTGCTACCATTTTACTATTATGTTACGACTATTTTATTGTGATTGTTTGGATATTGTATAAAACTTTTTTATTGTTAATTTTGTTATTATTTTAAAGGCATTTACTTGTTAAATTGCATTTATCTTATTGTTATTTAAGTTTACATATTTTTTAAAATTTATGTTCAATTTGTTGGGAAATATTTATTTTGATGTTTTTAGTATTTTTGATGTATTATATATATTTAAAAATTATATAAAAATAATATAAAAATTAATACGGGCAGGCCGGGTTAGGCCCGGGTTTTAGCATTTTTATTTATTTCGAGCTTAGACAAAATTTTAGGCCCATTTTTCGAGCCAAGCCGGGCCGGGCCCAGGCTTAGTAAATGGGCCTAAATTTTTAGTTGGGCTCGACCCGGCCCATGATCACCTCTAGCTGCAGCTGAGGGGCTTTTGCGAGATTATAATGGGAATTGTATTGTTGGTTTTACAAGGTATTTGGGCAATTGTGAAGTTATTGACTCAGAATTATGGGGTATCCTAGACGGGTTGAAAATTGCTCTTGATCGAGGATTTCAGAAAGTTATTATTCAGACTTACAATCTTGAAGCTGTTAACATCATTAATCAAGGAGTTCGTGGAGACTCTAATTCTGCTTTAGTAAGGCGAATTCTTTTGTTTTTGAAGCTCATTAGTCATTGGAATCTTCAACATATTCCAAGGGAGGAGAATAAAATTGCAGGCAAGATCGTTAAAGATAGGAGAGATAGAGAACCGGGGGTGCGGTTGATTGATAAGAATTATGTGATGAGTTTTCTTAATGTTTGATATTTGAGTTGTAATATCTTTTTCACCAAAAAAAATTAGTCTTGTTATTTTAACTTTTTTTAATTAAAAAAATAATATTGTAATGATATTTTTTTCGTGTTTTAAATTTATTTTAAAAAACCATGTAAAAATTTCTATTAATGGAACTTATTTCAATCAGTTAAAATATTTTGAAAATTTTTTAATTTAATTAAGGATTAAAACTTTTATGACTTTTGGATATTAACCCTTCCGGTGGTTTTGAACACACTTAAGTAAAATATCTTAGAGACAAGAAGCGTGTTTAAATCACGATCCTTGGAGACGCGTGGCCCCTACCTTAATGGCGTTACATGTCAACCATGCACGACACCGTCCTTGGAGTAAGCGACCGCAAAAGAACAAGAAAAGCGTAATGACTAAGAAAAGGGTAACGGAACAGTAAAAGGCACCGAGACCATACCACGCGCTAACAAGGTGAGAGTACTGTGCAGTAACGTGCCTCCTTGACTGACGTGCAAACAACCTGCCCTTTTTGGTAATAATAACATAAAATAAAATTGTAAAAATTTAAAATTAATTTATGATTTGATTATTATGATTAAGATTTTGTATCATGTTTTGTATTTAAATGTTATTATAATTAAATTTTTATTGATTTATTATATGAAAATGATAAAAAAATTATAAAAATAAAATTTTATTTGTATATTAAAGATTATTTTGATAATTTTACAATTAAGTGTTCAATTAATGGGCGGTTCCATCTTAATAAAATATTTAATATATATGTATATATATATAAAAGAAAAAGGGTAGGCAAGGGACCAAGACGTTTAGACAATATTTAATTATTGGTTAAATTTTATTATTAATCTTTTATTTTGTAAAAGTAATGGATTTAATTTTTATATTTTAATTTGATTAATTTAAATTAATATGTTTATTGTATCAAATTTTGGAAATAATGGAATTTAACTTAATGACTTAACATTTATCGTTTGGAGAGTATTGAAATTTTAAAATTTGAAAAATATAATAATTAAAAATAATCAATTTAAAATATAAGAATTAAATCCATAATTTTTATAAAATACAAAGGACTAATAGCATAATTAAACCTCAATAGAACTTTATGTATTGCTATTTGCATTCTTGATTTTGTATTCACATGTCAACTTGATTCTAGGGTTTGGAGTTTTAACATTTTAATATTCAACTGCTCAAGTAAGGTTGAAAGCAAAGAATATTGTAAAACAGAAGGATAATATATCTATATATCGAGTAAAATAAAAATATTACACAAAACTTATAAAAATATTTTATAATTAATAAATAATTTTTTCATATTAAACAAATTTCAAAGGTCTTACCGGTTGGGTTGTGTTTTAGATAAGTAATATTTTTGTTCAAATTAGTATAAGTTATGGACATAAACACATACTTTAATTTGACTAACTTTAATTCTTATATCTTTTGAATTGGTCAATTTTAATCTTTATATTTTTTAATTAGTGCTGATCAAATGGTAGCAATTAAATTTGTTTGGTTAAATTCTACTATTAGTCTTATATTTACGCGTAAAGTTAAAGATTTAGTCAATGTTCTCTAACTGGATAATATTTAGTCGCTATATTTTTTTTTAATTTCAGAATTTTAGTTTTAATATAAACAAAATCATTTATTCTATTAACTAGTTTTTTAGTAATATGTGAAGATAATAAGCTAACATAATATTATATATACGATAACATATTTAACACATCAAATTTTAAAAATAATAAAATTTAATGAATTTAATAATTATTAATTAATGAAGATTAAAATTTTAAAAATTCTAAAAATGAAGGACCGAAAATGAAAAATTTTGTCATGTATAGTAGGTCCTACATAGGTTTATTCTGATTTTGGTGCATTTTTCATCGAATTCAAGAGGATAAGTGAATATTTTTTTTAACAAATCTCCGGGTTTGAATACATCCTCAAATGGTAGTTTTTGACAACATTCCCTTTTCTTTCAACTATTAATAAAAATCCATTCAAAATCCATTATCTTTTAATCTCGTATATCAAGTGATTCAAGTTTTAATAAACACCAGTTTATCAATTTTTCATTTGCACTTAAAAGATCTAAATAACTCTCCTTTATATTTTTTCCTAAAAATTTTGATTGTAAACTAAGTAACACACTTGTTCACACTTTGATGCACATTCACGACAACAAGTTCTTTAATGAACAAATATTTATTAGAACTCATAATGCATAACCTATACAAGTTTCTCAATTAATAGATGAGTGTTGTAATCTATACAAGTCTCAAACATATATATTAATTTCGACTTGTTAACATACTAGATCGGTTACAATCAATCTTCCTACTAAAGTAGCAATTAAAGCAAGGTTAAGAAAATTCAAAATACTGTAGAGATAACAAAAATAAGGTCTTTAGATATGATCCAATCTCCTTATTTTAGGGGATCCGATTCATTCGATATTCAAGATATATTGCTTCAAAAAGAGCTACCACATGTTCAAAAATATTAACAAAGATCTTGTTTAAGATTATCAATACTAAATAAGACAAGTTATGTAAGTTGCACAATGCTAAATGCAATGTACACTGCATGTGGCACTGGTCATATAATTGTCTTGGCGCTTATAGTCAACAAACAACTGTTGGTAGACCTTGTACGAAGCTTTGGCCAAAATATTTTGGCCCATACACTGCAATTACTAGAAGGGTCGAGAGTCCACCTTACAATTCATGTTTCTCAACTAAAGAAACATATTGGAGCGACTCTTACTCAACCGCAACTTTCTTTTTTAGCTGCAGAGGGGAGCTTAGCTAAGGAACCAGAGAAAATCTTAGTTTGAATAACGACTAAATGTGGTAACCGGGCAGTGACTGAAGTGTTGGTGAAATGGACAAACACTTTCCCCGAAGATGCTACTTGGAGTTCTTATATAAGTTGCAGCAGAAGTATCCAAATTTTAATCCTTGAGGACAAGGATTCACTTCTGCAGGCAAGTATTGCTGGATGGGAAAATCAATGAGCCAAATTTTTACTGAATATTTAGTTTAATTTTGTTGGGTTAGTATTTAAGCCTGTAGCTAGCAAGTACAGATTCTAGTGAGTCTTTTAATAATTTTACTTCTTTATTTAGGCTTATTGTTGGAAAATGCAGTTAGTTTGTTACAGAGGAACATGTGTGACCGAGAATATAGGGAAATGTTGCGGATGTCACGTAAGGAAATTTCATTTGCCAATGTCCTTCTCTCTCTCCCCTTTACTGGAAAGTTTTCTTAACTAACTTATTCACACATTTTATGGAACATCTGGTGGGCATGGGATATCAGCTGTATCAAGATGGAGCCTCAACTACCGCCTTAAAGACATAATTGAGATAATTATACAAACGAATTGTGGTAACAAAATTCGCCGTCGAATGTGGAAAAGATACGATGGATGAGCTTTCGCTGACAACGTATTTCAATGAAAAAGAAAAGAAAAACACAACTGGGGAGCATGGAAGAATTTAATTAACAGTCGTCACAGAGGAGGCTCTGAGCGTGATGATACTGCTGCGGGTGAATACTGAGATTAAGGGCCTACATGGGCTGGTTCCTCAAGTGGGCGGAGTCGTCAAGTCCATTCATTACATGTTATGCCCCCATGGGAATAAAATAATGGACCTCCCATCACTAGATCTATACTACCATATAAAAAAGAAATGTTTTTTTTAAAGATTTTATGAGGTATTGGTTTAATGGTTTAACTTGAGGTTTTGAGAACTTTGAGGCATCAAGTTTGAGTCTCGCTAAATATAAAATGAGTGAGTTTTTTTTAAGTTAACTATTCAGTTTTGAGTCTTAATTTTTTACTTAATTTAATATCTTAATTTTTGCAATATCATTAATTAGTTTAAATATTTTATTTTGATTAAAATATTATTTTTTTAGAAAATTGGCATAAATTTTAAAAATTATTCAGTTTTGACTTTTTATCTTTATATTTTAATTTTTGACATAATTTAATACCTTGGCTTTTGTAATGTCATTGATTAGTCTAAATATTATATTTTAATTAAAATGTTGATGTAAACTTTTAAGAATTATTAATACTGTTAAAATCAGATCCATTATAATATAATTTTTTATCATATAGTTACTAAGTGAGTATTTTTAAAAAAAATTATAATGTTTTATCAACAAATTTAATAAAAAAATATTAATAGTATCAATAATACTATTAAATTTTTAAATATAAAAAACTAAAATTTTAAAAATACCTAAACATTTTACTCTTCAAAAATTTACGCAATAATTTGATGAAAAATAATAATTAATCTAACCTAAAACATGTGACATCATAAAGCTGATAATAAAGAGGTAAATGAGGCAGACACCAAAGGGTTATGTGATATATCCTCCACCTCCAGCTAGCTAGATATTTTCAAATTAGTTTTCTTTTTATTGAATACATCACTTCCTTTCAATAATTAAAGGTGTTATAGGCAGCATCGCACACCTTTTCATTATTTGTTAAGTATTTTCTTTTGTTTTTTCTCACTTAATTTAAGGCTCTATGGCTATAACTGTAACATCCTTAACCCTTATCCGTCACCGGAACAGAGTTACAGAGCATTACTAGATCTTATAGATTAAATATGAACATTTTATAATATTTAATAAACATAATTGAAACCGATCACCATTCATTTATATTGTCCTTTATATGGGCCCTCGAGACTCAAATTTTGTGTTAGAAAGAAATCGGGACTAAATCAGAAATTTAGAGAATTTTTCACAAAATTTCAAAAAAAAATTCCTAAGTGCAGATGACACACGCCCGTGTGCCCGGCCGTGTGGCTCACACGGCCAAGTGACATACCCGTGTCCTAGGCTGTGTGATTTTCGAAATAAGGCACATAGCCGTGTCCCATGCCCGTGTAACTCTCTAACTTGCAAAACATTTAAGTGCAAGAGTCACACCGGCCAAGTTACATGCCCGTGTGCCAGGCCGTGTGAAAAATACTGAGCATTCTGTTTTGAAATTTCAAGGTGCATGGGACACACGGCCAGACCACTTGCCCATGTGCCAGGCCGTGTGTCACACACGCCCGTATCTCATCCTGTGTGGACGAAAATAGGCCTTTTTAAGGCCACTTTTCTCACCATTTTATGATATCAACCTGCATACAACACTCTCATATACCAATGTCTCAACCAAACAATCAAAACTAACCAAAACACATTATCAATATGACATAACATCACCAACACTTCATTTGCTTACACTTACCTATTTAACTCCATAAATAAAGTTATATAGTACTATTACTATCTACTTACCATTAAACATTTAAGATTCATAACTATGTTTCAATCTATTTCATTTGTTAAACCAATCTCTATACATGCCATATAAACCAAAATTTACATTGCAAAAACTACTGGATTAATCTGGATAGTGTGGCTTGATGTGTTGATCCGATCCTCCAAACTTCTTGAAAATCTACAAAGAACATTCAATAACACAAGTAAGTTTAATGAAGCTTAGTAAGTTCATTGGCTTTAAAATAAATCTTACCGAACATGCTACAACAATAATTCATTAAATAAATATTTCACTAACATTTCCTGCCAATCACAATTTCAATTAATAAAATTCACTTGATTGAGCTCAATATCAATATCAACTTATATTCTTTCACGTTAATTCCATATAACACTTACCAATACTTGTCAAATTAGAGAACGTCTTACGGATTTGAGTACATCGTTTTCTTTGATGCCATAGTCCGACTATAGTCTTACATAATTGCCATGGCCTTACCTTGGTCTTACACTCGTATTGCCATAACCCAGTTATGGTCTTATCATCAGGATGCCATAGCCTAACTATAGTCTTACACGTATACATATACTGCCATGGTCCAACCATGGTCTTACGTCCAATGTGCCATAACCCAATTATGGTCTTTTCACTAAACTGCCATAGCCCAGCTATGATCTTACATTTAAATATTGCTATGGTCCAACCATGGCCTCATCCGTCAATTCATCTTGTGTCATGGAACAATCGTACTCAATCCTGTGTTCCACTTAATTTGAACTTTCAATTCAATTTTCATATATTTACAATAATCATAATTCAATAACAAAAATATGAAATAATACACATTCCTAAATCATGAAATTTCAACCATATGAACTTACCTGGGCTAATTTGAAGAATTTGTTGTAATTTAGGGACTATTCAGCTAATTTCCCTTTTTCACGATTTTCTTCAGGTTCTTGATCTATAATATAAAATTATTCATTCATTAGCATCTAATTCAATTCTAGTTCACTTCACAATTGATGCCCTTCAATTTTTGAAATTACACATTTACCCTAACTTTTACAATTTTTATAATTTAGTCCATTATCAAATTTCCCACCAAATAAGCTAATTTTTCTCAATTAACACTTTATCTAATTATTTTAGGCTACCATACAGCCTTTGATATTCAGAATTTCAGCACCAAACCCTAAGTCTTAACCTTTTAACAATTTGGTCCTAAAATCAATATCTATCAAAATTACTTAATAGAATCATTATATAACAAGATTAATGCTTCAAATCCATGTTAATTCATCATAAACATCCAACACTCATCAATGGTAACTTTCAAAATTACCCATGAAATAAAAAACTAATGAAATAGATAGTTGGACCTAATTGTAAAAGTCTCAAAAACACAAAAATTTAAAGGAAAAAGCAACAATTAAACTCAAATGGTGAAAAAATATGAAAAACCAGCTTAGAGAACCTTCAATGGCATTTTTGGCTGAAGAGGTGAAGAATTATCTAGATTTTCAATTACATCCTATTTTTAACTATTAAATTTTATTTCATTTCCAATTTTACCCCTTGTTCACACTAGTTTTGTGATTTCTTATACACACATACGGTACAAGCTTTGTAATAAATGTATAATTTCTTTTTAAATCTTCTCTCATTTGACACTTGAACTATTTAATCATTTTAACAAGTTTTACACCTTTTTCAATTCAGTCCTTTTTAATTAATTAACTATCAATACGTTAAAATTTTCTAATGAAACTTTAATACTAACTCAATGACAATCTGTAAATATTTATAAAAATATTTACGGTTCAGTTTATAAAATAAAGGTCTTGATACCTCGTTTTCGAAATTAATTAACCTAATAATTCCTCTAAAACGCAAAATTCACTAATTCATAAATTTTCCTAAAATCACATTTGGCTCATATGCACTAAATATTAAAATATACAAGCTCACTTATTGGATTTAGTAATCTAGAATCACTGTTTCTGACGTCACGGAAAATTGGGTTGTAACAATAGGCCATTGAAAGACAAAACAAAAATAACAAATTGATATAACTATATCTTGTACTATGTGCTTAGTTATTGAATTATATTTAAAATCTTTAATGAATATAATTATAACTTGTGTACTATTATACCTATCATGGTTGGATCATTCGTCTAAATCTGAAGATTTGTTCAAAAAATGAAAGGGTTTGAATAAAAATATAGACTTATAAAATGGGCTTGAACAAAAAATAAAGTTCGTTTTCTAAACGGCTCAGGCGTCGGATAAGGTTTTTTGGCTCGAGCCCGGCCTGAATTTGCCTACATTTTTTTCGCTGTTATATTACTATTATTTTATTGTTATTATTTAGATATTATATAACTCTTGTATTAATTTGCCTACATTTTTTTTTTTGCTGTTATACCTTGGCTTTTGTAATGTCATTGATTAGCCTAAATATTCTATTTTAATTAAAATGTTGACGTAAACTTTTAAGAATTATTAATATTGTTAAAATCAGATCTATTATAATATTATTTTTTTATGATATAGTTACCAAGTGAGTATTTTTAAGAAAAATTATAATATTTTATCAACAAATTTAATAAAAAAAATTAATAGTATCAATAATACTATTAAATTTTTAAATATAAAAAAATAAAATTTTAAAAATACCTAAACATTTTACTCTTCAAAAATTTACGCAATAATTTGATGAAAAAAATAATTAATCTAACCTAAAACATGTGACATCATAAAGCTGATAATAAAGAGGTAAATGAGGCAGACACCAAAGGGTTATATGATATATCCTCCACCTCCAGCTAGCTGGATATTTTCAAATTAGTTTTTTTTTTTTTTATTGAATACATCACTCCCTTTTAATAATTAAAGGTGTTATAGGTAGCATCGCACACCTTTTCATCATTTGTTAAGTATTTTCTTTTGTTTTTTCTCACTTAATCTAAGCCTAACACCCTTAACCTCAGAGCATTACTAGATCTTATAGATTAAATATGAACATTTTATAATATTTAATAAACATAATTGAAATCGATCACCATTCATTCATATTATCCTTTATATGGGCCCTCGAGACTCAAATTTCATGTTAGAAAGAAATTGGAACTAAATCAGAAATTCAAAGAATTTTTCACAAAATTTCAAAAAAACTTTTCCTAAGTGCAGGGGACACACGGCCAGACCACTTGCCCATGTGCCAGGCCGTGTGTCACACACACCCATGTCTCTTCCTGTGTGGACGAAAAAAGGCCTTTTTAAGGCCACTTGTCTCACCCTTTTATGATATCAACCTGCATACAACACTTTCATATACCAATATCTCAACCAAACAATCAAAACTAACCAAAATACCTTCTCAATATGACATAACATCACCAACACTTCATTTGCTTATACTTACCTATTTAACTCCATTCATAAAGTTATAAAGTACTATTACTATCTACTTACCATTAAACATTTAAGATTCATAACTATGCTTCAATCTATTTCATTTGTTAGACTAATCTCTATACATGCCATATAAACCAAAATTTACATTGCAAAAACTACCGGATTAATTTGGATAGTGTGGCTTGATGTGTTGATCCGATCCTCCAAACTTCTTGAAAATCTACAAAGAACATTCAATAACACAAGTAAGTTTAATGAAGCTTAATAAGTTCATTAGCTTTAAAATAAATCTTACTGAACATGCTACAACAATAATTCATTAAATAAATATTTCACTAACATTTCCTGCCAATCACAATTTCAATTAATAAAATTCACTTGATTGAGCTCAATATCAATATCAACTTATATTCTTTCACGTTAATTCCATATAACACTTACCCATACTTGTCAAATCAGAGAACGTCTTACGGATTTGAGTACATCATTTTCTTTGATGCCATAGTCCGACTATGGTCTTACATAATTGCCATGGCCCTACCTTGGTCTTACACTCGTACTGCCATAACCCAGTTATGGTCTTATCATCAGGATGCCATAGCCCAACTATAGTCTTACACGTATACATATACTGCCATGGTCCAACCATGGTTTTACATTCAAGGTGTCATAACCTAGTTATGGTCTTTTCACTAAACTGCCATAGCCCAGCTATGGTTTTACATTTAAATATTGCCATGGTCTAACCATGGCCTCATCCGTCAATTCATCTTGTGTCACGAAATGGTCGTACTCAATCTTACGTTCCACTTAATTTGAACTTTTAATTCAATTTTCATATATTTATAATAATCATAATTCAATAACAAAAATATGAAATAATACACATTCCTAAATCATGAAATTTCAACCATATGAACTTACCTGGGCTAATTTGAAGAATTTGTTGTAATTTAGGGACTATTCAGCTAATTTCCCTTTTTCACGATTTTCTTCAGGTTCTTGATCTATAATATAAAATTATTCATTCATTAGCATCTAATTCAATTCTAGTTCACTTCACAATTGATGCCCTTCAATTTTTGAAATTACACATTTACCCTAACTTTTACAATTTTTATAATTTAGTCCCTTATCAAATTTCCCACCAAATAAGCTAATTTTTCTCAATTAACACTTTATCTAATTATTTTAGGCTACCATACAGCCTTTGATATTCAGAATTTCAGCACCAAACCCTAAGTCTTAACCTTTTAACAATTTGGTCCTAAAATCAATATCTATCAAAATTACTTAATAGAATCATAATATAACAAGATTAATGCTTCAAATCCATGTTAATTCATCATAAACATCCAACACTCATCAATGGTAACTTTCAAAATTACCCATGAAATAAAAAACTAATGAAATAGATAGTTGGACCTAATTGTAAAAGTCTCAAAAACACAAAAATTTAAAGGAAAAAGCAACAATTAAACTCAATTGGTGCAAAAATATGAAAACCCAGCTTAGAGAACCTTCAATGTCTTTTTTGGCTGAAGAAGTGTGAAGAATTATCTAGATTTTCAATTACATCCTATTTTTAACTATTAAATTTTATTCCATTTCCAATTTTACCCCTTGTTCACACTAGTTTTGTGATTTCTTATACACACATACAGTCCAAGCTTTGTAATAAATGTATAATTGCTTTTTAAATCTTCTCTCATTTGACACTTAAACTATTTAACCATTTTAACAAGTTTTATATTTTTTTCAATTCAATCCTTTTTAATTAATTAACTATCAATACGGTAAAATCTTGCGGCATGAGCAGTGAAGCAATAGAAAAGGGCAAAGTAAGGTAAAGCAATGATTGTGGAGAAGGCTGGAAAAGTAATCACATCACTTTTATGATAAAACGATGGGTCGTTGAAGGCAATAAAACCTACCAACAATGTTATAATTCCATCTCTGTGAAAGCCACGTTACCGAACCAAAATCCTCTGCTTCCGTTACGTAACTCATCCACCAGGCCCATTAAAACGTCAGATAAAATGACATTCGACGTGGATTCATAAACCACCACGAAGCTTCCAAATCATACGCTCCTCATATCATCCGCCAACATTCTAGGAATCATCAAAACCAAAGCTCCCCCACACCATAACACAAAACACCGTTTCCCTTCTTTCCCATTCTGTTATGGCCACGGTGGCGCGTGTAATTCGCTGTGAACTACTGTCCACTAAACCTGGAGCGAACACTAGGAGGGAACAGGTTGGTCAGGTTCAGGTTCAGAGAGTGAAAGTGGGTGAACCCGAGAATGGAAAGATAGTGTTGCAGCCGAGGTTATGTACGTTAAGGTCGTACGGTTCGGATCGAGTCGGGGTGATGAAGACCAGAAGGGAAGAAAACGATGACGTTTCACCCTTTTTCGAGACTTTATCGGAGTATATTGAAAGTACCAAGAAAAGTCAAGATTTCGAGATCATCTCCGGCCGTCTCGCCATGGTAATTAAACTTTAAAAAGCTTCGCTCAGTGTTGGCCCCTGTTTTCTATTTTAACTAAATTTGGCACATGAATCTGATGGGGATTTACTTCCTTTTTCTTTTTGCAGATTGTGTTTGCAGCGACAGTGACAACAGAGTTCGTGACGGGAACCTCCATATTTAGGAAGATGGATTTGCAAGGGATTGCTGAAGCAGTGGGTGCGTGCTTAGGCGCAATGACTTGTGCCGCGGCTTTTGCTTGGTTATCAAGTGCTCGGAACAAAGTGGGTCGGATCTTCACCGTCGGTTGCAACTCGTTTATTGATTCGGTGATCGACCAAATCGTGGATGGATTGTTCTATGAAACTGATGGTACTAGTGACTGGTCTGATGATATTTGAAAGTAGGGAATGGTAAATTATGTTGATGTTTATATATAGATAGGATGATCTCCCTTTGAGAGAAATGATAATAAGTGGAACTACATGACAAGGGAAGTTAAAGATGGGAGTGATTAGGTCTTGTTGCAGCAAATTTTATTGATCAGAAGGCATATATGTATACGAAGGGGGGATGGAGTTCATAGTGTCTGCCTATCTCATCTGAGATTATAGATGTTAACTTGTATAAAAATTACGAATTCTATATAGTAATCAACTCTGTATGCTTATATAATCATCTGATCACTCTCTCTAATTGCATATGAAAAACTCTCCTATTGATCCTTCTGTCACTCATAGCAACATCATCGAGGAGGAACTTATTCTGCACATTTCTTTATGACAACAATTTCATCTGATATATTCATGGAGCTGTCTCACTTTATAAGATAGATCTGTCTGAATATAAGTGGGATCAAAACATATTAATACTTCCATCCATACAAGCAGGACAAAGCTAGAAGTTTGTTCACGGGCTTAGATAAAATTTTAACATTTTAAGGGGTTAAAGTTTAAAAAATTGTTAAAAGAATTTAAACTGAATTACTAATTTTGTGGAGAGACAAAAATGTATTTTTTTCATTAATCAAAGAGTCAAAAAGTTTAATTAACTAATTAACTATTACAACAGCCTATAATTGTAATTAAATTCATTTAGGTCAAGACTAAAATTTAAAAATTTTAAAAAATATAAGGATTAGAATGAATTAAATTAAAGTTTAGAGATTAAATCCACGACACATAGTCGAGAAATTAATAGCAGAATTTACTTATACGTTTATTTGAGAACTAATCCATATATTTCGTTATGTAGCTTAAACTATTGAATGAATCTAATTCGAGTATTTTATTAAAGACTTTATTTATGATTTAATTCCTAATTATATATGTTTTATTATCTTGATATCTAAACTTTTTGTTTAAATCTACTTTAATACTTGAACTATCATTTTACCCTAGTTTACCCCTAAAACTATTAGAGTGGACGGCACCATCTTCCATATGCCATATTTTTATTCATTAATATTGAGGAATTTTTTTGGGTGAATTGAGTCAAACTAGTCGTCTAAGTATCAAATTGGAAAAAAAAAAAATTTAGGCATCAAAATGATGAAATAAGTAACATTAGGAGCTAAATTGTAAATTAAATCTTTTAATAATTTCTCAAATAATTCGCTTATCTAATTGAAATTTTTTATTTTTTTTAATAAAAATAGGGTTATACCCTAAAAAAATTAGAAACACAATGCAAACCTACAATGAAGATGAAATTAGATCATCTCTAACAGCAAAAATAATCGATCGTGGCGGCAAATTAAACCGAACAACATCAACATACCAGCTCGCAACAACCAAATTTGCCATATTATCAGTGGCACAGTTTGCCTCCCGTTGCACCTGTCCAAATTGTACTTTCCACTGTTGATTGCACAGCTCCCTTATGTTATTAATCACCCCCAACGCACTTGAAGCTTTCAGAGAAGAATTGATACATGTTACAGCATGGGCACAATCAGTCTCAACAATGACTTTTCGAAAACCAGTAAACCAGGCAACCAACAGCCCCTCTAACAGCATGTAGTTCTGCTTGCAGCTCCGAGCTCATCCCCAGATACCCGCTGAATCCTGTGAGCTCGTTACCATGGTCATCCCATATAAGACCTCAACAGAAGCTCCATTCGAAATTGGGTGTACAACCCTGTCGTAGTTAAGCTTAACCCATCCAATATCCGGTGCTTGCTAGTGAGCAGTTAAACCCAAACTGTCAGCACAAACCATACGTATATTGGTCTGCATTCAAAACATGTGTGGACAGACCACGACAATAAAGAAATAATTTCCACAGGTGGCACACTCTCTTCAATAAAAATCAATTTGTTACCGGCATGCCACAGACGCAAGACCAAGAAACCACAGAATAAGCTCAATTCCAAACCAGGCGTTACAATGTTAAGACAATTTCGAATGTTGCCAACTATCCAATCAGTGCATCCCAATGCAAAAAAGCTGGCCACAAAATGAGCAGGTAAGACTCGAAACCAAATAGCCTTTGTAGACTCACAATCACATAAAACTTGCAATACCATTTCTGCCTCGTCCACCACAGGCCGGACAAGTTGGATCCAATAGCAATTCCATCAGCCGCACTTTCTAAAAAGGTTCTCATTCATCCAAATACTTCAAACACAGCACGAGCGTTGTGGTGAAATTGAATTTTTATTTTAAAACATAAAACTTTATGTTTTTAATTTTTATTGAAAAATTCAATATCTAGATAATCATGTTTAAAATGAATATGAAACTAAGTTTTTTATATATTAAAGGAATAAATCTTAAAATTATACATAAACTTTGATTTAATGTGCAATTTTATACATGAATTTTAATTTGTTGCAATTATACGCATGAAACTTTGATTGTAATTCAAATGTAAACTTTAATTTTGATTTAATCACACACATTTGAAGAAATAAATACATCAGTGAAAAATAGAGATGTCTTCTACATTACTCGTAATATGTACAAGTATTGGCGTAATCGCATAGAATCATTCGGTCTAAATGCTACATAAAAAATATAAGCAGATGACAGAACGGGAAGAACTAGGATGTAGAAATCTTAAAACGAGTGGTTCGACAAGTTTAGATTCCTATATATCCACTCGTGTAGTTTTCATTGTACAATATATATGAATTATATGATATATATCTATTTGTATAGATATCATCATCTACATCCAAAAAAGAATAAATAAAAGAAATAAAAGAGGAAAAATAATAAATAAGTAAATAAGAATGAAGTTAAAAGAATCCAAATGAACAAATGAACAAATTCAAATTTGAAAAGGATCTTTCTAATCATTTTTATATTGGATAAATATAATTGTTTTTGTATACAAGATATAAATATAAAATAATGTTTTATCAATAATTGTGTTAATAATTAATGATAATTGGAATAAATCAAAATTTCATGTATAAAATTACACAAAATCAAAATTCATATACATCATAGCAAGCTAGTTTGGGCACTTTATTTTCTCAAATCAAAGTCCAAAATTTTCAATTGTAAATTCCAATTTGTGCTTGAACATTTTAACTATTTAAACTCAACAAAATTTGTTGACACGATATTAGGTAAGGTGAAAGATGACAGTTTGTACAATGTTGCTAAGAGCTGATATCGGTGGTTTCAAGCATTCGGGTAAGGATTAGAGGTGTTCATAAGCCAAAAACTTAACCAGTTTTGGACAATATAATTTAGTATTTATTAACCTCTGATTGAGTCGGACAGACCCATTTGACTGTTTAAAAGTAAAAATGCATAAAAAAATAATTAGGTGTTTTTTTATAATTAAATTTAAATAAAAATATTTTTTAAATAACAAAATGAGCCATTTGGGCAAATTGAGCTCGAGCTCAAATTTGAACTTTTTTTTGGAAATGGGCCTAGGCCCAACTCAATCAATGAAGACCTCTAGTTAGAAGGCTATGGGCTTGATTTGTCGGGTTTTAATATAGAGGATTAGTCTTGATTGGGTCTAATTGTTGGAGAGGGCTTTTATTCCTTCAAGTTGAGTTTTCTTAGTACACATGTCTTGTTACAGGAAGCAACTAGCTGGGTGGTAGTGAGCTTTTAACACTTGTACTAAGATGTGATTGAAAGGTTTGTTGTCATGTTGATGAGTCCTCAAGTGGAGTCAATGTGACTTGGCGCTTGTCTACATGTTATATATGAGGGAGATTGGTGTCAATTAGGGGAACAACTTAGATTTAATATATGAAGATCATGTATTGTTTGATGAGGCTTATTCTTTAGGCAAGTTATTTCTTGAAGCCGCTTTCTTATTGATATTTAGACAAGTCCTTATTTATCATTGTCTAGGCAAGGGATCTATTCTCATTGTTTGGGTGAAGGGTCTCTTTCGGTGAATTCCTTCCTCCTCTTTCCCTTTAGTCGATGCGGTTAATTTATGTGAGAAAGCTCCATATAAGAATTGCATCTCTCGATTGAGGAAAGGTTATTAAACGTTTTTTTATCTAATATTTTAATTTGATGACAATGATATGATCTAATGAGTTGAATTTATATGAAATAAGATTGTTGTTGTAACGCCCCAAAATTTTTGTTTATATTTCTGCAATTATTTGACACAACTATCTGTCTGCTTCAGTGGTTAAGTGTTCTGGGTGTGTTTGAGAGGTCCTAAGTTCAAGTCTTAGTTTGGGTAAAATTTTAGTTTTTGTTGAACAAAGCCTTACCTTTGGTTAATAGGCTTATAAGAATTTATTTGTAAAAATATAATAAAATGGGCTTACTGGTTTAGTGGTTGAGTGGTGTGTGTTAAAAAGCTAGAGGTCTTGGGTTAAAATCTTTGCGATGGAAAGGGGAATTATTTTTGTTGCAAATTTCGGCTAGGAGTTTGAGTTTTATTGGAAATCTGAGTAGTGGGTTACTGGTGAGAGTTTTGAAGAGTTTTAGAGGAAGTGATCAGAATTTTTGCCAAAATTGATTTCTTTTCTAGAGTTTCGATTTTTCCACCCTTGTTTTCAACTTTGCTACCGTTTTTGCTCTCCCCAATTTCCCTTGCTACCGATTTTGTTCTTCCTTTTCCCCAGCCGAAACCTTCTTCTTCCTTTACTCTTCTTTTTGCTTTCTTCTGAACGAAAATTATACTTTGTCCTCCACATGTGGCGTTTCGTTGAACAAGTTTAGTAAGTGAATGATGCGTTTTGCATTTTTGATTTGTTAATCGATGGCTAACTAAGGGTTTATCTCATGATTAGGGGATTATCAAAGGTTAGTGGATTGCCTTTCGGCACTTTAGCACTGAAAAATCACCGTTGTTCGTTGAAGGTAATGTTTTCGGTAAATCTCGAGAGTTTCATATTTTTAGCATTTCGATTTAAATAACTAATATTTGTGCTCGGGATGGTCGATTATAGGTTCTGGAAGCATTAAGAGTACGAACACGTTTGAAACGAACCACGTGTGTACCCCAAATCCCAGAAAACGCGAATCGACGAAAGTTAAAAAATGATTCTGTTGATGCCACATGGGCGTGTGGTCACCCGTGTAGTAGGCCGTGTGGTAGTACACGACCGTGTGATTGACGAACTAGGCCGTGCGCGCACGACACAAGCGCATGACACGGCCGTGTGAAGGTTGGTGAGGCCGTGTGCGAGACATGGGCTCAGCCAATTAGGCCGTGTGGGCTACACGAGCTTGTGGGCCTACACGAGTGAACCACACAGGCGTGTGAGATTTTGGGCCAGGCCGTGTGATCCACACGTGCAAAGCCAATTTGGGCCGTGTGGGTCACAAGGGCATGGGAGCTAATTTTTTTGAATTAAACTGTAAGGTTGCACAAGTCGTCCAAGTCGACTGTAACCTGTTGTAGGGTCGGTAAGCATTACTTAGACCCCTGATTCTGTAATTTGATAATGAAGTATGTATTAGCATGTTACCCATAGCATGTATATATGTACTGTTCTGATTATAAATGTATGTCTGTTAATCTGCATTATAGCATGCCACGTTTGTATGATGCATTGCATCGGGATAGGATTGATGAAGTTGAAGGAAGTATCTGAAAGGCTTCTAAAGCCTGTTATCTGGCAACTAAGCTGCATATCTCTGATTTGTGCCGCATGTCGGTACTATATGGTATGTAGGGATGGAAGAGTCGATTTTGTCCCCTATTTGGTGTGTTGGGATGGGTGGATCAATTTTATCCCCACGTGGTGTGTTGGGTTGGACGGAGTTGGTGTACAGGGTTGGTGGGCATAATTTCTATTATTTTGATCTGTTATGCATGTTATGTCTGAGATGGGCTAATGCCCAGTTTGTATCTGATTCTGTTTCTGAGTGGGCTAAGGCCCACACCGATTCTGAAAAGGGCTCAGGCCCGAAATATGAGTAAATTTTTACTGTACTTTGTTATTTGACTGTATGCATACTTTCTGTGAGGGATTACACACTGAGTTTGCAAAAACTCACCCCTTTCTGTTTAAACTATTCAGGTAATCCCCAACAGTAGACGGATCGGTGCAGCGAAGGGCTCAATAGTGACCACCACTTCTGAACTGTTTATTTATGATTTTTACTTTTACATCATTTAATTTGGGGTTTGGATATGTCAATATTGGACTTTGGACTATTTTGGTTTTAGTTTGGGATTTAAACTGTTTATTATGGATTTGCAAACTGCAACGCAACAAAAGTACGGCTTTCTTAAATTAAACTACGTTTTTCATAAGTAGAGACGATTTCGAAAAGTACTTGGTTTTCAAAGCTTCCGCTTAAAAGAAATGATTTTAAGCAAATCAATTAGTTCATGTTTTTGTGACTTAAGTAAAGATAATAACTGGAATGATTTTTAATGTAACGATGCATTTTTAAAAATACTATCATGTGACATTGTCAGATTCGGCCATAACGTCCAGGTCGGGTTTGGGGTGTTACAGTTGAAGGTTCATTTTATATCCTTAATAAGTGTGTATATGTCACTTGCACTATGGTAAGCACCTCTTAGCTTTCTTTATAGCAGGGGACAAAACTTTGAGGATACCTCATTCTTCAACAATATTCGAATATAACAATATCTTTATGTTATCAATATGATGCTCAAACAAAATTTAATCAACACGTTTTTTTTATATAGAAAATATACCTACACATTTTCTTTTATTAAAAGTTGTATTTATACTACAAATTTTGTCTCATTTAATTTGAAAAGTCTATGATTATGTGCAACATTCTTATTGGTTTGTATTATGCTCTGGGATAAAATGAGATGAAATTGATAGTTTAGGTATGACTTTTGATAAAAAAAATTAAGTATTTAAGTGAAAAAAAGTATAATTTGAGGGCCACTTTTGCGTTTAACCCTTAATAAAATGTTGTGTAGCATTAGATTTGATTATTATAAATTATAATGTTTATATTATGCTATTAGTCCCTATGCTATGTAGTGTAACACCCATAACCCATATCTGTCGCCGTAATAGAGTTTCAGAGTATTATCGGAATTTACAGATCATTTACATATATTTCATATCATTTTACAATCATATCAGAAACCAATAATAAATAAATCATTTTGTCCCTTATATGAGCCTTCGAGGCCCAAAATATGCATTAGAAACAAGTCGGGACTAAACTGGGTTCTCAGAGAATTTTTCACAAAATATTAAAATTATTTTAAGGTGCAAGGGGCATACACTCGTGTGACCAGGCCGTGTGGACATTCGAAATAGGGACACACGACTGTGTCTAGCCCATGTCCAGCCCATGTCCATACCCGTGTAACTCTCTGACTTAGGTCACACGACCAAGCCACACGCCCGTGTGTTAGGCCGTGTGAGCATACTGACTTGCAATAATTAGATGCAGGGGTCATACAGCCAAGTCACACACCCGTGTGCTAGGCCGTGTGAAAATACCTGAGCATTCTATTTTGAATTTTAATGATGCATGGGACACACAGTCAAATCACACGCTCATGTGCTAGGCCGTGTGTCACACACAGCTGAGACACACGCACGTGTCTCTGCCCGTGTGGACAAAATAGGGCCATTTCCTAGCCATATTTTTCACCCAAACTTGTCTTTCACCTACAATAACACTTAAACACATTCCCAAACCAATATAAAACATTTGAATCAAGTCATAATCAAGTCTTATGCATATCATATCATCATATATAACCAACTCAAATCATGTTATCATTTTGCCTATTAATTAATCATTAATCAATTATACCAAAACACATATCAACTATGATAAAACTATATACTTATATATATATCAAAATGTATCAAACATAAGCCATTCAAATGGCTATTCACAACAAAACATTTACATGTCATCAATGGCCAAATTAACCTATACATGCCATTATACCAAAGTTGATTTAATAGATATACTGAAAAACAGCGATTGATAGTGTGATGTGGCTCTGACCAGCTTCCAACCTTAACGAGTTTCCGGGTTACTATATAAAAATAGAGTAAGCATTTAATGCTTAGTAAGTTCATATAACAGGAATTTAACTTACTAATTAATTCATATTTAAGGTAAGCAAATAAACATGCTCAAACCAATTTGGCCATTTGCTTAGCACATATCCTTATCAAGCATGTTAGTCATGTAATTCACATAAATACCAAGAAATATGAATGAGCTTCTTAATATTTAATTTCCACATACATGTATTTATTACTTTAAGTGTCCATGAACATGTACATATCATAACTTTGTATTTCAAGTATTTCTCATAGTAATTCATATTGAATTCAAATCATCTCATATCAGAACTTTATCCGTTGAATCATTTAAAATATCGATGGATACAAAGGTAGTTCACATGAAGTGTACAAAACTGTAAACCGTTAATTCATATTCGGGAATGCTCATACGAGCACATAAACGAGAAGCTCTCTCTCGAGCCATATAAAGAGAAGTTCATGTGAGCTGTATAACGAGAAACTTATCCGAGGTGTATAACGGGAAGCTCATAAGAGCCATATTCAAGAAGCTCATGCGAGCCAATAACGGGTAGCTCCAAAGAGCATTTATCAAGAAGCTCCGAAATGCCATATATCGGGAAGTTCAAGCGATCCATATCGGGAAGCTCACGAAGAGCCATACGTCAGGACGCTCATAAGAGCTGTGGTGTGTTTACAACACATGCAAAATCACAACCAATCGGGATGTTCCAAAATGCTATTAACAGGAAGCTTGCAAGAACCATATAATGGAAAGCTCGAGGGAGCCATATATCGGGATGCTTATGAGAGCTAGTTAGGGGTAAGCAAAACTCGATTCGACTCGAAAAAATCGAAAAAAAATTCGAATTTCGAGTTAAACGAATTGAGTTGTTCGAGTTAATCGAGTTATTCGAGTCAACTCGAATTTTTTTTCAAATTTCGAGTTCGAATCCAGTTGAGCTTTCGAATTCGAATAACTCGAATAATTCGAATAATTCGAATAATTCGAATAATTCGAATATCAAACTATAATATTTTACATTTTTACCCCAAACTCCCAAACTTTTTTACTTTTCCCTCTAAACTTTTACTCCTTCCCACTTTTCCTCCAAAACTTTTACTCCCCTCCCATCCAAACCCCCTTAATCTACTCAAAATCCATTTCCCACCAAAATTTTACTCTCTCATTTACTTTTTCTTAAAATTTTACTCCACAAAACCCTTAAAACTTTTTATATTCCCCCAAAATTTTTATTCCCTCCTATTTTCTTCCTAAAACTTTTACTCCCTTCTCATCCCACCTCTCATCTACCCCAAGCCCACCCCCTAATTTTTTTTTAATATTTTCCCTCCAAAATTTTACTCTCCCTATTTACTTTTTCTCAAACTTTTACTCCCCTAAACTTTTACTTTTCCTCCTAAACTTTTACTTTTCATCCTTTACTCCCAAATAAAAAATCAAAATTATCCAAAAAAATCACTAAACATAAATAGTAATAATTTTATTTATATCTACTATTTATATTATTAAATTAAATTTCACATTTATATTATTTATATTATTGAATTGTTTAGTCATATTGAATATTTATATTAAAATTGAATTATTAATTATGCCATAAAATATTCGTGTTAAAATTTTATATTGATATCAATTCCACATTTTATCTTTAAAATAAATTTTATTAAAAAATCTCATTTTTACATTTAGTATATTTTTTAATTTCAAAATATATAGTGACAAAAATCTGAATATAATTGAAACTACCAAGCAAGCAAAGAAGCTAACTTGTATATAAAAAATTAATAAATAAATTATAAGGTGATGAAAGTTAATAAAAAAATTAATTAAGGTAGACAAATTTTATTACGATGGGTGACAGTGGTTATAAGGACCCAAAATTATTTTTTAAAATTTAACTCGAACAAATATATTCGATTCGACTCGATTCGAATTCCATCTCACTCGACTCGATTCGAGAAAATTTCAAATCAAATTAGGATGATAGAGTATGATTCGTCAACTCGATTAACTCGAAATTTTTTCATTCGATTCGATTCGATTCGATCGAATGCTCACCCCTAAAGCTAGTAACGGGATGCTTTTTCGAGCTGTGGTGTGTCCGCAACATATGCAGGACCACAACCAATTCGGGAACTCTGTATCTGTAACACCCTTTAACCCCAAACCGTCACTGGAACAGGGTTACAGAGCATTACCGGAACTATCGGAACAATTTACAAATAATATACAATTAAATTCATGTTAATAAACTTTATTCATTTTTAATTCATATAATTCATATCAAATATATCATATTAGATCTCTTTTTATACTTATAACCAATTTAAATCATCATTTTACAACCATAATCACAAGACTCATATACTCAACCTATTCATTACCTAGGTACATGCCACCATTACCAAAAGAAGAGTACATTACTTAAAATTTTCTCTGAGGTCGGGATTACTCTGGATGCTAGACCGGACACCAACTTTCAATTAACCTGCGCACGGAAACAACCGTACACTGAGTATGGGTATACTCAGTAGTATTACCATAATTCAAATTATACAATAACTTATATACATTCAATTTATGTTACAATTACTTAATAATTATTTCATACTTTTAATCAAATTATTTAATAATAAGCATTATTTCAAGACTTGTATTTAATCAAATTCATACATTAATTCACTATCCAATTTTTATTGAATTTTTTTTTCACATCTCATTCCATTAGCTCATTTCGTATCACATACAATTTACTAAATTTTTGTCACATTATTCAATATTAATTCTATTGCAATTTGTGTTTACTATAGTCATGTTTCAACAATAACAATTTCACTAATCGATTTCTTATATCATCATTTTCCTTTAATCAATTCTTGCACCTTAGTCCATATTTTAAGATATCATATCTCAATTTCATTTTCGCATATCAAATTTACATTCAAATCATATAATTCAATTATATTATTCTTTTCAATTAACTTCTTATATTATTTATATCATTTCAAACAAAATTGTGAACTTTAGTTTCATTTTTCCATCTTATATAACATTTCAATTCACAATTCATCTTTGAACACATTATGAACTTTTTGTTTATGCATTCAATCTCATATCACCAATTTCATATCATAATTTATTTCAAAAATTCATTTTCTTATTTCTTTCAATAGATTAACCACATTTATTCGAAATTTATCATTTCACATATTTACCCCTATTAACTTGACTCGGACCTTGGCGGATACACGGATCCAACCAAACACACCAGTACGGCACATTGTGCCTAAAACGGTACATAATACCTGATCAGTATATGACACATAAGTGCCTGAAACGACACACGAGGTGCCTGAAATACGACACATAAGTGCCTGAAACGACACACGAGGTGCCTAATACGACACACAAGGTGCCTGAAATACGACACATAAAGTGCCTGATCGGTAAAGTCGGCAAATCCCATACACTTTCAAATCCTATGGCATGCCAACTATATCCACCCTAGCCCGACTAGTTAATAGGGTATCGAAATCGCATATTCATATTGCTTTCACTTTCAATTGATCATAACCATTTGGATTCAATTCAATCACAATAACAATTCAATCACATTTTCAAATTCACATAATCACATAATTTCACTTCAAGCCACATTTTAACTCAATCGCTTCCTCATACTTTCAATTCATATACATTTCAAATAATCACATTCAATTCAATTTGATTCAAATCCAATCACTTTTCACATTTCCATTCTATACATTTTGATACATTTCATCAATTCAAAGACATTTCAATCATAATTTCTCATATATTCAATTCAATGCATTTTCCACTTTTCAATCAATATTTCATCAAATGCTCATACATCGTCAAACTTTATTTCAATTTCATTCAACTCACAATTTAATTCAATTTTATTTAATTCAATATCAATATTAACCTTAATTTGCTTATTATATATATATATATATATTAATTTAGAATTTAACAAATAATTAAATTCGAATTATAGTAATACTAACCTAGATTTCTCGTTTTTACTCCTCATTTGTTTTCTCTTTTCCTTCCTTGCTCGATGTCTCAAATTCTTTGTTTACTACGGAAATAATAATTTACATTATTAATTACAACATTAAAATTTAAATAATTGAATTTTTATTCAATTCCTACTCTTCCTCTTCATTCTACATTCTTTATACCCAATTCTATCATTTACTCATATATTCTTTTAAAACTGTCTTCCTGCGCAACAGTCACTAAATTGTTTATATCTAGAGCTACAAAACTCCAAATCAAGTTCTGTTAATTTTTCATGAAACTAGACTCATGTACCTTTCTACCATAAAATTTCCAGAAATTTTAGTTTTTCCAATTAATGCAGTTTATTCCTCAAAGTTACCCCTAATTCACTATCTAATAGTTCCGACCCTCCTGTACTAAAGCTCAATTATCTCATAGCTCAGGACTCAGATAATGTTCTCGTCTATTTCTATTGAAACTAGATTCACTTAGGATTCTAAAAATATAAACTTCAACTCATAAATATTTTTGTACAATTTTTAATGATTTTCCAAAGTTAAAACAGAGTATCTCGAAATCTTTCTGAACCAGTCTCATAAAAATTCAAATATCTCTTGATTCACAAATCCATTACTTACACTGTTTCTTCTATAAGAAACTAGACTCAATAAGCTTTAATTTCATATCTTATTCACCTTTTAATTCGATTCCTACAATTTTTGGTAATTTTTCAAAATTAAACTTATGTTGCTGTCCAAAACTATTTCTTATAGCCTATTTTGCAATTAAATCCTAACTAAGTTTACTTACTTTTCGTATTCAATTCACACTCTATTTCTATTCAAATTTTACTCAAACTCAATTTTAACTATTAAATTTTTAGCATATTTTCTTAATTTCGAATTTTTCTCAATTTAATCCCTACAATATAAAACTTATACTTTTCTTTACAATTTAATCCTTTTTATCAATTCTAACTTAAAAATCATTCAATTAAATCCCTCACTTAGCTTTTGTTCAACATGGACTAGATTCTACAACCTATGAACTTCCAAAACCTTAACTTAATTTCATCAAAACTTGTTCTAAAGCTTCTAAAATATCAAAAATAAGAGAAAGGACTTAATTGACTTACCTTTTTAAAGTTTAAAGCTTCAAAACCTCAATTTCTCCTTCTTTCTTTTTTCTCCTTTCTTTCCCCTGTTTCGTTGGCTATTCTGTTTCTTCTTTTTTTTTTCTATGCTTTGTTTATTTCATTTCATTTATTTTAATGTTATATATATATACATATTATAATAAAATAATAATATAATATAATATATTCTATACTTATTTATTAAGTAAATATATATAATATATATTTTAACTAAGAAATATCAAAAGATATTTCTTACTTATGCCGCCTCATTTATAGATAATGGCATAATTTTCTATTTAGTCCCTTTAGTTTTTCTTTAATCTATAATTAAGCTTTCACACTTTATTCAATTTAATCCTTTTTCATAATTACTCCTAATCAAGTCAAATTCACCTAATCAAAATCTAATTAACTACACAACTAACTTCGTAAATATTTATTAAAAATATTTACTAGTCCGATTTACCGGAACGGAGTCCCGGGAATGCATTTTTTTCATTTTGGTCCTTTTTAATCAATTAACCATAGAAATATTAAAATTCCTTAACGAAACTTTAATACCACCCTAATTACTATCCGTAAATATTTATAAAAATAATTACGGCTTAGTTTATAATATCGAGGTCTCAATACCTCGTTTTCGACCCAATTTACCTAATAATTTCTTTTAATCACAAAATTCACTAATTCAAAAATATTTCTAAAATCACACTTAACTTATAATATTAATTAATAAAATTTTCTATCTTTTTCGTCGGATTTAGTGATCTCAAATCACTGTTCCGACATTATTGAAAATTGGGCTGTTACAGTATCCATCAAATCTCAGTTATCCAAACGATACTTATTATTTATCGGGCATTGTTGGATATGTGATCAATTTCATATATATATAACATTTAACCAATTCACATATACAACATTAAATTCAAACATATAAATATATATAATTTAGTTACACAAACTTATCTTGACAAGTGTTCGTTGATTTGTTGTCTACTAATCCAACACTTTCTCTTTTCCTCGATCTAATTCCGTATTTTGTCTATCCGGATCTATATGAATAAATTTAACTCAATTTAATACAATTCATATTTAATTCAATCCAATTCACATATTAGGCAAAATTACCATTTTGCCCTTATAATTTTAATCAATGACGATTTCGTCCCTAGGTTCGAGAAATGAAATTCATGCAATTTAACCCTTATTCCAAGCCTAACCGAATTTTACATATAACAATAACAGCCCATGAATTTCATAAAATTCAAAATTTTTCCATGAATTTTACATCTTTATAATTTAGTCCCTAAATCACAATTTCATCAAAATTCCCTTAACAAAAGTTGTTTATCTATCAACAACCTTTCATTTTCTACCATAAATTTCATAATTCATGCATATTCATCCATGGAAAAACTTTAATACTTTGATAACTTTAGAAATTAATCCCCGTGATAGCTAGATTAAACTATTACGATATCAGAAATATAAAAATTACTAAAAACGGGACAAGATTACTTACTCAATTAAGCCAAATAAGCTTGCTTGAGTTCTCTTTTCTTAGCTAGGGTTTCCATGTATTTAATTTGGGAAAGATGATGAAAATGATGATATTTTCATTATTTTATCATTTATTATTTTTACTTTCCAATTTAATCATTTTCTTTATTTAATTTTTCAAGGATGAATCATCATACTTATCTACTAACTCCTCTTAATGGTCTATTTGCCATATAAGGACCTCAAATTTTAAATTCCATAGCTGTTTTATCCCTTTAGCTACTAGAATTTAACTTTTGTACTTTGTGCAATTTGGTCCTTTCTATTAAATTAAACATGAAATTAGTAAAATTTCATTACGAAATTTTCATATGATATTTCTATCATAATGCAGACCATGAAATAATATTAAAAAAATTTCTTTTCAGACTTGGATTCGTGGTCCCAAAACCACTATTCCGATTTCACTTAAAATGGGCTGTTACATGTTGGTTGTGGATTTAGTCCCTTACTTTTCACATCTTAAAACTTCATTCTTGACCATACAATAATAATTAAATTTGTTAAGTTAAAATTTTCTATTTCTAAAGTCTAAAGTGACAAACAAATTATCATATATGCAATGCCATGCCAATTTGTTATTTTCATGTAATGTTCACAAAAAAACCTTTATTTAATGGTTTTAATGGTTTTCATTTGAGTTAAGACTAAAAATTCAAAATTTCAAAAGCATCGGAGAACAAAGATTAATCCACAACTTTCGGAACCAATAGCAAAATTTGACTTAACCAATTTAACTACTATCGTTTATGTCAAGATTGAAATTTCAAACTTTCAAAAGTACATGGACTAAAAATGACTAATTTAGAAAATATAAGAACTAAATTTGACCAAATTAGAGAATGTGCACATAGTATAGGGACTAATAGAAAATTTTGACCAATTATAATAAAAAATTTAGAAGTGAGCTCTAATTTTCCAATCCCAATCCCAAGATTCATTGGGCATAAAAAAAAAAGATATTTCTTTAATCAGCTTTGAGAGAGAGAGGAGATGGGCGTGTAGGGAAATGTTCAACCTAAAATCAGACAATTTGAATGTCATTTATCATGTGATAATTTTAGTTTTTACAAGATGTGTGTTTTCGTGCACTTATGGCGCTCGGCGTGACAGCTTCACGTGCATTCCATGCTTTTAGCTTTGATTTTGGCCTAAACCTTGCTGAATCTACCAAGTGCCACCCCCATCTGGCTGCTGCTTCCCACTAATAATTGTTACAATTATTTTGCTTTTCTGGCTAAATATAGATCGTTGGTTTTAAAAAATCACTGTATGATTCCTCTCTCATTTATCCCTTTCCCCAATTCACCAATGTTTGCAAATTTTCATGGCGATTCCTATCCCTCTCTTGTTCTCTTCTCCCTCTTTCTTTTCCTCTCCCAAATCCTTACCTTTTTTCTTCAAACCCAAAATTAACACCTCCAAATCCTTCAGTCTTCACTTTCATGCTAATGTTGCCTCCTCTTCCACTTTGACTGCTATGGAAGTCGGTGAAGATTTACCGCTTGATTATGGTGATTGGCTTCCCAAACCCGATCCAGACCAGCGCCGAAGAGCTGGCATTTTGCTCCACCCGACTTCTTTTAAGGGAGCTTATGGTATTGGTGATTTTGGTGAAGAAGCTTTTCGCTTCATTGACTGGCTTCATTTAGCTGGCTGCTCCGTTTGGCAGGTATATATTGTTTCAGTTAATGTAGTTGGTTTAACACATTGCATCTTGTAATGATAACGATATTTAGTATCCTAATCCTAATTTTGGAAAATAATTGATTGTGAATGTAGGTGCTTCCCCTTGTTCCTCCTGATGATGAGGGATCACCATATGCAGGACAGGTGCTTTTTCACTAATATCTTCTTAAATTATTTGTTTTCCTGTGTCAATAAGTAATATTAATCGATTCTGCGGATTTAAGAATGAAAAATCTTGAAAGGTTTTGGTCAGTTTAGTAGGTTTTCTTTTAATTACTCATTGAATGTATATGGGAGAGATTCAGGGTAAAACTAAGCAATTTTAAACATTTTCATAATTTTTTGTACTATTAATATTTTAACAATACAACCGTTGACTAAAGTTATGAAACTACTTGAGTTTTACACAAGGTAAGTAAATCCCTCTCTTATATATATATATACTCTTAGTTGCTATATGGCATTGTATAATTTTCCTTGATGATTACCATTCAGGATGCAAATTGCGGTAACACTTTCTTGATTTCACTTGAAGAGCTTGTTAAAGATGGTTTGCTAACAAAGAAAGAGCTTCCACAACCAATGTGAGGAGTGTTATATATACCATTATATTCAGCTAAAATTGTAGTATGACAATAATGTTGACACTTACAATCCTACTATATCATTTGTTCAGTGATTGTGACCGTGTGAACTATTCTGTCGTCGCTAAGCTAAAGGATCCACTTATAACTAAGGTAAAGCATCTACTGAACATCACTTCTTTATTTGGTTAGCGGTGCCCGGTTCAACTCACAGCATTATTTCTTAGGCTGCAGAAAGGCTACTTTTGACTGATGGAGAACTTAAAACTCAGCTTGAGGCTTTCCGTAGAGATCCTACCATATCGTGTGAGCTATTTATTTTCCATATAATTGCACTAACTACTATCACTTTCCTGTGTACTTCTAGTTTAAATATCAATCGAGCTTCAATTGCATTACTAAATGAATTTGATGAATATGTGGAGTTTGAGAAAGAAAGGTTTTTGGTGGAAAAGAACATTGTTTTTTGCTGGGATTGAAAGGGTTTGACTCTGTTTGAAAGATCATTAAGGGTTGACAAAGGTTTTGGACTTACAAGTTTTTAGCATATTTACTTTCTCATTCTTAAATCATGTACTAGCCATTCATTTGGTGCAGCTGCTTATCGTTTTTTTTATTATTATAAAAATCAAATTCTTTTCCTATGTTCTCTCCATTACTGGAATGAAATTACTGTAACCAGATGAATTTTATACAAATCTGTTGCTGGTATCATTTGAAGTTAGCTAACAAATTATATTCAATACCTTCTTTCACCCAAATTTCTCTGAATTTGCTTTGCCATTCTTTTTATGGAAGTTCTACTTGGGTGTCCTGATCCTTCCATACCCCTTTGTGTGTCTATCTCTGTATATAATATACAAAATCAACTGCAAGCTTCGTTGATGATGCAGTGTATACTGAAATATTTCTGGCAAATAATATGACTGCATCTCTATATGTATAGAGCATTCATTTATATATGTGCCTGACAGTTAAAGAAATCTCATAGGGAGTTGTCTACAGCAGTAAATAATTGTCACAGAAATTTCACTTGCGTACATGTGTGGCCTTATAAGAAGTTTTACTTTATCCTAATTAATTAAGTAATGCTCAGGAGAATTTTTCCTTAAAAAAAAAAAAACGAAGGAAGTAAAGGTAGATGTACTGATGTATCATGTTCCTTTGCATTACCTTTGAATTTAATTTGTATGCCATTGAAGGCCTTTCTTCATGTTTTTTATGTTAATTTTTTTTTAGGCTGGCTTGAAGATGCAGCTTATTTTGCTGCTATTAATGACAGTTTAAAAGCATTCAGTTGGTATGATTGGCCTGAACCTTTGAAAAATCGCCATCTTGCAGCCTTAGAAAAAATATACAAGGAAAAGAAGGATTTCGTATGATCTGAACCTCTCTTGTTAAAAATATTGGCTCCGTGGTATCATACATTATCTTCCTAATTTAGATGCTAATATTGCTACCTGCTGTTGCTTTCACTTGGCAGATAGACTTGTTCATTGCTAAACAATTCCTGTTCCAAAGGCAGTGGAAGAAAATTCGCAATTATGCGCAGACAAAGGGAGTCAGCATAATGGGAGACATGCCTATTTATGTAGGTTATCACAGTGCTGATGTTTGGGCAAATAAGAAACATTTTTTGCTGGTGAGGAGTTTATTCATGAATGATAACTTGGTAATAATTTAACTATGCTCTGAATCATTCAATTGTTGTTGTTTCCTGTTCTCTTTGGCAGAATAGGCATGGTTATCCTATGCTAGTCAGTGGTGTTCCTCCTGATGCCTTCAGTGATACTGGTCAGCTCTGGGGGAGGTTTGTACTGACCAGAAACAACTTTACATGCATGTTATACAAACAATCTAATTTTCATAAATAATGTTACCTGTGCTAGTAAAAGCAAGGTATTGTTTCATGTTCATTCATTTTGGAGATGCATCATAAATCCAATTGTATGCAGTTTTGAACTTGACGATTGTTTTGTATCTTCTTTTTCCACATTTCCTCCCCTGTTTTTTTTTGCCATGGATGTCTTTTCGATCTTCTAACAAGGATAGGGACTTAAGGGCCTTTTATTTAATACTTTTTGACAGTTGGCTAAACTCACATTATTTTAGTCATATAGCCTGTAAACCTATATATGATGTTTTGCTTATCCAGATATTCTGCTCTTATTTTCTCGTAGGGTATCTTTGCAGTTTAAACTTTTTATGCTAGTTTCATGCTGCACTAATCATCTTTAATTAATGTATGCTTTATTTCAGTCCTCTATATGATTGGAAAGCCATGGAGAAAGATGGATTTTTATGGTGGATAAGTCGCATTAGACGTGCGCAGGATCTATATGATGAATTCAGGATAGATCACTTTAGAGGATTTGCTGGCTTTTGGGCTGTCCCTTCTGGTGAGATGTTGTAAACTATACTGAGCTTTTGGCGCTTGCTAGAAATGTGAAACACTGAAACCATGTTATTGACCCAATTAATCTATGCAGAAGCGAAAGTTGCAATGGTTGGACGATGGAAGGTCAGGTTTCTAATCTGACCATGTTAAAATTTTCTTTAACTGTCCCATTTTCCACTATTGATGTTATTTCCATGATAGTAGGTTGGTCCTCAAAAATCTTTGTTCGATGCCATCTCCAAAGCAGTTGGAAAGATTAATATCATAGCTGAAGATCTGGTGCGTTCTGCTGGATAGAATTTGAAGAACTTATTTTATCATTTTTCTTTCTGTAGCTTTATTTGCTCATCTCTTCTTCAAGGGAAAGTAAGTATAGATACTTGATTTTTCAATAAGCTTGACCTGCCTATGATAAAAGTTCTTCTGGGGGCATTTCAGCTACTTTGTAGATATTGAGTAAAATATAAATTGTCTTTATAGTTCAATGTTCTTGCTTATATCTGCTGAAACCCCTTCTATGACGTGTTCTCCCCCACAAACGGGAGGAAGATCATGTGAGCTAATGCACGAGCTAGTTCAGTGTACACTGAGCGCTGGTTTGATAATTTAGTTGATTTTGAATAGGACACAAGTTGCAGATTTTGCTGCTTGTAATTCTAGTTTGGCATTGTTTGATGCGTCATTGCTATTTCATGCTTACTTGTTTTTCTATCTGTATGTGTAGGTGTTACATAAAAAATATAATGAGTGAAAAAGGATGGCAATCTAGATAAATCATAGTCATAATGACAATTATAGATCAAGTAATTAATAATAAAACTAAACTTGTTCTCTTTTAATTCCTACATTGCATGCACCACTATACAAATCGTTGGTGTCCTTGTGCTGCTTGTTTTCTTAAATAAATAATTTATTTAGCAGGGATGCTGAGGATTTTTGGGGGTCCAAAAGAATGTTTTGTTTGACACTCCTTAGTTCATTTTCTTTGCAAACTCTCATCTCGTTGGGTGTCATGTGGCAGGGAGTTATAACTGAGGATGTAGTTCAGCTCAGGAAATATATTGGAGCACCTGGAATGGCTGTTCTCCAGTTTGGTAATATATTGCTACTAATCAGCTATGATATCATCTTTTTGAACTATCATTTTTGACTGATGGCCTTGAATTTGGCATTTTGTGATATTGTAGTTTTGTCCCATTTTATCTTGGTTTAGGTTTTGGTAGTGACTCTAGCAACCCTCATTTACCTCACAATCACGAGCACAATCAAGTTGTGTACACTGGAACACATGACAATGACACGGTAAATCTCCTTCAAGATTCTTCATTGATCTCTTTATTTTTGGTTTCATTGTTGCTTGAAAGTTGGAATGCTACATGCTAGGAAGGATAGGTGTTTTTGGGAACTTTATTCTATCTAAACAAACTTCATTAATCAAATGCAATTTTAAACAAAACAAGCACAATTTTTTGGATATGGAATGATGGAAATCACAATAACTGATGGTCACGAAACTAACTATAATTATGACAAAGGCAAGCGCACCTATCGAGCAATAGTATAGCTGTCGTGAGTAGGGGATATTGTATCCACGAGGACTAAAAGTGCTAGTAATTACCGTTTTTCTATTATTTATCCGATAAATTAAAGTGATTATTTTTAATTTAAATTTACTAATCTAATTTAACTACGAGCGCAATAGAGAATGAAATGGAAAAATAATTGAAGATAACCAATGAAAAAGACAATACCTAGGAAAGAATTCACCTAGACTTCATCTATTGTTAGGAATCTGAATTAAATGATTTATTCACTTGTGTCTTAATCTGTAGAAATCCTTAAAGGAATCTGAATTAAACGATTTATTCACTTGTGTCTTAATCTGTAGAAATCCTTAAATTATGTAATATCTCTTTCGAGAGTAAGAACAACTGACTCTAGGTTGATTAATTGAAATATCTTTCTAATTAAAACTCTTATTGTCGCATTAACTCGATCTATGGATTTCCCTATTAGATTTGACTTTAATCTGGTAGATTTATGTTGTCCTATTTTTAAGATTGCATGCAACTTCACTCAATTATGTTAGATCTACTCTTAAATACGGACTTTTGCTCCATTGAAATAAGCACATTAAACATAAAGAAAGTCAATAAAACTTCGAATGAAATTAAATGCAGATTTTCAATCTTGAAGGAGATCCGCTTTCAAGTTGAATCTGACGGTGTTCTTCTAGTCTTTTCTTCAATCTTCTCTGAATGCCCGCTTAAGTCTTCTTCTAATTGGTATTTATAGACTTTAGAATGTTTAGAAAGCCTAAGAATTAAGTTTTTTTGTGTATTTGGGAAGTAGGGTGCGATATTGACACAGGCTGGCACATGGGCGTGTGGTTAGCCCGTGTGAGCCACACAGGCGTGTGATCAGCCTGTGTGGAAATGCCCAGGCCGTGTAGATCTTGGAAATAGCTCTATTTGTCCGATTTGGTTTGTTTTTGGCTCCTTTCTCTCCCAAATGCTCTCCTAAGTATAGAAACATGAATTTAAAGGATTAAGAGTATCAAATTCACTAATTTACATAATTAATCATCCAAAAACGCATTAAGAATGAAATTAAAATATATTACTTTTACAGCTTATCAATAACCATCGAAACAAAACCAGTGAAGGCAAAACTGAAAAAGATATGCCGGTACCTTTCTCTTTCAATTTTCAGAAAAATAAATATTGAAAAAAAAATATGAACAACAATGTCAGTAAGGTAATCACCCTTGTCCCGAATACTAATATCTAGAGCAAACATCCCAATCTAGAAAATTGTTTGGCTCTGAATATATAATATGGAGGAAGAAGAGTAGGAATGAAGAATGAAAGAGAGCAATGAGGTGTGAAATTTGATGTCACTAGTCATAAATTCGAGCTAAAGGCATATTGTGGTTTGGTTTGAAATTTTTATTTTACCAAATGCTTAGATATTGCATGCTAATAGTTCTTTTGATTGTCTCATAGATCCAAGGTTGGTGGAGCAATTTGATGGAACAAGAGACGTCCAATGTGAGTTTTCTTTGTTATGCTAAATCTTCTGACCGGATTTATCATCTTGTGTTTGTCTTACATAATAAATTCATCCCAGGTATTCAAGTATCTTCGTATCACTGAAGAAGATGAGATCTCATGGGCACTGATCCAAGCTGCAGTTTCTTCAATAGCTGAAACTACTATCATAACCATGCAGGATGTTCTTGGGTTGGACAGTTCTGCCAGGATGAACATTCCTGCAACACAGGTAAACATAATTTCTTCAAATGCGTGCATATGACAATGGCCTGTAGCATGAGGTAGTTCAGGTTCATGCATCTAGAAACCTGTTAATTAAGGAGTAGAGCATTAACTGTGGTCTAAGTTCTGATGCCATATTTCAGAATCTTCATTGCTATTTTAACTTGATTAGAACTTAATTATTTTTCCCTTTTTCTTTATTATGGGAAAAAAGAAAAAGTAATTTGTGTAATTTAAGCATCTCATATTCAAACTAGGGTTTTCACACATCTCACTGTAACTTTTTGTTTGGTAACTACTGTGTTCAGCATGGAAACTGGAGTTGGAGGATACCTAATTCCACGAGTTTTGATAGCTTGGAAAAAGAAGCGTTAAGATTAAGAGAGATGCTTTCCCTGTACGGTCGAAAGTAGTTCAGGAAAGCTTCATATCTTTCTTTTCCTCAGTCATTACACATGATTTTAGTGCCACCCCCACCATTATGTGTCTAAAAACAATCTCTCTAGCTTTGAATAAGTTCTTTTGCTGATGACTGAGGTTTTAGAGTTGAATTTTATTTATAAACTAATAAAAAGCTTGATACCCTTTCATTTCTTTCTCGTTAATTTCTTACTTTCTAATTATATGCATGCCTATTGCCATGTTTGGTACTCAAGTGTAATGAAATCAGTCTCTAGCTTCATTGAGAGCGCTATCCGTCTACTTTGGTAAGTTTTCAGCATCTACCCACTAGCAAGCTGTGATGAGTAGAATCATGTTGGTTGAAGTATTTAACCAGTCCCTTTATCATAGATAAAAGTGCAATTTAGTCTATGTACTATGAAACTGAATAGTTTAACCCTATACATTTGATGTTAAGTAAAATTGATAGTGTATTAATGGAAAATCCATCTCAATGTTGATTTGAGTTCATGAAATTTGACAATATAGACCTGTAAATAAAATTAAAGCAGTAAAACCAATTTCTTCTATTAAGAACATACACTTTTTCTTGTTTCAAATGTACAAAAGACTAAATTACTCCAATGGATTAAAATTGCCTTTTTACTTTAACTCATGATGTAGAGAGCATGGTAAACAGAATTGAACTTGAACTTGATTGTTTTCCTTTTACAATCATTTTGGGTATATAAATTGAATATCAAGATTAATGGTACTGAAAATGAAATTAATAATAATAAAAGGAAAATCAGAAGAAAATTTCAAGGAGTGAATTCTTTCCCGAATTTGGGCATATAAAATGGAGCAGCAAGGTAAAACCTATGCAGCGTTCTCAATTGCTTGGATGCATTCCAATACAGTTGCCTTCTTTGACATTGCTGATATCAAGGCTTCATGAATCACCTTGTTGTTTTTCAACAGGGATCCAGCAAACAGAACCTGTGTTAGTTTCATCTTTAACATTAGCTTTCATTTATCCTTTAATGGTAATATGAAGCTGAAAGGAAACTTTAAGTAACTTACTGCCCATCTAGTTAGATTTTGCTGCTGATCATTGCTTAGTTTTGGTTGGCTCCTGTTTATGAATCTCTGCAGAGAATACAGACCAGAGTTAGTTGCCAAAATAGGTAAGCAACTAATGAAATCTAGTTCAACTTTGGCTAAAAGGGTTGTTTTAAAACCTGGAGTGTGAAAAGATCAGCTGATTGACCTACCACTTTGTCATATTTCAAACCCTCTGCTGCAAGTCCAGCCATGGCAACCACTGCCAACCTGAGATACACATTGCGGTTGAGTGAGTTTCGTTTTAATTTCAAGCTTTTATAGTTGTTGATATCGCCCCCATTAGTTGCTTGTGAGAAGTGGCCCAAGCACATAATACCATGTTTTTGTATGCTTATCATTAACAATATAACTAATAACCAGGAATGGCAAATGATATTGTTGAGGCCCCATGCAGGTAAAAGTACCATGCAAACGACTCTATTAAGAGTCGGATTATATTTTGCCTCATTTACTCAAAAAATGAGCAAATGAATTCCTTTATGTTAGATTAAAGTGCAAACTGATCCTTTCTGTTAAAATTTTCCCTCCATTTCTCTTGATAAAAATTGACATGGTTGACTAAATAACCAAATAATTACATATGGCGTGCTATGTGTACCTCATGTTGATGTACGAGGACTAATTTTTAACAGTAGAAATAGATAAATGTTTTAACAGAAGGACCCATTTGCTCTTTGATTTAACATACATGACAAATTTTCTCATTTTTTGAGTAGAGGGGATAAAATGTAATCTAACTCTTAGTTCAAGGGCTTCCATGGTACTTTTACTTCTTCATGCACCATATAATATATTAGATGGAAGCTTTCAGATTATTAAGATTAGTACCTGTCAAGCTCTTTAGCATCAAGCTGTCCACTATATATAAGCTTTTCCAGCTTTTCATCAATGAGATTGACATGTTCTTTACCAATATCCAGTGAATACCCCAGGATAGGAAGGCCCAACAGATAACCAACTACATACAAAGAGAAAAGATTATGAATGAATATATACATGCACAGGCACATGTCACTAGATACTATACGTGATTAGGGATTACTTAAAAAATGAGCTGCTTCATGTCTAGCAATCCTTTCTTGGTAATCAGGGAAAAATGATGAAAAGCCTCCAATGGCAGCTTGAAGAAGTCTGTAGGAGCAAATGAATGGCCGTCACTTGTAAACCAAAATTGTTGGAACCATGGGATAGGAAAAATTGCATTAGACTTAATTACCCTGGTGAAATGCTCCCCACTGCCAAAACTACCAAAGAAATGCTCCCAATTAAATATGGTGTAAAGAAACCCCAATCCTGTAGGCAAAGTGCGAACCAGAAAACCAGTTAAAAGCAAGAACTTCTCTACTTTTCTCTCTCTCTTTTTTTTTTTCATACATATTACCACCTTGGAATCTTAGCTCCATCAAAGAAAACAATGCCAATACAAATATAAGTAAATAATGCTATTCAAAACTTAAATATAATAGTTGAATTATTTCTTACTAGTTCAAGTTTTTGGGATAAAAAGTGTAAGGCTATTACATGCATAAGTGCACTTTTTTTAAGTGTAAGAATTATGTGTTCAAGGCATAATAATGGGGTCATATTTTAAAAGCATCATTTAAAAAAATATGGGCAAAAGAAAAAAAAATGAAACACAAAGATAAAAGAGAACATAAATATATAGCTAAAATTACCCCAGGAAGCTGGCCAGCAAGAACTCCCAGAAACCCTGTTGTCCCAACAACTGTGAAAAGAAATGCTGCCTGTTACAACTGAAACATATCAAATACATGAACTGCAATTTGAAATTAATGTTTTAACCATGTAAAGATTGCTTTATGTGATGAAATTCCGGTTAGACTAAGGTGTAAATGAGACATTGTGTATTCACACGTCTTTCGGCTTCAATTTGAAAAGCTCATGCTCCAAAAGTTCGAGTATCTTAATACTTGTTTTGAGTAGCTTGCAGCTTTTCTTTTAAAATCATTTTTACTTAATATTCAAAAATCTCTCAAACTCAAATAATCAAGTTGACATTTAGTTTTGGAATCAGATTTACTAAGAAAATGAACTTAATTTGTTTTTATCTCAAATTGAGTTCCAAGTTCAAAAATAAAACTCGGTTAGGTGAAGGCTGCATTGTGAGAGCTTCTCAGCCTATTGACTCTAAAATATGAGAAAGGTGAGTAGATGATATTATCCCATTCCCAACTAGAAGATGAGCATTGTGATACTTACATCATTTCGAACACTTGGAATTGCAAGGTTTTCCGCATTTTTAATACCAAGGCTGGTCAGCTCCCTAAGAGATGTCTGATGCAAACAATCTCAAAGTCAAGCCCCTTTAATTTGCTCGGTTAAATATTTATATATATAGCAATGAACAGATAAGATGTATGGTATGCATGTACATGTATGCATAAGAGTATGCAGGCTAACATTTGAGTGATCACTTTTTCCCATAACTTCAGACTTGATATCGGAGACTGACCGTACGACGTGACACATATGGCTGTGAACTCCATTTCTTTGCCCATCCAACTTCACTCAGCTGATTAAGTGCTTCTTTCACTGCTTCACTGTCTTTCTGAACCAAAACATATACATACATATCAAACTACCTTATAAAGGATTTACAAGTTCAAACATTCACATATCCTAATTTGCAAAAAGAGAAAACCAATGCATATAATTACAATCTCATATATATATAAATTCCATAGATATAGAGTCAATTCCAATAGACTTATTGAAGGGTCCCATTGACGTGTATCTAGTAAGAATTAAACCTACAAATTCATTTCAATTATGAGTTAAACACTTTAGCCAATCAACTATGGATGCTTAGTGGGTATCTTTTTACATGGTGAATATATATATATGATTTGTAAATGATATGCAATCTCAAATAGTTCATCAACCATCAAATGATCATGACATGCAGGTTAATTCATTTAAAAAGAAAAAAAAAACTAAACCCGAAGTTAAACACTCAGTTTCAAATAGTTTCAAGCCAGAGCAAAGAAATTGAAAAAGAAAAGAGAAGAATAATAAACCTTGGAAATGGCAGATTCAAGGGTGTTGAGATCAACATCAGGAGCAGCAGCTGAAGAAGAAGCCCTTATAATTTGCAGTTGCAGCTCTGATTTCCGGGGTGTTAATCCCTTAAAACACTTGCTGGAATGCTTATTATAATAATGGAAATATTGAAATGGAAGCTTTGAGTTTGATAGAGAAGCCATGCTATTCACATTCAACATTGTCTTTGTTGTTGTCTTTTATATTCTTCCTTTTTCCTTCTATGTTTCATTAAGAACTAAGAAAGGAAAAAATGCTGCAGTGACTTACAAAGAGTGGATAAGGTTCGCTGGGTTTTAGCGCAAGGAAACGTTATTTTTGCACCACGTTGGCTAAGCTTAATGGCCTTTTTCTTTTTTCATATTCGTTTCAACATTTTTATCAAAGGCCATAAAATATTTTTAGGTTAAAATATACTATTATCATTATCATGTAGTTTGATAAAATTTGACATCTTGTTCATAAAACATATGAATGATAAAAAATAAATATGTTAGTATTTTTTGTTAAAATTTTTCTATTTCGTACATTTTTTTTGTTTGTCTTCTTCTTATGACATATGATTGATAGAAATAAACATGTTAAGTTGAGAAATTTTGACATAAACTATCAATGACCATGATGATTTGGACTAGAACTTTTCAATTGACTAAGTTATAGGATTGGATTTTCAATTTTAAAAGTACATAGACTAAATTTCATATTTTATAAAAGTATAGGGACTAACTACAATTTTGACCTATTTTTATATAACTATGGGTATTGAGATCTGTTTTATGGTCTAGAACTAAATTTAGTTGAGTCAAATTGATATTTAGGTAAAACCTTTTTAAAATAATGATGATCATTCAAACTCAATCTAAATACTTGGAAAAAAGAAATCCATAGACATTTCTTCTAATCACCTACGAATTAACCATAATAATAACAATTAGATTATGACACAACACAAAATACGACATTGTTAGGAGGGATAACCATAAACCCTTAAAAGATTAATCTTTCATGAATCATAAAACAAACATGAATGATACATTTATTTTACCAAAATAAAATGAAATTTAAAAAATAAAGTGGTTACTATTTACAAAAAAAATAGTTACTCAAGCTCTTTTCGTTGCTATCCCTTCAAACAATTCCGTTTTTAAAGGTTAAATTTGAATTTTTCCTTAAAAGTGTAATATGTCTTTTCATTACATACAACTTTTGTAAATTAATTTAAAAAATAGTAAAAATAGTGAAATTTAAATAATGAATGAATTTTGGTTTGTTATAAAAAATAAAGGATAAATTACACCATTACTATGGGTAAATTTTCATTTTGGTTACTAATGCTTTCACTCAACTTTTAAGTAACATTTTTTTAGTTGGTATAATAATAATTTTAGTCCTCAATTTTTATATTCTCTTTCAATTTGACCCTAATTCTATATAAGAATGATAAAAAAAAATCAAAATTATTTAAAAATAGAAAATACTATATAAAAATTCTAGAAAAATAAAATCTCAAATATTTTTTTGTTGAAGAACTAATATGTATGGGAAATAAAGAACATTATCATTTAATAGAATTCAATAACAAATTAAAAACAAAACAAATAAAAGGTTAGATCATTACAAGCTTTCTCAACGTTTCTCAAAATCAAATTAGTAATATATTCTAGTTGAGTGCCATACCTTTGAAGGACATCTAGAAATGATATTACAGAGGCGTGTGCAATCGACTTTCATGTAGGGATAAGAAAAACTCGATTCAACTCAAAAAATCGAAAAAAATTTGAATTTCGAGTTAAGGGAATCGAGTTATTCGAGTCAAATCAGATTTTTTTGAATTTTGAGCACAAATCGAGTTGAGTTTTTGAATTCGAATAACTTGAATAATTCGAATAAATCGAATATCAAACTATAATATTTTACATTTTTACTCCAAACACCCAAACCTTTTTACTTTTCCCTCAAAACATTTACTCATTATTCTTTCCCCCCCAAAACTTTTACCCTCCTGTCATCCCAACCCCATCTATCCAAAATCCATTTCCCCACTAAAATTTTACTCTCCTATTTACTTTTCCTCAAAATTTTACTTCCAAAAACCCTCAAAACTTTTTATTTTCCCACAAAATTTTTACTCCCTTTCCCCTTAAAAGTTTTACTCCCTTCCCACCCCCACCCCCTATCTACTCCAAACCCATCCCTCCTCCTCCCCCCTAATTTTTTTTAATATTTTCCCTCTAAAATTTTACTCCCATATTTACTTTCCCTCAAACTTTTACTCTCCAAAACTTTTTATTTTCCCCCTAAACTTTTACTTCTCACAATTTATTCCCAAATAAAAAACAAAAATTATCCAAAAAAAAATCCCTAAACATAAATAGTAATAATTTTATTTATATCTACTATTTATATTATTAAATTAAATTTCACATTTTATATTAGTTATATTATTAAATTTTTTAGTCATATTGAATATTTATATTAAAATTGAATTATTAATGATGCCATAAAATATTCGTGTTAAAATTTTATATTGGTATCAATTTCACATTTTATCTTTAAAATAACTTTTATTAAAAAAACCACATTTTTATATTTAATATATTTTTTAATTTCAAAATATATAGTGACAAGAATCTAAAGATAAGTGAAATAACTAAGCAAGCAAAAAAGCTAACCCATATATAAAAGATTAATAATAATTACGAGGTGGTGAAAGTTAATAAAAAATTTGATTACGATGGGTGATAGTGGTTACAAGGACCTAAAATTATTTTTTAAAATTTAACTCAAACAAATATATTCGATTCGATTCGATTCGAATTCCATTTCAATCGACTCGATTAAAAAAAATTCAAATCAAATTAGGATGATAAAATATAATCCGTCAACTTGATTAACTCGAAATTTTTTCATTCGATTTGATTCGATTCGATTCGATTCGATAGAACCCCTACTTTCATGCTATTTATTTGCCAAAAAATACAAAAAAATATCAAAAAAAATTCTTTTTTTTACTCTGTATAAGCCCAAATATGCCCGGGCCCATTTCAAACCAAAAACACAAAATTAAAAGTCCAAAACTCAATGTCCATTTACAAGCCCGTGCTAACCCGAAATTTAAAAAGGGGCATGGCCCAAACTGACCCAAATACCAACCCAAACTAGGAGAACCATTTCCCATTGGCCCAATAGGCCCAATGCCTAAACTAGTTTCGGCTAGCCGAAACCCTAGACAACCCTAAGCGCCGTGCCTCCTTCTGTCGCCCACGTGCTTCCGTAGCGAGCTCAGCGCTCGAGGGTTGGCTCTGCACAGTCCTTGCACCAAAAGGGAAGCCCCGTTCATTGACTTCCTTCTACACCTGCAAACGGACCAAAAAACAGAAAGACGAGAGCAGTAACACGCAAGAACAATATCAAAAATAAAGCAAAGAGAACCGAGTATTTTGGTACCTTTTTATTTTTTTTCTCGGCTATAAAAGAGAAGCCGAAAAACCCTTGTAATCTTCTTACAATTTTCGAACACAAAATACACAAACAGAGGTATTTTTCGAACTTTTTTAGCCTATCTTGCTTCAAATATAACATACATATACATAGAAACGGAATAAAAGCGAAAACCTTACCTTTGGAAACGATCGGAGCAAAGAACTGAAGTGTTCTTCCATTTCTTTCGACTTTTAGTGGTTTTTTTTTTATGTTTGGAGGTTAGATTCGGGTCTAGGGGAGTGCAAGGATTTAAACGGGTTTCTTTTGGTCCTCTCCGGCCACCGTGGACGGCGGCGCCGTCACCGGCGACCGAAGGTCATCACGGTGGCCCGATGGTCTGGAATCGGAGAACCCGAGAGCACCCCCTTTCCCTCTTACGGTTTTTTTTTAAAAACCAATGGCCAAATTTTTTTTTAACTAAATTTTACCTTTTATAGGGGCCTCATACGGCATCGTTTAGGGCTGATCTCTATAGCCCTAAAACGGCACCGTTCTGAGCTAGATCTGATTTGACCCGACCTGGGACCCTCAGGATCTGCGTGTTTTTGAGGTGGGGGGTTATTTGCACACTGGGTCCTTCCGCTTTAGCGATATCATGCAATGTGGTCCTGCGCCTATTTTCTGATTTAGCCCCGTTCATTTTGTTGGTGTTTTAATCTAGTCCTTGCAATATTAAGCGACCAGCGTTTGAACGACGCCGTTTTGGGAGTTCGGGATAATTTCCCAAGAAGCCCTTGCAAGTTCGCGCGCATATTAACATGGTCCTTAATAGCCTGTTACCTATTTATATCATCAAATCCAGAATTTTAAATTGATTTCATTCTAGTCCCCCGTTCAATGTAGCGTTTTATTACTTGGAATATTTGTGTTCCCGGTCCTTAACTACTTGTATATAGTTCATTTTAATTCCTACCTCCATTGTTTGATTTTGCTTACTTACAAATTATAAGATATATATATATATATGTATTATGTTTTATATTTTTTCACAATTGTATTTTATTTTAGACTCACCTATGTATACCTATGTATATATATATATATATATGCATACTTTATTTCTTCTCAAAACTTTGTTTTAACTTGTATTTTGCTCATTTTAATTATTTTCTATCATTTGTATATATATATTTCATTCGCATTTAAATTTTTGTTTTATAAATATATCATTATTTCTATTACTCTCACATTGCTTTGCATATTACAAATTTATATATATTTATATGATATATATATCTCCTTAATCATGCATAAATATTTCTTAATAGATTTCTTTTAAAAAATCATTTTATATGCACTCTTTTGTATATTGTAATTCAAGTTATTTTCATTGTTTTAAAATACCAATATTCCATTGATATACGTATGTGTATATATATATATATTGTTCTAAATTTTGCAAGGTTTCACCTTTTTACATACATTATTATTATATTGTATATCTTTGGATTTTTTATTGGTTATAGAACTTATTTTTAAATTATATCGTATAACACCATTCGTTTTTTTATATATAAAATATTTGAGCTAAAACCAATATGTTTCTAATTTAAATTCTTATACTTGATTTTAAACCGTATTTTGTGTGTTTTATTAGTCTTCCATTAACAATTCCAAGTTCTTTTTTGTTTGTTCTAGGGTCTATTATCTCATGCTTATGAAAATTCGTTTGGCATTAATTGTTAATTCATTCTTTATTGTAATATTGATGTTCATGTGGTGGGATATTATATCTTTGAATGATCATTGTTCGATTTTAGAAGTAGTTTTGTGATATATTTTTCAAGATTATTGGTTGTGTTTTTGCCATACACAATAGAATCATGATTTCAACTCTAATTTTCACATAATTTCAAACCGAGTGTTCAAAATCATCTTTAAAGAAGATCAATTTAAACATTTTTTAAAATGAGGCAATGCTTAGTATTTGGAAAATCGAGAAATCGTGTCCTAACGTGCTGGGTTGCGGTTTTTTTTTTTGGTTTGGCCAAATAGCTAAATAACCTTTAAAATTATATGCTTTGAGATGAACTCAGTAATAAAGGTCCAAGATTGCACCTTTTAACGTGCTGGAGGTGTAGTTTCATTCCTTTAAAACGAGGGAATTCTAAAGCTCAACCCAAACCGAGCGCACTAAATCATTTTTAAACCTGTCAATTAAAAATTTTTGAAATAATATAATATTTAGTGTTCGGGAAAATTGAAAAATTGTGCCCTGACGTGCTGGGTTGCAATTTTGCGTTTAACCAAATAACTAAATACCTTTTTAATCGCATGTTTTAGAAATCATGAGATGATCTCGGTTTTGAGAAATTTGAAATGTTATATCCTAACGTGCTGGATGTGGCATTTTAATCTCTCGAAACGAGTGAATCTTAAAATCCACTATAAAATATTCAAAAAGGTCGCACTTTAAATCTTTTCAAAATTTTCAATATTTGGACAAACCTTAATCAAAATGGTACCAATTTTGGGCGTGACGAGGGTGCTAATCCTTCCTCGCACGTAATTGACTCCCGAACTCGTTTTCTCAAATTTCGTAGACCAAAAACACCGTTTTAGTAAACCAAAATGTTTTATTAAAACAAAGGTGATCCGATCACACCTAATAAAGATCGATGGTGACTCCCGTTTTTAATTTTCATTTTCAAACCAAAGTCGACCACCATTTCCAAAAAAGATGGTTTCGACATACTCAATTCAAAATTTCATTTCATTTTAAATTATTTTTTAGAACCTAAATTTAAAAATAAATTATATTTTGATTTTTTTTCTTATAATGAAAAAGCTATGTCAAGAAACATAAGAGATAAAAAAAAAACAAAGAATGAATAATTTTGCTTAATGTTCTCATTATTTTTGTTAGGAATTGACCCGATTAAGCAACAAACAAGTAAAATTAGCAGAAGAAATTGGGAAATTGAACGCACAAATTTAACATGGAAAAACCCCTCCAAAGAAGATAAAAAACCATGGGCAAAGATAATTTTACTATAATGGCAAAAGAACGAAGAGTACAAAAGATGGAGATAATAACTAAACCCCGAAAACCCAAAAAACAAAGAACCTTCAAAACGTAAACACAAAAATTCTCTAAATGTGTTATGAGTTCTAATCTCTAATGGGTGTTTTTTCTAAGATTGTAAAAGAGCTTATTTATAGGCTAAATTCAAAGTCAAATAATAATAAAATAATCTAAACTAATCAGTGTTTTATTGAAACTAGTTAAACAGAGTTTAACTAGAAGATTATTTCCAAATTTGACTAGAAATATGAGTCATATTTAACAAATCTCCACCTTGACTCATATTTCCACAATGCCATCTTTGCCAAAGCTCGCCACGAGCCTATGTTGAACTATGCAGGGGATTAACTGAGTCGAATATGTGCTTAGAAACTGGAAGACTTCTAGCCTTCGACTTGTACACTGCCAAATCAGAATTACCCCGAGTCTGATTTTTACGAACACAGTGCCCTAACTTTTCAAAACCTGTATCCAAAAGAGAACCTCTCTTCAACGAAACGGTCATACCTTTTTCCCTCTTATGACCAAGTTGCCTCCGCTCCAAACAAGTTGACCTTGACTCTGTAATGGACGAGGGACGTCCGATTTCACCGGTCACTGTAGAACCTTCCAGAATATAAAGACTGCCAGTTCTTTTACATTTTAACAAAATGAGAGATTCACGAGATACTTTAATGCCGCTCGACTCGATGTTGATTTTGCATCCTTTCAAGTCTAAAATACTCAAGGAGATATGTAATACCCCGAAAATTTCTATTTTTGATATAGTAAAAGAAGGAAATAAAGAAATAAAAAGAGAAATTTTGAACTATGTCAACAAAATCTATGTAGAAAGTATATTATGATGTATTAATCCAAGAAAGGATTAAATCGTAAAAGTGAGAAAAGTCTTGTGGCCCAAGAGTAAATACTTAAAATTTAAGGGGTTAAAGTGTAAATATGGAAAATTTGAAAGACCAATAGTGCAAATATTTTAAGGATGGAATAATCTAGAAACTAGGAAAAATGGATGAATTAGGACCAAATTGAATAGGTGAAGAATTATGAGGGACTAAATTGTAATTTTACCAAATTAAGTGATGACTCAAGAATGGAATTTTGAAAGATCATAAAGGGTAAAATGGTCAATTGGAAGAGAGAGAAATCTAGAAAGTAATGATTACATTGATGATATTTTATAATTATATAATTAAATAATTATTATTTTATTAATATTTTAATAAGATATTTTATTATTTTATTATTTTATTTAGTCTATATATATGTGTATGTGTGGAAAAAAAAAAGGAGAAAACCACCACCCCTTTTCCATGCAATTCACGTTAGGAGAGAAGAGGGGAGAAAGAAAGTTTGGCTTTCTTTACAATTTGGTCCTTCCACCAAAAATTCACCATTTTCACCTAGAAATCAAAAGAATTTCCATAGCTACCGAAGGAGAAAAATGTTAAGGAGGCTATGAGGAGTTAGAATATCAAGTTGGATTCAAGAAATAGAAGCTGGAGGAGAGAGAAAGTGAAGTTAAAGTTTGGAAACAATAAAACAAGGTAAGAACATCAAGATTTCCATGTATTTTTAAGTTTAATATTATTGAAAAAGCATGTAAATGATGTTAATGTAGAGTTTCCTTATATATGATTCTATGTTCTTGATATGGTAGTGAAGAGAAAATAAGATAAAGTGATGGGAAATGGTGTAGAGAAAGAAAATAAGGGTGATATAAACTTAATAATTAATATCTTGCACTAAAACAGTTTTGGACAGCAGCAGTAAGCTAAATTTGAAAAATCACCAAAAATGATAGAAACTGAATTAGAAGTTGAGTAAGATATGGAATTAAAGCTTGTTGAGTCTATTTTCATATAAAAGAAACAGAACAAGTAAATGAATTTTGTATTCTAAGATATTTATATTTTTGTGAGACTGGTTCAGAATGATTTCGGGATCCTCTGTTTTGACTTTGGAAAATCACCAAAAATTGTATAAAAATAATTAGGGACTTAAATTTATGTTTTTGAAATCCTTAATGAGTCTATTTTCAATAGAAATAAGCAGGAACATCATCCGAGTCCCGTACGAGGAAAAAATTAAATTTTAATGAAGAAAGGTCGGAACAGTTATACAGCAGAACAAGGGTAACTTTAAAGAATAAACTGTACTTATTGGCTAAGCAAAAAATTCTTAAAATTTTATGGTAATAATATATGTGAGTCTAGTTTCAGGGAAAATTAGTGGATCTTAATTTGCAGTTCTGTAGCTCAAGATATAAATAATTTAGTGACTATGACTAAAATGGACAGTTTTGAAAATACATATAAGTAAATAGTGAAAGTTTTGATAATGTTATTTATAATCATGTTATATAAATTAAGGATGTGGAATGGAGTGGAGGAGGATGAAAATATGTATGAATATTCAGATAGTATGGCTAATTTGTATGTTTTAGGCTTAGGGACTAAATTGAATAAAGTAAAACTTTATGGGCTATTTTGTAAAAATGTTAGAAATGACCAAATTGCATGAAATGGATTATTTCATTATTTAAATTGAAAAAAATTTAAATGAAATTATTAATTTAGTTCAAGATCGGGAAAAAAACATGTTTTAGGGATTAAATTGAAAAGTGTTGAAATTATGGAAAAATTCTGATAATTATAGAATTTATGGGCTGTGATGAAAATATATGATGATAACGGTTGGAAATAAGGATTAAATTGCAAGAATTTTATTTTCTGAGCCTAAGGGTAAAATCGTCATTAATTAAAAGTTTAGGGGCAAAATGGTAATTTTGCCTAGAGCATTAATTGAATGTATTAGAATATGGAATGAATGGAAACAATGGTCAAATTTATTTATAAAGTTCCGAACGACTCAAATACGAGACTTGAACGTGGAAAAGAAAAGATATCGGATTAATGAATTTATAAACACGAACAAGCAACGAGGTTAGTTCGTGTAACTTGAATTATATTCTTAAATGCTTGAAATGTATGTTATTGATGTGAATATGAATTGAATGTTCATTATATGAAAATTGATGAAACATTGATATATTTGATAAAAATGGGAAGAAATCACGGTTAAATGAAAGGAAAATTCAATGGATCTCTGAAAAGGAATTGACGGTAAAAAGGGATCTAGCCCGGACGGGTGATCCTATTATTAGCCCTCCTGAAGAATACAGGAAAAAGGATTAAGCCCGGAAGGGTAATCCTAATATCAGCCCTCCCGAAGAATATATGGTAAATGAGGTTCGCGGGAGTGTGCTGGTGGCTCTCCCGAAGAATACATGTGTATAGGCCCTTCCGAAGAATACATGGGAGCTGAGGTTCGCGGAAGTGTGCCAAGAATTGAGGTTCGCGGGAGAGTGAGGTTTGCTGGAGTGTGCTTACTGAAATGAAATGTGTAAGACCATGGTTGAAAGATACCATGGCAATGAATAAGACCATGGTTGAAAGATACCATGGCAATGAATAAGACTATGGTTGAAAGATACCATGGCAATGAATAAGACCATGGTTGAAAGATACCATGGCAACACATGTATATGAATTGACGGACCCGGAATTGTACACTAAAAGTGTACCCCTGTATGAATTGACGTTTAATGAGATTGTACACCAAGAGTGTACTATTGGGAATCCATCGAAATTCTGAGAAATTCAACGGGATAAATATTGAAGATGGTAAACACATAGCTAAAAAGGGTAAATGTGAATTAATGGATTATGGATTTGCATATATTAAGTATACTATATGATCTTAACTATTGATATTCCGATAAATTCAATAGGTAAAAGTCCTAACCAGAAAAGGGAATATGTATATACAAAGATTCGTACATATATATTCCTGAAGTACATGAAAAATGATAGTGATACTGGAAATATGGAAATATAAAATGATGATATTTGTATATAGAATTTATTGATGAATATATGGATCCATGATTATAGATTCTTATACCTTAAAAACATTAATTGTATGACGATGATATTTCGAATGACTTGATGAATAAAGTCCCGACATGGAATAATTCGAGCACGAAACAATAACCATGAAATTGAACTTGAAATACACGAAAATAATATTTATTGGATATTTTAAAATATGACATGGAAAATGCATGTATATGAAACTTACTTGATAATTATGCATATTCAATATTAAGAATTGTCCTGAAATAAATATATACAAAATTCATGAAAACAATGATACATGAACATGTGACTATCTTTAATATGCTGATACATGGAAACTAGGTAAGCCATGATGAGTGATAATCTCGAGTATGGTATGTTGATAAAATGAGTTTATCGATTCTAAAATTATATGAAATATGTTCAAGTATGCTAACAACTGTTATTGTTGAAGCTTAGACAAGTGCCCAGTTATTGATTAAATGGTAATACAATTATTATATGATATGTCGAAAGGGCAAATGATCAAATGAAAATATACTTGTGCTTATGGAAGAGTGGTAAAATTTAAGTTATACAATTTCTTATAAAATGAGTTATTATGTGATTAATTGAAAAAAAAATTCTATAAACTCCGGTAATACCTCGTGACCCTATTCCGACGATGGATACGGGTTGGGGGTGTTACAAGATAAGATTCTTTCGTAAATCAGGTACATACTTGACATCTGAGAGTGTCCTAATCGTCCCGTCGTGTATCCTAATTTTAACAGTACTAATACCAATTAACTTACTAGATGAATCGTTTCCCATGCGCACAACTCCACATTCAACTAAACTGTATGTGGAGAACCATTCTCTATTGGGACACATGTGGAAAGAACATCCAGAATCTAGGATCCACTCGGACGTGAGCTTGGAGTTATTGCCCGTTGACACTAACAAGAAATCATCACCGCTTTCATCGGCCAAATTAGCATCAGCTACATCTTCCTCGTTACTCTTAGCAGCTCTTTTATTTTGTAGTTTATAATAATCTGCTTTGACATGACCTAACTTTTTACAATAGCGACACCTTTTGTCTTGTTTCTTTGATGCTACCAAAACGGAAGCTTGCCTATCTGCCTTGCTATCCAAATGAAGCTTATTGTCGAGTTTGTCTTTAGTCAACAAATGACCCTTCACATCTTCGAACGAGAGTTTATCTCTGCCATAAATCAGGGTCTCCCTGAAAGGCTTGTATGAAGGGAGTAAAGAGTACAATAATAGCATAGCTTGATCTTCATCATCAATATGAACCTCAACGTTCTTTAATTCATTTAAAAGAGTAATAAATTGACTTATGTGATCTCTAAGAAGCTCACATTCGTTCATGCGAAACGTTAATAGACGTTGTTTCAACACTAAACGGTTAGCCAAAGACTTAGTCGCATAAAGAGTTTCTAACCTTTTCTATAAGGCGGATGAGGTCTTCTCCATCAATACCTCCTGCAATACCGTATTCGCGAGGCACAACTGGATTGCAGACAAAGCTTTTTCATCAAGCTCTTCCCATTCTGTTTTATTTAGATTGTCAGGCTTTTTCTCGATAACAACCTTTTTCAAACCGGATTGAACTAGAATTGCCATCATCCGAACTTGCCACAGATTGAAATTTGTCTCACCATCGAACTTCTCAATTTCAAACCTTATTACTGTCATATCTGAATGGGCTGATCTATGAAATTTGAACTAGCTCTGATACCACTTGTTAGGAATTGACCCGATTAAGTAACAAACAAGTAAAATTAGTAGAAGAAATTGGGAAATTGAACGCACAAATTTAACGTGGAAAAACCCCTCCAAAGAAGATAAAAAACCACGGGCAAAAATAATTTTACTATAATGGCAAAAGAACGAAGAGTACAAAAGATGGAGATAATAACTAAACCCCGAAAACCCAAAAAACAAAGAACCCTCAAAACGTAAACACAAAAATTCTCTAAATGTGTTATGAGTTCTAATCTCTAATGGGTGTTTTTTCTAAGATTGTAAAAGAGCTTATTTATAGGCTAAATTCAAAGTCAAATAATAATAAAATAATCTAAACTAATCAGTGTTTTATTGAAACTAGTTAAACAGAGTTTAACTAGAAGATTATTTCCAAATTTGACTAGAAACAGGAGTCATATTTAACAATTTTCTATGTTTTTTAAAGAATGGATATTGGATATTTTTATACAGACAAAATGGAGAGAAATTTTGGAGGGTCTAGAAATAATTTTCCCTCATTTTCACTCACTTTATTTGTAACACCCCGAAAATTTCTACAGTAAGATAGTATTCTTGATATAGTAAAATAAGGAAATAAAGTGACAAGGAGAGGAAAATTGAGTTATGTCATTGGGAAGTATATTATGACATATTAATTCAAAAAAGGACTAAATTGTAAAAGTGAGAAAAGTTTTGTTGCCCAAGAGTAAATACTCAAAATTTAATAGGTTAAAAAGTGAATAAGAAAAGTTAAAGGACCAATAGTGAAAATATTTTAAGGGTAGAATAATCTAGAAACTAAGAAAAATTGATGAATTAGGACTAAATTGAATAGGTGAAGAATTATGAGGGACTAAATTGCAATTTTACCAAATTAAGTGATGACTCAAGGATGGAATTTTAAAAGATCATAAAGGTTAAAATGGTCAATTGGAAGAGAGAGAAATCTAGAAAGTAATGATGATGTTGGTGATATTTATAATTATTTAATTAGATAATTATTATTTATATAATATTTTAATAAGATATTTTATTATTTTATTATTTTATTAAGTGTATATATATATGTGTGTGGAAAGTAAAAAAAAAAAAAAGAGAACATACCATCCACCTTCCATGCAGCCAACGTATGGAGAGAAAAAGGAAGAAAGAAACTTTCATTTCTTTAGAATTTGGTCCTTCCACTAAAAATTCACCATTTTCACCTAAAAATCAAAAGAATTTCCACAACTACCAAAGAAGAAAAATGTTAAGGAGACTGTGGAGAGTTAAAATATGAAGTTAGATTCAAGAAATAGAAGCTGGAGGAGAGAGAAAATCAAGTTAAAGATTGAAATCAATGGGACAAGGTAAGTACATCAAAATTTCAATATGTTTTTAAGTTTAATATTATTGAAAAAGCATGGAAATGATGTTAATGTAGAGTTTTCTTATATATAGTTCTATGTTCTTGATATATTAGTGAAGAGAAAATAAGAGAAAGTGATGGGAAATATTGTAGAGAAAGGAAATAAGGGTGTTATAAATTTAGTAATTAATATTGTAGAGAAAGTGATGGGAAATATTGTAGAGAAAGGAAATAAGGGTGTTATAAATTTAGTAATTAATATCTTGAATTAGAAATGATATAATGTTTTATTTAAAATATTTTGAAGAGTAAAGTTGAAATATGAAATAGTATGAAATCTAGACAGGTTGTTATGAAAATGTATTTAAATTACAGAGATATGGTTGCTATATGTTGTATGATTACATAATGTGAATTTGTGTATATATATGAGAAATTTAATGAGAATTGAGCCCACACATGTTTATTGAAATTTATATGAAATCTTCGACTAGTACTGGTGGTGAGGATATGAGTTAGAGCTCGTGATCAAATTGATTAAATGTGCTTTGCATGTTTATTTTGAATATAAATGAATAGTACTTGTTTCGGTTTAATAAAAAAATGGTTCTGTAAACTCCGACAATGTCTCGTACCCTATTTCGATGATGGATATGGGTAGGAGGTGTTACATTATCTATTTTTGAAAATTTTATCTACTTTTATTTTATTTTTAATTTTTAGAATTTTTTTAAATTTTAAAAAGAATTTCAATTTTATTTTATCATTTTATATATAACCAAGGTCAAATTGATAGAAAGTATAAAAATTAAGGACTAAAATTATTACTATACCAATTAAAATAGTGTCACTCAAGAATCGGGTGAGCAAAAAAATAAATTCGAAAACATTAATGACCAAATTATAACTTTTTAATTAAATGACCAGAACAAAAATTTACCTATAATTTAGTAATTAATGATGAAGTTTACCAAAAATAAATTAAAAGTTTTTTACTTAAAAAATGGTGGGTTATTTTAAAGAAAAATGAAAAATTAACATATACAAGTATCTCTTTTTCATTTTAAATATTATAATTTTATTTGTTTTTATTTGTAATTTCGTGAATTGAATTATTCTCACTTAATTTGTGTCACTAAACTGAATCAAATATATTATAATTAGTATAAATAATAAAAGTATTCCAAATATTATTTTATATAAAATTAAAATTTTGATTTGACAATCAAATGGAAAATGGCATTTCTACCAAAGTAGTTGAATTTAGTTATATCAAAATTTCTTTATTATATATCTTTACCAATATTAAAGTGAGTTTGTTATCATAATTCAATCAAATATTAAGTCAATTGAATAATAAAAAGATATCCTTATTTTATAAAGTAATATATATTATTCCATGTTATATCTTTTATATAGAAAATATAAATTAAATACAAATAATATAATTTAAAATCAACCGTTTAAAGTTTTCATTCAATCAAAGCTTCATTTGTTATTTATATCAATTTTTTATAAATATATTTATTACATCTATTTTTACCCACATTGTGAGTATGCCATAATCTAGTATACTTTATATTTGTTTTTAATGATAAATTCAAGGTGATATATCCAACCGTCACGAAGATTAGTTATATGTGATATGGACGTTAAATAATTAAATGTTAATATCATAAATGTATTTCTATTTTTATTAAATCATCCATTAACCGTGAGGTTAGGGGTTCTATCCCCACATATAAAAATAGAACACATTTCATAATCAACCGTTTACCTCTTTGAAGAGTACTCACGACGAGAAAATTAATCATTTTTAATAGCAGTGAATATTCTAGTTTTGACAAAAAAAGAAAAAAAAAGTTAAAACATATAAAAGCAGTTATAGGAGAATCAAAATAATTCCAGCCTTTAGATTAAAATGATTTTTTTTAATCATAGATTTGTATATTTATATCTATCTATAATCTATAATATATCTAAGCATAATTTTGGTGAAACTTTTGAATTGATAAGAATATCATTTGTAATATCTAAAATTTTGGTTTTTAAGAAAAGTATTTTCAAGGTGAATTAAGAATTTGGAAGAAAGTATGAATAATGAAATTTAGTAAAGACTAAATTGAATATTTTTGAAAGTTGGAGAGCTAAAAGTGTAAATTTACTATTTTTAGAAGGGATGAAAATTTTAATAAATATGATTTTTAGGATGTGGCATGGATATGTATTCTCATATATGGAAAATTGAGTTAGTAACTAAATTAAATAAATTAGAAAAGTAATGGACTAAAATGCAATTTCTCCATTTTATGGGAAAGGGACCAAATTATAATTTTATGATTTTAATTAATATCTAGAAGCATAATGATGATATTGCAATCCGAAAGTATCATAAACGCAAAGTTCAAGGAAAAGGTAATGATTAAAGGTGGAAATATGTTATTACATGATTGGTAGTTAAAAAGTTATATAATAAAAATTAGAAAATGAAAGAAAGATTTAGAGAATTCTTATATTTTCAGCAAGAGGGACGACAGAATGAGAAAAAGAAAAGAAAGAAAAGAAAAAAAAAGGAGAGAGGGAAAAGGAAGAAAAAATTTCTTATTCATTTTTCTTGAGTTTTTCTTTAAAATTATTGTCTAATTTCATATTCTAAAGTGTTATGAGGTGATTTTGCAACATTGAAATTAATTAGGTGAAGGAGAAAATAAAAGAAAATATAGAAAAGTGAAGAGAAAGGTTGAGTTCAAGTGGAAAAAAAAAATATTTAATTAAATTTAAGCTTGTTTATTTTATTTTGAATGTTTGAGTATTTAAAATTTTAATATAAAAAAAAAAAATAAAAAGATATGATTATGAATATTGAATATATTAGGGAATATATAAATAAAGGTATGTTAGTAATGTAAGAAATGATAAAGTGATAGTTTAGTGATTAGTGAATTTCATGAAACTAAGGATTAAATTATAAAGAGTTAAAATTTATTTATTTACCATAAATTGATAAGTGAATAGATGTAGTATAGTGAAATTACTATAGAGAGGACTAAATTGTAAAGTATATAAAAGGTGTTATGCGGAACCAATATTGTGATTAAAGACTTAAATGAAGTATTATGTGATAGTAATGAAGTATAAAGTGATACAATAATAATTATTGGATTTTCATAAATTTAAGGACTAAATTATAAAATGTTCAAAAGTTATTATGTGTGCATAAAATATTTAAGTGAAGTGTTATAAGAAAGTAAAGTGCTCAATGATAGTGAATTGAAATATAAAGTGCTAGGTGTTGTGAATATATGTTATGTTTGTATTTTTATGAATTGTGAATCAAGTGAATATGTGAAATAAAAATATAACGAATGTGTTTATCTAATTCAAAGAGAATAAGTAATATGATACAAAGTGGTATATGTGTGATATATCAAGTATGTTATATGAAAGTGATATGAGAATAAATGCCTTAATGCATTTAGAGGAAAAATAATATATGATAATGAAATGATTTTGGAGTTGTAAGGGGCTAAGGGTGTAACAGCCCATTTTCATTATTGTCGGAAACAATGATTTTGAGACCACAATTATGGCGAGTAAATTATTATTTTATTATTTATTATAGGTCTACGGGGTATTATTAAGGTCGTTTTAAAATTTCGTTAAGAAATTTTGATGTTTAAATAGTTAATTAAGTGAAAAGGACTAAATTGTAAAAAAGTAGAGTTTTATTAGCTAAAGGGGTTAAATGACTTTGAAAATGAAATTTAATGGACTTGAATGGTAAATAAACCATTTAAATGAGACAGTGGATGTATATGGCAAGGTTTTATTGTAATTATGATAGTTTTTAAATGTTAAAATGGTAATTGAACAAATAAAACCTAAATTAAACAAAACAAAATTTCCTTCATCTTCATTATTCATCTTCCCCACCGAAATTTGGAGGAAGAATAGCCATTTCTAGGGCTTGAAGGTTCGGTTAGCTTAGGTGTGTGCATGTAAGTGATCTCGAACCCCGTTTTTAATTATTTTTATGTTTTTGATATCGTTTTAACTTTATCTAACTAGCCTAAGGGTTAATCTGCAAAAATGTTAAAGGTTGAGGGTTATGCCATGGATGTTTTTGAGTAGTTTTTGATGTTAAATGATAGATTATGAATCTTTGTTGAAAAATAAACAAGTTTTGTTAATTGATTTTTGATGAATTTTGTAGTTAGGGATTAAATTGTTAAAGGTGTAAATTCTAGGATTTTGTTGTAAAATGATAGTAAATATGGGTTATTTCAAGGTTCCTTGTATCTATGGTTAACATGGATTTAAGTTAAAATGGTTAAATTGCAAGATATGAACTTAAGGGCTAAATTGTGAAAAGTTAAAATATTAGGGGCAAATTGGTAATTTTACGTAAATGTGAACTATGGATTAAAATAAGTATTATGAGCACTTTATTAATTGAACTATAGGTCAAGATAAACCACGTTTGGACCTATATCGAGGTAAAGTAAAAGCTTCAGATTAGTTCAACTTTGTTCCTACGTCCCCAACTGTCGAGGTAAGTTCGTATGAATTGTAACCATTTTTAATGTTGGTTAAATTTGAATATTTGTTATGTTGTTGAGATATAATGAATTGAATTATAAACGTATTAATGTTATGACAAATTGACGGATATCGAGTCCCGGTTGAACTTTAGGAATTCTTAGGATATGAATGACATGTCATTAGGGATTTCATGTTTCGGGTGTTGGACTTGAATGTCCAACTGATGGCTGAAGTCCTGCATTTGTTGTGAATACTCCACAGCTCATGTGAGCAGCATCATGTAGCTTACATTCCAACCCACAGCTCGTGTGAGCAGGCTCATTTCACAGCTTGTGTGAGCAATGGTGTAAAAGAAAGATTATTGTTATATGTAAAGGCACACTTTGTGTGAGCTTTCCTGTGCATCCGATGTAATCCTAGATGGTTCAACGGGTATGAAAAGGAACAAAATGGTAAGTGTTCAAATGGAATGTATCATGAACCTATGAAAAGGGAATTATGAACTAAATGATGAGTTTATATGTGCAAATCTACTTGTTTATATATGAATTCATTTGAACCATGTACAAGAGTACTAACTTGTGATTTTGATGATGTTGTATAGGCTTATGCCAAGCTTATGGTTTTGATTTATTTATACTTATGCATTATATTATGCAAATGAAATGGTAAGTTATGTTTTGGTATACGAGCTTACTAAGCATTCATTGCTTATGTAGTTGGTTCCCTTTGTTTTATAGATTATCGAAAGTCGTCGGAGATCTATCACACTATTCAGCAAACAATTCGGCAGTTTTTGAACGTTTTGGCCAAGTCTTATAATGACATATATAGGATGTTGTGTAATGGTGTTTTGCTGAACATGTAAATGGTAATTTGGTATGTTTGTGCCTTGATGTTTAAGTATGGTCGAAGGACTTATAATACTTGTTAGGTAAGTTCTTTTGGTCACTTTTTGATGATTGAAGTATATGGTATTTTGGGTATGAGATGTTGGTTTGGAAATGGTCAACATGTGGTATGTTTTGGTGAGAATTTGAACTAGGTTATGATGATTGAAATATGGTAAAGTTGACTTGTTTTGACATGTTATGTTTTGGTATATTGTAGTGCCTTTGAATGGCATATTGGTTGGTTGAAATAGGATCTTGAAATGACATTTTGATGTGTGTTTAGGTGATGTTTAGGCCCTTTTAATGTGTGCCTGAATGGTTTGAGAAGTTAAGCATGATATGGTATTGAAATGATTCTAGGTGAATGTTGGGTCCACACGGCCTAAGACATAGGCGTGTGACTCAGTCGTGTGAGGCGCCGTGTGTCATTTGAAAGTTCTTTTGCATGCAAATCAGTGAGTTACACGGCCTAACACATGACTTGGCACATAGGCGTGTAACACAACCATGTGACCCTATTCAGAAAGTTACACGGGTTGGGACACGGCCGTGTGTCCCTTGTTTGAAATTTACATGCCGTGGGAGGTTCCACAGCAGTGTGACCCCTATTTTCAATTTTTATATGTTTTTCCTAAACTTCCTGATTTGTTTCAAATTAGTCATGAATTTCTTCCAAGCTATTTTTAGGGCCTCGAGGGCTCGATTTAGGGACAACATGTATGTGATTGAATAGTTAATGATATATTTAAGTTATTGACTGATATAAATTTGCATGATTTTCGGTTGATTGTTAATACTCCGTAACCCTAAGCCGGTGACGGATAGGGGTTAGGGGTGTTACAAGGGGTTCGGATGGGAGCCGAGTTTTGATACGGGGATTCAGAAGGGATTAAGAGAGGAGTATTAGGTTATGTGATGTGTTTACATTATAACTTTTAATTCATTTCCAAAACATAAAATCATTTAAATTAACATTATAACTTATAGTTTTCACTTTAACATATATTATCACTAGTTAACTTCTACATTCATGTATCAAATCTCTCTTATTTCACATGCATAACATAAAAATTTAATTCACATATTCAATTTTTTTCCTATATTTTCACATTTTATTACATATACACGTACACTTTTACTATGACACATCACTTTTGCAGTCCTTAGTGAGTGTCAAAAGAGTTCAATAATTTCGATACATTGCAAAAATCTAGGCCAAACATGAACTCTTGGCCTATAACGGAACTTTGATAATAGGAACTCCAGTAAACACATCACATAACCCATTTCTCCTCTCTTAATCCCCTTCGAACCCCTGCAACACCAACTTGGTTCCCATTTGAACCCCCAACTCCTCTCAACTCCAAAATCATTTCATTATCACATATCACATATCATCTGAGCTCACTACAACATTTATTCACATAACACTTATTCGTTCATAATAAATCACATAAGCATATACATAATATTTTCATTTCACACAATCACATATTCACTTTCATGTAACATACTTGACATATCACTTTGTATCATATTACTTATTTACTTTGAATTACATAACCACATGCACTACATCTTCTCTTCATACATTAATTCCCATGAACACTGACATATCACATATTTTCAATGCTTTACACTTAAGATTTAGTTCACTTTCATATAACAATTTGCTTTCATAAAACACTTCACTTAAATATTTATTTCACTATTTTAGCACACTTAGTAATTTTTGAACATTTTACAATTTAATTCCTAAATTCATGAAAATTCAATATTTATTTTTGTAACACTTCAATATCACTTTTCACTTCATTTAAACCTTTAATCACAATATTTATTTTACATATCAAATCTTACACGCTTTACAATTTAGTCCATTCTATAATAATTTCACTATTTTACATCTAGTCACTTATCAATTGATGGCAAATAAATAAATTTTCACTCTTTATAATTTAATACTTAGTTTCATGAAATTCACTAATTACTAAATTATCACTTTATCGTTTCTTGCATTACTAATATATCTTTAATTACATATTCACTACCAAATTCAATAAACATATTCAATAATCTTAATCATATCTTATTTAATTATTTTATATTAAAATTTATATACTCAAATATTCAAATTAAAATAGACTAACTTGAAATCAATTAAGAACTTACCTATTTCTTCACTTGAACTCAACCCTTCTCTTCATTTTCTTATGCTTTTCATTCACTTTCTTCTTCATCTAAGTAGTTTCTATGATAGAAGAGATTTCTAGATATGAAACTAGGCTATGGTTTTAAAGAAAAACCCAAGAAAAATGCATGAAAAAAAATTTCCTTTATTTTCTTTACTTTCTTTCTTTCTTCTTTTTTTTTTCTCCATTTCTTTCCCTTTTATTTATTTGTTTTCTTTAGATGATGCCTGCTTCTGTTTCACTCTCCAAAGAGTATAGAAAATTCTAAACTTTTCTTTTTATTTCAATTTTCAATCAAAATTCAACACTTTTCAATCTTAATATCTATAAATTTCCACCAAACTTTCCACCTCATCAACTATGGGATTCTAATCCCCTCATTATGTACCTAAATATCAATTCAAAATGAAAAAATTGCATTTAGGTCCCTCCTCCATACAATGGGAAAATTACAATTTAGTCCCTACACTTTCCACTTTATTCAATTTAGTCTCTATCTTGATTTTCCAACCCCTCATTTCAATACATATCCATATCACATTCATAAAAAATATATATATTTCTTCAAACTTTTCCCCTTTGCAAAAATGGTAAATTTCACTTTTGGTCCTTCAACTTTCAAAATTTTGCAATTTAATTCTTACTAAATTTCATCATTCATACTTTCTCTCCAAATACTTAATTCACCTTTAAAATACTTATCCTTTCTCAAAGACTAAAATTTTTGGGTACAATTTTTTATTATATATAATTTTTAGCCTAATATCATTAATTGTCATTTTCAATTTTCACCTCACTTCTGCAACTGCATTTGAATCCAAACACTTATCCGTTGATGATTTAATCTCATCTCTATAGTACTCAATCTCACTGCCTCAATTATTTTTAATCTCACCAAGCTAATCGCACCACCCATCCAAAGGGAGCCTTTGTCTTTATACTATGCGTAAGTTACGGACTTAGTCCCTGTACTTTAATTTTTTTACTTTTCAAATTTTGCAATTTAAGCCTTGATCAAATGGTAGCTTTAAAATTCATTAAATTTTAGCTTTCAATTTTCACATATTACTCAAAAAAAAAAAATTTAACAAATAGACTTAATGGCTATCATTTACATCAAGACTAAAATTTCAAATTTTGAAAAGGATAGAGACTAAGAATGCTAAAATTGAAGAACATGGACTAAATCTATACAACTTTGCGCATAGTACATGACTAATAGAATTTAACCAAACGTATTTAATTGCTACTGTTTGTATCAAGACTGAAATTTTAAAATTGAAAAAGTATAGAGATTAAAATTGGCTAAATTATAGTACATGGAGTGAATCCACAACTTGCATATAGTACAAGGACTAAAAACAGAATTTGACCTAATAAATTACATGGTTTGCATTGGTTTGGGTTTAACATTTTCCACTTTTGCCCATGGCTTTAACCTTTTCTACATTTTAGCTTAGGTCCATCAGAGATGGATCTATATGGGGGCCTTAGCCCATACTTTTTCAACTTCTGGTTAAGCTTAGCCCAAATTTAAATTCTTGAGCCCTGCATTTGTCCCAAATTCTTTTTGATCCTCTAAAATATAATGAGCTTTTTGTTTTTTCTAGGTTAAATGTACACATGACAAATATCTCATTTTGAGTAGAACCCATTATCCTATTATTAGATGCCTAGATCTAATCTCACGTAACATTGAACTGTTTTACGTTGCATTATTTAAAAAAAAAAAAAAGAATTATAGTCCGGTTCCATGGTGCAATGTACTTGTTAATATCCCTCTATATAATAACATAAATAATATACTTAAAAATTATTAAATAAAAATTCACAAACAATGCGAGCACGCATCTCAATATAAACATAGAGTAAATGCATGCATTGTACTCGACAAAATGGATCGAAAATCTTATGTCTGTTTATCCAACCTTACATTGAACCTAGATTTACTTTCTTAATTTAGGAATGGAGTGGATCTCCTCACTATGCATATATTACCTGTATCCCTGCAATTTTTATATTATAATACTATAGATTTGATGTCCTCCTAGTGCATGTAGGGGCACAGTTAGGGAGTTTTAGCTCTATTGGTTAAGTGGAATAATAACAATTTTATTCAATTTTAGTTTTTTTAAAATAATTTTTTTTAATTTTAACCTCTAAAAATTCTTAAAATTTTATTTTCACCCTCCACCCTAAGTGTATGAATCTCATATATCATTAATGAATTATAATCCGTAACCTAATTAATTATGAAAATTTATATTTTTAATTATGTTTAAATTAATTTAAGATATTTATTTGTCTTCAGGTATTTTCTTATTTTATTCATTAATAATGTGATAAATTATGGTTCATTGATGGTACATGAGACTCATGCACTGACAATTCATCATATATATATATATATATATATATATATATTACAACTCCCTTCGCAACTAGATGCAATGCAACTTGCCTATCCGCATGTTTTAATTAAATTGTTTTAACTAATTTTGTGCATCTTTTTGAGGAATTGGCAATTTTTGTGGTATTAAGTTGATGAATATATTTGATCAAGCAATGATATTTTGAAGAGTTCTAGTATGATTCATTTACTTTGTTTTTACATATTTAAGATTAGAAGAAATTTAATTGATGAAGGTTTTTTTTATCACATACCATATTAAAGAGTTTTAATTGAGAAGAAACTTTAAAAATTATTTATGTTTGTACTAGTTCATTGACAAAAGATTACAATACGTATTTAAAAATTAGTATTTCGACTTTGATAAGAGATTAAGGGAGCACATTCTGATTTGTGTAGGGAGCTTTTATCCGTGCAAATTACTTGTGTATATACTACTTAATCAGTATTGTCTAAGCTTTTGATGGAAAAATCCCAAGTCTTAGTGAAAAGAGTAATTTTATTTGAATGTATGAAAGTGAGGTTGGGTTAATGAAAAAGTGATTTTAATATAAAAATAAAAAGTAGAATTTAAATAACCACTTATAAAATTAATTAATTAACTGTGAATTATTCTCTAAGATTCGCAAAAGATTTAAAACTACAATTTCTGTTTCTTATTCTTTTAATAATCACGTACGTTGTAATTTAACTTGCATTAACACAAATATTTGATAACTAGAATGGTGGACTTATGGACAGTCGGTCGTCAAACAGATTATAGTCAAATGCGTTCATGCATGCAGGCATGCTTTTAATTGGTCTATCGCTGTCGTCCACCGACGTTTTTGCCCATAGCATTAATTGCCTGAAAAATAAAATAAAAATTGGAAAACGTGGGGCGTACTGGATTTTTGCATAAAATAAATAGAAACAAAGAACACGATTCTAGGGGTTAAAACTAGGGTAGTCTATATATTCTTTATATTTTCTCAGACCATTTGGACTATTTTTTTCAATAAAATTTCCCAAAATGTCAAGTACAATGGAGGCCGACCATCTTGTTGGGACATATAAAGTACCATATATATATATATATGGGCGAAGTTGGGGCTTTACCTAAAATTAGTAAAGCGGTTAGAGGACGAGAACAAGTTGAATTACTACAATGATCGCATCCAAAAAAAATTTACTATCATTTCATCCGATGATTCTTCATTTTCATCGATACATTTAAATGTAAATTAAAGTCTAGTAATAAATGATTGATTACGCTCAAAATTAATGATAGTTGTTTCTCTTCTCAGTTTAAGATTAGATTGGATTCACTATATTGATTGTTAAATATTTTGATTTAAATAAAATTAAATATGAGTGCAGTTATTTTCTCTTACCAATTATCTTTATTTTTTATCTTTATTTTTCCATTTGAGGGGTTTACATCATTTTCATGCTTAAACAAACCAAAAAACAAATGAGTCATAAAGTAAATTTCGTCACTATATCAGGTTAATCCTAAACCCTAATACCAAATAGAAAAGTCAAATTCTGTGACTTTTCTTCTTAATCACGCGAATATGATCAAGAATAGGTAAGAAATAAACATATTTTTCCAAAACCTACAACTAATCAATGACTTTAAAAAACTTTGTAGTCCTTTTACCCAATTTCTGTACAAATTATATATATACATATTTACAACATAGGAAATTGAGACTCAATGCTTAACTAGATCGTTGACTTCAGCTTCTTTACCCTTTGTCTTACGCCATAACAACTAGAACAACTTGGGGCGGGTTGTCAAAAACATGAATTCAATTGCGCAACATCGAATCCATTTAGTCATCGCATCAGCAACTATATTCCTCATTCTTGGAACTTGTCTTATTTCTACCTTCCAATTCCGGATTTCCAGGCCCAGTTTCGATAACCCCGCCCTCTACAGCCCAAGTATTAAATCCACACTATTTTGCAGTCACACTCAATCAACAACAGCCGCACCCCTTTATTCCCAACCATTTTTAGACCATCAGCAATCGCTTGAAGCTCAACATCTAAGACTGAACTCACACCTATATTTTGCCCATAAACAGCTACCCACTCTCCTTCCAATCCTCTCACTAAATCCTTCTATTGTTGCATTTCTAGAATTAACATCAACTCTACCATACGTATTTAGTTTAAACCATCCATTTTGAGAGCTTTCCCAACGCTTAGAATCATGTTGCTACTCATTAGTGACCAAATTCATTGACACTTGAGTTCAATACCAACTGGCCATAACTACATCATTCGTACTTAGATGTTGATCAGTAAAAATAGTCAAGTTTCTGCCTTTCAACAATATCCATACAACATTCACAAACATAATTTCCCATCTTATCCTCTTAACCAGCAGGTTTGCCGCATTCTTAATATTAAACATCAATCGATTCTCAAAATCGAGTGTAAAGAAATCAATAAAAAAATCACGAACTAACATTTTTCTAAACAGCATGCGCCGATGAGCATGCTCTTAGAACATGATCAATACTTTCTAACATATGGTCATATAACACAACCGACCATCCTTTAATCCACTTTTTGTATCTTTCATCATTGGCCAGCACTTTACCATGCATGCATAGCCACATGAATTGTCTTATCCCTTGTGGTGCTTTGATTCTCCAAATCATTCTCCATTTCTTATTCACCTCCAACCAAGAAACCTAATTAAGAGACTTATAACCCGTTGTCACTGTACATGTACCAGACTCAGCTGCTTTCCAAAAACATATATCCCTACCTTAATCTTCCAAATTTGGACTTGATTCAACAAGCGAGTGAATTATCTGATGTGGTAACTCACCCATGAGACACTGCCAATTACAATCTACTTTTAGGGTCACCATTGCAAAAATCATAGCTTCCATAAAGGTTGGTATTGGCAAAGTGCAATAATCATTCAGTGGTCCCAAGTCTTTAAATCATGTATCCATCCATAACTTCACGTCTCGACCAGTAAGAACCTTCCAAGACATATTTTCTTGTAGATCCTTCCAAATGTATATTATCAATCTCCAAGTATAACTGCAATGGTTTGATGATGCATTATTTGGAATGCAGTCAACAACCTTATATTTAGAATATAACTGTTACACCCTATACTCGGTCCGGTTACCTGATCCAAGCTATAAGGTATTACAACTATTAAACTTCATTATTATTCAATAATTCAACATAAATAATCAACCAATCCATAAAGTAATATAAATACAATTATTCAATGATATTCAATCAAAAATGAACCTCAATAGAGCTTATGAAGCTCTTAAAATAACTTGGGAACAAATTAAGAATAATCTGAAACTTTTATGAAAAGATAGGTAAAAAGTGATAGGCTGATGTTGAGTGAAGTCAAATGACATGGTTGTGTTGCCTAACTGTGTAACAGGCTGATGCCATGTAATCTTGGGTCACACGGGTGTGTCGCCCGACCGTGTAACAAACTGATGCACCTAAATTCAACAAACCACATGGTCGTGTGCACCTAAACATGCCTTCTAAACCAAGCAATCACATCAATGTTCACTTAGGTCACAAGCCATGCCATACCATCCATTTAACCTATTCAAAATACATCAAATAGTTACCTAAATTCACCATATAACATTCAACCTAAGTATCTAACGAATATGCCATCATTGGCACCACATTCAACCTAAGTACCTAAACATGCCTTCTATACCAAGCAATCACATCAATTTTCACTTAGGTCACAAGGTTATGTACTTATTGATTGTGATTTGGTATGTGAGTTATGTTAGCTTGAAATCTTGATGATGATATATGTTCATACCTAACCATTTGGTATGGTAGGAAAATGATATATGTTCATATAATTAAACATCGCATACCTGTCATTTAAAGCATACGATTCAAAATTTACATACAGGTGGAATTCTTTGCCAAGTTTCACATTTTCCTACCATACCAAATGGTTAGGTATGAACATATATCATCGTCAAGATTTCAAGCTAACATAACTCACATACCAAATCACAATCAATAAGTACATAACCTTTCATGCCATAAGATTTCATTTCTATACATTTCATTAATTTTTTTCCCGGAGAACTATAATAAATTAACTTTGGATACACGATAAATAATCCTCACGCAAGCTGACAATCGGGACATTAACCAATACACGATGTTGTTCACATAAGCTGACGAGAATCTACAACAAATGCTAGATTCTAGCCATCAGTATGGTATCCACCACCAGTACATAGTACCTAATAATATATCACTAGCACAAAGTAGAAGTGCTCATGGGCCGGGCCGGGCCGGGCTCAACTAAAAATCTAGGCCCATTCATTGGGCTCGGGCCGGGCCGGGCTTAAAAAATGGGCCTAAAATTTTGCCCAAGCCCGACCCATATAAAAATGCTAAAACCCGAGCCCGGCCCTGCCCGCCCGTATTAATTTTTTATATTATTTTATATAATTTTTAAATATATATAATACATCAAAAATACTAAAAAAATAAAATAAATATTTCCCAACAAATTGAAAATTAATTTTAAAAAATATGTAGACTTAAATAACACTAAGATAAATGCAAATTAATAAGCAAATACCTCTAAAATAATAACAAAATTAACAAATGCCTTTAAAATAATAACAAAATTAACAATAAAATAAGTTTTATACAATATCCAAACAATAACAACAAAATAGTAGCAACATAATAGTAATATGGTATCAAAATAGGGAGAAAACATCAAGAAAATAATATTCAAAAATTAAAAAAAAAACAGATTTTTTTTTCATTTAGTAAATTCGGGCCGAGCTGGGCCGGGCCGGGCCCGGGCCAAAAATACCTTACCCGAGGCCTGGCTTATTTTTTAAACGGGCCTTATTTTTTTGCCCAAGCCTATTTTTTTGGGCCTATATTTTTGCCCAAACCCTCCCACATTTCGGGCGGGCCTTCGGGCAGGGCCGGGCTGCCCGACCCATGAGCAGGTCTAGCACAAAGTGCCTAAAAATTGTAACACCAATACAAAGTATTTGATAACTGTAGCCATCAGCACATAGTACCTGAAACACCTTAATGACATGTCATTTGTATCATAATCATTCACTGAGCTCACACGAGCTTTAACTCGTATTCCATAATCTTTTCATGTTTATAACATTATACCATGATTGACTTAATTACATACATTCCATAGGATAACATAGTTCAATTCAAACATGAACAATTTTCAAACTTTACAATTCAGTCCCTTATTTCCACTTTCAAGACTTACATCAATTAACCATGCTAATTATACACATATGAAATTTGAATTAAAACCAATAATAAGCATAATAACTCTAATATAAAATTACCTAAACGAGGCAGCTACCAACATCACAACGAGGACTACTTGACAACTTTTCATTTTCCGCGACCAATTGATCCGTTTCCTGATATATATATATATATATAATTTAGCTCAATTAACCAGTTCAGTATCTTAAAATATCTAAATTCATGTATTTTATCCTTTAATGACATTTTACATTATTACCTTGAACTTTTACCTCTTATTCAATTTAGTCCTTAAAACCAAAACTTACACATTTATCACAATTAAACTAAAACCATGCTAGTCGAAATCTATCCTATACATTTATAGCCCATAATTATTGAAATTTCAAAATAATTTAATGTTAAATTTATTATTTTATCATTTTAGTCCCTAAACTTAAAACTAAACAAATTCACTGTACAAAATAATCCTATTTAACAACCAAGCTTATAAACCTATCATTTAACTTCAAGAAAATTGAAATAATTCATGGCACATTTTAAAAGCTTTAATAGTTTTACAAATTAATCCTTAGGTTAGTTAGATTAAGTTACAACGACCTCAAAAACATAAAAGCCACTAAAAATGGACTTAAATTTCATACCATGCAAGAAGAAATGGCTTGGCCGAACCTTGGTGTTCTTTTAGCTATGGATTTTGGTGAAGAAGGTTGAAGAAATTGAAAAAAAAATAATTGTCTTTTGGTTTAAGTTTTAATTCATGATTAAATTATTAAACATTATTTTATTACAAAATTTTACACCTAGCATGCATAGTAACCGACCAAAATAATCCAACATGATCAAATTGAATCATAAAACCCTCCAATCAAGTTTTTATAACCTTTAAGCACATATAAACTAATAATGATTAACTTTTGCGGCTTTTACGATTTAGTCATCTTTCCTTAATTAACTATAAAACGTTAAAAGTACCGAACCAATTTTTAATATGACACTCTAATAACATTGTAAATATTAAATAAATAATATTTACTTATCCATTGGTCGAAATTGTGCTTCCAAAACCACTATTTTTTACACCACTGGAAAACGAGAGTAACACTTTCACCCAAAAAGCCTCGATATTGTTAACGAAGTTAATACACAACTTGAGTGTAAAATCTTTATTCTGGCTATGAATATGTCAAAACCCAAGGTCCCCCTCTATCAACTGGCATGCAACGTTTGTCTTAGCCCACCAAAAAAATCTTACAATCATTACTCGAAGCACCCTAAACAAATCTCTTTATAATCTTCTCAATCTCTAAGCATAACCTTTTTAGAAAAAGTGTTGTTTGCAAAAAGTAGTTTGGAATTGTAAATAACACCGATTTGGCAAGTGTTACCTGTCCAACAAGAGAAAGTAGCTTGGCATTCCACCCACTGAACCTTTTTCGAACCTTTTTCAATTATGAACAAGTACGTGGCATTAGTGACATGTTAATGCAACACAGGGACACCAAGATATCTACCTAAATCTACAACCCATTCCACCTCAATTATACTTGTGATTTAGTCTACTAAGTTATTTCCCACTGCATCCGAAAAGAAAAATTGGGATTTAGATCTATTGACTCTGTGCCCTAAACATCTCCTAAATTTTTAAAGGATGTTATTCACTATCATGGCATATTGTACATTTGCCTTGTAGAATAGAACTACATTGTCTGCAAAAAATAGATGTAAAATACTGAGACCATCATTAGATAATTGTATCAACTCCCATTTTCCTTTCTTAATAGCATGTTTAATGCAATAACCTAATTTTTCTATTCAGAGTACAAACAAATACGATGATAGAGGATCACCCTGTCAAACCCCTCTCGAAGGTCTACACTCAATCGTATATTCCCAATTTCAGGAGATCTGCATGGTTGAGCCCGCAATGCAGTTCATAATCAATGAGATTAAATGGGTTGGGAATTATGCCTAGCTCAAAGTTTCCTAAAAAAAATCTCATCTAATCCGATCGTATGCTTTTTCGAGATAAATTTTAATTGCCATCTACTTTGGTCTCTTCTTATTCGTTCACATTGAATGAACCACCTCTTGTGTCACCACAACATTATCCATAATGGAACGACCCGTCACAAAGCTCACTTGATTTGGTGCCACCAGTAAAGGCATGATGAACTTTAGCCTCCTCACAATAGTTTTTATTATAATCTTGTATGCCACAAAACAAAAACTTATTAGTCTAAACTGGCTCCATGATTTTGGTCTCTCCACCTTCAGAAGTAAAAAACCAACATAGTGTAAGTGATCTCCAAATCCACTAACCTATCTTCAAAAGCTTTAACCACCATTTGAAACACCGATTCTCTAACAATATCCTACTAACTTTGATAAAATCTGTCATGAAGGCTATCTTTAGTAGGCTCTTTTAAAGGAACCATCGAGTCAGTGTCGCTTTAATCTCCTCTTTAGCGACTTTGGAGCTCAAAGCTTCTTTGACAACCATGGGAAATTCTTCAAAGAAACCAAAGTTTGGCATCTAATCCATATCAAAATCATCATTTGAATATAACTCCTCGAAATTGCACGATTATGAAAATATTTAGTGTTTCGATCACCATCCTTAACCTAATCACTCATTGATATTTGTTTCCACAATAATTCCTCTAAATCGAGGATTTGTTTTAATTTTGTGTTGAGTTTCGCTTCCAACTTCTGAAGATTCTTTGTAGCTTTACTTTTCATTGCCCTCTGAACCCCTTTAAGTTGACTAATCAACCTCCATTTTCTTGTCAAAATGTTCTCAAATACTTCCCTATTCCATACCTTAACCTTCAAAGAAAATTGTTCAATATTATCTTCAATAGGGTCACTATCTTTCCATGAATTCTTTACCATATATTTAAAACCTTCATTCATTAGCCAACCTTTAAATAATAAAAAAATGTTTTGGCTTCTTATACTAGTCATTCTCCTCAAGTTCAATCAACACTGGTCTGTGATTTAACTTCAGTCGGTGTAAATGTCTGACCCGAGCACTAGAAAATTTGTCACTCCATTCCCTATTACATACCACCTATCCAGCCTCTCTAACATAACTCCACGTTTCCAAGTGAACCTTGGACCAACGAACCTAATATCCTTCAAAGAAAAATTGAACAGAAATTTTTGAAAACTACCACAATTATGACTCAAATGCCTCTTAGGACCTTCATATTCATTATCCAAAAGAATTACGATCCAATCACCTACAAAAATTCATGGTTTTACCATATTACTAGCCAACATGCATAATTGCTCCCACAAGCCATGCATTAATCTTTTACATGGGCTACCATACATTATAGTTAGGAAAAACAAATTTGATACTCGAGCTCATAATTTCCACATGTAATAATTGAGAATGGTTGAGCACAACATCCACCACATACAATTTATTCCACAGCAGCCAAATACCACCAGAATATCCTTGAGCCTCAATCTGATGCGAGAAATTAAACCTCATTTTTTCAATTATCAAATTCGCCTTCCATCCACTCGCTTGGGTTTCCAAAAGCGCGACCAAATCCAAATTATATGCCCATATGTATTCCACTAGACAGCAGTAAAACATCAGATGTGCATATCATTAGCAATTCTATAAAAAAAAGCTTTATTCAAAATTAAAAAAAATTAAAAAAAACCCAATAGCAAACCACTCACCTCCATTTGCGCAGCTACATAGGCCCTCCATTTACAAAGCCATCTGCCTTCCCCAATCTGCTCATCTACTACCATAACAATGGCAGATGCCATTATAGTCACTACCTTATTCACCGGAATCACCCTTTCCTCTAAGACACCATTCCCATGTCAACTAGGTCCGATGGTATCAAGGTTGAATACTTGTTTAGCATTAAACGCTTCCCCATTAAGCCCTTTGACCCTAACAATCCTACTTCCATCTACATCAGTCCGGCTCCACTATAATCACAATCGAATGTTTGGATTCATCTAGCGCTTCTTTTCCCTTTTTGGAAGCCAACTGTAACATTACCGATTGTAGAATACACGTGCCCTTATCACGTCTCTTGTTGCCATCCCTTATCACCACCCCTTTAGAAGCCTAATTTTTGTTTAAGTCTAACTTTTCCATCACAGCCTTATCTTTGCTAATTGGGTCATTTTTCTTCTTAGGCTTAAACTCACTCACCAAGTCACTTTTATGGTTCCTTATTCCATCCATCTCACTCCCTTTATAATTTTTATCATTGATAGTTTCGGTAATTCCTCCTCCTCATAAATAGAATTAGCAATCATATCAAATCTTGATCCTATGATTGTTGGTGTATGCTCCTTATCCTCTACTAATTTTCTTATTGATTGCCACCTATAATTCCTGGATACTGTCGTCCATGCCCTAAAGGCCTTCTTTGTAGCTTTTCTGTTAAGTTTCACCATTGATGGTGGCTTCACCGTTGGTGGTTTCATCTGTTGCTCTTCAACTCCTCTATCAAAGTTCGATTCTCTATTTGTTATGATTTTCAGGCATCCTTCTTTAACATGACCAAACTGATCACATTCATAACAAACATTAAGTAGGCTTTCGTACTCAACCCTTTGTACTTTACCCTCTATTCTTAGTTTCGATAGCAACGGTCGGTGAAGATTGACACTAACCATTAGTCGTGCAAACCTTCCTTAATAACCATTTTCAGTGTTATCATCCACTCTTACTACTTGTCCAATTAAATTTCCTACTGCTTCTGGTAAACGTCTCTTATACCACGCGCTAGGGAAACATGGTAGTCGTATCCATACAACCACCTGCATAGAATACTCTTCCTGCGTACTAAACAACAGGGACCAAGGTTGCATTGTCAAGGATTGACCATAGATCACCCACGGCCCCTTTGTCAAAGCTTTCTCATAGTCTTCCTTGGTTTGAAACTTCACTATATAGTAGTCATTATTGAGATCCATCAACTGAAATGTACAAGTTGGTCTGCAAATCGCATGAAGTTTACTACACAACGTATTAAACTTGATTTTTCTTCCCAACATTTTAATTATCACCAATTTTGACATACTTCTCTGGACCAAAGTATGCACTCTTTCAGAAAAATAAATGTTTGGCATCCCATCAACAATTGATGTAATAACATCACCCTCATTCAAATCAAATTCATCACTTTCATACCTCTTCATTCTCTACAGCCAACATTCCATTCATAAGCACTGACTTAAATAACGGTAGACCACCACCCTCCATCAATCCATGGTCCCTACATCTAGTGGATCCTTCTCTCAACGACGCACCTTTTTCAGTGCTCGCTTACCGCTCGACTCTTTTGCTTTTTTCTCCATGGACAATTATCTTTTTAAATGCAACAATAATTAAGTTGTGAAAATTTTTACTAGTTTAAGTTAGAGGTGATCATTAGTCGAGTTAGGCAAGGTTCGGGTCAACCCTAAGCATGATATTAACATATTTTTTTGCTTGCCCAAGCCTAGCACAATTTGAAATATGGATTTAAAATTTTGCCTAAGCTTGCCAATATTTGTAAATAGCTAACTCAAACTCATTTTAGGGCTTGCCCATAATATTTTTTAATATTAAAAATATATATTTATATTATATTATTTTAATATTTATTAATATTGTATTTTTATTTATTAATATTTTACATATAGCCAATCATCTTAATATTTTTTAAATGTTTACATTATAATATTATTATATATTACTATGGATTTTATTTTTTGTATTATAAATTATATAACATATAAAAACAACACAATATAAAACATTATAAACTTAAAAAAAAGTCAATCGAGCCAAGCTTGGACCTTAAATGTTTAAGCCTAAGCCTAATCCATCTTTTAAGCATGCCTAATATTTTACCTAAACTTATTTTTTAAGTCTAATTTTTTTCTAAATTTCGAGCAGGTCTTCAAGCGACAAGTAGCTCGAGATATGAAAAGGTTTAGTTTGAGCAATAAATGTTAAAAACATGGTTAAAATATATTATAGGTCCCTATATCCTTCTGAAATTTAAAATTTAATTTTTGTACTTGTATTTTTAGGAATTTAGTCCCTTTACTTTTCAAATATGTTAAACTGTTAATTTTTTTTGTTAAATTTATTAGTGTGATATTTTAAAATTTTAAAAAAAAATTATTTATTATCCTTATAACTGAAAAATGATGTTGTAATGAACTTGTATTTAATAAAAATAATTTTAACCATCGAAATGACCCGGCCTAATTAGGAAATCCCAATTCATTGGGCCTTTTGATGCAATCAAATAGAAAGCCTCAATGACGCCATATCCCAAGAGCCTAAATTATGTAATTGAATAAATCTTCCTCTATAAGTTGAGTACTCCTTCTCCTTCTTCAAACTCCAATTCGTATTTTTCATAAAAATTTCTCTTATCAACGCTAGAAGAAGATCCATTTTGCATTATATATAAGAAATTTTTCAGGTCGGACAGAAGAAACAAGGTCACTTAAATCTAAATTTTTAAATTTTAAAAATAAAAAAATAAAATTCTTTAAAATAAAAATACAAAACTAAACTAAATTAAATTAAATTACTGTCACATTTTTTAACCTAAAAACAAATGGCAGGCACTGCATATCTCCATCGATTGTCAATTGGTGTGGTGGGCTGGTGGCTCATGAGTGGTCATTCATTTATTTATTTATTTTAGTCTGTAGACTTATTGTTTTTTGTCTTTGGTGTCCACATATGTATAATTGAGCAGATGATTATTGGATAAGCGAGCTGAAATTGGACAATCGGTGAAGGGTATGAAGCTTTGAATACTCCAGGTAATTAATGGCATCCACTAATTACTTACCAATGAGTTGGCGCAAACAACCGGTAGCGCCTGCAAAAAGCCACCTATGTTCGTATTCATGGCTTCTCCCCGCTTCATCCCTCAACCTTATGTCTTTCCACAGTGGGTTACGTAAAGTCGGGAAATTCTACCGAAAGCTCTTACAAAAGAGTTAAAAAAAGCTTATCATAAGATTCAAAAAACATGAGTTTATAAATTGAATAAAAATTAATCGTAATCGTTGAAAAAGGGATAAGCCAAAATTAAAAGCAAAATCAGGAATCATCAGTTATAGGTACTCAAAGAAATCATGAGTTTATAAATTGAGTGCCTAGGTTGGGAACTTCAAAATTGACTTTCAAACAACTACAAGAAATAAATCTAAAACCTAACATGACACAAGCATTGAAAAATATTACCACAAAGAGTTGAGCGCATTGATAATTTGCATGAGAATTGACATTACACCATCGTCGTCAAAACAAGCTCCTTCGTCTTCTTCAATACCGTCAAGTAGCTCAAACAACATAAATTTGGCATCTCTTATGGAAGCAATGCAAAATTTGAGAACAAGAATTGAGATATCTGATGCGCACTACATTGCGTATGAGAGCATACTCCATGATTTCTGGTCAAAAATTCGGGCTACGATCTTGCAAATTATCCAGTTCTCAAACTTTTTTCCATTTGGACCCAACGGAGAGTTTCCATCACCTGATGTATCTAAGCATGAGGGGGATGACAATGTTGGTTCAATAAGATTTAACTTAAACCATATTTGAATATTTATAGTTGACGTTTATTTTTCTTTTAAACATTATGTTGATATGATCAATTTATATTTATGTATAATCTTATTTTTATTTGCATGAAAATATGATTTCTAAAATATAAAAATCCGTCCAGATGGTAAAAGATACCATCAAGATGGCGATGAAGTTGTTTGATTTCCCCATTGTTCATAATATCCAATTAGCCATATAGATGGCAAAAGTTAGCATCTAGATGTTGAGAAATTTGTTTGATATACACTAGTCAAAAATTTCCATTTTATGAATGTATAAATATCAAGTATCAACTACAATATTCCTACACTCAAAACCATTAAGTGTCACATGGATGTTGAAATTACGTAATGTCTCCCTTACAAATTTTAACATATAAATGTAAATATTACCAAATTTTACCAACATAAAATACAATTGAGAAATCTTAATGAATGATAAATCTTAAATGATTGAAAAATATATTTTTGGAGCAAGTACTAAAAAATTTTAGAAAATATAAAAAAATTGAGAAGATACAAAAAATGTGAGGATTTATTAAAAAAATGAGGGAATATAAAAAAGATGTGATAATTTACCCAAAAAAAAATGAGGACAAACCAATAAACATGAGAAGATACCGAAAAAATATGAGGAAATATAAAAAAAAAAAAAATGAGATGTGCCAATTTTACTTCGTATTAGGAAATTCGTTAATTTTTAAAATTATTGTTAGATTTAATTTGTCCCTCACAAAATTTTAACATAAATTTATATCTCTTACCAAATTCCAAATTTGAAAGCATACCAACCATTGTAAAGGTATACCAAAAATACAAAGGCACACCAGAAATTTGAAACCATGCCAATAAATATGAAGACAAACCAAAAAAACATGAGAAGATACCAAAGAAAGTGATGGTCTACCAAAAAAAAAGTAAGGAAATACGAGAAAAACGTGACGTATTACCAAAAACATTAGAAAACACCAAAAAATCTTACAAAATACATGAGGGCAAACCAAAAGAAGATAAGTGGGAACCAAAAAGATACGAGCGGTTACCAAAAAATACAAGAAAACATGAGGGAATTACAAAAAGTGTGAGGATATACAAATGAAACAACATTTTATTTATCAATTTTGGTTCGTATTAGGAAATTTGTTAAATTATTTAAATTTCATTTTTAAAAAATTTAATTTATCCTTCACAAAATTTTAACATAAAATTATATGTCTTATTGAATTCTAATTTTGAAACTATACCAACAATTATAAAGGTATACCAAAAAAATATAAAGGAATATTAAAAATTCTTTAAAAATACCAATAAATATGAGGACGACGCATATCAAAAACTACGAGGGATTACTGAAAAATATGAGGATTTAGCAAAAAAAAAAAAAAAAAACAAGGGGAGAGAATACCAAAAAAGTTTGATAGGGTACCAAAATATGTGGGGGCAAACAAAAAAAATGAGTGGTTACCAAAAAAATGTAAGAGTTTACCAAAAACATGAGAAACTATCAAAAAATGTGACGGATTACCTATGAAGGAATAACAAAAATATGAAGAAATATATGATGTTCGCATTAGGAATTATGTTTTATTTATTACAAATTCTGACATAAAAATATAATGATTTAAAATTTACAATCACAAATTCTACTTGAAAGTTCTTAGTTTATATCAAAATTATTTCTTGTATCAATTTTTAATTTTGAAAATTATGAGGAAATATTAAAAAACTTATGGAATCCCAAAGTTTTTTTAAAGCTACCAAAATTATAAAATTATATATATTAGAAAATACCAAAAATTATGACGCATACTCATTTCTTGTAACTTAATAAATGGGTAAAAAGCTAAAAGCCTATCCTTTTTTTTTTTTTTTTTGTAAAGCTCACAGTAAAACATCTCAGTAAGTAGTGGCAGTAAATCATTGCCATTTTCACGTGCTTTTGTTGGCCTTTCTGTACATTCAATACAATATAAAGAAAATTAACGCGTAAATAAATGTTATTGTGAGATTGGATTATAGAAAGAGTTTAAGGTTTAGGTTTTAACTAGAGGTGAGCATGGGTCGGGATATCCGACCTGGCCCAAAGGCCTGTTCAAAATGTGGGAGGGTTTAGACAAAAATATAGGTTCGAAAAATAGGTTTGGATAAAAAAATAGGGCCCGTTTAAAAAACAAATTAGGCCTCGAGTAAGACATTTTTTACCTGAGCCTGGCCCGGCCCGACCCAGCCCAAATTCACTAAATGACAAAAAAATATAATTTTATTAATATGATTTTATTGTTATTTTCTCCCTATTTTGCTACCATTTTACTATTATGTTGCTACTATTTTGTTGTTATTGTTTGGATATTGTATAAAACTTATTTTATTGTTAATTTTGTTATTATTTTAAAGATATTTGTTAATTTTGTTATTATTTTAGAGACATTTGCTTGTTAAGTTGCATATATCTTAATGTTATTTAAATATAAATATTTTTTAAAATTTATTTTCAATTTGTTGGGAAATATTTATTTTGATATTTTTAGTATTTTTGATGTATTTTATAATTTTTTAAATTATATAAAAAATAATATAAAAATTAAAATGGGCGGGCTGGTCATGCTCAAGTTTTAACATTTTTTCCGGGTCGAGCTTGGACAAAATTTTAAACCCATTTTTTGGGTCAGGCTGGGCCTGAGCCTAGCAAACAGGCCTGAATTTTTAGTCGGCCCTAACCTGGCCCATACTCAGCTCTAGTTTTAACTGTTATTGGTTTTTTTTTTAGTAAAGAGATTTACCTTCAATTTTAGTATACAATACATAAAGCCAACGTCATAAGAGTCTAGTGGTTTTACTTCTTGTTGGCATCTAAAAAATTAGGATTTAAATCTTAGGGTTGGCATTCTATCTCCTGCTTATAATATGTAAAAAAAATTAATGTAAATACATATATCTTTTAGAGGTGAAGTCAGAAATTTTTTTTAGGAGCCGAAATTAAATTATGATTTTTGTAATAGTAAAAATGTAATTTTTAAAGGATTAAATAAAAAATTTATCCTTTTTAAGGGGGTTAAAGTGTAATTTTATCTTTTCTAATTTAAAATTTTAAAGGGTCAAAATGAAAAATTTTTCATTTTAGGGAGGCAAGACACTGCAAGCCCTCTCAAATTCACCCTGGTATCTTCTATAATTTTAAAAAGGTTAAATAAATATTTTGATACTTGAATTTTGGTTTAAAGTTTAAATTGATACTTAAGTCTATTCTTAGATAAATATTTATAAATACCAAAAAGAGAAGGTAAAGGAAAATAAAGGAAAGGATATTATGTATGTTTATTTTGTTTAGATAAATAAAATTAGTAAGGGAAAGTAAAAGAATATTTGAAATATTGTATGGTTAAACTATGGAAAGTTAAAAGAAATGATTGATTAAAATGATTTTTTTCCTAATTATACCCTTTTATTAAATAACTAATAAGATAAAAATGTAAATCTGCATCTTAAAAACAATCTCACTTTCTTTTCTTTAGTTTTACTCTCAAATTGGGGTAATTAAAAATTAAGTAACTCAAGAAAAAACAAGGGAAATTCGACTCGTTTTACTTTCCCTTACTCAAATAAAAGAAACTATCCAAACAAGGGAAATGATGTTATTTTCCTTTCCTTTTTTTTTCCTTAATTTTAATACAATCAAAACATAGTGTAAGGTTTTCTTGGTTTAGTTAGATAATTGAACTTGGATTTTAAGGTTTTGGTACTTAAATTTTATTTTCATCCAATTAGGTACTTGAACTTGACTTATTAATTCCAATTAGGCATCTGAACTTGGTGTTTTAGTACAAATTAATACTCATAGTAAATGACTTATTGGAACTATGAAGCCAAGTTTAAGTACTAATTTAAACCCAGAAGCTAAGTTCAAGTATTTAATTGGACTAAAAAAGGTTTAGGTATTAATTTGAACCAAAAAGGTCAAGTCTAGGTACCTAATTGGACAAAAAACTTTATGTATCATTTTAAATCTTGAAGCCAAATTCAAGTAGCAAAATACATATTTACCCTTTTAAGGCTGAACACCTTTTAGGTTGGAAGAAAATCCTAATTTATTTACTAAACAAATTTTAAATAAAAAGAGAATTATACATTATTATTTATCTAAATATTTTTTTATTTTGTTTATTCGTTTCTCCAATTTTAATTACAAATATGAAAATTTTATTACATAATAATATGCTATAAAATTAATTGACTCCTTTCATAAAAAATATTTGACTTTAATTAAAAGTAATTTTTTTAATTATTTAAAAGTAATTTTAAGTTTATATTTAATTCAGATATATATTAATCTTGAGATAAATCTATTAAATTAATTTTTTATGTAAAATTAATTAGTTATTATTATTTATAACGTTCTAATAAAAAAGAAATTAATTAAAATATTAAAAAATAAAGAAAAAAATAATCTCAAATTTAATATAATTGGTGTGATCCGATTTCAAATATTCGGTTTTTTTACTTAAATAATATAAAAAATTAAAATTAATAACTAAAATGGTATGCCCAAAAGGTTATTTACCAAAATGGTATAGATTTATTGGTGCCTCCTATCAAATTGGCGGCATCGAACTAAAATAGGCTGCACCAGACTGAAATGTAATGATCTAAAGTATTTAGGGACTTGCTATGCAATTTTTCATTTAGAATGGCTGCTGAAAAGAAAGGGAAAGGGTGCCGCCTAGCAGTGTGGCGGCACCAAACTTTAAATATGGCTAATTGCTTCATAAGTCCTCCTTATTTATTATTTTTTTATTCCCCTTCAACTCACTATATTGTGTTTAAACAAACCATTAACCTATTTTTATAGTTAAATAAGCCCTTAACTTATGGTTTTTACTCATAAAAGCCCTTTATTTTAGTATTAAAGTAGATATATTTATTTTGAATTTCAAGCTCTTATCTTAATTTTTTGTTAATGCAATAAAAATTATACACTTTAACATCAACATAAAATCTAAAAAAGTAATCAAAAATTTCGAAAGAGTAGTTAAGAAGATCATATATATATAAGCACTCTCAAGAAATTTAGTTAATAAATTATTCTCATCAAATTCACATCAATATAATATGTGAATTAGTTTATATTTTTTTAAAATAGCTTTACTTTGGGTAAAATATATTTACTTTAATATTAAAATATAGGGCTTTTATGAGTAAAAACCATAAGTTAAGAGCTTATTTAACTGCAAAAATAGGTTAAGGGTTTGTTTAAACACAATATAATGAGTTGAAGGAGAATAAAAAGAAAATAATAAATAAGGAGGGCTTATAAGGCAACTAGCCATATTTAAAGTTTGGTGCCACCACACTGCCAGACGGCACCCTTTCCCTTTCTTTTTAGCAGTCATTACAAATGAAAAAATTGCATAACAGATCCCTAAATACTTTAGATTATTACATTTTAGTCCGGTGCTGCCAATTTGACAGGCGGCACCAATAAAACTATACCATTTTGGTAAATAATCTTTTGGGCATACCATTTTAGTTATTAATTTTATTTTTTATATTATTTAGATAAAAAGCCCAAATATTCCCTGTAATATCCCGAAAATTTCTATCCTTGATATAGTAAAATAAAGAAATAAAGAAATAAAAAAGAGAAATTTTGAGCTATATCAACAAAATCTATGTAGGAAGTGATTATGATGTATTGATCCAAGAAAGGACTAAATCGTAAAAGTGAGAAAAGTTTTGTGGCCCAAGAGTAAATACTTAAAATTTAAGGGGTTAAAGTGTAAATATGGAAAAGTTGAAGGACCAATAGTGCAAATATTTTAAGGATGGAATAATCTAGAAACTAAGGAAAATGGATGAATTAGGACCAAATTGAATAGGAGAAAGAATTATGAGGGACTAAATCGCAATTTTACCAAATTAAGTGATGACTCAAGGATGGAATTTTAAAAGATCATGAAGGGCAAAATGGTCAATTAGAAGGAGAGAGAAATCTAGAAGGTAATGATGTGTGATGATATTTTATAATTATTTAATAAGATAAATATTACTTTATTAATATTTTAATAAGATATTTTATTATTTTATTATTTTATTTAGTATATATATGTGTGTGTGTGTGGAAAAAAAAAAAGAGAAGAAACCACCACCTATCCATGCATAAACGTGAGAAGAGGAGAGAAAGAAAGGAAGTTTTGCTTTCTTTACAATTTGGTCCTTCCATAAAAAATTCACCATTTTCACCTAGAAATCAAAAGAATTTTCATAGCTACCAAAGGAGAAAAATGTTAAGGAGACTATGAGGAGTTAGAATATCAAGTTGGATTCAAGAAATAGAAGTTGGAGGAGAGAGAAAATGAAGTTAAAGTTTGGAAACAATAAAACAAGGTAAGAACATCAAGATTTCCATGTATTTTTAAGTTTAATATTATTGAAAAAGCATGTAACTGATATTAATGTAGAGTTTTCTTATATATGATTCTATGTTCTTGATATGGTAATGAAGAGAAAATAAGATAAAGTGATGGGAAATGGTGTAGAGAAAGAAAATAAGGGTGATATAAACTTAGTAATTAATATCTTGCACTAAAACAGTTTTGGACAGCAGCAGTAAGCTAAATTTGAAAAATCACCAAAAATAGTAGAAACTGAATTAGGAGTTGAGTGAGATATGGAATTAAAGCCTATTGAGTCTATTTTCATATAAAAGAAATAGAACAAGTAAATGAATTCTTTATTCTGAGATATTTATATTTTTGTGAGACTGGTGTAGAATGATTTTGGGATTCTCTATTCTGACTTGGAAAAATCATTAAAAATTGTATAAACCTAATTATGGGACATAATTTATATGGTTAGATTCTTCAATGAGTCTATTTTCAAGATAAACAAATGATAATATCATCCAAATTCTGTATGAAGATATAATTAATTTTTAGTGAAGAAGGGTCAGAACTGTCAGATAGCAGAACAGGGGTGAATTTAAAGAATAAACTGTACTAATTGGCTAAACCAAAAATTATGAAATTTTTATGGTAAGAAGATATATGAGTCTAGTTTCATGGAAAATTGACAGAACTTAATTTGGAGTTCTGTAGCTCAAGATAAAAAAACTTTGGTGACTATGACATAGGTGGACAGCTTGAATATTCACATGTAAGTAAATAGTGAAATTATTGATGATGTTACTTATAAGCATGTTATATAAATAAAGGATGTGGAATGGAGAGGAGGAGGAGGAAAATATGTATGAATATTCAGTTAGCATGGCTCATTTGTATGTTTTAGGCTCAGGGACTAAATTGAATAAAAGTAAAACTTTGTGGGTAATTTTGTAAAAATGTTAGAAATGATCAAGTTATATGAAATGGATTATTATATTATTTAAATTAAAAGTTTTAAATGAAAACTGTTAATTTAGTTCGAGATCGAGGGAAAACATGTTTTAAGGATTAAATTGAAAAGTGTTGAAATTATGGAAAATTTTGATATTTTATAGAATTTATGGAATGTTATTAATATGTATGATGATAACGGCTGGAAATAAGGATTAAATTGGAAGAATTTATTTTTCTGAGCCTAAGGGTAAAATCGTCATTAATTAAAAGTTTAGGGGCAAAATGGTAATTTTGCCTAGAGCACTAATTGAATGTATTAAAATATGGAACAAATGAAAACAATGGCCAAATTTATTTATAAAGACCCAAACGACTCAAATGTGAGACTCGAACGTGGAAAAGAAAATGTATTGGATTAATGAATTTATAAACACGAACAAGCAACGAGGTAAGTTCTTGTAACTTGAATTATATTCTTAAATGCTTAAAATGCATGTTATTGATGTGAATATGAATTGAATGTTCATTATATGAAAATTGATGAAACATTGATATATTTGATAAAAAGGGGAAGAAATTCCGGTCGAATGAAAGGAAAATTCGATGGATTTCTGAAAAGGAATTGACGGTAAAAAGGGATCTAGCCCAGACGGGTGATCCTATCCTGATATAGCCCTCCCGAAGAATACAGGAAAAAGGATTAAGCCCGAAAGGGTAATCCTAATATCAGCCCTCCCGAAGAATATATGGGAAATGAGGTTCGTGGGAGTGTGCTGGTGGCTTTCCCGAAGAATATATGGGAAATGAGGTTCGCGGGAATGTGCTGGTGGCTCTCCCGAAGAATATATGTGTATAGGCCCTTCCGAAGAATACATGGGAGCTGAGGTTCGCGGAAGTGTGCCAAGAATTGAGGTTCGCAGGAGAGTGAGGTTCGCGGGAGTGTGCTCACTGAAATGAAATGTGTAAGACCATGGTTGAAAGATACCACGGCAACATATTGAGAAAATGAATAAGACCATGGTTGAAAGATACCATGGCAACACATGCATATGAATTGACGGACCCGGAATTGTACACTAAAAGTGTACTCTTGTATGAATTGATGGTTAATGAGATTGTACAACAGGAGTGCACTATCGAAAATCCATCGAAATTCCGAGAAATTCAACGGGATAAATATAGAAGATGGTAAACACATAGCTAAAAAGGGTAAATGTGAATTGATGGATTACGGATTTGCATATTTTAAGTATACTATATGATTTTAACTATCGATATTCCGATAAATTCAGTTGGTAAGAATCCTAACCAGAAAAGAAATATGTATATAAAAAAGATTTCTACATATATTCCTGAAGTACATGAAAAAAATGACAGTGATACTGGATATATGGAAATATAAGATGATGATATTTGTACATGGAATTTATTGATGAATATATGCATCCATGATTATAGATTCGTATACTTTAATAATATTAATTGTATGACGATGAAATTTCGAATGACTTAATGAATAAAGCCCTGACATGGAAATAATTTGAGCACGAAATAATAATCACGAAATTGAACTTGAAATACACGAAAACGATATTTATTCGATATTTTAAAAATATGACATGGAAAATACATGTATATGAAACTTACCTGATAATTATGCATGTTCAAGATTATGAATTGTCCCGGAATAAATATATACAAAATTCATGAAAACAATGATACATGAAATTTTGGTATAATGAATGATTTATTTTTTTGAAGAAATGGCAAGAGAATAATATGTATCATATTATATGAATATGTGGCTATCTTTAATATGCTGATACATGGAAATTGGGTAAGCCGTAATAAGTAATAATATCAAGTATGATATGTTGATACAATGAGTTTATCGATTCTAAAATTATATGAAATATATTCAAGTATACTAATGACTGTTGTTGTTGACGCTTAGACAAGTGCCAAGCTATTGGTTAAATGGTAATATGTTTATTATTTGATACGTCGAAAGGGTAAATGATCAAATGAAAATATACATGTGTTTATGGAAGAGTGGTAAAATTTAAGTTGTACAATTTCTTATAAAATGAGTTATCATGTGAGAAAAAAAATATTCTATAAACTCTGGTAATACCTCATGACCCTATTCCAATGATGGATACGAGTTGGGGTGTTACATTCCCTCAAGTATTCTTTTTCTACTTTTAAATTATGTTTTAATGAATAAATTTTTTATTTATATAGAAAATTAATAAATGTGTAATTATATGGTGAAAATAAATTCTCAGCATGTATTATTTTGTTAAATGTATTTTATTTTTTAGAAACATCAACCAACTATTTTAATATATTTTTCATTGTATATAATTTTATGTATCAAATATTTTTTTAGTGAGTATAATAAATTCTAATAGAAACATAAATATTCAATAATGTTATAATTATATGTTAATTGTAAGAATATTGACATTTCAACTTATGATAGTAAGAATTATGATAAATGCACTAATAGAGACACACAAAAGCCAACTTGTTCATAATTTTTATGTATCATAAGTCAATTCTTAATATTTTTATTATCAACACATATTTTTAGACTTTTAAAATTTTTGATTAATTATGAAAATGATCAAATTTGAAAGTTATGTACGTAAATAACTTGATTTCTATAGTGTTTGTCGGTGCCGTTAGATACACTAACAACACCGATACTTCATCATTAGCCAATAATTGTATTTAAGAAAATAATAATAATTTTTAGTGGTGTTGTTAAATAAATTGATGGCATTAGACTGAAGTGTAATTATATAAAATGTTCAGGGATCTAATGAAGCAATTATCCTTTAGATTAGTTGAAAAAGGGGAGTCACCTAAGGTATGGTGACACTGAATTAAATGATTTCCAACTTTTAATCTATTTGCTTGTTAAGTCTATCCCCTTCTTAAATTAAATTTAAATAGCCCTTAGAAAAATATAAGAATAATAAAATAAACCCTTCTCATTATTTTTTTTTAAATAAACTTAAAAAATTATATAAAATTCTTATTTAAACTCAAAAAATTTCATCAAGTTTATCTAAATTTAAATATTTTCAATTCATTCCCCTAGCATATTTGAATTTAGATAAATTTGAGGAAATTTTTTCAGGGATATATTTGGATGATTTAAATAAGAATTTTATATAGTTTTTTAAGTTTATTGTTTTTAAAAATATGAGAAAGATTTATTTTTGTTATTTTTATAATTTTTAAAGGTTATTTAAATTTAATTTCAAAAGGGGACAGATTTAACACGCAAATAGACCAAAATTTGAAAAGCATTTAGTTTGGTATTTTCGAAAAATTTTATACGAGATCAGTTTAGTCCCAAACCCCCTCTAAAGTATATTTAAGGTCTCATAGACCTTCTTAAGGGATTGTATGCTTGTGAATGACTATGAGATGATGATGTATGAATTATGTTTGTGAAATGATCGTAAAATGTTATGAAATGTCCGGTAATACCTCTTAACCCTAGTCCAGCAACGGATACGGGTTAGAGGTGTTACACCTACATTCTCGTCTTGACTTTGCCGTTGAATCATTTGAAATCATTAAGGATACTCGAAATCTTGCACATAAGTGCCACATTTGTAGACAAAACTACCACACATTTCATATCACATATAGGCTCGCTCTCGAGCTGTTCATAGGCCTGCTCGCACAAGCAGTCACGTATCCGCAACAAATGCCGGAATACCCAGCCACTGGCAGGACGTATAAGACCAGCACCTGGAATCACATATGCATAGTACAATGCCATATCCCAAATATGGTCTTACATGTAATCACATATCGATACCATAGCCCAGCTATGGTCTTACACGAAATCACATATCACATTCCGATGCCATATCCCAGATATGGTCTTACACGGAATCACATATCACATTTAACTTATTTAATTATTATACTATTCAAATCAGCCCAAAATCACATTATGGCAAATTTACATTTTTTCCTTAAAGTTTCACATTTTTACACTTTAGTCCCTAGGCTCGTAAAATGAATTTCTTTCAATTTATTCATTACCCAAGCTTAGCCAAACCTTTTTCATACTCATACCAGCACACAATTTTCATTTATTCACATTTTCTACACACATTTTACAACTTTTATAAATAGGTCCTTTTTAACATTTTTACCGAAAATCTCTTAGCAAAAGTTGTTTGTCTAACACCAAACATGTATTTTCTACCATTAAACTCAAAATACACAAATATCTAAAATGGGTAAAATTTTAAACTTTAGTAATAGTTCAAATTAATCCTTGGAAAAGCTAGATTAAGTTACGAAGATCTCAAAAACGTAAAAAATCATTAAAAACCGGGGTAAAATAGACTTACAATCGAGCTTGGAAGCTTGAAAAACCCTAGCCATGGTTTCTCCTTGTGAAATTCGACCATGGGGTTGAAGATGAACAAAATTGGCTTTTAATTTTGTTTTTTAATTCATTTAAATCACCAAATTACTAAAATGCCCTTAATGAAAAACTTTAGAAACATACCTAACCATATCCATTTTTGTCCACCAACTTAACTAATGGTCTAATTACCATTTAAGGACCTCCAATTTAAAATTACATAACAATTAGGCACCTTTAACCTATAGAATTCACGTTTTGTACTTTTTATAATTTAGTCCTTTTGACTAAATTGAGTGCCCAAACGTCAAAATTTTTGAACGAAATTTTCACGAAATCATTCTATAAAACTGTAGACCATAGAAATATATTAATTTTTAATAATTTATTTGAAGGAAATAGTCTATATATTTACTCATGGATCAATTTAATATATATCTAACCTACTCAAGATACAAAAATAAATAAATAATGTATTTAAAATTATTAATATGCACAATGATTATAAATCAATTTAAAAACTATATGTCATCTTAACAATTATCATAAATTTAAATTATGTAATTAACAAAAAATAAATTATTATTTAATATAATTTAAATCAAAGTTAATTTTTATTTTTTTGAAAATTTAATTTTTATTACTAATCAAATAAATTATTAAAAAAAGTTTGAACATCCCAGTGTAGTGGGGGTATTAATGCTAGTTTATAATAGTTTAAAATATGAATTAACTCCCTATACTTTTTATATATTTAAAAAAAATATTTTATTTCACTGAATTTACACTGATAAGATTATTAATATTTTTATATTTAATTCTAGTCTATTACAACATCTTTCTTTTATTACATGATTATCAAGTGAACATTTTCTTTCTATTTTAAAAAAGTCGAACAATAAAATTAACAGAAGAATTTTAACAATATTAACAAATGAACCTTAAATAATAGATTAAAAACATAACTTAAAAGCTTAAATTTCAAATTTATAAAAAATACAGAGTGGATAATAAGGATTAAGAATACAGAATAACAGAATAAAGAAAGGTGGTTTCTGTTTAGAATTGTAAAGAAATTGATAATCTTAAAAGAAAAACTTTATTAAGTGCATAGTCGGTGGATTTGCATGAGGCAAAGAAGGTGGTGGAGATACAAAGTTCACTTAGTTTAGTAGAGAGCGGAGAGTATCTACTCAACTATTGACTTGAAAAGTTTATACAAAAAGTTGTACAAAAATATCTGTTCTTACTGTTTGGGTGTAACAAAGTATATAATTATTTTCCACATATTTGCATAATATATATAATTATATTTTAAACAATAATATTATTCACTTGGGCTATATTTATGAAAAGTAATATTATTAAGATAGCTACGCAAAACTTTAGAATAACGTAAATAACTCGGGATACATAATGTGGGTACAGTGAGGGTGGGGAAGCAGGCCAAAGAGGCAAAAGATGAAATGGTACGGTAAATGGTTGACGAATCTTTGAATGTGTGAACCCTGAAAATATCCAACTCTCAGCTCTGACTTTTAGGTTAGCTTAGCTGCCTTTAAACCCCACCCACCCGACACCCCTGTGCTTTTCCTTACTTTTTTATCTGCTAACTCCTGTCGTCTCCTTTGACAACTGCTGCCAGACTCCCTGAGTGAATCACTGAGTATGAATGAGGTCATTGTTTTTGGTTGGACTGCGAGCCCCCTACTGACACTCTCCTCCCCTCCTTCGTTGGCTATCCCTCATTTCAAAACTTCATATGTGAAATATTATTTTGAAGCTGCTTATTGTTTGTTTTAAAATAAAATCTTAATTTAATTATTTTAAATAAAATAATTGTACAAATAAAATTTTGTTTTCTTTTAATAGATTATTGATATAATAATTAATCCATTAAGTCATGTGGCACTTTTTTGTTGACCTTTTTGTTAAAGTTTAAAGTTTTTTTATAACAAATTTTGAGATGATCAAAATAGAATTATTTTTATTTTAGAGTGATTATGAGTGTAGTATACTCAAAATTAATTTAATTTAATATCAAATTGAAGAACCTAATATGACTACGCAAGAAGAGTACTATCACATACAAATTTTGTATATAAATATTTTATTTTTTGCTTAATTAACCCTAATAAAAATTCACATGTAAAAATATAGTTCAAAAGTATTTTACGTTTAAGTCTTCTCTATATTTTTAATTATTAAAAAAAAGTAAATCTAAGGATAACCTGAAAATTTTTCTTGCATTTGCTTTTCCCTTGTTTTACAAATTGAGGTGTCAGTTTTCGGGCCGATTACTATCTGCCCATTACTCCCTCTTATTAATTTTTTTTTCTCTTATTTTATTTTATGTGCTTTCTCTTTTTTCAGTTTGTAAATTTAATTTGTAGGTATATTTACTGTCTTTACAATTTGTGATGTACAAGCGACGGTATTTGACGTCATTGAATCTTCACCAATCACTAACAGTTTCTCTTGGAAAGTTGATTGTCGTAGATACTCGAATGGTGGCTCTTCACCAGCTTCTTAATCTGTTTTTGTTTTGAGAGTATTTCAGAATAATAAATTATTTTATAAGTCGGTTTAGCCTCGTGTTGTCTTAAGTTTTATATGTCTTATTTTCCGTTGTTTATTAAGTCTTCCATTTTGGAAGTTTTTGTCTTGTCTTATACAAGTTTTTTAGTATTGCTTATGTATGTTGTCTTGCTTTTACAAGTGATTTTAAGGATAGTTTTGTCGTCATCTTCTCCAGTTTGGTGGATGCTCGGTTTTTTTGTTGATTTTGTCTACCGTTGTGGACCATCTAGGGGCCGATTCCTTATTGTGATAGGTGCTTGCAATCACTCCAGATATGTTGTACTTGTGACAAAGCCAGTTGTCAACATGCTATAATGTTCTATTGATACTAAGGTTAAAGCCTTTGTTGTGTTGATGAAACTTATTCTTCATCGTCGATTGTAAGTGTTTGTTGTTCCCCCCTGAATTGTATAGTCCATTTATGGAATGAATGAATCAATTTTCCCATTAAAAAAAAGGACATGAGTTCGAGCGCGCTGAAACACATTTATCCTCTTATTTAAGGGTTGAGAAAAATTATTAGTAATTCTAAGAATTTTATAAAAAAAAAATCAGATTAATATTCATGTCCTATTTGTATTTTTAGACAAAATATCAAGGTTTCTTCTGTTTTTTCTTAAACGTGGTTTGGGTTTTTTGAATTTCATTGTTTGTTTGATTGAATACAAGGAGAATATCAAAGGTTTCCTAGTATTTAATTATTATATTTTTTTAGCATTAATCTCATTTTAGGGTTTTATCATATCTGTTTTTTTATATAATGCTTAGAACTATCCATAGCCCCTTCCAAACCCTTAAATAAGAGGATAATGCGTTTTAACACACTCGTTTCCTCGTCCTCCTGCACTAACAACAATATCAATGCCAATCGAGTTAAGACTCAATCGACTTTTTATTATATTTTAAATTGAGATTTCTTGCAATTTCAAGGAAAATATTGATTTAAAAAGTTGAATACATATAAATATAGCATTTATATTTACCTTGCACATGTGTCATGTGTGGGTATTTTTGGTTTTTTTATTTGATTAAGTTGTTTTCGATTCTTTGATAATTATACTTTATACTGAGTTAATTTTACCTTGTAGTTGGTTGGACATACATTGATACTTGTAGTGTACTTGTAATTTTAATCATCTCAAAAAGAAATTAATGGGTTTAATAAATATTTTATATAATGATGAATTTGAAATTTCAATAGTTATTTATGAATATGAAAAATCATGTATTTATATCTTTAAAATATACTAGATTATAATACAACCACAATGTGAGTGGAAAAAATGTAAAAATTATATTCATTATAAGTTTTAATTAAAATGGTAAAATTAAATATTTAAAATCACGATGTCTTAGATTTAAATATCATAATTTATAGTTTTTATTAATTTTATATAGAATATCTTAGAAGATAAAAATAACCCTCATAATAATATATTTTATAAAAAATAATGGTTTTTTAGTGGTTTTCAAACTGAGTTGGTATCTATTGACTTGTAGCATTAACTTAAAAATATTTTTTAGTTAATTGCACCATTCATTCTCGAACTATAACCTTCATTCTAAAGTGGCCTGTAAACTTTAAAGCATTCTAATTACAGCCTCAAACTATTGAGGTTATGTCAATAAGTTCCTTTCATTATTAAAAATCATTAATTTAACCATTAAATGACATGTCAAACCTTATGTGGTATATTTTAAAATGAAAAAAAATTAACAAAAAAATTGTAAAAATCAATGTTGTAAAAATCTTGGTTTCAAAGTTTTTTTACAAAAGCTTTATTGTTCACTCACTCTTTTCTTTAATATTTTCATTTTAAATTATACCACATAAGATTTGGCATGCTATTTAATGATTTTAATAATAGGACTTGATTGATATAACATTGATAGTTTGGGGATATAATTAGCACATTTTGAAGTTTGAGAATCAATTTAAAATGAAGGTCATAGTTTGAGAGGTATCTAGTGCAATTAACTGATTATTTTTATATTTGCAATAACATTTTTTTGGTACTATGCAATTAGAGGGTTAGTACTCACACACACCTGGTGGGGACATACCCCCACCATACACACTACGTCCAAAGAGATATGTCTAAATAAAGGCTTACCACTTGCTCCTCCAGAAGCTCAAATCTAAGGTAGTGTTTGGTATGATAGAAAATAATCATTTTCCTAAGAATTTAATCAGTTAAAAAGTGATTTCAACGTTTGGTATGTCAACTTTTATTTACTTTCTTTGGAATCTAACTTTCCCTTTAAGTGTTACTTTTCCATAAATATAGTAATGTAATTCCCATAATAAGGTGGGAAAGTTACTTTCTCACACAAGTTGAAAAGTTAAAAAATGTAATAAGACAAAATGAACCCTATTTTATATTGGTTTAGGGCATTTGTCTATTTAAAAAACACTATTGTCTCCCTCCTTCCTACTACTTGATTTTATCTATTATTTCAACTTATTCTTCACAAGCAATTTTTTCCTTGATTTTAATTTTTACATGCATATTTAATCATCTATATGGTATATTATTTACATAATATTTTTATTATTTATTATTTTTCTCTCTTTTCTTTTCAGTCTTTAATTGAAAATTTAATTTTATTCAAGTTTATTATAAAAAATATAAATACATGAATATTATCTTTTATTTAATAAGGATAAATTTATAAATTATTATTACATTCTTAATGAACCAAACGTAATAATGTAATGTTATTAGGATTTTAACCAATACCTCTAAATATATATCAAACATTATAAAATAATTTTCTCGACAATCATATTCCATTGAAATTATAAAATAAGAAATCTACTGAGTGTTAAAAAGTATATGTTGTATAGGATGAGAATTCCATTGAGAGGATCCGGTTCATGCAACCACGCATTCTATGCTGTGTATTCATCGAAATCTTATGAGAAAACGTCAAATGTGAGATAAAACGTAATTGGAAGAAATACAGACCGCAATGCGTTTAAAATAAAAATAAAAATAAAATAGTAATATTTTATTTTAGGGTCTAAATCAAGCACTTCATATTTTAATATTTTAAGCCACTGCATGCAATGTGCGTGCACCAGAGGCGGTTAAGTCCCCTAGGAATGGCTGATTTCGGAGGCTCTCCGGTGTTATTTGCATTCCCTCTTGCAACTCATCAATTTTTCTCATTTTAGTGATTATGATATATTCATTATATAAAAGGCTAAAGATAAAATTTTAGGAGAGATATTTGTAATAAAAATTTTATTTGTAGAGAATTTTTAAAATTTTTTTATTTGTTTAGGTAAATATATTGAAAAATTTTAAAATTTGTGAGTAATTTCAAGAGGGAATTTAAATAACTCGATTTTATTTTTTAAAGTCCATTTAAATATATCGTTTTTCAAAATTCCTCTTAATTATTTAATTTGATATATATTGTCCCACTATAAGAAAAATAACTTAACCTGCAACAATAATTTTTTTAAATTACAATATATACTTTTTAAAATTTAATTTATTAAAACTATTTGTAAAATTTTACAAATATAATAATATCCATATTGAATATTTTTATATTAATTTTATAATTCTTTTTAAATATTTAAAATTCAAATTTCTTAATTTTTCCTAAATCAATTATTTATCCAAACAAAGTAATAACAATTGGTAACATTTTGAATCGATAAATTCTAAAATACTAGCATTTTAAAAATTTTAAAAATTTTAAAATTCTTCATCCAAATAGTTGATAATATTTTAAAGTTCAAATCTCACCAAAATAATATTTTATAAAAAATATTTTAAAAATTAAAAATACAATAATATCATCTTAAAATTTGTTAATTTATAAAAACAATGAATTTTTAATTATTTCTCAATTAAATTGATCTTTAATTATAATCATAGTAAAAATAATTATATCTCATAAAAATAGTAATAATTCATGTTATACCCCCTACCTAACTTAGACACATGACACCACAAGAGATTACTTGAGAAGAACCTTCAAATGGCACTCCACCTCACATCACCCATTTGACCACTAAGTTAGTGACCATCTGTGCATCTCACATTTCACCAAGCCACTTGCTTTTAGTGGGACTGCCAGGAGACTATTAAAGCAAAACAACCTCGTCCTGCCTCAACAAAGAGAATATCAGGGTAGTACCTCTCTCGACAACAACTTATGTATAACGGCCTTGTCACTTGATCGACCACACAACCATTTCTGGGTTTGTTAGTGACATGACACTATTGGTCAAGAGACCCCTCCCCTATATATATACAGTACAAGGACCAATAAAGAAGAGATCTTTTCTCCCATCAACAACCCTAAGCAATATCCTCACTAATTTACCTTACATTCTTACTTTTTCAATGCTCCGCCTATTAGATGAACTGACCTCCTTAACACCATCATATTCTCTTTCTTATCTCCTCCCTGTTGAATATTTTTATCAACAAATCTACTTTTTTAGCCTATCATTTAAACAAGTTTAATTGAACGTCTTCTCTACAAAATTCTATCTTAATACAATAAAATACAATATAATCTTCAGATATTAAACCTTAAATTTTAATAAATTTGTACTTGTTTGATTAGATTTGTCGGTTATTGGAATCGCGGACTGTTACCTAACCATTCTTTTGTTTTTTTTGGGGGGGGGGGTCACTATTTGCGAGTGAATACAACTTGTAAAGTTGTACGTGACATATGAACTATTAAATTTATGTTTATCAGAACGAAGAGAATTTTAACTTGATATATGAACTTAATTTCTTTTATATTTAGTCCGACTTTATAGAATACTTATTTAGAGAACTCCTCAAGAACATAAATTCATTTCTATCACTTAATCATAATTCATATACACCATATTCTTTTCATAAAAAACCAGTGATGTTGACACCCAAAAACTTTGCTGTTGTTAATATGTACCCAGTAAGACACAACCTTGAATAAATATTAAGCAGAGAATGCAAGCAAAACATCAAATTATAATTTAGGAGCCCACGAAAACTCATTCCAATCCCAAAACCTAAATATCAAATACCTGCAGGAAATTCGTTTACCCACTATACTAAATATACAGTTTCACATAGAAAATCTCAAAAAAAAAAAGCACACTAAATAAAACCAAGAACGATGATAACAGTTAAACCCTAGAAAACTAAAACCCTAGGCTAAGGCAAGAGGGTATCCTCTCTTTCCACAGCAATAGCATGCAATGGGAACTTCATCTCACATGACAGCTTCAGGACCTCACTCAAATCGACCGGGTGAGCCACCGAATCTTGAACCCACTTGAAACCTTGCATCAGCTTGGCTACCCACAGTTGGACCGTCACCAGCCCAAGGTTCTTCCCAGGGCAAACCCTGCGCCCAGCCCCAAAGGGTGCGAGCCTCAAGTCACCGCCTCTTACGTCCACCTCAGCTTCCAGGAACCTCTCCGGCTTGAACTCGACCGGGTCTTTCCACACTTTGGGGTCATGGGTTATGGCCCACATGTTCACCATGGCGGTTGTTTTGGCGGGAACCAGCATCCCGTTGCTGAGCTGGACGTCCGACGTGGACAGCCTAGCCCAAGAAAGCAGTGGCCCTGGGGGATGGATCCGTAGAGTTTCTTTGACCACCGCCTGAAGGTAAGGTAATTTGGCCACGTCAGCGTCGGTGAGGGTTTTGTTCCTCGTAGCACAGTCAATTTCAAGTTGCAGCTTGGCTTGTACTTCCGGGTGCAATACCAACTCAGCCATGACCCACTCCGTTAACAAAGCAGTCGTATCAGTTCCTCTGAATATCATTTCCTAACCAAAATTCACCGACTTAACTCAGTATTTGAACATGCAAATAATAATGATCACATAAAAATTAAAATCCTACTATGTTATTACTATTTACTAACCCATAAAACAGCAACCATGTCATCTTCTTCGAGTTTTTCTTCACCGTCAAGAGAGAGCAAAATATCTACAAAGTCAGCATTATCAGACAGCATTTTGGACTCACTGAGTTGTCGGTGTTGTTCAATGATGCCTTTGACGAGTTTCCTAACTCGGGGAACGAGTTGCAAGCAACGTTGATTGATACGAAAGGGATCATAAAAGTAACTCAGCCATGGCAAATAATCCGACCAATTAAAAGCCCCAAGTAGTTCAAACCCTTCTCTTACCATATCCCTAAGCTCTTCCAGTTCTTCACTGTCTTTTCTCTGGTCATATCTTCTGCCAAAAACACTCCCCATAATATTGTTCAAAGCAGCAAACTGGAGGTGTTTTCTTAAGCAAACAGAGCCATGGAGCTTCTGTTCGTTCGCTATGTTGCGCAGCATGACAGTACAGTCAAGCTGGCGACCGGGTTCGTGTGCTAAAATGCGCTTGGGTGCAAAAAGGTGGGAGGAAGCTATCCTTCTCAAAAGCCTCCAATAGGTTCCGTTGGGAGCGAACCCTATGGCTCGACTGAACATGAGGCTTTTAGCGGACTGCTTAATGGGTCGGTCAGCAAAGTGAGGGGAAGTTAAGATTTCTCGAGCCGTGTGGGGATCAGAAGCTACGACCACTGGGTTGGAACCGAGGCTAAAAGCCATGAGCTGAGTATTGGCCCTGGACCAAGCCATGGCGGCAAGCGAACGGTGAGCCAAACCACGACTCAAAGTAAAGAGGCTACCAAAAACAGGGAAACCCCTAGGACCAGGAATAGGAAGGGTACCTTTTCGGTTCCTTCCATTTTTCCATGCAATCCCACCAACAGCAAAAGCCCAAGAAAAAAGGGCAATGGAAAGAAATGCCATAAAGAGGGAAAACAAAACATACCCATCTAACAAATTTTTGGATCCAAAGAAAGCTGGAAGAGTATAAACCCACCAGCTTGTATCTTTTGAAACCGAACCCAACTCCATTAAAGAACAAAGACTAAAAAAAAAAAAAAAGAGGAAGTAAGATGATTTACTTTATGCAGAGTAGAAAAAGAAAGAAAGGGGTGGATACTATATATAATATAGAAATAGGTTTGGTGATTATTTAAAGGTGTTAATATAATATTATTATGTAGAAAGCGTTAAAAAAATGGATGTGACATGACGAAAGGAGAGGAAGGAAGGGGGAGAGTTTCACGTGGAGAGAGGAAAACGAAGAGCTCTGTTGCATGAGAGAGAGAAGGGTTGGAAATCTGAGAACGAATTGTGTGGAGGGGGTTGAAGAAGGGACGTTATGACCATATCTGATACATGTTTAACGGTGGGAATACTATTCCGTAGACTTTAGTAGAAAGCAATGACTGAGACTGTGAGACCCGAGGGAAAGGAGAGCATTAAATGAGAGACCCCGCCCCCCCCTGAGGTCGAAAACGGCGACCCCAATGAACTGAAAGGGAAATAACGCTTAAGGCCGTTCAAGCGTTCGAGTAATATAACGCATTGAGAGCTGTGACGGTTTGAATTTAATGGCTAAGCTTTACAATATATGCAGTCCCGGCCGCAGCCTTTAACATGCATCAGTGGAGAATGAGATGGCTCAAACACATTATATTGAATGCGCTCCCGGTTATTAACTGCAATGCTACAACCACAAGTATTTTTTTAGTCAAAACTCAAGTTCTGCAATGTCGGTAGTGATTAATTTCTTGGTTTTTTTTTTAAAATAAAAATGTTCGCATTAACTTGCTCCTATATGTTTTTCAAAAAGATAAATAATTAGTCATGAAATATATTTCATTCGATAAAAATTAAACCCTCGACTTTATAATTTAGGGATGAGGTAAATTACCACACCACAATAAAAATTTATATTTTTATCATCTTTGTAATGTAAAATTTTGCCCCATACTTTGCACATAAGCTGTTACTATTATAGACTAATCCTAAACATAAAGCTGGACACTAGTTAATAATTAAAAGATAATATAACTGGCTCTACTAACTCAAGATTTTGTAACTAACATATCAGTGCTCGAAACAAAAATAAAATGTTGAATAAGTACATGTATTAAGCTAATTTTTTAAATAAAATATGATAATAGTATTTTTTTTAATTAACATATTATTTTTTATTATTATAAATTTGAGCTTGACACTAATTGATAATTAAAAGATGATATGATTATCTTAAAAAATAATTAAAATTTAACTCTATTAACTCAACATATCAGTGCTCCAATCTAAACCACCGGTGTATCTTCATTAGTTTTAGGACCTCTCTCCTTTGTATAAAAATGAAGTAGTGTTGAATAAGTACATGAATCGTGCCCTATTTTAATTAGACGTAGAGTTTGATTAATATCAATCTTCATGTTTCATTTCATTTATATGTATTATATCTATGAATATAAATTTTAGATACCTATTTTGATTAATAAAATCCTATACTTCTTTTACATTTTTTTTTTTGTTCTTTCTCTTTATTTTTATAACTCGTTACCAGAATAATTGTTTCTTTTTTCTCTTTCAACTGAGAGTCTTGAACCAACTATTCAAAATTCCAAAATTTTTCTACCTTAGCCAAGCCTTGAGCTTACTCCCCCTTTTAATATTCTTGCTTTTCTACCTTAGTCATTCATTCGCCCTACGAGAATCTAAACTTTTTTCTTAAATTTCTTTTATAAAACCCTTTACTGCGGCAGAGAAAAAGAAAGCCACAATTTTATATCATAAAGATTTTTTTAATTTTAATTTATTTTGCTTTAGTGATATTGGTAACTCTTGATATAACTTGGAAATACTTTATAATAGATACTTGATGCTCACATCAATCTATATGTTAAACGTTTTAGAAATACGATTGTGCAAGATAATTAAGACAAAGTCAAAGCTATGATCTTCATGAAGGGTTGATAGCAGGTTTTTTAACCATACATCCACTTAAATTGTGAAATAACATGAAAGAAAGATACAACCATAAAAAAAGAGTAATCATTCTTAATACTCGTTATGATTGGATATACTTTAAATTTTAAAATTTCAAACCAGTAAGTGAGTACAACTCTACATTATTCAAAATAAACTCTCAATTCAAATTATGTGGAGAAAAAAAATTACTAATGCAGACTTATTAGAGAAAACTTTCTCAACCTTTCATGCTTCTAATGTACTCCTACAGCAGCAGTGTCATGAAAAGGATTTTAAGAAATATTATAAATTAATCTTATGTCTTTTGGTGGCTGAGACAAATAATGAGTTGTTGATGAAAAACCATGAAAGTTGTCCCATTAGTTCTGTTTCATCCCTAAAAGTGAATATGGTAGTACGTAGTATTTCTAAAAGTGAAACAAATTATGGTCGTGGTTGCGGTTGTAACCGTAATTATGGACGTGGTAAAAAATGTAACAGTTATTGTTATCATTATGGTAGTATTGAACATCAAAAGAAAAATAACTTAAAAAGAATGAGAAAAGTGATTTAATCAATCCTTCAAAAGGTACAAAAAAATTTGTACTATCAATGTGGAATGAAAAGACATTAATCGCATACTTGTCATACACCTGAACATCTTGTAAAGCTATATCAAGCTTATGTTGAAAAGAAGGGAAAGAATGTTGGAACAATTTTGATATAATGATGATGTAGAGGCTAATTTTGTGCACAAAGATAATGATCTCGAGTATAATACTGAAACAAAATTTGCTTACAATGATGATGACTTCAATAATCTTGTTAATCTTACCCACTTGGATGTGGAAGATTTTTTTGGGAATGATAATGGAAAAGCTGGGGATGAAAAGAACATTTGAATTATTAATTTCTATTTAAGCATTTGATTTTCTTTTTTAGGAAAAAAATATATGTCCATGTTATTCAGTTCTAGAACATTTGATTTATTGTTTTTTTTTTTTATGAAAAAGTTATTTTTTTCATGTTATTCGACTTTCAATATTGTGTTTTTTCTTGGACATCACTTATGGTGTATTTTATTCTACGAAGTATGAAGAAAATGAAATTTTCCAAGTCTTTGGTTGATCCTAAGATCAAGAATGAAGAGATAATACTTAAAGATAGGGAATATTTTTCTCAATTAATACCATGTCTGGTGGTACAAATGGTAAGAATAGAAATTTGAGAGAAGAAGGACGAGAGAGGGATTTGAAAAATTAGGATAGAAAATTAAGAATAAAAGAGTTGAGAAAATAGATAGATAGTATTGAATATAAAAAGAATACATAGGATTGTTTGAGATAAATTAGGGGTTGATCCCAACCATTAGAAAATCAATGGCCTTGAATTTCTAACTGTGGCCATCCAATGATTAAAATATTTGGAAATAAATGGATTTGACCAAAATTCTATTTATTTTTAAAAACCAGTATATTTCCCTGAGAACACAGATATTAAATCTGTCAATATTAATATAAAGATATAATTAAAATGTAAAATTCTTTCCAACGCAGTAATGAGTTTACATTGTAGCTACCTAGCCTACCTCACATTACAATACAGCCCTACCTATGCTTGGAAAGTTCTATAAAGCTGCCCAATATAAGGATTATATTTATACCCTTTAAAATCAACTAATTATAATTCATATTTTTAATTAGCTTAATGCTAACTTTAGACTTAAACTATACCTATTTCTTTTTATACCTAAATTTCTCCACCACGTTACAAAAATAAAGATTAAAACGTAGTGTTATTACAACTTATCACATCAATCTTTTTTATTTTTTTAATATTATGTATATTATATTGATTAAAAAAATAAAAATTTATATATATTGGCGTACAATATTCTTAAGTTTTTAATATCTTCACAACATAAAAATTTGTAATGTGGTAAGAAAAAAAAGTACGTATTTATGTAGGGAAAAATTGCAGCATAAACTCTTTTACTTTTTTTTTTAATTATTTATAATCTTTTTAATTTGATTATATTCAATAATTCAACTTATAATTTTACATAATAAATCATTGTAAATTTTAAATTGTTAAAAAAATTAATGGGCGTCGAGTCTACCAAAAATAATTCCTATAAAAATAATTCTAAATAGTAGTAAAGAGTGGTAGTAGGGTCGAGTCCATAGGGATTAGATGTTATAATTTACTTCTGTGTTTATCTTGAGAACAGAACGTTTGTTGTGTCGAAAGTCGTGGCAAAGGTCGTGCCCATGACTCCAAATGGACTTGCAAAAAAAAAAATTTGGGGATTTTGAAAATGTTTAGAAAGTAAATAATCGAATCAGCGTAAATAAATAAATAATTAATATTAGAAATAAATTTAAATCGAGAAATAAAATAAGATTTTTTTTAATTTTTAACTTTTACAAAGTCAAAAATTCTAATGAGTCCTTGGCATTCTTTATATTTTTTATTTGGCCTCATTTCATTGATTGTATTTCAATTTAGTCCTTTTCTACTCGTTTTTGTCTCTTAGCGTCTCAATTGCATTCCTGACAGGATTAAAACATAAAAGCACTAATTTAGCAGGGCTCGATTCAAAAATTAACCGAATTAAACACAAAATGTCATGCAAATTAACATGTTATCAAAAATTCTTTTTAAATTTATTATTTTTTAAATTAAGATTAACATAAAACCAACCATTCTTTTCTACATCATTTTCAGATTGGTTAATACTTAACCTTTGTTTTCATGAAAGTTTGCAGGGAAATGGTTTCACTTGGTCGTGCTTATTTGGATTAATTGCTTGGCGTCTCTGGAAGAATAGAAATCTTTTTATCTTTCAGAATATTTCTTGAACTGCAACAAATAGTTAAAGTCTCTAGCTGTTGGGCTTGTCAATACATCTCACAGATTGGTGGTTGTAAAAGAATAAACCACAACTTGAATCCAACTTTTAACTCAGATGGTACATGGGTATTTTTATCCACTAATGGAGCTGTGGCTAGATATTCCGGATACGCCACTACAGGAGGCGTGGTGAGGGATCAAGATGCAACTGGATAGTGGGCTTCACCTGCTTCCTAGGACTTTGTACGCCGTTTGAAACTGAAGTTTGGAGCATCCTTGATGGAATTCTTATTCTTTTAAATAAGGGATATAGATAAGCCACTATCTTGACTGACAATCTTGAAGTCGCCCAAATCTTGACCGACCTAAATTTGGAAGATTTCAGGATCACCGTGTGTCAAAGGACTCAGCGCATCATGAAGGCAAAAGAGACATAGAGGATTAAGAACATTCTAAGAAGTCAAAACTTGGTAGCGAATTGTCTAGCTAAACTTAGCTTAAGCTAGAAATCAAGCTTACAAGTCCTAAATGAAGCCCCTAAGGAAATAATAGATTTCTTACAAAAAGATAAGGACAATGGTTGTCTTTTGTAATTGATGTTATTCCTCTCTTTTCTTTTCACCCAAAAAATTAAATACACTATTAAAATGAAAATAGATATAATGTTACAATAAATTCTTTAGCGGTCGCAATATTTAAATTTAATTAAGAATCTACATTCAATAATTAATAATAAAAACTAAGTTAGAAATTATATATAAAAATAGAATTTCACAAAACCTACTATCATAAAACTTATATTTTAAAAATATTTTCAAGATATTATTTATTAAAATTCAATCTAATATCAATCATCATGTTTGTAAAATTACTTTTCATAACTATGTTATTAATGAAATGTTACAAAGTTAATAAAATAAATTAAAAATAATAAATTTAATTTAATTAATATGTAAAGAAAACTAATATCATATATAAAATATAAGTAATTCAAAAAATTATTTTTTAAATAAGTAAAATTTTATAAAATTATAAAATATATACATTTGAACAGTCAAAATAATATATAAAAAATAAAAGTTTTATAAGAAATGAAAAAAATTATTTATATTTATAAAAAGGGCAAAAAATTAAAAATTTCAAATATATGTATTCTACAAATTTTGTAAAAGTTTTAATATTTTCCAAAAATTTTAAATTTTAAAAATTTAAAACAATGAATAAAAAATTCAAAAAAAAAAAAGAAAAAAAACAAGAAGAAAAGGTTTAACTAAAAACTATAAAGTATAAAAATTGAAAAACCGAAAACTTGAACTTAAAATTTGAAATTAAAAAAAAAAGCCAAATATATAAATTTTAAAAAGTTTTAAATAAATTTTTTTAAAAAATTGCAAAATGTATATTTAAAAAATTTGGATTATTCAAAATTCAAAGGAAGTCAAAGATATTTTTTTTAAATGATTAATTTTTAAATTCTTTTTCATTTTTAATTTAAATTTAAGTTTTTTATTTTAATAAACTTGAATGCCATGTGGCACATTTTAAGTGATATCACATGTTAATTGATTTTTTAATGTCATTACAAAAATTGAACCGAATCTAGTAATAAAATAACAATTTAGATACTAAAATGAGATAATAAAAAAAAAGTCAAATATCAAAGTCAGAAAACATGTATAATTTATTCCAACATTGTTGTGGGATGGAAGATTCTTAAGAAGGAATAGTAAGATTGTTGTGGGATAAAATGACACTCTTAAGCAAGCTTTATTCCAGCATTTTCATGCTAGCCTTATAGGAGGCCACTGCCAAGCTTCTTGAAAAAGAACCGCTTCCCTACTCTACTGGAAGAGGATGACTCGAGATATCAAAATATGGATCAAGGAATGTTCAATTTGCCAGAGATGTAAGTCTAAAAATGTAGCCAAACTAGGGTTGCTACAACCTTTACCTGTACTAAATAGAGCTTGGTCCTCTATCAGTATGGATTTCCTAAAAGGGCTTCCAAAATCTAAAGGAAAGTTTGTCATTTTGGTATTGGTAGATCGTCTCACCAAGTTCGGCCATTTCTTGCCACTTAAACACCCTTTTACAGTTGCTGCAGTGGCACAAAAGTTCTTGAACCATGTTTTCAAGCTCCATGGAATGCTAGATTCTATCATCTCCGATTGAGATAAGATTTTTATCATCAACTTTTGGCAGGATCTGTTTAGAAGGGTGGGAACCAGACTCAATCTATGCACTGCCTATCACCTAGAACCTGATAGACAGACTAAGATCCTCAACGAGTGTCTCAAAGGGTACCTAAGATCATGAATGTAGAGAGACTAGGAGACTGGTTGTTGTGGTTCCCTATGGTTGAGTGGTGGTACAACTCTACTTATCACTCAGCCATTCATACCATTCCTTATGAGGCCCTTTATGGCCAATCTTATCCACATCACATGCCTTACTTGGCAGGCACCTCTCCTGTACCATCAATTGGCAGAAGCTTGCAGAAGAGGGAAACCATTAGAAAATTGTTCCAGTTTCATTTAAAACGAGCACAAGATCGAATGAGATAGCAAGCTAAAAAACATAGAAGTGAGAGGCATTTCCAGGAAGGTGATTGGGTTTACCTGAAGTTGCAACCATATAGGCAACATACTATTAGAAGAATCTTGAAGCAAAAGTTATCCCTAAAGTACTTTGGTCCTTTCAAGGTACTAGCAAAAGTGGGGAAGGTGGCTTATCATTTGAACTTCCACCAGGGTCCAAGGTCCATCCCACATTCTATATTCCCAACTTAAGAAACATGCGGGATTAGCCTCTATGCAAAAAGCCTTACCTGTAGTTGATGAACACGGTGCCTGGTCCAAAGAACCAGCTTGTATCTTTGAACGTCGAATAGTCAAACATGGCAACAGGGCTGTGACTGAGATGTTTGGTTGAGTGGACTGATTCATTTCCAGGGGGCGCGACATGGGAGACCCTTGAACAGCTCATGAACAATTTTCCTCAGTTTGATCCTTGAGGTCAATGATTCGTTCGAGGGGAGGGTATTTGTTATGGGATAAAATTCTGAACTTATGAAACAACAACGTTTAGCTTAAGGGAACGGAGCGTAGTGATAGCCTGTAAAACAGGGTGTGTTGGGGGGCGTTTTGGTTAGGCCTAGTCAGCAACAGTTACATTATTTTGTAACCAGCTAGTTTGTTTTTATCCAGTTTTCATTTCTCTTTATTATGTTGTAAGGAATTAGAAGAAGCCAAGAAAAATACACACATGAAATTCTTCTCTCTAATTCCTCTATTTTCTTCTTTCTCTGTTCTCAAAACCACTCTAAATTCTTCTCAAATTTCCGAGCTATAACATAATTTTGTAAGCAACATTTTATTTGAAACATTTATAAATTTATTGTTACACTTACAAAGTCTTATAAAACTTTAAGAATGTATTTTTCACTTCTAAAAAATTAGGAAAGCGATTGATAACTATTGAAAATTTTTATTTTATTAAAAATAATTTTTTAATATTTATTTTTTTTAAAATGTGTTCGATAATCCTACTAGTTTTTTAATTAATACAAAATTTTTTTAAAAAAAATGTGTTAAATAAGATAGATAACTACATATCACTTAATATTATCAACATTAAGTTGATTTTATTTAAAAAATATGTTTGAAATAAATCATCTCTTCTATATATATTTTTTAAAATGTGAAATATCCAAATTATTATATTTAACTTTTATCTAAAATTATATAAAATAAAATATTATATTAATTTTTTTTAAAAACACAATATTTAATTTTACCAAACAACATAATTATGGTCAATATTTAATGTTATTAATAGATCAAACAACTTTTGGATATAAATCCAGTACTTACAAAATTTAGTATTAAAAATTCAACACATAATTTTTCAATTTATCAAACAATACCTACACTAAGACCACATTTGGTTGGCATGAATGGTTATTACATTCATACCTTATTTAGTGCAACAGTCTTATTCGAACGAGTGGAATAGCCGGGTAGTATTACAGCCTCATTCCAACTTCTCACGGAATACCCATTTCGTGTTACAAGTCATTCCAGCCTCTCATTAAATAGCCACCAATTTTTTCCTCAAAAATACCTCAAACCAAAAACATCATATTAACCACAATTTCAGTTTATGAATTATAGCTATGGAAGAAAAATCAAGAAGAAACAAAAATTGAAACCCAATCGTTACGATTCAATGCTTTCCCAATTTCAATTTCATCCAACAGTTTTATTTTAACAACATCAACGCAAGGTCTCCTCCACTCTAAAATGTTCCAAACCCAGTAATGAAATTTAGAAAACAAAACAACCCAAATCAGAAAAGAAAAAAAAAAACTATGATGGATGGTGGGAGGTTAACAGAGGGGAGATTTGCATGTATGGATCTATAAGTTTTGGTGGGTTTTTAGGACAAACTAAACAAAAAGTTGAAATAGTAGGTGGAGATCAAACTTTGGAGAGGAAGATACTTGAGAAAAAGAGAGAATCAGAGAAAAAAGAGAGGAGAGAACTAGATAGAACTCTAGAGAAAAGAAAGAGATAAAATTGCTCGACGATGGGTACAGGCTCTAGATTAAAGAAGCAAGGTTGGGGGCAACTAGGATCCCTAGAATGCTCTAATGGTTTTATTTATTTTTCTTTATTAGTTTATGTTTCGTTTGGCTGTATTTTTTCCTCACTTTATATTAAATGAATCCAGTTGTTCATATTCAAAAGAAAAATATATAATAAAATAATTTTAAATATGATTTTTAAATTTATTTTTTAATTTAAAAAATTAAATTTATTTTTAAGTAATGTTTTTATTATTAAATATAAAATTTTAAAATATTTATTTTCAAATATTATTTTTTGACATAATATTTATGAAGTTATTAAGAAATAAATTATACTTTTCTAAATAATGTATTAATTATACTGTTAGATATATTCATAATATAGTTATAAATTATTAGCATTTAATTATAATATTAAAAATTTCTAGATATATTATTTTATTGTTTTTATGAATTATATTAATTAAATTAAATTTATATGAACATTTAACAATAATTAAATAATAAAAATATTAAAATATGATTAAATTATTTATTTTTATTAAATTATATTTAATAATAATCCTATTAAAATTTAATAACAATAACAATAATCATCTACTTAAAAAAATTCTGCTAAGGGTACCCTGGTCAGTTCAGCTTTTTCCCTTATGCTATTACAACATCTATTCTATTTAACCAAACACAAGAAAACTATTACAGCTTTATTCCATTCCACTCAACCAAACAATTGAATTATTAATTACACCTCTATTCTATTCCTCCAACAAAATGTGTTGTAAATCTTTTCATCATTTCTCTAATTATATAAACATGTTTACGGATGAGAGTGAAGTTGAGGATCCATCTTCAATACTTGAAAGTGCCTATAATAGCCCGGTTTTCAGTAGTATCGAAAACAGTGGTTTTGCAGCCACCAAATCTGACGAGTAAGTTCGCAAATATTATTATTTAATATTTACGAGTCAAATGTAATTTTTAAAAAGTTTTTTTATTTGATAATTTATGTTATATAAGTGATTTATTCAGTTCAAGTGGTTTTAGAAGATGAGGTATTGGGACCTTATTTTTATAAACTGAGCCGTAAATATTTTTATAAATATTTACGGAGTGTCATTAAGGTGGTATTAAATTTTCGTTAAGAAATTTTAACGTTTTTATAGTTAATTAATTAAAAAGGACCAAATTAAAAAAAATGCATTCCTAGGACTTATTCCCGTAAATCGGACTCGTAAATATTTTTAATAAATATTTACGAAGTTAGTTATGTAATTAATTAGGTTTTGGTTAAATGACTCTGCTTGAATTAAAAGTAATTAGGTATAAAAATTAAATTGCATATAGAGTAAAAATTAAATTATAGAATTAAAGAAAAATTAAAAAGATTAAAGAAACAATTATGCCATTATTTCTTTATGAGGCCACATAAGGTATTTTTTTTTTTTGTGAAATCATTATAAAACTTTAAGTTAATATAGATAATAATGTTTTACTTAATTATTAAATATATATATTATATTATATTATATTATATTATAATAAAACAAAATATATAAAGAATAAAAAAAAAAAAGAAACAGACACCGAAACGAAACATAATAGAAAAAAGAAAGAAAAAGAAAAATAGAGAAAAGAAAAAGATGAAGGGTCTTAGGGGTCAAAGTTCAAAGCTCAATTGGTTAGTTGATTTAGTTCTTCTTTTCTTTTAATTTTTATGTTTTTTGAATTCCGGTATTAAATATTACCCGACCCATGTCAAAATTTTAGAAATTATTGAGCCTTTAAGTGATGTCTTTATTGAATAATTTTAGTATTAGGGATTAAATTGATAAATTTTTAAGTTAGAAATGAAAGAGGATTGAATTGTAGAATAAATTGTAACTTTTGAGTAATAGGGACTAAATTGTGAAAAATTTAAAATTTAGAGATTTAAGTGAAATTAGAGAGTTAAATCTAGTTTAAAGTGGAAATTAAATGAAAATATAGAATTGATTGTGAAGAAATAAAATTAGTCTCGGTTTTGGATCTAAATTAAAAATTAGGCAAATATTGATAAAAAATTAAAATATTCAATATGAAATTGAATTGTGTTATATTGATAATTTTTTTAATTGTTTTAATTCCGTAGCTAACATCGTACCGGAACCCTCGACTAAAAAGGGAAAAGATAAAGTCGACGAGGAATAGCTCAGAAATTCTGGTTTGTATTTCTATAATCCGAAGCTAGTTATTAATTGTTATAATTTTTATTTAATGCATATGGTAAGTATTGAGGTGAGTAATTGATATTTTGATAATTGATTGAAAAAATTGAATTGGTAGATATATATATATATTGAATGGATTGATTTTTGAATTGAAATGAATACATGTGTAATTATATGATTATATAAAAAATTAGCATTGGATATTAATTATTTTGAATTGTGAAATTAAATCCTATTAATTGTATCGGGCTGAGTTGGATATAGATGGCATGCCATAGGATTGGAAGAGTTTATGGATACTTCGACTTCGAGTCGATGAGACACTGGGTGTCAATTTACTATTTCGAATAAATTTGATGAGGTACTAGGCACCAATTTACTTCAGCATAGCCGATGAGACACTGGGTGTCAACTTATTACTTTGAATTATTCGATGAGGTACTGGGTACCAAACTAGTGTGTTTTGGTTGGATTCGTGTATCCGTCTAGGTCCGAGTCGTGTTAATAGGGGTAAATGAATAATAAAGTTTTATAATTGATATTGAAATGATATGGTACGAGAAATGGAAGTGAAATAGTGAATTGAAAATAGAATGTGAAATATGTTGCAAATATATGGAATATATGAGTTATATACTCATGAAATGACTATGGAATGGATATTACAATTGTATAATGAAATGTGAAATAAATTGTGAAAAATTATTTATATAGCAAGTATGAAAATTGAGATATTTGTGAAACAAATGAAATATGATGTGGTTGTTGTAATAATTAAATATTAATATGTGTTTATATTTCAATTGTATATTTGTAATTTTTTATCTTTAAATATTCGGATTATAGAAATACAATTGAGTTTATACTCAGTATACGGTTTTGTTTCCCGTGTGTAAGTTAGGTACTTAACTTTTGATCGCCGATTCAGCATCCAACAACGATCCCGAACTCAAATGTAGTGATGTTTATCCTTTGTGTCGGCATATACTTAGGGTGTCCAAATAATAGTTATTTTGTGGTTTGATTGTAAATGAGGTTATGAGTTTAATTTTGGTTGATTTTATAAATATAAATATGTGTTTGTTTTTGAAGCCATATTATGGCATGATAAATTGAACTAAATCTAGATAGGTGCATGTAAATTTAATTCTATGTTTAAGTGCTCATGAACTAGGCAAAATTGATTTGGATTTGATATGTTTATAATTTGGATTAAAATGATGCTTTGATGACTTGTTTTGATTATATGAAATGTTTGAAATTTCCGTCTATTTGATCTGTAAACTTTGATAATGCTTTGTAACCCGATTCCGACAAGGGATATGGGTTGGGGTGTTACAATACATGTAACACCCCTAACCCCAAACCATCGTCGGAACAGGGTTACGAGGCATTACTGAACATATCAAAAAATTTACGATTAATTTACAAATAAAATAACATACATAGTATAGTTTAATCATTAAGTCCCTATAATGGACCCTCGAGGCCTAAAACACGTATTAGAAGTGGAACGGGACTTGTTCGAGCACTTCAAAAAAAATTTTCGTAAATTTTTTTTGGACGCAATATAACCCCTTTATAAACATCTAACCTTCCCTATAATTTCAAACCAAAATCAATTCCATTCCAATATTTCAACCAATACATTTACATATTTAAACATACCTAATTCATGTGTACAACATAAATTTGATAATCACTATAGAAACATTCATTAATGGCGTTTAAAATGAATATGTAATTTCATTCATTCCGTTTGAACTTAATACCAAATTTCATCCCATATATGTACCACTTCATAATATAACCTTCCATTAAACCAATTCAAACATTATTTGACAACATTTACAACCAAAATTATAAGTCATATTTAAGTGACCCATACAACACGTAAGTACATGCCACTTTTACCAAAAGAGAAAATTACATCACCAAGTTTGTGTTGAAGTCGGGATTGATCTGGATGCTGAACCAGGACCTTTGACTTCTACTGATCTACGCACGGAAACAACCGTACGCTAAGTATGTCTATACTAAGTGGTATTTGTAACGTCTCGAAATTGGGCCTGGAAGAATAGGCCGTGTAGGCCCAAAAGGCTTGTGGGCCCACACGGGTCGTTGTATTTGGACTTACGGGATTTAGTGGACCGGTTGTGTCGTACACGTGGCTATGGGCAAATCTGGCTTAGCGGGCCATGCGAGCACGTGGGCCTTACTTAGGTTGCATAATAGGCCCCGGGCCCATATTCACTGATTGACGTGTTAGTGTGATGGCTAAGAGGTTTGGGAGTGTTGGAGAAGTCCTGGGTTCAAACCTGGGCCTTAGCAAAAATTTATGTTTTTCTCTTATGGGAGCTTTGACGTTAGTGGGTAGGCTTTAAGCATATTTTTGGTGAAAGCATGACACAAAAGGAGATGTGGTCTAGTGGCAAGGAAGTGACGCCATAGAGGAAGCAAGGGGTCTAAGGTTCAAGTCTTTTCTTTTGCAATTTATTTTGGTTTCCCTTTTAAATAAATCTAGAAGCAAGTAGGTGGGCTTTAAAGTTAAATGTGTTGGACTTATGACATAAATGAGCTTGTGTCCTAGTGGTGGTGGCGTGGCAGGGCTATCGAGAGAACTTTGGTTCGAATCCCTTTGCACGCAAAGGTTGGTTATTTTGCTAATGAGTCAGTTTTGGAAGATTGATGGAGAATCCCACATTGGGAAGCTAACATGAGAATAGTCGAGAAGCTGGCTTTAAATAGAGCAAACCATGAAGAGAGTAAGCATACCTCTCTTAGCTTATCCCTTTCACTTTGTGGCGTGTTCGTTTGGGTTAGGCATTGGATCATTCTTTGATCTGTATGCCGTTGGGTCACGGTGGTGGTGACCGTAATTGATCAATACACCCCTCGGGAGTTAAGGGTACGATTATTGTTGGCTTCTGGGCATAGCAGTGTTCAGAACGTGGATTAACTTCAGATTCCTATCAGGTGTGTGCTTCTAACCCCGTTGTTTGATAGTTGATATAGAATCGAAGGTGCGTACTTCACCCTACTCTAGCTGTAGAACAAAAAATGTCAGAATAACGAAATGGGCCATGTGGGTCAAATGGGCCCATAGGGCCAATCGGACAAATTGTATGATTGGGTAGTAAATATTGGACAAGACTATGTGAATCTCATGTCTGTGGCTAGATTTGGGCTAAATGAGCCACATGAGCGTGTGGACCCACTTGGGTTGAGAACGGGCCTTAGGCCCATTTGTAACGTTATCCTTGTTTAGAATACTTGAGATGCTCAAGGCGACTGTAAACCCTCTAATGAATTGATAGAATTACCGAAATACCTCTGATTTACGAAATTATCGAAATACCACTGATTTGTGAAATTACCAAAATACCCCTGATTTGTAAAATTACCGAAATACCCCTAATTTGAAAAATTACCAAAATACCTCCGTATGGTAGAATTACTAAAATAACCCCTGTAGGTAGAATTACCAAAATACCCCTGTAGGGTAGAATTACGTTTATGCCCTCAAGCGTAAGTAACTGTTTTAAAATTGTTTTAAGCTATGGATGTGATTGTCTCTCGTAAGCATGCTATGTGATATACATATTAATGTATGGGCCACATTGGACTATGTAACGGGCCTTTAAGCCTAGTAAATTCGGAGCTTTCATAATAGTAACTTAAAATGCTCCGGATAATTATGAATTGTTAATGGGCTAGAATGTGTACCTAGGTTCACGATAAGATATAACTGTAATGCCCTAAGGGCAAAATAACTGTAATGCCCCTATATGTTACAGGATTGATTTTGTACAACATATTATGACATGTTTGCATTCATGTGATATTATGCTACATTGGGATTGGAATATTGTTGGAGGAAGTGATTTGATCTGTTTGGGTCACATGGGTCGCCCGAGACGACTGGGGACCCACCGATTTGATTTGTTATAGTCGCACGGGTCGCCCGAGACGGCTGTGGACCTACCGACAGATATTAGCTAGTGCCGCAGCTGGTGCTACATTGGAGTGTAGGGATGGGTGGGTCAATTTTATCCCTACAGGAGTGTAGGGCTGGACAGGATATGGAGTGCAAGGCTGGTATGGGCATTTATGCATTGCATATTGATTTTGATATATGAGAATGTGATATGTGATATTTGATATGGGCTCAGGCCCAACCGAGGCCATTATGGGTTAAGGCCCAACGGCCACTGTTTATCATGATATGGGCTCAGGCCCAACTAAGGCCATTATGGGCTAAGGCCCAAAGGCCACCGATATTAAATTGGGCTTAGGCCCAAATTGATTATTGCATGTTATGTGTTTGTCGAGGGACGTACACACTGAGTTTTCAAAAACTCACTCCCTCTTTTAATTTTTTTCAAATGATCCTCAATAAGCGACTCGACGATGGAGGGGACTCGGAGGTGGCTACACTGCAACTTGCTTTAATGATCAGTAGTTTTATTTATTTACCTTATTTTAAATTATTTTTATTTGGATTGTAATAAGGCCTTTTATCTCCGGTATGATTTTATATTTGGTTTTATTATTATAACTGCCGAATTTCTAAAATTAAACATGTTTTCTAAATCAACATAAATATCTGAACGTTTTCCTAAAACATGAGCTTCCGCCGTATTTAACAAGAAACTTAACAAGATTTGCAAACTCGAGTTTTCAAATGGCAAACTCAAAGTTTTTATTTAAACTCACCTGAACTTTTAATTAAGCAAACATTCAAAGGGATTTGCTTTAAAATAAAATATTTTTCTAACAAAATAGTTTTGAAAATAAACCCTTATTTGAACCACGAGTAGACGATTATCTCAAAGTCTTCCAACATATTTGATTTATATGAGTCACCCTTCAATGTGACACCACCAGATTTGGCCATAAAGTCTGGGCCGGGTTTGGGGTGTTACAGTATTATTGTAACATCTCAATTTGAACCCTATCGGAATAGTGATTTCAGGACCATACATCCGAGTCAAAAAAATATTTTATTATTATTTTCTGTGTTCTTATTATATGAATTAGCATGTGCAAAAGTTTTGAATGAAAATTTGGCTATTTGAGTGTTTAATTATGAAAAAGGACTAAATTGTAGAAAATGCAAAATTGCTCTTCTATTTATTTATATACTATTTGACTATAACTTTTAAAGTTGAGGGCCTTAATTAATAAATGAACCATTGCATGGTTGAGTGGTCATAAATGACCTTAATGTTCATGTGGTATACATGTTTTTAATGAATGATAAATTGGTAAAATGGTTTTATTATATGTTTTAATAAAACAAACATGAAATGGCCATTATTTTCCCTTGTTTTGCCGAAATTGAGAGAAAAGAGTTAGGGTTCTTGTGCTTTATGATATTCAGCCATTTAAAGCTAAATTTGAGGTATGTTTTCACTTCGATTTTTGATGATTTTTATGTTTTTGAGATTGTTGCTTAGTCCATTATCAAGCTCATGTCGTAATTTGAAGAATTTTTTATGGTTATGAGATGTGCCATTGATGAAATGGTTTTGGGATGTTAGTTTATGAAAAATGAAAGATATGTGTTTGATTGATATGTTTGTTCTTGGATTTTTGATGAATTTAGCTAAATAGGGTTAAATTAAGAAAATGGCATTTTGGAGGACTAAATTTTGAAATAAATGTGATTTATGGGCTTATATGAATACCATGAAAATTTGGCTGGACATATGTGTTATGAGATTTGGTGAATTTGATGATTTTGTTGATTAAGGACTTAAATGTCAAAATGTGAAAATATGAGGGCTAATTTGCAAAATGCCCTAATTGTGTGTCCTTGGATTGAATTGTTTGAGTTTGTGATTAAATGAGTTAATTTTAATACGTATAAATCAAGAAAAGCAAAATCCAAACTTGGATCGCGGGAAATCGAAAGTCGACGAGTAATCGACTTGTTTTGACGAAGCACACTCGAGGTAAGTTCATAAGTAGTAATTTAGTTATAAATGCTGTTAATTGCATTAATACGACATGAATTGTGATGAATGAAACCTCAGACAAGGTGAAGATAGTGAAATTGATATTATGGATGCTTAATTAAAGAAATTGATATAGAGAAGGCTTGGTTGAATCGTAGGATTTGTTTCGGAATGTAGTGACATGTCACTAGGATTTAATTTGGCTTCGGGCCATGATATCGGCACTACAGGTGTGAGAGATACCTTGATTTGGCTACGGGCGATGGTATAGGTATCATGAGGGAGTGACCTTGATTTTGCTACGGGCCATGGTATAGGTGCTCCGAGATAAGCCACTCTGATTTGGCTTCGGGCCATGGTATGAGTGCTTATCAGATGCAACATTCAAGTATTTGACTCGTAATTTTGAATGGTTCAACGAATGAGCTTCGATTATGAAAATGAATGAGTTTGTACGGAATGAACAAGTACGTAAGATGTACATGGTTGTTAAGAAAGAGTATGTGAAGAAATCTCTTGAATTTATGGGATGAAATTTATGAATATGAATAATCCATGTGGTAAGGCATGGATAAAGGTTTGTCAATGGTTTGTTTTGAGTAAATGGTTGTTTTATTATTGAATTGGTTGTTGAATTACTTGTTTATGACTTACTAAGCTTTTAAAGCTTACTTGGTGTGTTTATTCCTATTTAATAGATTATCAAAGCTATTGAAGGCTCGGGAATCGTCAAGGATCTTCATCACACTATTCGAACTCATTTTGGTACCTAATGCGGTTGTAAATATCAAGTATGGCATGTATAGGCTAGTAATAGTTGAATATACTTTGAGTTGTGTATAAGTTATGCCAAGTGATTTGGCTAGCTAAGTCTATGAATGGTTTGGTCTTGGTATATGTTTTTTATGTATATTTGGTATGATTTATAATGCTTATATAGCTAATATGGAAATGGTTATTTTGGTATGAACCAAATGATGGATGTTTAGTAAGTTATGTGCATGAATTGATATAGTATATGAATGAAATATGTATCAAATGTTTAGCTATGTTTATACTTTATAAATTGATATGTTTTAAGATTGTTTTTGTAGCGAAATGGGTTGATAATGATTTGATTATATTGATGTATGTTTTAGAGCATGAAATTGGCTGAAATTGGGTTGTAAATGTTGCTTATTGTGTCTTGTAGGTACGTGGCAAATTTGGGTGTGAAATGTGGCTTAAACCAAGTCTATTTTGTGCCACACGGCTTGAGCACACGGGCGTGTGACTCAACTGTATGACCCCTGCACCTTAAGTAAATTGGTCAAGATGTCACACAGGCTAGACACACGGACGTGTCTTGTGGCTGTGTGTGCAAGTCAGTATGTATGCCCTGTTTTGCCACGGCCTAGACACATGGGCGTGTTGGTGTCCGTGTGAGGCACATGGCTTGGTCACGCGGGCGTGTGACCTCTGCAGTAATGAAAAATGTTTAAGTCGCGAAAAATTTTCTAAGTGTTTGATTTAGTCCTGATTCTCTTTTAAAGCATGTTTGGGGCTTCTTAAGCCTACTTAAGGGACTTGTATTTGTGTTTGATGATGGAATTGTTGATGTGTGATTTATAAATGTATAAATGATGTAGCTAATTCTGATTGTTCGTAACACCTCATAACCCTAATCAAGCAACGGATTACGGGTTAGGAGTGTTACAATTATCATAAATCAAATTATAATAACAAATAAAAAATTACAAACACATAAATATTAAACATATGATAATTTACTTAATATGCATTAATTCACACTTTAATTTCAAATTCTCAATAGTAACAATTTGTCAATTGATATATTATATTATCAAATTGAAATCAATCATCTCATAAACCTTTGGTTCATGTCTTCACATTCAATCTCAATTTCAATTCACAGATTCAACTTTCTCATTCATTTCAATAACTCAATCGATTAATTTCATTTGATTTATCATTTCATTTATTTACCCCTTTTAACATAACTCAGACCTTGACGAATATGTGGACCTAATGAAACACACCAATACCGCGCATTGTGCCTAAAATGGTACTCAGTACTTGATCAAATATCAGAAGCAGTAATACGACACATAAAGTGCCAGAAACGACACACGTGGTGCCTAATATGACACATAAAATGCCTAATCGGCAAAGCCGATAAATCACCGTACTCTTCCAATCCTATGGCATGCCAACTATATCCGACTCAGCCCGACTAGTTAATAGAGTATTTCAATCATTTCTCAATTTAATTTCACTTCCATATCAACTTCAATTTTAATGTACAATTCAATTCAATTTACTTTCCATATCCATTCACATGCAATTTACATTTCAATACATATTCATACTTCATTTCAATTATCATTCATCTTAATATTGTTACTTACCTCATAATTTACTTACCATACATAAAAATTAAAATATAACATTTAAATAATAATTTGAATTATACTAATACAAACCGTGATTTGCTCAATTACTCCTCGATAACCTTCTCTTTTCCTTTCGGTGCCGATGCCTCGGGTTCTTTGCTAGCTACGATAATTTATACTATTAATACAATACTAATTTACATTAAATAATTGAATTTCTATTCAATTTCTACCTTAATTTCAATTTGATCCTAATTGAATTCATTTTCTTTTCTAACTCAATTCACACTTTATTTCTATTCAATTTCCTACCAAATTCCACTTGACTATCAAATGTTCATGATAAAACCCCAATTTCAACTTTCTTTCAATTTAGTCCCTCTAATACAAAACTTATAGCTTACTTCACAATTTAATCCTTTTATCAATTCTAACTAGAAATTCTATGAATTAAACCCCTAATTCGTTTTACATGAACTATATTCAAAAACCTATGAACTTTCAAAACCTCAACTCAATTTCGACAAAACTTTGTTCTAAAACTTCTAAAACATCAAAATTAAGTAAAAATAACTTAATTAACTTATCAAATTAAACTCCAAACTTTACAACCTTAGTTTCTCCTTTTTCGTTTCTTTCTTTCTTATTCCTGCTCTGTTTAGAACTAGCTTCTGTTTCTTTTCTCTTTGTTTTGTTTCTTTTTAGTTTATTTACTTTATGTTTTATTAATATAATATATAATAATTATTTAATTAATATTTTATTTATAAAATATCTTTAACTTAAAATATAAGCAAATTATATATTTAATGTACAATTGTACAAATACCATTTTCACAGATGTACATTTTATTACTATACAATTGTCTTTATTTATATATTTCATAATACAATAATAATTATAATATATATAATATAATATAATATAACAATTATACTAAATATCTATTTAATAATTAAATATATGTATAAAAAATATATGTATTTTATTTTATACACTTGTGTTTCATCTTTACCATATATTTGTCAAATTTTAATTTATTTTCATAATATGATAATATTATTATAGTATAATTATTATAAATTAACATAATATAATCTATATTTACATATATTTTATACAATTAAAATAAACAAAAATCTTAAATTTTTGTTGCATTATGCCGCCTCACCTATTATAAATGGCTTAATTCCATTTTAGTCCCTCTTTCTTTCTTTTAATTTATAATTAGACTTTTACCCTTTATTCAATTTAGTCCTTTTTCCTAAATTCTCTTAATTAAGCTAAATTCACTTAATTAAAACCTAATTAGACACACAACTAGACTCATAAATATTTCTAATAATTATTTAAGAACCCATTTCGCTAAGACAAAGGCCCAATAATGTACTTTTCCGATACCCGTGAATTTTGGGTTATTACAATGCAAATTTTATTTATGAAAAAATTTTAAACCGGCATTTGTGTGTCTCAAATTTTTAATTTATTAAAATTTACGATATAAAAATTTAAATTTGTGTGATTTAAGTGTGAAATAAATAATATAACCACTGTTTCATTATAAAAATATCCTTTCATTTATTAAATAACCCATTATAAATTTTAAAAAATTGCTTCATTTATATCTAATATTATTTTATATTATTAGTGAGGGGACAATTTGAGATTAATCCCCTATGGTACAAGTAGTATATTTAACTTTAACAGAGAGTTTCATCAAATTAATAAGAGTATATAAAACTCCATCCACTTATAAAATTTGATTAAAAGTTAGTATATCTATTAGGTTATATTTCAAAAACAATTTGTCATAAGCCAATTTTGGCCTATCAAATTAAACCATTTAATTACAAATTAACCTAAACCCATGCACAAATTTATCCCATTAGACCCGGACAGCCCAATTACCCAATCCAAAACCCAATTGGACCTACCTAAAACAAATACCAGCAACCCAATAACCCAGCTACCCATTAACCCGTTACAAGTCCAAGCTAACCCCCTAACCAAACCCTAAACCCGATTACACTTAACAGCAGAACCCTAGCCCCACTTGCATGCCACTGACTCAGCCTCTGCCAACCACTTGCACTGACCACCTCTGACAACACCTGCGGCCACCGCCCTTCCGAGCCACGCCACCGCCCTTGCACACAAGTGGTACCTGCAAGGATTTAAGTAGAAATGACAGCAAATATTAAAAAAATGTATTGAAATCAGGCTATAAAAGCCGAATGTACAAACAAATAAAGGAGGTCGACATTGTTGAATAAAAATTAAAGCTTTAAACTCAAAATCGGAGATTCAAAAACCAAGAGAACAATTTCTATCCTATTACAGCAAAGGGATACCCCCCAAATCAGAAGCAACATCGGCAAACAGAATCGAAATAAGGTGATCTTTTCTTATACATATCTATTTCATAAAAAAGTAATAAAAAAATAGAAAAAAATAAAAAAAAAAAAGAGAAAATTTTACCTCTTTTCGAAATTCCAGCCACCGTGTACGGTGGCCGGCAACGGCGACCGACGACAGTCCGGCGACCGGCCGGTGACCGTCCGGCGACCGGGAACCTCCCGGAGCCTACTCCCCTCTCTCTTCCTTTCCCTTCTTTTTTTTTTCTTTCCAGGTTGCAAATGATTTTTTTTCAAAAAAAATTAACTTTTATACTAGTTTACCCGGGTCGGGTCGGCCCGACCTGACCCAATAGGATCCGCGTGTTTTTAAACCCAAATGGGTTATTTACTGAATCAGCCCTTCCGCTTTTTCAGCTTCTAGCAATTAAGTTTCTAAATATTTTAAATTGGCCCCAAAATTTATGCCCGTTCTCAATCAGGCCCTGATTTAAACGCTCCGTTTTAAATAATCGGGAAAATTGTGTTTTTGGTCCCCTTAAGTCTAACCCGTGTTCTAATAGATCCTCCCCTCTTGTTTTTAATTTCGAATTCGCCCCCCAAAGTTTCACCTTTAATTTAATTTCATCCCCTTTTTCACTGTTTTTCGTTATTTTCTTTTAATTTCAATGTTACTTATATTATTATACTTACTTACTATTATTATTATATTCGTTATCTATTAATATTGGTATTATTTTCACTTCATATATATTACATAGTATTGTTAATATGTTTTTTATATTCTTATTATTATTATGCATTCTTTTAATATATATATATATTATTGTATGTTTTAAAGTTCTATATTACGCATATGTATATATTTTATATTATGTACTTTCATATATTATGTGTATATTTTAATATTATATAGTATGTATACAATACTTAATACTATTAGTTATATATATATATATATATACATATTTATATATTAACGTATATGCGTGCCTAATGCTATATCACATATATTTCAAATATCACATCAAGAATGTATATACCATATTTTTAACATTATTTTTTTATATATTTAAATACTATAATATGTACGTATTTTATAAATTATGCTTATATATTTTTAAAATTATACTTTCTATGTGTATTATGTACATATATATATATATATTTATTCATATATTTTGTTATCCCATGTGCATATTATATTTTTACTATCTTCCTCCACAATATTATGTACATATTTTAACATATGCATATATGTATATGCAAATATATAGTGTTATTAGTACCTTAACATATATTTTCATCTTGCTTGTTATTATATGTTTATATATTCGTTTTTATGTTTAATATTATTTTCATACGCCTATTATGATTTTCACTATTAATACATTACTATTCTCATTATGTTTCTAACATATCTTGTTATTGTTGTTGTTATTATCATTATTATTATTATTATTATTACTATTATTGTTGTCATTATTAACTTATATACCTTTACACACACACATATATATATATATATTCCTGTACCTATTATTACTTTATATTATTATTACCAAATATATATTATTTTGTTTTATTTTTGAATACATAACTTGTTTTTATCTTCTTTTACCATTATTATTGTCATTCTAATACTCTTATATCCCATGTTAATATTTTCCACGTTTTTAATTATTTTAATAAACAAGGCAATATACCGATTTTGACGCTTAAGCCAGTGATTTCATCGCTATGTTGGGTGAACCACGGATGGCTCGTGTTAAAAGCGGGATATCCTGCTCAAAGAAAAAACCTTAAAATGCTCGAATCTCGATCGGATCACAACTAAATTTTGAGTTGAACTTGTATTTTTGAAAAATTAGACAACACATGTTTAATAGGATACCAATTTTGGGCGTCGCGGGGGTGCTAATACCTTCCCCGCGCGTAACCGACTCCCGGACCCTATTTTTCTCTGATTTCTAACGCGGACCTAAACTCAGCCTTCTTTTACCCGAAAATAAATTTTTGTTAAAGGTGTCCGATCACACCTAGAAAAAGGATCGGTGGCGACTCCCTTATTTTAATAAAATTCAGATTTCAAATTTCCAATGAATCGCCACAATTAGCGACCAAAGCTACAAAGCTAAAAACTTTTTCGTCGCTACACAATTAATACATAAAATATAGTGTTTTTTGTATGACTTACCATTTAGCTAGATGAGGTTAAAGTCTTCTTAAATTATAGACATAGGATTAAATTAATCTTTTTATTATTAAAATGGATCAAATAAATTTAAATTATAATAATTATATATTTTTTGATAAATAGGAGAGATAAATAAGGTTCTTTGGGATTGAACCTAAACTCTCATGTTTACAACATATTGCTCTTGCCACTGCACTTAAAGATTGTTGGTAACAAAGTTAACATTTACCGTATGAAAAATGTATTGAAAATAAATCATATTTTTAAAATATAAATGTTAACTTTATTTTGATTTGACCTTATTTGATTCTTTTTTAATAATGCAAAGGCTAAATTAACCCATTAAATAATAGAGAAACTAATTTGATCATATCTCTATAATAGATATATTTACCAATGATTAAATGGCTATACTTAACTGGGACAGTGAAGTGATTTTGTATACATACGAGACAATGAATATGCATGAAAAGACGGTAGAGAAAAGAAAATTGTTTGGTAAAACTTGTTGATAAACAACGAAGTTTTAGACTTTGAATATTTGAGTTCGAATCTCATCTCTTGTAATTATGGTGTGTAGGTGAAGTTTTTTTTTCGAATTAGTTGGATCTTTTCCGGGTCTTTATCTATGATGTATTGTATTAGTTAATTCCATTGATAATACTATAAAAAGACCTTTTTTTTATATATTAATCATGTGTTTATTTTGAGCTTGAGCCTACTAATTTGAGCTATTTATGTCTTTTTATCTTTTAGGGACTAAATTGGAGGCAAAAAGTAAATTCAAGAGAAAAAGCGTCAATTTGGAGGTTAAATGGACCAATATGCAACGTGGGACAAATATGGTGCCAAAAGTGCGAACATGGAAGGCACAAGGACTTAAACGCAAATAGGAGAGATTTTATTTTGGAAGACTCTATTTTATTAGGATAATTAATATTAAGATAAATACTAGGATTTTTTTAATTTTAGGATTTTATTTTAATTATCTTTAATTAAATGTATTTATCTTTTAGAAGTTAAGTTAAATTAGACTATCTTCCTAGCACTATAAATAGGGGGTGAAGTGACTCTATTTGGGGGTTGATCTTTTTCTGTAACACTCTCCCAATCTAAGCTTTTGTTTCTTTCCATAATTCTTTTAATAAAAATTTCTTTTTCCATCTTTATATTTTTCTTTCCCACCACTATCATGAGCCACTAAACCTCTTCTAGCCGAAAGTTGTCAATATTTCCCCACAAGGTTCTTGAGGCTTAGAACCCATACTTAACCCCTTTTCTACCAAGTATTCATCGTTTCTCCGCACTACGGGCTGACGCTTCCATCCATGGCCCTTAAGAAGTAAACCTTTCAACGTATGCAAAGGCGGCCGCTTTGTGTGGTTTGGAGGGGTTGCACCGTCGGTTCAACAACTTACTGCGTCAGAGGTTGGTGAGCCAAAGAGACAAAATGGCGTGGGATTCGCCATTGAGAAGCGTTGATCTAGCATAGAATTTCTGGCTGGAGTCAGGTTCCCTAAAAATCGTAAGTCTAATCTTTGGAGTTGGTGGTCGTAGGCGTCCTCTTCCACTATAACTGGCTTACTTGAGTCGAGAAGGATCATCCAAAGCAGGATTGAGCCCAAGGCGGAATGAGACAACCAGAGGCTGGAACTTTTCCATAAGAATTTCTTTTCTCTTAAAACTCTCTTTATTATTTTTATTATTTTTCGTAATCATAATTTTAGTAAACTTTAAACTCTATTTTTATTTTATTTTCACTTCCAAAATCAATTCTTAAATTCTGTTTTGTATTTTTCCCAAGAACGCAGGTTTCTTGGGCACGATTTCAGCCAAAAAATCGAGAAAACGAGTATTCGTATAATCTGGTCCCTGAGGATCTCGACCCTACTTCTCATTTACTGTTATTCTTATTATTTTGCAGGGAATAGGTTAATTTGGTGTTCTCAACGACCGCATCAAATTTTGGCGCCGTTGCCGGGGACTGGTAACATACTAATCTTGTTTTTTTTTTGTTTTCTATAACCAGATCTGCTCCAGGCACTCTTGCGTTCGACTCAGAAATCGAAAAGACTGCAAAAGCCAACCGAAAGGAGACAAAACTTTGGAAAAAGCAGTCCGCGGTGGTTGGAACTCAAAGCAATCCACCACCAGAAATTAGAATCGACGACGAAGTAGAGTCTAGGGTTAACGAAAACCTTACTCGAACAATTGAAAGTAAAGAGGAAGAAATCGATTCCCCTGAAGAGGTTCCTAACGCCAGGGTTAACGAAAACCTTAATCAGGCGCAACAACAGATGGATCAAACAATTCGGTAACTGGCCGAAGCCCCGACAGAACAACCACCACTATGCATAGCGTATCCTAATATGGATACTGATTTTGAATTAAAATCTGGGTTGATTCAATTACTTCCAACTTTTAGAGGGCTACAAAATGAAAACCCCCATAAGCACTTAAAGGAATTTCACATGGCTTGTCTTAGTATGAAACCTCAGGGGGTAACTGAGGATCAAATTAAATTGCGTGCTTTTCCTTTCTCTCTTGCAGATTCAGCAAAGGAATGGTTATTTTATTTACCCCCTAGATCTATTACAACTTGGGCTGATTTATCTCGTTTGTTTCTCAATAGGTTTTTCCCAGCATCTCGAGCAGCTGAGCTGAGGAGGGAGATAGTTGGAATAAGGCAGAATGAAGCTGAGTCTCTTTATGACTATTGGGAGCGGTTTAAGAAGTTGTGTGCAGGTTACCCACAACATGGTATAACAGAGCAATCTCTCATCTAATATTTTTTTGAAGGCTTGAAGCCTATGGAGATGAATATGGTGGATGCTGCTAGTGGATGAGCGTTGGTCAACATGACTCCCCAACAAGCGAGAAACTTGATCTCCACGATGGCTGCAAACTCTCAGCAATTTCGAGTCAATCATGAACCTCCTAGAAGGGTTCACCAGCTAAGTAATTCTTTCATAGAAGATAAACTTGATAGACTCACTAATATAGTTAGCTCTCTTATTGCAGAAAAAGCCAAACCAGCTCGAGTGTACGGAATTTGTGCTACACCACAACAGATGCATGTCCTGTTTTGTGTGATGACTCCACGGCCCATTTAGATGCAGTGGGGAATTTTCCTGGGCCACCACAGAGGCGATATAACCCCTACGCTAATACCTACAATCCAGGATGGAGAGATTATCCTAACTTAAGTTATGAGGCCAACCCACCGTATAATCTGACATACCAAAATCAGCTCCCACAGCAGCCACGAGATTCAGGTAATTCTCTAGAAACTTTGGTCAATAAATTAGCAGCTAATATGCTTGATTTCCAGCAGAAAACTGAGGCATCTATAAGAGAATTGACTATATCAGTGGAGAAATTAAACGCTCAAGGGAAGCTGCCATCACAAATAGAACCAAACCCGAGGCAAAATGTGAATGCAGTGATATTACGAAGCGGAAAGGTACTGGAACCGATTCCCGACAGGAATCTTGGCCAAGAAAATACCGAGGAAAAACCAGAGAAAGACGAACAGGTCCGACCAAAACCTCCAGTACCTAAGATTCCACCTCCATTTCCAGAACGACTTAATCAGAGTCGAAAAGGTAAAGAGGACAAGGAGATCCTCGAAACGTTTAGGAATATTGAGATCAACATACCCCTGTTAGACGCCATCAGGCGAATTCCCAAGTATGCTAAATTTCTTAAAGAACTGTGCACCAACAAATGAAAGTTAACAGGTAATGAAAGGGTAAACGTTGGTGAGAATGTATCTGCAGTACTACAGCGAAAAATGCCGACAAAGTGTAAGGATAGGGGCATGTTTGCAATACCATGCAAAATTGGCCATTTGGGGATTAAAAAGGCTATGGATGATCTAGGAGCCTCCATAAATGTAATGCCATTTTCTATTTATGAATCACTTAACGCAGGTTTTTTGACAAAAACAGGTGTTATCATTCAATTGGTAGATAGGTCCGTGGTATACCCAGAAGGAGTCCTTGAGGACGTATTGGTAAAAGTTAACGAGCTTATTTTTCCTGTAGATTTTTATGTGATTAAAATGGAGGAGGACAGCACTCCAGGGTCCTCAGATCTCTTGTTAGGACGACCTTTCCTTAGTACGGCTAGTACAAAAATTAATGTTCGAAGTGGAACTCTAACGATGGAGTTTGATGGGGAGATCGTGAAGTTTAATGTTTACGATGACATTAGCCATCCAAGCGAAATTCTGAGTGTAAATCGTATCGACATAATTGACTCTCTAGTGCAGGAAAATTCTGAGTCAATTTATGGAGATAATTCTGAACTTAGTAAAATTGAATTTATTAACGAATTATTATCTCCAAAGACTAAACTTTTACCGTCTATTGTGCAGGTACCAAAGTTGGAGTTGAAACCGCTTCTGGAACATCTGAAATATGTATTTTTGGGTAAGGATAAAACCTTACCGGGCATAGTTGCTAATAACCTCTCTATGCAGGAAGAAGAGAGTTTGGTTCGTGTGTTGAAAAGTCATAAGGAGGCAATTGGTTGGACCATCGCAGACTTAAAAGGGATAAGCCCTTTAACGTGCACACACAGGATCTACTTGGAGGAAAACACAAAACCAAGGCGAGAGGCACAAAGACGGCTAAATCCGAATATGTTGGAGGTAGTGAAAAAGCAAATAATCAAGCTTCTAGATGCTGACGTAATTTACCCTATTTCTGATAGTAGATGGGTAAGTTTGGTACAAATCATGCTCAAGAAAACGGGTGTGACAGTAAAGAAAAATGCTCAAAGTGACTTGGTACCTACCCGAGTACAAAATGGGTGGCGCGTCTGTATTGATTACAGGAAATTGAACTCTTTTACTAGAAAAGATCATTTCCCTCTTCCTTTTATTGATTAAATGCTTGAAAGGTTAGCTGGAAAATCTCACTTTTGTTGTCTTGATGGTTATTCAGGTTTCTTCCAAATCCCAGTGGCACCAGAAGACCAGGAAAAAACCACTTTCAAGTGCCCATTTGGAACATTCGCGTACAGAAGGATGTCATTTGGTCTTTGCAACGCGCCAGCCACCTTCCAGAGATGCATGATGAGTATATTTTCTGAATATGTGGAAAAAATTATCGAAGTTTTTATGGATGATTTTACTGTCTATGGAAATTGTTTTGATGAATGCCTTAAAAACTTGACGATAATTTTGAGTAGATGTATAGAATTTAATCTTGTCTTGAACTATGAAAAATGTCACTTTATGGTAGACAATGGTTTAATTCTAGGACATATTGTGTCATCTAAGGGAATTGAGGTCGACAAGGCCAAAATTGAAATTAGAAATTCTTTGCCTTACCCCTCTACTGTGAGGGAAATTCGTTCTTTCCTTGGTCATGCAGGATTCTACAGGCGCTTCATAAAGAACTTCTCAAAAATAGCTGAACCACTGTATGAATTGTTGCAGAAGGATAAGAAGTTAAACCCTAGATGCCGTACAGAGTAACTACACCACGACAGAAAAAGAACTCTTAGCCGTTGTGTTTGCTTTAGATAAATTTTGACCTTATTTATTGGGATCTAAAGTAATTGTTTTTTCTGATCATGCAGCACTCAGGTACTTGATCTCAAAGAAGGAAGCCAAACCTAGGCTTATTAGGTAGATTCTGCTACTCCAAGAGTTTGACATTGAAATTCGAGACAAAAGGGGATGTGAAAACTTAGTGGCTGATCACCTGAGCAGAATAAAGGTACATTTTGACGATGTTTCCATCAAAGAAGAATTTCTCGATGAAAGCCTATTCTCAACTGAGGCACACCTCTCATGGTATGCGTATTTGGTAAACTTCTTAGCCACAGGATCGTTACCCACTGAGTTAACACGTTCTGCAAGGAATAAGCTCAAACGTGACGCTCGATATTACATTTGGGATGACCCATACTTCTGGAAACACTGTTCAGATAAGATAATACGACGATGTGTTCTAGAAACTGAGGTAACTTCTATCCTTAATTTTTGTCATGCTGAAGTTTGCGGAGGTCATTTTAGACCTAAAAGAATAGCTCACAAGGTGTTAGAATGTGGGTTATATTGGCCTACAATTTTTCGAGATGCATATAGCTTCTGTAAGTCTTGCGATAGGTGCCAACATACAGGTAACATCACTAAACGAAATCAAATGCCCCTATCCCCAATTCATATATGTGAAATTTTTTATGTTTAGGGCATCGATTTCATGGGCCCATTTATTTCTTCATTTAGCAATGTTTATATAATCCTTGCGGTGGACTATGTCTCTAAGTGGATAGAAGCAAAGCCTACTCGTAATGATAATGCCAAAACTATTGTGGAATTTCTAAAACAGACTATTTTTTCTAGGTTTGGCACACCTCGAGCCCTAATCAGTGATCGTGGCACCCACTTTTGCAACAAGGTAATGGAGGCACTATTGTCAAAATACGGAGTCCATCATCGTGTAGCTACGACTTACCATCATCAAACAAATGGTCAGGCCGAGGTTTCGAATAGGGAAATAAAAACCATTTTGGAGAAAACGGTACGGTCCAACCTAAAAGATTGGAGTCTTCGGCTCAATGACGCGCTTTGGGCCTATCGAACAGCATATAAAAGACCGATTGGAATAACCCTATATCGGCTTGTTTTTGGCAAGGCTTACCATCTTCCAGTAGAGTTAGAGCATAAAGCCTATTGGGCGGTTTGACAATGTAACATGGAGTTAGACCTAGCAGGAAGGGCGAGAAAGTTAGACATCTAAGAGTTGGAAGAAATACGTAACGATGCTTATGAGAACGCTCGTATTTATAAAGACAAGACCAAGTTGTTTCATGATACGAAAATTGCTCAGAAGTATTTTTTAGTAGGACAAAGAGTTTTACTTTATAAGTCTGTGTTGAAATTATTTCTAGGTAAACTTCGATCACGATGGCAAGGACCCTTTGTCGTTACCGAAGTATTCCCTCATGGTGCGGTTGAAATAGAAAGCGAAGAATCGGGGAAGTGGTTCAAAGTCAATGGCCAGAGGTTGAAGTCGTTTTACGAAAATTTTTAGGCCCACACGGTCGAAAAATTTCAGTTAGAGCCACCATAGAACCATTCAAGGCGTCGAGCTAACGACGTTAAAAAAGCGCTTGTTGGGAGGCAACTCAATCTTTATTTTTATTTTTATTTTATTTATTATTTATCATTTCCTTTTTATTTATTTTTCTTTTAAAATAAATTTCTCTTCTTTTTTTAGGAAAAACGGAGCAAAAACGCGAAGAAAAGAAGGAAAAAAGATACCAAACAGCTCCTATTCCAGCTCCTATTCCTGCATCCAAACGCTCTATTCCAGCCCTAGAATCACTTATTCCTGCAGCCAAACACCCCTTTTCAGCAACCTAAAACCCCAAAATCTTCCATTTTTTTTGTTTTTTAAACTTTTCCTCCATTGCCGCCGCACCTCCCTCTTTTTTCCCCTCATTATCGATTTGCCGACCACCATGGCCCGTACTGGTAGTCGCGCCGCCGTTGAACCACCTTTCACCATCAACTCACGGCGTCGCCGCCTCTCCGCTCTTCAAATGATAGCCTTGTCCGATACCTCTTCTTCTTCTCCACCACCATCACACCATTCGGCCAACCCACCATCTTCTCCTTCCTCCTCTTTCTCCACGAGCCCACCGCAAGCTACCATACCCTCCTCATCGTCCCTTTCGCAAACCTACACCACCGCGCCATCCTCTCACCCGTTTCACCCGACGATGGAAGACGCCATGCTGACTCCTCATTCGTCTCATGCCTATCCATCGCACAATGAGCCGGCCCCTTTCCGCTCCTCCTCCTCTCCGTGCCAACCTCCCCTCCTCCTACCGCCGCCGAATGCCTCTCCTAGCCGCCTAGAAACATGAGCTGAACCACCACGCCAACAAACACGCCGCGCCGCTCGACCAACGACTCCGGGCCAAGCCCGACGACGTCCTACTCGGCCCGCCCTCCACCGACCGCTCGTGGCCCTTCCGACTGCGAACCGTCGCTACCACCACGACGCCGTCCGACGCGTTGTCACCTCGGGTCGGTACCAGAGGCACTTTCGGACCTCTCCTCTACTCCTTCGAACCCCTCATCTACTAATACTGCAGACACTGTCGACTCCTCCGACACGGCTACCGAGCAACATCCCATACCCTCTCGTGGGCGCACCTATCGTTCTCGCGTCAACATTCTACCACCGGAGACTCATTTGCATGGTAACCTTATTTTTACTTCCAATATTGATCGACGCAGGTATGACTCTCTTCGACATAAATCAATTTTACCTTGTAAATGTCTATCGATACCTGTTTTGGCTGCTTTGCGCATTGAAAATAATGTTACAGGTTATTTCAAAAATATTGGTTGGGTTGGAAATGTCGATTTTGTGCACTGTGCATATTATGAGTTAGTCTTAGAATTTTATGTAACATTTCATTTCCAATGACATGAGTAGATATCATTGGACACACCTGGAGTTGTTAAGTTTCAATTACTTGAAATTATGCATAGCTTATCTCTGCTTGAATTTAATCTTGCTTTATCTTTCGTAACTGAAGAGTTTGCTATGTTTCCTGCTTTTCAAAATAGTTTGTGTACATTTCCTACTAATTTTCGAGCCGTTGAGGCCTTTGCTTTGCTAACTAATAATGCCGAATCCATATATAGCCCGAAAACGTCAAAAGATTTGTGGTTTCGCGACCCTGCTTTATGTTACATACACCGTTATCTTGCTTACAATTTTTCAGGCCGTCGAGACGCACCGGCCACCGTCTCCAAGACAGAATTACTCTTTTTATGGTGTATGTATATCAGTCGTCCGGTAAATTTGGGTTATTGGTTTGCACTTCAGTTTGAGCATGTTATCAAAGCTAAACGGCCTCTCATTTTAGGATCTCTTATTACACAGCTGTTATTTTCTTTACATGGTTCTAACGTCTCCGTTTCAGACTTACACGTGGCTTGTCAGGCTGATCCTTTAGATGCTCGATGCCTCGACTCCATGGGGCTACTTCTCGGTATCCCATCCTCCTTTCGTTTCGTCCCTCCTGGCATTCGTTCCACACCATCCGAACGAGTCTTTCATCAACGAAATCAAAATGACGCACCAGCAACCACCCAACCTCAACTGGCATTGACTGTTGAGCAGCGATTACAGCGCATTGAGGCTCGACTTGACACTTTTGGCCAGCAAATCACTGAACTCCTTGCCATCATTCGCGATCGTCGTTAGACTACACGGGGAGTATTCCTAACCCTTTCTACTTCTTTACTTCTTTTTGTCAACATTGAGGACAATGTCTTTTAAGTAGGGGGGAAGGAAATCTTTATTATTACTATCAGTTGCTGCTAAAATTTTGGTTGTGTTGTTCTGTTTTTGTTGTGTTGCTCTATTTTTGTTTGATACTGCTGTTGAGGCCCCATTTTGTCTATATTTTTTTTAAGTATATCCTGCCGCTTTTCATACCCAAGATTTTGACTAGGATTGCCTATTGTTTGCCCCATAAGCATGATTTTTACTGTCTAAGGAAGTTATGATTTTTCCATAATTGATGCCATCTCCACTGTTTTATTTTTATTAAGTTAAAAATAATTGTGATTAATAAAGTTACCTCTATCTTGCTTTTCGTAAAATTAATTAAGTTTAATATAAAGTGAACACCTAAAATTATCGCATGCTTAATTAATGTTCATGGCTATTAGGTGATTATTGAAACTTATTTTTGACATTTAAATTGTTTCTTTCTTGAGTTCTCAAAAATTTTAAATATTGTTTAATTGTTAATAAATGATTTCCATGGTTATGATTACAGCTTAGATCGTGACTGACTGAGTAACCGGGGTAGGGTGCTTGGGTTGTCATTCTACTTCGCGTCAAAAGGTTGTGTGATGTGACAAGTAAAACTCCGCTAGCCGAGGTTATGAGTATGGCTCAAATTGTGACTGACTGAGTAACCGAGGTAGGGTGCTTGGGTTGTCATTCTACTTCGCATCAAAAGGTTATGTGACGTGATGAGTAAAACTCCGCTAACCGGAAATAAATAATTTTAGGAGTATGTTGGGCTGAGTAACAGGGGTGGGGTGCTTGGGTTGTCATCTCTCTTCGCGTAAAAAGGTTTAATATATTCCTAATCAAATAATAATAATAATAATAATAATAAAAAGATAGAAGAAAAAAAGAAGAAAAAAAAGGGAAAAAAAAGAAAAAGAAAATATATAAGTACTAATAAAGTTGCACTTGGGAGACTAAAGGAGGAAATAATTAGGGTGTCTTGGTAGGTTTGGTAATTTACCGAAATAGCGTGAAATAACTTAAGTCGATCTTAATTTTTGTGTGAATTAATTGGAGTACTTTTTCTGTTTTACTTAAAGCAAGCTTAGAGTTCTCTTTATTTTTCGTATGCATTTTTAACTAATTTTTATAAAACTTTGGAGTAGTATTTCTCTTATGGTAGAATCTAGCTTTCACAAGTCGATAGGAACCATACTTGAGGGCAAGCATGGGCTAAGTAGGGGGAATTTGATAATACTCTAAAAAGACCTTTTTTTTATATATTAATCATGTGTTTATTTTGAGCTTAAGCCTACTAATTTGAGCTTGAGCCTACTAATTTGAGCTATTTATGTCTTTTTATCTTTTAGGGACTAAATTGGAGGCAAAAAGTAAATTCAAGAGAAAAAGCGTCAATTTGGAGGTTAAATGGACCAATATGCAACGTGGGACAAATATGGTGCCAAAAGTGCGAACATGGAAGGCACAAAGACTTAAAAGCAAATAGGAGAGATTTTATTTTGGAAGACTCTATTTTATTAGGATAATTAATATTAAGATAAATACTAGGATTATTTAATTTTAGGATTTTATTTTAATTATCTTTAATTAAATGTATTTATCTTTTAGAATTTAAGTTAAATTAGACTATCTTCTTAGCACTATAAATAGGGGGTGAAGTGACTCTATTTGGGGGTTGATCTTTTTCTGTAACACTCTCCCCATCTAAGCTTTTGTTTCTTTCCATAATTCTTTTAATAAAAATTTCTTTTTCCATCTTTATCTTTTTCTTTCCCACCACTATCATGAGCCACTAAACCTCTTCTAGCCGAAAGTTGTCAATATTTCCCCACAAGGTTCTTGAGGCTTAGAACCCATACTTAACCCCTTTTCTACCAAGTATTCATCGTTTCTCCGCACTACGGGCTGACACTTCCGTCCATGGCTCTTAAGAAGTAAACCTTTCAACGTATGCAAAGGCGGCCGCTTTGTGTGTTTTGGAGGGGTTGCACCGTCGGTTTAACAACTTACTGCGTCAGAGGTTGGTGAGCCAAAGAGACAAAATGGCGTGGGATTCACCATTGAGAAGCGTTGATCTAGCATAGAATTTCTGGCTAGAGTCAGGTTCCCTAAAAATCGTAAGTCTAATCTTTGGAGCTGGTAGTCGTAGGCGTCCTCTTCCACTATAACTGGCTTACTTGAGTCGAGAAGGATCATCCAAAGCCGAGGATTGAGCCCAAGGCGGAATGAGACAACCAGAGGCTGGAACTTTCCCATAAGAATTTCTTTTCTCTTAAAACTCTCTTTATTATTTTTATTATTTTTGTAATCATAATTTCAGTAAACTTTAATCTCTGTTTTTATTTTATTTTCACTTCTAAAATCAATTCTTAAATTCTGTTTTTTATTTTTCCCAGGAACGCAGGTTTCTTGGGCACGATTTCGGCAGAAAATCGAGAAAACGAGTATTCGTATAATCTGGTCCCTGAGGATCTCGACCCTACTTTCCCTTTACTGTTATTCTTATTATTTTGCAGGGAATAGGTTAATTTGGTGTTCTCAACGACCGCATCTCTTGTTGATAAACAACGAAGTTTTAGACTTTGAATATTTGAGTTCGAATCTCATCTCTTGTAATTATGGTGTGTAGGTGAAGGTTTTTTTTTCGAATTAGTTGGATCTTTTCCGGTTCTTTATCTATGATGTATTGTATTAGTTAATTCCATATTGTAATTGATAGACATATATTTGTCATTGTGTCCTATTGTATTAGTGAAATTAAAAAAAAAAAGAAAAGAAAAATGTCTACATTTTTGTTGATATAAGCCAAGGAAATTTGACTTTGGGCTTATTTGAAGTAGACCTAATGTTGTTGCTGAAATGGTTGCATAGCTTTGGGCATGGGCTTCGAGTTCCTTTTTTCTTATTTTATCACAAATGGGTCTAATGTCCCTACAAAGTGGTTTGCCTAACTTTTTTATTGAACAAAAGTAATCAATCATTAATTAATAGGAATCAATGTTCTTGAAATCATTGGTGGGGTTTTAGTATTAGATTCAATCTGTCACTAACTATACGACTTTATCGTTAATTATAATGAGAATATGTATTTAATTTAGTGAAAGAAATTTAATATAAAGCTTAAATGTTCAAATCTTACAATTAAAAAAGTTTTAAATAATAAAAAAGTAAAATAAATTTAAAATTCTGTGTACTACCCAGTTTAAATATCCATTTAATTTGTTTTTTCATCGACTTTTTTAGTGTAACATTTGAAAATTTAATTTTATATTACATGTGATTTTAATAGTTGATAGGAAGTATTTTGATTTTTAATATGTTTGTGTTTTATATTTTGTAGTTATTCAAACACATGTTTATTTTGGTATAATTATAAAAGTGTCCTCATTCATTTGAGTATTTAAGTAAAGTCTTCCAACTATTTGTTCGCGAAGAAAATGTATTTATAATTTTACTTAGAAACAAAATTGGGAAGAATTTTCACAGTTACTAGCAATACTTTTAACAACTTTTTGCAATCTTTTCTTTCTAGAAAAAAACACCCCCTCCACATACTAAATTAAATTACACTTTTCACTTAATACACTAATTATTTCGACATTTTAACCTAACTGAAGGTGTCCAATTTTACTGTGGAAAGTCGTTTATTCAAGGCTAAAATAAAAATTTGGTCTTGTAATTTTAACATTTTTTTCGTTGAACTACTTAAAATCTTTTAGGATCAAAACTGATACCTAAATTATGATTGCATTATAGTAATCGCCTCAATGATATGTTGCAAAAAATTCCCTTAGTCAATAATATTATGGCACCTCAACTGTTTTTTAAATTAAAAAAAAGGTTAACTTTTCTTTTACAAATTTTCATTTCTTTTCTTTCTTTTGTTCTTTATCCCATGGTTGTCAGAACTAGATTAAATTAATCGATTGAACAATAAATAGGTGGTCTAATTAATTCAACCGATACCATAAAAATCGAAGGAGAATTGAACTAGTGCAAAATCAGCTGAACCAATTAAAAAACTATTTGAACTGAATTTAGTTTATAAAATTATTATTTATGCTTATATTATAGATGCTTTTTTTTCTTTTCTTTCTTTCTTTTTTTTAAAATTTTTATTTTGTAATGGTTGAACTAAAAACTGATAGTTTGGTCAGTTCGATCATCGGTCTTGTTCTTACAACATTGTTCACCTCAAGAATTTTAATGACAAAATTCAAGAACTCTATCAAAAAAATTCATCCGAATTCAATTTCTAACAATGAAATCCAAATTTTGGTGGCTCCTTTCTCGTTTTTAAACTTCGATTTATATCCTTTTCTCATCCCGAATCAAAACCCATGTATTATTTTCCCTAAAAACAAGTTTTTGCACTCTTTTTCTTTGATTTGTAAAATCAAAACCCCAACTTTTCAAAAAGAAGAAAATGCAAACATTCGTTGGATTCATTGGGAATTTGTTCAAATACAACACTTCCTATTTCCAATCTAATGAGAAAATCTCATACACAAAACCTTTAATCCCATATGCGAGACTGGAGTTAAGAAAATTTCATGACAAGTTTCTTGGATTAGAAATCCAAAATGTACATTCAATACACCACCACTTCAACCACTTCTTCTCCAACAAATGACAAGTAAGCTCAAGGTTAGGTTGCAAGATCATTTGGCCTTTGATTGGGTCACATAAATAGCCTATTGGGATTGATGGTTGAAGAAGAAGAAGATGACGAGAATAAACAGAAAATTAAAAAATATATATATATTTCTTTATCTTTCTAATTTAATTATAAATATATAATTAACTTTTTAATTTAATTTAACTTAAAAAAAAGTATCACATGTCATAATATTATTAGCTAATGGATTTTTAATGGAGTAAACACCGATGGTGATTACTACAACAGAATTATAGTTTATGTACCACTTTTCGTCAAAAGATCTTTAGGCACTAATTAAGTGCGAAAAATGCTATTTGGAGCTAATTTTATATTTTAGCATTTATTCAATTTAAATTTTACAACTAGAGCCAAATGAAGCATTATTGCGGGTAAATTTGAACTATATGTAGGTTTTGGAAAAAAATTAGGTTTTAGGCCAATTTTTGTGATATTTAGAGAAATAGGCCAATTTGAAAATAAGTGGACATGTTTCTTATTTCTCTTTCCTAAATTGTTTTTTTTAGTGTGTGTTTGATGTTGGAAATGTGGAGAGAAAAAGTTTTTTGTGTTTGTGTTTGTGTTTGAGATAGACATTGTGATAGTTTTAAGGTATATTTGAGTTCACGATGATACGATAGCACTCGTAGACCCACACATTTCAACTGTCATTTCAAGATGAAAATATCACCTTAGAAGTCCATTGCATTGCAACTCAGGCTCCAAGTTTACTGTGCTTATACGATTACGGGTTGAAGTTTCATGATACCGAAAGAGGATGTTTTATAAACCCCATACATAAGTTTGACACCATAATCATAGGGAAAAACAAATGAACTTTCCAGTATAATCAATTTATTCTTTTTCTCCATCTCTACCAAAAATAATATCATTAACCTAATTGTCTGAAACCTATGACATAGTTGGATGCAAGAGGCCTTTCAGGGAGGAGTAACTGTGGTGGTGGAGAGAAGATAAAACTCAAATCGAGGTGGCAGTGGTTGTAATTATTAATGAGTTATTTAATCACAGTCACTCCTCCCCCGTCACAGTCACTCCTCCCCCTGAAAATTCTCTTTCCCCCAAGTCCTTCACAAGTTTCGGATAAGGAGGTTAAGGATATTGCTTTGGTGGAGATAGAGAAAAAGAATAAGCTGATTATATCGAAAAGCCCCTTAGTTTTTTCCTATGATTATAGTCTCAAACTTATGTATGGGATTTATAAAGGATAACCACCTTAAAACTATCACAATTTCTCCCTCAAACACAAACACAAACAAATATTTTCGTCCAAAAATTTCAACACTCATCCAAAAGAAAAATAATTTAGGAGAGAATTAGGGTTAAGGTTGAAAAAGATAGGGAAAGAAAGCGCCCTACAAAACGCGTTTTTAGCTGAGGTGGTAAAATGTTCTCTGAAAGCGCACCGCACCTTGTAACACGCACTTTCAGCCTATACGGCAAACAAGTTAGCTGAAAATGCGTCCTACAAGGCACGTTTTCAAAGAACATCCTGCTACCTCAATTGAAAACGCGTCCTATAAGGAGCATTTTCTTTCCTCCTATTTTTAACCCTAACCTGTGAAAAATTCTCAAAACCATAACCCTAACCCTAAATCAAAGATTCTTGGGCCAAAGAATCCCGAATAAAATTTAGGCATCACATTCCAAATTTTTTAAAAAAAACTCTTAGAAGATGTGTTTTCTAAAAACTACTCAGAATTGTCATGTCTAATCTTTTCCAATATTTTGAAGTAATGTTTGATATCTTGGGTAGTATTTGCTATAAAATGAGCCACTATTCTGTTGGAGAAGTTCCATACTGGAATTTCGAGCAGATTATTTTCATAAGAAGATTTGCATAAGGAAAAGATTGTTTATGTTAAAGACCTAAATTTCAAAAATCAACCTAACTAAATTAGTTCAAGTAAGTTTCGCTGTTGTTGTTTTTGGATATTTCGTACTCTTTTTGTAACACCCTTAACTCGTTTTCATCGTCGGATTAGGGTTACCGGGCATTACTATACAATTTCGAACATTCAACATCAAAACATTAACAAGATGCAAACTTCAAGTTAATATTTGATAACATAATTCTATTATAGCAAAAAATACCTTTATGGGTCTTAAATCAAGCCTATATGGTCCTAAAAATAGTTTAGGAACAATTAGGAACTAACTCGGAACAAATCAGAAAGTTTAGGAAAAAGTTCAAAGTTTGAAAATAGGGGTCACACGGCCGTGTGGCCAAGCCATGTGGGCATTCGAAATATGGGACACACAGTCGCGTCCTAACCCATGTCTCTACTCGTGTAACTCACTGACTTGGGTCACATAGCCGTGTCGCAAGCTGTGTGCCAGACCATGTGAATCCTGCACCTAAAAATAATGTGACACACGACCGTGTGGGGTGGCCGTGTGTGGCACATGGATATATGATAGCCCGTGTCTTAAGTCGTGTGCAGCCCAAATTACCCTCAAAACAAGCCATTTCAAAAACCATTAATCCAATATTAAAATAAAAATAATATATTCACCAATAGAATATTGATTACCTTAAATGAATTTGTATCTTAAAAAGACAACTACTGTTAGGGAGAAAAATACAGAAGAGTAGACTTTTTCATCTTCCTGATTGATCCGAGGAGACCCACATAAAAATATCTCATGGCATGGGCTAAAAAGTTCACAGAGGCATCAAATACTAGCTTGAAAGAATTTTTAGAGCTGGAAATATTCAAGTTACAGCCTATAGATACAGTTGAAATGGTTGGCATCATTTTCGACTATTTTCAAACTGTGGGTGGCCTACATGTGCCCCCCCTGGTCTTTCCATTTTAAGCAATGGCTCTTACAATTCCCAGATGGGTGTTGGAGATCTACAGGAAACTAATGTGTGGGAACCCACACTTTAAAATCCATTGTTTGCCTTCAATAATTCATTTAGAATGTTTTGGGTGGGGGGGGGGGGTTTCTTTTATCTGTCTTATACAACTTGTCATGGGTGTGTACTAGATTTCAAAATATTTGCCAAATAATTAAAAATTAATAACCTCTCTTTTATTTAAACAAAATCACAGCAAATAGTATATCATTAAATTAGCGTTAAAGTTTAAACTTTCTCATCATGTTCTTTTCAAGGTCAGTTGCGACACAAGGGACCCTTTAAGTTTCAGTGGCAATGACCTCATGATTATTAGCAAGTAGAAAGATTAGCCATCTAGTCTTTTTCCTTTTCTTTTATTATTATTTTTTGTAGTTTTATAAGTTGTTTGTGATTGATATTTTAATAAAATTAATCATCGGACTCTTTCTACATTAGATGAAACAGTTAAATATTTTTTTTATAAAATTATAAAATTAAACTATTTTTCATGTTCATTTTATGTTTCATAAAATTAATTTTTATAGAATTTATAGTTATCTTTCTTAACAATATTATTTTGAAGATTTTATTAAAAGTGTAATGTGACTGTGCACTCATCGTTAGTACAAGTCATAAAGAGTTTAATGCAATATGCCTATATATACACTACTCGGAAGAGTCTGCTTTTCCAAACAGGTTCAGCATAGCTGCTAATTAATTAGAAAATTAAGAACAAAATGATTAAGGATGTAATAATTGAAGAAAAACTTTTGAAAGCTCATTTCACAATCATACAGCTTTGCTGATAAGGCCTTGAACAGTTCCATAACGAATAAGACCATATTTTGATTGATCCGGCCGTTTTATTGAATTTCCATTGATAACTCGCAGGTCAATTTTTCAAATGCAATGCTTTGGTCCAGTATAGTTGCTTGGATAGTTAGATGGATGAAGGACTAGGCAATAAAGGAAAAAAAAATTTATTAAAAAAACTCTAACATCAATAAATTAATATATATAATCAATTACATTGAGAAACAAATACTACTTTTATATCACACTTACATAAAAATCACCATACATATCCATGATTTTGGGAGGCAGACCCTTTGGTGAACCACTTCAAGACTCACTTACTAGGGGCAGAATCAATTATTTTTCTTGCACGTATACATAATTCATGATGAATCTATATATATACATGTACATATCTATGTAATTATAAGATCCTTAAATCTGCCTTGCCTTGCCTTGCCTTGCCTTGAGCAGCTGTTGACAAGGGGATTAGTAGTGATTTTCCTTTATTAAGTCATACACTTGATGAAGATGTGAATCCTTAGCCTTTCCTTGGGTAAAAAGAATTATCATAAGATGGCTGAGAAGCCATTTTTGTAGTGTTATCATGGTGCCTGTAAGACTTTCTGTTGAATGAACTATATCTGCCTTGCCGATGCTTCCTTCTAGGATGTGATGCCTTTGGGATAAAAACTCCAGTGCCTTTGCTTTCTCTTCTGCAGATTTGTTCTTGGAGATATGGAGATTGTGTTATTGGATAATTTGCTGCAGAAAATGTCTGCAAAAAGTTTTGACAGGACAAAAATTTCAATCCATGAAGCTGTGAAGTTAATAATACCAGAAAATCCATGACAAAAAAACATTTGTAGATGGTTATAAAAACCTGGAAGGAAACTGAAGGACATGTTGAAACTGGGTCTTCATCATCCATGATTAGCAAAGAGATTTGCTTGCTCAAGTCTGCAAAAAACAGATCATCTTCAAGCTCAACAGCCACTTCCATTCTGTCCTCAAAAGCTAGAGAGTCTTATGAGAGTGGGGTTTTTGGCAAGTAACCAAGAAAGGAAATGTTTAGTCTCTCCCGAGCCATGAGGGGTTATAAATAAAAGAACAGCTAGAAAAGAGATGGGTGAGTTAAAAGGCAGATAGGGGGAGGGGGGAAGTGCATGTGGGGTGGTGGGGTCTTTTATGGCAGTTAGCCAATCTGGCTAAGTCCCCACAAGAATCATGAAGCAGTGTTATGATGTTATCCAGTAGGGGGAAGAAGAGATAAAAGAGTAGCAGCAAGCAAAGCATAGCAAAGGCAAAGAGATAGCCCACACCCAGATATCTAATCCCAAATCTTCACTAGCATGCATGGGTGTAACTAGGTCAGCCTCACTTCCTTTATCCTTTCCTACATCTCTAAGGAAACAAGGTATGGCTCAAAATTCATAGTCCAACCCCAATACAAGGGATATACACTACTTGCAAAACCCAATTGAATGAACGCTTGCCCATAACTGGTCTCAACTAGTATCTAGATAGCTAGATACTGCTGTCTTTTGTCATGGTTTAAGCTAAAGGACAGTCAAACTCAGTAACCAGAGGATCTAAGAGCTTTGTTGTAGGGCCATTGCTTTAATTACTTTAGAATTTGAGACTTGTTTTTGTAGAGCTCCACAGAATTTGAAGGGTCGTTTGTCAATGCTACTAGCTTGTTTGTAATTTACAGTTTTAAATCATATAAGCCGAGAATTAATTGTGTTCTGATTCTTTGACATTGAGCATTTCATTGTCATCTTCGTTTGAACTTTAACACATAATTTATCTCTAATCCCAACATAAAATAGAAACAAATCATGCAAAAAAAAAAATTCTTTTGCATTGCAGAACATAATTTTCAAGCAGCCAAAGTGGGACTGAATTAAATGCATTAAGATAACCAAGGATATTCAAGTAAAGGATAAACTACATCATTAGCCATTAAATTATGGGTAAATTTTCGTTTTTATCCCTTCACTAAGAAAAGTTATAATTTGGTTACTAAACTATTCAAAAGTTTTCATTTAAGTCACTGAACTATTCAAAAGTTTTTACTTAAATCATTGGACTATTAAGTTTTTCTTCTTTTAAGCTCCGCTAGCGAGCTCCAACCAACAACGACCGGTACGGTGGATTAGTATCCATTAGTGAGTAGAAGAACATACCTTACATCCAAGTCAATCTAATAGTTAATGTCAGAGATTGTAAAAAAAAATTGTTTAAATTTTAGTTCCTAAATTCATGATGTCCAAAGTTGTTTCATAAAAAAAAAAAACTGAACTGTAAAAGAGAAAGGAAAAGAAAACTTTTAATTTGTATAGACACTACTAGTAAAGAAAGTCATATAACATCGATTTTAACAGTCTAGTGATTTAAACGAAAATTTTTGAATAATTCAATGAACAAATTATGACTTTTTATAATTAAATGACCAAAATCAAAACCTACCTATAATTTAGTGACTAATAATTTAGTTAACCCTTGTTTAAAATTGTTCATGGTACTGCAGCTACAAGTACTGGCATCATCACACTTAGTAACGAAAGGCAGTACTTGAATTATGGGGGGTGATGATTTTGGTCCACACGGTTTTGATGGTTGGCTAAGGGACCTATGCCCAGCCCCCATCTGCTGTAAATTATGAACCTTGGATCCTTCTTTAATCCTCCATTCCCCCTCCCCCCTTTATTTCCATAACAATGATGTTATTATCATTAAATTTTTTTGTTTATTTATAGCATTAAATGAAGGTAATCAACATGTTGAAGTGGTTGTTGCTGTTTGCTGGTGGCAAATTTGAACTATTTCTTTCTATTTTCCGTACCAGCAGCAGACATTTATGATTGGGTTTTCTGCAGCAAAAAGATTGCCTTTTGGATTTGGTTGATATAATCATGGAAGGAAGAAAAATAATTGAAATTTATGTTATCCCAGTGTGTGTGTTTTTTTTCATAGTAACTATATTTAATATCTATGTCTAGTATGTATATAAATATGGGTAAGAGGATGAGATCTTCAAAATTAAATATATGTTCCTAGTTTGAATGCAGGTAGCTTGCCGTGTTTTTATCTGAGAGAATAATTATTATGATCATTTTTATGGTGATTATTATTATGTGACTGATCACATCTACAATTATGGATTTTTAGTTTATTTTGTTGTATTAATTTCAGGGAATCAAGTACACCTAAAAGGATAAGTTTTTATATGTGCTAAATCTGATATCATATATTTAAATAATATGTACTCAAACATAAAAAAAATGATATTAACATATTTCATTAAAATTCAAACTTTAAAACTATCATATAATAAAAGAAGGTTACTATACGACATTAGGCTATAATTTAAAACATAATTTATTCAAAGGTTTAAGCGTAATACCAACCAAGATTTACGGTACCTTCTATTAACATAAAATATAAGTACTAATATATAATTCAACTTCAAGTTGTGACTTAAATGTCAAGAGTTTTATAGAATTGGAAAGCTTGAAAGATCCATCAATTTTTCATTTATTGCACTAATTCTCAAAACTGCAAATCCAAGTGAAATCGCAGATTTTAGACCAATTTGTTTGGTAAGTTCATTGTACAAAATAGTAGCAAATGTTTTATCTCGTAGAAAAAGAGAGGTAATAGGAGAGGTGGTGAGTGAGACATAGTGCGCTTTTATCAAAGGTAGGTAGATTTTTTATGGAATTTTAATTGCAAATGAAGTGATACATTCGACGAAGAAAATGGAAGGAATGGAGGGCAATTTGATCTTCAAATTGGATTTCTTTAAGGCGTATGACTGTGTTCGTTGGGATTTCTTGGAATTAGTTTTACGCAAGATGGGATTTGGCAAACGATAGATTGGATGGTCAATGGAGTGTGTTTCAACGGCGAGAGCAGCTGTTATCCTAAATGGATAGTCTACAAATGAGTTTAGTTTTAGTAGAGGTCTTCGACAAGGAGATCCTCTATCTCCATTCCTATTCATTTTAGTGACGGAAGTATTACATTTGTTATTGGACAAAGCTAGGGTGATGGGAATAATTGAGGGCATTCAAGAAGTTATTCTAGGTCAAACGATTTTGCACCTACAATTTGAGGATGACACTATATCATTCTTGAAGGCAGATGAAAAGGTGGTAGAAAATATGAATTCATTCTTCGATGTTTTGAGATTTTTTGGGACTTAAGTATCAACTTCAAAAAATCATGTATTCTGGGGTTTGGTATGAACAAGGAATTTCTATCTCGTATGGTAACTATTTGTAAATGTAAGATAAGGGCATTGCCTTTCAGCTATTTGGAAATTCCATTGGGAGTGGATCTGAGGAGAGTAGCAACTTGGGATGTTTTTGTTGAGAGATTTAGAAAGAAATTATCGGGTTGAAAATGTAGAACTCTATCATGGGCTGCCAGGATAGTATTGATTAATACAGTATTATCTACCTTTACTTCATGTCCATATTTGAAGCATCGGCTACAGTAATAAAAAAATTGATAAAATAAGGAGAAACTTTTTGTAGGGAAGTTTTGATGGCAAAAGGAAAATGGCGAAAGTATGCTGGAATCAGATTTGCAGACCAAAGGAAAAAGGCGGAGCCGGTGTGGTGAATCTCGCGATTAAGAACAAAGCATTGTTGGCAAAATGGAGATGGCATTTAGCGGTTGAAAAAAAGGCGTTGTGGCGTAAAGTTATATTAGCAAAGTATGGCCCTGTGTGCAACATTGGCGATTTAGAGCGAACAAAATTAAAGAAATGTTGTCTGTTTAGAGAGGAATTGTTGAGAACTTGATAGATGCTAGAATTGCTAAATAAGTGGGGAATAAAGATTTTAGATAGAAGATTGAGAATAGAAAGTCGACGATGTTTTGGGTGGATATATAGTGCGGAAATAGTCCATTAAAATTGGAATTTCTTAGACTGTTTCGATTAGCAAAACTCAAAAATGGGATGGTATTTGATTATTCAAACAATAGTGGTTTTAGTAAAGTTAAATAGGAAGATCTATTTATAAGGCCATTGTTAAATAGAGAATTGGGGATTCTTAGTTGACTTCCTGAAAGGGTAAAAAGTGTGGTCCTGGTCCCAAATTTGGAGGATCGTTTAATATGGGCACACGATAATAAGGGAGAGTTTTCGGTGAATAAGTTAACTAATTTATTGATTGAGTGAGAAGGGGATGACATCAATTTTGCTTTTGATAAAATTTGGAAATTAAAAGTCCCTCCTAGGGTGCAAAACTTCCTACGGATGTTAGCAATCAACAAAAGTCCCACAAAGGATTTCTTAAGAGAGGGGTGCATCTGCAAACCATAATGAATGTATGCCCATGGTGTGAATGTGAATAGGAGAGAGCAGACCATTTGTTCTTTAAATGCAATTTTATTGTGGGTTTTTGGAGAAAGACATTTAATTGGTAGGAAGTTGGCTGGAAAATGGTGAGTGGTTTTGAAAAAATTTACTCTTTTATGTTTTAATGTGAAGTTACATGATACTAGCAAAAGTCTTTGGTTGATAGCAATAGAGGCATCATGTTGGTCTATTTGGCTCGCAAGGAACGAGATGGTGTTTGAAAGAAAGGTGTTGTCTATGGATACGTTGATATTTCATTCCAAGATGAGAGTATTATTGTAGATAAGAGCTACTTTCGATGAATGTATGGTACAAGAGAGATTATGGTGGTTAAGTCTGTTTAAGTGCAGGTTCGATTCCAAACTTGTTGGCTTTATCCTCTTCATGGGTGGCTGAAGTTTAACGTAAGTGGAATGGCAATTGAGGAAGCTATGGGCTATGGAGGTATTCTTAGAGACGGGGAAAGAAATGTAAGAGCTTTATTCTCGAGACCATGTGATGCCATTGATGTAAATTCAGCTGAATTAGCAATAATTACTAGTTGGGTGTAAAAATTGAGATAAGGTGGAGGGGAACTAGTTTGATTATTGTTGAAATTAGGTCATTGGTGGCATATAATTGGTTATTGAACAAAGACAAGAGACCTTGGTCGCAACAAACTAAATTCGCAAAAATGAAAAAGAGACTAGCCTATGTGGGTGAGGTAGTATTTTCAAAAGTAGAGCAGCATGGCAATGAAATGGCAAAAACACTAGTGTCAGTGAGTATTAATTGTAGGGTTATATTCGAGGCGTGGTGGTGAATGTTAGATTAGTGATTGGAATGTCTAGTTTTCATGTTATTAGCTTTTGTGACAATTATATTATTTAACTAGAACTATGTTCTATTGCTTTTAAACAGAATAATTTAACTAAAAAAAAGTTGATTTATTAATTGAGTGTTCTCCTTCTTCACTAAGAACTTAAATTCGAATTAGTTGTACTAAAATAGAGGAGTGATACATAATTTTATAAAATATATCATATATTTTCTGACTATTTAACATTTTCTGACTTTGAAGACCTCACCCATTATCCTGCTTGTGGATCGTTAGTGAAAGCATCGTTTATGCTTGCAGTAGAAGTGGCCGATTGGACCACTGTTGGTGCTGGAGTAAGCAACAGCGAGGATAATGAAAGGAGAGAGATAAAGAGAAGAAGAGATTTTTTGTCAAAGGAGAAGATGAAATAATGAACTTTTTTAGGAAAAAAAAAAGCTTTATAGTAAAAGTAAATAAAGAAAAAGAGAAAAAGAAACATGGGTAATCGGAGAAGACCACTGGACGAGCGACGGCGATGGAGGACTGGCGACAGCAAACTCTAAAAGGATGGAAAAGTTTTTGAGGGTTTCTGACGATAGAAGCTTGAAAAAAAGGAAAGTAGTGGTTTAAATTTATTTGGGATAAAAGAACAAAGCATAGAAGAAGAAAAGTTAATTTTAATGGAAGAGAAAATGCAGAACTTGAATGAGAAAGAAGTGGAAAAACAGAAAATTTGGGTTGCTTTAGAAAAATGATTTTTAGAAAATGAATTATTTTTTTAAAAAATTAATATATATTTTTTTTTGTTAGTGTTTGAATAAATTTATATAAGATATTTTTTTGTTATTTGATAAATTTTTTAAAAATATTTTATAAATGTTGTTTCTAATGAAATAAATATACATTTGAAATTTTTTTATCTTTTCATTTTTAATTAAATTTATTTTATATTTATAAATTTATATTTTACATTGTTTTTGCATTTATTAAAAATATTTTGTTAAATTCAAATTCATTACAACGTCTTTTTTTAGTTACATGACTATCAAGTAAGTTTGTGAAATACAGAGACTAAATTGCGAATTTGTGAAGAGTTCATAGACTCATTTTTAACTTTTATACTACAAAATATTTATTATTAATATATTTATAATTGTAATAAATATTTATTATTAAAATATTAATATTTAATATTTTCAATAATATGTGAAAAAATTATTTAAAATTATTATTTTTAAAAATTTATTATTAAAATAAAATTAAAATATTAAATAATTTATTAAAATAATAAATTATATTAATTATATTAATAATTTATTATATGACTAAATATAAATAATTAAATATGTATGTTTAATAATATTAAAAATATAATATTTTATATTAATATTTTAATATTTTTAAAAATAAAAATAAAATTTATTATCAATATAATAATATTAACCTTGATTTAAGTTAATTTTTATGTAAAAATAAAATGACTTATAGATGAGTTTCTTTTTGAAAAATAACTTACGCTTTTCAAAAGGATAAATCATTTTACAGAGAAAAAAAAAGGGTTTATTTTATGTTGATCTATAAGTCATTTTCCATTGACCAAGTTATTTTTTATAAAACAAACACAGGAAAATGCAGAAAACACTTTTTGTTCTTTTAATTTTTTGTATTCTTTTCTTTTCAAAGTTAAAAAAAATATTAATTCTTTTTCTTTTTCTTTTTCTTTTCTTAATTAAAAAACTTAAAGGTGTATTTGTTTCCAAATCCTTGGTTGAATTACAAAAGAAAAAAATAGAAAAAAATTTTAAGTGCGACGTATCACATTTTAATTGGATTACATATCTTGACATGTTAGAAAATTAACAACGTTATTCATAGGCACTACATTGATAAACAGCGTTAAAGTTCAAGTACCAAAATCGTTTTTTTGAAAGTTTAGTTACCACATCTGACATTAAGCTTTACATATACAAACAACTAGGTTTTTATTTTTTGAATAATCTCATTATAAGTTTTGATCATATACTCTTTTTGACACAATTCCTAGAATTATTTATAGCCCCTCCTTAACTCATATATAGAAGGATAATGTGCTTCAACACACTCAAACCCACATCCTCCTGTATTGGCAATAATACTCATGCCAATCGAGCTACTAAATTGACAATTTATTTGTTTTCTTAATATACATAATTAAATATACGTAGCATGTTATACATGTTACATCACATCAATATATGCCATTTTCATTCAAATTATGTTATATATGTAAAATGTGATGATTAAATAATAAAAAATTAATTAAGTAATTCATTAATTATTAAATTTATGGATCATTGATTTTTTCTATAAATGTGATAGTTTACTTTTATGACTTAGGAAAATTGAATTCCTTTCCTGAAGCCGTGATCAAGAGGTGTTGAATTAGGCTATAGCAAATTGCATTAATATGGTAAATTTTTTTTTTTTTAGAATTAGTAAAGATTTTAATAGTAAAATCAATTTGAGGGCTATTTTATATAGTTGCACAAATTGACTTTTTATGTACTTCGTTATGAAATCATATGTGAATTACACATGAGTTGGGCTATCTATCTAGGTTTGAAGGTTGGTCCGAAATTTAAAAAGGTTTGAGTAAAAATATTAGACTCGGAAAATGAGTTTAGACAAAAAAATTAAACCTGTTTAAAATATAGATTGGGCTTGGACTTGAATATTCATAGCCCAAGTCCAGTTTGCCTAGCTCATTTTAAGTTTATAATACTTTATATTATAATATTTTTATATATTATGTAATTTAGAACACATTAAAAAATAAACTTATAATAAATATATAATACTACTCTAATGTAAATATTAAAATAATATTAAAATTACTATAAAAAAATTTTCAATAAATAAAAAATTATTAGATTATTAAATATTAAAATAATATAATATAAATATTTTTTAAAAAATTTTAAAAAATATACGCAAGTCTAAAATAATGTTGAGTTAATCTTTTATAAATATTGACAGATTTAGACAAAATTTTAAATTCCTATTTCGGGTCGAACCAGGCTTAAGCAAGCATAAAATATGTTAACATCATTCTTAAACGTGAATCGACCAAATGTGCAAATCTACAATGATAAATAAATTTATTATATTAAAAGTCTAAATAGCCTTCCCCCATTAAATTGAAGAGATGCTATGGAAGGATTTCGAGTTTCCTTCCTAAACGTGAAATTGAAGATATTATTGAGTTTTTGTTGGATTTGATTGTTGCGGGTGTTTAGAACTGATTTAAATCGAAATAAGTTTCACATCAGCATTGATTTGTAAAAATGTCACATGCATTACATCTTTACATGACAGTAACAAAATTTTAAAAGTCAATATGAGAATCAAAGTTTAGTTATTAAAGCCATTATTAAATCTCCTCCATGCCTATTCATAGTCAAATTTATTGAATGTCATTCAATTAAATGTTTACCAGGTTGATTGAGCCAGCTTTTTTAAGTTTCCAATACATGAAGTAACCAGTTGAGGGAAATGGACAAAAGCAAATTAAAGTTCCACCATTGCATTGCCAAGCTCTTCAAATTTAGGTAATAAATGTTTACACACAATAACTTATATTTCCAATTGATTAAGATCGCCCCATCCTATCACCAAAAAGATCAAATTGGTCCCCAACATCACCCTCAATAGTAGTTTTAGCCACACATTTCTCAACCCTCCATTTTCTTTCATGTCACATCCCCGGGATATTAGCCTAATCAATAATCCCCCCATTATTTCAAAGACTTCAACCCCCCCCCCCCCCTTTTTTATTTCTCCATCACCTTTCCATTCAAATTATACATCATGAGAACCAAGGAAAGAGGAAGATCAGATGCATAAAATGATCACCACATTTAAATTAAAGCATATATTATCTTTCCTAATCTTAAAAACCAAAGAGATGATGAAGAAATAAAGATTAGAAACCAAAAAAACAAAGAACACAATGGAAAGAGAGAGAGAAAGGGGGCTCTATAAATACATCGATGTAACTCGGGTGGCTTTTAAAATCATCTTTCATGCGAGCCCTTAAACCCACACCCTAAACCTTAAGCCTTGACGCAGCAATTGAAGTAGCTAAAGAAACTCCGCCTTGTCTGTCAACAAATTCAAAAAAAAAAGCGATCAACAAATGTGTGACCACGTATAATATGGCTAACTAATGACATTTGTCAAAGTGAGAAAAAGTATAATTCATTGACCAAAGAGATAAAAGATATAGAAAAGTATTCCTACAATGAAAAGTGGAATGCTCATCGGGGTTTTCCCCCAAGGGCCGAGTTCCATATGCTTAAAGGTTAATTGTGCAAGCCCCGGGGCCAGCAAACATCAAAGGAAAACGATTAAATGATACAGCTCAGCAAAACTTCCCCACCAGCTTATATCACATGGATGCCAACAAAGTTCATATAGATTCAACATGGTTACGGCGCTATCACTATTAATAGCTACCAACCAATAATAGAAAATTGCATATTTATAGTACATTTTCTAATAAAATAAAGGATTTGGGAAGATAGTGGTAGGGAGAATCTTACAGATGGAGAGTGATGGTTCTGAGGGTAATTGTGGTGATGATCATCACTAGGAGTAGTGCTAACAGTGTTTGCAGTTGGGTTAATGAACTCTTCTTCATTACCAAGACTGGCTCTTGAAACTTCCCTCTTGTTTTGCTTCCTCATTTCCCTGATCTTTGAGAAGTCAAGAGAGTAATCTGGCACCTGTCCCTTTTGATCCCAATCACCAAATTGTGGTACTGATAGCCATGGTGCATTTTTCTACATCAATTTTAGCACCCATAAGCCAAAATATATCAATGCTTTAATTAACCCCAAATATTGTCAAAGCTATCAATGCTTTGTATTCAAGGCCAACTGTTGAGCAAATTATAAAATTTGTCCTTTGGCAATACTTAATAATGGCAAAAAGACATCATGTGACTTTGCAAGTTCAATACAAAGACATTCCAAATTCACAACCTGGCACTGCATGTACTAAAATATTCCTAACAATTAACACCAACAATCTATGTTATTCAAGACTCTTTCATGTTCCTTTATAAGACCAACCATTTACATTATTTAGACTTGTCATTTTCCTAAAGAACTTAAAAAAACTTAACACTCACTCGGTGAATCTGGGTAACATAACCAGAAACCTGTTTATAGTGTTCCCCTGTATTCTTTTTTTTTTTTTCTTTTTCAACTCTAAGATTATAGATTTTTTTTCCCTGTAGAAGGGAATTTCAGCTTTTGAGACATACCAAAAATCAAAACCCATATTTAAAAATTTGAATTTTACTACTTCATACACTTAGAAAACGTAAAATTAAATTTCTTTTTTTCAATCCATGAGTGAACTTGGAAATATTGAACACCAAATATTTGTTTGGCTGCAAAGAAACTCCAAAACTAAGAAGGAAAATAACTAAGACCACATCTTCAGCAGATTACTGTAAGTTCATAAATCATAACTACATAGCCAAAAAAAGAATCCTTTTTTTTTTCTTATCAATAACATAAGAAAAACAAAGAACTAACCTCCTTGCGATCTTCCATGCTTGATACCAAGTGAAAAAAAAAAAAGATCTTTCCAAAGCTTTAAAGAGTTCTATATATTATATTAATCACTAAACTATCAACGGCTAATATGAACCAGTCGAAGGAGAAACAGAAAAAGCAAGTAAAAATAAAAGGGTATTTACAAAAAGAAAGAAATAAGAGAAATTGTGGTGATTGAATGAGTAGAAGCAAAAAATATATAAATACAGCAAACGACAGCACCGATCGGGAAGGGGGGGGGGGTTCCTTTGATAGAAACACTAATCAATCAGCACCTAATAAAATCAATCACTCCCCCCCACCTTTCATTTTTTTTATATGTATATTAACTTATTATTTTTATAAGTTTTAATTCTCGATAATGGTCTTGCCTTTTCGTTTAAATTACATGGAATACCACTCGTTCGGACACGCTTTGCTTACGTGGATGTTTAAGCTTTTTGCCCCTTAATTTGGTTAAGATTGCTGCTTTTATATGCTAGCTGTCCCTACGAGGGCAGATTCCAAAGTTTATCCGAGACGCGGTTTTTTGGGCTTTCAAACGGTGTCGTTTTTATGCCCATTATAATTGAATGACAAATTTGTGTCCTACATAATCTCTTTCCGTTTAAATTTCATGTACTTCTCTGGTTGACACGTATTAGACATGTTTATTATACGCAGAGCTATAAAATTCTAAATTAATTTAAATATAAAAATTATTTCTTTTTGTATTGTAAAAATTAAAATTAAATAAAAATTGAATTTTGATTCTTTACTAAATACATCAAAACCAAATCGCAATTGAACCCTACACTATATTTCAAAATTTTATTTATTTTTTATAGTATTTTATTTAAATTATGAGGTATTTTAAATGATCTGTTGCTGATGTAAGAAAAGTAAGGAAATGAAGTGTTCATATAAACAAACAATTTAGCTGCTATTGAAGCTATTCAAGTTCCGGAATCAACGCCCTCTAAATCAACAATAATCAGGTGTGTTCATCACCTCTTAAAGAATACTAAAAATTGGGTACTTGAATATATACCTAGAGAAGAAAACGTACAAATAGATCAAATGATTAAAATAACTTTTAATAAGGAAAAAGGGTTACAATTGTTTACAAATAATTCTTTTGTTTTAATTTAATTGGTTGTATTTTTTTTTCATAAAAAAAGAAAAAAGTTGGTTAAGTTTATTTAAAATTTTAGAGTAGGGTTGATTTTGAAGAGGGAGGTTACTTGTATTGAAAGAGATAGCACAACTTTGTTATTAAAGAAGTTATAAAATAATGTGCTATCGTATATTTTAGGGTGAATAATTTTCATTTTGTAATTTCCAACATACTAAATTTTAAGATAAATTGCATTGGAAGGAAAGTGGGTTGAAAGAAACTAGAACAAATCAAATTGTAATACTCACAAACTAAATTCTTGATTTACTTTTTTATAAGAAAAACTAAAATAATATAATTTTGGTGTCAATATTATGACGAAATAATTGGTTGATATGTTATTATATATGCGATAATATATTTATCGCATAAAAATTTAACAACAAAATTTAACTTAATATATTTAACAACTATTGTTTGGCCAAAGTTTGACAAAAAACTATATTTAACAACTTAATATAAAGACTAACTATATTAGAGTATAAGAACTAAATTCTTAATTTATGTATAACATAGGGACTAATAACAAAATTTGACAAAAAATAAATAAAAAATGTAAAAGAATATTAATTATTGGATAAATCCCTAGGTAGCATTGTCTTGGATTTCGTTAAATAACTTTCTTGGGCGGCTATATTAAATTATCTTTAAAATAATTCTTAGTGGAAGAAAAATTGGTAACGGATTAAAAGTTCAATTCATCAACCACAACTTATATTACTTAACACAGAATTTTCAACAAAAGGACGGAGAATAAGTAGTTAGAAAAACAAATAAATTAATATAAAATATGTTAAGTCAAAATTAATATTACTAATAAAATAATTTAAATATATTATGAAATTAATAAGTTTTAGAATTTTATTTATAATAATAAAAAGTTAATATTTATTTATATAAAATAATTTAGACGATTGTATCAAATTAAAATTTTGCATCTCGTGATATACTGAATTAAATTGATGTATAATTACTTTATAAAAATTATGTTCCACTATATTTTTCCGAATAAAAATTTTGTATTAGATTATAAGTTGGATGAAAATTATATGGCTATAATTTATTGGGTATTTTCTTTTTAACAGAACTTCCATTATTGTCTTTATTGACCTTGTTTTTTTATGACAAAATTCTATTTCTAGCTGTAAACTGACAACATTTTTTAATCCCCTTTTCTTGTTTCATCACTTGTTGACTTTTGTCTAATTTTTGCACTAAATTATGGTGAATTAAAATCACACTCGTATTCTCAGTACATAAAAGCTTGCTTCTCATATTCCAACAAAGGAAATAACTGACATGCTGGTTGAATTTGTTCCGAGTCTAATTTTATTTTGGAAGGATAAATTTTTGGAGAATAAATCTGGAGCGTTTGATAAGTTGGAATTGGATAATTTTGGTGCTGGTGCTGATAAAGATCTGAAATTTTTGGAAGGAGATATTCTCAGATCCATTGTTAATGGAATACTTGCTATTGATTTCTCAGAGAAGATTCAACAAATCTTGTTCAAAGAAATGGAACACACGGTTGTATTGAAATTACTTGGTAGGAATATTGGGTATAGGGCTTTAAACAATCGAATCATTAGTTTATGGAATCTCTCCAAGCCTTTTCATCTCAGGGGCATAGATAATGAATACTTTTTGGCTAAATTTCAGTCCACTAATGACTATCCAAAAGTTCGATCGCAGGGTCTTTAGCTTATTTATGGTCAATATCTAACTGTTCAACCTTGGACTAAAGAATTCAACCCCTTACAACCATACCCAAGCATGATGATGGCTTGGATACGGTTACTAGGCCTCCCAGGGTTTCTATACAAAAGGAAAATTCTTAAAAAAATAGGAGGGACCATTGGAAAGGTTGTTCGGTTAGATTTCAATACCGACAATATAATTAGAGGTCGCTTCGCCAGTATGGCCATTTATGTCAACCTGGACAAGCTTTTAATCGTTCAAGTTCTTGTGAATGGTTTAAATTAGAAAGTATGGATATACCAAGGAGCTGTGTGCTTCGCAGCAACTGGAACTGGTAGTTGGGAAGGAACAAAAGGGCACTACTCTGATAGAAGCTGTAAGCGGAGGAGAATACGCTGTTTACAGGCCATGGATGGTGGTCAAAAGGAAAGTAAGGCGTAATTCTAGGAATAATAATATTTTAAAAAAAAGAATTTTATGGAGAAAGGAAAATCGAATTTCTGATTTGATGTTCTGGCTAATATGGAAGTTCTGATTGATCTAGAAGATGAGTTAAATAAGAAAGATACTGGAAAGTTAGCTAGTTTTAAGAATAAATTGAAGATTGGAGAAAATGTTGTGCAACAGGGGTTTAAGACACGAGGTAACCCTAAGTCAATAAGGATTGAACAATCGGGGGAGATAGAATAAGTGGTCAAGGGGGTGGGCTCTTAAACCCACAAAGGAAAAATCTAGAAGTGAAAGCCTTAGTGGGCCGAATACCTGTTGAGCCTGCTTTTGATATTGGAATAGTCGGATCAATAGCTCTCAAGGCTGTTATGGACCCATCGAGTAGCTCAATGAATCAGCCTAACAGTGCCGAACCCTCATTACACAGAGTCTGCTCTTCAAAATAATGAATCAGGGAGTTCTTTTCATTTTCTGAATGATTTTGCTTTTAAAGTTTCGATTGGTGCTGAGATTTTTAAAGCTTCCACTAACCATTCCAATTCAACACTAGTGACTGTTTCTTGCTTTAATCCGATTTTTGTAGGTTAGGAGGTGAGTGAAGATGGTGACCCAACTCTGTCAACCAAGCCAACTTCTTCGTTGTCAGAGCTGGTCGAAGTTCAGGTAGTTGATTCCCCTGGTGGTTTAAATCCCAATAAACATACTGTTGTTTCGTTTAAAGAGAAAGATTTAGTTGATAGTGCTCAATTGAGGGGGCTATTGTTTCAGCTTCGGGTGTTAATAAAATTCAGAGTTCGAGGAAAATTTTAGGAAGTAAAGATGGGGGCTTTCGAGCTACAAGGAAAATAAACAAAATTACACATTGGAAAGGGAATAATTTTAAAATTAAAAATTCTTCTAAAATTTCTTTGAGTGATTCTATGTCTAGGTTGGCTCAAACTGTTTCCAAATTACAAAGTGCTGATTCGGGTTCAGTTGACCCAGGTGCTGGTAAAAGAATTCAGGAATGATTATTAAAGCTCTAGACAGTAAGGTTTCTTGTGGTTTTTTTATTCTATTCTTGTTTATTTTTTATCATGGATTTAAATTTATTAATTTTTTCTTAAAATTGTCAAGGTTATGCAAGTAGTAAATTTCTCCGAGTTTTTTGTGAGTACAATTTTGAGCATAAATTAAATATAGTGTGTCTACTGGAACCAAGAGTTAATGGTAAAAAAGCTAATTCTATTATTGATAAATTGGGTTTTGATTTTTCTGACCGCATTGAGTCTATTGGTTTTTCATGTGGCACTTGAGTTGGTTGGAAGGATAATATTTGCATTAGCATTATTCATAATCATCCTCAGCTCATGCTTCTTCGTGTTCATGGCAGTACTCACACTAATTCCTTTTTTTATCTTTTTTGTGTATGGTAGTCCAGACAGAATTAAGAGGAAGTCTCTTTGGATTAATTTAATGGATGTTTTACCTCACAATCATTTACCTTGATTGATTATGGGTACCATTAATGCTATCCTCTCACCTAATGATAAAAAAGTGATCGCTCCACTGGTAAGAGATGTAATATATTTGGCAATTTTGTTGACTCTTGTAATTTACAGGATCTTAGATTCATAGGACCCTCCTTTACCTGACAAAGAGGTAATACGCACGAGCAGATAGATCGAGCATTAGCTAATGATACTTGGATTTCATCCTTTCCTCATAGTCTCGTTTATCATCTTCCACTCATTAAATCGGATCATAGGCCCATCCTTCTGAAAACTAATCTTGAATTCAGTGTTCTGAAAGGGAGACCTTTTCGGTTTCTCACAGGATTGACAAAGCATGCAAATTTTAAAGATTTGGTCTCTAGTAAGTGGAGGTTTTCAGGAAACATGGCTGATTCTTTATCCGATTTTACCTTACATGTCAAAAAATAGAACAAGTCCATATATGGCTTTATAGGCACGCGCAAAAGACAACTTATGAGATCGCTTGCGAGCATTCAAAATACTATGGATCGGTCGACCTGTAATAGGTTAGTTAACTTGGAGTTGGAGGTTCGAGATGAAAGTTGGAGGTTCGAGATGAATTGAAAAGTGCGTTTAACCATGCGAAACTTCTTTGGAGGCAAAAGGCTAGGTGTCATTGGCTCCCGTTTGGAGATCGCAATACCAAGTTCTTTCATAGTCGTACAATGCAAAGAAGGAAATTTAATAGTATTATGGCCTTACACATTAGTAGTGGGGAGTGGTATTCTAATTAGAATATTATTAGTGATGAGGTCGCCAGGTTCTTTGAGAGATTGTATGATGAAATCCCGACTCCCGCGAGTGAACTACCTTTGTATCTTCTCTCACCTTAAGGAGTAAGATATTGATTTCCTTATAATCAATTTTGAACGAAGAGATTAAAAATGCCCTTTTTGACATGGATCCGTTGAAAGCTCCGGGAAGTGATGCGTTCCATACACATTTTTTCCAAAGTCAGTGGGACTCAATTAGAGGGGCGGTTTGTGAGTGGGTTCATGGAATCTTTGTTGATAATAGAATTGAGGAAGATCTTAACAACACTCTAATTATGCTTATTCCGAAGAAAGATTGATAAGAGGATTTCAGTCAATTTCGGTCAATTAGTCTTTGTTCGATAATGTATAAATTGGTAATAAAAGATATTGCTAATAAATTTAAAGTGGTGTTTTTGAATTATATATCACCTGAGCAAGCAGGGTTTATTGCTGGTCGTAACATCTCCAATAATGTCATTATTACGAAAGAAGTCATTCATTCAATGCGTAGTAGGAAAGTTGGTAAAAATTGGATGGCCATCAAGTTGGATCTAGAGAAAGCTTATGATAGAATTAGCATAGATTTTATTGATATGTCTCTTATAGCAGCTAGGATTCTCGAGTTCCTTAGAAAGGTGATTATGGGTGCAATTTCTTCTTCTTCTTCTATGCAGATCTTATAGAATAGAGTCCCGTCTCAGTCATTTAAGCCTATGAGAAGGATTAGACAAGGGTGTCCTTTATCACCTTATCTTTTCGTTCTTTACATGGAATGGTTATGCCATATTATTCGTTCAGAAATCATAGCTGGTAGTTGGCATCCGATTCCGTTATCTAGGTCGGGGTCGGCCTTATCTCATTTTTTTTTGCTGATGACCTTGTCATTTTCAGCGAAGAAGAGCTGGAACAAGCTTTTTTCTCAAAGGAAATCCTTAAGCACTTCTGTGATTTTTCTAGGCACAAAATCAGCGCGATGAAGAGTAATATGTATTTCTCCAAAGGTATTGATACTAGTTTATGTAACTAGCTTAGCCAGTTTTTTGGGTTCTAGAAAGTTCTTAATCAAATGAGTTATTTGGAGATGCCTCTCCTTCACAATCATGTTACTAAAAGTACTCTGAATTTTTTGGTTGATGAAGTGAGACGTAAACTTCAAAATTAGGAAGCTAAAGACTCTCCTTTGCGGGACTTGTCACTCTTGCTCAATTAATTCTCCTAGCTATTCCAAACAATTTCATGTAGTCCTTGTTAATCCCGAAAGGTGTGTGTGATGAGATAGAGAGGATTGCAAGGTAGTTCATCTGGGGTGGTTCTGTTGGGCATCCAAAAATAGCCTTAGTCAGATGGGAGCCCATTTGTTAGCCTAGGTTTCATGAGGGCCTTGAGTTTCGGCACTTTCAAGACCAAAATAATTCATTCATTATGAAAATTGGGTTCAACCTAGTCTCTAGAAAGGATGCTTTATAGGTTCATGTCTTTCGCTCGAAATATGGCTGGAAGAATCAACTTTCAGATTCTATTCATAGAAATCATTGCTCTCATCTTTGGCATTCCCTCTCTAAGGTGTGGCCTTATTTTTTGTGAGAATGTCATGTGGTCTGTAGGTGATAGCTCTACAATTCGTGATTGGAAAGATTCTTGGGTACTAGATATTGGCCCTATTTTTTCTTATGTTTTAGCGTATGCAAGCCTTGACTTGGAGAGTACTTTGAGGGATTGGGTTCTTCTTGATGGTTCTTGGAACGTTGATTTGCTTCATATTTGGCTACTTGATAACATGATAAAGTGTATATTAAGTATTCCCCCTCATTATTTTGCTGGTGGTGAAGATAGGACCATTTGGGCTTGATCTGGTTTAGGGTTTTTTTTGTTCAAAATGCTTACTGTGCTTTAAAAGAATATTCTTAGAATCCTAAAGATGATATTTGGAAGCCTATTGAGAAATATCAAGGCCTATAGAGAATTCGTCTTTTTCTTTGACTTGTGGCCAAGTAGAGGCTTCTTACTAATTCAAAACGCACTAGGAGAGAAATTGGGCAAAATAGTGCATGCCTTCTATGTGGTCATGATACTGAGAATATTTTGCACATTTTTCGAGACTGTTCAACGACTAAGGAAGCTTGGATACTTGTAGTCCCTCTTGAGAAGTAACCTAGGTTTTTTTTTCTGATTCCTTTCAAATTTGTTTTTCCACGAACCTTTGTTGTCATTTTAAGATGTAGGATAAGGGAATTACTTGGTCATACTTATTTGGGTTAATTTCTTGGAGAATTTGGAAGAACAAGAATCTTTTCATCTTCTAAAACATCAATTGGACGGCTTATGATGTTATAAAAATCTCTCTTAGTTGGGCTCAACATTTTGAACCTTTTCTAATTGGGATCGAGCATAATTCACCCAATTCGAAAATCCATTATCATTATGAAGATAATTGGTATATTTATTTTCTGATGGAGCAGTGGCTAAAGCTTCTAGAAATGCTTCCGCGGGTAGCGTGGTTCGTGATTAGGTTGGCAATTAGATTTTAGGTTTCAATCATTATTTGGGCAAATGTTCGTCATTGGAGGTAAAACTTTGGAGTATTCTTGATGGAATTCTCATTTTATTAAGTAAGGGCTACAAGAAAGTCGAGATTTATATAGATAATCTTAAGGTGGTCAGGGCCTTGTCCATTGAGGAAACAGTGGACTCCGGTATTACCTTGCTCAGAAGAGTTAATCAGTTTTTGCGCTCTGAAGGTCAGTGGTAAATTAAGTATGTTCCTAAGGAGTGTAACTTAATTGCAAATCAATTGGCAAAGATTAGTCTTTCTTGGCAGAAGTCCCTTCAAATATTTGAAGTACCTCTTGATTTGGTGGTCACGGCTATCCAACAAGAAAAAGCTATTAGAGTCTCTCAATAGTTGTTAAGTTGTAATTCTGTTTATCATTTTTCTCAAAAAAAAAATAAAGGATCATTAAGATGAAAATTTTTATAATTTTGGAGATTTTAGAATAATATTTTTTTAAATTTCAAGTTTGAATAATTTATTATTTAAAAAAATTAAGTTATTGAAATTTTACGAATTATAAAAATAATTATGAAAAGAAGAATAATATATTAAAAATAATAATATGAAATACGAAGATGATTAGAATTTTTAGAATATATAAATATTTTAATAATATAAAATATACATTGTATTTTAATGGAAATGATATTTTGATGTTTGCATTTAAAAACAAAAACTTTTGATGAAAATAAAATCCCTATATCTTGTTGGAGTTATTTTCTAAAAAATAATGTACTAATCTATTTTGTTTACAATGTAAAAAATAAAATAAAATAATATAGATATACTATTATAAAATTAATATAAATACATATTTTATAAAAATACTGTAAATTTGAAAAAAATGCAACATCAAATAAAATGATTCTTTTTTACTTTACGTAGTTAACAAAAAAAAATCATTATAAATTTTTAAAACCACTGTCATGCGGCCTACTATTGTGACAAACTTGTGAACTCAATTCTGTAATTTAGTTAGACAAGTGTCACAGATCGCGAATCAAAATTTATGATCATTGTACACAAAACATTTCATGGAGGTCAATTGATTAAATGTAACTCATTTGATCCGCTTAAATTAGCTCGACTCGTGGAACATGTGAAGAAGCCCATTTACTTAAAGCTTGAAGCCTTGGTGGCTTAATGAAATGCTCCAGTAAAACTAGAGTTATCAGAATAATTAATGTATATCTTAAAGGATAAAAATGTATAAAGTTTAGATCCCTTAATACTCTCATCTTATAAATAGGCATTGATCTTAGTTGTCATTAACGTAACTTGATCTGGGGGAGTTCAGCTGTCAAAACCTTTTAGAAATAGACTTTTTATTTTAAAAACGAAAATGAAGTTGCCACCAATCCTTTTTATTAAGTGTGGTCGGATCACCTTGAAACTTAATCATTTTAATAAAAGGTTAAATTTAATAAAATGATAATTTTCAGTCTACAAAATCCAAGAAGTGGTGTAACACCCCTAACCCGTATCCGTAGCTGAAATAGGGTTACGAAGCATTAAAAGAATTTACAGAACAAATTCAGATAACTCGAGTTGGTTACTATTCATTTCCCGAGATTAGTCATAACGTCCCTTATATGGACCATCGAGGTCCAAAACATGCACTAGAACTGAATCGGGACTAAATCGGAACCTTAGAAAAATTTTCGCAAAAGTACAAATTTTTTTCTATATAAGGAGTCACAAGCCCGTGTGGTAAGGGATACGCTCGTGTGGTCAGGCCGTGTGGTTTTACACGCCCGTATCCCTAACTCATGTAACTCTCTAACTTGTACATCATATAGAAATTGAAGTCACACGGCCAAGTCATACGCCCGTATGCTAGGTAGTGTGGTTAATTTATTTTTTTAAAATTAGGTGCAGGTTTCACATAGTCGTATCGCACGCTCATGTTCTAGGCCGTATACCTCACATTAACACTAGCCATTCCAATAGCTAGTTCACATCCATCCAATTTAACCTCAATATTAGTTTAATAGCTTATACATGCCATTATACTATAGTAAGATTTCTAGCTATACCTAAAATAAGCTGGTTGATAATGTGATGATGCTCTGACCCTCGTCCAAGCCTTACGAGCTTCCGAACACTATAAAACAGAGAAAATAAAACTAAATAAGCACATAGTGCTTAGTAAACTCATATAACTAGAAATTTACTCACTATATAACTAGATATTTACTTACCACGTAACCATTCAATAAATAAACATGCATATGCAAATCAAGCACTTTGGCTATAACCTAGGCATACAACCTTAGCAACATTATGGTCTTGGGTTAAGTGGAGTGTTATTAAGTTGGTGGTATTGGGTTTGAAACTCCGTGTCTGTAGAGGAGTATTTCTTTTTGCAAGTGGCGTGTGGAGAGGATGAGTTGGAGTAGGAGTGAAATTCTGATGGTGGAGAGTTTGAGGGAGTGATTCAAGGTGAGTGGATTGGGGTAGTTATCAGAAAATCAGAAGGGGGTCTCATTTCGGTTTACTTTGTCAAAGAATTTGGCATTCCCTCTCAAACTCCCAACTATTTTGACGTTTTTCCCTTTTGTTTTCTTCTTTCTTCATTTTATCGATTCCTTCCCCACTTGCTGCTAAAATCTGCCATTTGTTATCCTTTCTTTTTGTTTATTTCGTGATCAATCCGTCTCCATCTTGCTACAATTATATTTCTTGGTTCGATAAGTGATTTTTCTCTCTTAGTTCCATCGTCTTTTCGACTAAGTTTTTAACAGAGATTCATTTTATTCATTTTAAGTGCTGCTTAAGGGCTTTAATCAGGTTTTTAGTGGGTGGTGACTACAAGTTGTCATATTTGTCTTTGTAAGATTGCGAAACATCGTTAGACGTAGTTTTCAAGTTTTACGTCTAGAGTTTTCAATTGAGTATCGATTCAAGTGACTTAATTGATGAGTTATGGGTCAATAATAGGTTCTGGAGTGCGCGAGGTTGCGTTAACTTCAAATCGATACCGGGTGTGTACTCGAAAACACAAAAAACGAGAATTAACAAAAGCTAAAAAGTGAAACTGTCGACGCCACACAAGCTTGTAATCGCCCATGTGGTAGGCCATGTGGCAGTATATGACCGTGTGTTTGACAAAACAGGCCGTGCGCACGTGACACGGTAGCATGACACGGTCGTGTGATGGCCGGAGAGGTCGTGTGTAAGATACGGGCTCGTTCAATTAGGCTGTGTAGGCCACACGGATGTGTTGGCCCACATGAGTGAACCATACGAGTGTGTGAGATTCTAGGCCAGGCCGTGTGATCCATACGGCCAAGGCTAATTTGGGCCGTATGGGCCACACGGGCATGTGGGCCCACACGGGCAGGCCGCATAGGTGTGTGAACCTATTTTTCTAAAAAGTTCTCGGGTCGGCCAAGTCGACTGTCAGTAAGCATTACTTAGACCCCTACTTACGTGATTTGATTATGTGATGTATAAATGAAGCATGTTGCACTTGGTATGTGTATTTGAATTGACTGTATAATCTGATAAATTAAATTATAGCATATCATAGTTGTATGTTGCATTGCATTGGGGTTGGGTTAATGTATATTGAGGAAGTATTCTGATAGGCTCTTAAGCCTGATATCTGGCAGCATAGCTGCAATTATCTGATTATGTACTGCATTTTAGTATAGCGTGGTGTGTTAGGATGGGTGGGTAAATTTTATCCTCACATGGTGTGTAGGGTTAGACGGAGTTGGTGTACAATGCTGGTGGGTTGGGATCTGTTAATCTGTTCTGTTCTGCATTTTGTATCTGGAATGGGCTAAGGCCCTAAGTTATATCTGATTCTTTATTTGAGTGGGCTGAGATCCACACCAATTCTGTAAAGGGCTCAGGCCCTATCTATAAATGTGTATATATATAATTAATTTCTGATATTGTGTTGTGTGCATACTTTCTGTGGGGATCACACACTGAGTTTATAAAAACTCACCCTTTCTCTATTTAATCTGTTCAGGTAATCCCCAACAATAGGCGGGTCGGTGCAGTGGAGGACTCAACGTTGACCATTGCTACTTACACTTTAGTTTTATGGTTTTAACGCTTATAGCGCCTTAGTTATTATTTTCGGAGATTTTGCTGTAATTTTTTGACTTTGTACTTTCTGGTTTTTGATTTTATTTTATACTATTGATGATTTATTTTCGATAAGCACGACCAAAACTCGATGTTAACTAAAAATGAACGGTTTTTCTTATAAACTAAGATTTTTAGAATTAACATGGATTTTTTTGAATAAAACATTTTCTAAAGCTTCTGCGTAGAAAAGATAGGTTTTAATCACAATAAACAGTCATGTATTTATAATCCAGGGTTAAATAAAGATTAAATAATTAGAACGGTTCTAACTCGTTAAATAAGATGTCAAAAGCTCTATCATATGATATCGTTAGATTCGGCCATAACGTCCAGTCTAGGTTTAGGGGTATTACATTTGGTGGTATCAGAGCCAGGTTGTAAAACTCGGCTGTAGATTTGGGTTTTAAAGATTGGTTTTAAAGAAATGATTTGTAAATGATTTGAAATATTTTTGGAATAAGTTAGTGGTACACTAAATCTCCGGCGTCGATATTGTAAGTTTCCTAAAACTCTGTTTAAATTTGCTTAAAAATATGGTTAGAATATTCTGAAACTACTTTAAGTAGTATACTATACTAAAAACACTCTAGTTAGTGTAAACTGGAAAAGGTAGTGAGGTTATTACTGGCGATAACCGACTCTGAACATTCTGATACTATTCTGCATAAAATATCTATTAATAAAATATCAGAACTGTAACTAACGCATAAAACTGTTAATACTAGATAAATGCGATTAGACAATAAGCACACAAGGTACTCGTGGACGGGATACTAGAGGCTGTGGTAGAGGCTGTAGAGGGGCTCGAGCTGAGTCCTTGTTATCTGATACGATTCCGAATTTGGACACTAACGAGACACTGGTGCCGCCTGTGACAGAGACTGGGTCAGGGTCTCATGATCGTGCGGATGGAGACAATGCACTGTCCCAAGCTATGCTACAAATTTTAAAGAGGGTCGCTGGGACCAACACTGGATCTAGGAGCCGTGGGTCGGTTACGGAAGGACTTCTATCCAATAGGGTTAAGCTGTTCAGGGGTGTTGCTGGAGTCGCCCCTAACGTAGCCGAATATTGAATGGAGGCCACAAAAAGAATTATGGATGACTTGGATTTTACTGCTGAGAGAAAGCTTAAAGGGGTTGTTTCTCTGCTGTGCGACGAAGCTTACCAGTGATGGTTGACAGTTAAGGAAGGACCCAGCCCGACCGACTAACTTGGGATTATTTTAAGACTACGTTCCAAGGTAAGTATGTGGGGGCTAGTTACATTGATGCCAGGAGGCGTGAGTGTGCTAAGGTCCACACCGATTCTGTAAAAGACTCAGGCCCTAACTATAAATGTATATATATAACTGATTTCTGATACTATGTTGTGTGCATATTTTCTGTGGGGATCACACACTGAGTTTGCAAAAACTCACCCTTTCTCTGTTTAATCTATTTAGGTAATTCCTAGCAGTAGGCGGGTCGGTGCAGCGGAGGACTCAACTGTGATCATTGCTACTTACACTTCGATTTTACAGTTTTAACGCTTTAGTTATTATTTTTAGAGATTTTGCTGTAATTTTTAGACTTTGGACTTTCTGGTTTTTAATTTGGTTTATACTATTGATGATTTATTTTCGATAAGCACGACCAAAACTCAATTTTCACTAAAAATGAATGGTTTTTCTTATAAACTAAGGTTTCCAGAATTAAAACGGATTTTCTTAAATAAAATGTTTTCTAAAGCTTCCGCGTAGAAGAGATAGATTTTAATCACAATAAATGGTCATGTATTTATAGTCTAGGGTTAAATAAAGATTAAATAATTGAAACTGTTCTAACTTGTTAAATACGATTTCAAAAGCTCTATCATGTGACATCGTCGGATTCAGCCATAACGTCTAGGTAGAGTTTAGGGTGTTACATTTTCACATAGTGATTTTACTTTGATTTATTTTCTGAACTTTATATCATAATTTCCTTCTTTTCTTTATTTGAAATCTCGATGGATACGAGGGGTGTACACTTTTAGTATTCTATACTATCATTCCGTTAATTCTTAGTCAAAAGTGCTTCATTTAGCACTGAACAAAAAGCTCACTCTCAAGCACTTTAACAGAATGGTCAGGTGAGCATGAAACAGAAAGCATATCCAAGCTTGACAATAGAAAGTTCACAGAGAACTTATGTTAGGAAAGTCATGTAACAGAATGCTTATCCGAGCTTGAGTTCAGAAGTTTACAAAGAACTCTAATCAGGTGGCTCCGAAGAGCATTATACAGAAAGCACTGGATAGCATATAACAAAAAGCTTCAGATAGCTTGGCAACAATAAGTTCAGGCGAGCACTATCAGTAAGCTCTAGTGAGCCATTAATAGAAAGTTCACAAAGAACTTAATAATAGAATGCTCATAGAGCGTGGGTGTGTCTACAACATATGCAGATCACGACCATAACGAATGTTCCAAAGAACATAAACAGAATACTCAGAAGAGGATAAACAGTAAGCTCGCAAAAATATCATATCAGTAAGCTTGAAAGAGAGCTTATGCTCTTTCGAGCCACAGATGTCTGCAACACATGCAAGACATTATCATTTCGTGTAACATAACTCTGTATCCATCTGAGCTTCATTCATTTGTCAAGCTTAATCACATTTTCAGTATTTAGAAAATATACTCGATTTTACATGCTTTTAGCCAATTAAACTTACATGCAACTCATTCAAACTAATTGAATCATTTTATTATACAAATAAGTTATATGAACTTACTTCGATGCTTGTTCGTTTACAAAATCGACTAATCCGAGACTTTTTCCTTTCCTCAGTCTAACTTCAAATTTGAGTTGTTCGAATCTATACAAATAAATGTAATCATCAATTTCATTCAATTCACATTCGATTGTATTTAATTCATACTCTGGGAAAAATTATCATTTTGCCCTTAAATTTTTCATTAATGACAATTATGTCCCTAAGCTCAGAAAATGAAATTCTCACAAATCAATCCTTATTCCAAGCCTAACCAAAATTTCTATGGATCATTTACAGCACTTATGTTTCACAAAATTCAAAATTTTCCATGAATTTCATAAGTTTACAATTTAGTCCTTAAATCTCAATTTCATGGAAATTCACTTTGTAAAAGTTGTTTCTCTACTATAAACCTTTCATTTTCTGCCATAATTTTCCAATTTTCAACATTTACATCCATGGTATAAACTTTTTACTTTGATATCTTTTCAAATTAATATCTAATTTAGATAGATTACACTATCCAAATCTCAAAAATATAAAAATTACTAAAAACGAGACTTGATTACTTACCTAAGTAAGCAAAAAAAAGTTTTTTTCCTTTCTCCTAGGGTTTCCATTTAAAATTGGGGAAGAAGATGATATAAAATGATGATAATTCCTTTTAATTTAATTATCATCTTTTATTTTCCCCAATTTCTAATTTATTCTTTTTCTTTCTCTCAATTTCCATAGATGATTCATCCATAAATATCTACTAACTTTTCTTAATGGTATAATTACCATATAAGGACCTCTCATTTTGAACTCCATAGCTATTTAATCCTTCTAGCTTCTAGAATTCACCTTTTACATTTTATGCAATCTAGTCCTTCCTCTAACTATTTACATAATCGGTAAAAGTTTCCTATCGAAATTTTCATACGACTTTACTATCATATTTTAGACCATGCAAAAATATCAAAATAAATTTTATTTTTAGCTTGGATCTGTGGTTCCAAAACCACTATTCCGATACCACTAAAATTGGGCCGTTACAAATGGGTTCGAGAGTCAGTTATGTATGAGGAAGGATTAGAACCCTTATAACACTGAAAATTGGTACCTAGTTGATTACTTGATGTCTTACTGTCGAAAATTGAAAATTCGAAGAGAATTTAAAATACGATCCCTTTTTGCATGATGTTATTTGATTAAAATATCACTAACTAAATTAAATTTTATGAAAAAGGCTTTATTTTGAGTTAATCGAGAAGAAAAGATCATGCCCAGTAAGTTAGGGCACGATGTCTCAAATCTTCGAAAATAAGAATGATCGCCATTTGATTATTACTTAAATCCTATGTGTTTTCATTTTAAATAGGATATTTGATTACTTCGGTTCAAAGAGAAATTCATACTCCGTAAGTTAGGAGCAGAACCCCTCAGATTTCCTAAATAGAGAATATATGCTTGGTCTTAAATTATTTTTTATGTGTTTGCACAAAAAAATAGATGGATGTATGTAGTAATATTTACGATACGCGATGATGGCAAAATTATGACATGTAACAAAATAATAACATAAATAATAAAATAAAATGACAATAATCTAATGAATTCAATAATAATAAAAATAATGAAAAAAAATTCAATTAATAATACTATATAATAATGATACTAATAGTGAGATAATACAAAAATGTATGATGATAATATAATTACGTTCATAAAATATTGATTTTTGAGCAAATTTTAACAAAAATAATATTAATTAGGAACGATAATTACCTAATAGTATTAATAGTATCAATAATTAAAAATAAAAGACTAAAATAAAATAATCGAGAAATTCAATGGCAAAAATATAAATTATGCAGCTTAAAGGGTGAAAAAAAAAAAGCAAGTACAAGGACTTAATTAAATGAACAAGGGACCAAACTGAAACTATGACAAAACTTCAGGTATAAATAAATAAAAACAGTAAATAAAAGGGTTAAATAAAAAATAGTAAAATGTAGGGACCAAAAGGGCAAATAACCTAAACCTAGTACACGTCATTCCCCAAGGGCCGGTAGTTTGGGGACTGAATTGAATATGTAACAAAATTTAAAGCATAAATCATAGGAAAACAAAAATAGAATATAAAGGATCGAATTAAAATAAAATGGAAAAGTGCAGGGCCTCAAAGGAAAATTATCCCAACCCCATGTCATTTCTTTGGCTCAACAGTGGGTCAAAAAACTGACTTACAAGGAAATTAAATTTATGGGGTAAAATGTAAAAAAATAAATAAAAAGAAAAGAACATGCTGAAATTAAAAAAGACAAAAAAAGCGGAAGGGCTAAAATGACAATTAGACCATCACTTCGAAAACAGGCAGAACATGAGGCTATTCGAGTCAGATCTTCTGGTCAGCCCTAAAACAACATCGTTTCGGAGCTTTTGAGGCCAAGCCAAAAGGCGTTGTATCATAGGTCCTATTTAAGTTTAAAAAATAAAAAAATCATTTTAATAGCTTAAAAAAACTCATTTCCTTCATTTTTTTCTCTCGAGCCCCCTTTCCTCTAGTCACAGGGCTGGCAGGTCTTCGCTGTGACCACTAGTCATTGACGACGGAGACCACTACCTCCGGAGGCTGGAGATCACCAAAATCACCCATTCCAAGCCTTTTTTGCGTAGATTTCATATCTAAGATTCAAATCCCCAAAAACCCAGTTGAATTCGATTAACAGTCAAGAAACCCTTAATATCCTTGATCTCCAACAAGGCTGTCAATGAACCTTAGGGGTTTAAAAAAAATGAATCTTAGTTTTTGTTTTAACTTTGCTGTTTTTTTTTTAATTCTTCGATCTCCGTCGAGGCTGCCGACGAACGCTAATAGCTTTAGGAGACCCTTCGAATGGGTAGAGAGCTGCCGCCGATAGTGGTGGGAAACGAAGCGATGAGGTAAGTTTTTTTACTTTGTTTTTATTTTTTATGCTCTTTTACTTTGTTTTTATTTTTTATGCTCTTTAAAAAAATAGAATAAAAATCAAAATAGAAGATAAAAAAAAAAAAACCACCTTTGTAATTTGTTTTGCTCTTTGTATTCTCTATTGAATTTCTTCGTAAAAAAAATTACAAATGGTTCTTTGGCTTTTTATAGTCGAATTACAGCATATTATTTTTTTCTTTTTCCTTTTTCTACTTCTCTGCTTCCATTTCTCTGTCTTCTGCAGGTGATGGTGGCAAGGGCGAGGAGGTGGTGTCAGGCCTCAGGTGGCACACCTGCCGATGTGGCGAGGGCGGCGGTTGGAGGCTTAGGGACTTTTAGGGTTTTCTTTTTTGTTCTGTTTAATTTAGGATCTGGGCTATTGGGCTTCGGTGTCTGGGCTTTTAGGGTTACGTTAGTAGATGGATTTGGGTCATTAGGTTTGTAAATGGAGGGACCAAAAGGGCAAAAAACCCAAACCTAGTACACGTCATTCCCCAAGGTAATTTTGCTAACCGTCGATTTCGTGACATTAGCATAAGAAACGGCTTCTACCCACTTAAACCAATATTTTCATACATTGGTAACAATATCGATACTAATCAAGTTAAGATATATTGTCATGATTGATTAAAAATGAGGCAACGACCTAACATTACCATTGTACATGTCATTGTAATTGTAATGGGAAAAATAATGGTGTAAAAAGAATGGGTGAATGAAATTTTACGAAATATTCTACTAATAGGAAAGCAAACACATCTTATGGTATGCTACATCATTTCAATTTTCAAGGGAAATGATCGAACTCAAGCGATGCACTAATGTAGTAAACTACATGCCCAACCCAAGTGTGCTTTTGCAAACTTTAACTAAAATTACGTTATACTGTAGACAGTGTAATTAATTTCTTTTATTTAATGCAATTTCAATTTAATCATTCAAAATGAAATCTTTATAATTTTATCACTTAATTTTTAAGGCCTTTTTTATTTTAATCACCCAATATTAAATCTTTACTGACAGTTAACTTAAACGCACCACATCATGTTCACATGTTAATTTTGGTCACTCAATTTCTAAGTTGCTTTCATTTTGGTCACCTAAAAACTATCATTTTTTAAAAAAATATTGAGGTAAAATACATTAAGAATTAAAGTGAAAAAGCGGTAAAAACTAAAATAATGCTTTAAAATTTATCAAATTGTACTTGATTACCCCCTTGCTGGAAGTTTTAATTTTTTTTTATATTGAAATTTTAAATTTAAAAACATCAAAATCAATTAGATAAGTATAAAATTTGTTATCCATTGATAGTGTTAACCGATTAGTTACTATAATATTGAAATTAATTTAGACTCTTTTCAAATCTTAAAACTTTATTTTATGTTTTTAAATTAAATCAGCTTAAATAAAATATATTCACGAAAATTACCCATCGCCCCTCCCCAACTCATAAATAGGAAGATAATGTATTTTAGCACACTCAAATTCATGTCGTCATGTATTAACAATAATACTCAAACTAATCGAGTTAAGGTTCAATTTATATCTTATATTAAATTTTAGAACGAAATTAACATTAGTTGACTTTACTTTTTGATAAAATCAAAACCTTGAATTGGTTTAAAATGAATATTTCAACATCCCACATACCGTTGATTTCACGTTGTTGATTGAGAAACAAACCGATCACTAGCATGATCATTGCATTTGTATCAAAGGATGTTAACTTCTGATTTCATGATTGATATAAAGCGTATGATAATCATAAAATACAAGTATTTTAGACAATGGCATAGCTTTCATTGAAAATAACATTTTTGGTTTATTGTGTGGATTATTGAAAATAGCCATGGTTCGTCCTACAGAAATAATTAGTTTAAATCTTTTTAAAAAATAATTAAAATAAAACCCATGGTTCATGCTACAAAAATAGTTTAAAAAAGTAATTATTTTATTTTGTTGAATTTGATGTCTTAAGTGTAGTATATTTGTTCGTAAATTTATAATTTTTTTTGAACAAGTTGATTAATAAAATAAATTCATTAATTACATTAATATAATTCGTATAATTGTCATTGTGTGATTTTGCACGCAAAACAAAATAAAAGTAAACGTTTCTCATTGGTTGTTTAATGTTAAACTAATACTAACCGACATTATATGGTTAGATCGTAATACAGAAAGACGACTTATATTAATAGACGAACCTAAACATGTTTAATCTAATCAGAAATGTACAAATCGATTGAAAGACTAATATGTCGTCTATAAGTCTAATTGGGGAGATGCTTTGTCTTGGGTATCAAAACGAATAACTCCTATAGGATAGAGATCTAGATGAGACTAACTAGATTGACAGTACATCGAACTGGACTCAAGAAGAATAGATTCTGAATCCATTTATGGATTTATTCACTTGCGACGTTCATAATGCGACATACCTAAATCTTGAATAGGTGACGGACTATGCATGCACGACTCGTATATTTTGATGTAAGGAAAATCTTGTGTTCAATTAGATAAGGAATCAAAAGCTAGTGCGTAGGGTTTACGACTTCTACAGTATTTAGTGTCATTCACAATAGTTAAATTCGTAGCCTAAGACATAGGTAAATGATATCCTTTCATTGGCATTACATGGTTAATGAAAAGTAAACATGGTTATGGGTCGTTCGTCTTTGTGATAAATGACTTGATTACTATTTGATAGTAATTGACTTTTCATAAAAGAAGATGTAATGATTGCCATGAGATAAACTAGGATCATATTGGGAGAAAGGATATTACCCCAAAGAGATTAATGATATCCTATGAGGGCAACACACTTATGACAAGGTCATTAGACGAGCACTAATCGAGTTGCTTTCGTAATGGTATGTCGTTGGGGAGAGCTTAGTCACGATACTATAGTGAAATGACTTCGTAACTAAATGAGTTTATAATTAATAAGTGAAAAGTTGAACCTTAATTCTAAATCATTTGAGCCTCAATCACATATGTCTAATTAGTCCCTCAGTTGACTCGTTGAAACTAGGAATAAATGTCATGTTGAATCAAATGAACAAAAATGAATAGAAATTGTGAAAATGGAGAAATGAAAAACAGTTGAAAATGATTATGGTTTTCTCCAAAATAAAAATAAAATAAAAATGAAGAAATGAAATTATTTGGAAATGATTATGGTTTTCTCCAAAATAAAAATGGAGAAATGGAATCATTTAGAAATGAATGTAATTTTCTCCAAAATGAAAATGAAAAAGACCCTAAAATGAATTTCTTTTTTCGAATTAAATAAATTTTGAAAATTGAAATAAATCATTTGGTCATAGTGAACCATTGAATGTAGAAATATTATATATATTCTCTCATAGATTATTTTATGGTAAAATCATCATGATTTTAACAGAATTAGAATTGGGTTGAGAAGATTATTTAATTGAAAAAATATTGAGATGTTTATTTTGGGAAATAGAAAAATAAATATTGGGTTGGATCGAATTATAAAGGATTGAGTTAAAAGCTTGGAAAGTACTTGTAACTGGACCTAATATGGAAGAGACCCAAAAACCCCTCATAACAAAAGATGAGACAGCAAACCCTAGTTTTATGAACTAAGGATGTCGCCCCTTATACTCTTAAATAGACTAGTAGTTCGTTTTTCTGATTGAAATAAACTTCTACAATTCAATAAGGGTTCTACGTCCTCTCCCTATAAATAGATGGCATTGATAGGTTTATTTACACAACTTTAAGATATTGTTACTCTACCCAGAAATAGAGAGAATTTATTCTCAACTATTAAATCTATTTTCTGGAATAATAGTTTTTATCATTCCTATTTGATAACAGGTTTTGTTTTCACATTTAAACAAATAAAATGAATTCTAGTTTTGTGTTTTTATTCGAATCGTTCAAGCCCATACTCGAAGTAGGTCGTGGTACGAGTCTAGTAGAGAAGGTCGTTTGGTTGAAAGTCGAGAATGACAATAATTTGTTTATCTAAAAACACAGGTGCAGATTTTGTTTATGGTTTATTGCTATAAGTATCACAAATCGAGTCATTTTTAAAATTTTAATTGTTCTCTATGCAAGAAAACTGTTTTCAAACGAGATTTTTTTTCCAATATATCTAGCTCGACTACATTGGCTCATTGCTTGAAAGAGATTAAAAACTCATCTACTTAGTTAAAATGGAAAGACTTCATCAACTTCTATTTTTCTAGGATAATTATTGTAAATCTTAAATGATAAGAATGTATAAGGTTTAAATCATTTAGGATTCTTATTTTTTAAATAGACACTAATATCAACTATTGATGTAACTCAAATTGTACCGTTGGATTAGAGAAAGTTCAAATGTAAATAGAGTCCTCCCCTTCATTTGTAATCATTTTATTCTTGAATAATCGTATATTTTTTAAAATATTTATTCAAATACCTTATGTGCATTGCTTTTTTGTGCCTTGTTGGTTTGATTCGAGTTCCTTTGCCTTTTTGAAATTATTTTCTATTTATTTTGGTGCTTTAAAGAATTTATTTTATAAATTTTTATTTTCGAAAGTAAAACTGACTTAAATAATTTAAAGCAAAAAAATCACCTAAGAATACACAATTTACGAGATTTAAGTTTTAACCCATAACACTAATATTTTCCATATTGTTTTAAACTCGTTTGTTTGCCAAAAAGGCCCAAAACGCATAACGTAAAAGATAGCGTAGTTAAAAGCTTACACCAACTTAATTAAAAGAGTAAATATTGGTGTAGATTATTATTATGCTTCTCTATTTTTTAAAATTTTCAAATGAATAGCCGTCTTTTAGTGGACAATTTTTTAATGAAAACTCACGTCTGTGTTTCAAGGATAAAATCAAAGAGGGTTCGGTTTATTATCGTGATTGGACACGTGGATTACGTAGAATCACGCATAGGATAGCACGTGGCAGTAACTGCGGGCCGCTGTCTCTTTCATTTCCTCCTTTTTGGCTAACCATTACCACAAAACCTCCTCCGTCATCATTGTCTCATCTCATTCTTCTCTCTCTTCTGTTGGGCCACAATTTTTATATCAAGTATTACAATTTCTTTGAGCTAAACAATATCTTAATGGTCAAATTTATTATTTTTTCGTTTGAGTTCGATTATCATCGATACTAGGATATGAATTTGAATTAATTTAAGTATATTTTATTTTCTTATTTAATGATTGAAAAAAAATAAATCATTTTAAGTATTATATTATAAAATTAAAATTTATTTTAAAATATACTAAATATAAGTTTTTATTAATTTAATTTAATTTAATTTAATTTAAATTGTTTTTAAATAATAAAAAATTATCTAAATTTAGTATCATATGGGATTATATCCAAGGAAAGAAATGAAGTTATTACTAATTAGTTTCAATTTTTTTTAGTTATCATAATTTAATGTATTCATGTGTATTTTATTTTACTTATAATTTTATTGTTTTTATAATTATATATTTTATTTTTTATTGTAGATTATTTTAAACACAAATTTATGTTTTAAATATATAATTTTTTTATGTATAACTTGTGATAAAATTTTTCGTACTCTATTAATATTCTAAATTAAATTCGTGTCATAAATCAATACACAATAATTTAATTAAGAAATTAATAAAAATATTTTTTATAAATAATTAATATTATAATGAAGATATTTTGTATATAAAAATTTAAAAAAGAAATCCACCAAAATGGGATTTAAAGCTGATACACTAAAATTTTGAAAGCCTAAATTTTTTCCATTTCAATGAATACCTTTTTTTTTTTTTGTAAAAAATATATTTTGACATGATTTTAACTACTCACGAAAATGATATTATTTTTAATGATGATGTTTTTTATATTTGCGATGCCTAATTCTATCATATTCAAAATTATGAAGGTATAACATGTTGAATGAGTATGATGATTTGTTTTTATGAATAAAAGGGCAAATATTTATTGAAAAAACGAAAGGAAAAAGGGACATTATTTAAGAAAGTTTCAATTAAATAATGATTTGTCTATTTTCATCTTCGATTAAACGTCTCTAAAAGAATTCCATTGTTCCACCTCTAATTTGTGGGCTGAGAATTTGGTTTTCTTCCACTTTTTTTCACAGTGGAGCTTGCCATTTCCCTTCGTTAGATATTATCCTTCTTTCCCTTTCCTTTTCCTTCATTTTCCCACCAACCAAACATGGACCTATCCACGAAATTCCATCGCTTACACCTTCGTTCAACATTCTTCACCTCTCTACGACCCTCTTTAACCCGGAATTCCTCATCGTTCGTTTCTCCCAAAACCCTTAAATTTAGACCCACTAAAGTAAATGCCCAAGTTTCCACTCTCAGTGTTGAAACCTCCGTTAAAGAACCTCAAAACGACATTGAGTCGTTGTTTTCAACCAACACAGTCGAAGAGATTGATCGAAAGCGTGGCAACAAACAATCCAGCACCGGCGCTTCTGGTATTTCCTCCGGTGTAAAGCTCGAAAACATTAGCAAAAGCTATAAAGGAGTGACGGTTTTGAAAAACGTGAATTGGGAAGTGAAAAAAGGCGAGAAAGTTGGATTAGTTGGAGTAAACGGGGCAGGGAAAACCACCCAAATGAGAATTATAACGGGGCAAGAAGAACCCGATTCGGGGAACGTTATAAAAGCCAAGCCCAATATGAAAGTTGCGTTTTTGAACCAAGAATTCCAAGTTTCAATGAGTAGGACGGTGAGGGAGGAGTTTATGAGTGCCTTTAAAGAGGAAATGGAGATTTCTGAGAGGTTAGAGAGGGTTCAAAAGGCGATAGAAGGATCTACAGAGGATTTGGAGTTGATGGGAAGGCTTTTGGACGAGTTTGATTTGTTGCAAAGGAGAGCTCAGGCTGTGGATTTGGATGAGGTTGATGCTAAGGTTAGCAAGTTAATGCCAGAGCTAGGGTTTTCCCCTGAGGATTCAGATAGGTTGGTTGCTAGTTTTAGTAGCGGGTGGCAGATGAGGATGTCACTTGGAAAGATTTTGCTGCAGGTAAAGTTGTTTATTTGATATCATGATAGTTGTCTAGGTTATCCAATGGACGTACTATTAGCAGCTCAAATGACTTGGTCCCTGTTCATTATAAGTTTAAACATTGAATTGATTAAGGAAAATAGTTAGCTTGTTAGATATATTTTGATGTAGAGGGTGTTAACAGACTTGTGGCTCATGTGTATGATATGTAGTAGAGTATATTGGTGTTTCTAGCTGTTTTTTTTATATGGATGTAAATTTGCAGGAGCCTGATCTATTGCTTTTGGATGAGCCTACAAATCACCTTGACCTTGATACAATTGAGTGGCTTGAAGGATATCTGAAAAAGCAAGATGTGCCAATGGTCATTATATCTCATGATAGAGCTTTTCTAGATCAGTTGTGTACGAAGATTGTGGAGACCGATATGGGTGTTTCCAGGACGTTTGAGGGTAATTATTCTCAGTATGTTGAAGCGAAGGCAGCATGGATTGAAACTCAGTATGTTGCGTGGGAGAAGCAGCAGAAGGAGATTGAGCAGACAAGAGACTTGATAAGCCGATTAGGTGCTGGGGCAAATTCTGGCCGAGCTTCTTCTGCCGAAAAGGTATGTATGCAAGCTGTCCACTTTGGTCATTGCTGAGTGAAGATGTTTAGTTTTGCTCCATCATGACATTATCTCATAAACTTGCATCTATCAATGATGAAATCAAATTACTGCCAGATTGTGAACCTTCTGGACTGACAGTAATCTTTCAAGTGAATGCGTGAGTTTTCATCAGATCTTTCTCTATACAATTGATGGTTTTACCCTATACAATTAATTTCATACAGAAGTATGATACCTTGAATTTTGGAATCCTGAGCGTAGAACACAATGTATATTGAAAGGTGGTCATTTGGGATAGTTCTTTTTTCCTTATTTTAAGGGTATTCATCCAGAATTCTAGGTTAATTATTAGTCATTAGGAATTTTTGTTGACATTCAGTTGGTAATTTTATATCATTTTCCTAAGGTTGTTCACTAAGTTTATAAACACTTCTATTAGACCAATTAGTTTTCTATTCTGGATAAAAAATGGTGCATGATTTGGATCACACGGTGTTAAATTTGTTAGGATGAAACCTATTTATTTTTCTTAACATGTTGGCCAGAGAGTTAATTCGCATAAATAGTATTACCTATAAATTCAGGCATGCTATTTGGTTCTCTTTGCTTGTCTTTCAAAAGTCCATCTGTCTCAAGTTCGCCACTCTGTCTACCTAAAATTAGTTCTCAGTATGGCCGTTGACACTTTTTTTAGAGACTAAGGTTGCTGCTGACTGAAATTTTCATCTTTTATTTCTTTCTTTTCAGTTTGATGTTGTTTGCTACTTAGATTGTTTCTGGTTCATTAATGAGATCAGTTCTTTAGACTCTAAATGTTTTTCTGGTTACTTAATTTCTCCCACTTATGTGTGAACAGAAGCTGGAGAAGCTTCAGGAAGAGGGTCAAATAGAGAAGCCATTTCAACGGAAACAAATGAAGATCAGGTTCCCTGAGCGTGGAAGAAGTGGTAGATCTGTTGTTACTATTAAGAATCTGGAATTCGGTTATGAGGATGAGGTGAGTTAAGATGTTTGTTTGTGTGAAGGGGATGGTGGAGATTGTTTTAATCTTTCTCATTTATGACAAAAGTTTGGGTTTGTATGTCAGCTGCTATTTAACAGGGCAAATCTTGCAATTGAAAGAGGAGAGAAAATTGCCATTATTGGTCCAAATGGTTGTGGAAAGAGTACTTTACTGAAACTGATAATGCGTTTAGAGAAACCGAGAGGCGGTGAGGTGATCCTTGGGGAGCATAATGTTCTACCAAATTATTTTGAGCAGAATCAGGTATTTGGCCTTTGAGAACATGCTTTTATTTTCGCCTAGTTCCTGGGATCCCATTTTGAGCTTAAGAAAGTACGAAGCACTTACTCTAATCAATATTTTTTCAGGCCGAGGCTCTTGATTTGGATAAAACGGTGCTTCAGACGGTGGAAGAGGTTGCAGAGGACTGGAGAATTGATGATATTAAGGGACTCCTTGGTCGTTGCAACTTCAAAGCCGATATGCTTGACAGGAAGGTTTCCCTTTTGAGTGGTGGTGAGAAGGTAATTACCCTGCATAGAAGTTTATATGTCGTACACTTTTTGCTATTGTGAAACAAACCGTATTTTTTGCTCTGAATCTATTTTGGTTGATAGTCCTATTCAATTTGACAAATTTTAGGGTACTTCAATTGAAGATGGTTGATCATCCGATGGTGTATTGTATTAAAATGTTTAAAATTATGCATGCTGATGAATTTTGATACAAGACTAACCTAATACGGTTCTATTTTACGTCCCATGATGGTAATGATAATGTGCGTTACCTATACTTTTTTTGTTTTCAAGGCATGAATTTGAATGTTGTCTTTTCCTGTTGCATTCAGGCGCGTCTTGCTTTCTGCAAATTCATGGTAAAACCATCAACCCTACTGATTTTGGATGAACCAACTAATCATTTGGATATACCCTCAAAAGAGATGCTAGAGGTTTGTTTTTTCCTCATCTTTCTATATTCACTTCATTTATTATTCTTTTTTCAATATTGCAGCATTTAGCTTTTTATCACTCATTTATTTTGCAATCTTTGGATTAAATCAGGAGGCAATTAGGGAATATAGTGGCACTGTCATTACTGTTTCGCATGACCGATACTTCATTAGGCAGATAGTCAACAGAGTAGTGGAAGTAAAAGATGGCCATTTGCAGGACTATGCAGGCGACTACAATGTATGGTTTTCTTCAATGAACTCTTCCCATCTTTATAATCCGTCTTTGTTAACTGTGAGTACCAATTTCAAATGAACAGTATTATCTGGAGAAGAACCTCGAGGCAAGGGTAAAGGAGCTTGAGCGTGAGGCGGATCTTGAAGAGAAAGCTCCCAAACTGAAAGCCAAATCAAAGATGTCAAAGGTAAGCAATTATCTATACACTTGAGATTCCAAGCTTTTTTTTTTTTTTTTTTTTTGTTTTTAAACTGAAGAGATTATTGTCACTTGGTGTACATAAGCATCCACTTTTATGTATCATGCCTTGCATTGTTTCAATAGGCAGAGAAGGAAGCTCGAAAGAAACAAAAGATGCAGGCTTTTCAAGCGGCTAAACAAAAGTCAAAAGGGCTGAAGAATTCCAAGAGATGGAAATGAAGTATTAAATCTATATACCACACATTGATTAAAGAATGAGCTGTTAGTTGAGAGTAGGAATTGGGTGACCACCAGCACCATCTGTATATAATCTTCGATAGAAATAGAGTACTGAAAATTGAAGCTCTTTGAAATCCTTATTTAGAAGCGAAATTCATTCATTAAGGTGGCAAGTAAAGGATGTGATCCACATTCATGCCTAAATCTAATGTTAAAAACTCAAAAAACTGGCTTTCCTAAATTCTGTTGATGCTTGAAAGGGGAAAAAGAAAAATAAATCCATGGGGGTTTGTGCAGTCTTATTTTTCAAAAAAAAAAAAAATATGGTAAATGTGACACGGGATTGTTACAATGCTCTGCTTTAAAGAGAAGCTGGAGTTAAAAATCAATATGTATGTTGTTAAGATGTCAATTTAGTTTTGGATTTGATGGATATCCAAGTTGCACTCATTATTAGTTAAGCTGTGCAAGGATCTTCCTCTGTATTTTATTATATTTTACATTTTTGTTCAAAAATTTCGTTTAATTTTTTAATTAACCAATAAACTATGGCATGTTTTAAAATTAAATATAAAAAGAATAGTGATTCATTTGTTGAAGCCAGAAAAAGATTGTGTTAGTCAATTAATGTTATTTAAAATCTAAATAATACATACAATGAATTAAAATTGGAGTAGACTAAAATTAATTTGGACAGGGAGGACTTGATCCTAAACTTTACTAACAATTTTAAGGCCTTATTGAGTATTGGGTACATTATTTAGTATTAGACATGTTTAAAAGGTTATAAATAAATAGCTATTTTAACAAGTGAGGAGTTATTTAGATTATAGGATAACCTTTTAAGAGGTTCTTAAATTTTCTAATATATATTTGGTGCAATTCAATGCATAAATTTTAATTAATTTCACTTTATAAATTTCTCATCCACACAGAACTAAGAAAAGTAGGGTTGACTAAAATCTTACAATTTATTAGTTTTTCTTTTTGCAAGGATAGTTTATTACTACTTTTTATTTTATTCAAGGATTGAGTAATATATCAATTTTTTTATTACAAGTTTGGTACTCAAATTTTTCCATTATGATTTATGATTATTCCTTTCCTTTTCCCCCTTGAAATGTTCAGAAACGGATGCCTAAAACCAAGATGATAACACCACGTTTCAATAGAACGTGTCCAAACTCGAAACCACCCCTTAGCTATACACAGCTGCAAATACCGCATCCTTTTACCCTTTTTTCCCCTTTTTTACTTTTAGTTTACAAATTTTAAGAATGAACAAATCAAGAACAAGACGCTACACATTGTTTCTCCTTTGGTTAATCATCCTATCTCATCAAATCCGACCAGTTATTTGTGAAGGAAACCAGTACAACGAAGAGAAACCATCATTGTTCCAGTTGGTCTCAAACGCCTTTTCTTTGTTGAAGAAATCCCATCAAAGTTCATGCGAAAAGGTCAAAACCATCATCCATGAGTTCCAGTTGCAGTTCACTCCTCCAAGTCTAGAGTAATAATATTACCACTTTCCTGTTTTTCTTATTACGTACTTTTATATTAACACTTGGTATCAAATATTAACCTTTTTTTTTTTTTTCCTGTAATGTGGATTAACATGTTATGGTGGATGTTAGTTTTAAAGGCACAGGAGGGAAAGACCCAGGTAAGGCTAGTGATGGAACACGAGAGAGGGTGAAAGAAGCAGTGAAGGACAGCATTGAAACAAGTGAAGCAATAGCTGCAGAAACTGCAAAAACTGCTGCAGAAGCTGTCCACAAAACTGATGAGAAGGTGAAAGAGAATGCTTCTTCTAAACCAGACGATTCTCATGAGGAACTGTAAACTATATATTCCAACCTATTTAGATGTGGGTGTTTTTTCTTTTTCTTTTTTTGGGGTAAGTTTATTTCTGTTATATGATTTTTGTTGACATATTAATAATTTATATTACATAAATTTTGATATGTTTGTATATAAGCGATAACTTTTTTCAAGGTTGGGATGTGTTGTGACTAGTTCAAAATTGCTAAATTTACTATCAACTTAAGCTTGGAGAACTAGTCTAAGAAAAAAGCATAGACTCAAGCATGTAGCATATACTCTTCGAAAACTGTTGATGGTATAACTGGGTTAGGCAGAGAGGTTGTGGAGATGTACGGTGGACCTTGTTTAGTAGAAGGTAAAGAGTAATCGAATAAAGTGGTGGGAAAAAGTAAGAAGATAGGAGAAGAAAGGGAGAAAGGTTGAAGGAGACGATTCTTAGAAGGGAGATAGATCCCTACTACATGGTTAGTCCAAGCCTTGTATAATCTTAATTTTGTATCTTTAAGTGTAACGTCACAAATTGTTAGTGAAAGTCAAAATCAAATGGTTAAGTGGTATGATGGTATAGGTTAAAAGTAAGGTGGTGCTATGATTTGCTTTACTTCACCTTGAATGGGAAGTTATGACAACAATTTAGTGTGACCCTTGATGAATGAGCTCACTCAATTGTTGGTTTGAAGAGTTTCATTATGAATTTGTTGAGGGGTTCTTCTAAAGAGTTTATTTATATCATCTATTGATTTATTGTTAAATCCGAACAATTAAGATATAACAAAAATATAAGAGGATTGAAATATGAGTTTTATTCCTCATAAAATAAGTATGAGTAAAAATCTCAATTAAACAAGCATAGGGTTGCTATTGAAGAAAATGATGAGTGAACAGTTATATGATATTGAGACTTGAATCAACTTAGAAACCTTCCTAGGCAAGATGGGGTACCAAAGCCTTAAAGTGCAACTTTTAGAGGTCCAAACTTATCCATGTCAACCTACCATCTTTTTGAAGAAACAAGAAAGTACTAATAATTTCTTTTATTATTAATATATACCATTTTAAAAAAAAGGTAGTTCTGAGTTCTGATAATTAACAGAGATAGAAATTACAACGAAAACAACAAAGACGACGGATAGTCAATCCACTAGCTTTGGCCCGACTGTATTTTAATTAAGTCAGCCCGGAAAATGCATAGTGGGAAAATTAGTGTCAACTAAAAAGTAATAGCTCACCATTTTAGGCAACACTATAAGGCAAAGAAGCAGATATATAATTCTAAGGATAATATATATGTATGTATGTATATAAGTTTTCTTTTCATGTAGAAGAAGAAGAAGGAGGAGAAGCTTGAAAGGTCCAAGCATTAGGAGCCATAATGGACATTTGGTTGTAGTAAACCATGGATGGGGTCTCATGATTGTGAACTCCTTCATATGTAGTTACCACATAACTTTGGTCCTTTACGTCCCTTTCTATCCTCTTCTTCACATTGCATCCTACACTTGAACATTTATAATAGTTCCTGCATTAACCAAATTTATAGTTGGCATCATGTCTTTCATCATCAACCATTAAAACAATATCCAAAACATACACATATATGCATGCATATATATATATATATATATATATATATACCTTCCCATAAGTTCTACCCTTATTGTCTATACTTAAAAATTCGACTCAAAACTTTCAAAATAGAATCTCAAGAATATAATTTCTATGCTTTTAGTGTCTAATTGAAGTTTTTTTTGAACCCAAGTTCCAAAAAAAAGTATATGCCTCCATGCTAATGATCATCAGCATCTATATAAATTAGTGGTAATTTTTATATACTTTTATTTTTAGGTAAACTACGGTTTTTTTTTCTTTTTTGGTCATTTAAATATAAAAAGTTAAAACATGGCTACTCACCTATTTAATTTTTTCTTTTTTTTTTTACACTAGTTGACTAACATAAAAATGAAAATACCCAAAAATCCAAGAAGTTTAGTGACAAAAAAAGACAAAATTTAATAATTAAGTAACCATTTTGTAACTTTTCATAGTTGAGTGATAAAAAAACTCCTAATTAAATAACTATTAATATAGTTTACCCTTTTATCTTTTACTCATATAATAATTCTTTTAAAATTATCTAATATATATATATATATATATATATATCCTGACCTGAATAAAAGTAAAAGTAGAATAAGAATCTATATTCATTATTTTAATGCATAACTTAATGGATTGATAGGTATTGCAATTTTTTAAAACTAGTGTTTAATACATTACGAGTGAAAAATTCTTATATCCTAATTTCTTATTACTTTTATTTTTTTTACTACACCTCATATGAGATAAATGTCACCATTTCAACTCCATATCTAAAATTTTCACTCACAATAGATTAAATAAGTTTTCAATTTTTAGACACAAAACTTTTCAACTCCATTATCTAAATAATTTTTTTTCAAAAAATTAAATTGAATTGGTCGGTTGAATCGAAAATTGGTAAGGATTTCTATTCGAAAAATGCTTTTGAATAGGTTAGATAAGGAATTGATACGAATCAGCTAAAAGTTGATTGAACCCGCTAAAAATCAATAGAACCGATGATCGAACTAGTTGAACTGGAGTTTTTTATAATTTTAATAATTTTTTAATCGGATTGATTGGATCCTGACAAACTGATAACTTGACCGATTCGATTACCGATCTAGTTTTAAAAACATTAGCAATTTCTATATTTGAATTTTTCTAAACTTTTAAAAAATTTAAAACAAATCCAAGATCGCAATCATAAAGTGTTATTGAGTGAGTTTCTTTTGTTTTTTTTCACAGCAAATCTTCCCATTTAATCAAATAGTGTGGTATCCGAGCCAGGTTCGTGAAGATAATCATGGTTGATTTTTCAGTTGTTGAAGCAGTAAAAAAGCTTAATAACCAAAATTACAACACATGGGAAACATGTATGAAGTCTTACTTGCAGGCTCAAGATGTGTGGGACATTGTTAGTGGAGATGAACCTTCACCATTGCTTCAAGAAGCTAACAGCTTAAAGAAGTGGAAGGCCAGTGCAAGCAAAGCTATGTTTGCAATTAAAACCACTGTAGAGGAAGAAATGTTAGAGCATATCAGCGACGCTGAAACACCAAAAAAGGCGTGGGACACGTTAGAAGAACTTTTCTCACGAAAAAATGACACAAGGTTGCAACTCTTAGAGAATGAATTGTTATCAATGAAGCAAGGAGATTTGGCAATCAACTAGTACTTCACTAAGGTAAAAACATTATGCCTTGAGATTCTGAACTTGATTCTAGTTCTCGTATTGTGATTCTAGAATAAGAAAAATCACCATTCATGGATTGAGACCAGAGTACAGGAGTTTTGTTGCTGCAATTCAAGGATGGCCAACACAACTATCGCTTGCAGATTTTGAGAATATGTTGACAAGTTAAGAGGCTTTGGCAAAACGAATGGGTGGAGTCCCGATCAAAACTGAGGATGTGACACTTTTTAGTGGAAAGAGTAAAGAAAAACCCAAGTATAATGTCAAAAGCAGACCAAGAAAAGATGATGGCAAATCAGAAAGTTTTCAATTTGGAGAAACTCAAAAGCTTAGCAACTACAACAATCGGTTCAACTAGAGGAAGAAGTTTGATGGTGATTGCTATAATTGTGGCAAAAAGGGTCACATAGCCAAAAACTGTTGGTCTAAGAAGAAAGTCATTGAGAGTAATGCAATGACATCTAAAGAAGATGTTCAGAGTGATGATGAGTGGGATGCTGAAGCATGTGATGATGAGTGGGATGCTGAAGCATCTTTTGCTGTGGAAGAATAAGACTTGGCGCTCGCGGTAACAACTTCCCAGAAGATTGACTACAAGAATGATTGGATTGTTGACTCTAGTTGTTCTAATCACATGAGTGGTGATCAAGAAAAACTTCAAGATGTTGCAGCGTATAAAGGAAATAGTGTTATGGTAACGGCTAGCAACTTAAGGTTACCTATCACCCATGTTGGTAAGACGACTATCGCACCTCGATTTAGTTCTGATCCAATATCAATTTAATGTGTTTATCATGTGCCTGGCATGAAAAAAAATAGTTATTGTGGCACAATTAACATCTGTAGGCCATCATGTTTTGTTTAGTCCACAGGGTGTAAAGGTATTTGAAAATGTTAAAGTCTCAGGAACACCAACCATGGAGGGAAGAGAATGGAATCTGTCTATGTGATGTCAGCAGGAACTACTTATGTGGACAAAACAAAGAAGAATGAGACGACAGATTTGTGACATGTAAGGCTTGGACACGTCAACTATCACAAGTTGAAAGTTATGATAAAGAAGTCAATGCTAAAGGGTCTTCCTCAACTTGAAGTGCGAGATGATACGTTTGTGTAGGATGTCAATTCGATAAGGTACATCAGCTGTCATATGAAGAATCTAAGTACAACGTAAATGCTCCATTAGAGCTAGTTCATTCTAATGTATTTGGGCGTGTCAAGCAACCTTCAATTAGTGGGATGCGCTATATGGTGATCTTTATTGATGATTTCTCAAGGTATGTGTGTGTTTTCTTTATGAAAGAAAAATCAGAGACATTTGCCAAGTTTAAAAAATTTAAAGTAGCTAAAGTAGAGGTTGGTAGAAAAATTCAATGTTCACGCACAGATAATGGCGGGGAATACATATCAAATGAGTTTTCTATCTATGTAAGAAATAATAAGATTCATCATCAATTCACATATGCCAACACGCCACAGTAAAACGGAGTTGCCGAGAGGAAGAATCGACATCTTGCTGAGACGTGCCGGAGTATGCTTCATGCAAAAAATATACCTGAAAGATTTTGGGTAGAATGTATGAAGACTGCTGCTCATGTCATTAATAAACTCCCAACACTAAAGCTTGGTTTCATCTCACCCTTTGAGCTACTATGGGATACTAAACTTGCTGTTGGCCATTTTCGAGTTTTTGGGTGTATTTTCTATGTATTTGTTCCAGGTCATTTAAGGAGTAAGTTCGATAAAAAAATAATCCGGTGTATCTTCGTTGGATATGATAACCAAAGGAAAGGATGGAAGTGTTGTGACCCTCTGACTGACAAATGCTACACATCACGCAATGTAGTGTTTGATGAAACTTCTTCTTGGTGGACTCCACAACAAGTAAAGTTGCTAGATTCTGAAGTAAAAGAAGATCAACCCCAAGGGAAAATAGAGGAGCAGTTTCTTAAGATACGACCAAGTCCTGCAGCTAATGAAGAAATTTGAGACAATGAAGTTGTAAAGACAACAAAAAATCCTTGGCGAAATGGTGTTTGTCATGGGCAGAAGACCGAAATTAATCTAGAGGGTGAAGAAACTTCACATCCACAACTTAGAAGATCAACCAGATTTCGTAGGCAAAATCCAAAGTATGCTAATGTAGCTGTAGCAAAGGAAAAACTTTTGGTCGAGCCAACAACTTATGAAGAAGCGTCTCAAGATTCTGAGTGGGTAAAAGCAATGGAAGAAGAGATTGCTACGTTAGAACAAAACCAGATTTGGGAACTTGTGCCACATCCACCAGATGTGAAACCCATATCTTGTAAATGGGTTTATAAAATAAAGTATCATCTTGCTAGATCAGTTGAGAGGTACAAGGCTTGATTATTCGCAAGGAGATTTTCACAACAATATGGATTGGACTATGAAGAGAAGCTTAGTTCGGTGGCAAAGATTGTTACTGTTCGAGTTTTTTTAGCTCTTGCTGCTAGCAAAGATTGGAAGTTGTGGCAAATGGATGTGAAGAACACTTTTTTTCATGGAGAGCTAGATTGTGAAATTTACATGAATTAGCCTATTGGATTTGAGAGTGGAAGTTATCCTAGTTATGTTTGCAAGTTAAAGAAGGCGTTATATGGGTTAAAGCAATCACTGAGAGCATGGTATGGTAAGATTACTGAATTTTTAACTCAAGCTGGTTATGTTATGGCTCATGCAAATTCTAGTTTGTGTGTCAAAGTTAGTGAAGAGAAGTTGGCAATAGTGTTGGTGTATGTGGAGGATTTGATAATCATTGGAGATGATAGTGAATAAATCCTCCAAGTTTGACAAAACTTGTCAGTCCGCTTTCAAATGAAGGAACTTGGCCAACTTAAACACTTCTTGGGGTTAGAAATTAATCATACAAAAGAAGACATGTTTCTTTGTCAAGAGAAATATGCAAAAGATTTGTTGCAAAAATTTGGAATGCTCAATTGCAAGACCATCACTATACCAGTGGAACCAAACACCAAGTTTTGTGCTCATGAAGGGAAAGACTTGAAAAAGAGGTTGATGTATCAGCAACTTGTAGGTAGTCTCATTTACCTAACTTTGACTCGACCTGATATTTCTTATATTGTTGGGGTAGTGAGTCAATATATGCAAAACCCCAAGAAACAACACTTGGAAGCAGTTCGACGAGTTTTAAGATATGTGAAGGGTATTCTTGATTATGGTCTTCTATATAAAAAATGTGAGGTTTGCAAACTAGTTGGTTATTGTGATGCTGACTATGCAGGGAATCACAATACACGTCGATCAACCACTAGCTATGTATTCAAGTTTGGTTCAGGGACAATTTCTTGGTGTAGTAAAAGACAGCCAATTGTGTCCTTATCGATAATAGAGGCAGAATATAGAGCAGCAGCTATGGCAGCCCAAGAAAGTAAATGGTTAGTGCAACTTGTGGAAGATTTGCACCAAAAATTTGATTATGAAATACCCCTCTATTGTGACAATCAGTCAGCTATTCGTTTAGCAGAAAATCCTGTGTTTCATGTAAGGACCAAACATGTGGAGGTGCGCTACCATTTTTTTAGGGAGAAGGTGTTACAAGGAGAAATTGAGTTGTCTTATGTCAAGACTAATAACCAAGTTGCAGACTTGTTCACGAAAGAGTTGACTACAACTAAGTTGGAAAAGTTTTGCTCACAACTTGGGATTCTGAAAAGGTTTGGAGTTGGCGTTGAGGGGGAGTGTTAAAATTCACCACCAACTCAATTAGTGGCCTAAAATCTTGGGCATATCAGCAGATGAAATCTTCAAATTAGTTTCACTAAAGTTGTTAAATAGTTAGCTAAAATATCCTATTTTTTAGCTAAGGTTGTTATAGTTTCAGCTTATATAAAGGATGTAAATCAGTGAATAAAAAGTGTCTTGAGTTCTTATTTTCATTGAATCTTTTATATACAATTTATAAAGTGTTATTGAGTGAGGTTTTTTTTTTTCACAGCAAAACTTTCCATTTAATCTAACACATAATAGTATAAATGTTTATATAGATTAATTTATTATATATTTGGGTAGTAGTAATTGTTTATTTGTTATCTGCTGATATAAAGAATTCATGTGAACCACAAGTTGAATAACTTAATAAATAATTGCATCTATAAACAATGGAAGTATTGACATATTGACTTAAACATTTTTTAATTAAGCCATTAACTTAAAAATTTGAAGTTGAACAAGTTGAAAAATACGATTACAAGAACATCTAAATTAATAATCCAATGATAAATATATATTATCTTCTACTCTAATAAGATATTATATACTTATATTGAGGTATGATTTATTTAAGTTAATTGAAATTTTAATATAAAATTTATTACTATTCTATTTATAATATATATATATATATATTTGAACAAACATAATATATATAAAATGAGAAGCAAAATCAGATAACAAAGAAATTGAACTGGGGGAAACTTTGATTGTAGCAAAGCAATTATTTTGCTTTTATGTGGTCCAGATTAAGCATTTAAATTTCCATAAAAGCTGTCGAGTAGTCTTTTCACAGCTTCCATGGTTGTCCATGGCCGCCTTAGCCAGCCAATATACCCCAATAAAAACTATGTTCAAAATAACCTAAGGATATAATTAAGCCATGCAAAGTTAATTATTTAATTAAGTGCCTAAACCCAACTCCTTTCTGGCTTTCTCTTTGTCCATATATAAACATGTTCCTAAATTAAAAAATGCAGATATAATTGCGGCTAAAGAATAAAGATAGATAATACAGTAGCTGCTACTACTCTGGGTGTGAGCACGTGATGATGATAACGCAGCAGCCCACAGTGTTTGTACGTGGATTGATCGGTGGTGCCTCTTGCACTTGCAGTCTACTTCAACTATGAAGGCTATTGGTGAAATATATAATTAGGCTGATGGGGCAATATCCTTCCCACTTTTGCCCCACTTTTTGGATATAGTTCACTACTATCCTATTCCATATAGGATGTGATGGGTATTGGTTCATCCCTTTGAGTGCAAAACTATATCCTTATTGAGGGAAATATCAAGAAAAATAAATGAGAAAGGCAATGAAATGGTACAGAAATTATTAACCATGTTGCTGCAATGATTGAAAAATATAAACTAGTAGAATAATATATATATATATATATATATCATAAGCCCACATGCTGCTTCAGTTTTATGATTTAAGAAAAAAATCCAAATTCACTGTTTGAGACATCGGGTTTTTTGTTTTTTGTTTTTCATAGTTGAATATAATTATTTCTATATCATCACGAGGAAGAAAATGAAGTTAATTTATCATGTTGGAAGTATATATGTACATATAATATAAAACACCATGGATATGTATACAAAGTTATGGGGTCCCGCGGCTCAATATTGAAAACCATGAGTGGTTCCAATATCAGTGAAACCAGTTTTTCATGCAATATAACAACATCAACCCAAAAATATTAAAATAATAATAATTACCTTGGATTGGGGCGGTTCTTGATGGATTTTTTCCCATATTTCCTCCATTTGTATCCATCATCGATCACCTCCATCTCTGATTTCATTCTAAACGCCACTCGTACCCCCAGTTCCGATTTGTTTTTCCCCACTCCATTTTTGCATTTTCTGCAAAAAAAATTTCAACCCATTAAGTAAAAAAAAAAAAAAAAGAAGAAAAATTTCCATTGAGGGAAGTTAAAGATATATATAACATCACTTGCATGTTACTATTTTTTGATGTTGCACCACTAAGTTCAGTAGCTGCAGCCGTGCCTTTCTCCGACGACACCATACTCTGCGACGATGTATCGTCGTCGAAGATACTGTCGTCAAGAACGAGATAATCGGAGACCTCAAAATCGGGCATGGGATTGACGTTTTCAGGGAAGAAAGTGTAATTAGGGTTAGAGTTAGGGTTTTGATGAGAAAAGTCCATTTTTAAGGAAAATCTGGACTTTTGGTCTTTGATAGAGTTTGGTAGGGAAGGAAGCTTGTTATGCATAGCTGCAATCCATTTTATACTTTTTTTTTATTTTTTTAAATATCTAAAATAACAAAATTTATCCCTTTATTATTATTTTTCCTTCTAATTTTAAATTTTATGAGCAGATGCTTCATGGATATTTCCTGGAGCTATGCAGCGAAGATTCTTCAGTGGTGCCACGTGTTGGGAACGGCCTAGTGACGTCATGCAGGCGACGTATGGCCTTTACTTTATTGCATCGGAATATGGGACCACTTGTACTGTGAGGGAACCATTGATTTTGGCAGGCGGAAACCATTGTTTTGGGAGAGACACTATCGTGTGTAAGATGATTACACCATATATTTTTATCTACATTTTACGTGGCGCTTATTGACTGGATTAATTTAATCTTTGATCAAGACTACAATTATAATGCATTCAAGTTGGGTAATTAAGTACAAATTTTGTGGACATTTATCTCAATGAATAATTGCTTAATTAGCTTATCAAACATTTTAACAACCTCTCTTACAAAATTCCTAATTAAATTGGTAATGAAAATTAATACAAAAAAAACTAAAAAAATAAAAAAAATATATCATTCGTGTCTTGTTTTTTTGTTTGAAGTATTTATTGAAACGAGTCCAATAATTAACTATTCGCATTTCGTAGGCCCATTAAAGGAGTAAATGTTAGGCACGAGTTTTAAAGTTACTTCATATCTAGGGCAATGATCGAATCCTCAACCATTGGTTAAGGTAAGGGAGAATGCATTTATGTTTTTGAATTAATATATGCATTTTTTTTCTTGGTAGAAAAATATAGATATCAATTACAAAGATAAATTAGTGTCATTACAAATGAGCTGGCAATCCAACCAAATTTGCTAAATGATTTTTGTCAGAATCTCCTTGAACATTTTAGGCCCATAAAAGAGATTTCTCATTATTCCAACCGAAGTATGTGTTGCGACATTGGCTTCTCTTAAAACCTTCTGCATGACCACCCACCAATCTCTCCTACACAGCTGTTGAATTCTTATAACCAAGTCGTTATTTGATTGTCCACGAGTCTTATCCAAAATTACCTCAATAGCTTGAACACAATCCATTTCAACAATAACATTATCCCATTTAGCATCCTAAGCCAGAGTGAGGCCATCATAAAACACCCAAAGTTCAGCCAGCTTGACACTGCATCTGCCAATGTTTCTCCTAACTCCCCCAAGCCATTTACCAACATCATCTCTTAACACTATTGCAGTCGAATTTAACCCTAAATTCGTGTATCTTTCCCCGTTCATGTTTAACTTAATGTACTCCAAAGGTAGAGGCTTCCATTCTTGACATTGTCTCTTTCTCGTGATGTTACCAACATAAGATACATAACTATGTTTAATAGATTTCACCCAACACCATGAAGATTAAAGAATGTGGAATAAATTGAAAGCTTCTCTTTGGAATATCCACAAGTTCCTCTGTTTCCAAAAATTCCAGCAAATAATACTGAATAAAGATTGCTACTCAACTTCCACAAAATCTAAAGCAAAATCATTCATTAAATTCATCAAGTCTATTTCAACAACGGGGTAAAAAAACTGCATTAAAACCCTCACAGAAATGATCTGCTTGCATAATACATGTGCCTTACCACAATCTCGCAACACATGAATGATAGATTTTTCAACATTATCACAAAATATTCAAGAAAGGTTACCAACTATACCTCGTCTGTATCATTTGACATCAGTCAGCAAGCGTTCCTTAAGCACCAACCAAAGGATCTGTGTAACACGTTGAGGGCCAGTAAAAGACCAAGCCAATTTCCATTTTGTTATCCACTGGATTTGAAAGATTTTGCATCAGAGAGTTATAAGTAAATTTAACGGCAAACTTCTCGTTGTTAGATCATTTAGAAATCAGTTTGTCCTGCCCAATTAAAGGACTTGAAGGCGAAATACCTACAATGTAGGAAAGTATATTCCTATCAACCATACGGCACAAATAATTCCAATTTCAGCTACCATCTACTAATGTCACCTCCCTCAAAGTAGTAGACGCATTAATAAGTTCAATATTCCAAAAAAAATTAATTAAATTGCCAATTTTCGAAATCCAATTGTCAGTCTAAACCTTAATAAGGCTGCCATCAATAATTGACCAAGCAAGGCTTTGACGTAAAAGTGGCCAAACCTGAGAAAGAGACCTCCAAACAAAGGAGCACGACCTCATTGAAATATCCATAGGACAAACAACCTTAACTTTGTATTTGGCATGGAGAAGCTTTACCCATAAAGCTTGCTTATTTGTGAGTAGATTGAACCCCGGCTTAAGTAGGAAAGAATCATTCTGTTCCTTAAGACTTCGATGACCAAGTCCACCATTAGTGATTGGTTGACAATAATCTGTCCATTTAACTAAAGATAGCTTATGCCTTCTTGTATCCTTACCTTAAATAAACCACTATCCAATCTTTTCTATTTTTGCACAAATACTAATAGAGATTTTAACATTTTGCATAAAGAAATTAAGAATCGAAAAGAGGACAAACCCGCAAGAGTCATCCTTCCTGCCATAGAAAGCATTTTAGCATCCCAAGTATCTAGCTTCCTCCGAATTTTACCCACTACAAACTTGAAAGTATTCGATGTCACATTTCGATGAAATAATGGCATCCCTAAGTAAGTCCTTAGATATTTTATTTTCGCAAAACCAAGAATACTACAAATTTCAGGGATTAATATTTTTAGAAAAATACACCTCTGTCTTACTAGAATTTACTTTGTGTCCCGAAGCAGCCTCAAATACATCTAGAACATCCCTAATCATTCGTGCTTATTCTACATTTGCTTCTGCAAACAAGAATAGATCGTCAGTAAAAAATAGATGCAATATAGCTTAACCATGCTTAACAATAGAAATAGGCTTTCAAGCATTATCCTAAAGCCCTTTATGAATAAGTTAGCCCAATCTCTCCATGTAGAGAATAAACAAATAAAGGGAGAAAGAATAACCTTGACGTATTTCTCTCATCGAGACGAACACTTTTGATAGACTTCCATTCCATACTATCTATATAGACATAGAAACAATACTATCTATATAGACATAGAAACAATGTAATCCATAATAATTCGAGACAACGAAAAAGGATTATTTACATCTAACAGAGTGTCTTTAATAAAATCCAACACGTGTCTATCATACACCTTCTCCAGGTCGACCTTAATAGCCATCTAACACGTTTCACCTTTTTTTAGTCCTTATCGAATAAATTATTTCTTGGGCAAGAATTATATTTTCTGTAATATGCCTCTATGCTACAAAACTAACTTGATTCTGTACGATGAGTGTAATACCCCTAACCCGTATATATCTCTAGAATCGGATTTAAAAGCATTACCAGAATTTACAAATTAAATTTAGAAATTTCATATTACTTCACATTCATATAAGATATTAATCTTATTGTCCCTTAAATGAGCCCTCGAGGCCCAATTCACACTTCAGAATCGAATCGAGACTAAATAAAAAACTCAGAGAATTTTTCACAAAATTTTAAAATTTTCCAAGGTATAGGGGACACGCGCCCGTGTGGGCAAGCTATGTGGCTCACACGACCAAGTGACACACCTATGTCTTAGGCCGTGTAGTATTTGAGGTAAGGCACACAGCTATGTCCCCAGCCCGCGTAACTCTCTGACTTGTAATACATTTAAGTGCAGGGGTTACACAGCCAAGCCATACGCCCGTGTGTTAGGCCATGTATAAAAACCTAGGTATTTTGTTTTGAAATTCAAGGTGCAGGGGACACATGGCTAGACTACACGCCCATGTGCTAGGCTGTGTGTCACACACGGCTGAGACATATACCAGTGTCTCTACCCGTATAGATAGAATAAGGCTATTCCCAAGCCCTATTCCTCACCCAATTTCACCGTCCACCTACATAAACACTTAAACATATTCCCAATTCAATAGAAAACATTTAAATCAAGTCAAAATTAAGTCACATGCATGATATTTCATCACATATAACTACTATAATATCATGCTTACTAATTCATTCATTACCCAAACCAACATTTAAACCAAACATAACAATCCATACTTTATAAGTTAATATGAACATAACCAAAGTATAATTTCTAATATTTACACCACTAGTTTAAATTCCTATACATGCCATATAAAACAAAGTATGTTTAGCAAAATCCACCAGTAGTTGGATAGTGCGATTCGATGTGTTGATCTGATCCTCCGAACTTATTGAAAATCTACAAAGAACGTATAACAACATGAGTAAGCTTAATAAAGCTTAATAAGTTCAACAGGTTAAACATTGATCTTACCAAACTTAATATAATAAACTAAATTGTCAATAATTCATACGTTATTCCTGTCAAATACACATAAGTCAATGAACACATTTCTTCAGATCAATATCATTAATAATCAATATATCTTTGTGCCATAGTCCAACTATGGTCTTTCACATGCATTGCCATGGCCCAGCCATGGTCTTACACTTGTAGTGCCATAACCCAATTATGGTCTTATCATCAGAATGCCATAGCCCAGCCATGGTCTTACTTAGAAATACTGCCGTGGTCCAACCATGGTCTTACGTTCAAAGTGCCATAACCTAGTTATAGTCTTTTCATTAAAATGTCATAACATAGCTATGGTCTTACATATAAACATTGCCATGGTCCAACCATGGTCTTATCCATCAATTCCTCCTTTACACTGAACGACTGTACTTAATACTACGTTCTATTCACTTCGAACAGTCACTTTAATTCCATAATTTTAACAATAATTTTATTTTCAACAAAAAAATATGAATAAATAAATTATACCATTCCTAAATTAACATATAATCATGAAATTTTAACCATATGAACTTACCTAGGTTAATTTGTAAGATTTGCAGTAGTTCAGGGACTATTCTACTAATTTCTCTTTTTTTCATTGATCTACGGGCTCTTGATATACAATATAAAATTATTCATTCATCAATATATATTTCAATTCTAATTCACTTCACAATTTATGCCTCTCAATTTTTGAAATTGCACAATTATCCCAACTTTGATAGTTTTTACAATTTAGTCCCTCACTAATTAGCCCATCAAATAAGCTAATTTTTCTCAATTAACATTTTATCTATATATTCTAAGCTATTACACTGCCTTTGATAACCAAAATTTAATACCAAACCTTAAGATTTAATATTTATCACAATTTGGTCCTAAAAATTAATTTTTATTAAAATTACTTGATAAAATCATCATATAACAAAATCAAAGCCTCAAATCCATGTTAATTCATCAAAAACATTGAGTAGTCATCAATGGTAACTTTCAAGGTTACCCATAAAATAAAAAACTAATGAATTAGATAGTTGGACCTGATTGCAAAAATATTAAAAACACAAAATTTACAAGAAAAAGACAAGAATTGAATTTACATGAAGTAAAATAAATAAAAATAGCTTAAAACCTTCTCCTATAGCATTTTTTTCTCATAAATTGAAGAAGAATAGCCTAGAAAAGTTTAGAATTCAATTTATTTAATTTAATTTCACAAAATTTACAATTTTGCCCTTTAATCACATGATTTTTGTTTTCTTTTTTGCTTATACAGCCTCATGCCTTTATTTTAGGTGTAATTTCTCCTTAGGTCCTCCTTTGGTTATTAATTAAGCGATTTAATCATTATTTCTTTAGTTAGCAAGTTTTGCACCTTTTTCAATTTAGTCCTTTTTAGTTAATTAACTATCGAAACGTTAAAATTTTCTAACGAAAATTAAATACTACCTTAATGACACTCCGTAAATATTTTGGTTTATAAAATTGAGGTCTCGATTCCTCGTTTTTGGATCTATTTAACTTAATAAATTCTTTTAAATCACAAATCACTAATTCAAAAATCTTTCTAATAGCACACATAACTCATAAATGATAAATAATAAAATTTTCAAACTCAGTCATCAGATTTAGTGATCTCGAATCACTGTTTCTGACACCACTAAAAATTGAGCTGTTACAATGAGCATAAAAAATATAGGCTTGAAACGATTAGCTATAATATTAGAAATAATCTTATATAAGACATTACATAAGCTGATAGGAAGAAACTGTGACATAGATTCCAGAATTTGCACTTTTGGAACAATCACCAAAAGAGTTCAATTAATAGACTGGCCAATGGGCTGGCTAACAAATACTCCTCTGACTCAAGAACACACATCCTAACGAAGGAGGTCTCTCATAGGTTACCTATTTTCTTTCGGAGATTGTGCTATTGAAAAGCAACACTTCAAGCCATAGTGGCCTTATTGACTACTAAAGTAGAATATATGATAAAAACTGAAAAAATAAAAGAAACAATTTGGTTAAGGGGCCTGTTTAGCAAATTGGTTAATGAGAAAGGAGCAATTGTCATATATTGTGATAATCAAAGTTTCATACATCTCACCAAAGATTAGATGCACCATGAAAGTGTTGGGAAATGTGCCCATATTGTAGTAAATATGTAATTGTTTTCTTTTTATTTGAACAATAAATAAATAAATAAAGTTAATTTCACATTTTACTATTATGTCTTTTGTATTTCCTTCTTCTATATTTTGTATGTATAGCAAAATTGTGACAAGCAAATATTAGCTAATTGATTGCCTAAGTTCAAATTAAAAATAAGTAGCAGTGTAAGAATGTTTACATTGCGAGAAAGATAACTTACTTCAGTAGATAATCTAAATAAGTCCATAAATGTATTCATTGGTAGAATAATACATTAGACTAGACCCAAGATGAATAAATTTTGAATCCGTTTGTGAATTAATTCACTCGTGACATTCATAATGTGATTTACCTAAATCCTGAGTTAAGTCACTGACCATGTGTATACAACTCATGTGCTTTTATATAAGTGGAGGCTTATGCTCTAAAGATGATCAAGCCTATAGCCAGTATGTTGGGTACATGAATTGTGAATGGCATGGCTTTACTAGTAACAGTGGAATTCATAGCTCAATTAAAGAGTTAATGATATCCTCTCATTGGCATTGTGTGGATTGATTAATATGGAACGTGTTCACGGGTTGCTCATTTTTGAACGAGTAATTTATCATAGTTATTTGTTGACAGTAATTATATTAATTATTAAGAAGACACAAAGGTGACAATGTGATAAAATAGGATTATATTGAATAAACGGATTTAAGTCAAAGGAATCAACGATATCATATGAAGGTAACACACACGATGAGGTCATTGGACAAAGTAGTTGGATGAACTACTTTTGTAAAGAGTATACGATAATGAGTTTTCAATCATGGTACTTCTTGTGGACTGGCTCCATGACTAAGTAATTGCGAATTATCAAACGATGCTTCTAGACATAATTGCAATTACTAGAGCCTAATTGTATATGTCTTATTGGTCCCTCCGCTAGCTCGACAAAAACTCGATAAAACTACATTTGAATCAAAATAAAATTCTACAACTTTGGATATAATTAAATTTAGTTGATTTATTCGATATGGAATTAAATTAGGTGGTTTTGAGAATCGTTCAATTAGAGAATTTGATTAAAAAATTTTCTTGAAAAATTAATTTGAAAAATCTAAGTGATTTTTGGAAAATAATTTTTGATCAAGTAAAATTAAATTAATCAAATTAATTAAAATTAATATGATATTTTTAGAAATTAAATTTCAAATCAGACAATTGACCCAATGAGTAATTGAACTTAAAAATTGCACCTGAAATCGTAAATTGGGCCTGGGAGCCCAAAACCGAGACTAAGACTCAAAATTTGGTCAAACTGGGGCTAGTATGTGAAATCAAGTCAACAATCCAACCGATGGTTGCACCAGACCAGTCGGGTCATCATTGACCCGAACCCTATCGGCAGCAGCTGAACTAGCTGAGGGTGCCGTAAGGGTGTCGCACTTTGTAACACCCCCTAACCCTAAACTGTTACCGGAATAGGGTTACGGAGTATTACCGGACCTTTCAGACATATTGAAAACATTATACAAATAAATAACATACATACTGTAAAACATTCATAATGTCCCTTTTATGGACCCTCGAGGCCTAATATACGTGTTGGAAGTGATTCGGGACTAATTCGAGTGCTCGAGAAATTTTTCATGAAATTCCAAAATTTTTCTCAAATACAGGGCTCACACACCTGTATGGACCAGGCCGTGTGGGCTCAAAATAACCCCTTTATAATCATTTAACCAACCATGCAAACTTAAAACGTACCCAATTCAAACCAATATCACAACCAATACAATTTTATATACAATTACATTTAAAACATATCAAGACATCAACCTGATAATCTATTCACTAAACATTCACAAGCAATATTAAGATTAGTTTAGAAATTTCAGTATATTTCCATTTCAAAGTTTAGTATCATATGTGCCATTTTATCTTCTTATTCTTTCTTATGTCTATTAAAAAACAACATATGTCATCTATTACTTCCAAAATCCACCATGACACATATACATAACCTACATACATGATACCTTTACCAAAAAGAAATATACATCACCAAGTTTTTGAGGTCAGGATCGGCTCTGGATGTAATGGCCTAAATTCAGGGTTATCAGAACTGTGGTTTAGTTAATACAAATCCAATTTAAAAAGAAAATTTGTTCTAATATTATTGCGTGAGTATTGATATGATAAGAAAAGTCGTATGAAAATATCGATAGAAAAATTTTACCGATTTAGTGGTTAATTAGAAAAAGAAATTATTGAAGAAATTGGGTAAAAATAAAGTATCGAGACCTCAATCTCGAAAAAACTGAGTCAAAAATATTTTTATAAATATTTATGAAATGTTAGTAATGTGGTATTAAAATTTCGTTAGAAAATTTTAATGCTTGGGTAGTCAATTAAATGAAAAGGACTAAATTGAAAAAGGTGTAAAAGTTGCTAGAATGATTAAATAACTTAAATATTTAATGAGAAAGGATTTAAGAGGCAATTAGACCCAAAATTATTTGGGCTGGACGGAAAGGGCATGAAATCAGCTAGAAAATTGATGATTTAAGGGCAAAATTGGAATATTGCATAAATAAATAAATAAAGATAGGACTAAAGTAGAATATCTAGATTTCTTTTGATTTTTCTTCATTCTCATCAGCCAAAATGCCATTGGAGGGGTTCTTTAAGCTTATATTTCATAAATTTTGCATCAAGTGAGTTGATTCTTGCCTTTTTCTTGTAATTTTTGTGTTTTTAAGACTTTTACAATTAGGTCCTACTATTAAATTCATTAGTTTTTGATTTTATGGATGAAATTGAAAGTTACCATGGTTGGGTGATGGAAGTTTATAATGAATAAACATGGATTTGAAATTTTAATTCTATTGATGGATTTACTAAATGATTTTAGTAAAAATTGATTTTTAGGATCTAATTGTGAAAAAGTTTGGAATTAAGGTTTAATGCTGAAATTATGATTTCCAAAGGTTGTGAAGTAGTTTAAAATGATAGAATAAAGTGTTAATTGAGAAAAATTAGCTCATTTGGGAGTTAATTGAGTAGGGACTAAATTGTAAAAACTATAAAATTTAAGGTAAAAATGCAATTTTAAAAATTGAGAGGTATAAATTGTGAAATGAATTAGATTAAAATTATATGATGATAAATGAAAAAATTTTATATTATATATCAAGAAATTGAAGATAAACTAGGAAAGGAAAAAGTTGTTGAATAGTCCCTAAAATCTCTACAACTACTATAAATTGTTACAGGTAATTTCATGTAACTTGAACTATATTCTTAAATGCTTGAAATGTATGTTTATTAATTTGAATATGATTTGGATGTTCATTATATGATAATTGATGAAATAATGCTAATTTTCGATAAAAAAAAGAAAGAAAATAAAACCTGGTTGAATGAAATGGATTTCGATGGATCATTGAAAAAGAATTGACGGTAATAAGGATTTCGCCCGGACGGGTGATCCAATTATTATCCCTCCCGAAGAATATGTGTGAAATAGATTTAGCCCAGACAGGTAATCCAGACTAAGCTCATTAGAGTAATTGTCGTTACAGGGGATTTAGCTTGGACTGGTAATCCCGACAATACTCTCTGAGCATATGTTACAAGAGATTTAGCCTAAATTGGTAATCCCGCTGTAAGAAATGAGGTTCATGGGGGTGTGCTCTCTGAAAAGGGTATACCCAAATGTGTATGAATTAACGAACTTGAATTTGTATACTAAAACTATACTACTAGAAATCCATCGAAATTGTGAGAAATTCAACGAGATAAATATGAAAAGGTTAAAACATGGAAATTATAGAATTGATGAACTCATCAATCATTTATCTTGGTATTGAAATTATATGATGATACTTGACTAGTGCATAAGTTGAGTTTTGTGTGTGATAGGTAAATGTCTATTTGAAATGGATGTGTGTACTTGTAATGTTAATTGATAGGTGAATAAATGTGCTAAGTATAAGTCTAGTTGCAAGAACTTACTAAGCACATAGTGATTACCCTGTTTTTTTTCCTTGTTTTATAGTACTCGGGAGTTCAAAGGTCGAAAAATCGGCCGGAGATTCATCACACTATCAACCACTACATCTTGGGTATATAAAGAAGTTTATTTTGGTAAAAATGGCATGTATAGGCTAAATGCCGAATGTTTATTATGGAAATAGATGATTATGTAATATTAGCCATTGGTATGGCTAATAAGTCTTGGTTTTGGTATATGATGAGATTAAATTATGGATATGCATGAATCTATCTTAAAAATATGGTTAAGATGGTTTGAAAATATGTTAAAATTGCTTGGCTGGTATTGGTATGATTTGGTACAGGTACGGGATGAATCCAGGTGAGAAAAGTGGCCTATTTTCGTCCACACTATTAGACACAAGGACGTGTGTGACACACGATCTGCATATGGGCGTGTGTTAAGGCCGTGTGTCCCCTGCATCCAAAATTCAAGTAACAAAATACCTAGGATTGAGCACACAGGCGTATGCCTTGCCCGTGTAAGGTACACTACTTGGATACACGGGCGTGTGATATAGCCGTGTGAACTCTACACCTAAATTTGAAAATAAAAATTAACCATACCGGCGTGTGCCTTGGCCGTGTGAGATCAATTTGTTCATGAATACAAGTTAGAAAGTTACACGACTTAGGGACACGAGCGTATGAAGCCACACGGCCTGGAGCGAGGTAAGTCACATAAGTGTGTGAAGCCACATGGCCTGACCACACGGGTGTGTCCTTGAATTACACGGGCGTGTGACCCTGTAGATGAGAAAAAATTTTGGGACTTTTCCAAAAATTACCTACGATTCTGATTTAGTCTCGGATGGTTCTGAATGCAAGATTTGGGCTTCGAGGGCCCAATTAATGGACGTTATAATTAATTTTAGAATATGAATAGTAAATGACTCGAACTAATGGAACTTGTTCTGTAAACTTTGATAATGCCTCGTAACTCTGTTCTGGCGACGGGTACGGGTTAGGGGTGTTATATTGGATGCTGGATCGGATCATTTGACTTCTACTAACCTGCGACGGTAAACAACCGTACTCTGAGTATATTATACTCAGTAGTATTACTATAATTCAAATTTGTAAATCATACAAATAAGTATACTTATTCAATTTATACTTTTAACCTTTTAATAACTGATACATATTTTAAATCAATTTATTCAATAACAATGGTAACTTCTTAAACTTGTATCCAATTGAATTCATACAATATTTCACTATCAAAAAATTCATTCTATTCTCACATCTTATATCAATATTTTATTTGTTTCATATATAAAATCATTTAATAAAATTTATATTATCAAAATTATTCATTTATCCCTATTAACGTGACTCAGACTTTGGCGGATACAGGGATCCAACCAAACAACCCAATATGGCACTCAGTGCCTCATCGGATAGTTCGAAGCAATAAGTAACAACCAGTGTCTCATCGGCCAAGCCGAAGTAAGTTGGTACCCAGCACCTCATCGAATCTATCTGAAGTAATAGAGTGACACCCAGTGTCTCATCGACTTGATGCGGTCGTTGAAAGCACCAAATTATCCTATTCCCTGTAAAATAGTGAAAATAACAGTAACGGGGAAGTAAGATCGAATCCTCAGGGACCGGATTATATGAATGTTTGTTTTTCAAAATCCTGGGCAAAATCATGCCCAAGAAACCTTCGTTCCTGGAAAAAATAAAAAATAACAGAATTAAAGATTTGATTTAGGAAAATAAAATAAAAGACAGAATTAAGAAATTGAATTGAAATCGTGAATATTAAAAATAGTAAATAAAGTTGAGTAAGAAATTCTTATGGGAGATTCCAGCCTCCAGTTGTCTCATTCCACCTTGGGCTCAATCCTTGGCTTGTAAATGACCATTCTCAACCCAAGCAAGTCAGTTATAGTGGAAGAAGACGCCTACGACCACCAGCTCCAAGAATTTAGACTTACGATTTAAGGGAACTTGACTCTAGCCAGCATCCTATGCTAGATCAACGCCTCTCAATGGCAAATCCCACTCCATTTTGTCTCTTTGGCTCTCCAACCTCTGACGCAGTAAGTTGATGAACCAACGGTGCAACCCTTCCAAAACACACAAGGCAGCTGCCTTTGCATACGTTGAAAAGTTTACTTCTTAAGGGACATGGATGAAAGCATCAGCCCTACAGTACGGAGAAACGATGAATACTTGGTGAAAAAGGACTAAGTTCGGATCATAAGCCTCAAGAACCCTTTTTGGGAAATATCGACAACTTTTGGCTAGATGGGTTTAGTGGCTCATGGTTGTGGTATAAAAGAAAAGAATTATAAAAATGGAAAAGGGAATTTTATTGAAAGAAAATATGGATAGAATAAAAGCCTAGACTTTTAGGGGGAGAGTTTTTACAGAAAAAGATTCAACAATTAGAGTTACTTCACCCCCTATTTATAATGCTAGGGAGAGAGTCTAACTTAACTTAAATTGTCTAAAGATAAATACATTTAATTAAAGATAAATGAAGATAATTAAAATAAAATCCTAAAATTAAATAATCCTAATAATTATTTTAATATTAATTATCCTAATATAAATAAAATGGAGTCTTCTAAAATAAAATCTCTTCTTTTTGCTTTTAGTTCTTGTGTCTTCCATGCTTGCACTTTTGGCACCATATTTTTCCCACGTTGCATGTTGGCCCATTTAATCTCCAAATTGACATTTTTCCCTTGAATTTACTTTTCACCTCCAATTCAGTCCCTAAAAGATAAAAAGACATAAATAGCTCAAATTAGTAGGATCAAGCTCAGAATAAACACATGATTAATACATAAAAACACGTCATTCTAGAGTATTATCAAATTCCCCCTACTTAGCCCATGCTTGCCCTCAAGTATGGTTCCTATCCACTGTCAAAGTTAGATTCTACTATAAAAGAAATACCACTCCAAAGTTTCATAAAGATTAGTTAAAAATGCATACGAAAAATAAAGAGAACCCTAAGCTTGCTTTAAGTAAAACAGAAAAGTTTTCCAATTAATACATACAGAAATTAAAATCGATTTAAATAATTTCATGGAAATTAAGTAAATTACTAAACTTACCAAGACACCCTCTTTGTTTCTTCTTTTGGTCCCAAATTTATTTATTTACGTATTTTTTTCTTTTTTTCTTTTTTTTTAGCAATACATTGTTATTTCCGGTTAACGGAGTTTTACTTGTCACGTCACACAATCTTTTGACGTGAAGTAGAATGACAACCCAAGCACCCTACCCCAATTACTTAGTCAGTCACGTTCTGAGCTATATTCATAACCTCGGCTAGCGGAGTTTTACTTGTCACGTCACACAACCTTTTGACGCGAAGTAGAATAACAACCCAAGCACCCTACCCCGGTTACTCAGTCAGTCACGTTCTAAGCTGTACTCATAACCATGGAAAACATTTATTAAAAATTAAACGAAATTTAAAATTTTTGAGAACTCAGGAAAAACAATTTAAGTGTCAAGAATAAGTTTCAATAATCATCTAATAGCCATGAACATAAATTAAGCATGCAATCATTTTAAGTTTTCACTTTATATTAAACTTGATCAATTTTACGAAAAGCAAGAGAGAGTTAACTCTATTGATAACAATTAATTTTAGCCTAACAAAAATAAAACAGTGGAGATGGCATCAATTATGGGAAAAATCATAACTTCCTCAGAAGGCAAGAATCATGCTTGTGGGGCAAACAGTAGGCAATTCCTATTCGAAATCTTGGGCATGAAAAAAGGCAGTATATTCTTAAAAAAATAAATATGGACAAAATGGGGCCTCAAACAGCAACATCAAACAAAAACATAGCAGTAACAAAATTACAGCAGAAAACGACAGTAATAACGAAGAGTTCCTTCCCCTACTTAAAATGCATTGTCCTCAATGTGGACAAAAAGAAATAAATAGGTAGAAAGGTTTAGTAATACTCCCCGTGCAGTTTACCGTCGATCGCGTATGATGGCAAGGAGTTCAGTGATTTGCTGGCCAAAGGTGTCAAGTCGAGCCTCAATGCGCTCTAGTCGTTGCTCAACGGGCAATGTCGGTTGAGCTTGGGCAGGTGCTGGTGCGTTATTTTGATTTCGCTGTTGAAAGACTCGCTCAGATGGTGTGGAACGAACACCAGGAGGGACAAAACGGAAGGATGACGGAGTGCCAATGTAACACCCCCACGCCCAAGACCATTGCCGGAGTCGAGCTTGAGGTGTTACCGAACATAATTTATCATTTAAACAACTTTACATCATTTATTTTGATTTTCGGAATAAGCAGTTTTTCTGCGTCATGGTCGCTAAAAAAATCATATCTCGAGTTACGAAACTTGAAATCAAGATTCATAAATTTTCCCTAAATCTAGACTCACATATCTATCTACTAATTTGTTTCTAAAATTTTTGGTTGGGCCAATTAGTACAGTTTATTAGTTAAAGTTACCCTTGTTTCAGGACTTGACTGCACTGACCTCTACTTACTACGAACCACTTTTCTCCCTGTAAAAAATTCATATAACTATACCGTTTATTTCTCTTAAAATTATATTCAATAAGGATTCTGAGCATATAAATTACACCTCCTAATTATTTTTTTTACAATTTATAGTGAATTTTCAAAGTTGGAACAGGGGATCCAGAAATCTCTCCGGTCCTGTTTCACTAAAACTCAAATATCTTATAATATATAACTCCTTTGCCTATTTCTCTTCTTCCATTTGAAAGTAGACACAATAAGCTTCAATTTCATAGTTAATTATTCACCTAATTCGTTTTCTACTATTTTTGGTGATTTTTCAAACTCACGTCATTGTTGCTGTAGTGTTCTGTTTTATGGCAAGTTTCATCTTTTTATGAATTCTCATGAACTATATAACATATTAAACTCACAAGGCATCCAACATTATCTGGGCTAGCCATACCAATGACTAATCATTATCAAGCATTTTCTCAACAAACCACAACCATATCACAAGATTATTTACACAAAACAAGTATATTGCTATACATGCCATACATCAAAACATACAAACCAATATACCAATTCTTCCTCGGATAGTGTGAGTGTTTCTTCGACCTTCCCGATATCCAAGTTGGCTCGCTAAAAACTAAAATGAATGTAAAGGAGGGAGTAAGCATAAATGCTTAGTAAGTTCACATGCAAATAACAAGTAACATAACAAAGCAATTATATCAACAACAATAGCATGATATCACCAAGATACAAACCACATTTCTAGCTATCGTGTATCATCTTACCACCTTATTTCTGTTTTATCAAGTTTCAACCCGAGGGTTAAGTACATACCTGTTCAAATTGTCTATTTCACAACACTTACCAAAATATCATTTTCATCTTGAGTATTCTTCCATTCCGCTAGAATTTTACCCGTTGAACACATCAGAATATAACTCGGATACACGGATCATTTGCACATAAGTGCCACATATGTAATCAATCAATCATGTAACCCGCCCATAAGCGAACTCGGACTCAACTCATCGAGCTCGGGCGTTCGCATCCATAAGTGAACTCGGACTCAACTCAACGAGCTCAGATGCCTAGTTACATCTCACGAACTCGGACTCAACTCAACGAGTTTGGACATTTGCATCCATAAGTGAACTCGGACTCAACTCAACGAGTTCGGACATTTGCATCCATAAGTGAACTCGAACTCAACTCAACGAGTTCGGATGCCCAACCATCCTAGTGACATGTCACTTGTATCCTAATCTATTACCAAGGTTCAAACGGGATTTTCCTCAATCACACATTTCCCCGTCGTTCTCCTCGGAATATCGGAACCAATACCTTGCTTGCATCTCATACTTATCAATTTAATCGCATACTTTTCATACCAATACATAATATTTCACAAAGCATAATATTCATAATAACAAGTATCATATCGTATAAATAGCATTAAATCACTTAAAATAGCAATCATGTTACATTATTTACACATGAACTTACCTCGGTACAAAATATAGCAATTTTGCAATTTAGTCCATAATCATTTTTTTTCCTCGATCAAGGTTGATTCCACGTCTTTCTTGATCTAAAATAACACATTTAACTTATTTAATACTCACATTTATCAAAATAGTCCTAAATTCAAATTTTGGCAAAATTACAATTTTGCCCCTAAACTTTTACATATTTACACTTTTGCCCCAAAGCTCGGAAATTAAATTTTATTTCAAATTCTTATGTTTTAGGACATGATGATCATTTATTTACCATTAGCAAGCTCAAATTCCCACTAAAACACATACTTATGAACAATATGTACTTTTACCGATTAAGCCGTTTTACTCGTTTTTACTTAAAATCGAGTAGCACAAGTTGTCTAACATAATTTAAAACCTCATATTCTATCATAAAACATCAAAATACAAATTTCACCTATGGGTATTTTTCCAAATATGAACCCTAACTTAAATTATTGCTAACATAAGCTTTATCGAGTTACCGGGATTACGAAAACGTAAAGAACATTAAAAACGGGGCTTGGAATCACTTACTATGGAGCTTGGAAGCTTGAAAAAAACCCTAGCTATGGAGAACCCTTGAAATTTCGTGGTAATGGAGAAGATGACCAATTTTGTGTTATTTTTCCCTTTTTATTTCATGTTAATATCCAAATGAGCAAAATGCCCCTCCTTACTAAACTTCCAAAAATTCCATCCATGTCCAAATTTTGTCCATGAACTTAAAATTGGTCAAATTGCTATTTAAGACCTCCTAATTAACATTCCAAAGCAATTTCATGCTAGAAACTTCTAGAATGCAAGTTTTGCAACTTATTCGATTTAGTCCCTAATTTCAAATTAAGCACTTTACGCTTAGAATTTCTTCACGAAATTTTCACACCATCATAAAATCATATCATAAACATCAAAATAATTATAAAATAATTATTTCTACCTCAGATTTGTGGTCACAAAACCACTATTCCGATTAGGCCCTAATTCGGGATATTACAGCCAAGAAGTAACCCCATAGAGTCGAGGCATTGAGCATCTAAAACATCGGCTTGACAAGCAACATGTAAGTCTGAAATGGGAGCGTTAGAACCATGTAGAGAAAATAACAGCTGTGTAATAAGAGAACCTAAAATTAGAGGGTGCTTAGCTTTGATAACATGCTCAAATTGAAGTGCAAACCAATAACCCAAATTAACCGGACGATCGGTATACATACACCATAAAAAGAATAATTCTGTCTTTGAGACGGTGGCCGGAGCGTCTCGACGGCCTGAGAAATTTTAAGCTAGATAACGGTGTATGTAACATAAGGCAGGGTCGCGAAACCATAAATCCTTTGATGTTTTCGGGCTATACATGGATTCGGTATTATCAGTTAGCAAAGCAAAGACTTCGACAGCCCTAAAATCAGTAGGAAATGTACACAAACTGTTCTGAAAATCAGGAGACATAGCATACTCTTCAGTTACAAAGATAAAGCAAGATTAAATTCAATAAAAGATAAGTTATGCATAGTACCAAGTAACCGAAATTTGACTGTACCAGGTGTATCTAACGATAGTTGACCACGTTGCTCGAAACAAAATGTGGAATAAAATTCTAAAACTAACTCATAATAAGCACAATGAGCAATATCAAAATTTCCAACCCAGCCAATGTTAATGTTCTCAATAGGCAAGGCAGCCAAAACAAGTATTAACAAGCATTTACAAGGTATTATTGCTTTATGTCAACAAAAGTCATATCCGCGCTGATTAATATCAGAAGTAAAAATAAGGTTACCGTGTAAATGGGTCTCCGGTGGTAGGACGTTGACGCGAGAATGGTATGTTCGGCCACGGTTGGGGATTGGCTGTTGATCGTTGCATCTGTCAGAAGAGCGTGTTGGCTGGTCAGAGTTGTTAGTGTCTGAGTTTTGTGAAGATCTGGATGGCGTTTGTGTCTCGGCAGAGTGGCGTCACGTCTGATGGCGGCGTGATCGTGGCGACTACTCGGAATCGAAAAAAGTAGGAGTGGTTAGAATAGTATCATGGGCTGCGGTCCTGGATGGCCATCGTCAGGGCTGGTTAGGTGTGGGCGCCTCCTTCAGTTGGGCTTTTCGGCGCGTGGGAGAACTGCGTGCTCACCGTCGCGGTGGCGTTGTTATGTGCAGTGTTGCGCGATCATGTGTAGGGTGCGCCGGTGGTGGGAGAATGAGAAACGGTCGGTCGTGTTTAAGAGAGGCGGTTGGCTGTTGTACTGATATCATACGTAAGGGAGAAGAGGAGGTAGAGACGAATGTGGGTTTAGCTTCGGTGTTGACCAAAGTTAGAGGACTGCGCGTCGAAGGTGGCTTTGGTGCGGTGGTGTCGCGCGACGAAGTGGACGGCGTGGGCTTAATGGGTTGTGGTGGAGAGGAAGATCGGGGACGCGTCAGTGATGCGTGGAGCAGAGGAGAGGATGGCGGGGATGACGCTTCGTGTAAAGGGGATGAGGTGTGCAGCGTCGATAAGGCGGACTACGTAAAGAGCGCAAAAGAGACGAGGACGAAGCTTCGTTGGTTAAGTCGAAGGCCTGGGGAGCGGTTTGGCAGGTTTTATTTGGGGTTTTATTTGGCTGAAAAGGGGTGTTTGGCTGCAGGTTTTGGGTAGTCTAGGGCAGGAATAGGGCTGTTTGGCTGCAGGGATATGGAATTCTGGGTTGAAATAGCACTAGAATAAAGGTTGTTTGGTACCATGGATAGGGCTATTTTTGTGCACCGTTTCTGTCTTCTTTTTTTTTCTTCAGATTTTCACTACGTTTTTCCTAAATGGAAGAAGAGAAATTTATTTTTAAAAAAATAAAATAAATTAAAAAGAAAAGAAAAGGAAAAATAATAAATAATAAAAATAAAGATTGAGTTACCTCTCAACAAGCGCTTGTTTAACGTCATTAGCTCGACGCCTCAAACGTTATCACCAACTTGAAACTCAATTTCTTTTCGTTTCAAATCTGCATAAGATTTCTGTCTATCCGAAGCAGCTTTCAAACAATCTCGAATTACCTTCACTTTTTCTTCGGTTTCTTTTATTAGATCAACCCCATAGATCTGATTTTCCTTGAGTTCGGTCCAATACAAAGGCGTCCGACACTTACGACCATACAATGCTTCATAAGGTGCCATTTTCAAACTCGTCTGATAACTGTTATTGTAAGCAAATTTCACCAACGGTAAATATCTTTCCCAACTTCCTTGAAATTCTAATACACAACATCGAAGCATGTCTTCAAGAATTTGAATTACCCTTTCTGATTGCCCATCAGTTTGTGGATGAAAAGCAGTACTAAAATTTAACCTTGTACCTAACGCTTCTTGCAACTTTTGCCAAAATCGCGAAGTAAATCTCGGATCTCTGTCTGAAATGATTGACAATGGTATTCCATGTAGTCTAACAATTTCTCTAACATACAATTCAGCTAACTTGTTAAGAGAATAATCCGAACGTACTGGAATGAAATGAGCCGATTTAGTCAATCTGTCAACTATTACCTAGATGGCATCTTTCTTTCCTGGAGTCAACGGCAACCCTGAAACAAAATCCATAGTAATCCGATCCCATTTCCATTCAGGAACCATAATAGGCTGAAGTAATCCTGAAGGCACTTGGTGTTCCGCTTTCACCTTTCACCTGTTGACAAATTAAGCATTTCGATACAAATTCTGATATATCCCTTTTCATTCCATTCCACCAGTACATTTTCTTCAAATCATTATACATTTTCGTACTGCCTGGATGAATCGACAAATAACCACCATGTGCTTCCTGCAAAATCTTTTGAATTAACTCCTCATTCTTCAGTACACAAATCCGATCTTTAAACATCAAGCAACCATCAGGGCAGATTCTGAAATCTGACTCTGTATCAACCTCACATTGCTTTCTTTTGGCTTGCAAGTCTTCATCGCTTTTTTGAGCTTCACAAATCTCTTGTAAAAACATCGGTCTTACTTTTAGCTCGGCCAGAATGGAACCATCATCTGACATTTCCAACTGAGTGTTCATAACTCTCAAAGCAAACAATAGTTTTCTACTCAAAGCATCAGCAACTACATTTGCTTTTCCTAGATGATAGTCAATCACAAGCTCGTAATCTTTTAATAACTCTAACCATCTTTGCTGTCTCAAATTCAAGTCCTTTTGTGACATCAAGTATTTAAGACTCTTGTGGTCGGTATATACTCGGCACTTTTCACCATATAGATAATGTCGCCAAATCTTCAAAGCAAACACCACTGCAGCCAATTCCAAATCATGAGTCGGATAATTCCTCTCGTGAGGTTTTAATTGCCTCGAAGCATAAGCCACAACCTTTCCTTCTTGCATCAGTACACATCCCAAACCATTTAGAGAAGTATCGCTATATACCGCAAATTCTTTACCTAACTCGGGCTGTACTAACACTGGTGCCTCTGTTAATAACTTTTTCAATTCTTCAAAACTTTGTTGACATTCTTCCGTCCACTCAAATTTAACATCCTTGCGAAGTAATCTAGTCATAGGAGCAGCAATTATAGAAAATCCATTTACAAACCGTTGATAATATCCAGCTAGTCCCAAGAAACTCCTAACCTCAGTTATATTCTTTGGTGGCTTCCAATCAACAATAGCTAAAATTTTACTGGGATTAACCCGTATACCATCACCCGAAACAATATGACCCAAAAATCCAACTTCTTGAAGCCAAAATTCACTTTTACTAAACTTGGCATATAACTGCTTGTCTCGCAAAGTTTGCAAAACTATCCTCAAGTGCTCAGCATGCTCTGTCTCATCTTTCGAATAAATCAAGATATTATCTATAAATACCACAACAAACTTGTCCAAGTATCGTCGAAATATTTGATTCATCAAATCCATAAACACGGCAGGAGCATTTGTTAATCTAAACGGCATAACTAAAAATTCATAATGACCATACCTTGTCCTAAAAGCAGTTTTAAGCACATCTGACTCTTTTACCCTCAGCTGATAGTACCCAGATCTCAAATCAATCTTTGAAAACCATGTTGCTCCTTTCAGCTGATCAAACAAATCATCAATTCTCGGCAACGGATACTTGTTCTTAATTGTCACTTTGTTTAATTGCCGATAGTCTACACACAATCTCATCGAACCATCCTTCTTTTTCACAAACAATACCAGAGCACCCCAAGGCGAAAAACTCGGTCTCACAAAGCCTTTTTCGGTCAACTCTTGCAACTGCGACTTTAATTCTTTCAACTCTGTTGGTGCCATTCTGTACGGAGCAATCGAGATCGGAGCTATTTCCGGCATCAAATCAATACCAAACTCTACTTCTCTAACTGGAGGCAAACCCGGCAATTCTTCTGGAAATACATCTGTAAACTCACATACAATCGGTACTGATTCCACTTTCTTTTCAATTTCCTTTGTATTCAACACATACACTAAATAAGCTTCATAACCCTTTCTCAAATATCTTTGAGCCGACATTGAAGAAATCACACTAGACAATGCCTCTGATTTATCTGATTCGACCCGCAGAGTTTCACCATTTTCACACTTTAATTCAATAACTTTCTGTTTACAATTTACTATAGCATCATGCAATGTCAACCAATCCATACCCAAAATAACATCAAACTCATCAAACGGCAACAACATCAAGTCAGCCGGAAAGTAATAACCCCGAATCATTAAAGGACAGTTCTTGTATACTTTATCAACTATAGCACATTGGCCTAACGGGTTTGACACTTTAATCATAAATTCTGTATTCTCAACAGGTATATTCATGCTAGATACTAATTTCATGCACACATATGAATGAGTAGAACCGGGGTCAATCAAAGCAGTAACGTTAACATCATAGAGAGAAAATATACCAGTAATCACATCGGGTGAGGAAGCATCTTCATGCGCTTTAATGGCATAAGTTCTAGCTGGAGCCCTTCATTCAGATTTAACTGCTGAATATCTGGCTACATTCTTGCTGCTTGCTTCACTCCCAACTTTTCTTGGATACCTTCCTCTCGAATCTACACCACCAGCTTTTGTACTCTGAAATTTTTCTTTTTCAATCCTCTCTGGGCAGTCTCTAATAAAATGATCCGGAGAACCACATCGAAAATATTCATTTGCTCTGCACGGACCAAAATGATTTCTACCACACCACTGGCGCTCGGGTTTAACAAATCTCGAGTTCCCTACACTAGCTGCTGAAGTAGTCTGGGACTTAGGACCCACATTTTGCTTTCTAGAATTCCCATATGATTGTCCAGCTAAAACTTGGGAACGAGGATTCATATTTCTTAATTTTTTAGGTTGCTGTGAGGGTGCATTACTCATTGGCCTTTTCTTCCAATTTCGTGTCTCAGATTCTACCTTTTTCTTCTCTTTAAGTAATTCTTCAGCCTTACAAGCTCGATCGACAAGTACCACCATTTCCTTTAGTTCTAGAATCCCTACAAATACCTTGATGTCTTTATTAAGCCCATTTTCAAATCGTCTGCACATCTTGGCCTCTGTAGGAACATATTCTCTAGCATACTTACTCAGTCGAATAAACTCTCTTTCATATTCTGTAACGGTCAGGTTACCTTGTTTCGACTCAAGAAATTCTTTGCGCTTCTGATCAATAAATCTTTCACTGATGTATTTCTTCCGAAACTCTTCTTGAAAGAATTCCCAGGTTACTCTCTCTTTCGGTACCACTGAAATCAATATCTTCCACCAATTGTAGGCTGAATCCCTCAACAAAGATATAGCACATTTCAAGCATTCTTCAGGTGTACAAGATAGTTCATCAAATACCCGGATAGAATTCTCAAGCCAGAACTCTGCTTTCTTGGCATCATCATCTACATTAGCTCTGAATTCTTCGGCCCCTAGCTTACGGATTTTATCAACTGGAGTTCTTTGGAATTTCATCATACCCACATCTTGAGGCATCGGAGGTACAGGTTGAGGAATTGGGGGAGGTGGGGGAGGTTGTACGTTCGGGTTCGTACGAACGAACTCAGTATACCAAGCACTCATCATCTGGAGAAAGGCGTCTCGACCCCTTTCTCCTCCTCCTTGACTAATAGTGGGAGGTGGATTTTTAGTTGGCACCGCCCCTTCAGCTGGAGCTGGTGCATTACTTTCTACATCATCGGCCACGGTTGGATCGGGATCCATTTACTATAAAAAAATCATTTAAAAGGTCAGAAGTCGTCACACTATCACAATATACACATATGGCATGTATAGCAAAATCCGTGCATAAAATACGTTAGTCCAAGAACCGACTAAACCTGCTCTGATACAACCAAATGTAACACCCCCACGCTTGAGACCATTGCCGGAGTCGAGCTTGAGGTGTTACCGAACATAATTTATCATTTAAACAACTTTACATCATTTATTTTGATTTTCGGATTAAGCAGCTTTTCTGCGTCATGGTCGCTAAAAAAATCATATCTCGAGTTACGAAACTTGAAATAAAGATCCGTAAATTTTCCCTGAATCTAGACTCACATATCTATCTACTAATTTGTTTCTAAAATTTTTGGTTGGGCCAATTAGTACAGTTTATTAGTTAAAGTTACCCCTGTTTCAGGACTTGACTGCACTGACCTCTACTTACTACGAACCACTTTTCTCCCTGTAAAAAATTCATATAACTATACCGTTTATTTATCTTAAAATTAGATTCAATAAGGATTCTGAGCATATAAATTACACCTCCTAATTATTTTTTTTACAATTTATAGTGAATTTTCAAAGTTGGAATAGGGGATCCAGAAATCGCTCTGGCCCTGTTTCACTAAAACTCAAATATCTTATAACATATAACTTCTTTGCCTATTTCTCTTCTTCCATTTGAAAGTAGACACAATAAGCTTCAATTTCATAGTTAATTCTTCACCTAATTCATTTTCTACTATTTTTGGTGATTTTTCAAACTCACGTCATTGTTGCTGTAGTGTTCTGTTTTATGGCAAGTTTCATCTTTTTATGAATTCTCATGAACTATATAACATATTAAACTCACAAGGCATCCAACATTATCTAGGCTAGCCATACCAATGACTAATCATTATCAAGCATTTTCTCAACAAACCACAACCATATCACAAGATTATTTACACAAAACAAGTATATTGCTATACATGCCATACATCAAAACATACAAACCAATATACCAATTCTTCCTCGGATAGTGTGAGCGTTTCTTCGACCTTCCCGATATCCAAGTTGGCTCGCTAAAAACTAAAATGAATGTAAAGGAGGGAGTAAGCATAAATGCTTAGTAAGTTCACATGCAAATAACAAGTAACATAACAAAGCAATTATATCAACAACAATAGCATGATATCACCAAGATACAAACCACATTTCTAGCTATCGTGTATCATCTTACCACCTTATTTCTGTTGTCTCAAGTTTCAACCCGATGGTTAAGTACATACCTGTCCAAATTGTCCATTTCACAACACTTACCAAAATATCATTTTCATCTTGAGTATTCTTCCATTCCGCTAGAATTTTACCCCTTGAACACATCAGAATATAACTCGGATACACGGATCATTTGCACATAAGTGCCACATATGTAATCAATCAATCATGTAACCCGCCCTAGGGCAAACTCGGACTCAACTCATCGAGCTCGGGCGTTCGCATCCATAAGTGAACTCGGACTCAACTCAACGAGTTTGGACATTTGCATCCATAAGTGAACTCAGACTCAACTCAACGAGTTCGGACATTTGCATCCATAAGTGAACTCGGACTCAACTCAACGAGTTCGGATGCCCAACCATCCTAGTGACATGTCACTTGTATCCTAATCTATTCCCAAGGTTCAAACGGGATTTTCCTCAATCACACATTTCCCCGTCGTTCGCCTCGGAATATCGGAACCAATACCTTGCTTGCATCTCATACTTATCAATTTAATCGCATACTTTTCATACCAATACATAATATTTCACAAAGCATAATATTCATACTAACAAGTATCATATCGTATAAATAGCATTAAATCACTTAAAATAGCAATCATGTTACATTATTTACACATGAACTTACCTCGGTACAAAATATAGCAATTTTGCAATTTAGTCCATAATCATTTCTTTTCCTCGATCAAGGTTGATTCCACGTCTTTCTTGATCTAAAATAACACATTTAACTTATTTAATACTCACATTTATCAAAATAGTCCTAAATTCAAATTTTGGCAAAATTACAATTTTGCCCCTAAACATTTACATATTTACACTTTTGCCCCAAAGCTCGGAAATTAAATTTTATTTCAAATTCTTATGTTTTAGGACATGCTGATCATTTATTTACCATTATCAAGCTCAAATTCCCACTAAAACACATACTTATGAACAATATGTACTTTTACCGATTAAGCCGTTTTACTCGTTTTTACTTAAAATCGAGTAGCACAAGTTGTCTAACATAATTTAAAACCTCATATTCTATCATAAAACATCAAAATACACAAATTTCACCTATGGGTATTTTTCCAAATATGAACCCTAACTTAAATTATTGCTAACATAAGCTTTATCGAGTTACCGGGATTACGAAAACGTAAAGAACATTAAAAACGGGGCTTGGAATCACTTACTATGGAGCTTGGAAGCTTGAAAAAATCCCTAGCTATGGAGAACCCTTGAAATTTCATGGTAATGGAGAAGATGACCAATTTTGTGTTATTTTTCCCTTTTTATTTCATGTTAATATCCAAATGAGCAAAATGCCCCTCCTTACTAAACTTCCAAAAATTCCATCCATGTCCAAATTTTGTCCATGAACTTAAAATTGGTCAAATTTCTATTTAAGACCTCCTAATTAATATTCCAAAGCAATTTCATACTAGAAACTTCTAGAATGCAAGTTTTGCAACTTATTCGATTTAGTCCCTAATTTCAAATTAAGCACTTTACGCTTAGAATTTCTTCACGAAATTTTCACACCATCTTAAAATCATATCATAAACATCAGAATAATTATAAAATAATTATTTCTACCTCAGATTTGTGGTCACGAAACCACTATTCCGATTAGGCCCTAATTCGGGATATTACAGCCAAGAAGTAACCCCATAGAGTCGAGGCATTGAGCATCTAAAACATCGGCTTGACAAGCAACATGTAAGTCTGAAATGGGAGCGTTAGAACCATGTAGAGAAAATAACAGCTGTGTAATAAGAGAACCTAAAATTAAAGGGTGCTTAGCTTTGATAACATGCTCAAATTGAAGTGCAAACTAATAACCCAAATTAACCGGACGACCGGTATACATACACCATAAAAAGAATAATTCTGTCTTTGAGACGGTGGCCGGAGCGTCTCGACGGCCTGAGAAATTGTAAGCTAGATAACGGTGTATGTAACATAAGGCAGGGTCGCGAAACCATAAATCCTTTGATGTTTTCGGGCTATACATGGATTCGGTATTATTAGTTAGCAAAGCAAAGACTTCGACTGCCCTAAAATCAGTAGGAAATGTACACAAACTGTTCTAAAAATCAGGAGACATAGCATACTCTTCAGTTACAAAGATAAAGCAAGATTAAATTCAATAAAAGATAAGTTATGCATAGTACCAAGTAACCGAAATTTGACTATACTAGGTGTATCTAACGATAGTTGACCACGTTGCTCGAAACAAAATGTGGAATAAAATTCTAAAACTAACTCATAATAAGCACAATGAGCAATATCAAAATTTCCAACCCAGCCCATGTTAATGTTCTCAATAGGCAAGGCAGCCAAAACAAGTATTGACAGGCATTTACAAGGTATTATCGCTTTATGTCAACAAAAGTCATATCCGCGCTGATTAATATCGGAAGTAAAAATAAGGTTACCGTGTAAATGGGTCTCCGGTGGTAGGACGTTGATGCGAGAATGGTATGTTCGGCCACGGTTGGGGATTGGCTGTTGATCGTTGCATCTGTCAGAAGAGCATGTTGGCTGGTCAGAGTTGTTAGTGTCTGAGTTTTGTGAAGATCTGGATGGTGTTTGTGTCTCGGCAGAGTGGCGTCACGTCTGATGGCGGCGTGATCGTGGCGACTACTCGGAATCGAAGAAAGTAGGAGTGGTTCGAATAGTATCATGGGCCGCGGTCCTGGATGGCCATTGTCAGGCTGGTTAGGTGTGGGCGCCTCCGTCAGTTGGGCTTTTCGCGCGTGGGAGAACTGCTTGCTCATCGTCGCGGTGGCGTTGTTATGTGCAGTGTTGCGCGATCATGTGTAGGGTGCGTCGGTGGTGGGAGAATGAGAAACGGTCGGTCGTGTTTAGGAGAGGCGGTTGGCTGTTGTACTAATATCATACGTAAGGGAGAAGAGGAGGCAAAGACGAAGGTGGGTTTAGCTTCGGTGTTGACCAAAGTTAGAGGACTGCGCGTCGAAGGTGGCTTTGGTGTGGTGGTGTCGCGCGACGAAGTGGACGGCGTGGGCTCAATGGGTTACGGTGGAGAGGAAGATCGGGGACACGTCAGTGATGCGTGGAGCAGAGGAAAGGACGGCGGGGATGACGCTTCGTGTGAAGGGGACGAGGTGTGCGGCGTCGATAAGGCGGACTATGTAAAGAGCGCAAAAGAAACGAGGACGAAGCCTCGTTGGTGAAGTCGAAGGCCTGGGGAGCGGTTTGGCAGGTTTTATTTGTGGTTTTATTTGGCTGAAAAGGGGTGTTTGGCTGCAGGTTTTGGGTAGTCTAGGGCAGGAATAGGGCTATTTTGCTGCAGGGATATGGAATTCTGGGTTGAAATAGCACTGGAATAAAGGTTGTTTGGTACCATGGATAGGGCTTTTTTGTGCACCCTTTCTGTCTTCTTTTTTTTTCTTCAGATTTTCACTACATTTTTCCTAAATGGAAGAAGAGAAATTTATTTTTAAAAAAATAAAATAAATTAAAAAGAAAAGAAAAGGAAAAATAATAAATAATAAAAATAAAGATTGAGTTACCTCTCAACAAGCGCTTGTTTAACGTCATTAGCTCGACGCCTCAAACCGTTCTATGGTGGCTCTAAATAAATTTTTTTCAATCGTGTGGGCTTGAAAATTCTCGTATAATGGTTTCAACCGCTGGCCATTAACTACGAACCGCTTTCCCGATTTTTCACTTTCTATTTCAACCGCACTATGAGGGAATACTTCAGTAACAAAAAAAGGTCCTTGCCATCGTGATCGAAGCTTACCTGGAAATAATTTCAACACGGAGTTATAAAGTAAAACTCTTCGTCCTACTGAAAAATGCTTCTGAGCGATTTTCTTATCATGAAACAACTTGGTCTTATGTTTATAAATGCGAGCATTCTTATAAGCATCGTTGCGGATTTCTTCTAACTCTTGGATATCTAACTTTCTCGCCCTTCCTGCGGGTTCTAACTCCACATTACATTGTCGAAGATGGAAAGCTTTGCCAAAAATAAGACGATACGGGGTCATTCCAATTGGTCCCTTATATGCAGTCTGATAAGCCCAAAGTGCATCATTTAACCAAGGCTTTAATCTTTTCGATTAAGCCGAACTATTTTTTCTAAAATAGTCTTTATCTCCTTGTTTGAAACCTCGGCTTGACCATTCGTTTGGGGATGGTAAGCCATAGCTATATGATGGTGGACTCCATATTTTGCTAACAGTGCCTCCATGATTTTATTGCAAAATTGGGTATCTTGATCGCTGATTAGGGCTCGAGGTGTGCCGAACCTGGAAAAAATAGTTCGTTTTAGAAACTCCACAACAGTCTTAGCATTATCATTGCGAGTAGGCTTTGCTTCTATCCACTTGGAAACATAGTCTACTGCAAGAATTATGTATACATTGCTAAATAAAGAAATAAATGGGCCAATGAAATCAATGCCCCAAACATCAAAGATTTCGCATACATGAATCGGGGATAGGGGCATCTGATTTCGTTTAGTAATGTCACCTGTATGTTGGCATCTATCGCAAGACTTACAGAATTTATATGCATCTCAAAAAATTATGGGCCAATATAGCCCACATTCTAACACTTTATGAGCAATCCGCTTAAAGTGTCCCCCGCAAGCTTCAGTATGACAAAAATTAAGGATGGAAGTTACCTTAGTTTCGGGAACACATGTCGTATTATCTGGTCTGAACAGTGTTTCCACAAGTATGGGTCGTCCCAAATGTAATACCGAGCGTCACGTCTAAGCTTATCCCTCGCGGAACGTGCTAACTCAGTAGGTAATGATCCTGTAGCTAGGAAGTTTACCATATTTGCATACTATGAGAGATGTGCCTCGGTCGAGAATAGGCTTTCATCAAGGAATTCTTCCTTGATGGGGATGTCGTCAAAAGGTACATTTATTTTGCTCATGTGGTCAGCACTAGGTTCTCGCATCCCCTTTTGTCTCGAATTTTGATGTCAAACTCTTGGGGTAGCAAAATCCACCTGATGAGCCTTGGTTTTACTTCATTCTTTGAGATCAAGTACTTGAGGGCTACATGATCAGAAAAAATAATTACTTTAGATCCCAATAAATAAGGTCGAAATTTATCTAAAGCAAATACAACAGTTAAAAGTTCTTTTTCTGTCGTGGTGTAGTTGCTCTGTGCAGCATCTAGGGTTTTCGAGGCATAACAAATGACATGTGGTTCCTTGTCTATCCTCTGCCCCAACACGACTCCTATATTGTGTTCGCTGACATCGTACATAATCTCAAATGGAAACTTCAAATTTGGCGGTTGCACTATAAGAGCGGAGACCAATTTTTGCTTGAGTGTGTCAAAAGCTTCCTTACACTTTGGGCCAAACTCAAACTTCTTATCCTTCTGCAACAATTCACACAGTGGTTCAGCTATTTTTGAGAAGTTCTTTATGAAGCGCTTGTAGAACCCTGTATGACCAAGGAAAGAATGAATTTCCCTCACAGTAGAGGGATAAAGCAAAGAGTTTATAATTTCAATTTTGGCCTTATCAACCCCAATTCCCTTAGATGACATAACATGACCTAGAATTAAACCCTTGTCTACCATAAAATGACATTTTTCATGATTCAAGACGAGATTAAATTCTATGCATCTACTCAAAATTATCGTTAGGTTTTTAAGGCATTCATCAAAACAATTCTCATAAACAGTAAAATTATCCATAAAAAATTTGATAATTTTTTCCACATGTTCAGAAAATATACTCATCATACATCTCTGGAAGGTGGCTGGCGCATTACAAAGACCAAATGGCATCCTTCTGTATGCAAATGTTCCAAATGGGCACGTGAAAGTGGTCTTTTCCTGGTATTCTGGTGCCACTGGGATTTGAAAGAAACCTGAGTAACCATCAAGACAACAAAAGTGAGTTTTTTCCAGCTAATTTTTCAAGCTTTTGATCAATAAAAGGAATAGGGAAATGATCTTTTCTAGTGTATGAGTTCAACTTCTTGTAATCAATACAGATGCGCCACCCATTTTGTACTCGAGTAGGTAGCAAGTCACCTTCAGCATTTTCCTTTACTGTCACGCCCATTTTCTTGGGCACGACTTGTATCAACTTATCTATCTACTGTCAGAAATAGGGTAAATTACATCAGCGTCCAGAAGCTTGATTACTTCCTTTTTTACTACCTCCATATTCGAATTTAGCCGTCATTGTGCCTCTCACCTTGGTTTTGTGTTTTCCTCCAAGTAAATCCTGTGTGTGCACGTCAAAGGGCTTATCCCTTTTAAGTCTGCAATAGTCCAGCCAATCGCCTCCTTATGACTTTTTAGCACATGAACCAAACTTTCCTCTTCATGCGTGGAGAGTCTATTAGAGACTATGACTGGTAGGGTATTACCCTTCCCCAAAAATGCATACTTCAGATGCTCAAGAAGGAGTTTTAACTCCAACTCTGGTGCCTGTAATACAGAAGGTAAAAGTTTAGTATTCGGAGATAATAATGCATTAACAGATCCAAGTTTATCAAGTTCAGAATTATCTCCAATAATTGACTCAAAATTTTCTTCTGCTAAAGAGTCAATTATTTCGATATGATTTACGCTCAAAATTTCGCTTGGATGGCTAATGGCGCGTAGACATTAAACTTCACGATTTCCCCATCAAACTCCATGGTGAGAGTTCCACTTCGAGCGTCAATTTTAGTACTAGCCGTACTAAGGAAATGTCATCCCAACAAGAGATCTGAGGATCCATGGGTGCTATCCTTCTCCATTTTAATCACATAAAAATCTGCAGGGAAAATGAGCTCGTTAACTTTTACCAAAACGTCCTCAAGGACTCCTTCTGGGTGCACAACAAACCTGTCCGCCAATTGAATAATGTCTGTTTTTGTCAAAAAACTTGCGTTAAGTGATTCATAAATAGAATATGGCATTACATTTATGGAGGCCTCTAGATCGCACATAGCATTCTTAATTCCCAAATGGCCTATTTTGCATGGTATTGCAAACATGCCCCTATCCTTACATTTTGCCGGCATTTTCCGCTGTAATACCATAGATACATTCTCACCAACATTCACCCTTCCATTACCTGTTAACTTCCGTTTGTTGGTGCAAAGTTCTTTAAGAAATTAAACATACCGCAGAATTTGCTTGATGTCGTCTAACAAGGGTATGTTGATCTCGACATTCCTAAATGTTTCGAGGATCTCCTTGTCCTTTTTACCTCTTCGACACTGGTTGAACCGTTTTGGGAATAGAGGTTCAATTCTAGGCAATGGAGGTTTCGGTCGGACCTGTTTGTCTTTCTCTGGTTTTTCCTGGGCGTTTTCTTGGCCAAGATTCCTGTTAGGAATTGGTTCCAGTACCTTTCCGCTTCGTAACGTCACTGCATTCGCATTTTGTCTCAGGTTTGGTTCTGTTTGTGATAGCAGCTTCCTTTGAGAATTCAATTTTTCAATTGATGTGGTCAATTTCCTTATGGAATCCTTCGTCTCTCTTTGGAAATTAAGAGTTTACTGTTGAAATTCAAGGATATTAGTTGCTAATTTATTGACCAAAGTCTCTAGAGAATTACCTGAACCTTGTGGTTGTTGTAGAAAGCGATTTTGGTACGACTGGTTGTTTCGTGGATTGGCCCCATAACTCAAGTTAGGGTGGTCTCTCCATCCTGGATTGTATGTTTTAGCGTAGGGGTCATATTGCCTTTGTGGTGGCCTAGAGAAGTTTCCCACAGCATCCAAATGAGCCATAGTACCATCATGCAAGCTAGGGCATGCATCAGTGGTATGCTCAGGTGTAGCACATATTCCGCACAATCGAGTTGGTTTCACCTTTTCAACAAGATAATTCATAATATTAGAAAGTTTATCAAGTCTATCCTCAATGGTAAAATTACTTAGTTGGTGAACCCTTCTGGGAGGTTCATGATTGACTCGAAATTGCTGAGAGTTTACAGCCATTGTGGAGATCAAGTCTCTTGCTTGTTGGGGAGTCATGTTGACTAATGCCCCTCCACTAGCGGCATCTACCATATTCATCTCCATAGGCTTCAAGGCTTTATAAAAGTATTGGAGGAAAGATTGCTCTATTATACCGTGTTGTGGGCAGCTTGCACACAACTTTTTAAACCACTCCCAATAGTCGTAAAGAGACTCAGCTTCTTTTGCCTTATTCCAACGATCTCTCTTCTTAGCTCGGCTGCTCGAGATGCTGGAAAAAACCTATTGAGAAATAAACAAGATAAATCAGGCCCATGTAGTAATAGATCTAGGGGTAAATAAAATAACCATTCCCTTACTGAATCTGCTAGGGAAAAAGAGAAAGCACGCAATTTAATTTGATCCTCAGTTACCCCCTGAGGTTTCATAATAAGACAAACCATATGAAATTCCTTCAAATGCTTATGGGGGTTTTCATTTTGTAACCCTCTAAAAGTTGGCAGCAATTGAATTAACCCAGACTTTAATTCGAAATCAGTATCCATATTAGGATACGCTATGCATAATGGTGGTTGTTCTGTCAGGGCTTCGGCCAGTTGCCGAATTGTTTGAGCCATTTGTTGCTGTGCTTGATTTGGGTTTTTGTTAACCCTGGCGTCAAGAACCTCTTCTGGTGAATCGACTTCTTCTTCTTTACTTTTAAATGTTCGAGTAGGGTTTTCGTTAACCCTAGACTCTACTTCGTCGTCGATTCTAATTTCTGGCGGTGGATTGCTTTGAGTTCCAACCATCGCTGACTGCTTTTCCTTAATTTTGTTTCCTTTCGATTAGCTTTCGCAGTCTTTTCTATCTCTGAGTCAAACGCAAGAGTGCCTGGAGCAGATCTGGTCATAGAAAACAAAAAACAAGATTAGTATGTTGCCAGTCCCCGGCAACGGCGTCAAAATTTGATGCGGTCGTTGAAAGCACCAAATTATCCTATTCCCTGTAAAATAGTAAAAATAACAGTAAAGGGGAAGTAGGATCGAATCCTCAGGGACCGGGTTATATGAATGCTTGTTTTTCGAAATCCTGGGCAAAATAGTGCTCAAGAAATCTGCGTTGCTGAAAAAATAAAAAATAACAGAATTAAAGAGTTGATTTGGGAAAATAAAATAAAAGACAGAATTAAGAAATTGAATTGAAATCATTAATATTAAAAATAGTAAATAAAGTTGAGTAAAAAATTCTTATGGGAGATTCCAGCCTCCAGTTGTCTCATTCCGAATTGGGCTCAATCCTTGGCTTCTAAATGACCATTCTTAACCCAAGTAAGTCAGTTATAGTGGAAGAGGACGCCAACGACCACTAGCTCCAAGGATTTGGACTTACGATTTAAGGGAACCTGACTCTAGCCAGCATCCTATGCTAGATCAACGCCTCTCAATGGCGAATCCTACGTCATTTTGTCTCTTTGGGTCACCAATCTCTGACACAGTAAGTTGATGAACCAACGGTGCAACCCTTCCAGAACACATAAAGCGGCCGCCTTTGCATACGTTGAAAAGTTTACTTCTTAAGGGACATGGACAGAAGCGTCAGCCCCGTAGTGCGGAGAAACAATGAATACTTGGTGAAAAAGGGCTAAGTTCGGATCCTAAGCCTCAAGAACCCTTTTTGGGAAATATCGACAACTTTTGGCTAGATGGGTTTAGTGGCTCATGGTTGTGGTATCCTTAAACACTTCCAATTCTATGGCATGCCAACTATATCCGACCTAGCTCGTCTAGTTAATAGGGTATCCAAATCACATATATGTACCTCAATTCAATCACAATTTCTCATAATTTCAATTCAATTAATTTCCACCTTTCAACCAATATTCAATTCACAAATTCACACATTTTCACAACTCAATACATTTTCATTCAATTTAATATCAGTCACAATTCGATACAAATTCACTTTCCGCTTTCAATCAATATACAATTCAAATACCAATTCATATCAATTATTCAATTTAATTCCCACTCATCTCAATAATAGTAGTAATAATAATTTAATAATAAATAATTCGAATTATAATAATACAAACCAGAATTTTTTTCCCAAGTCACTTCCCGGCAATCTTTTCATTTCCCTTCAAAGCCGATGTCTCCAGTTCGATGTTAGCTACGAAAATTAAATCAATTTAAAATTATTAATACAACACCAATTATATCTAATAATTAGATTTTTCTATTGAACTTTTACCTTAATTTCAATTTAATCCTTAACTAAAAATCATCTATTTTTCCATCATCATTTATACCTTATTCCTACTTCATATTCACTCAAACTCAAGCTTAACTCTCTAATTTTCATCATAAATACCTAATTTCGAAATTCTTGCAATTTAGTCCCTATTACACAAAATTTATAACCTATTCTACAATTTAATCATTCTCCCAATTCTAGTTAGAAATTCTATTAATTCAATCCTTAATTCACACTTTTACTCAACAAAATTAGTATCTAAAAATCTAATAACTTCCAAAATTTCAGCATATTCTTAGTCATATTTTATTTTAAGATCATAAAAACTCAAAAATTACAAAAAAATTACTTAAATTAACTTACTAATTTAAATTTAAACTTCAAAAACCCTAATTTCCTTCTTTTTCTTTTCTCTTTTTCTTTCTCTCTGTTTCGTGGCTTATGTCCTGCTTTCTATTCATTTATTTCTTTTTATTTCTTTAATGTTTAGTTATATTATAATAATAATATAATATAATATAATTAATATAATTAATATATAATATACTTATTTATTAAGTAATTATATATATAATATATTTTAACTAAAATATCTTTGATCTTTATGTTTAAACCGCCTCAATTTATTAAAATGGCCTAATTCCTTATTTGGTCCTTTTTACTTTTTTAATATATAATTAAACTTTTATCTCTATTGCAATTTAATCCTTTTTCTTAATTACTCTTAATTAAGTCAAATTCACCTAACTAGAACCTAATTAAACACACAACTAACTTCGTAAATATTTTTAATAAATATTTATGAATTCGTTTTACTAAGACAGAGGCCCGACAACCCACTTTTCTGATGCCCATAATTTTTGGGTCATTACACACCTGCATCATTGGACATAGTGGTGCCAGTGACAGAGAGGTCCTGATGGTCGATGGCAGTTGGTCTTCGGTGGTTGAGTACTGGAAGAGTTACATTATTACTGGGACTCTACAAGAGAATTTGATTTCAAATTAACTATTCTAAAAATAATATTATTTTAATAGTTTAATATTAAATTTAATTTAATATTGGCTTTTTTACATAAGTAATATAAAAAAATAAAAATTTTTAGTCGATTAAATCAAAATACAAAAATTAGTAATTAGGTCCGGATTATAGAAATACAAACCATGGATTCCGAGCTATTCAACGTCGATTTTATGCTTCTCCTTTTTAGTCCAGGATTCCAGTACGATGTTAGCTACAGAATTAAAGCAATTAAAATTTATCAATACAATACAATTCAATTTTATATTAAATATTTTAAATTTTTACTCAGTATTTGCCTAAATTCCAATTTAGTCCTTAAATCTAGACTAATTTTTATTATTTACATTTAATTCTATATTTTCATATAAATTTCACTTTAAAATAAATTTAACTCCCTATTTTCACTTAAACCCTAAAATTTAAATTTTTCACAATATAGTTCCTATTACTCAAAATTTACAATTTATTCTACAATTTAATCCCTTTTCATTTCTAGCTTAAAAATCTATCAATTTAATCCCTAATACTAAAGCTATCCAACATTAACAACATTTAGAATCTTAATAATTGTTAAAATTTCGACATGGATCAGGTAGCCCTAAATATCAGGATTCCAAAAATATAAAAATTACAAAAAAATACTAAATTGACTAACTAATTAAACTTGAAAAACTTTTAAACCCTAGTCGTGCGTTATTCCTTTCTCTCTTTCTTTCTTTTTCTCTCCTTTCTTTTTCTTTCTTAATTTGCATAGCTTTCTATTTCTTTTATTACCTATTTGTTTTATTATACTTTATTTTATTATATAATACATATATACGTTTACTTAATTATTAAGATTTCTTAATATTATAACATATTTTAACTTTAACTATTATAATGTAAAATAAATTTACATATAAGTTATATATAATTCACTAATGCGGTCCACTTAAAGAAACAAAAGTGTAATTGCTTCTTTAGTCCCTTTAATTATTTTTAAATCATAAATTAACTTTTACCTTAATCGCGATTTAGTCCTTATACCATAATAACTCTTAAATCATGCAAATTCACTTAACCGAAACTTAATTAACTACACAACTAGCTTCGTAAATATTTATTATAAATATTTACAAGTCCAATTTACGGGAACGAAGTCCCGAAAATACACTTTCCAACACCCTTGACTATAGGGTCGTCACATCTTCTATAGAAAATCTTTTTTTTTTTTTTTGCTATTCTTGAATTTTCAATTTTTTTTTTTACACAAACACTACTTAAATACCGGAATGCATGATCGATGTCCCTTATGAAATTGACACCATTGGTATCGCCTATGCCATGGGCACTAACATCCAATCCAGACCCATATTAAACCCGTATACCTACACTAGATCCATATTTAATGGTGATGCCTATCAGCAATGTTGCACCTATTAAAAATTTGTTTTTTAATTGAGATCTTATGGTTGTCAGAATATAAGGGTAGTGTCGCTTATGCACTACCCTCCACCACCTCAAACACCCTATTTTTGTAATTAATCAGCGTAGGATACCATTTTGGAAAATTTTAATTTTTTTATATTATTTACATAAAAAATCCTTTAATACTTATCTTAATAGTATTTTATTAATTTGATATTAAAGTGATTATCTTAATATTAAATTTAATTTAATGTTTATCTTGTAGATAAACATTCTATTATTCTAATAAGATTTAATATTAAATTTAATTTAATATTAAAGTGATTAAGTTTAATCATAGTTGAACTCTCCAAACTCTCATTATATGAAGAAAGCATTGGGTCATTATTTACATGCACTTGAATTCAAGAGGAAGTTGTAGAGAGAAATTTCTTTAAAGAGATTATTTCAGAAAATTTCTAAAGATATTTTTCTAATTTACAACTTGACTTAAAAGTTTAAAGAAATTACGAAATTATCCCACTGGTAATTTTTGTGAAAAATTTTCTGATTGAAGCAAACCCACACTCGACAAATGTGAGCTTAAGGATAGCAGAGAAGACTACTTGATCAAAACGCTCGTCCCAAATGAATAAAAATGTACAATTTTGATTAAGTGTTTGTTACTTTAGATATTATAACCAATATCTTGTTTTAGAAAAAAAATTAAAACTCTATTTTTCCTACATTTATATTCCACTGCGTTTTTCAAACCCGTTTTTTCCAACAGAAAGAATAAAGCACGTAGAAATTCGTTATCACTTTCTTCGAGAGGAGATTATTCAATGGGATGTTCAGATTCATAAAATTGGTACAGAACACAATCTGACCAACATGTTAACAAAAAGTCTTACAATTTCAAAGTCTGAGTATTTCTTGGACTTGGTAAGTATCCGACGAAGATCAAATTACGCCCATAATAGGGCTTGGCAAGGGAGTTAAGTGAAATATGAGTTGAGGTGGAGATTTTGTGGAAGTATGCATCACATTTTGATCAAAACAATGTGTGACGTCGCAACGAGAAGAAGCTCTTCGTCCTAACCAAAAGAAATTCATCGTCTCGATGACATGATCCTTCTTCGTCCCGATGACCAAATGCCACATCACGATGTGGCACGTGTTCCTCAAGTTTCTCGGCTTTCTTCTCTCAGTTAAGCTCTGTTTTAGTTTCCCACTTAAACTTTGATTAACCTTGGGATATTCTAGTAATATATGCTATGAATTTTAGCCTATAAATAGGCCCTAGTTACTCTAAGTTTTATATAACAGAAATATTTAGATTGAGAGAATTGTTACAGGCCAATTTTGGCATTTATACAAACAACAGCCCAAACCCGTTTATAACCCAAAACCCTTAATACCCGGAGCCCAAGTACAGACCCGAAATCAAACCCAATTAACCCAATCTGCCTACCTAGATCCACTAACCCAAATACCATGCCCATTTACACAAACTCAGTCAGCCCATTTAGCCTACCAAACTGGCCCAATACCCGTTTGACCCAACAACCCAAAATCAGAGACAAAATCTTTGAAACCCTAACCCTAGATCAGCGCCACAAGCCCAAACTGCCCTCTACCGCGTCACCAACTCTCTGCCAGGGCCGCACCTGCTCCACCGTGACCCATGCCCTGCAAATGAAACAAATATGCAACACAGTAGCAAGAAATGACAGAAATACTAGTAAAACAGTGCTTGTAAATGGCTATAAAAAGCCTTCAAAAATCTATTGTAAGGGGGGCGGTCATTTTTTTTGGATAATAAAAAAACATTCCTGAAATCAAAAAATAGAGTTTAAACACAAAAAATGCAGCCATACGAAATAAAATAATCACAATACAGAAATCCAGAAACTAGATTCAAAAACCCGGAGGTAAATCCTTTTCTTTTTTCTTTTCTGTTTTCGAATCCTTTTTTCCAATTTTACGAATATATAGATGTATATATGATATATATTATTAAAGAAAAATACAAAAAATAAAAAAATATTACTTTTTGCGATTTCCGGCCACCGCCCGACGGCGACGGTGGTGGTCCGACGACCGGACCTGGGACCGGACCCCTCCCCTCCTCTCTCTCTCTCCCCTTTTCTCTCCCTCTCTCTCCTTTCTTTTTTCTTCCCCACGGTACAAATGAAAAAAAAATAAAAATTTTTAACTTATATAGGGGGTCAAAACGCACCGTTTTGGACCCCCCCTGTTGAACGAAAACGACGACGTTTTAACCGCAGGTCGGATCGACCCGACCCGCTCCGAATCAAGGTCCGCGCGTTATGACATCATAGGGGACATTTGCCACCTCGGTCCTTCCGCTTTTTGTTAATTTTTAATCAAGTTTTAATTATTTATAATTGGCCCCGTTGATTCGTTTTGGTTCACGATTTAATCCTCCCTGATACGCTGCGTTTTAAGGGCGAAGAAAAATTTCGTTTCTGGTCCTTCGTAGTTCAACCCGTGTTCAAATAGGCCCCTTTAGTTTGCTCGAATTTTAAAATTTGGCCAGAAAATTCAATTCTGTTTCTAATTTCATCCTTTTACTGTTTTGATATTTTAATTTCACTATTATGTTTGTTATTTATTTACTTTCATATTTATTACTATTATTAGTATTATTTTGCTTATTACTTGTGTATATGTGTATACATTTCTAATATTGTATTTTGTGTGTGTTTCTAATTATTTTAATACTATTATCTCTAATATTTCATGTATATACTTCTAATAGTGTTGTTACATATATATATATATATATTTAATATGTATGTATATATCCATACATATATTTTTTATACTACTTATATTTGTGTACATTTTTATATGTTAACTTATGTTTCAATGTCATATATATATATATATATATTTTTTTTTTTTTTTGTTTTATATTTTTTTAACACTCATTGTGTATATTTTACAAGTATCTTGTATATATATATATATACATTAATATTATATCGTACATGTTTGCATATTGTCTTATATTTTAATATGTATATTTTTGCACTACGTATTATGTATAAACATTTCGTATTATTATATGTTTTCTTAAATACCATTATAATATTATTTAATATCATTCGCATTTGTTAATGTTGCGTATTACCATGTTTATGTTGTTGGTGTATCCGCGTTTTTATTGTTTGCATACTTTTAAATTAAATACACGGGAATTGTTTTTAAACCTTGTTACGGATTTTATCGTTTGAATTTATTTTCAATTAATTTCAAATAAAGGCAATGTTTGGTGTTTAGAAATTCGAGAAACCGTGCCCTAACGTATTGGGTTTCAGTTTTCTCGTCTAAATCTAAATGCTCGAATAACCTTCTTAAAACATAAATTCAAATAAAAGGCTTCTAAAGTACTATTATTCTTTTGCATATCATTAATCGTTTTTTATATATTCCATTTCCGTATTTCACTTTGTTATGCTTTTATCACATATATTTCAAGTTTCCTTTACCCGTTACAAAAAATTTTCTTACAAAGGCGAATGTTCCGTATTTAGACACTCGGGAATCGTACCCTAACGTATTGGGCCGCGGTTTCTCGTTTAAGTCTAAATCTCCGCATAAGCCTTCCAAAACGATATGTAATTTTAGTAAAAAGAAAAAAACCAATCTCGAGAATTCGGGATGTCACGTCCTAACGCATTGGATATGACATTTTGTTATCTCGGAATAAGATTTTTTAAAAATCGAGGCAATGTTCGGTACTTAGGGATTCGGAGAATTGTGCCCTAACGTATTGGGTTTCGATTTCCTTCATTTGTCCTCAAGTATTCGAATATCCTTTCAAATACAAATACCCAAATTCTAAATAAAAGGCAAGCTTAGTCTCAAAGGCCGAAGTGTCGTGTCCTACCGTATTGGATGTGATGTTTTACCTTAAGGCGAACTAGCCTTTGATTTACGTTTTCAATCAACCCAAATGATTTTAAAGCAAATAAGGATCGTATTTTAAAGTTTTTGAATCATCAACTTTTAAGACACTAATTAATCGACAAGGTACCAATTTTGGGCGTATCGGGGGTGCTAATCCTTCCCCGTACGTAACTCACTCCCGAACTCAATTTTTCTGATGTTCGCAGACCCCAAAATGGTGTTTTAACAAACTAAAATGTTTTTAAAACAACCCCCTTTTTGAGGTGACCGATCGCACCCCAAAAAAGATCGGTGGCGACTCCAATTCATTTTTTTAAGTCGACTTCCGTTTGCGTTTTCAAAAAAACGGTATCGACAGCTTGGCGACTCCACTGGGGATTCCCTAAAGAAGAGTGGAGCCACGAGTTGGTTAATTTTTGTCTTTCCGTCGAAATTTGGAAATTTGTTTTTAAATACGATCCTTTCATTACGTTTTATCAATTTCGTGATTTAATCTTCATTATTTTGTTTTGTATTTACTGCAAGCTTTATATCTTTGCACATTCCATTTGCATGACCGTTGGGGTCGCACCCTTAAGTGGGAGTAAGAAACTATGCCTTCGTAAGGTTTTCACCTCCGCACGGGCTAGTGGATTGCTTCCGGGATATATCCGTACCTATGTCTTCGTGGGGTTTTCACCTCCGCATGGCCATAGGGAAATGTGTCCCCCTGAACCGAACTCGATCTATATGAGCCTATAATGGGTGAGGATTGAGGAATCTGCTGGTTCAGGTACCTTTTACTCTAGAACCAAACCGCATGTACCAAACCTTAAGAGCCTACCCTAGGAAGAGTTTTGCGAAACCCTAGCAAATCACCTGAATATATGCCTTGTTTACTATTTTGATTGGTACTGACGTGTTCTATTTTGTTTTGTTCATGATTACATTGCATTGTATCATCATAGAAAAGAGGCGTCAATTCAGGTTTGGTTACTAAATAGAGCGCTGATCATGGAAAAGGGGTTTCTTGATAAAGTGGAAGAAAATGCGACAGTCCGAAAGTGGTCCGAGGAAATGTGGCAAAGAAAAGGAGATAGTTTGGTCGAGGGATACACATCGGAGTTGTGGGACTTCACCAGCATCAGCGTTACACAAAATGATCTCCAGGAATTAAGAGAGATATGGGCCAACTGGGATGACGAGGCCAAGCAACTATTTTATTATAATTATGGTGATATACCTTACTTACTCGACATTAAGGTAGATAAACATTTGTTCCGAGCCATGACTCAATTTTGGAACTCAGCATATAGTTGTTTTACTTTCAGAAATGTGGACCTGGTACCTACTGTGGAAGAATACACTACCTTACTTCGTTGTCCGAGAGTACAGATTGATAAAGCCTACGTCAGGGTGGTCAACGTCCCAAGTTTTGTGAAGAAATTAATGAATATCACAGGCATGAGTGAGCAGTGGGTTGTAGCCCGAATCCAACAGAAAGGGGAAGGCAAATGCATCCCATGAAAGAGTTTGAAGGATCTAGTTCTAACGCATCCTGACATGAAAATAAGAGTTGATATGTTTGCTTTAGGCATCTACGGGCTAGTAATCTTCCCTAAAGCCCTAAGGCACATAGATGAAGCAGTTACTGATTTATTCGATCGACTAAGCAAAAGAGTCAATCCAGTCCCTGCAATCTTGGCAGAAACCTTCAGATCATTGAACGCATGCCGAAGAGCCGGCGAAGGAAGATTTATAAGATGTGCACAGCTCCTGTTAGCTTGGTTTCATAGTCACTTCTGGAAATTAGAGAAGCCGTCCTACCGAGCTTGCTATGTGGACTATTCTCCATTAAAGGATATGGCATCGACACCAAGACGGGACGACATTTCAGAAGAAAAATGGATGGAAATCCTTCAGAATTTGCAAGTCGAAGATATCGAATGGAAGGCTCTATGGATGACTCCCGATCAAATTTTATATCACTGTGGTGAGTTCGACTGGGTTCCTCTTCTCGGGATATGGGGGGCTATCGGATATGCTCCATTGCTTGTATTGAGAAAATATCAGTCAAGACAGTTTGTGCCGGCTACGCAAGGTTTAGCCCAAAGTGAGTTTGTGTATAGAGGCGAAAACTATAAACAAAAAATTCGTGAGATATCGAAAGCTTGGAGCCAAACTTGCAGGATGAAGAGATTTGCTGCAAAACCAATGTCAACCCCTGAGTACGGTTACTGGAGAAGTCAGAGAGTCAACGATAATGTCCTCTTGCCAAGTCAAGAAAATGCTCGGCCTTTAGAAGAGCATCTGCGAGTGATCCCATCAGAATTGGAGGTTATCAAAAAAGACTTTGAAGAAAAGAGTCGAGAATTAGAAAAAAAGATAGAGAAGCTCGAAGAGGAAAAGATGCAATTGGGATTAGATGTTGATATCCACAAGCTGGAGGCTGAGAAGCTAAGAAAGGGGAAGAGTAGGGTCGAAGAAGACTTAGACGATTTGAAGACGCGATACAAGAAAATCTGTAGGGCCAGAAGGACTGCTAGTTTGGGTAAAACATCAGAACAGTGGAGACAAGAAGTCAAAGAGGAACAAACTAAGGCTAGTCGTTGGGAAAGGCAATTTCAGGAAGCCCAGACATGAGAGGTTGCTTTGAAAAGAAGCTTGCTAGAGAATCAGAGTGAAAAGGACAGGTTGCGAGCTCGAATAGCGGACTTGGAAAAGTCCCTGCATCATCATCGCAATCGTAACTCCGTGATTGAGCTAAAGGCTAGTTTAAGCAAAATCGAAGAGTTAAAGGTAAAGATAGGGGAGATGGAAATGGCACTACAAAATGCTGAATTACGAATTGAACTCCTTGAAGTAAACAATGAACACTGGAAAGAACAGCTCCATTCCTCACAGCGTCAGGTTAGAGACCGGGATCATGTCATGGGCGAAGCCTTGGTCCAAATTCGAGAAGTCGCCGAGCATCTGCAAATCCTAGCAACAGAAGCTGACATATTAAGCTTAAAGTTTGAGTCTGTATCAGATCGTGGCCGAGACTTAGCTTGGCTTCTCAAAAAAGTTAAGACCCTAGGAAATAGGGCCAAGTCGTATATGTAATCATCTGCCTTATGTAACGAAGTTCGTTTTCTAGAAAAGTGATCTAATAGAATCGAATCAAGAATTAACGCCTCTTTATTTGCATTCATTTCATTCATATGCATTACATTACATTAACATGCATTAATTCCCATTGAAAAGGGGTCTGATTAATTAAAAATTATGACAGAGACACTCACGCCTATAAAATAGGCCTTCAAGAAAGGGAAATGCAACCTGACTCTTTTGATCAATGAAATGCCTGAAATAGAGGCTATCTTAAAATCAACATCAAATTTTTGCATACGCATTCGTAGCTAGCATTCATATGGCATTCATGCATTCATTTCATATCTTATAATCGTTCACTAAGGTTAGAATCCTATAAATCGCAGAGTTGCAACGATATAAGGCTGGAATCTCGACATTCATATAGAACACGACGACAAACTAGAGCAATGGAAGCAGAGTTTAATGAAAGAATTGAGAGAATGGAAAGGGCTCAAAAAGAATTACAAGAGCAGTTAGCCAAATCACAACAAGAAACGAGAGATCTAATGATAAGGTCTCGAGAGGAATCATTGGAACAAAGGGACCAAATGGCAAAAATGATGGAAATGATGTCAGCCCTGGTAAAAGGAAAGGGACCCGTGCAGAACCCAGAGGTTGTTAACCTTGATCAAGATCCACTTTACCCACCTGGATTCACCCCGCCCCATATAATGCAAAGAGTGCACACCCAAGCGGAATCCGCTGGGTTAGAACAACGACCTGCGCCGGCTACGCACCTAGGACAGGGGATATTTGTATCAGCTCCTGCTAACCCGCCCGTCCCAGATTTGGATGATCCGGTGGAAATCGCCAGGTTGAGAGTGAAGGATCATGAGGCTCAAGAAAAATACAAGAGCTTAGAAGAAAGACTAAAAGCGATAGAAGGCACTGAGGTCTTCTCCGCCCTAAGCGCCAAAGAGCTTAGTTTAGTGCCCGATCTAGTTCTACCGCCCAAGTTTAAAGCACCTGATTTCGAGAAGTATGATGGGACAAGGTGCCCGAAGGCACACTTGGTCATATTTTGCCGGAAAATGACCGGCTATGTAAATGAAGATAAATTACTCATACATTACTTTCAAGATAGCCTTGTCGGGTCAGCTCTTCGCTGGTACAATCAGCTAAGTAGAGAAAAGATCCGAACATGAAAAGACTTAGCGTCGGCATTTTGCGAACAGTATAAGCACGTGTCTGACATGGTGCCCGATCGTATGACGCTGCAGATGATGGAGAAGAAGCCGTCAGAAACCTTTAGACAGTATGTGCAAAGGTGGAGGGACGTCTCAGCCCAAGTAGAACCTCCGTTGACCAAAACCAAGATAACTGTCCTCTTCATTAACACCTTGAAAGCACCATTTTATGACAAATTGGTGGGAAGCGCTGTGAAAGACTTTGCAGATATTGTCATATCCGGCGAGCTTATCGAGAATGCTGTAAAGAGCGGTAGAATGGAGGGGCAAGAAAGCTCGAGGAGGGCAGTGCCCATAAAGAAGAAAGACCCAGAAACCCACATGGTGGGAATAGGAAGCCGTTACGCCCCCAATCCGTATCCGAACCAACCCTGGCCACGAAATCACCCACCCCCAAACTTCTATTATCCGCCTCAAGCCCCATATTACCAAACACCACACCCTCATCCACCTTACCCAGTTTATGCCGCCAGTCATTAAAGGCCAATGGCCACATTTCCACAAAACACCGCACCCATCCGCGGCCAACCCCAGAATGAACAAAGGCCTATAAGATTAAATCCCGAGAAACTACAGTTCACTCCTATCCCTGTGTCATACGGGGAACTGTACCCGAAACTCTTAGAGAAGCAGCTGATATCACCACACTACATGGCACCATTGAAGCCTCCGTACCCAAAGTGGTATGACCCAAATGCTAGTTGTGTATACCACGCCGGGAATCAGGGGCATTCTACGGAGAACTGCCTCGCTTTTAAGAGAAGGGTTCAAGGACTCATTGACGCAGGTATTCTACGATTTGATGGTAGTAGCAATACAACTGAGAACCCATTCCCTAATCACAGTGGAGGAAGTGTGAGTATGGTGATGGAAGAGAATGTTTGGCATACCAAAAGATGCGTTGCAGAAGTAAAAACACCCCTGCAGAAAGTCTGGGGGGTTTTGGTGGAAAAAGGATTGATCAGTCATCCTGGTAAGATCTGTAAGGAGGAATGTCAGAATTTTTGTGACTTCCATGGCATGGAGGGACATGATATCCAATCTTGTGACGAATTCAGAAGTTTACTGCAAGATATGATGGACAGTAAGGAAATTAGGATTATTAGCAAAAGTAGAGAGGCTGACAAAGGTGAAGTATGCGCCTCTGACAATCAGTCGTCAGGTTGTCCATATAGCACTGACCGACCGCTGGTAATCTATTATGATGCGAAAAAGGAACCAGTGAAGCCGAAAGTAATAATTGAAGTACCATCACCTTTTCCTTACAAGGATGGTAAAGCTGTGTCCTGGAAATACGATGTCAATATTGTCACGCCTGAAGATGAAAGGTCTAGAACTGCAAACGTGGGAGAAGTAGGCCATTTTACTCGAAGCGGACGATGCTATTCTAAGGAAACCGAGCCAACAAAGAAAAGTGGTGACTTGAAACAGAAAGGAAAGGCAATAATGTACGAGACTGAAATCGAACATGAAATTGGACAGGAGCCTGAAACCAAGAAGCCGGTGGATGAAGAAGAAGCTCAAGAGTTCTTAAAGTTTATCAAACACAGCGAGTATAATGTAGTTGAACAATTGAGTAAACAACCTGTACGGATTTCGGTGCTATCTCTGTTATTGAATTCTGAACCCCACCGAAATGCCCTATTGAAAGTACTGAACCAAGCCTATGTAGCAAACAATGTATCCGTTGAAAAACTTGGTAGGTGGGTCAACAATTTAAATGCTGATAACTTTATTTCTTTTAATGACGACGAAATACCGCCTAACGGGAGAGGTTCTGTGGAAGCCTTACACATCACAACCCGTTGTAAGGGGTATATAATACCCAATGTGCTTATTGATAATGGGTCAGTACTTAATGTTATGCCATTGGCCACACTATCTCGAATCCCGATAGACTTCTCCTACCTAAGGCCCTGTCATTCCACGATAAGGGCCTTCGATGGGACGAGGCGTGAAGTAATGGGAAAGATCGAGATCCCTTTAGAAGTAGGCCCCTACATCTATGAGGTGGAATTTCAAGTTATGGATATCACACCATCGTACAATTGCCTCCTGGGAAGGCCTTGGATTCATTCTTCGGGTGCAGTTCCATCGTCTCTTCATCAAAAAGTGAAATTCATCATGGACGGTTGCTTGGTTACGGTCGAGGGCGAGGAAGATATTGTCGCCTCCATCCCTGCTGATACACCATACCTGGAAGTAAATAAGGATGCTGTGGAATGTTTCTTTCGATCCTTTGAATTCGTCAATGCCACATTCGTTGCGGAGGGAAATAGAATTCCCGAACCTAAGCTCTCCAAGAATACCAGAATGGGAATTAAGTTGACCGTAGGAAGAGGTGCCCGAGCGAGAAGAGGTCTGGGGAAATATCAGCAAGGGATAGTTAGGGCTCTAAAACCAGTACCCCACAAGGCTCGATATGGTTTAGGTTTCCAACCAAATGCGCGTCAACTAAGAAAACAATGGAAGAAGGACCAAGAAAGGAGGATCGCAAGAACCTTAGGCCAAGAACCAGAGTGGGAGCCTATAGAGTATCCTCCTTTATCAAGAACATTTAAGTCTGCGGGAATGATATACCCTGAACAAGATAACTCTCGAAGTGCGCTAATATTAATCGAGAAGGGTTTTCAAAATATCAGCATAAATGTTATCGACAAAGGAGCTGATACTGATGCGAGCAAAGACATCTCAAGAATACGCCCTTGCCCTCCTGATTTTGAGTTGAACAATTGGACTGCCGAGGACCTTCTTGTAGTTTTTAAGTCTTCAGAGTAATGCTCAACATTAACCCTCTATCGTGTCCTTGGATATAATAGAATTCTTTTGTAAGAGCTTGTATTTGCTCTTTATCATTCAAATGAATATCAATGAAGATGCATTTTGTCACGATCTTTTGCATTATCACTAAATTCTGAATTATTTTCTCATTTCACAGCCTATCTTTACATTTGCCTCATACCATATCATAACATATTGTTTGTCAGTTTCAACACTTGGATGCCCTTCTATAGTTTCTTTTTCATTCTTCAGGTGCTCGGATATCAATAACACGAACAAACCCGTTCCAAATCTTGAAATCGATTTTGAGAAAGCTGTTTGTTTAGGAGAATTCGAAGCAGAATAATATGCTGAAGACTATGTCTCGTCTCCCGACTTGCTAAGAATGGTAGAACAAGAGGATAAACAGATCTTGCCTCATCAAGAATCTGTTGAAACAATTAATTTGGGAACTGAAGAAGTAAAACAAGAAGTAAAGATTGGAACCTCCATTTCAGTGGATACCAGGCACAACTTGATTACTTTGCTGCGTGAGTATAAAGATGTTTTTGCTTGGTCATATCAGGACATGCCAGGATTGGATGAGGATATAGTGGTCCACAAACTCCCTTTGAAACCAGAGTGTAAGCCTATTCAGCAGAAACTAAGGCGGATGAGACCTAAAATGTTGTTGAAGATAAAAGAAGAGGTCAAAAAGCAATTTGATGCGGGCTTCTTACAAGCTTCCAAATATCCTGAATGGGTGGCCAACATTGTCCCGGTACCAAAAAAGGACGGTAAAGTACGAATGTGCGTGGATTATTGTGACCTGAATCGGGCAAGTCCAAAAGACAATTTTCCTTTACCGCACATTGATACGTTGGTGGACAATACAGCAAAACATTCATTGTTTTCCTTCATGGATGGATTCTCAGGGTATAATCAGATCAAGATGGCTCCTGAAGATATGGAGAAAACCACCTTTACAACGATGTGGGGGACATATTGTTACAAAGTGATGCCATTCGGATTAAAGAATGCTGGGGCAACATATCAGAGGGCCATGGTGACGTTGTTCCATGACATGATACATAAAGAAATAGAAGTCTACGTCGATGATATGATTGCCAAATCCCGAGGAGAAGAAGAGCATGTGATGAACCTCAAAAAGTTGTTCGAAAGGCTAAGAAAATTTCAGCTAAAGCTTAATCCTGCCAAGTGCACGTTTGGAGTTACCTCAGGAAAGTTGCTAGGCTTCATTGTCAGTGAAAAAGGTATTGAGGTTGACCCAGATAAAATAAAAGCCATTCAAGAGTTACCACCTCCGCACACGCAAAATAAAGTCAGAGGATTTTTAGGGAGGTTAAACTATATCGCCCGATTCATCGCTCAACTTACCAACCAGTGTGACCCAATCTTTTGGCTTCTTCGAAAACATAATCCAGGAGAATGGGATGAGGAATGTCAGGTGGCCTTTGACAAGATAAAACGGTATTTGTCAAGTCCTCCGGTGCTAGTACCGCCAACTCCAGAAAAACCATTGGTATTGTACTTGACTGTATTTAAAAATTCCATGGGTTGTGTACTGGGGCAACATGACGATTCAGGAAAGAAAGAGAAAGCAATTTACTACCTCAGCAAAAAGTTCACAGAATATGAGGTAAAGTATTTGTCAATTGAGAAATATTGTTGCGCTTTAGTTTGGGCAGCTCGAAGACTCAGGCAATACATGTTGTACCATGCGACGTGGTTAATCTCAAAGCTAGATCCAATTAAATACATGATGGAATCACCGGCACTATCAGGAAGAATGGCACGGTGGCAAATCCTACTATCAAAATACGACATCACCTATGTAAGTCAAAAGTCGATAAAAGGAAGTGCGATAGCTGACTTCTTGGCAGATCGAACAACAGAGGAGTACGAGCCATTGAGATTTGACTTCCCGAATGAAGACTTGATGTGCGTTACAAAAGAAGGATGTGAGTCATCAAAAGCCAAGTCATGGAAGATGTATTTTGATGGTGCATCGAATGCATTGGGACATGGAATCGGAGCAGTCTTGATATCACCAGAAGGGAACCATTATCCACTTACTGCCAGATTAAACTTCTTCTGTACCAATAACATAGCAGAATATGAGGCCTGCATCATGGGACTCCGCGCAGCTATTGAACGGAACATCGAAACCCTAGAAGTGTACGGTGACTCAGCCTTAGTGATCTACCAAATCCGCGGAGATTGGGAAGTGAGGGATCCGAAGTTGATTAAGTACAGTGATCTGGTAGTTGAACTGACTAACAAGTTCAAAGAAGTAACTTTTAATTACTTCCCACGAGAAGAAAATCAATTGGCGGATGCCCTAGCCACTTTGGCTTCAATGTTTAAAGCAAGTAAAGAAGCAGAAATCATGCCCCTGAAAATGAGCATATACGAAGCCCCTGCACACTGTTGTAGCATTGAGAAAGAGGCGGATGGACGACCTTGGTTCCACGATATCTTAGAATATCTCAAGAATCAGAAATATCCCGAGCAAGCAAATGAGAACGACAAAAGAACAATCAGAAGAATGTCAGCGGGATTTGTTCTTAACGGGGATATCTTATACAAAAGAGGGAAAGATCAAGTGCTTCTGAGATGTGTGGATGCTATAGAAGCCAAGAAAATACTCGAAGAAGTCCATGAAGAAATCTGTGCAACACATGCCAATGGTTTCACTATGGCCAAGAAGATCATGAGGCTCGGTTATTACTGGTCAACGATGGAAAGTGATTGTATCAGTTATGCGAGAACATGCCACAAATGTCAAGTCCACGGCGATAAGATTCATGTAGCCCCTTCGCCACTTCATGTTATGACCTCTCCGTGGCCCTTCTCCATGTGGGGCATGGATGTTATAGGGCCAATTTCTCCGAAAGCTTCTAATGGGCACCGATTCATTTTTGTGGTGATAGATTACTTCACAAAGTGGATAGAGGCAGCGTCATTCGCGAATGTGACGAAAACGGCAGTCTGCAATTTCTTGAAAAAGGAAATCATCTGTCGATACGGCTTGCCTGAGAGAATAATTTCGGATAATGCGATGAATCTGAACAATAAGATGATGAAAGAAGTGTGTGAGCAATTTCAAATCACGCATCATAATTCATCACCCTATCGCCCAAAAATGAATGAAGCTGTCGAGGCAGCCAACAAGAACATCAAGAAAATTATCGGGAAGATGACTGAGACGTACAAAGACTGGCATGAAAAGCTACCATTCACCTTGTTTGCATATCGTACATCTGTGAGGACATCTACGGGGGCAACTCCTTTCTCCTTGGTCTATGGAATGGAGGCCGTGTTGCCCATTGAAGTTGAGATCCCCTCCTTACGAGTTCTAATGGAGTCAAAATTAGAAGAAGCAGAATGGGTTCGGGCCAGATACGACCAATTGAACCTTATTGAAGAAAAGCGCTTGAAGGCAATCTGTCATGGACAGATGTACCAAAAAAGAATGATCGCGGCCCATGACAAGAAAGTACGGCCAAGAACATTTCACGAAGGAGAACTTGTGTTGAGAAAGATTCTCCCAGTACAGAAAGACTTTCGAGGAAAGTGGGCACCAAATTAGGAAGGACCATATGTTGTAAAGAAGGCTTTCTCAGGCGGAGCCTTGATTCTCACCGAAATGGACGGAAAAGAGTTGCCAAATCCAGTGAATTCTGATGCTGTGAAGAAATATTATGCTTAAAAAAAAAAGATCAAGGTGAAAACCCGAAAAGGGCGTCTTGATCAGCACAAAAGATTAGGATGAAAACCTGAAAGGGCGTCCTAACAAAGCAAATCTGGGCTTAAAGAAGTAAGACAGTTTGAACGGCGGTCAGACAGCTAGTATTTGAAGCATTTCTGAAAGCTCGAAGTCTTCTATGCAAAGAACCATGCTCGAAAAGATTCTTGATTAAGAAACGTGGAAGAGTTCATGTGTTGAATATCCAGAACCTTTGTATCCCCTAAAAGCAATTCCTTTCCTGTTTTATGACTCTGTTGACTTTTTTTATCAAACTTTCTTTATTTGTTGCTTTTGAAATAAATAAAAGTATAGAACATCCTTTTTGTACCCGTCCTGGCCATTTTCATGCGTTTCATTGTGTGTTTCATTTAGATAATAAATAGTAGAATGGCATACTCTAAACAAAAGAAATGTTAAGCATTACCTGGATGAAATTTTGAAAAATACAAGAGCTTCAAAGTAAGGGCAAAGTTCGAACAGGGGCAAAAGAGTGATATCTGAGGAACGTGACTGCTTGCTGAGTTTGAGGACGGGTACGAAGCTTGAAAAGAAAGCTAAGAATTGAAGTAATGGATGCAGATCATCTCGAGAATCATGATGAGAAGGAATATATGGTCAACATACCTAGGGCACATAAGCGTAATCATGTAGGCATAAAGGCATTTAGGACCAACATATGCATGTCATGATAACATCATAACATGTACAGGTACTCCATCATAACAGGAGGTTTGGATGATAACTGCTGAATCAAAAAGGCGCCTGAGTCTCACCAGATGACACATTCTAGCATTCTGGTATTTTCAATTTATATTTTTCAAAAATTGGCTCATATTGCGAGAGGTGAGCTGAGCCTCAAGACACGTTGAGGTACTTTTAATTTCTGTTATTGATTCATATTGCGAGAGGTGAGTCAACTTTCGAGTCACGACAAGATGTTTTCAACATTTGTCTCTAATTTATGTTTTCAAAAATCAGCTCATACTGCGAGAGGTGAGCTGAGCCTCTAGACACGTTGAGGTACTTTTAATTTCTGTTTCTCGAAATCAACTCATATTGCGAGAAATGAGTTGAACTCTTTTTAGTTCTTTTAAATTCAGTTTTAGATCAATTCATATTGCGAGAGGTGAGTTGAGTTCTTGTTAGCTCCTTTAGTTTCAGTTTTCAGTTTAAGGTTCAAGGTCAACTCATATTGCGAGAAGTGAGTTGATTTCTTTATTTTTAGTCTTTAATTTGCGTTTCAAAGTCAACTCATATTGCGAGAAGTGAGTTGATCTCTTTCAATTTTAGTCTTTAATTGATGTTCAAAAATCAAATCATATTGCGAGAGATGAGTTGAACCTTTTAATTTCCGTCTTAATTTCTATGTTAACTCATATCGCGAGGGGTGAGTTAAGCCTCGGACCTCATGTCCAGATACTTTCAAACTCTATTCCTTAAAAAGACAACTCATATTGCGAGAAGTGAGTTGAGCTTCAATTTGCACACTGGGGCACTTGCAATTTATATTTCAAAATTCGACCCATATTGCGAGAATGCACAGGTCGAGCAATTTCTGACTTCGAAGATTGGGGTTGATTGAAGCCATCAGATTTTGCCTTTTAAAGCTGCAATAGAGCCAGTCGAAGATACAAATTGTGTCTCTTGGTAAGATTGTAAGGTAGCTAATCAAAGATATAGACCTTGCATCCCCCAGTGAAGTCGCAGAGGCGCAGATTGAAGTCACAAGTTTTATCCTCCTGAAGTTGTAGCAGAACAATTTGAAGATGTCAAGATCCCGTCTCTGAAATTGCAGAAGAGCAGCTCACGAGGTTTCCATATTCCTGAAAAGGAGATAGATTGGGGCTACAAGGCATATCTCAAGTTGCAGCGGATGGAACCCAAGCTACAACATGCGATGGACTGAACAGAGACTACCTGAGCCAGAGTACCAGAGAAGTTAAAACTTGGCAAGACCAGGCAAAATTGGCCTTTCTTTATGTCTTTGCTCTATTCCCATTACATGACAATGAGCAAAGAGGGGCAGCTGTTACAGGCCAATTTTGGCATTTATACAAACAACAGCCCAAACCCGTTTATAACCCAAAACCCCTAATACCCGGAGCCCAAGTACAGACCCGAAATCAAACCCAATTAACCCAATCTGCCTACCTAGATCCACTAACCCAAATACCATGCCCATTTACACAAACTCGGTCAGCCCATTTAGCCTACCAAACTAGCCCAATACCCGTTTGACCCAACAACCCAAAATCAGAGACAAAATCTTTGAAACCCTAACCCTAGATCAGCGCCACAAGCCCCAACTGCCCTCTGCCGTGTCACCAACTCTCTGCCAGGGCCGCACCTGCTCCACCGTGACCCATGCCCTGCAAATGAAACAAATATGCAACACAGTAGCAAGAAATGACAGAAATACTAGTAAAACAGTGCTTGTAAATGGCTATAAAAAGCCTTCAAAAATCTATTGTAAGGGGGGCGGTCATTTTTTTTGGATAATAAAAAAACTTTCCAGAAATCAAAAAATAGAGTTTAAACACAAAAAAGGCAGCCATACGAAATAAAATAATCACAATACAGAAATCCAGAAACTAGATTCAAAAACCCGGAGGTAAATCCTTTTCTTTTTTCTTTTCTGTTTTCGAATCCTTTTTTCCAATTTTACGAATATATAGATGTATATATGATATATATTATTAAAGAAAAATACAAAAAAATAAAAAAATATTACTTTTTGCGATTTCCGGCCACCGCCCGACGGCGACGGTGGTGGTTCGACGACCGGACCTGGGACCGGACCCCTCCCCTCCTCTCTCTCTCTCCCCTTTTCTCTCCCTCTCTCTCCTTTCTTTTTTCTTCCCCACGGTACAAATGAAAAAAAAAATAAAAATTTTTAACTTATATAGGGGGTCAAAACGCACCGTTTTGGACCCCCCCGGTTGAACGAAAATGACGACGTTTTAACCGCGGGTCGGATCGACCCGACCCGCTCCGAATCAAGGTCCGCGCATTATGACGTCATAGGGGACATTTGCCACCTCGGTCCTTCCGCTTTTTGTTAATTTTTAATCAAGTTTTAATTATTTATAATTGGCCCCGTTGATTCGTTTTGGTTCACGATTTAATCCTCCCTGATACGCTGCGTTTTAAGGGCGAGGAAAAATTTCGTTTCTGGTCCTTCGTAGTTCAACCCGTGTTCAAATAGGCCCCTTTAGTTTGCTCGAATTTTAAAATTTGGCCAGAAAATTCAATTCTGTTTCTAATTTCATCCTTTTACTGTTTTGATATTTTAATTTCACTATTATGTTTGTTATTTATTTACTTTCATATTTATTACTATTATTAGTATTATTTTGCTTATTACTTGTGTATATGTGTATACATTTCTAATATTGTATTTTGTGTGTGTTTCTAATTATTTTAATACTATTATTATCTCTAATATTTCATGTATATACTTCTAATAGTGTTGTTACATATATATATATATATATATATTTAATATGTATGTATATATCCATACATATATTTTTTATACTACTTATATTTGTGTACATTTTTATATGTTAACTTATGTTTCAATGTCATATATATATATATATATATATATTTTTTTTTTTTTTTTGTTTTATATTTTTTTAACACTCATTGTGTATATTTTACAAGTATCTTGTATATATATATATACATTAATATTATATCGTACATATTTGCATATTGTCTTATATTTTAATATGTATATTTTTGCACTACGTATTATGTATAAACATTTCGTATTATTAATGTTTTCTTAAATACCATTATAATATTATTTAATATCATTCGCATTTGTTAATGTTGCGTATTACCATGTTTATGTTGTTGGTGTATCCGCGTTTTTATTGTTTGCATACTTTTAAATTAAATACACGGGAATTGTTTTTAAACCTTGTTACGGATTTTATCTTTTGAATTTATTTTCAATTAATTTCAAATAAAGGCAATGTTTGGTGTTTAGAAATTCGAGAAACCGTGCCCTAACGTATTGGGTTTCGGTTTTCTCGTCTAAATCTAAATGCTCGAATAACCTTCTTAAAACATAAATTCAAATAAAAGGCTTCTAAAGTACTATTATTCTTTTGCATATCATTAATCGTTTTTTATATATTCCATTTCCGTATTTCACTTTGTTATGCTTTTATCACATATATTTCAAGTTTCCTTTACCCGTTACAAAAAATTTTCTTACAAAGGCGAATGTTCCGTATTTAGACACTCGGGAATCGTACCCTAACGTATTGGGCCGCGGTTTCTCGTTTAAGTCTAAATCTCCGCATAAGCCTTCCAAAACGATATGTAATTTTAGTACAAAAAAAAAAACCAGTCTCGAGAATTCGGGATGTCACGTCCTAACGCATTGGATATGACATTTTGTTATCTCGGAATAAGATTTTTTAAAAATCGAGGCAATGTTCGGTACTTAGGGATTTGGAGAATTGTGCCCTAACGTATTGGGTTTCGATTTCCTTCATTTGTCCTCAAGTATTCGAATATTCTTTCAAATACAAATACCCAAATTCTAAATAAAAGGCAAGCTTAGTCTCAAAGGCCGAAGTGTCGTGTCCTACCGTATTGGATGTGATGTTTTACCTTAAGGCGAACTAGCCTTTGATTTACGTTTTCAATCAACCCAAATGATTTTAAAGCAAATAAGGATCGTATTTTAAAGTTTTCGAATCATCGACTTTTAAGACACTAATTAATCGACAAGGTACCAATTTTGGGCGTATCGGGGGTGCTAATCCTTTCCCGTACGTAACTCACTCCCGAACTCAATTTTTCTGATGTTCGCAGACCCCAAAATGGTGTTTTAACAAACTAAAATGTTTTTAAAACAACCCCCTTTTTGAGGTGACCGATCGCACCCCAAAAAAGATCGGTGGCGACTCCAATTCATTTTTTTAAGTCGACTTTCGTTTGCGTTTTCAAAAAAACGGTATCGACAAGAATTATGTTACTTGTTTTGAAGGGTTTTTCTTTCGGGGTTTCGGGTTTTTATTTTTGATTATAGTGAAATCTTCTTTTTCCTGTGGCCTTTTTATCATTTTTGAGGCGTTTTTCTACATTAAATTAGTGTGTTGATCTTTTTAATATCTTAGTTATTTTTCTTGTTCGTTGCATACACGGGTTAATTCCAACCTTATAATTAAAATGTTAACATAAAAGTAAAAAATTTATAATATAAAAATTAATAAAAATAAATAATTTAATAATTTATATACAATAAATTAGCAAAAAAATAACATTTCAATTTTATGTATTTATCAACAACCATTTACAATCACCAAATTATAACAAAATTAAAATAAAAAAATTAACTTAAGTGAAATAATGGAATTCATAATTAAATTTAACTTATTAGCAACAATGGAATTTTTTTCAAAGTTAATCATTAATTTCAATTACAAAAATAAATTTTAGACTGAACTCATTAGTAAACAAAAGAAAAAAAAATACACTTAATTCATAACCAAAAAAGATGGACAAGTGTCAAAAAATTGTAAATGGGGCATAAAAAGAGGCATGGTACTGCAAATTATTCTATAAAAGCATAATGTTTTTTTCGTCTATACTATTATTTAAAATTATAAAATTGAGAAATAATTAAAATTATATTATTATAAAGGTATCTTCATTTTTCAAATATTATTAAATAAAATTAATAAAATCCCACGTAAGAAACATCATTATTTTTAAACCTTGAGTTTCGCTATTATAACCAAATAAATATATATATTTATTTAATTTTACTCACATCATTCATAAAAAAAGTTAAAACTGTTTACAAAAGCGTGAATAAGTGAGGGGTGGGTCAGCTATTTGATCACTTGACCAAGTAAATTGTTTGAATTTAAAATATAATTTATTAGGTGTAAATTAGCAGTAAAAAATTGTGAAGTGATGAAAAAGAAATGTGAAAACTGAAGTTAGTTTTATATGAAATTAAAATAGGTAATTTCAACACATTTAATATTTAAAAAGTTGACATAATCAATAAATTAGTAATTAATTAAAAAAAATGTGACAACGCATGTAGTCATTTGTGGGCACTAAAAAGGATTACTGACTACTTTTGGGTCAAAGTGTTGTGTTATATATATCAATAATCAAATGGATGATGGTTGAACATTTATTAGGGATCCCATTTGACCAATTTTTTTAATTTTAAAACATTAAAACACGTTTTTAAATACGTAAACTGTAGGTGTGCTATATTTTTTTCTTTGTAAAAATATTCCATCAATATGAAGCTCATAGACATTGATACATGAATTCTGTCGCCTTGTACTTGGCCATACCACTACATGAGTCCTTTTATTTTGGTTTAAATAGTTATGTATACATAATTATAACTTTAAAAAATTGTGAATGATAAATACTTTTATATGTTTGGTCATAAATTCTAACTATCATCTATTTTAACTTTAATTTCACTTTAACAATAAAAAAAAAATGAGTTTTCAATTTTTATTCTGTCTATTTTATGCTCTTAGTCCCTACAATTCTTGCACATTTAAAAATTAGTCCATCTACTTTTTTTTTGGTCGAAACTAATGTATCCATCATTAGTAGTAATGACTAATCCCCTTGCGTCAGTGCTCTCCGAATAAGTAAACAGTTGGTCATGAAATGCCCTCCATTACTATGAGTGGGAATTGAATCCCCGATCACATGGTTAAGGGACGAGATGAGCAATTATCATGCCACACTTTGTAGCTAGTTCATCTATTTTTAGTTCTAGAAATTTAGTCTCTCGTACTCTTTTGATTTAATAATTAAAGTCTAGTTAATAGCATTATTAAAAGAATTCCATTAAATTAAACATATGAAAAGCCAAATAAACAATAAGGGTTTCTAGTTCTAAATCAAGAATTGTAATAGCAGAGTAAAAGTCGATCATTTTCTTTTTGCCTCCATAACTTCGACACAATCATATATTTTTTTTGATTAATAGAAGTGGTATAAATTAAATTGTTGAAATTAAAATTAGATGGAGTAAATCAGAATTAGACTTTTTTCCACTTAATTTATAAATTGGATATCATATTTGATTAAAAATTGACACCACACCACCTTGAATACGTCAATTTATAGTCAAAATCAGATTCTAAGGTCAATCCAGCATGAGGGGTCACACCAAGCCATGACATGAAGAGGCAGTAACAAGGAAAATCCGATGAAATATTATTAATTAAAAGGAGCAAACACCATTTTCAATTGATTTATTTTTAATTACCATGTTTTGGCTTTTTGAATTTGCTTGTTTGGGTGTAAAGGGGTATGTGTGAAACTGCAAGGAAATGACTTCAAGATAAGATCTTGACCTTCTAATTCTGCCAAAGGAGGATACAAGGAAGCTTCATTTGACAGCACTGACAGTATTTGGTTGGAAAATTTTTAAAAGATTTTTACCACTAATTTGCTTCTCAATGATTTTGACCTTCCAGAACTGATGAGATTAACATTAATTTGGCTTTTGCTTTGGTCAAACCAATCTTTTTGATGATAACTACTATACGTAGTTGCCTAGCAACTCCCCTTTTACGTTTTCATTTTAATATTTCATCTTTGTCCCATTCAAATGCAAGAAAATAATATATCTACTATGCTGTAATTCTTGATTTCATTTCATTTTGATTGTATTTTTTTTTTTTTACTTTTATTATATAGAAAGAGTTTAATTAAATCCGATTTCTATCTTAAATATAAAAATTAATAAATGAGCTTAATCTAACATAAATTTTTAAATATAAAAAATGACGTTTGATTGAAGTCAAATGAAATATAATTGTGAATATTCAAAATTAGGTAATCAAGCTGGATTACACCTTTATTCTCAGTCTTATCCTAATCAATCCCTTAATCCAGAAAAGCTACTTTCATCAAGAAAAAAAAGCTTAAAAGCTAAAATTGCTTGGAATTTCATCAGAAAGGAACAGATGATACAAAAGTCAGTAATTGGACCAAAGTAACCTATAAAATTATATATTCAATTTAGTGAGGTTCCAATCATTAATTGTTGGAGAGGCCATCCAACTCCAAGAAAGCACTTTCCTGGAATTAGTGTTTGCTCACCCACCTACCCCTCCTTAAATATGTGGGTGGTTTAGGATTTGATTAAAGCACAAATGAATTTTGCTTTTTAGTTCAGCCACTTATTATGAGAGCACTATCAGCAACATCCATGGGGTTCATGGTAGCTTCTTGATGTATGCTGCTGGTGGCTAATCTATGGTGCGACTGTGACTTAAAATGAAGATAAAAGCTTGACTTATCACTTAATTGTTTCCTGAATATAAATTAAAAAGTAAAATAAATAATTAACTAGTGTTAGGTATAGTAGTAAAATGAATTACATTTTTAAGAAGACTAGATTTAAATCTTGGGAATGACATTATTGGGAAGGGTAACTCACCTCGACTTCCTTAAAATGAAAAACTTTTCTTTTAGTCCCTTATAATTATAGAAGTTTACATTAATAATGATAAAATTGTGCTTAACTCTTCAATAATAATAAAATTTTAATTTAATTTTTTTAAAGATAATAAAGATATAAAATATTAAAATAATAAAATTACAAATTTATGATTATAAAAATATATAACTTAATTAAACAACTCCACCCCCCCCCCCAACAAGTAAAATAAGAAAAAAACATTCAGCTGGATTAACAAATAAAAGAAATTGCAGCCATATGCAATCACTTAGAGAGAAGCTCACAAACGACTTAGCATCTCTTAAAGTGGAAAGATCTTTACAATGGAAAAAACATGCAACTGTTGCAATCACATCTTTGTCGGCAATTTGCCAAAATTTCCTTTCTTGTGAAACTTTATGATCCTCAAACAGTTAAATATTGGTTTGAATTGGTAAAAATTTTATAACAGTGGTTGTATTATGTATAAGTTATGGATTTATTTTATATGTTTTAGTTTATTAAATTTAGTCTTTGTACTAAATTTTGAGATTATTCGGTTGATTAATTTCTAGTTTTATCTTATCTTATACGTAAAGTTATAAATTTAATTGATGTTTTTCAAATAGATTATTCTTAGTCTTTATAATTCTTGAATTCTAAAATTTTAGTTTGGATGTAAACGATGACAGTTAAATTCATTAATTGATGTTTTATGAGTAATATGTGAAAATAATAAGTTTAGACAATATTACACATGTGAAAATAATAAAAATTAACTTAATAAATTTGACAACTACATTTGGTGATCATTCCAATTTTAAAATTCAAAAGCACAAGGATTAAAATAATTAATTCAAAGTACAAGGACTAATTCTATAACTTTCATATAATATAGAGACTAATAGCAAATTTAACCATAATAGCTATCTTTTTAATTTTTAACGTATGATTTAAAAACTCTTCATTGTGAAAATTAGTTGTGAATGCTTAATGGTTAAAAGAAAGAGAATGCGATACCTAACAACTCCATTAACACGCTTTACTTAAAATTTGGAGACGGTATTATTAGGAGGGGTAGTTACAAACTCTGAACATGGACAGTAAAATAGATATGAAGAATAAAAAAAAGTAGTTTTTATATTTTTTATATATTTTTGTACGATTACTATTTTAACAATTCAACTGTCGAATTTTATAATCTATTCATATAGATCATGCATGTCAAATTTGACATGAATCTAAAGCTTTTAACTATTTGTTTTATGTAAAAAAAATTCAATTGTTCAATAAATATTAATATATACAATATTTTCAACCAATATGATAGAGATATCGGGGAAATTTACATACATGCCAAGTATAATTAAATCATTAAAATAATAATAGAATAAAAAAACGTAAAAATACAAAATGATTTTAATTTTACATTACATATAGTCTCTCACTCCACTGTTTTCCATAATGTAAAGTGCATGGTTTTTGTCTTTTTTCCTCTTTTACTCAAAATTATAAGGGTTAATTTGAATTCCTATCCCTCCCACCATTTTGTTAATTTATGGTGATAGGATTAGGTACCCCAAAAGACTTAAATTGCTTTATCAAATAGAGGTATGCCTACATCGGAACAATTGAAAGTCTGGGTTGAATTTTCATTTGTTAAATTGCATGTTTTCCAGTTTGAGTGAAGGCTGCTATATTGAATTGACATTTATATATGTGATCTTCACTTGTATGCATTGTTTACACAATTCAGTTATCTGAATGTGAACATATTCGTTATTTTGTGTTCATATTACTTTTTTTGAGTGGTGTTCTTTACTATTTTTACATGTTTTTACGTCTATTTTTAGATAAAGATTAGGAGTGCTATATATGTTTATCTCTAGTTATTTATTTGTTTTGGTGTGGTTTGTAGTGATGGTGAACATTGTGTGTTTTATGAAGACACTACTTTTTTTTACCTATCCTGTATATTAATTAATTTTGGAGTGACAAGAGTCTTATTTTTGCAAGAAAATAGCATGCATTTTAAATAAAATATAATATGACAGGTGTTTAAAAAGTCACTTTCTAAAATCATCCAAACTCAAAATAAAATAGCATAATTCAAAAATAAATTGGAATTCATCCACATATAAATTATTCTAATTTTTACCCTCTCTCACTCCTCGTTTTCTTTGTTTTAAATTTACGCTAAATCAAATAAATACATTATTGTTGTAGCCCAATTTTGCAAACCAAACAAATAAATAGAAAAACAAACACAAAACAGAAACTAAAATTAAAGGTCCCAGTCCATTTACAAATTTAAACCCGTTACAGAAGCAAACCCAAATACAACCCAACCCATTTGACTAAACCCAATTATTAAACTCCTGACCCATACAAATTCGGGGCCCATTCCCACTAACCTACCCAAGACCCAATCAACAGACCCGATTGAATTAGCCCACTACCCGAACCCAACAGAAACCCTAGCCCTGTTTGCCCTCACTCACGCCGCCTCTGCCCACTTGCAACTTGTTGCCGATTCAGCCTCTGACATTCTGCCAAAGCCTGCAGCCACTGCCCACAAGTCAAATCCACCGCCCTCAGCCCCTCTCAGCACCGCCAAGTTATACCTGCAAAGAATTAAAAACAGAATGGACAGCAAACAGCAAGGAGAGGAGAACGAAAACAAGTTGTAAAATTTTAGGCTATAAAAGCCGATTCAAATCATTTTGTAAAGGGGGGATTTTGACATCAATAAAAAAGAGAAAACATTTCAAAAGCAGAATACCAAGGCAGCAGACTCAATATCAAGGCATTCGAATATCAAAACACGAAATCAAAAGGTTTTCCAGAATCTGTTCTTTCGTTTTTCTTGCTTTTCGTTCCTTTCTACCCTTTTTTACATGCATGTGTACATAAAATATATAAAAAATAAAAAAAGGAGAAAAATTGGAAATTTTACCTTTTTCCGGCCACCGGAACGGTGGCCGGAATGGCGGCGATCGACGGTCCACGGCGGTCCGATCATCGGCCGGTGACCGGCCGGTGACCGGATGGTGACCGGTCCGGCGACCGGAGCCCGGAGCCCCCCTTCTCTCTTCCTTCCCTCTCCCCCTCTCTTCTCTCCCTTTTTTTTTCTCTCCGGGCACCAAATGACCAAAAAAACAAAAAAGGTTATCTTTTATACTCACCGACCCGGGTCGGGTCGATCCGACCCGACCCAACTAGGATCCGCGTGTTTTCGACCCCGGAAGGGCTAATTGCACGCGCAACCCTTCCGCTTTTTTACCAATTTACAATTAAGTTATTTTTATTTTAAAATTGGCCCTGGAACTCGACCCGTGTTTCGATTTAATCCCCGTAGCTGCTGTGCGTTTTAAGATAACTGGGTAAATTTCAATTTTGGTCCTCCGGGGTTTTAAGCGTGCTTAAATAGGTCCTTTTTCGATTGTTTTATTTTAAAATTTGGCCCGAGCTTTTAATTCTGCTTCTAATTTAGTCCTTTTGCCGTTTTTTGATATTTAAGTTTTTATTATTATTATTATTATTATTATTATTATTATTATTATTATTATTATTATTATTATTTGCATTATAAATTATTACATTCATGCATATACATGTATTATGTAGTATTATTCGTATTTGTTTTATATTTATTATCATTATATTAGGCTTAGTATTATGTGTTATATTTACTATTATTTTTGTGATTTTATGTTGTTACTATTGGGTTTATTATTTTCCTTATTATTAAATTTATTATTTACTAATGTTTTGTCATTATCCTTATTATTATTATGTATATAATGTATTAGGTATTGTATATATTGCGTTTTATACTATATCACATGTTTTGTATATTTTTTATATGTTATTTTTTATGTTATTATTATGTATGCTCATATTTTTAAAAATGGATTTATTAATAATTTGCTTTTAACAATTATCACTTCCTATATGTCTTACGTATATTCCCAATACAATGTTAAACATATTTTACATTTTGCATATACATTTTAATATTATTTATTATTTATTATTCTATGCATATACTTTTTAATACTACCTTTTGCATGTATTTTAATATCACATTATGTATATATTATATATATATCTTGATACTATATTATATGTATACATTTGGATATTACATTTTAAATATTATATATGTCTTTTGATACTATATTATATGTTTTATTATCTCATATATATATTTTTTAGCTATACTATGTAATATGTGTATTCTTAACATTATACAAGATATATTTTCATACTATATATACTCCGTAATACTATTATCATGTACATACCTTTCTTAAATCTAGCATTATACGCTTTATATATGTTTGCTATTGTTTTATACTTTGCATTACTACTATTATCACACCAAATATATTATTATAGCTATTATTATCATGTATGCATCGTTAATATTCGATATGTTTTGTCACGTATATTCTTTACCTTTATTGTTATTTGCTTCTAAATTTAGCACACTAAATTCGCGTTTTTATCTCTTCATCGTTTTTACTCATCTATAATCTTTTCATGTTTTGCAAATAAGGCAATATGCCAATTTTAACATTATGCCAGTGATTTCATTGCTATTGTTGGGTGAATCACGATTGGCTCGTGTTAGAACGGGATATCCCTTTTCAAAAGAAATCAAAATTCCAAAAACGCTCGTATTCTTGATCGGATCACAACTAAGTTTTGAATTGAACTCGTATTTTCGAAAGTTAAGACAACGTATATTTGAAAGATACCAATTTTGGGCGTCGCGGGGGTGCTAATACCTTCCCCGCGCGTAACTGACTCCCGAACCCTATTTTTCTCTGGACTTTAACGCGGACCTAAACTTGGCCTTTTTTTATTCGAAAATTGATGTTTTATCAGGTGTCCGATCGCACCTAGAAGAAAAGATCGGTGGCGACTCCCTTGTTTTTAATAGAATCAAAATCCGTTTTCAGAATTTAAAGTCGCCACAATTAGCGACCTAAGCCAAATTTTTCGTTGCTACATACATTTTTCAGAATCCCATATAATGGCATGTTAGATATTCATGCGAAGCACAATAATTTGCAGTCCCAGATGCATGCGCAGACCATAACAGGCTTCCCAATTTTATCTGGAAATCAATCAGATGAGAAATGGGATTTTATAGGAGTGATAAGGACTTTTTTGTACCTACCCAAATTCCCAAGGAACTCTGCCATTCCACCCTTTCCCCATGTTGAAGGTTCAAACTTTATAAACCTTGCCAGCTTGATTTTCGGTAAAACTATGATATTTCCTTCTCCTATTCAAAAAATAAATAAATTAATTTTTATATATTAAATCTAAAAATTAATTGATATTTCTGTTAAAATTTTTATTTTATTGTTAAAAATAAGCCTTAATACCAAGGGTGAAGTCAGAATTTCTTTTAAAAGGGCCGGAATTAAATTATATTTTTTATAATAGTAAAAATATAATTTCACCATTTTAATAACCTATATCTTTTTAAAGGATTAAATCAAAATTTTATCATTTTTGGGGCCAAAGTACAATATTTCCATTATTAATTTAAAATTTTATAAATTATAAAGATGCCTAAATAGAAAATTTTCCATTTTAAGGGGGAGTCGGGCCCCTGCCAACCCCCTAGCTCCGCCCAAGGGCGAATCCAAGGGGGCTGGCATGGGCCCCGACCCCCTAGAATGTAAAATTACTATTTAGGCCTTTAAATTTTTTTAAAAATTTTAAATTAGTAAAGGTAAAATTGCACTTTGGCCCCCCTAAAATTATAAAAATTCAATTTAATCCTTTAAAAATTATAAAGATATAGACTATAAAAAATTAAAATTTCATCCGGCCCCTCACAAAATTGTTCTGGCTTCGCCTGGCTCCGCCCCTGCCTAATATGTCAATATGAGGTACACATGACATACCACATGTCACAATTTGATTATTCTGTCAACCAAACTAATTGTTAACAGTAAAAATGGATGACCTTTTTAACAGAAAAGATCAAATTGCCCTATTTTTTAAATAAAAAAAGTAAAATAAAATCTAAGTTATAGCACAAGAACCTCCATAATAGTTTTATCTCTATTTTTTTCATGGATAATTATTATAAACAAATTATAAATGAAGGTGTTAAATAGATTTATTAATTTGTTAGAGCCTTAATGAATGATAAGTTTTAGGCATCTATTGTTGTATACTCACTTTCCTATTATAGCTGTGACACTCTTTGTATATATAAATATTCTCCTATAGTCCTATCTTAAGTAGATTGTTAATTTGTTGCTTCCGATTTTGGGGTTGCATTGTTATAGGTGTATTTGCTCATGCTGTTTACATGTATAGGTCTGCATGTTTATGATTTAACCATCTTTCATCTTTGTAAAAGGAAGTAATGGCTGGCAACCGATGGCATATGGAAGTATTTTAAATGGGTATAATGGTAAATTTAATTATCAATATTTATATTTTTTTTTGTCAATTTGGCCTTTATTCTTTCAAAAATAATTAAAACGTCTTTTTAACGAAAATCTTGACTAAAATGTTAATTTTTTTAACGATGTCGGTTAAGCAACCCGCGTGGTGGTTCACGTCAACGAATGATTAAAAAATTATAAAAAAATTCAAAAAAATTAAAAATTAAAATATATAAAATTGTTCATAAAAATTCCAAAACAAAGAGCATGAAATACAAGAGGATTATCATGTGAATTTTCATATTTAAAATTTTAATATTTTAATTAGTAGTTATGTTAAAAAAATAAGGCGATTTTTAAAAAAAAATTAATTATCAAATTCGATTTTTTTAAAGAAATTGCCAAATAAAACCAAACCTTATAAAACAGATTTCGGCCGTATACCAAATCCAGGGTATAATTATAGGGTTCAAATATTGTATAGGGATGTAAATGAACAAAATATTTGATAAACTATTCGTAAATGTATTTAATTACATTTTATTTGTGGAATCAAATTTATATTATCCGACAAAATAAATAAATACATTTCCCAGGGAAAAAAAAGACTCAGAAAAGTATCAACAGTTTCTATCAATCAATGAATGAATGAATTGCAGGGTTTTAATTTAAAAAGCATAAAATTGCAGTCCCAGATGCATGCACAGAGACAAGTTTGAAAGTGTACCACAAAAGGGTTGCCAAATTATCTGGGATCTACACGTGATGAGTGAGAATTCATGGTCATCAAATGTAAGTTATAAGGACTTTTTTGTCTACTGCCCAACATTGAAGGAAACACTGTCATTTTCATCTCTCTTTTCCCACTCAAGCTTTCTAATTATGTCAACTCATTTCTATCCTTTTATTTTTATCACGAAAGATTTATATATATAAGAAGAGTAGAATGATTAAAAGTAAACCATTTTTTTTTTTCTAAATGTGAAATGAAAGCGGAAAACGAGAGCATCCAACCCCATGTGCATCAAAGAAAGGTCTTTCAACCTTCCTTTTTATAAATAGATAAAACGTGAAAATTATAGATTGTAAATTAATTATTTATAAATATTGTTTAAATTAAAAATAATGATTTAACATCTTAAAAATTTAATTATTCATAGGCACTATTTAAATTAAAAGTGATAATTTATCATCCAATAAATATATTTTCATTGGACATATTTCTCTCAAGAAGTATGTCCAATATGAAGGGTTGTGGCTCTTCAAAATTGTATTTATTGAGTGCATATAAATAGAAGCATTATGGTGCTCACAAATTACACAATTACAATCAATCCTATTTTCAAAAACTAGAGTAAAAATTAAGGAATTCCTCGATTTTGCTAATCAAAGGAAATAAGAATTAAGGAATTCCTCAATTTTGCTAATCAAAGGAAATTCAAAATTTCGTTGCGTCTCGAGAGGACCTTTGTCTTAACCCTCTAGCAACTAGAGCTAATCATGGGCCTGGTCCAAACATAATTTTAGGCTCGTTTTCTAGGCCCATGCCCAACCCGAAATATGGGCCTAAAAATTGTCCAAGCCTGGCCCAAAATAGAATTGCTAAGCTCAAGCCCGACCCAACTCGGCCCATATTAAAATTTTTTTAGCTTATTTTATTACATAAAAAAATTTTAAAATACAATAAATCAAATACATTTAAAAACATAAAAACAAATATTAAAACAAATAAAAATGATATTAAAATAATTTTTAAAACAATACACAAATTGAAAATATAATAAAAAGTGATTATATTAAAAATTTTAAAATGATTACAAATAAAATAAAATATAAATTATTATATAATTTGGGCCGGGTCGGGCCAAAAAAATCTTGCCCGAGGCTTGGCCCATTTTCTAAACGGGCCTCATTTTTTGTCCTATATTTTTGCCCAAATCCTCCCATTTTTCGAGCGAGGCCCGACCCATGATCAGCTCTACTAGCAACCTTGTGTGGGGGCAAATAGTTTTCTTTGGAAAGCATCATCCGCACTTGGAAGTCTACTGTTTATTTTCATATAAGTCTTCGATTCTATCGTCTCCACTCAATTATCCAACAATCAAAGAGAACTAAATTGGAGATGGCGACGGAGGCTACTATCGCATTCAAAGTGATGAATCAAGAGTTTGTAAAACTTGATCTATTTGATGGTTCAAACTTTAATCATTAGAAGGGTAAGATGTTTTTCCTTTTTACCGTCTTAAATGTGGCGTACGTTATGGATCCAAACCTACAACCTGTGAAGGATCCTACTCCCAATGCAAACTCTGAGGAAATTACGAAAGTGGCTAAACTCAAGAAGAAGCGCGAAGAAGACAATTTCGCATGTCAAGGACACATCTTCAACACATTATCTGATCAATTGTATGATCTTTACATGTCGGTGCAATCCCTAGTGGAAATATGAAAGCCTTTTGAAGAGAAATATAACACCGAGCAACAATGTCCTGATAAATTTTTAATGATAAAGTATTTTGCATTCAAAATGCTCAATCATGGATCAAGTCCATGAATTACAAGTCCTTGTAAGTAGGCTTTGTGACTTGAAAGTTGTTATTCCGGAATTATTACAAGTCGGGGATATCATTTCGAAATTACCCTCGTCTTGGAACAATCATCAGAAGAAACTTCTGCATATGGCAAATGACTTCATTGTAGAGAAACTACTTATGCATTTGTGTATTGAAGAGGAAACTCGGAAGCGTGATGCGGTGTATCTTTCCTAAAGTTCTAAAGTGAACTATGTGAGCGAGTCCAAGAACTCTCAAAATGGTAAGTGAAAGGCCACATCCAAGACCAAAGACGTATAAGAAAAGAAGAAAAAACCTCACAATTGTTATAATTGCAATAAAAAATGACACTATATTAAGGATTGCTGACTTCTCAAAAAGAAACAAGATGCCACAACTTCCAAAGCTAATATGGTGGAGGACATGGATTTAGTGGCCATGGTTACAGAAGGAATCGAGAGTTTAGAGATTGGTATGATTATTGAACTCAACATAGCCATGATTGATAAGTCCTGTAATTGCTGGCTCGACTCCGGAGCTACTGTCCATGTGTGTAATGACCGACAACAATTCAAGAGTTATGAACTAGTGGCAAACCGTGAAGTGCTTATGGGCAACAATCAATCGGTTAAGGTGCTCGGTCAAAGGACATTGGTACTCAACTTCACATCTGGGAAGAAATTGACTTTGACCAATGTGGTACATGTTCCCAATGTGAGAAAAAATTTAGTGTCCAAAAGTATTCTACACAATAAGGGCTTCAAGATTATCTTGGAATCTGATAAGTTTGTCTTGCTTAAAGGTGATATATATGTAGGAAAAGGATATTGTAATGAGGGTATGTTCAATTTAAGCATTGATATGAATAAAGTTAATTCTTCTGCTTATCTTTTTGGATCTTATCCTTTGTGGCATGCGCATTTAGCACATTTTAATTTTAAAACTTTACAATATATGCAAAAGAATTATAACACCTCTAACTCGTATCTATCGCTATAATAGGGTTCCGAAGTATTACCAGAATAAACAGATCAAATACAAACAATTCATATTATTTATCATTCATGTCAGAAATTATTTATAAAGTCCCTTATATGAGCTTTCGAGGCCCATAATATGCATTAGAAATAAGTCGGGACTAAATCGGGAATCTAGGGAATTTTTGGTGAAATTTAAAAATTTTCACCTAGGTACAAGGTACACATGCTCGTGTGGTCAGGCCGTGTGACACGGCCTCACACGGCCAAGAGACACGCTTGTGTCTTAGGCTGTGTGGGCATTCAAAATGGGACACACGGCCGTGTATCAGCCTGTGTCCTTACCTATGTAACTCTCTGACTTGTGTCATATGGCCAAGTCATACACTCGTGTGCTAGGCCGTGTGTATGTGTAGGGGTCACAAGGCCAAGCCACACGCCTGTGTGCTAGGCCGTGTGATAAATTCTAAGCATTCTGTTTTGAAATTTTAAGATATAGGGAACACACAACCAAAACACACTCCCATGTGTTAGACACACAGCTAAGACACATGCCCATGTCTCTGCCTGTCTAAACAAAATAAAGCCATTTCTAAGTCTTATTTCTCACCCTATCTTGTCTTCCACCTATATTAACATTTAAACACATTCTCAATCCAATACAAGACATTTAAATCAAGCCAAAACTAAGTCTTATACATGACATATCAACCACATTTAAACTTTTATATGCACATCAAAATATATCTATCATAAGTCATTCTAATGGCTAGATACAACCAAATCATTTTCATGCTAACATTGACTAATTTACCCTATACATGCCATTATAACCAAAAGTAATTTAATGTTTATATTGAAATGAGCCGAATGATAGTATGATGTTGCTCCGACTAGTTCCAACCAAATCGAGCTTTCATAGTACTAATAAATAAAGGAAATGAAATAGAGTAAGCATTTAATGCTTAGTAACTTCGTATGACATGAAATTTAACTTGCCATAATTTCATATATGAGGTAAGCATACAACATTCATTCAAATAAGTTTGGCAATTTGCCGAAACACATATATCCTCAAGAAACATGTTAGTCATATATTTCATATGAATATCAAAAAACCAATATAAATTTATCAAATATCAAATTCCATGTTCCTTAACTTTCCTCATCTTGTTTTCACATATATCAATTTCATGTATTTTAGGTACATTTCCATAATAATTCATCTCAAGTTCAGGTTATCCATTTCAAAAACTTTGCGCTTTAAATTTATTTAAAATATCGATGGATACTCTGGTATTGCACTTGAAGTGTACAAATCTGAAATCCATCAATTAATATCCGGGGGTGCCTATTAGAGCACATAAACGGGAAGTCCTCATGGGAAGTCCTCTCTCGAGCCATATATCGGGAAGCTCACGAAGAGTCATATATCAGGAAGTTTATGAAGAGCCATATAACAAGAAGCTTATCCAAGCTATATAACGGGAAGCTCATAAGAGCCATAATCAAGAAGCTCATGCGAGCCATTAATAGGTAGCTCGGAAGAGCCATTGGCAGGTAGCTTCGAATAGCCATTAATTAGGAAGCTCTAGATGAATATATAATGGGAAGTTCAAGTGAGCCATAACGGGAAGCTCATAAAGAACTATATATTAGAATGCTCATAAGAGCTGCAGTGTGCCCACAACACATGCAGGATCACGATAGATCGAGATGCTCCGAAAAGCTATTACAGGAAGCTCATAAAGAACCATATATCAAAATGCTCATAAGATTGCAGTGTGCCCATAACACATGCAGGATCACAATAGATCGGGATGCTCCGAAGAGCTATTAACGGGAAGCTCAAGAGGGCCAAATATCAAGATGCTCATAAGAGCGAATAATGGGATGCTCTTTTGACCTATGGTGTGTCCACAACATATGAAGGACCACAACCAATTTGGGAACTCTGTATCCATCGAATCTTATTTATCCAAACGTGATTTATTATTTATTGGGCATTATTGGATATATGATCAATTTCATGTTCATGGCAATAATACAATCACATACATAGAATTCAATTAATTCATATAAATTCTCAATTTAGTTACACGAACTTACCTCGACAATTGTTCTTGTATTTGTAATCTATTAATCTGACACTTTTTCTTTTCCTCGATCCAATTTCGTATTTGTCTATCCGGATCAATACAAGTAAATTTAACTCAATTTAATACAATTTATACTCAATTCAATCCAAGTCACAACTTAGGTAAAATTACCATTTTGTAACATCTCAATTTCAGTGAAATCGGAACAGTGGTTTCGAGACCAGAAATCCGAGTCAGAAAGAAAATTTATTTTAATATTATTGCATGATTTATATTCTGATATGAATGTTATATGAAAATATTGATAATAAAATTTTACCGATTAAATGATTAATTATGGAAAGGATCAAATTACATAAAATGCAAAAGTTGAATTCTAGAAGTTATATGTATCAAATAGTTATGGAATTCAAAACTTGAGATCCTTATATGGTAATTAGAACATTAAGAAAAAGGTTGTAGATATTTATGGTGAATCATCCATGGAAATTTAAGAAAAGAAAAATGACTAAATTGGAAATGAAATTAATAAAAGATGATAAATGATATGCGTGATATGAAGTAATAAAATTTATAATAAATGATCACACCAAAAACTAACTAATATCACAATTTTAAGGCAAGCGCACCTATTGAACAGTAGTATAGCTTAGTGGCAAGACCGAGATATCGTACCCAAGGGAACCAAAAGTACTAGTACTAACTTTCTTTCTATTATTTAACCTAGAAATAAAAGGAGGATTTTTATGAAACTAAACTAATCTTAAAACTAAACTAAGAATGCACAAAAAGTGAATTGGGGAAAAACTCTTAGAAAAAACTAATTGATTTGGACAATACTCAAGGGAGAATCCACCTAGACTTCACTTGTTATCAACTCTTGAGTTATACAATTTATTCACTTGACTTGATCCGTAGAAATCCCTAATTTATGTTAATACCTCCGTCGAGGATAAGAACAACTAATCCTAGGTTGATTAACCGAAATCTCTTTCTAGTTAAAACCCCTAGTCTTGCATTAACGCGATCTATGGATTCCCTTATTAGGTTTGACCCTAATCCAGCATATTTATGTCGCCCTATGTCTAGGGTTGCATGCAACTCCGCTTAATTATGCTAGATCTATTCTCAAACAGGGACTTTTGCTCCTCTGAATAAGCACATCAATATTTGAATTAATACCTAGGAATATTAAAATAAGAATTACGAACACATAATTTAGAACAAATCAAGTATTTATCATATAACTCAAGAGAAAATAACAACAAATTCGTCTTAGGTTTCATCCCCCTCAAGTATTTGGGGGATTTAGTTCATAATTATGGAAGAAAAAATCTCAGAAGAATAAAAATAACAAAACATAAAGAACCCAAAAACCCCTGTAGGAATTTGAAGGGAGATCTTCAGTCTTGAGGGAGAATTCAGCTTCTAAGATGGATCAATCGGCCTCCCCTGGAATAATTCCTTGCTTCTATTCTCCTTTTCGAGGGAGAAAAGTACTCTTTTTAGGAGAGGAAAAGTCCCCTTAGTAGTTGCCCCCTAGGGTCTTTATATAAAGCTTTGGAATGCCTTTCTTAGCCCCTAAGCGGCCTTTTCCGAGTAGAATTGCACTTCCTCACGACAGGGACACGCCCGTGTGCCACGACCGTGTGACTTCGACAATGGGCCGTGTTCGGGTCTGTTTGGTGTGCCACGGCCGTATGAGTCGGGGTTGGGCCGTGTTTGAGCTTTTAAGGTGGCACGGCCGTGTTGTTTATTGAATTGGGCCTAATTTCTCCATTTTTGGCCCGTTTATTGTTCTTTTCACTTCCCTATGCTCACCTGGGCATAAAACATGAAATAGAAGGATTAAGAGCACCAATTCCCACAAATTCAATGATAATTCATCTAGAAATTAGGCTATGCATGAGGTAAAAACATGTATAATTTATCGTTTATCAAATAATGATTAATTAGAGAAATATCATCTTATTTCATCTTCTTCCCCAAATAAATTCCATGGAAACCCTAGGAGAGAAAGAAGAAACTAATCAAGCTTAATTGGATCTAGAAAGATCAAATGGAAAGTTAGATCGAGGAAAATATAAAGTGACAAATTAGTAGACTTTTTTCATACAAATAAGTGTTGAGTGCTCGGAAGCTCGTAAAGTTTGGACATGGGTTGGAGCAACATCACACTATGTTTTAGCTTATTTTGGTATAAATAGCAAACTTGTTTTGGAACAAAGGCAGGTATAGGCTAATGGCAATAAGTAAGAGTATATAAATGTTTTGGTTGTAATCTAGCCATTGGAATGGCTAGTAATGGTATGGCTAATGTTGCATTGGTATGTATTTTTAAGGTTAAAATTATGATAAATACATATGTGCTTAGCATGGATTAATTGAGTTAGGTTAAACATGTATGTTTATAAAAGGTAAGATTATAAACTTGAATGCGTGAGATGAAACATCATGTCAAATGATATTATTGGCTTGGTTATAATGCTTGAATTGGTTGGTATATGATTGCAAGTATTGGTGTAGGTTTTTGACAAATTTGGGTAAGAAATAAGGCTAGGAAATGGCCTTATTTTGTCCATACAAGTATACACATGGGCATGTGTCTTAATCGTATGTGATACACGGCCTGGCACATGGGCATGTGGTTTGGCCGTGTGTTCCCTACATCTTAAAATGTAGAAACAAAATGCTTATAATTGAGCATAGAGTAGAGACACGGGCGTGTGTCTCAGCCATGTGTAACATATGGCTTAGAACACGGGTGTGTGTCTTGGCCATGTGAAACTTGCACCTAATTTTTGAAAATTAAATTGACAACACGGTCTAGCACACGGGCGTGTGACCCATGCATTTAATTAAATTACAAGTCAGAGAGTTATATGGGTTAGGGACACGGGCGTGTGCTATACCTTATATGCCACAAGGCCTGAGACATGGGCATGTCACCTGGCCGTGTGAGCATACGGCCTGACCACACGGGCATGTGGTCTCTTAACTTAAGAAAAATTTTGAAATTTCGTTAAAAATTCTCTAAGTTTCCAATTTAGTCTAGACTTTTTTCTAATGCTTAAATTGGGCCTCAAGGGTCCAATCAAGGGACAATATGTTTAGTTTCAGATATAAATAGTAAATAACATGAATTATCTGTATTTTTTCTATAAACTCTGATAATGCTTCATAACCCTATTCCGGCGACGGATATGAGTTAGGGGTGTTACACATTTTGCCCTTATACTTTTAATTGATGACGATTTTGTCCCTTGGCTCAGAAAATGAAATTCATGTAATTTAATCATTATTCTAAGCCTAGCCAATTTTTACATATAACATTTGCAACCCTTTTATTTCATAAAATTCAAAATTTTCCATAAATTTCACATCTTTTCAATTTAGTCCCAAAATCATGTTTTCATCAAAATTTCCTTAACAAAAGTTGTTTATCTATTAACAACCTTTCATTTTCTACCATAAAACTTCATAATTCATGCATACTCATCTATGGAAAAACCCTAACACTTTGATAAATTTGCAAATTAATCCTCGAGATAGTTAGATTAAGCTATTATGATCTTGCAAATATAAAAATTACTAAAAACGGGACAAAATTACTTACCCAATTAAGCCCAGTAAGCTGCTTGAGTTTTTTTCTCTTAGCTAGGGTTTCCATAAAAGAAATTTGGGAAAGATGATGATAAATGATGATATTTTCTTTATTTAATCATTTATCATCTTTTATTATTTCAGTTTCTAATTTAGTCCTTTGTTTTATTTAATTTCCATGGATGACTAAGCATACTTATCTATTAAACCCTCTTAATAGTCTATTTGCCATATAAAGACCTCAAATTTTGAATTCCATAGCTACTAGTATCCAACATTTGCATTTTATGCAATTTGGTACTTTCTATCTAATTAGACATGTAACCGATAAATTTTTTTTTACGAAATTTTCATACGATATTCCTATCATAATGCAAATTATGAAATAATATTAAAATAATTTTCTTTTCTGACTCAAATTTGTGGTTTCGAAATCACTGTTTCCGATTTCACTAAAAACAGACTGTTACAAGAATGGTTATATAAGTCTAAGTAATGATGAGTTTGTGGATAAATGTGAAATTTGTATTCAATAAAAAATTATCAAGAAGTCATTCCCTAATAAGTGTGAAAGGAATTCACAAGTGTTAAATTTAATTCATTTGGATGTTTGTGAATTAAATGAAACACTAACAAGAGATGGAAAACGATATTTTATCAGTTTTATAGACAACTTCTCTAGATTTATTTATGTGTATCTCATGAGAAGTAAAAACAAGACTTTTTGATATGTTTAAACATTTTAAAAATAAGGTTGAGAATTTGTTTAGTAAGAAAATCAAAGTGCTTCGTAGTGATAGAGGTGGTGAATATTTTCAAATGAATTTAATGTATTTTGTGAGGAACAATGTGTGGTACATGAGTGTTCCGCGCCTTATAATTTGCAACAAAATGGTTTGGCAGAAGGAAAAAACCGTACTTTAGTAGATATGGTTAAGTCGATGTTGTTAAATGTACCCTAACCCATATTCGTCGCCAGAATAGGGTTACAGAGCATTAACAGAGTTACAGATAAAATACAATTATTTTATATCATTTAACATCCATATCAGACACCAATCATGTTCAATCATTTTATCTCTTACATGAGCCTTTGAGGCCCAAAATATGCATTGGAAACAAGTTGGGACTAAACCGGGTACTCAGAGAATTTTTCACAAAATATCAACAGGGGACACACGGCCAGATCACACGCCCATGTGCTAGGCCATGTGTCACACACAATTGAGACACACGCCCGTGTCTTTGCCTGTGTAGACAACAAAAGGCTATTTCCAAGGCCATTTTTTCACCCAAAATATCTTCCATCAACATCAACACTTTAACACATTCACAAGGCAATACCAATCATTCAAATCAAGCTAAAACCAAGTTGAGTACATGTTATAATATATCCAATATGTCTAAGTATTCAATTTTCCCTAATAGACCCAATTCACATACATGCATATCTTACCAATTATGTGAATTCAAATCAATTAATTATGAACCTATATAATCTTCCTCATTTAACCAATTCAAAGACTCATCAAACACATTAAGACTATATATAAACACATCAAAATATGCTTTTCACAAGCCATTCCAATGGCTAATTATAACCAAACATTTACATTGCCATTATTGGTCATATTTAGCCTATACAAGCCATTATAATTGATGTGAGTCGTGATAAGTTTTAAAATTTTATGATCGTACCCAAAAACTAACTATTTCCACGAATAAGGCAAGCGCACCTATCGAACAGTACAATAGTTTAGTGGCAAGACCAGAATGTCGAACCCAAAGGAACTAAAAGTACTAGTAATAACTTTCTTCCTATTATCTAGCCTAAAATAATGGGGAGTTGTTTTTAATCTAAAATCTAACTAAACTAAAAACGCGACAAAGAATAGATTGGGGAAATTACTTTGGTAAAACTAATCGATTAAGGCAATACCCAAGGAAGAATCTACCTAGACTTTACTTGTTATTTAACTCTGAACTAGACGGTTTATTCATTGGACTTGATTCGTAGAGATCCCTAAATTATGTTAATATCTCCGTCGAGACTAAGAACAACTAACCCTAGGTTGATTAATTGAAATATCTTTCTAATTAAAACCTCTAGTATTACATTAATTTGATCTATGGATCCTCTTATTAGATTTGACTCTAATCCGACAGATTTTCGTCGTCCTATGTCTAGGATTGCGAGTAATTCCGCTTAATTGCATCGGGTCTACTCTTAAACAGGGACTTTTGCTCCACTGAATAAGCACATTCGACTTGAATCAATATCCTGAAATATTATCTTAAGAATTAAAAACACAATTAAGAACAATTCGAATATTTATCATATAGTTCAGATAACAATAATAAGATCCGTCTTAGGTTTCATCCCCCTCAAGTATTTAGGGGATTTAGTTCATAATAATAAAAGAAAACATATCAAAAAAAGGAAAATAACAAAACATAAAGAAAACCCAAAACTCCTAAGAGAAATTTAGGAAGATCTTCAGTCTTGATGTAGATCCTTGCTTCCGAGATAGATCAATTGGCTTTCTTCGAGTAATTCCTTACTCTCTACTCTGTGTGTCCCCTTTAGTCCTCTCCTAGGGTGTTTATATAGATTTTGGAATACCCTTCTTAGCCCCTAAGTAGCTTTTTCCGCATGAAATTGAAACTCGTCACGACAGGGACATGTTCGTATGGCATGCCCGTGTAAATCGGGTGCAGGCCGTGTTCAAATATGCTAATTTGGCATGGGCGTGTGGTTTACCCGTGTGATGAACTCCAGGCCGTGTTGATTTTTCACTTTGGCCCATTTTCTCCGTTTTTGGCCCGTTCCTTGCTTTTTTCTCTTCCTCATGCTCACCTAAGTATAAAACATGAAATTAAAGGATTAAGGGCATCAAATTCCACAAATTCAATGATAACTCATCCATAAATATGCCAAATGTGGGATAAAAATATGTATATATTATAGTTTATCAAATACCCCCACACTTAAGCATTTGCTTGTCCTCAAGCAAAATCTCAACTCACAATTAAGATTTATTTTTCTCAACTTATAATTCCTATCAATAATGTTTCGAAATAATCCACAAGTAATCATACATTGAGAGTTCAACTAAAAGAGCATCAAAGTTTCAAACAATCTAAGTTGAGTATTTTAGCATGAAAACATAGGTATCTCCTCTTATCTAAGTGATTACCTTTTATTTAAAATATCACAGAGTTAACATCCTCACTAAAGATTCACTCAAATCACTTAGGGTGTTTAAGGACAACAATTTAAGCACTCAAGAGTCAATATAAAAAGTTATTACTATAGGTTTGCATGAAAATCAAATCTCCACCACTATCAATTGAGATAATATATCAATCAAAAGGTCTTTAGAGGGTTGTAACGTGACTTTGGTTAGGGGGTGTGATCACAAGCTGAAAGAGAATGTTAGAATCGAGATTGAATTGAAAAATTACCTAGCTAGAAAAATACTAATACTGGGAACTTATATTTCTAAATAAATAACCCTAGAATTGAACTTTCCTTCATGAATAACATCGTTTCCGTCCAATCATTACTTAGTAACAAAATGCTAATGATAAATTAACAACTGAATTGACTTTGTGTATATATATATAGAGAGAGAGAGAGATTTTTTTTAAGAATATGATTCGAAGTAATTAAACTTTACTAATTAAGGGGAGAACATAGCTAGATAATTATTCCACTCAAATCTTAACAAAAATGGGGATCAAATTAGAATGAGGGAAATACTCAAGTAATCAAAAACAGGTTTATGGGTTAATATTAAGGGTAAATTAATAAATGGTTTGTTAGGTTCAAGGGGGTTCACTAATGGTTAATTATGAGGGTAAGCTTTTATGGAGTGAGTGGTTTAAAACCTAGGTGCCTTTATCATTTCAGTATATCAAATCAATGATGTGGTCTCGACATGTATTATTAGAGCAAGTTCTAGAATAACAAATCATTATTGACACACTCATAGTAATAATAAAAGTGACCATGAAAGGATATATGCTCTAAAGGCTCAAAATCTCACAAGAATTATGGCTTTTGATGTCAATCCTGTAAATTTCAAACTTCAAGATAATACCTAGACTTGGGGCGACAACCTAGAAATATTTTAATTCTCAAAAATCAACTTATCATGCTTAATTCTCTAATGACTTAAAGTTTAAACAATTAAAGCATAACTCCCTATGTTTTAATCCAAGACACATCAATAAAAATCATAAATCAATCCAAATTTCATTTTAATAGTGAAAGCCAAGATTCAGGGATTTGAGAATAATACAAAAAGGAATTTTCTAATAATAATGTAATGCACCCCTACACTTAAGATGTACATTGCCCTTAATGTACAAGGATAAATTTACTGAAAATATAAGCATAAAATCATAAGATAGGGAGAGGAGTGAAACTCCCTGAAAATTGGATGAAATCCTTGAGTTGAAAGTATGGAAACTTGATTCGGAGATGTGTTTAGTGTTTTGGTGGCTATGGTTGTGGTCGAGTAGGACATGGCAGTCATAGAGTAGCTTTCCCATTAGAGTTGGATTTAGGCTCTTGGGTTCTTTAGACTGCGATAGCATCAATGACTTTTTTGTAAATATAAAGTAACAAGATTACTCGTTAAGAAATTGCCAAAAATATTGATTTAGCAGGTTCGCCCACGGCCACGTCGTACGGCTGTGGCGATTTGTCAAAAGTCGTGTCTTGAAAAAAATTTACCCTGTTTTCACACGGCTGTGTCGCATGGCCGTGTCTCCACCCGTTGTGTGTCCACGGCCTTAGGCACGCCCGTCTGCCTGGCCGTGTGGTTCTGAAAAACCTACATTCAAGGACTCAGTTAATGATGTAGAAGGTAAAAACTGAAATTAAAGAGATTAACAACGTTAGTACTCGGGTTGCCTCCCGAGAAGCACTTATTTAGAGTCTAAGCTCGACCTACTTCCCTTTCGCATGGTCACGGTGGTTTGAGGAGTTGAAACTCCTTTCTCCTGCTATCAATCTTATCAAAATGAGGTTTTAGTCGAGTATTATTTACCTTGAAAGTGTCGAATATGGGATGTGTTACCTCGACTGTACCGTAGGGGAAGGTTTTCATTATCATGAAGGGAGGTACGTCATCTGTATGAAATTTGAATCCAAAATTCGAGGGTCCTCCTTTTCTAATAACACCTTATCTCCTAATTTGAATTGATCAACCTTATGCTCGTCATGGCTTTACTTTAGTTCTATTTGGTGTATCCTAGGTTCTTTCTTACTATAGTGTTGCCATTCATCTAGTTCCTTGATCTGTAACATTCGTTCTTCATGGATTGCTCCCTTATTGTCCCATAAACTCGAACGTGGCTCAATTGTACTTTTGTGAAGAGTATCCTGCAGAGAAGGTTGTACCGTGAGATTACTCTTTTTAAAATAACTTGTAATATCATTTTATCATTAAAAGTCCTAATAGAATTGTAAGCTTGAAGAGTAATCGAGTCATTGCCTACACGAAGTGTGAGTTCACCTATGCCCACATCAATGATAGTCCTAGCGGTTGCTAAAAAGGGGCATCCTAAAATTAAAGGCACATCGCTATCCTCATCCATGTCTAGAACAACAAAATCCACTTGGAATATGAATTTATCAATTTTAACAAGTACATCTTCAATTATACCCCTGGGAAATCTAAGGGTTTTATCAGCCAATTGAATGCTCATCCTAGTTTGTTTGGGTTTCCCAATGCCTAGTTGTTTAAACATTTTATAAGGCATTACGTTTATGCTAGCCCCTAAATCAGCCAAGGCATTTTTAACATCTAAACTACTAATTAAACAAGGAATCGTAAAACTCCCTAGATCTTTTAGTTTGTTGGGTAGCTTGTTTTGCAAAATAGCTGAGCAAACTGCATTCAGCTCCACATGCGACGATTCATCCAACTTCCATTTATTTGCTAGAAGTTCCTTTAAAAATTTAATTACGTTTGGCATCTGCGAAAGAGCTTCAATAAAGGGTAAGTTAATATGTAATTTCTTTAAGAGTTTAAGGAATTTACCGAATTGTTTATCTGTACGATCTTTTCTTGTCGCATTCGGGTATGGGACACGAGGCTTATAATCCTTACTTACCAGTTTTTGTGTACCATGACTTACCTCAATCTTACCATTATTTACCACATTTTCTTAACTCTCTTCAGTTTTACGTTCAGCTCACCCTTCTTCGTCGTGCACAGTGATGGTATGGAGTTGCTCTATTGGGTTAGTTTTTGTGTTACTTGGCAAACCATCTTATGGTCGTTCAGAGATCAGTTTAGCAAGCTGACCTATTTGGGTTTCGAGGCTTTGAATTGATGCTTGCTGATTTTTAAGTGTAGTCTCGGTATTTTGAAAACGAGTTTCTGATACTGAAATAAATTTTGTGAGCATCTCTTTAAGGTTCGACTTTTTCTCTTGCTGGTAAGGTGGTTGTTGGAAGCCTGGAGGGGGTGGTGGTCTCTGATTTCCTTGACCACCCCACGAGAAATTGCGGTGGTTCCTCCAACCTGCATTATAAGTGTTACTATAAGGGTTATTTTGAGATCTAGAATTATTACCCATATAGTTGGCTTGTTCATTTTCTGTGCTAGGATCATGGGATGAATAATCTGTGTTATACATTCCTCCTCCATTTGAATCGCACCTCATCACTGGATGTACATGCGTAGAACCAACTAAACCGTAAATCTTTTTATTTAAGAGTTCTACCTGATTTGACAGCATTGTGACCACGTCAACACTAAAAACACCGGCAGCTTTTTGTGGCTTTGTTCTCATGACTTGCCACTGATAATTATTCAGTGACATCTCCTCTATAAACTCATAAGCCTCCATAGGTGTTTTGTTATTTATGGTTCCATCGGCAGCTGCATCGATCATCTGTCTTATTGAGGGGTTCAAACCGTTGTGGAAAGTTTGAACCTGTAGCAACAAATGTAACCCATGGTGAGGGCACCTTCTCAATAAATCCTTGTATCTCTCCCAAGCATTATAGAGTGTCTCTAAACCTATCTGCACAAAAGTAGAGATATCATTCCTCAACTTTTTTGTTTTAGCTGATGGAAAATATTTAAGTAAAAACTTTTCGATCATTTGTTCCCAAGTAGTGATTGACCCTCGTAGTAGAGAATTCAACCATTGTTTTAACTTATTTCTTAAAGAAAAGGGAAATAACTGAAGGCGCATGGCATCATCAGAAACGTCATTAATTTTAAATGTGTCTTAGAATTCTAAAAAGTTAGCTAAATGTGCTTTAGGATCCTCATCCTGCAGACCATCAAACTGAACAAACTGTTATATCATTTGAATAGTGTTAGGTTTCAATTCAAAATTATTTGCAGCAATAGCAGGCCTAACAATACTAGATTCAGTACCAGTTAAATTAGGCTTAGCATAATCATACATAGTAGAAGGGGCAGGATTTTGATTCATAGGATCTGCGGCTACCACAGGAGGTAGCTGATTATTTTGATTTGCTTCCATCTCTTCAATAGATTCGGTTTTGTCTTCTTGTCCTTGTTCTATGTACTGTAGGCTTCGTCTTATTTTTCTTCGGTTACTACGAACTATAGCTTCTAAATCATTATCAAACAATAGTGGTCCTTACGGGTTTCTTCTAGTCATAAACCAGGGATACCTATTAGAGAAGAATAAAAAGGAAAATTTAGTAAATAAAACCTAAAATAAAAAAAATAGAGAATAAATTGCAATAAAAGTAAAAATAGCTAAAGTAATAAAAATTGAGTGTTCCTACTATCTTAGTTCCCCGGCAATAGCGTCAAAAACTTGATGTGTGTCGTGATAAGTTTTAAAATTTTATGACCGTACCCAGAAACTAACTATTACCACGAAAAAGGCAAGTGCACCTATCGAACAGTAATATAGTTTAGTGGCAAGATCGGAATGTCGAACCCAAAGGAACTAAAAGTACTAGTAATAACTTTCTTCCTATTATCTAGCCTAAAATAATGGGGAGTTGTTTTTAATCTAAAATCTAACTAAACTAAAGACGCGACAAAGAATAGATTGGGGAAATTACTTTGGTAAAACTAATCGATTAAGGCAATACCCGAGGAAGAATCCACCTAGACTTTACTTGTTATTTAACTCTAAACTAGACGATTTATTCATTCGACTTGATCTGTAGAGATCCCTAAATTTTGTTAATATCTCCATCAAGACTAAGAACAACCAACCCTAGGTTGATTAATTAAAATCTCTTTCTAATTAAAACCCCTAGTGTTACATTAATTCGATCTATGGATCCCCTTATTAGATTTGACTCTAATCCGGCAGATTTTCATCGTCCTATGTCTAGGATTGCTTTGGATCTACTCTTAAACAGGGACTTTTACTCCACTGAATAAGCACATTTGACTTGAATCAATATCCTAAAATATTATCTCAAGAATTATGATCGTGATCTGATGAAGTAATAAAATTGATCGTACCTAGAAACTAACTATTATCACGATAAAAGGCAAGCGCACCTATCGAATAGTAGTGTAGTTAGTGGCAAGACCGGAATGTCGAATCCAAGGAACTAAAAGTACTAGTAATGACTTTCTTCCTATTATCTAACCTAAAAATAAAGAGGGGATTTGTGTAAACTAATTAACTCTAACTAAACTAAGGATGAGACAAAAAGTAAATTGGGGAATTGCTTTGGGAAAACTGAATGATAAAGACAATACCTAATGAAGAATCCACCTAGACTTCACTTATTATCTAACTCTGAACTAGACGATTTCTTCATTCAACTTGATCCGTAGAGATCCTAAAATTATGTTAATATCTCCGTTGAGAATAAGAACAACTAATCCTAGGTTGATTAATTGAAATCTCTTTCTAATTAAAACCCCTAGTCTTGCTTAATCTATGGATCCCCCTATTAAATTTGACTCTAATCAGGCAGATTTTTGTCGTCCTATGTCTAGGATTGCGATCAACTCCACTTAATTGTGTTGGATCTACTCTTAAACAGAGACTTTTGCTCCTCTGCCTAAGCACATTCGACTTAAATTAATATCCCGGAAATATCAATTCAAGAATTAAAAACACAGTTAAGAACAAATCGAATATTTATCATATAGTTCAGATAACAATAACAAGATTCATCTTAGGTTTCATCCCATCAGGTATTTAGGGGTTTAGTTCATAATTATTAAAGAGAACATCTTAGAAGAAAGAGAACAACAAAACATAAAGAAAACCCAAAACCCTTGAAAGAATTGAAGGGAGATCTTCAGTCTTGATGTTGATCCTTGCTTCTAAGATGGATCAATCGACTTTCTTTCGAGTAATTCCATGTCTTCTACTCTGAGTCTTGGCGAGGATACTATACACCATTGTAGTTGCCACCTAGGGTTTTTATATAGAGTTTGGAATGTCTTTCTTAGCCTTTAAGTAGCCTTTTCTGTGTGAAGTTGAAGTTCATTACCATAGGGACACGCCCGTGTGGCATGCCCGTGTGAGTCGAGTTTAGGCCGTGTTTAAGCCTGTTAATGTGGCACGGCTGTGTGGGTTGCCCGTGTGCTGAACTCTAGGCCGTGTTGATTATTGATTTGGGCCAAATTTACCCGTTTTTGGCCCGTTCCTTACTCTTTTCTCTTTCTTATGCTCACCAAAGTATAAAACATGAAATTAAAGGATTAGGAGCATCAAATTCCACAATTCTAATGATAATTCATCCATAAATGTGGGATAAAAATATGTATAATTTACAGTTTATCAAATTAAAAACACAATTAAGAACAATTCGAATATTTATCATATAGTTCAGATAACAATAACAAGATCCATCTTAGGTTTCATCCTCCTCAGTTATTTAGGGGATTTAGTTCATAATAATAAAGGAAAACATCTCAAAAAAAGGAAAACAACAAAACATAAAGAAAACCCAAAACTCCTGAGAGAAATTTAGGAAGATCTTCAGTCATGATGTAGATCCTTACTTCCGAGATGGATCAATCAGCTTTTTTCGAGTAATTCCTTGCTCTCTACTCTGTTATTCCCCTTTAGTGCTCTCCTAAGGTGTTTATATAGACTTTGGAATACCCTTTTTAGCCCCTAACTAGCTTTTTTCGCGTGAAATTGAAACTCGTCATGACAGGGACACGCCTGTGTAGCACACTCGTGTGAATCGGGTCCAGGCCGTGTTCAAGTCTGCTAATTTGGCACGAGCGTGTGGTTTACCCGTGTGATAAACTCCAGGCCGTGTTGATTTCTCACTTTGGCCCATTTTCTCCGTTTTTGGCCCGTTCCTTGCTCTTTTCTCTTCCTCATGCTCACCTAAGTATAAAACATGAAATTAAAGGATTAAGGGCATCAAATTCCACAAATCCAATGATAATTCATCCATAAATGTGCCCAATGTGGGATAAAAATATATATATTGTAGTTTATCAATAACCAAAATTAGTTTGCTATATATACCGTAAAGTCCGAGGGATAGTGTGATGTAGCTCGGCCCAACTTCTAATATTATGAGCCTCTGAGTTCTATAAGATAGAGGAAATAAAATAGAGTAAGCATTTATTTCTTTGTAAGTTTGTATAACAGAAAATTAACTTACTGTAACACTCTTAACTTGAATCCGTCATCGGAATAGAGTTACAGAGCATTACCAGAGATTTCAGAATAAATAACAAACATTTTCCATCATTCAGTATTCATATCAGAAAATAATCATAGAGTCCCTTACAAGAACCCTCGAGGTTCAAAACATGCATTAGAAAAGAGTCGGGACTAATCTGAGTACTCAGAGAATTTTTTCGCAAAATCTTAAAATTTTTCTTAGGTGCAGGGGACACATGCCCGTGTGGTCAGGCTGTGTGGCTCACACGGCCAAGTGACGTGCCCATGTCTCAGGTCATGTGACATATGAGGTAGGGCACATGACTGTGTCCTTAACCCGTGTAACTCTCTGTCTTATGATTTAATTAAGTGCAGGGGTCACATGACCAAGTCATACACCAGTGTGCTAGGCCGTGTGGTCAATTCTAAACATTTTGTTTTGAAATTTTAAGATATAGGGGACACACGGCCAAAATACACGCCCATGTGCTAGGCTGTGTGTCACACACAGCTGAGACTTATGCCTGTGTCTATGCCCGTATGGACATAATAAGGTCAATCTTTATTTTTCACCCATTCTTGTCTTTTACCTACATCTTCATTTTAACACTTTAGTAACCAATTGAAAACAATTAATTCAAGTCGAAACCAAGTCTCATGTATGACATATCTTCACATACAACTAATGTGCTCTTAAGCACCTCAAATGACACTTTACCATCTTATAATCAAATATACAAACTTGCATAACTTATCAATTTCATTTATATGCATATTTTACCAAATATGTTTAAATCATCAATATGCCAACATGATATCTATTAACCAACCATTTAAGCATATACCAATATGTTATAATTTCATTTATACATGTCAAAACATGTTCATCATAAGCCATTCCAGTGGCTTGTTATAACCAAAACAGTACTTGCCAACATTGGTTTATCAGCATATGCATGCCATTATAATTGTAATTGATTTACCATGTATATCGAAATGAGCCAATGGATAGTGTGAGTGATCTCTACCAAGCTTCCAATCCAACGAGCTTCCGAATTTCTATAAGGCAGGGGAAAATAAAACAGAATAAGCATTTAATGCTTAGTAAGTTCGTATAAAATGGTAATTAACTTACCATTCATTTATATTTAAGTAAACATGCACATACATTCCAAAAAATTTAGCCACAAGCCCTAACACATATCCTCATCATCCTTGTTAGTCATATAATTCATGCAAATATCAAGAAACATGTATGGGCTAAATAATATTTAAAATTTTCATGTACATACTCATTTCATATTATATTTTCATATATCTCATATACAAATCATATTCATGTATTTCAGGTAAATTTTCATAATAATTCATCTTGAGTTTAGATTATTTCCTGTCGAAACTTTGCTCATTTAGTCATTTGTGACATCCATATCATACAGGTAGTACACGCAAGGTGTACAATTCTATAATCATAAATGAACATATTCATAAATCAATTTCTATGTTCAAGTATCATCATCTCATATTTCCATATTTCATATATCATCAATTTCATGTATTTCCGGCAGATAATTGTAATAATTCATTTCATGTTCATATCCTCTTCTGTCAAAATTTTACCCGTTGAATTATTAAAACGTTGATTAATACACTAGTAGTACACTCGAAGTCTACAATTCAAAATCCGTCAAATTATGTCGGGAGTACTCATTAGAGCACTCAAACAGAAAGCTCTTTCTCAAGCACTATATCGGGAAGCTCATTGAGCCTTATAACGGGAAGCTTATCCGGGTAATATAACGATAAGCTCACAAAGAGCCTTTAACGGGTAGCTTCGAAGAGCACTTAATAGGAAACTCTAGAGAGCACTTATCAGAAACACTAGATAGTTTATAACAAGAAGTTCAAGCGAGCCATATCAAGACGTTCATAAAGAGCTATGTTTGTGTCCGTAACATATGTAAGATCACAACCGATCATATAACAAGATGCTCACAAAGAGTTGAGGTAGTCTGCAACACATGCAAATCACTACCGATCAGGATGTTTGTATGAATACTATTACAGGAAGCTTAAAAGGGCTTATAACAGGATACTCGTTCGAGCTACGGTATGTCTGCAACATATGCAAGATCAATACTAATCGGGAAATCCTGTATCCATCGACTTTCATTCATTCAAACGGGACTTGACATTTTTTAGGTATTGTCGGATATGTGATCATTTCATATATATATTTATGACATTTATAAAATTCATATATATATATACATATTCATCAGAAATTCAATCAATTTCATTTACATAGCAATTTTACAATTCATATGTACAACATTTATTTCAATCATATAAATAAACACAATTTAGTTACACGAACTTACATCGACAATTGTTCGTGTATATACAATCTACTAATTCGACATTTCTTTTTTCCTCGTTCTAACTTCGAATTTGGCCTATTTGGATCTATATGAGGAAACTTAACATCAATTCATACTCAATTCAGTCCAATTTACATTTTATGCAACCGTTTTGCCCCTATACTTTTAATTAATGACGATTTCGTCCCTAGACTCAGAAAATGAAATTCTTAAAATTTAATCATTATTCCAAGCCTAGCCGAATTCTACATGTAACATTTACAGCCATGTGTTTCACAAAATTTAGAATTTTCCATAGATTTCACATTTTTTTTACAATTTAGTCCCTAAATCACATTTTCGTCAAAATTTCCTTTACGAAAGTTATTTATCTATTGACAACCTTTCATTTTATATCATAAAACTTCATAATTCATGCATAATCATCCATGGCAGAACCCTAGTACTTTGATAACTTTGCAAATTAATCCCCGAGATAGCTAAATTAAGTAATTACGATCTCAAAAATATAAAAATAATTAAAAACAAGACAAGAAAACATACCTAATCAAGTAAAATAAGTTGAGTTGAGCTTAGGCTTCCATGGCTAAGGTTTCCATGGATTTTATTTTGGAAAGATGATAAAAATAATGATATTTTGTTTTATTTTATTATTTATCATCTTATTTTTCCATCTTTCCAAATTTGTCCTTTTCTTTATTTTATTTTCCATGGATGAATCATCATCCCTAACCACTAAGCATTTTAAATAGCCTATTTACCATATAAGGACCTCAAATTTTAAATTCCATAGCTATTTATTCCCTTTAGCTATTAGAACTAAACTTTTCCACTTTGTACAATTTAGTCCTTTTATCAAATTAGACATGTAACCGATAAAATTTCTTTACGAAATTTTCATATGACATTTCCTTCATACTATAGACTATAAAATAATATTAAAATAAATTTCCTTTTCGAAATCGGATTTGTGGCCCCGAAACTACTATTCTGATTTTTACCAAAAACGGACTATTACCCTTACCATTTATTTTCATTAAAATAAACATACAAAATGCATCCAAGTAATTTGGCTAATAGCCTAAACATACAACTTCATCAAACATGTTAATAATTTATTTCACATGAATATCAAGAGTTATATATGAGCTCATCAACATCAAATTTCCATGTATTTTGTGTATATACATATAACGTTTCACTTTGAATTCATATATTTTCTCATATCAGGATTTTTCCCTTTGAATCATATAAAATATGGATGGATACCCGGGTAGTACACACGAAGTGTACAAATCTGAGATCCGTCAATTCATATTCGGGAATGCTCATATTAGCACATAAACGGGAAGCTCTTTCGAGCCACATAATGGGAAGCTCGTGTGAGCCATGTAACGGAAAGCTCCGGAGAGCCATTAACGAAAGCTCATACGAGCCAATATCGAAAAGGTTCCAGCGAGCCAATATTAGGAAGCTCTAGAGAACCATTAACGGGAAGCTCACAAAGAACCTTTAATCTGGAAGCTCACAAAGAGCCATACATTGGGTTGCTCATAAGAGCTGCGGTGTGTCCACAACACATGTAGGATCACAACCAAATCGAGATGCCCCGAAGAGCTATTAACAGGAAACTCGCAAGAACCATATATCGAGAAGCTCATGAGAGCTAATAACGGGACGCTCTTTTGAGTTATTGTGTGTCTGCAACACATGCATGACCACAACCAACCGGAAACCTTGTATCCATCGAATTTCATTTATTCAAACGAGACTTAATACTTGTCGAATATATTTGGATATGTGTTCAATTTTCATACATGTCAAATACACAATTTAATTCACATACACATCATTCAATTCAAAAATATAAATATACAATTTAGTTACACGAACTTACCTCGATAATGTTCGTGTATGCAAAATCTACTAATTCAAAACTTTTTCTTTTCCTCAATCTAACTTCGTATTTGATCTATCCGGATCTATATGAATGGATTTAACATCAATTTAATACAATTCATACTCAATTCAATCCAATTCACATCTTAGGAAAAATAATCATTTTACCCTTATACTTTTAATTAATTCTAATTTCGTCTCTAGGCTCAGAAAATGAAATTCATGAAATTTAATCTTCATTCCAAGCCTAGAAATTTTCATATATAACAATAGTAACCTATGAATTCCATAAAATTCATAATTTTCCATGAATTCAACATCTTTTCAATTTAATCCCTAAATCATAATTTCATCAAAATTCTTTAATAAAATACTTTTAAATTCTCAAATTCATCATCTAATAACTAAAATAATATGAACTTATCAACGTTAACTTCCAAGATTTTCAAATAAATCAAAAACTAAGGTAAAGATTAATTGGACCTAATTGTAATAATTTCAAAAACATAAAAATTTCAAGAAACGGGTAAGAATTTAACTCACATGAAGCAAAAATTGAATAACCAACCTAAACCCTCTTCAATGTCTGTTCTTAAAACTGAAAATGATAATGAAATGTCTAGAAATCTTTAATTTTCCATTTGTTTAGTTTAATTTGGAAAAATTTACAATTTTGCCATTAATTGATTTTTATTTTATTAATTTCCTAGGTTATGCTGCCTTACCCACCTATTTTAGGCATATTTATGCTTTAAGTCCTCCCCTATTTACTAGTTAAGCTATTTAATCACTTAACTATCATAATTAGCAAGTTTTGCACCTTTTTCAATTTAGTCTTTTTTAACCAATTAGACATGTAATCGGTAAAATTTCTTAACGAAATTTTCGTGCGACATTCCTATTATACCATAGACCATAAAGAATATTAAAATAAATTTTTTCCCGACTTTAGATTTGTGGTCCTGAAACCACTATTTCAATTTTGACTAAAAACAGGCTGTTACATTAAATGCTAAACTTTCATATAATCTATGTGGTGAAGGATTATTGATTGGGTGTTATATTCTTAATAGAATACCATCAAGAAAATTCAAAGTATATCCATATCAATTATGGAAGGGTCAGATGCCAAACTTAGATTATTTCAAAGTGTGGGGGTGTTTGGCTTACTATAGAGTTCCCGACTAACAGAGAACAAAGTAAGGTCCTAGAGTCGTCAAGTGTGCATTCGTTAGATATGCCTAACACTCTAAGGTTTATCATGTTCTTGACTTAATGGCAAATATGATAATTGAACAAGAGATGTTGTATTCATTGAAAATAAGGTTTTTAATGATTCAACAAATTCGAAAAATGAATATCAACCAATGATCTCAAGTGATCAAACCAAAAGAAGTCTTTGTGATAATAAGGATAAGGAGTCGAGGAAAAGTCAAAAAGTGAGAAATGTAAAGGACTTTGGTCCTGATTTCATTTCCTCACAATCTTTAACATTCCTTGTTGAGGGAAATAGAGAATCTGTAATTAGAAAGATCCCCATAATGTTTAATGTGGATGGTGATCCACAATCCTATGGTGAAGCCATGACTTCTATGGATACAGCATTTTGGAAAGAGGCGATCAATGATGAAACGGATTCAATATTATCCAACAATACTTGGATTCTAGTTGATCTTCCTTAAGGATCGAAGCCTATCGGGTGTAAATGGGTGTTTAAAAGGAAGAATACTCCAATAGGGGTTCTTCAACCTTTAAGGCGAGGTTGATAGCTAAAGGATTTAGGCGAAAAGAAGGCCTAGATTATTTTGACACTTATACACCAGTGGCTAGGATGACCTCTATTTGAATTCTTATAGCACTTGCATCTATCCATAAGTTATATATACATCAAATGGATGATAAGATGACTTTTTTGAATAGTGATCTCGAAGAGGAGGTCTACATGGAGCCACCAGAAGGTTTTGTGCTTCTTGGGAATGAATATAAGGTGTGTAAGTTGATCAAGTCATTATATGGTTTAAAACAAGCGCCTAAATAATGGTATGAGAAATTTGACTCGGTTATCTTGTCATATGATTTTTTACATAATGGTGTGAATAAATGTATTTATACTAAGTTCACCAATAGATATGGTGTAATTATTTGTCTCCATGTAGACGATTTGTTGATTTTTGGTACGAACATAAAAGGTGTTGGTGAGACCAAAGAGTATCTAGCCTCGAAATTTAAAATGAAAGGTCTCAACGAGGTAGATACAATTTTAGTTATAAAGGTGAAAAAACATTAAAAGGGCTTTGCACTAAGTCAATCTCACTACATCGAGAAAGTATTGGAAAAGTTTAAACACTTAAATATCAAGGATTTAAGCACTCCATATGATTTGAACTTCAAGTGAAGTAAGAATAATGGCAGTGTTATACCGCAACTTAAATACGCCAGTGCAATCGGAAGTCTAATGTATGAATGCATTGCACTAGACCCGATATCACATTTGCTATGTGCAAATTGGAAAGATTTACAAATTGTCCTAGTACCGATCATTAGAAAAGAATTTGTAGGATTTTTGGCTATATTAAGAAAACAAAAAATCTAGGATTATTCTATACTGATTATCCCACAATACTAAAAGGTTACTTGGATGTAAGTTGGATTACAAGTCTAAGTGACAATAAGTCCACATTGGGATGGATTTTTACAATCAGAGGTGGAGCCATTAGTTGGGCCTCCAAGAAACAAACTTACATCTCACATTCAACTATGGAGGCTAAATTTATAGCCTTAGCAGTTACTCGAAAGGAAACGGAATGGCTAAGAGATCTCTTGTTAGATATAAAGTTGTGGCCACAACGTAGGTTCACCATTTCCGTATATTGTGATAGTGAATTTACCATGTCTCGAGCGTACAATAAGGTGTACAATGAAAAGTCAAGACATATAAATTTGAGACATGAGTATGTGAGACAATTGATTAAGGACGGTCTGATAACTATTACTTATGTTAAGTCAATTGACAATTTAGCGGATCCATTGACAAAAGGTTTGTCAAGGGATTTGGTTAAGAGTACCACTACTAAGATGGGATTAAAACCATTCTAATCACGTCATTGATAATGGAAACCCTACCTTATTCTAGCCAAAAGTTGGTTTCAAGGTTCAAGAGGTAATAACAAGTTATCGAGTGACAACGTACACTAAGGATTATGATTTAGTGTTTATTTTTTAGGAGGATGAGTTTTAATTTTAATGGATGGACATTAATTGTCATGAAATCCACCTATATGGACATGAAGTGGTGCCACTTCAACGAGATTTTCTTTATGGTTTTCTTTCGTACATGTTCATGAAACAGGATGAGCACATGGCCATAACGGTGCTAAAGCAAATTAAACCCTTACTCTAGTACTTTACGATTATTTGTGAAAATTTTTCAGTATTGATTTTAAGAGTGATGGTTTAAGCGACTAGCCATCATTCAATTTGTTAATACTTTGAGAGTTTGTACTAAAGGAAAGTTCAATCTGCGGACACCTTTCTTTAGGCATAATCGTTGTGTACTTATTTTTTGGAATTAGTAATCTAGTGGAGGATTGTTGGAAATTATAGATTGCAAATTAATTCTTCATGAGCACTATTCAAATTAAAAGTGATGATTTATCATCTTACAAATTTAATTATTCATAAGCATTATTCAAATTAAAAGTGATGATTTATCATCCAATGGATACATTTCCATGGGACACGTTTCTCCGAAGAAATATGTCAAATATGAAGGGTTGTGGCTCTTTAAAATTGTATTCATTAAGTGCATATAAATAGAGACATTATGGTGCTTACAAATTACACAATTACAATCAATCCTATTATCAGAAACTAGAGTAAGAGTTAGGGAATTCCTTGATTTTGCTAATCAAAGAAAATTCAAAACTTCATTGTATCTCGGGAGGACCTTTGTCTTAACCCTCTAGCAACTTTATGTGGTGGCAAATAGTTCTCTTTGAAAAGCATCATCTGGGCCTCAAAGTCTACTGTTTATTTTCATATAAGTCTCCAATTCTGTTGTCTCCACTCAATTATCCAACAAAAATATAGCAAACATATTATTTTCATATAAGCACTGCTTGGTATATATATATATATATATTAGGGTGTATTTGTTGTTTTTGCTTTGTTGCAAATGAGTTCATAAATTAGAAGAAGGTCACAGCCAATAGCTTTTTCAGGTTTTATAGTGTGTTTGGTTGGATGAGAAAGTGGAAGAATGAGAAAAGGGAGTGAAAAAAGTAGAAAGAAAATAGAAAATAAATTTGAGTGTACTTGGTTGGGAAGAAAAACTAAGGAAAAAAATAGGAAAAATGATAATTTTCCATCTTAATGTATAAGAATTAATATTTCCAAATTGGAAAGATGAGAGGAGAGAAAATGAGAGTGAGGTGTGTGTTAGTTTAAAATTATGTATTTTTTAAATATTTTTTTCCTTTAATTTTTTAACCCTACCAAATTATAGATGGAAATAATTTTCTTTTCTTTTCATTTTTTTCATTTTTTTACTAAACATACCAATGAAACAAAAAAATATGTTTTCCATCGTTTTAAATTTTTATCCCTTCAATATTTCATCCTTCATCCTTCCAATTTTTTTTCGTGTTTTTTTTAAAAACTAATTAAAGTGTATGGTTAGCCTAAAATACCTAGAATTTTATTGAATTGGCTAAAAACAATTGAGATAAACTATATTACTATGTTTTTTATTTTGTTTGTTTACTTGGCTTAGAAACAACACAAAGTAGTTACTATAAAGTATAGTTTGTATAGTTGAGCTATACTTTTTCAATAGAAAACAAAACTTTTTATTTAACAAAATGTATTGTGATCTAATTAGACTTGTTTATAGGTTAGGTCACCCTTCCAGGCCTGAAGGTCTATTTGAAATTCAGATGGGTTTGGGGAAAAATATTAAGTCCAAAAAATAGGATTGAGCAAAAAAATTAAATTCTTTTAAAATATAGGTCGGGCTTGGGCTTGAAAATTCAATGCCTAAGTCTAGCCCATTTGAAGTTTATAATATTTTATATTATGTTATTTTTATATATTATGTAATTTAGAACACATTAAAAAAAACATGTACTAAATATATAATATTCCTCTAATGTAAACATTAAAATAATATTAAGATGATTATATAAAAAATTTTAATAAATAAAAAATGTATAAAACTATTAAATATTAAAATAAAATAAAATAAAATAAAATATTTTTAAAAATCTTTAAAAAAATATGGGCAGGCCTAAAATAGGCTTGGATTAATCTTTTGCAAATATGAGTGAGTTTGTGCAAAATTTTAGGTCCAAATTTTGGGTCAGGTAGGGATTGGGTAAACATAAAATATGTTAATATCATGTTTAGGCCTAATCTAGCCCATGAGGACCTCTACACCTAATCTTTCCACCAGGGACATAGCTAGGGGGGTTGGTAGGGGGTGTTTCCCCTAAAATGGAAAATTTACCATTTAGGCCCTTTAAAATTTTTAAAAATTTAAATTAGTAAATGTAAAATTACATTTTGACCCACTAAAATGATAAAAAATTGATTTAATTTTTTAAAAATTATAAAGATATAAACTAATAAAATGGTCAAATTATATTTTTACTATTATAAAAATTACAATTTAATTTCAATCCCTAAAAAATTTTTCTAACTTCACCTTTACTAGGTAGCTACCATACTTTGTGAATTTTTCAGTTCGATTCTTCATATTGATTTGATTTTCTAATAAATGTATTTAAAGGTTAAATTATCCATTTAAACATGGGAGCCCATTCTTTGTTCAAACAAAGTTGTGGACAGTATATTTTAGAACTTAATCTAAACCCATTATCTTTAAACCCAACCCATAATATAATTCCTATAATCCTAAAGCCTAGAGCATGCCCATATTTTCCATTTCGGTTGTCAGCCCAAGTCTTTACTTCGCTCTTTTTTATTATTTTGTTATTTTGGGTAAAATATCATAGACACCCATATATTAATTGTTAGATTGCATTTTTCTCTTTTTACTCAAAAATAATAAAATAATTTTTGTAAATTATATTAAAGAGCAAACTAATATTTTATGTTAGAACTTCATTCAATTCCAGAGTTAAAAGCTGACATAGCTAATAGATTAACTAAACAATGACATACAGCGTACTATATGTACCTCATGACATACATGGACTATTTTTTAATAGTAAAAATGGATGGAACTTTTAATAGAATGGCCAACTCACTCTTTGATCTTGTATACAAAAACTTATTTACCTATTTTTGAATAAAAAGAACTAAATGCAACCAGACTTTTTTCTATCCTTTTGTTAATAAATAAAATAAGCTAGCTAGATAATGGCTCAAAAAATAAAATTATCAAATAAAATTTATAATATAAAAGTAAGAAAATACAAATAGATAAATATAATATAACGTAGAATATAGAACTATACAAATAAAATATTCAACAACTATATGATTAGTTTTGGAATATTAAATAAAATAATAAATATTTGGATTTCAAACGTTTTAATTATTTATTGATAAAATTGTTATTAGATATAAATATGATTGTAATAATTTTTAATTATTTATTAATTTTGTAAATGTTAAATAATTTATTTTTTATTATATACAAAATTTAATAAAATGTTATTAGTGGTATTTTTTATTATAAATTATTTCTAATTTAATATGTTTAATAGTTGTTTTATATTCTTACCTAATCGTTATAGTTACGTTTGAATCTAAACCTATATATTATTTTTTTTAATCTCGCCGCTATAATATTTAATCTCATCACTATAATAATTAATTTCATCACTACTATTATTTTTAACGTCACTAAAAATACACTATCAAGAAAGCCAATTGGACCATAAATTGTTGGTTTGCTGGTTTGATTCCTACCATTATTTTGATTTTATAAGTTGGGTAAGCTAGTCCAAGCACAAATAATTGTAAATTAATATAAGTCAAATTTGGACAAAATATTAAATTTAAATTCGGTATAAATTAGGCTGGTGCAAATATTCTAGTTAGAATTAATTTGTTTTTGAACTTGGTATAGATCATGTGATTAGATAAAAGTTAATTAAGTTTTAATTTGATTGATATAATATTGTTATTTGAGTAAGAAAAGAAAAAAATATTTATTTTCACAAATTCGACCACTTTTAACAAATTTTAAAAAAATTCTCTTACATTCAATAATTTTTCAAATATTTTTATTACATTTATTAATAATAATTTAAAAATATTATATTATATTATTTTTCATCCACGAATGTGTCAGTATAAACAATATTATTTGGATTTATTTGAAGTAAATTGTAGATATTCTTGTTTTAAATAATCCCAACAAAGTAAAGGTTTTGTTAGGACTCTAAGAAATCCAATTAGGTTTGTTTAAAAAAATAGCTTTTTTGCAAAGATTAAAGTTTCATGTTTTAATTCCTTTTTATGTTTTTTGTTCATTCCTTTCTTTCTATGTCTTTTTGAAGTGGGAATGCTTTAAGAAAGGTGAAGATTTCAATATTAAAATAAAAATTTTAATAATATACTTAAAATTAATTTAAAAAAACCTCTTCTCGTATCATTTTAAAGAAAAAAATTTTCACTATAAAAATATGTATTTAATACACCAACAAAATTTATAGAATGAGGATCCAACAATTACCATATCTCATTTTCATGTCTGGAAATAAATTAAAATTTTATAATTATTTATTTTATATAAAATAACTGGAATTATTTATTTATTTGTAAGCTCTTCCACGAAAGCTTTAATGTTGTTATATGAAGTCCCTCCTTCCTCCACAGCTTCTTTAGCCAAATCCTTCCATTTCTTGGCGTTCTTTTTAATTTCTTCACCTCCCATCACCATTTCCAAGCATCTTTTTATCTCACCAGGTTCAACCATTCCATCTTCATTCTGTCTTAGACGTACACCTGTTTTCCATACATCTTGGACGAGCTTGGAATTGGTTCCTTGGTCTACCCATTGAGGAAATGTCACCATGGGTACCCCTGAAACCAAGCTTTCGAACGTCGAGTTCCACCCACTGTGTGTTAAAAAGCATCCGATCGATGGGTGGGACAGAACTTGCACTTGTGAGCACCATGGCACTATCATCCCTAGCTTTTTCAGTTCATTTAACCTACTCAATGAATCCTTTTCTTGTTCATCAGTACTTTCCCTTATCACCCACAAAAATGGACGCCCAGTTTCAAGCAACCCCTTCGCGAGTAGCTCCATTTGTGGTTTAGCCAATGTGGAAAGGCTCCCAAATGCGACATAAATGACTGATGTTTCAGGCTTTGTGTTGAGCCATTCGATTTCTCTATGCTCTTTTGTGACCTTGAAAAGATCACCTCCCATGGATGTTTCAGCAAGGTTTGGCATTAGTGGTCCGATTGCGACCATACTGTACCGCTTGTCAGCCGCTTTTAAGGCTTCAGTTTCTAATAGATCGAACGTGTTAACTAAAACTCTGGGGTTGGTCTCTTGGTCAAGAACTTCTACATGTTCTTTCATGGTTAAGAGTGGCATAGCTTGTGGATTGGACGGGATGAAAAAGGAAGGTAAATCATGGCGAGAAAGCGGTGGCAGCCCCGGCATTTGAACTGTAAACGTGGGGTCATCGATGTTTTTGGTAATGATCTCATCGTATCCCTTGAAGTAATGGTAACAGATGTTCAAAAGAGAAGCAGGTTGGAACCAGAGGAGGGTGGCTGGGATGTGAAACTCGCGAGCCACCGTTGCCACCCAAGGGAGAAGAGTACAGTAAACAATGGAAGTGAACCTAGTGCCTTGATCAGCAAGGAACTCTCTCAAGGATTGAGTACCGTGACGCTTTGTCTCGGACAGGTAATGATTCGTGTCACCGGAAAGTTGAAAGGCATGGTCATAGCCGTCGGAGTAATAGGCGTAGGACAAGCCATGGACAGGGGAAGCTTTGTTGAATTGGTGAATCATGGAAGAAGCCGACATCAACGTGACGTGGACGCCATTGTTGATGAGTTTATTGGCAAATTGAAGGGAAGGGTTGATGTGGCCTTGAGAAGCGAATGTTACTAAGAGGACTTGGGGGGGTTGTTGTTGTTGGTCCGCCATTGAAGGACAGATGATGAGTCGGTATTCTAGTTATAACTTGACAGTTAATGGGATGAGGATAATTGCAGAGGCTGCTATGGGGTCTTATACACACCAAAAAAGAAGAAGTAATAATTGGAGTTGAAAATGTGACGTTTGGGGTGACGCCCCGCTTAATTGAAAAAGTTAAAATAGTCTTATACACGAAAGCTTTTGAAGGTTGGATTATGCATTTCATTCATCCCCTGGCATTTGTGAAAGGTACGAGGAGACCAAGTTTTAGTGACAATCGCGTGAATCCTCTATTATTTATTCCACTTTTTTTTTCTTCATCCTTAAAATATTAATCATATAAAATTATAAAATTAAAAGAATCTTACACAAATATATATAAAACAGAGAATTTGATTGTGCAACAATATTTATTATTATATACGAACCTTACCAATGGACAAGTTATGGGATTAGAATATTTAAGAGGCTGCTATGATTTTCCTTTTATAATACACAATTGGAATTGAGAATTAACGTTTGCGATGATGCGGCCGCCGGGCAATGCTGAAATACACACAAAATTGGTGAAATTGAATGTGTGACTTCTAACTTTAAATTTTAAATTACAATATAATCAATACGACACACCTTTCTAATTCACCACCCTCTTAGGTTCAATGTGATGGTATAGCCATTACAATTCAATGAAATGTGATGTCGCTGTTTAGTTTTCTATTCCCACTAAACACTGAATAGAGCATTCTTTGCCTCACCCTCTGAATGGCCACGGTAGGAATGTTGAAAGATTTTTTTTTTTCATTTTTGCCCTCATTGTTTCATCATCATCTCCTTTCTGCTGTTTCAACTACAGCCTCCATGTTCACTACGTTCTCCATTTACAAAGCCCTAAACACCATTGCCCCTCACCAACTGTCTGCAGTTCTTTTACTTTGTTTTTCATTTTCTTCGTTACTAAAGTTTAGTTTAGTAACTCAAGTTTTTCTGGCTGTGATGAATCAAAATCCTCATCTATTTATTTTGTGATCATCTTTTGATTTTGAAGAAAGCATTACCTCTTTTTCTTCTTTGTTTAAATTTTGTTTATTTTCTATGCTTTAATTTTGGTTTCTTTATCTTTGATCTAAGCCCTAAATCAAAAGCCCTCAGGCATCAATATCGCCGAACCCTGTTGTATGTGCAATAAACCGTTAGATTCGTGCTTGAGACATCTTATGGAGGTCAAGGAACAAAGTCCCGTAATGCTCGAGTTCAGTTAGGTTTTCATTTCAATTTCCTTTTTTAGTAGAACTTGTCTGGAGGTAGCATGGAATTTATTCTTTGATTTCTTTTTCCCCTTGCTGTTCAGAGTCATCTGTGACTGCTTTTTGTTTTATTTTGTTGTTGGCACCTGTGTTCAAGTCTTATATTTTACACTTCCATTGGTATATTTTTGGTGAATCCCTTCTTCACCAGGCCAAGGAAAGGTCTTAGTTTCCTAAAAAATAAACTTTTAGTTTTTAATTTGAAGAATGCAGTGGAATAGTTATGCTTGTCTTATTGCTTTTTTCTTTATTAAATTTCAATTCAAAAAAAAAAATCAAAATTACTTAATTCCTGACTTGGTTTTTCTTATGTATCAATCGGAGTTTCTTTTTTAGCATGTTGTTTCTACTTGAATCTTCTTTTCTGGAATCAAATCGATGCATGTTGATATAAGGTTTTGACCTAATGATTGGAACTTTAAGCTCTGGTTTGATTTCTGAGGGTTTATTATTATTTAAATGATCATGGATTTGCAGGTTTGTTTGCTGCCATTGCCACTTAACCGCCGTTTTGCAGATCTCTTTTAGCTCACTTTAGTAACTATGTTGTTTGTAGCCAATCTCCTCAGTATAGTCGTATGCTTTAACACCGTGAATTGCTGGGTCCTCCTCCTATATGCTCAGGCTTGAATATGAGATTTTATTTTTTGTGGAAGAAGATTTTGATTGGGGTATGGACTTATGGATAGGTTAATTGGTCTGTGGAAATTAGCTTTGCTAATTATACGGCACATTTTTCTTGTCGGCAAGAATTTTATATTATATGAAGTTTCCTTTTCTTTTTCTTTTACCTCTGATTGTATGTGTTTGTGCTTTCGGATTGTGATGTCATTTTGCCTTTGATAGTTGTTTTTATTGGTTGTGTGAATGCTATATTGTGAAATTTTGGGGGAAATAATTCATCTGTCTATGAGTTTATTTTTTAGGCCAAATTTCTCTCCTCTAACTCTTTTCTCTCTCTTATTTTCCTGGTATTATAGTTTATTTTGTTGAATTTTACATTGTTTTGATGTTGTCTATGGAAATGGTTTAATAGCGATTGCTGCAAGAGGAGGGATGGAGACTTTGAGGCATGCTTTACAGAGGTTATACATGACAAGGGCTTCTGCATATAGAGATGCTCTTAAGAGTTTCATAGAAGGATATCAAGAAGGTATCCAGCAGATCATGGATAAAAAGGAGGATTCTTCTAAAGCACAGCAAGAAGGCAATACTGATAAAAATTCAACTTGATAGCTGATACGTGCATAATCGGAGATGCATGTGAGTACTTCTCCAGCATACCTATTGTAGCTACAAGTTTAGAGATTTGGTGGAGCTGGGTTGGCATGAAATCACAAGAATGATATATGTCCTGAGAATTTTCCTGTATTGAGAAAGTGACCTTTAGAAACTACAAATATAATGGGAATCCCCATTGACAATGGTGATGCTCTTTCATTCTTGTCATTTCATGTTTATTAATTTTTGTTGTAGTTTAGTATTCAACGTGCTTGAGCTTGGAGAAATGTAAAAGAACCTTAATGCTTTATGTCTTTGTTAAGTGCAACTGAAGAATTACTTAGATATCTTCTGCCAGCTGCTTGATGATCTAGTCTGATGAATGAGTTTCAATCTGTTCATTTTTGCTACTTCTAGTTTCAATACATTAACTCTGTTAATCTTAGTTTGAGATGATGTGAATGTGGTTAGTTATTTCTTTGCTGCTCGTGGGTTAGTAAAATAGCTTGATCTGTTAATTATTGATGCTCTTGAGTAAATTTAGTTTGGTAAATGGATTTGATCTGCTGTGGAATCTACTGTCTTGGATCAGAGTAACTCTTGACCATCTTATATATGGTATGGTCAATGAAAGCAAAAATGCTAATGTTATCGAGGCGTCTTTACTAGATTTAGTTGGTATTGCTGTGCGTGAAAAGCTAGCATTCTAACAGTCTTGCTTCCATGTTTTTTGTGCTAACTCTAACAAACTTAGTTATGTTGGTGAAAAGTTAATTGCTTAATAGATTAGTTATGAAAAGCTTATAGCTTAACCGCCTAGTTTTCAAGAAGAAATTGAAAGGAAATTATTTAGATTAGCTATAAAAGTCATGGAATTTGATTTGAAGTAAATGTGCAGCAGTCGTGAGTTGCGTAATCCTACATTGGAGACTATCACTAACATGGATATGATATGACAGGTAATAGATCTCTTTGTTGATTCTTTCCCACTATTTAGCTCTTTGTACATTAATAGCATTTTAACAATGAAAGATGATGGTATTCTGTGTTATTAACATGTAAAAGGATATCAAAACATGGTTGTTCATTATGTCTTATCATTGAATTTAATTGTTAAGGCTATTCATTTATATTGGTATCAGGTACAATCTTATGTATTGAGAATACGGCATGTGAGCTGCACATTTGACAATAGTTCTCATTTTTTTCTTTTGAGGGCCACTACATAGATAAGGGTTCTCTAAGGGCTTTCTTAATGTCAGATTGTTGTTAATCATTCATTCATCTTATTTCTATATTGATATTTATATTTTTTTATAATTAAATTTAATTGTAATATTTTTTATTAAATGATCACACGTATTCCCATTGATTTGATGAATTAAAGTAGAATAGTTTATATGTACGTGGTGTTTAACATTTTTTCTGTTTTCTGTCATAATTTAAATGAAATGAGAATGTGAAATGTAACATTATAATGTTTGTTATATGTAACAAGGTATCGATTAAAATTTTTACTTAACTCATAAATTAACATTTAAATTATATCATTATTTCTATTTGTGTCTAAATTTTTTTAATCACAAGCTATTTATTACTTCTAATACTTTGTTTTTTTATTGTAGTATATTTGTTTCACTAATGATATTTTAGCACATTAAATATGTATTGCAGTTTAAAAATAATAAAGTAGATTATATATTATCTTTATAATACTATATATTATGATTTTTTAATTCATATAATAATTATATTAAGAATGTTATTAGATTACATATTATTTTATTAAATTGTATTTTATTTTTATTAAAATATATTTAACAATAATTTTTTAAAATTTAATAACAATAACAATAATTATCTACCTAAACAAATTCTGTTGAGGGTACTTTGATTATTTAAGCCTTTTTTCTTATACTATTACAACATTTATTCCATTCAACCAAACAATAGAATTACTGATTACAGCTCTATTCAATTACAGTCATATTCCATTACAATGAACCAAACATACCCTAAATTTCATATTTTAGGGATTAAATTTGATGAAATTAAGACATAAATACTATATTTACAATATCAATCTAAGGATAGTGCTGGGCCTAATAGCAGAATTTAACTTCTCTAAATTAATATTTCGAAGGTAAAAGATTTCTCTAGTCTCTCTTAATTTTAAAACTGTAAATTAGTCCCTCTTTTGCCAATTGTGCATAATTTTAATATAGTAATAAATTTATATATATATATTTTTTTTTTTTTTAATTTGGGCTTGGTTTTAGAAAATTCAATAAATTTAATTTCAAATATTTATATATTTGTAAAAATATTGTGGGTTAAATTTATTAAATTATAATCAAATTAATAGAATGTATAAATTATAAAAGCTAAATTTGTTATTATACTAGTCAAATTCATGTAAAATTGATTAAAAATATTAACACTTTTATTAATTATCTTTAATTATTTACTTTTAAAATTGACAAAGTTAAATTATTTTTTTATTTTTTAGATGACCAATTTGCTAATATTAAAATTTAGAGGAGCGGAGCGTATGTTAACATATCCTTCAACAGAAACACGCCACGTATTGAAACGCCGGTTCTAGCAAAGGCGGGCGGGTTCTACACTCCTCTAACAACCAACCACCATTTTCAATCCTACTTAGTTTAGCGTTGCAAGTAACTCTCCCTCCAACTCTTTACCTTTCAAGCCCGTTAAGTCATGAGCTTGGTTCTGGAACCTCCGCCTGCACCTCCATCCAAATCCAAAACCGGTGCTCCGCTCAAACGCTGCTTCACCTCCATCCGCACCGCGTTACCTCCGCCAAACCATCGATTCAGAGCCTCTCGTTTTCCACTTCATCCGACTTCCAGCTCTAGACCAACTGTTGCTGTGGTTCTAAAGACGGAGAAGGAAAAAAATGCAGTGACGGAGCAAAAAGACCCGCCGGTAAGGATTGTGGCAGTGGTCGGCCAAGGAAGCGTTAGCCCATTAAAATGCACCCCCTGGGAGGAGGTTATGAAGCACACCGTAAGTGTTACTATTTTTTACTTGATATTTTCTTAAAATTCAATTTTTTTTCGTTCTCATTTTACTTTTAGTTTAAGATTTCGAAAGTTCTTTGGGAATTTTTTTTTTCATATAGATTTAAAATTTCGACAACAAATTAAGAAAAAGAGAGTCTATGTTTTTACAATTTTACTAACATTGATATTAAATTAATTTAGTGTAGCAAAACTTGCAATTGAACCTAAAAAGCTATCAGTTTATTTTGTAGTGATGCGTTTACATTAATGAACTTTTTTATTGAGCAAGTGTGGAATTTTGATAGTGCTATTTTGGGAATTATATATGGTTTCTTGATTGTTTATGCTACTGATCAGGCAAAAAGATTGAAATGGGTGGATGAAGGATATGAAATGGTTGTTTTCACTGACAATTTCCATCAATCTAATGATCAAACAGCCATGGATCTGCAAAAGGAATTGGCTTGTGCAGATATTTTGCTAGTTGTAGCTGTTACTAATCAAGACTCGGTGAAATGGATTGGGACAAATAGTGGAAACATCCCTAACGTAATCTGCTTTGAATCCGATCCGGGTTTGGTTAACAAATTAGGAGGCTCTTATGTCCACAGTGAAATGAAAGGAAGTATCTTTGACAAAGTGGTGGGAATTTCTCAACTGAAGAAAACAGATGAAACAAAGGAAGTTGTGCAAACCGTATCGGAGGCATGGGACCGGTTTAATTCTGACGATATAAGGTTCTGTTTGTTGGTTATTATCAATGCTTATATTCAGCCAGTCCCGATCTTGAAGAACTTGAGATCAAAGGGCTTTTCAACCCTGAACTGTATGGTGAAGAATTGTGGACCTCAGATATTGGATTGTCTTATGGATCCGAATTGTAGGAAAGCACTTCAATGCTTGAGCAAATGCAGCCCTGTAGATCAGGTGTGTAATTATCGGTGTATTGCTTCATTTGAAAGTCCGAAACTAGAAGCATTTTCTCTGTGTGTTCTTCAGAAAAACAATTGTCTTGATTTAGATGCGAAGATCCCCGAAAAGCCGTACGTGCAGCCTATGCTTAAGTTTCGAGGGAAGGACTTGTGCCATGAAACCGCCGAAGATTTATTTGTTGGTTGGTTGGGGAGTTTGGATTGGAGTTGGCGAGTCGTAGCAGGGCAGAACCCAGCCTATGATCAGTTCCCATGTCAGTACCAGCTATTTTACAGGGGAAAGGCGAAGGGATCGTTTTGGTACGAGCCAGTTTTTCAGGTTAAAACTTTAGAAGGAGAATTGGTTTGGAGGCGTCGTAAATATCGAGTCAAGAGAGCAAATGCTCCAGGGACATTTTACTTCAGTGTCTTGGATAACGGGGTTGTTTCGAACGAGTATTGGACAATCGTAGATGTATCAGAAGATTTTAGCTGGGGTCTGTTCCATTACCATGGGGCAGCACGAGTGGCCGGACAATCATATACTGGAGCAGTCCTGGTTAGTCCGGATGGGACATACCCTAAACAGACACAGATCAACAGATTATCTTCAGCTTTGGAGAAATGTGGAATTAAGGAATGGGAATTATATACAGTTGATAACTGTGCATGCCAAGATCCTCCATTAGAAATTCCAGAAGGTTCAAGTTTTCATTCAATGGTTGATGTAAAAGACAAGAGCTGGAGCTCAGTTTAAGGATGGCCTAACGTTTATAAATTCCTACAGGGAATAGGTGAGTTTCCAAGTTGGAACGTGATATTTTGATAATTTTTTTTAATTCCTGAAACTATCTTTTAAAGCCTTGCACTAACAATTGATAGAGGCGTTTCACATAGAACCACCCTCCAAAAATAGGCGTATGCCGCTAAGAGCGGCGAGCACACGGTATTCTTTAGTAAAAGGCGAAAGAATAGTTCGCTTTGTGCTCACCGCACAGCTCCGTAATACCATACGTTCATTAGCTCCTTAATTTATGGAAGTGGGTTGGGATGCTATTTTATGTATTGTGGCGATGTGGGATCCTTGTTCTCCAATTTCGACTGTTTTTCGGGTTTAGGGGCCTGCAGTTCTCCACTCTTCTGCTAAATTACACACTTTTCTATCACGTTTTCCTCTCATTTTTTAATCCTTTAATTTTATAAGCTAATATGGTACAATAAATTCCTAATCCTATGTTTGTTTTTATTGGATTTTTGTCTTGTTTGAATAAATATATCTCCTACTTTTCTTTGAAATATTTAGATTTTGAAATTTACTTGAATTATTTTGTTAATTTAATAAAATGTTTCTGAGAAAATATAAAAAAATAATTTAAACCTATAGATTTCAGCAAAGTATGCTTGTATGCCCTTCGCTGAGAGATAATATAATTTTTTGCATTTAAACTTGATAATTAAATTCATTCTATTTTAATACTTGAACTTGACAGTTAGATCATTTTGGTTCTTAAATTTTAAAATATATAAAAGTTTTGATGATGTGGCATAATCACATTATGCCACATCATCACTTGAAAAATAAAAAAAATATAAAAATTTTCAGGTAATAATGTGATATAATTGCTAGGTTAATTAATTAATTAATTAAAAATTTACAAAAAAAATTATTAAATTGGTTCAATCACTTTGTTCGAATCAATATATAAGTCGGGTTTTAGTCCAAGTGGCCCAACTAATTAATCCAGTCTTATTTTAAGAACACAAATCAATTATTAAATCTTAATAAAATCCAAGTTTAGAGACAAAATTGAATCTAATTGATAAGTTCAAGTATAACAATGATTAAAATATATATAAATACTAAAATAGACTTAATTTTTAAGTTAAATGGCTAAAAACTATATTATCCCTAAGAATTAACATCTTTAGTGCCAAAGAAGCAAATGTGAGTGTTAACTATTAAGTGATTGATAGCAAGATAAATTCGTATTTTTAATAAATTTATTTTTGGTTAACTATCGAATAAAATGCTATTAAATTTATGTTTTTCTTATTAGGAATGAAGTTGGTGTGTTGAATTCAAACTCTTACAAAAAGGAGCTAAATTAGAACAAAAAATAAAGAGGAAAGTTTGATTGAAAGATTGAAGATCTAAAGATAGCTGGATAAATATTAAAGAGTTGAAGATTTAAAAAAAAAAAAAGAAAAAAAAGAGGATGGATAAAGATTGGAGGATTTTTTTATATTGTTAAAATTCTGTAATTAGTTTAAATTAATTTTTTGTTTAAATTTGATTTGTAAAATTTTGATTTATTTAATGATAATATTTAAAAAAAATCTAATTAAATTTTAGCACTAAAAATATATATAAATACCTAATAACTATAACCCACACTTGATTTTTGGCATTAATCTAATTCCTTTATTTTTTTTTCCTCGCTGCGTCACTTTTCATTATGCCATTTCAATTTTCTTATTTTGCTTTCAACATTTTTGGCTTATTTGCTTTTCAAGCCTCCTCCCCTTTCCACTTTCCACAATTTCATTTAAACCATTTCTATACATTCCACAATTTCATTTAAACCATTTCTATACATTTTCAATTATGATTCTTTCCATGATTAACTAAATTTCCTTTTTAGCCTTAGCTTGGTTATCATTTCAACTAAGTAATCGTGAGATATGAACCTACACTAAATATTTTGCAATTCGATATTCGCTATCTCTCCAATATATGAGATAGTACAAATTCGCCCCTTAAAGTTGATTTGACTTCAATTCAAAAAGTGCACGTTGGTTTGGAATCGTTTGGCGTATAGTTGGAAAGTTGAGTCAATTGTGCTTTATTCAAAATCTCGCGAACAAATTGGTGTGTTTAGGTGGGAAAAACTGGTTAGATTCCGTCAAAGGAGATAAAGATCAGATTTAAACGACACACACGGTTGGGGCCATTAATTCGAGTTGGGCTTTTCAGATCGCAAGATTGTTGAAGTCTTAAATTACGGATATGTGACACATGGTTAAAAATTCGACAAGGGTCGATTTGTAGGTCGTACTGAAATCGACTACAATAGGAAGAATTGGCGATTTGAAGCGTCCTTGATTGCTATAACCAACTTACCAGTTGGAAGGGAAAAACTATTTTTTAAGGATCGGTTTAAGTTCGGGGTGTATTGCGACTAAGGCTAAGCTTAAAAGTATTTTATTTACTAATTTATTTTATATGCTTAAATTTATTTTTGCAATTTCGAATCTGTTTTTATTTTTATTTTCTTACACAACGTATTTACTTATTTTATTATCTTTATCAATTTAAACCCCCCTTTTATTTTCTAGCATTGCAATGTACAGGTCGTGGGCACGACTGTTACCACGACAATAATTCTGGTCACGAGAAAAGGCAAAATTAGATAATTAGTCCCTGCGGATTCGACCCTATTGCTCTATATTTCAGTTTACTGTTATTTTTTCGTAGGAATTTATATTTTGTGGTTTCGATGCCCGTCGGTGATAAATGATTTGTTGTTTAAATTTTTATTGGTATTAAATTTCCTACAACCAACCCTTCTATCCATTGGTATAAAAAGGCAAATGCGAGCTAGTCTATGTAATTTGTTAAAATATGGTTCTATAGACTTAGTCTATTTCGTGTTTGGGATGGGTGTATGGAGGCCAACATATCCGAGGCGTTAGCAGTTCGTGAAGCTCTTTCATGGCTGAAGGAGAAGAGAGTTGCTACTGTCATCGTAGAATGTATCATTTGAGTTGTAGAAGCTTATAATGATTTAGTAGAAGACGAATCTGAATTGGGTCTAGTGGCTAATGATTGTTTTGGATCAATATAGTTTTCTGATTTTAGCAAATGGAACGGCTCATAATTTTCCTCAGATAATTCTATTACGTGCTAAGTGTTTTGGAAATTCTTATTTCGAACACTCTCTTAATGAAATTTAAGGAAGTTAATAGATATATGTCGAAACCATTTTTTGAAACGAAAACGGATGTCGACTTAAAAAATGAAAATAAGGAGTCGCCACCAATCTTTTTTAGGTATGATTGGGTCACCGTACCAATGTTTTGGTCTGCGAAAATTTAGAGAAAAAAAAGGTTCGGGAGTCGGTTACGCGCGGGGAAGGATTAGCACCCCCGCGACGCCCAAAATTGGTACCAAATTGAGCAATTTTCTGTCTTAAGTCGAAATTTAGAAAGATTTTAAAATAAGATTCTTCTTTGAAACTGGAATGGTTTAAGTTGAAAATCGAGATTCCTTTGCCTCGGAAGAATTCGAACGTCACATCCAGCACGATTGGACACGAGGTTCTTTAAATCCTTCGAAACTAAAGTTGTCTCATGAGTTACAAACTTTTGCTTAAAAGGGTATTTTAGGTATTTAGATGAGCGAGAAATCGCAACCCAGCACGTTAGGGCACTATTTCCCGTATCTCTAAACACAAAAATATTGCCTCGTTTTTGGAACATTTTTGAATGAAGTTGGGATGATTTAGATTGAAAAATCGAGATTCCTTCGCTTCGGAAGAATACGAACACCACATCCAGCACGATTGGACACGAAGTTCTTAAATTCCTCGAAACTAAAGTTATCTCACGAGTTGCAAGATTTAGGAGGGTATTTTAGATATTTAGACAAACGAGAAATCGCAACCTAGCACGTTAGGGCACTATTCCCCGAATCTCTAAATACAAAAATATTACCTCGTTTATGAAACGTTTGGATAATAACGCGATTGAGCTTTAAAATGCGACATATGGAGAATTTGTGAAATATATTGAAGTCGTATGTATACGTGATAGTATCGAAATATAGGGTATGCGTTTTAGAATAATAGTAATGTAAAAACGATTATTAATAATAAACATGTGACTATATACGTATATATATATACATAACATGCAAATAATAAAATGTAAAATATAGTGACTATAATATAGTATATTAGTGATGGTAATATTTTAGTATTATAAGGTATTATATATATACGGAATATGAAATAATGTAATATTGAAAATATATAACAAAAATACGGTTTTTAATTCATATGTAATATATGTATACGTGAGGACAAAAATATATACGTAAGTTACTATGAAAAATATATGTGTATGTGTAATATAAAATATGTACGTAACATGTTGTGAAGAATATAGATTTAAGAAAAATATAGTATATATATATAGTTTAAAAAAAATTATACGTAAAATATGAAAATATAACATTAAGAAAAATTATATACATATGTAATATATATATACAAAGAATATATTAAAAGAACATATATGTATAACATATAGGTTAGAAATATATTATATATACCTATTGAACATATTAATATTAAAATAAGACTAATAATAGTATTAAATATATATACATGTATGAATATATGAAAATATAACTAAAACCATTGTCAAGGATATAAAAATAATAAAATAATAATTATTATTATTATGCTAGTGAGTATATTTAAAAAATTAGGTAATAATAATAGTAGGATGTAGTAAAATCATAATATTTAAAAATAATAAATGCTAAATATGACATAATATTTAAAAATAATAATATTAAGTATAGTATAATATGATAATAATCATAATAATAATAATAATAATAATAATAATAATATAAGATATGATAATATTGAGAATAATATGAAATAAGGAGAATAATTATAAAGGGGGCGAAATCGGGCTAAAATCAAAAGTTTTGGGCAAATTTGAAAATAAAAACGTAGGGGAAGGATCAATGCGAACACGGGGCAGACACCAGGGGACCAAAAGAGCAATTTTACCACGTGTTTAAAAACGACATCGTGGCGGTAGGGACTAAATCTCGACGTGGAGAAAATTTCCGAGCCATTTCAAGAATAAAAAAAACTTCGATTGTAAAATCATTGAAAAGCGGAAGGGCCTAGAATGCAATAAGACCATTAATCAAAAACACGCGGATCCTCTGGAGCGGGTCGGGTCCGTGCGCGGGTCGGCTCAAAACGACGTCGTTTTGGGGCTAAAACGCAACCCCCAAAACGGCGTCGTTTTGGAGGGCTATAAAAGGCCCCAACCCTTCAAAAAAAACTTCATTTTTACCGTGTGAAGAAAAAAAAAGAGGGAGAGCTTGGGGGGGCGTGACTGGAGCGATTTCCGGTGGTCAGTCCGACCACCGTCCGGTCACCGGACCGCCGCGCCGTCACCGGTGCCGGCCACCGCACGCGGTGGCCGGAAAAGGTAAAAATTCCCTTTTTTTTTTTAAATTTATTAGTATTTTTTTTTTAAATATGTTTGTATACGATACATAGGAAGTTTAAAATAAATGAGTGAATAATCGGCAGAGTCACCTTTAGTTTTCGGATCTGGCTGCTGATACTTGCCTCTTTGATTTGGTTCGGGCTTCTGGCCTTAAATTCTTAGTTTATACTCGAAAATATCTGCATGTATTGAATTCTTTGCAAAATAAATTGCTCCTGTTTTCTATTGATATCAAAAAAAGACCCGACCTTTACAAAGGGTTTGATTCGGGTTTTTATAATCTTTTTACAAACTATTTTCTATTATTTCTGTCCTTTCCCTTTAATGTTTGCAGGAGCAGAAGGATGATGGCCACAGTGGCGGTGGGCGGTGGACGTGATGGCTGTCAGATTCGGCAGCAGCAAGTGGGGGAGTAGGTGATGCAAGTGGCTAGGGTTTCTGTTGGGTTTTTGGCTTATACGGGTTTGGGCTTGATTGTTTGGGTAAGTGGGTAACTAGGTTTTAAAATTTGGGCCTTTGTAAATGGGTCGGGATTTTGATGTAAATGGACATTGAGTTTAATCAATTTTTGGTTTTATTTGGGTCTTTATTGGACCCCGGGCAAAATTGCCCTATTACAGCTGCCCCCCTTTGCTCATTGTCGTGTAACGAGAATAGAGCAAAGAGTCAAAGAGGGCCAATTTTGCCCGGTCTTGCCGAGTTTTAATCTCTTGGTGCTCTTCTTCTTCAGGTAGCTTCATTCTAGTCCATCACATCTTGTTGCTTTGGTTCGATCCACTGCAACTTCGTAGGTATGTCTTGTAGCTTTAATCCACTCATATCCTTAGAGATATAATAACTCAGAGAGATGAGATCTGTAACTTCAATCCTCTCTGCTGTCAAGTCTGCTTTTACGATCTGCTTTTTGCCAAAACTTGATCTGTTACCCTACTGCTTAGGGGGTTAAGATCTGCTAGAATTTCGCCTATTACCCTACTGCTTAGGGGGTTAAGGCGAGCGACTAGAATCTGCTCCGTTACTGATGTATGATGAGAAAATTCGATCCGTTGCCCTACTGCTTAGGGAGTTAAGATATGCTAGAATGTGATCTGCTCCGCTCCTGTTCAGCGAAGATAAGATCTGCTATATTCTGCCTGTTACCCTACTGCTTAGGGAGTTAAGGCGAGTGGCTGAAATCTGCTCTATCACTGCTGTATGGAGATAAGATTTGCCAAAATTTGATCTGTTACCCTACTGCTTAGGGAGTTAAGATCTGCTGGAATGTGATCTGCTCCGCTCCTGTTCAGCGAAGATAAGATCTGATGTTTTGCATGTTACCCTACTGCTTAGGGAGTTAAGGCGAGTGGCCGAAATCTGCTCCAACACTGCTGTATGGAGATAAGATTCGCCAAAATTTGATCTGTCACCCTACTGCTTAGGGAGTTAAGATCTGATAGAATATGATCCACTCCGCTCCTGATCAACGGAGATAAGATCTGCTTTGTTTTGCCTGTTACCCTACTGCTTAGGGAGTTAAGGTGAGCGGCTAAAATCTGCTCCAACACTGTTGTATGGAGATAAGATTCGCCAAAATTTGATCCGTTACCCTACTGCTTAGGGGGTTAAGATCCGTTGGAATTTGCTGTTTTCATTAATCTTGCGACATCTGTCCACTGGGGAATCTACCTGTAGAATTGATTTCCTGAGGTTTATGCTTATGCAAATGATTAGGATGCCATGATCAAAATGAGTCAAATGTTTCCTTATTGAGCGTACTATGATGCAAAAATGTTATGAGAATGGTCCCTACTTAGGCTATCATTACTCATTTATCCAAGCTTTACTTGAGGTGTCATTCACAATCTGCTCGTATGCCCCAGATCAAGTTGGTTCTATTATGACCTGTCGAAAATGGTCCTTTCTTAGGATCGGATTGTTTGAATTTTCTAATCATCACTTGGACTGAAAAGAGGATTTTCTTTGAGTATTCCCAACCTTTACACACGGGGGTTCTTTAAACAGTCATTCTGTTTTAGTTTCTTGCATTATTAGGAGATTTTACAGAGTAACAATGCAAAACTTCGTTTGTAAAGATATTTTCAGTTCATCAATCGTTATTTCAATGTAACACATTTTATGAATAGTGAGAAAAAAAAAATTTGAAGATAATTAGATTCGAATAAAGTCATCAAAGGTACAAAGGAGATTAATTTGACAACATATCTTTGAGAAGATCGAAAGATAGTGAATAGGATAAAAAGTCAGATGCCCTAGATATCGCAGCTTTGAGTTTCCATATACAAACTCCATGAAGACTACTTTGGGTTTGACATGTATTCAGAAGATCCAAAGTACTTTGTTGATGCCCCGGTATGCAATGTACTCCAGTTCTTGTCAGGTCAAGTATAGTGAGATACGTGTCGTTCGAAATTTGAGCCGCCCTTTCGGGTTTTCGACTCAAAGCCCCTTTAGTCTCAAGGCGCCCTTTGCGGGTTTTCACATTGGCTTCTCCATCCCTTTTTTTTTGGGGGGGGGGATAGAAGTCTCAAAGCGCCCTTTGCGGGTTTTCACCTTGGCTTCCCTTCTTTTAGACAAAATACTTCTTGACTGAGTCTGAATTCACTGGATTGGGTAAACTTTTCCCATCCATTTCTGCCAGAATCAACGCACCACCAGAGAAAGCCTTTTTCACAACATACGGCCCTTCCCAATTTGGCATCCACTTTCCTCTTAAGTCCTTCTATATGGGGAGGATCTTTTTCAGTACAAGGTCCCCTTCGTAAAATTCTCTTGGACGAACCTTTTTATCGTAAGCTCGCATCATCCGCTTCTGATACATCTGACAGTGACGAATTGCCCTTAGCCTTTTCTCTTCAATTAGGTTCAGTTGATCGTATCGCGATTGAATCCATTCTGCCTCATCCAACTTTATTTCTGATAAGATTCGAAGGGAAGGTATCTCCACTTCAATAGGTAACACTGCCTCCATCCCATAAACTAACGAGAATGGAGTTGCCCCGGTAGAGGTTCTAACAGATGTTCGATAGGTAAATAGTGCAAATGGTAGCTTCTCGTGCCAATCTCTATAAGTCTCAGTCATCTTTCCAACAATCTTTTTAATGTTTTTGTTGGCCGCTTCCACTGCCCCATTCATCTTTGGGCGGTAAGGAGATGAATTACGATGTTTAATCTTGAACTGACTGCAGACTTCTGCTATTGTGCTATTATTCAAGTTCAGTGCATTGTCTGATATAATTCTCTCAGGCATTCCATATCGACAGATGATTTCTTTCTTCAAAAACCGACTCACTGCCGACTTGGTGACGTTAGCATACGAAGCAGCCTCTACCCACTTCGTGAAATAATCGATAACCACAAAGATAAAACGATACCCGTTTGAAGCTTTTGGTGAAATTGGACCAATCACGTCCATGCCCCACATGGAAAAGGGCCATGGAGAAGTCATAACATGCAAAGGCGAAGGCGGTACGTGAATCTTATCCCCATAGATCTGACATTTATGAGATTTCTTGGCATAGCTGATACAATCTCCCTCCATGGTATACCAATAGTATCCAAATCTCATGATTTGTCTGGCCATCGTGAAGCCATTAGCGTGCGTACCACAAACACCCTCGTGTACTTCTTCCAAGATTTTTTTAGCTTCTACAGCGTCGACACATCTCAAAAGTACCTGATCTTTTCTTCTTTTATACAGGATGTCCCCATCCAGTACGTAATCGCAAGCTAACCTTCTCAAGGTTCTTTTGTCATTCTCTGTCGCCTGTTCAGGGTATTCACGATTCTTCACATATCGTAATATATCCCGATACCAAGGGTGGTCATCTTTTTCTTCTCCTTCAATGTTACAACAATGAGCTGGAGCTTCAAAAATGCTCATTTGGACAGGCTTTATATCCTCTTCTCTGTTTACTTTAATCATGGATGCCAAGGTTGCCAAAGCGTCTGCCATCTAGTTTTCATCTCGTGGGAGATAATTGAAAGTGATGTCGTCAAACTCCTCAAGTAGTCCCAGAACAACCCTCCGATAATTGATCAGTTTGGGATCCCTTGTCTCTCATTCTCCTTTAAGCTGGTAGATTACCAATGCCGAGTCTCCGTACACTTCCAATGTTCTAACCTTTCGTTCTATGGCCGCTCGAATCCCCATGATGCAGGCCTCATACTCCGCCATATTGTTGGTACAGTCAAAATCCAATTTGCATGTAAACGGATAATGGTCTCCCTCCGGGGATATTAAGACTACCCCGATTCCATTCCCTACTGCATTGGACGCTCCGTCAAAGTTTAACTTCCATGGACGTCGTTCGGCAGTTGCTATATACATCAACTCCTCGTTAGGAAAATCAAAGCTCAATGGTTCATATTCTTCCAGAGCTCTGCTAGCCAGAAATTCTACTATTGCACTTCCTTTTATGGCCTTTTGACTTACATATACTATATCAAACTCAGAAAGCAGTATCTGCCACCTCGCCATTCTTCCATTCAGGGCTGCTGACTCCATCATGTACTTTAATGGATCCATTTTCGAAATTAGCCACGTTGTGTGATACAACATATATTGCCTCAACCTTCGAATCGTCCAAACCAAGGCACAACACAACTTCTCAATCGGTGGGTATCTCATTTCACAATCAGTAAATTTCTTACTGAGGTAATATATCGCCCTCTCTTTTCTTCCTGACTCGTCATGTTGACCTAGCACACATCCCATAGAGTTGCTGAACACCGACAAGTACAGTATCAGCGGTCTATCTGGACTAGGCGGTGATAGTACTGGAGCGTTTGACAAATATTGCTTGACCTTATCAAAGGCATTCTGACATTCTTCATCCCAGGTACCCTGGTTGTGTTTCCTAAGAAGGCGAAATATGGGATCACATTTCTCCGTCAATTGTGAAATGAACCGAGCAATGTAATTCAATCTCCCAAGAAAACCTCGAACTTCTTTCTGAGTATGTGGTGGCGGCAGCTCCTGTATGGCTCTGACTTTGTCTGAGTTGACTTCTATTCCTTTTTCACTAACTACAAAACCCAATAATTTCCCCGACCTGACTCCAAAGGTGCACTTTGCCGGATTGAGCTTCAACTGAAACTTCCTCAATCTCAAGAATAATTTCCTCAAGGCTTCGATGTGTTCCTTTTCAGTTCGAGATTTGGCAATCATGTCGTCCACGTACACCTCAATTTCCTTGTGCATCATATCGTGGAATAAAGTCACCATAGCCCTTTGGTATGTTGCGCCCGCGTTCTTCAGGCCGAATGGCATTACCTTGTAGCAAAAGGTGCCCCACAATGTTATGAAAGTGGTCTTATCCATGTCCTCGGGATGCATCTTTATTTGGTTGTACCCCGAGAAGCCATCCATGAAGGAAAATAATGAATAACCCGCTGTATTATCTACCAGGGTGTCAATGTGTGGCAAGGGAAAGTTGTCTTTTGGGCTAGCTTTGTTCAAATCTCTATAATCGACGCACATTCGTACTTTCCCATCATTCTTAGGGACAGGCACAATGTTAGCTACCCATTCTGAGTACTTGACCTCTTGCAGGAATCCAGCATCAAACTACTTTTTGACTTCCTCCTTTATCTTCAGCACGACGTCAGGCCTCATCCTTCGTAATTTTTGCTGGACCGGTTTGTAATCTTGTTTTATAGGAAGACGATGCACCACGATATTTGTATTCAGCCCCGGCATGTCCTGATACGACCATGCAAATACATCTTTAAATTCTCTCAGTAGCTCGACAAGATCTTGCCTTGTTTCCTTGGTAATGTGCGTCCCTATTTTCACCTCCTTCCCTTCTTCCAACGTTATGTTCTCCGTTCTCTCTTTCTCGTGGGGCAGAATTTACTTCTCTTCTTGCTTCACCATTCTCAATAGATCTGGAGATACATCACAATCCCTGTCATTTTCAAAATCCTGAGGCTCTTCTGAACACATGTCTTGCTCAAAGGAAAATTCGGGATTTGCAGTATCATCGCTCATATCATTGATATCTAGGGACCTGCGGGGTATGAGAGAATGTGCGAAGAATGAATGAATTTAAGAATGATTATTTTTATGTTATGAATGAGTTAAAAAATAAATGAAATTAGAAAGTCAAAAGAACGTTTATAGAAGAGTGAAAGAAGTTTGCTCGATTTGACAAAAGTGTTCTTTATTGAAACCAAAATATCCAAACATAAGCCTATTTCACAAACGAAATCTTATTACTCCTAGGCTTTAGAGCAACAACAGTGTTCTGGAAAATTACTCTGTAAAGCTCCTGAAGGTTATAGGAAGTTCTTCAGCAGTCCAATTGTTTAAAGAGCTCCCCGGTTCGTAAGGACGGATGCCTTCCAAAGCCCTCTGTTCAGTTTCTCCATCATGTATGGCGTTAATGTGATAGCTTCCTTCCTCGAACGACCCCACCTCGGGGTAAATTATCCCTCCCGACACAAAAGTATGGGATATGTGAGGGAATGTCATCGGTTCCCACTCAAATTCTCTTCTGTTCAGACGCGCTTTCCTTCTTTTTTGACGCTTTTCTATCTCCTTCTTTCTCTGTCTGTGGTCTGGCCTAAAACCTAGGCCAAAACGGTCTCTTTTCTCGCTTAATTCAGGGACTCGAATCCCACCTTGGAGGTATCGGCCTAACCCTTTTCTAGGCAAAGCTCCTTTTCCCACTGTCATCCGCAAGCCCATTCTGGTAGTTTTGGATATCTTGGGTAATGGCACCTTATTTCCTTCCGAAATAAAGGTTGCATTGACAAATTCTAAGGAGCGGAAAGAACACTCAATAGACTCTTCATCTGCCTCCACATAAAGTGCGTTACTGGTGACTGTTGCTATGATGTCTTCTTCCGCGTTTATGGTCACCAGTCGTCCGTCAGCCACTAATTTCAATTTCTGATGTAAAGAGGAAGGCACCGCTCCTGCTGAATGTATCCAGGGCCTCCCCAACAAGCAATTATAAGAAGGCTTAATGTCCATAACCAGAAAATCTACTTCATATGTGTTCGGCCCGATCATTAAAGGGATATCAATCATTCCCATAACCTTTCTCTCCGTGCCATCAAATGCTCTCACTATATTATGGCATGCTTTCATATGAGAACTGTTTATTGGCAGTCTATTTAACATGGATAATGGTAAGACATTCAGGGCTGACCCATTGTCGATAAGCACACTTGGCAACGTATACCCTTTGCAGCGAGTGGTGATGTGTAGAGCCTTAGTTGACCCCATGCCACCCTGTGGGATTTCGTCATCATTGAAATAGATGAAATTGTCAGCACTTATGTTGCTAACAAGACGATCCAACTTATTGACGGATATATCTTTAGTAACATATGTCTCATTAAGCACTTTCATCAATGCATCACGATGTACCTCTGAACTTAAGAGCAATGCTAACACTGATATGCGGGCTGGTTGCTTACGCAACTGTTCGACCATGCTATACTCACTGTGTTTTAAGAATTTCAGAAACTCTTTAGCCTCTTCCTCCTTCACTGATTCATTAATGAGTGCTTCAGCATCCTGCTCTTTCTCCGGGTCTAGGGCTTTTGTTTTCGTGGGTCCAACCCTGATGCCTCCCGCGTCATAACGCTTTCCATTGCGTGTGTAAGAACCTTCAGCTTGGATCCCCTTAGAAGCGTTAGCTATTTCCTCTTCTTTTGGCATCGTTATGTTGCAGCCGTAATTCCAAGGTACCCTTTTGCTGTCCGTATATGGAAAGGAAATAGGCTTGCGGATAATGACCTTTGGTGTTATCGGTGTCTCAATCTCATTATTTTTCGGTAGAGAGATGATGATTCTCGGCCGGTTGGTCCCTTGACTTGTCAGAGTTCCTTCTAATACGCATACGTGCCCCTCATTCAAGCTACCTTCGTAAAATTCTAGCTCCTTGTTATCCATGAGGCTTTGTACCAGAGCCTTAAACTCGCCACATTCCTGAATCTCGTGGCCTTCTTCTTGGTGGAACTCACAATATTCCCTCGCTTTTTCATCTTTCTCTTTGGAGATCAACATTCCTCTTTTTATCATTTCTCTCCAAATGACCTTCAGTGGTGTCCTTACTTCAGCGATGTCCTTTTTTACCCTTCTTGCATCGATTTCCCTGATCGCGTTCACCCCTTGATTGTCGTGGGTTGGCAGCGGGTTTTCCGTACTGAGGGTATCGTCAAGTTTCACGACCCCCATTTTAATAAGCCTTTCCACGGCATTTTTGAAACTAACGCAATTTTCGATCGAATGTCCCTGTACTCCGACATGGTAATCACACTTGGCATTAGCATCATACCACTTGGGATATGGGGGCTGCAAAGGTTTCAAGTGATAGGGAGCTATTGCGTGGGCATTATACAAGCTCTGATAGAGCTCCCCATACGTCACCGGGATGGGTGTGAACTGGATCTTTTCAGTATTCTGTCTTGAATTAGATTCCTGCTTTTGGGACCCCTGTTGCCCACCTGTAGCCGCTCTCGGTTGGCTAACCGTAATTGCCTTCGAGTTGTAACTACTCGCGTTGTTTACTTCGTTGTCCTTCCTTCTTGGTGCTGGCCTTTTGGCTGTTTCTCCCTCTATTTTACCACCTCTGATGGAGTTTTCAATCATTTCCCCCGCCATAACCATGTCCGCAAAGCTTTTAGTGGTACTTCCGATCATGTGAGTAAGGAATGGGGCTTTTAAGGTATTTATGAATAGCATGGTAGTTTCCTTCTCTAATAGTGGTGGTTGAACTTGCATGGCAACCTCTCTTCACCTCTGTGCGTATTGTCGGAAGCTTTCATTATGCTTCTTTTCCATGTTCTGTAGAGTGATTCGATCGGGCATCAAATCGGCCACATGGCTATACTGTTACATGAAGGCGTGTGCTAGGTCTCTCCAGGAGCCAATCCTATCGCGACTCAGTTGATTATACCATTTAGCCGCGGCCCCGACTAGACTGTCTTGGAAACAATGAATTAGCAGTTGATCATTGTTCACGTACCCTGTCATTCGCCTACAGAACATAGTGAGGTGGGCTTCGGGACAGCTAGTCCCATTGTATTTTTCAAACTCTGGCATTTTAAATTTATGGGGGAGGACTAAGTCTGAGACCAAACTAAATTCTTTGGCGTCCATCCCTTGTCACCCATCAGCACCTTCTAAAGCTCTAAACTTTTCTTCCAGCCACCTGCAGCGCTCCTCCAATTGTCTTGAGGATTCAATCCTTTCCCTCTCCTTCTCAGTCAAGTCCAAATCAGGGGTGAGTGAGTTGATGGGATTATCCAACGGGTTAGACCCCGAACCGTCTTGTAAGTTCACAGGCATCCCAATATCAATTTGCCCTTGTTGAGGCCTAATGGTAACAGACGGCCTTCGCAGGGGAGCCTCCGTCTGCGTTTGAGTGCGGGGTGGTGTGAAACCTGGCGGATAATCTTCATTATCTTCCGCGGTGGTAGCCATAGGGGCCTTTCCCTTATCCATTACCCCTTTTAGCAGCTGAGCCATTTCAGCCACCATACTTCTCTGAGCTTCCATCATCTGTTCATGCATATCCTGTTGTATTTTTGCCAGTTGTTCTTGCAATTGCTCCTGCATTTCTTTTTGGAGCTGTTCGAATCTTTGATCCATATTCTTAGTTTTAGCACGTGTACCGTAGGGATGTGGAGTTTCCAGATTCTTTTCCTCTGCGATATTTTCCACTAATCAAGGTCTTTTCGGTTTAAATGCATGGGATGTGATGCAATGCATGAATGCAAAAGATATCGATCCCGATTCAGTTTCAATTTAGAAAACGTTGTTTAAGGAACAAAAATTCTTACACAAAACGGATTACAGACACTTTCATCGTTAGGTCCAGAATTTCAACCCTTTTAAATAACAAAAGTTTTTACAACAAGCTGATTACAGATATGCCTTTGCCTTCAGGCCTAGAGTCTTAATTATCCTAAGCAACGCGGCTAACTCTCGACCTCGGTCTGATTCTAGCTCATATTTGATACTTAACACATCGGCTTGTACTGCTAAGTCTTGCAGATGATCGGCGACTTGTCGAATCTGGACGATGGCCTCCCCCATAAGGTAATCCCTATCCCTGACTTGATTTTGGAAATGGAGAAGCTCTCCCTTCCAGTGTTCTTCTCGCGCCTCAAGCTGCTCAACCCGGAGTCCGCAGTCCTGTAATGTTGCTTCTAGTCCCTCGATCTGATGTTTCATTTCCTTAATTTTATCTTGACTTGCCTTCAACTCGGCTGCGGAGTTACGACTTCGGTGAAGATGAAGGGCCCGTCCAAGTTCAGTTACCTTAGCTTTTAGTGCTTGGTTCTCTTTCTGGTTTTCTGCTAAGTTCTTTTCCAGAGCTTGGTTCTGTGTTCGCATTTCTTGGAACTTCTTCTCCCAACGGTCAGCTTTGGCTTTTTCTTCTCGGACCTCTAGTTGCCACTGTTCGGAAGTCTTTCCCAACCCAGCTCTTTTCCTTGACAATTGCATTCTCTTATATCGTTCTTTCAAGTCGTCACGGTCTTCCTCTATTTTCTTCTTTTCTTTCTTTACCTTTTCAACATCAGTTTTCTGTACATCAACGTCTAGGCTCAGGTACATCTTTTCTTCTTCTAACTTCTCTATCCTCTTGGCAAGCTCCAGACTCTTCCTCTCAAATTCTAACTTTACGAGTTCTAATTCTGAAGGAACCACCCGTAAGCTTTCCTCCATTGATCGAGCAGTCTCCCAACTTGGCCTTGGAATGTTGTCATTGGTCCTCTTGCTAAACCAGTCCTTGTACTCAGGGGTCGTCGTCGGGCCATCGGTCAACGCCTTCATGGAGCAACTCTTTTTCCAGGCATCGGAAATCTCTCGTATCTTCTTTTTATAATGATCGCCTTTATATGAGAAATCACTTTGGGCCAAGCCACGTGTTGCCGGTATAAACAATTCCACTTTTTATTGCCTCAAAACGAGTAATGGCGCATAACCGACCACTCCCCAAATTCCAGGAAGAATACTCGGCAAGGACCCCTATCGACCCTCCAAAAGTGACTGTGGAACCAAATTAACAACAACTGTGCGCAGCCGATGAATCTCCCTTCACCCGCTCTCCGACACGCACTCAAGGATCGAAATGTTTCTGCTAGGATTGCAGGCACAGGTGTGACTTGTTTGTCGAGCCGATCGAATAAATCTGTGACCGCCTCGTCTATATGCCCTATAGCCTTCGGGAAAATCACCAACCCATAGATACTTAAGGCCAAGACATCCACCTTCCTCTTCGCGTCGGGGTGCGTCAATATCAGATCCCTTAGACTTGTCCATGGAATGCATTTGCTATAACCTTTTTGTTGGATTCGAGCCACGGCCCACTGCTCACTCATTCCCGTAATAGTCATTAATTTTTTCACGAAAGTTGGGAGATTTACAGCCCTAACATAAGCTTTGTTATCTTAAATTCTTGGACAGCGGAGCAGGACGGTATATTCTTCCAAAGTGGGTACTAAGTCTACCTCACCGAATGTAAAACAGCTATAAGCAGGGTTCTAAAACTGTACCATAGCCCGAAACAGATGCTTATCCACCTTAATGTCTAGCAAATAGGGAAGATCTCCGTAATTCTGATAGAACAACTGTTTAGCTTCATCATCCCATTGGGTCCAAATGTCCCTCAATTCTTGAAGCTCATTCTGTGCCGAACTGATACGAGTAAAGTCCCACAGCTCCGACGCATACCCCTCGGCGACACTATCTCCTTTTTCCAACTGGGCTTTCTCTGACCATGTCCGTATGTTAGCGTTGTCTTCCACTTTATCAAGATATTCATTCCCCATTACAAAACTTTCTAACTTAGAAATAGAACCGTGAATCGATACCTTTAAATGCTGGATGACATGCAATGATGACAAAACAGAAGGGGTCAGTATCATATATAACAGGTATAATTCAAAGAAAATAAACAAGCACCTACATGGGTAGTCACTAAAGGTTATCTCCGTGCTACCTAGGGTAGGCACCTAAGGCGCACTATATGTGTTTCGGTTCTAGAGAGAAGGGTACCTGAACCAGCAGATTCCTTGATCCTCGCCCATTATAGGCTTATATGGACCAAGTTCAGTTCAGGGGGACACATTTCCCTATGGCCATGCGGAGATGAAAATCTCACGAAGACATAGGTACGGATGTATCCCGGAAGCGATTCACTAGCCCATGCGGAGGTGAAAACCTCACGAAAGCGTAGCTCCTCACTCCCACTTAAGGGTGTGACCACAACGGTCATGCAAATGCAATGTGTGCGAGGAAAGATAACAAACATATTCGATAAACGCATGTAAAAGATTGTATTTAAGAAAAATTTCAAAATTTCTAACATTAAGACAGAAAATGATCAATTTTCGACTTGACTCACTTAATGTCCCCAGTGGAGTTGCCAAGCTGTCGAAACCATTTTTTGAAACGAAAACGGATGTCGACTTAAAAAATGAAAATAAGGAGTCGCCACCAATCTTTTTTAGGTATGATTGGGTCACCGTACCAATGTTTTGGTCTGCGAAGATTTAGAGAAAAAAAAAGGTTCGGGAGTCGATTACGCGCGGGGAAGGATTAGCACCCCCGCGACGCCCAAAATTGGTACCAAATTGAGCAATTTTCTGTCTTAAGTCGAAATTTAGAAAGATTTTAAAATAAGATTCTTCTTTGAAACTGGAATGGTTTAAGTTGAAAATCGAGATTCCTTTGCCTCGGAAGAATTCGAACGTCACATCCAGCACGATTGGACACGAGGTTCTTTAAATCCTTCGAAACTAAAGTTATCTCATGAGTTACAAACTTTTGCTTAAAAGGGTATTTTAGGTATTTAGATGAGCGAGAAATCGCAACCCAGCACGTTAGGGCACTATTTCCCGTATCTCTAAACACAAAAATATTGCCTCGTTTTTGGAACATTTTTGAATGAAGTTGGGATGATTTAGATTGAAAAATCGAGATTCCTTCGCTTCGGAAGAATACGAACACCACATCCAGCACGATTGGACACGAAGTTCTTAAATTCCTCGAAACTAAAGTTATCTCGCGAGTTGCAAGATTTAGGAGGGTATTTTAGATATTTAGACAAACGAGAAATCGCAACCCAGCACGTTAGGGCACTATTCCCCGAATCTCTAAATACAAAAATATTACCTCGTTTATGAAACATTTGGATAATAACGCGATTGAGCTTTAAAATGCGATATATGGAGAATTTGTGAAATATATTGAAGTCGTATGTATACGTGATAGTGTCGAAATATAGGGTATGCGTTTTAGAATAATAGTAATGTAAAAACGATTATTAATAATAAACATGTAACTATATACGTATATATATATACATAACATGCAAATAATAAAATGTAAAATATAGTGACTATAATATAGTGTATTAGTGATGGTAATATTTTAGTATTATAAGGTATTATATATATACGGAATATGAAATAATGTAATATTGAAAATATATAACAAAAATATGGTTTTTAATTCATATGTAATATATGTATACGTGAGGACAAAAATATATACGTAAGTTACTATGAAAAATATATGTGTATGTGTAATATAAAATATGTACGTAATATGTTGTGAAGAATATAGATTTAAGAAAAATATAGTATATATATAGTTAAAAAAAAATTATACGTAAAATATGAAAATATAGCATTAAGAAAAATTATATACATATGTAATATATATATACAAAGAATATATTAAAAGAACATATATGTATAACATATAGGTTAGAAATATATTATATATACCTATTGAACATATTAATATTAAAATAAGACTAATAATAGTATTAAATATATATACATGTATGAATATATGAAAATATAACTAAAACCATTGTCAAGGATATAAAAATAATAAAATAATAATAATTATTATTATGCTAGTGAGTATATTTAAAAAATTAGGTAATAATAATAGTAGGATGTAGTAAAATCATAATATTTAAAAATAATAAATGCTAAATATGACATAATATTTAAAAATAATAATATTAAGTATAGTATAATATGATAATAATCATAATAATAATAATAATAATAATATAAGATATGATAATATTGAGAATAATATGAAATAAGGAGAATAATTATAAAGGGGGCGAAATCGGGCTAAAATCAAAAGTTTCGGGCAAATTTGAAAATAAAAACGTAGGGGAAGGATCAATGCGAACACGGGGCAGAACCAGGGGACCAAAAGAGCAATTTTACCACGTGTTTAAAAACGACATCGTGGCGGTAGGGACTAAATCGCGACGTGGAGTAAATTTCCGGGCCATTTCAAGAATAAAAAAAACTTCGATTGTAAAATCATTGAAAAGCGGAAGGGCCTAGAATGCAATAAGACCATTAATCAAAAACACGCGGATCCTCTGGAGCGGGTCGGGTCCGTGCGCGGGTCGGCTCAAAACGACGTCGTTTTGGGGCTAAAACGCAACCCCCAAAACGGCGTCGTTTTGGAGGGCTATAAAAGGCCCCAACCCTTCAAAAAAAACTTCATTTTTACCGTGTGAAGAAAAAAAAGAGGGAGAGCTTGGGGGGGCGTGACCGGAGCGATTTCCGGTGGTCAGTCCGACCACCGTCCGGTCACCGGACCGCCGCGCCGTCGCCGGTGCTGGCCACCGCACGCGGTGGCCGGAAAAGGTAAAAATTCCTTTTTTTTAAAAAAATTTATTAGTATTTTTTTTTTAAATATGTTTGTATACGATACATAGGAAGTTTAAAATAAATGAGTGAATAATCGGCAGAGTCACCTTTAGTTTTCGGATCTGGCTGCTGATACTTGCCTCTTTGATTTGGTTTGGGCTTCTGGCCTTAGATTCTTAGTTTATACTCGAAAATATCTGCATGTATTGAATTCTTTGCAAAATAAATTGCTCCTGTTTTCTATTGATATCAAAAAAAGACCCGACCTTTACAAAGGGTTTGATTCGGGTTTTTATAATCTTTTTACAAACTATTTTCTATTATTTCTGTCCTTTCCCTTTAATGTTTGCAGGAGCAGAAGGATGATGGCCACAGTGGCGGTGGGCGGTGGACGTGATGGCTGTCAGATTCGGCAGCAGCAAGTGGGGGAGTAGGTGATGCAAGTGGCTAGGGTTTCTGTTGGGTTTTGGGCTTATACAGGTTTGGACTTGATTGTTTGGGTAAGTGGGTAACTAGGTTTTAAAATTTGGGCCTTTGTAAATGGGTCGGGATTTTGATGTAAATGGACATTGAGTTTAATCAATTTTTGGTTTTATTTGGGTCTTTATTGGACCCCGGGCAAAATTGCCCTATTACAATATAAAAGCAGGTGTATAAAATAAGTTTATTGGCTCGAGTTAATGATCACAACTCTCAATTCAACCTTGGATATTTGTAACAATTTATCATTTTCCCACTCAAACTTATTCACATAAATTACCTTTAACCAAACTTGTCCACCCTGTATTTTCCACTCTTATACGGAGAAGTCATATAATTCTAAAATTATATATATACTTTGAGTAATTCTAAAGCATCACTCTTAGAATATTTCATATAAATCTCACATGAAAATTATTAAAAAAGTTGCAGCAGAAATTGTTTACTATTTTTAAAGCCTAATGCTTAAGCCTGGGTCCCGTGAAATTCAGGAAGTTAACAGTATGCTACATGTTCAACGTTCATCATTATGGTTACTGTGTACTAATGTTCAATTTCTTCTTAAAAAAAAACCCACTCCCCAGACCCACAGAAAGAGAAAGGCCATGTCGATGGCATGTTAGTCATGGGTATATGTCTAACGCATGAAATGTTTATTAGTTTATGTAGTATGCAAGTTATGGTTTTAATTATTATATTTTAATTTGATGATTTTTAGTTATATTTTCTTAATTTTAAAATTTTAATTTTAATTAAATGAAAATTATTAAATTTATTAATTTAAATTTTGTTATTTTTAAAATTTATATTACAAACATATTATCATCACATGTATAACACTAGATCTATTCATAGCCCGCCTAAAAAGTGAGAGGATTTTGGTGAAAATATAGGCCCGAAAAATGAGTTTAAAAAATAAGGCCCGTTTAGAAAATGGGTCAGGCATTGGATAAGAATTTTTTGACCCGAGCTGGCCCAAATATGAAAAAAACTATTTTTTTACTGTTTTGTTACTATTTTCTTCTTGTTGTTGTTGTTATTGTTGTTTTTTACTATTTTGCTACCATTTCACTATTATGTTGTTATTATTTTGTTGTTATTGTATAACTCTTGTTTTATTGTTAATTTTGTTACAATTTAAGAAGCATTTGCTTGTTAAGTTGCACCTATCTTAGTGTTATTTAAGTATACATATATATTTTTTAAAATTTATTTTAAATTTGTTTGGAAACATTTATTTTAATGTTTTTAGTATTTTTGTTGTATTATATTTTTAAAAAATATATAAATTATACGGGTTAAGTTTTAGCATTTTTATTTGAACTAGGCTTGCACAAAATTTTAGATCTATTTTTCACGCCAAGCTTGAGCATAGCAAACGTGCCTAAAATTTTAATTGGGCCTAATCCAACCCAACCCATGAAAACCTCTATGTAGAATCATGTTAACTTCATAATCACAGAAAAGTTAGTTAGTAGATTTAACTATTGTTATTTGTGTCAAGATTAAAATTTTAAATTTTAAAATGTATGAGGACTCAGAATGATTTGCTACCAGAACATGAACTAAACTTATAACTTTACACATTATTCAAGATTGATAGGATTTAATCAAACGGGTTTAACCACTACCATTTTCAATCAAATTTAAAATTTAAAATTTCAAAAAATTTAAAGATTAAAATTAACTATTTAAAAAATACAATAATTAAAATTAACTAAAACAAAATATATGCATGTTAGATAGGTAAGTGATAAAACTAGTATTATTTTACATAAATTAAATCTTAAATTGTTAGGCCATTTTTTATGCAATATTTGTTAGTGTAAGTTATTATTGCATATTATCTTGCTTAATTCCTTTTAAGTTTGTCGTTTAGTAGCTCCTTTTTCTTTCTTTCTTTTTTTTTTTTTTTTGAAGAAAATTAAATTATCAAAGCAAAGTTATTCGATATCAGTTTTTCCTTTTGATGTAAAAAATAATTTATTCCATATCACTTAAATATTGAATTAATTGTAGTATTATATTTAAATTCAATCTTTTATTAGAAAAATATTTTTTTATATATTACGATTATATTTAAAATAAATTATCTTACATATATATTTTTTTGATTTAAGGATTATACTTATATAAATTTTAATTTATTAATAATAAATAAGAAGTAATGTAGGTTTATATTCATATTTTAGCAAAGTGTTTAAATTAAAATGGGTGCTATTTGTATGATTTGAAAGTTAGCTGAGGTAGAAGAGTAAATGTTAGAGAGCGTGGTGTAATCATTCCATGGAATTTTAGTCTTAGAGATGATTCATCATAACCTGGAATCCCGCCCATCCTCTACATATCTTACAGTCTTTTCTTTTTTTCAAAAGGTTTTTAAGATTATATCGATAATTAAATTGATTTAATTATCAATTTTTAATTCGATTGATTCAATTTAATCAATTTTAAAGGGCTGACGAGTTAATTGAGTTGATCCTCTTTTTAATTCAATATCTCAATTAATTTTTAATTTAATTAACAATTTCTTAAATATATATATATATATATATTCTATACATAATTTTAAATCCAAATCAGAGACAAAATTGGGATAAGTAGGAGCTCTTGTCATTTGGTTAAATGATACATTCCCTCTTAAAAGTTAACAGTTGGCCAAAATTAAACTTTTGGTTCCTAAAAAAGTTAATTACTCGATTTAAACTTTTTAAACACAAAATCTATCTTTTACCTCCATTTTTTTTTATCTTGAATTCAATATAAAATTTATAAATTTTTCTTTAATCCAAGCCTTCTATATAAGTGTGTTCAATTGGTAAACCGAATCAAATTAATACTAACTGAATTAATCGAACTTTTTAAACCCTTAACAATTAACCAAACTAAACTATTTTGGTTAATTAAGTTGATTAACCGAATTAATTGAAATTTTTATTTTTATTTTTGTTAAAACAAGTATAAAACATATTAAAAAATAACTTGGTAATGTTCATTCAACTGAATTAACCAATAACCGAACTTTCAAAAAACCATTAATTGACCTTTAATCGGATTAGTTCAATTTGGTCGGTTAATTTAATATTAATCAAAATTTAAACACCACTAGGATGAAAATAGTAAAGAAATAAAAGAATGATGAGTTGTAAGTTATAAAGATAGACAAAATGAAAAGAAGTTTGGGAATTGAGATTGCCAAGTCCCTATCTCCCCCACATTAGGGCCCATTTCATAACCTTTATTTTGGGGGGGGGGGGTTATAATTTCATAAACTAACTAAACAACACTAATGTCTAAACATTAGGTTTAAATTTCCTCTTTTGAAAAGGAACCCAAAAAGGGTTATTACAAAGTGCAAATTATGCTTCATAATTATTCCCTACCGTTTTGACATCATGACTACGTTTGTTCCACGCCAGCTTCAACTGCAAATTATATATATATATATATATATATATATATATATATATAAAACAATTTATCCAATATTTTTATTTATCAAATTTTTGCAATATGCTGCGATTCATAATTATATCTTCATTTAAAAGAAATCACATTTGAATTTCTTCAAAATTGCATAAAAATAAATGAAACATCATATATCTAATTATTGTTGTCTTTTGATTCATGATATAATTTTTTTTAGGATAAGTTGCATGATACAATTATATACATATCATTATAAGCTCCTTTTGCTCATGTATAATTTTAATTTCAATTAATAAAAAAACAACAACCTTATAATCCTATAACATGTCCAATGATTTTTAACCATCATTTTATCACAAATATAATTCCCATCAAAAGTACCAAATTAACATAATTGATGAATAATAGAATTGTATGCAATAATGGAAATGATGAGAGCAGTGGGTGTATATATATATATGGTCCACAAGGAATATTTTTAAAAACTATAGCAATGGGAAATTAAAAATTAATTATTTAGCAAAACAAGTGTAATTATTATGTTGAATATTGAAGAGATGATGATAACAATATAATGGAGGTGGGCTTGGAATTTGAGAAATGGTGGGGTTGATTTTGGAGGAGAAGTATATACAAAAAGTGAAAATAGCAAAAGGTGACAACCTTTTTTATTTTTTTTGGGGGGGGGGGGGGGGGGCAAAAGTCAAATAGGGCCTATTTCATGATATCTTCACCTCTGATTTGCAGACGATTCATCATCATTGCCACCCTCTTGTGATTTTCTTTCCTAATTTCTTTTCATCTTTGCTAAAAGGAATTAGACAATTAAACTAATTATTATACAAATGAATATATAATTTCATTTTTTTCACTTTTTACTGGTTTTTTTAGCAATGAATTTTACTCTCTTTTTTCTTTTTTTTAAATAAAGTTTTTGTGTATGTTTAAAAAAAAAAAATTGGAGGGTAGGTGTAGCAAAGTTTGATGAAAATGGAGTGCATGGATATTCCATGCAATTAAAGCAAGGGGAAGCAGCTAATTAAGAATGAAGCAATATTTGTCATGTATTGTTGACATTCTTAAAACAGGAAGAATCCACTAACAAAATGAGACATGTAAATGTAATTGTATAAGGTCAAAGAGTAACATGTCGTGCACTAAACTCTCTAAACAGACGGTTTGCCCTCAACTCTCATAGTTTACCTTTAGTCACACCTCAATTGAGTATTAAATTAATTAAGAAAAAAATAAAATATTTTTATTTTTATAAAATAATAAATATTATTATAATTATTTTTTTATCTTAATCATATTATTATAAGATTTCAACCTAAAACATTAATTATTTCAACTAAAACATTTTAATATAAATCTTTTATAAACATAACTCTTTTTTTCTTTTAATAAGAAACTAAAAGGATAAAAAGGAAGAAAAAAGTGGTTGGGTCACATTAAAGCATTTCATAATAATTATAAAACTTAGTATATATAATTTTTACTATCAATCCTAGAAGTTTCAAGTTTGAGACAGACCCTTCCTTGTGTTGCTAAAATCTAAGACTATTTCTACTTGTAGTCTATCTTCCAAAATTCCCTATACTTTTGTAAAGGAAACCAAAAACCTAACTTAATTCCTTTCTCATCAAGAATATGTCACAGCAAGCCATGCTAAACCAGGAGTTGTTTGAGGAAAAAGAGATGCCTCAAATGGGTTTCTTTACTTTCCCTCAAACCCTCACTTCATATCCTCCTCCATTTGGTTGCCTCAAAGCTTTCAATATTGCACCTCCTCCTGCTAATCTAACTGAAACCCTATTCTCTCATCTAAAGCATAGAGAAGAAGACTCAGCTTCTGATTTTGCAGGAACCCAACTCCTTTCCTTGCACAGTTCTACTCCAAACCTATGGTGAATATATTACCCTCTTAAATCATTGTGTATTCATGCAAATAATATACTCCTTATTTATTGTTTTCTGAAATGGTTTTAGGGCATGGGGAGAGGTAAACGAGTGTTTGGGAACCAAGAAAAGTAGTGGAGATGATCATCTAGGAGTTTCAGCAATGAAAATGAAGAGGATAAAAGGAAGAAGAAAGATAAGGGAACCTAGGTTTTGCTTCAAGACCATGAGTGATGTGGATGTGCTGGATGATGGTTACAAATGGAGAAAGTACGGCCAGAAAGTGGTAAAAAACACCCAGCATCCCAGGTATATTCATATTCATTACATTTCACACTCAACAAAGATGTCTCCCTTTTTGTTTTTTGTTTTTTTAATTACTTTTTTACATTTAAATTTTATCAAGGTTTTTAGCTATGGCCTTATTAGTACCCCATATACACATGCTATGTTTCCTCTTTTTTATTTTATTTCCCTCTGTCATGTAATTATGCATTTGGTTAATCATGACTGCTAGGGCTTTACAGTACAACTCCTGTTGTTGCATGAGATGTGAACTTGATGAGTGGGAGGAAGGGGATTTTAATCATGAAAATTACTATACCGAAATTCTTATAGAACCCTAAAAGAAGTCATTATTATCTTCGAAAAGATACAAAATCACAATAAAAAAGGGGGAAATTATAAAACAATTTGTAAATTTATAATGCATACCACAAAAAAGGGAAGCTATTGCCTAGAATAATATCTTCACTGCATAACAAAATTGACAATACCATTACCATAATGAAATTATATACAACAATTCTAGTTGATTAAATAGAGGTTCACTTTTCCACGCCATAACAATAAGCTAAAGTGCCTAGGTAACTGGTATGCATGTATATATGTATTTTAAGGTAAACAATGTAGGAGTTTAGTATGAACTGTAAGTGTTTCACTTTTTGATTTGTCACTATGTAAGAAAAAAGAACCACCTAGCTAGACACTTTGCTTACAAAGTAGAAACTCTAAGGGCAATGATTTACATGATTATGCACCTATATATAAATATGTACACTTTTAGGGTTTTGAGTATCATTTGATTTTCTAAAATTATGGGTTGAAGAGACCACACCATAAGAGACAAAAAAAAAAAAAAAAACAAAAAACAAAAAACCATGAGACATGAGGGAGAGGAAACAATGACCTCTTTTAGCTACTAAATTTGCTACCAATTAGCATATGTGGGCTATATTTTATATATTTCTTTTTGGTTATGGAAAAGAGTAAACCATATAATCAAGGATTGCTAGGGAATACTAGTATAACTAAAATATGAATTACATTTTTTTAAATAAAGGATAAAGGTAGGGTTTTTTTTTAGGGATGGAATCAAATTAAGATTGGTGTTAAATATAAAGTTTGAAAATAATGACAAGGGGGTTTATTTTTTAAAAACAAAATTTGAGTATTTATTTGATAATTACTTTACTTTGTAGTATAACCAACGTTTCCTAGTTACAAAGTGATTTAATTTCTAAACAAAATAATGAGTATGGTGGAAGTAGGGCCCTAAATCCTGACTTATGTGAAAGGGGAACGCCCTACTCATTCAAATTGGTAATAATCATAATAAACTAAGGACTTATCATAGCTTGATTAACTTCATTAATATCCACCTTCATGCAACCTTTCACATGCTCACTAGAAATCCCTTTCTTTTTCACTGTTGAATTCATTATTTCACATTCAAGCCCTCCTATTCTTACCCAATTTGCTGCATGCATTTCACTATTATTTTCACTATGCACATTCTCATCATACCCATAAACAATATTATTTGCAATCTCATCATACCCATAAACAACATTATTTGCAATCATATGTTAAAAAAAAAAATGAATGGAATCGAGTGCAGGAGCTACTATCGGTGTACGCAAGATAATTGCCGGGTAAAGAAACGAGTGGAGCGACTAGCGGAGGATCCGAGAATGGTGATTACCACCTACGAAGGGCGGCACGCTCATTCTCCGTCGCACGATTCCGAGGACTCTCACCACCCTCACTCTCACCTTAACAATTTCTTCTAGCACCCCCATCTAAACCAATTACATTTCATATATATTTTGTATACATTATCTTTATATTTGTTTTTAAACCTTTTTTTTAATGAGATAGAATAATTTTTGTTTATGATAGTATACAGATATATATTGTGAATGCATTCAATATAAACTTTATATATATATATATATATATTAATGCATTGATTTTATATACTGATATACTATCAATGAATTAATTATTGTGGAATAAAATTGAAAGGATAATGTTTGTATGTACATTCTCTCAACCTCTTCGTTATGTTATGTTTAACTAAAATTTGTTGAAAAATCATTAAATTACATATTAACATATAATTTGTTATTAAAAGGCTATAATGGACTTAATTTCACCCATCACGATCGTAAATAAATAAATATAGAATGTTTTATGAATTGATCCAACATCATATTTCATTATATTAAAAGTAAGTCCAATGCCAAAAATCAAACTTATTTGTCTTATACATTAATTGCCACTCTACCTAGTTGTAGGAAAATCTAGCATTGGCCCTACCTTGAGCCAACCAAAGTGGGCACAAAATTAAAAGAGAAAATTGACAGTAAGCACGCTTGTTAAAATGTACATATATGTTTGTAATTTTTTTTTAAATTGAAGTGTATGGTGAAATTTCATCCAACTTCATCAATCAATCCAATGATTGGTTTGATTTGGGCTTTAAGAGCCCACTTGGATATAAATATATAAGAAAAGAAAATACAAGAATAAAAAGACACTAAGAAACTTGCTCTGTAATGAATATATATATATATATATATATTGCCATTATTGTTCATAGTTTCTTACAGGCAAATTATGAAAGAAAAAGACTAGTGATATGAATATGATGATAAGTATATCATCCTCAAAAACAATGATGCAATCATAAATCTAAAGTACAAATATTTCCTTTGCTATTTTCATATATCTTTTAGTGATAATTATGAGAAGAACCATTGCAGAAATATATAACATTATTATCTACTTTCTGTAAACTGAAAAGATAAGCAACCACCCTCTTTTTCTGACTCCACATTCTATAATTCATACCTATCAATTTATTTGTTTGCAATTTTTGTCTTCCTTTTTCGCTTTTTATTACAATTAATCACATTAAATTTTATTAAAGGTTGAGAATATGAGTATAGTTGATTGGATAAGTTGCATTGGAATTTGATGGTCAATTTGTATGGAATTTTAAGACCTATGAAAAGACCAATTATTTCCAAATGATTCTAAAACTAGAATAGGGTTTTCTTAAATAAGAATAGTCCAATGGGCTATGATTTGGGTGAATAATTCTTTTTAATCCATACTTTATCTTCTAAATCCCAAACAATAAACCACCAAATTAAAATATATATATATATATATAAATCTTAACTAATCAATTAAGAAAATTGTCATCATCTCTTGTATCAACAACACAAACCCATCCCCTACATGTTTGACTGAATAAATTTGATTTGAGAAAATTGATCAATAGGTTTCATATTTCAAATTTCTTCCGTTCCAACGCACCACAAAACCATGTTTTACTAATCAAAATTTTTTTTAGGTGTAAAAAGCTCCCAAATTAAAAAAAAAAAAAAATTTAAGGTTTTTTTTAACTCAACTAGATACTTAAATTTTAAAAATGTATAAAAAAACACTCTTAAAATTTTTTAAAGAAAGCAATTTACCCCTTTTTTTTTCACTCAATTGGGTACTTAAACCGTCAAAATGCATAAAAAAAGCCCTTTGACCAATAACTTTAACAATTAACCGTTAAAGTTAACTGTCCTTAATCTTTTTCAATTAAAGCTATCACATTTCACAACTTCAAATTTATTAAATTTTAATAAAAATATTAAAAAGTAAGAAAAAAATTACGAAAAGTTATAAAAATCATCAAAATTGTAAAAAAAAATATAAAATATATAGAAATATAGAAAATATATAATATAAAATCATAAGAAAATTATAAAAAAGTAAAGAAATATAAAATTCAAAAAAATAAAAAAATATAAAATGTTTCTTTTGGTACGATAATTTTTAACCACATGTCACGTTGTGTTGCAACACGTGATGACTTTAACTGAAAAAATAGGGGTTGTTAACTTTAACTGTCATTGATTTTTATAAAATTTACCATTTTTTTATATTTTTTACTATTTTTATAATTTTTCTATTTTCTAATAAATTTTAAATATTTTTATTAAAATTTAATAACTTTTATAACTCTTATTGATTTTTATAATTTTTTTGCCACATATCATGCCGTGGTTGTGACATGAGGTGGCTTTAACTGGAAAAAATTAGGGGCAGTTAAAGTTAACGGTCAACGCGTCTTTTTGATACATTTTGATAGTTCAAGTACCAAATTGAGTGGGAAAAAAAAGTAGAGGTTTAATTTTTTTTTTGAAAAAGTTTAAGAGCCTCTTTGATACATTTTGAAAGTTCAAATACGCATAAAGACTTAATTATTATTATTATTATTATTATTATTATTATTATTATTATTATTATAAGGTTGAGGGTTTTTAAACCCTTAAACCTATTTTTTATTTAAATTTAAATTTAAAATATATAAATATTTTAAATAAAAAAATCAAGCTTTTGGTTTGACTCGATGTTTGGACCCACGTTTAGAATAAAATTTTGTAAATCGTGATCTTATCCAATACTTGTCCTATAAAAAAATAGTTCATCTTTTTTAAGAAATTACATAAGAATATTTTTAAAATATGTTTGGATGAAATTTTTTAAAATTTTTGATATTTTAAAATTCATAAATTCAAAATGTTAGGATAAATAATTGATTTAGAAAAAAGATTTAGTTAAAGGAATTTTCTAAATTAAAAAATAATTATAAAAGTAATTATATTTAAAATAAATAATATAAAAATATTCAAAATCAATACTTTTATTTTTTAAAAATTTATAAATAATTTTAATAAAATTTAATTTCAAAAAATATATTATAATTAAATAAAAATAAACTTTGCGGTTTAAATTATTATCCTATAGTGGAACCGTGTGTATTAAATCAAATAAAATTAGGAGGAATTTTGAAAAAAAAAACATCTATTTATGTGGGACTTGACAAAGGAATTTAAGATATTAAAATTTCCTCTTGAAATTATCCAAAATTTTTGAAATTCTCTAATATATTTACCTAAACAAGTAAATTCATTTTTCGAATTTTGAAAATCTTGATACAAATGAAATCTCTCCCGCAAATTCCTCAATCAAACATATTCTTAAGGAAACCAAAAGTTTGTCACTAGAATACCCTTTATTTTATAGAAGTTGTGACAATTAAACATTTAAAAATAATTTTAATTTAATTTATAATTATTAATTTAAAAAGTTAAAGGTAAAAAAATTGTACTAATTTTAAAATAAAATTATTACTTAAAAAGAACTCTACACATAAAATATAGAAAAAGAAAAAAATTGTAATAATTATAATTATAATAAATAGAGTTATTACTTGAATAAAACTTTAAGGAACTTAATTATAATGTAATTAAATTAGAATTATATAAACTAGTTAAAAATTTAAGTTTAGATTTATAAATATCCAAATTTGAATGTTATTTTTAATAGGTTTACGTATTAAATTTAATTATATTTTAGGTAAATATTGATTTTATATTTGATTTAAATTATTTTATCTAAAATTTGATATCCGTACAAATTAAATCCCACCGAATCAATAGCTTGTTATTTATTTTTTGTATTTGTATCTAAAAAATGTTATAAAAACAGGGGTGACCATATGCATACAAATAAATAATAAAATTATAATGCATCAAACATAAATTTAATAAATAATGAGATTCAACTGGCTGCCCTTTACATGCAGCATGAAAGTGAGAGATGCCTTCCCAATATCTACTTTCTGCTACATTTATATTTCATGTCCATTATATTCAATTTAACCATATCTTCACTTAATTTTATATATCACACTATTTTTTTTTTGAAAAGAAAAAAACAAATTATATTAAATTAAATAAGAGAGAGAGAGAGAATGGTCGTAACTGTGCATGGAACGACTTTGAAAAGATTAAACAGATGGGATTAATGAAGGTTAATTGAATAGCAATATAAGAAATCATGGAAAGATGGGTCCCGTCCTTCCACTACCACAACCTGCTCCCCTCCCTCCTCATCCGCACGTTCAAACTTCAAACCTCTTATTTCCAGGATCTTTTTAATCCAGTTGACCAATTTTTGTTTTTTTACACAAATTAAATCATCACCATTCTAATCACTGCATTGCTTGCATCGAGTAGAGATGATATATATGAGTTAACCAAAAATTACAAGGACGTCACGAAAAATGGAGATCCCCCCCCCCCCCCCCCCAAAATGAGCATGGTTAACTAAGATTAAAAGCCAATGGAGAATTGGAAAAGCCAAATGATGAAATCAGGGCCGTCGAGAGTGGGGACCACCACCTGGACAATCGCACGTGGGCAGATCCAACCACTGACTTTGCTGACAGAGTGTGTGTTGTGTTCAATTTATTTCTCCTGTCCTACATTTGCCCCAACCTTGCCTGCTGCCCGGAACATCTTCGGTCAGCTTCCCACGTGTGTTGGTCACAACTGGGTACTATTCATATATATATATATATATATATAAAACACAAGTTGCTTTCACAATTTATTAAGTTTTAAAAATATTATTATTATGGAAAATATTTTACTTTTTTGAAGTTTGTGATAAGGTATGAGTTTGGCCAAGAGAATCGTAAGGTTAGGTGGGGTTTATTTCACTTGATTAATAAACATAAGACAATACATCTTTTATTTTGTTCTATTTTTTTTTATATATTAAGTTTTACTCTTCTTTGTTTTGTATCTTTAGAAAACATTTTTTCTTAGTTTTTAGAATTTAATTGTTTTGGTTAAATCTGATATAAACTCATGTAATGCCTCAAATATTTTAGTTTACTTTTTTTTTTTATATATATTTGGAAAATGGTTAGTGTTTGAGAAATTAATAATAATGCACCACCTCATGTCACTATCCATAAATGCTTTCATCTGATTCAGGTTTAAGAAATCTCTAAATAAAATACTCTTAGAAGATGTCAATCATAAATATTCCAACTATTTATCTTCAAAATTATTAAAACAGGCTGGTTTGGAAATCCAATATTATTTTATTATACATTTCTTTTAATTTCCAAATAAAATTATAAATACAAAACCCATCAAAATTGTACCATCGAATTAATTAATATTTTAACAATATCATTAAACAAAATCTAAAATGATGATCTGACGGTGGAGAAATGAATTTGGAGTATAAAGGTGAAAGAAAGGTGGGGGCAGAAAGCGATGGCATAAGATTACGGAAGGCGACGTAGTAGGGAAACGGAGCAGACAAAGCCAGGTAAGGTTGCCCTGTTGGCCCACGTGTTGCTCACAGTGCGCGTGTTTGCATGAAACACAATACAACCAATCTTTGTTAACGCAGTTCAAACACAATAATCTCATATCTTTGAAGCCTTGCCCAATGAATAATTTTATTTATAACAGCCCAATTTTAGTAGTGTCGGAAACAGTAGTTCCGGAAACATGATTTTAATGAGTAAATTATTATTTTATTATTTATTTAATATCTACAATATTATATTAAGATCGTATTAAATTTTTGTTAATAAATTTTGATGTTTAAATGGTTAATTAGGTGAAAGGGACTAAATTGTAAATGGTGTAAAAGTTGAGTTCTATTAGTTAAAAAAGGCTAAATTGCTATGGAAAGGAAAGCTAATGGACTTGAATGGTAAATATACCAATTAAAGAGTAAGTGGGTAGTTATGGATAATGTTTTATTGAAAATTTGATAGTTTTTAAAGGTTAAAATGGTAATTGAATAATTAAAACCTAAACTAAATAAAACAAAATTGTTTCATCTTCCTCATTCTTCATTCTAAAACCGATTTCAACCATTAAAGTAGGATGAGAGTTCGACCAAGCTTGTTTCCCTTGCATGGTATGGCTTTGTGCACCTTTTTTAATGATTTTTATGTTTTCGAGTTCATTTTAGCTTAATCTAGCTAGCCCATGGGTTAATTTCAAAACTGTTAAAGGTTGAGGGACTTGCCATGGATTTTTTGAATGATCGTTGATGTTAGTTGATAGATTATGAATCCTTATTGTTCAATAAACATGTTTTGTTAAGTGATTTTTGGTGAAATTACATTTAGGGATTAAATTGTTAAAAGTATAAATTCATGGGTTTCATTGTGAAACGTTGGTAATAATTGGTTTTTCAAGGTCCCTTGTAAATTTGGTTAAGTTGGATTTAGGTTAAAATGGTTAAATTTTTGGTTATGAGCTTAAGGACTAAATTGTAAAAACTTAAAGTATTAAGGGCAATTTTGTAATTTTCATAAATATGAGTTATAGACTAAATTGAATTCTAGAAGCACTTAATTGAATGAAGTTATTTATTTAGATCAAGATAAACCACATTCAAATTTAAATCGAGGAAAAGCTAAAGCTTCGGATTAGTTCGACATTATTTCTACGACCCTAATTATCGAGGTAAGTTCGTATGAACTGCAATCGTTTTAATGTTAAATTTGAATGTTTGCTATGTTGTTGTAATATAAATGAATTTGAAAATAAATGTATTCATGCTATGATGAATTGACGAATAACGAGTCCCGGTTGAACTTTAAGAATTCTTAGGATGCAAATAACATGTCATTAGGGATTTCATGTTTCGGGTGTTGGTCTTGAATGTCCTACCGGTGGATGATGTCCTGTATTTGTTTTGAATTCTCCACAACTCGTGCGAGCAACATCGAGTAGCTTACATTTCGACCCACAGCTTGTGTGAGCAGGCCCATTTCACAGCTCGTGTGAGCAATGATGTAAAGGAAATGTTATGGTTATATGTAAAGGCATACTATGTGTGAGCTTTCCCGAGTATCTGATGTAATTCTAGATGATTTAGCGGGTAAGAAAAGGAAATGAAACAGTAAGTATACAAATGGGATATATTATGATGTTATAAAAAGATTGATGAGTTAAATGATGTACTTATATATGGAAAGCTACTTATGTTATGGATGAATTCATTTATATCATGGATAAGTGCACTAACTTGTAAATTGATGATGTTGTTTGGGCTTATACTAAGCTTATGGCATTGGTAACGATTTATGCTTAATCTATGAATTGTATAAATGAAATGGTAAGTTATGTTTAAAGTTTATACGAGCTTACTAAGCATTCATTGCTTATGTAGTTACTTTTCTTTGTCTTATAGATTATCAGAAGCTCGATCGGTTGGAAACTCGTTGGAGACCTATTTTGGCCAAGGTTAATAATGACATGTATAAGATGTTTTCTAATGGTGATTTGGTATGTTTATGCTTTGAAGATTATGTTTGGTTGATAGACTTGTAATGCTTGTTAAGTTAGGTCATTTTGACCATCTTTAGGTAATTGAAATGCATGCTATTTGGTAGGTTTGTAATGGCTTGATAATGGATATCTTTTGATATGATTTGGTAAGTAAATGAACTAGGTTATAATGCTTGAAATATGGAAATGTTGACTTGTTTTGGTAAATGATGTTTTGATGCTATTGTGGTGCCTTTAAATGGCATATCGGTTAGGTGATTTAGGATGATTGAAATGACATGTTTATGTATGTTTGAATGATGTTTGAACCCTTTGAATGTGTTCTTGATAAACTTGGTTTGTTTGAATGAAGGATTTGAATGTTTAGATTTCATCTTATAAGCCTAAGGATTAGATTGTGAAAGGTTAAAAATACTAGGTGTATCACCCTTCACCCGTATCCGTTGCCAGACTAGTGTTCGAGGCGTTACCGGACTTATACGCACAATCGATCAATTTTCGAGTTACAATTTCCACTTAAAATTAAAACCTTTCATTTAATCTCATTTTGTCCCTATTACGGGCCTATGAGGCCCAAAACATACTTTAAGAATGGTTCAGGATTAAGCCGGGTTCTTTGGAACACTTATAAAAAATTTCAACAAAACAGTGTCACGCGCCCGTATGACTTGGGACACGCCTGTGTGGGTAGCCCGTGTGGTCACACACGCCCGTGTCTCAGCCCATGTTAAAAACATCGAGCATTCTGTTTATGACATCAGTATACCATTAAGGGCACACGGCCAAGTCATACACCTGTGTGTTAGGTCGTGTCGTCCACACGGCTGAGACACATGGTCGTGTCTCTGCTTGTGTGGCCAACACTTAGGCTATTTTCCAAGCCTTTTTTGTTGCTCTTAACTTTTCACACCCATATAAAATTCATAGACACATATCATAACCTTAATTATTCCTATCTTAACCATCAACCACATGTAATATACCTAACTACATCAAAGCATTTCCACATATAAGCATAAATTAGGCTTACAATGAAGCAATTAAGATAGGAATAATTGAAGGTATGATATACAATGAAGCAACATAAGCCAATACATTTAGCTAATTTACTATAATACATACCACCAATAACTAAATATTTATACATGCCACTCACTTGTAAGCAATTAAGAATGGTTATTACACCATCTTGACAAATTGATAGTGTGATGTTGCCTCTGACGATCTCCAACCCCGAGCCAACCTGACAACACTAAGAGAAATAGAAATGAGGGTGTCAGATTTATAGCTTAGTAAGTTGGCATATAATAATAAGAAGTTTAATTAATAAGATATTTCCATTCCTCAATGGGTATTCTTAAGAAAATATAATCATTATTCACATGATTTCACTTTTTACTCATGTTCAGCTTAAGCTGTTTTCCCAAATCACAGTCGCTAAATTAATTATATCTTAAGCTACAGAACTCGAAATTAAGTTTTGTAAATTTTCTCTGAAATTAAACTCATATACCTTCTTTTCAAAAATTTTTTAGAATTTTTGGTCTAGCCAATCAGTACAGTTTATTCATTAAAGTTTCCCCTGTTTTCCTATTCGACAGTTCTGACTTCTCTTCACTAAAAATTAATGTTCTCATTATACAGAATTCGGATGACCTTACCATTTTTTTATCTTGAAATTAGACTACCAAGGATTTTAAGCATAAAAATCACACACCATAAACATTTTTATACAATTTTTAGTGATTTTCCAAATTCGGAATAGGGGATTCCAAATCCATCTAACCCTATCTCACAACATTACAGATATCTCACAAATTGAAAATCATTTGCTTACTCTACTTCTTTTATGTGAAAATAGACTCAATGAGATTTAATTTCATTTATTATTCAATTTTTAATTTAATTCCCACCATTTTTGGTGATTTTTCAAAATCACACAACTACTGTTGTCCAAAACTGTTTTACTTATAGGTTTCATTTTCTCATGCTTTCTTTATAGTAGCTTTAATTGTAGCACTTACCTCTTATCAACCTTACCAAAGTTCGATTGTGTAACGAGCATATTGCTCATAATTTACACATACATACCTGCACTTACTCATAAAATTTCATATTCACACTACACATATAAAAGCATCATGGCATGAAACAGATTTATACATTTATTTATTTTCACTTTCCATTACACTTTATCATACCATTTCATTACCCGTTGAACCATGCAGAATTCTAAAGGATACTCAGAAAAATGCACAAAAGTGCCACACATATATTGTAGCTGAAGCTACCACTGATATGTAGCCGAAGCTACCACTGAAACTAGCTGAAGCTACCACTGATAAGCTCACTATCGAGCTATTCACGGGCCTGCTCACACAAGCTGACGGTCAAGTCGAAGCTACTCAGTGCTGCTCACACAAGCTGACAGGTATCCGCAATAAATGCAGGATTACCTAGAAACTAGTAGTCGAACTAAACCAGCACCCGGAATCACATATACAATCGATCACTTCCAATGGATTCCTAGTGACAGGTCACTCGTATCCTATACGATTCCTAAGGTTCAATCGAGACTTTACACACTTGTCGCAATTTGTCAATAACCACTTAATCACATATCTCATGACAGTAACTAACTCACAAATCCACACAATAACTATTGTCATGAAAAGCACTTTGAACACAAGATTTCAATTCACTTCCATGACATCTTGTATCATAGACATGTTTTTAATTCAATTCATATACATTACACTTTAAACAATTTATTCACAAAAATCAAATTAACGCACTAATTTAAGCTTCAAACATAAACTACAGCATCATTGCATTATTATTATTATCACACCAACTTACCTCGAATGCAGAAACGACTAATTTTTCTGACTTAGCTCAAAATCTCGTTCTCCTCGATCTAAGCCCAAATTTTGTTTTTTCTTGATCGAACATATCAAATAACACTTATTTAACATTCAAATTATTCAAATTAGTCTAAAAATCATACTTTGAAAATTTTACGTTTTTGCCCCTAAAGTTTGTCAAAATTACACTTTTGCCCCTAGGCTCGTAAATCAATTTTTATTCAATTTTCTTGTATTTTGGACTTAACTGAACCATTTTCATAACTATGGCAGTCCATAATTCCCATTAATTCACACAATTATGACCAATTTTATAACTTTTACAATTTAGTCATTTTGGATGTTTTCGTCGAAAATCACTTAGTAAAAACCGTTTCTCTAACCATAAACATGCATAATCTACCATAATTCATCAAAATGCACAATTATTCAACATGGGTAAATTTTTAAACATAGACCCTAGCTCAAAAGAATGGTGAAAGAATGGTGGAAATAGCTAAAAACAAGTTACGATGATTCCAAAAATACGAAGAACATTAAAAATAGGGCCCGGAATCACTTACTATTGAGCTTGAAAAGCTTGAAAACCCTAGCCATGGAGAAGATGAAAGGTTCGACCAAGCAAGAAGATGGACAAGAGTTTTTGGCTTTTATTTTATGTTTTAATTCATTTAATGGCCAAATGACCAAAATGCCCTTCACTTTAAAACTTTGATATTTTACCCTTCCATGTCCATTTTTGTCCAAAATGTTAGAATTTGGTAAAATTGCTATTTAAGGACCACTAATTAATATTCCAATTCAATTTCATGCTAAAAGCTGCTAGAATTCAACTTTTACAACTTATTCAATTTAGTCCCTAAAATCAAATTGAACACTTTTCACATAAAATTTCTTCACGAAATTTTCACACAAGCATATAAATATATCATAGGTCTTATAAAAATCATAAAATAATTATTTCTACTTTAGATTTGTGGTCTTGAAACCACTATTCCGACTAGGCCTAATTCGAGATGTTACACTAGGGGCAAAATAGTAATTTTTCATACAATTGAATTATGAGTTAAAGTGATACTGGGAGACACTTAATTGAATGAGATTATTGTTTTGGATCACGAAGGGGTTGACGATCGCAGAAAAAGGAAGATTTCAGAGTAGTTTATGTGTTTCGTAATTTCTACAATTTAGTCCTGTAGGTTCGTTATTTGATTATTATTAAGTGTATTAACTATTTCATAATATTTCATTAATGGAAAATCTTTGAATTTCATTTAGCTATGTTTAATGTAATAGAAGCATATAGTTAGTCGGGCATTGTGCCTAGCAGGCTTTGTGCTGGTGTATTGGAAGTTAACATCAAATTGAACAATTGTGGTTAATAATAAATGAAGCTATTACAAAATTACTAGGCCTACTTGTAATTATTAGTTTGATTTTTATTTTGTAGGACTTTTGGAATCGTTGCTTGATTTAGATTGACTCAGAAGTAGGGGTGAGCAAAATTCGATTCGACTCGAAAAAATAAAAAAAATTCAAATTTCAAGTTAAACGAATCGAGTTGTTCGAGTTAATCGAGTTATTCGAGTCAACTCGAATTTTTTTCGAATTTCGAGTTCGAATCGAGTTGAGTTTTTGAATTCGAATAACTCGAATAATTCGAATAATTCGAATAATTCGAATATCAAACTATAATATTATACATTTTTACCCCAAACTCCCAAACCTTTTTACTTTTCCCTTCAAACTTTTACTCCTTCCTACTTTTCCCCCAAAACTTTTACTCCCCTCCCATTCAAACCCCCCATTCTACTCAAAATCCATTTCCTACCAAAATTTTACTTTCTTATTTACTTTTTCTCAAATTTTACTCCCCAAAACCCTCAAAACTTTTTATTTTACCCCAAAATTTTTATTCCCTCCCATTTTCCTCCTAAAACATTTACTTCCTTCCCATCCCACCTCCCATCTACGCCAAGCCCAACCCCCAATTTTTTTTAATATTTTCCCTCTAAAATTTTACTCTCTCTATTTACTTTCCCTCAAACTTTTATTTCCCAAAGCTTTTTATTTTCCCCCTGAATTTTTACTTCTCACCCTTTACTCTCAAATAAAAAATCAAAATTATCCAAAAAAAATCACTAAACATAAATAGTAATGATTTTATTTATATCTACTATTTATATTATTAAATTAAATTTCACATTTATATTATTTATATTATTGAATTGTTTAGTCATATTGAATATTTATATTAAAATTGAATTATTAATTATGCCATAAAATATTCGTGTTAAAATTTTATATTGGTATCATTTCCACATTTTATCTTTAAAATAAATTTTATTAAAAAATCTCATTTTTACATTTAGTATATTTTTTAATTTCAAAATATACAGTGACAAAAATATGAATATAATTGAAACAACCAAGCAAGAAAAGAAGATAACTCGTATATAAAAGATTAATAAATAAATTATAAGGTGATGAAAGTTAATAAAAAATTTGATTAATTTTTATTACGATGGGTGACAGTGGTTAAAAGGATCCAAAATTATTTTTTAAAATTTAACTCGAACAAATATATTCGATTTGACTCGATTCGAATTCCATCTCACTCGACTCGATTCGAGAAAATTTCAAATCAAATTAGGATGATAAAGTATGATTTGTCAACTCGATTAACTCGAAATTTTTCATTTGATTCGATTCGATTCGATCGAATGCTCACCCCTACTCAGAAGCTCATACACTATCATCAACATATCGATAGTCATTTTGGTTCTTGCTAGTTGGTTTAAGTGGCATGTATTAGGAAAGTTCTTGGTATTTTGATATTTTTTGAAGATGTAAATATTGAAAGTTGATATGTTTATGCTTGTTTCTAGTGAATGATATTTGAACTTGTGTGCATAGCTAGGTAAGCCTTTTGAACCACATATAAATAGATATTGTACAAATCTTTTTAGTGGAAAGTGTTGGTGCTTAAATACTTCAATATGTGGTGTGCATTGGTTTAGTTTATAATGAGTTATGATACTTAATTATGATAAGTTTTTGACATGTTTAGATGACTTTTTGGTTTCATGAAATTGAGGTGCCTTTTGGGCATATTGGTTGGATGAGTTTTTGTTTTTTTGAATTGAATATTTCATGCATGAATTGGTATGTTTTGAGGTCTTAAATGTGGGAACAAAATGCTTATAGGTACATATTTGAGTTGGAGATGGAAATAGCTTGAATTTGGCCAATTTCATGTCCATACGGCCGGAGACATGGGCGTGTGTCTTAGTCGTGTGTCCCCTGTAGGTTTTAAAGGCATCCAAGTCTGGTAGTTATACGGCTTAACACACGGCCTAGCACACGAGCGTGTGGCTTGGCCATGTGACCCAAGTTAGAGAGTTACATAGGTACGGACACGACTATGTGTCCCTATTTTGAATGTCCACATGGCCTGAGACACGAGCGTGTGTCTCAGCCGAAGACACGGGCGTGTGTGATCGTGATTGTGATGAAGTAATAATGATCGTACCTAGAAAGTAACTATTATCATGATAAAAGGCATGCGCACGTATCGAATAGTAGTATAGTTAGTGGCAAGACCGGAATGTCGAATCCAAGGAACTAAAAGTACTAGTAATAACTTTCTTTCTATTATCTAGCCTATAAATAAAGGGGAGTTGTTTGTAAACTAAAAATTCTAACTAAACTAAAGACGCGACAAAGAAAAAGTTGGGGAAATACTCTGGGAAAACTGATCAATAGAAGCAATACCTAAGGAAGAATCCACCTAGACTTCACTTGTTATTTAACTCTGAACTAGACGATTTATTCATTCGACTTGATCCATAGAGATCCCTAAATTATGTTAATATCTCTGTCGAGACTAAGAACAACTAACCCTAGGTTGATTAATTGAAATCTCTTTCTAATAAAAAACCCTAGTGTTGCATTAACACAATCTATGGATCCCCCTATTAGATTTGACTCTAATCTGGCAGATTTTCGTCGTTCTATGTCTAGGTTTGCGATCAACTCCACTTAATTGTGTTGGATCTACTCTTAAACAGGGACTTTTGCTCCTCTGAATAAACACATTCGACTTGAATTAATATCCTGAAATATTAACTTAAGAATTAAAAACACAATTAAGAACAAATCGAATATTTATCATATAATTCAGATAACAATAACAAGATTCGTCTTAGGTTTCATCCCTCTCAAGTATTTGGGGGTTTAGTTCATAATGAAAAGAGAAAACATCTCAAAATAAAGAAGACAACAAAACATAAAGAAAACCTAAAACTCCTGAAAAAATTAAGGGGAGATCTCCAGTCTTGATGTAGATCCTTCCTTCTAAGATGGATCAATCGGCTTTCCTTGAGTAATTCCTTGCCTTCTACTCTGTGTTCCCCCTTTAGTCCTTTCCTAGGGTGTTTATATAGACTTTGGAACACCCTTCTTATCCCCTAAGTAGCTTTTTCGCGTGAAATTGAAACTCGTCACGACAGGGGTATGCCCATGTGGCACGCCCTGTGAATCGAGCCCAGGCCGTGTTCAAGTCTACTAATGTGGCACGGACGTGTGGTGCACCCGTGGGAGGAACTCCAGGCCGTGTTGATTTCTTACTTTGGCCCATTTTCTCCATTTTTGGCCCGTTCCTTGCTCTTTTCTCTTCCTCATACTCTCCTAAGTATAAAATATGAAATTAAAGGATTAGGAGCATCAAATTCCACAGTTCAAGGGATAATTTATCCAAAATTATGCTAAGCATGGGGTAAAAATATGTATAAATTACGGTTTATCAAATACCCCACACTTAAGTCTTTGCTTGTCCTCAAGCAAAATCCTCAACTCATATTTAAAACTCGTTCTTCTCAACTTATAAATCTTTATCAATAATGTTTCGAATTAATCCATGAGTAATCATACATTGAGAATTCAACTAAAAGAACATTAAAGTTTCAAACAATCTAAGTTGAGAATCTTATCATGGAAACATAGGTATTCTCCCTTCTTATAAGTAATTACCTTGAATTCAAAATCAATAAGAGTTGACATCCTCACTAAAGGTTCACTCTATTCACTCGAAGTGTTTAGGGTTCACAAATTAAGCACTCATTAGTCAGCATGAAAAGTTATTACCATAAGCTTGCATGAAAATCAAATCTCCACCACTATAAATTGAGATGATACAACGACCAAAAGGTCTTTAGAGGGTTGTAACAGGGCTTTGGTTAGGGGTATAGTCACAAGCTAAAAAAGAGGGTTAGAATCGAGATTGAACTAAAAAATCATCTAACTAGAAAAATCTCTATAACTGAAATATATTCCTAAATTTGAGCTTTTTCCTCATGAATAACATCGTTTAAGATCCATAGTACATAATTGCATAATAATATGCTAAACATTTAAATTATAATTGGTTTTTTTTAAGAACAAATCGAATATTGTATGAACTTACAAACTGAAAAGGAGAACATAGCTAGATAATTATTCAATTCAAATCTCGACAAAGATAGGGATCAAACTAATTAGGGGGATTTCAACAATAATGAGTTATGAGTTAATATTGAGGGTGAATAAACAAAAAAATGGTTTGTTAAGCTTAAGGGGGTTCACTAATAGTTAATTATAAGGGTAGGCTTTTATGGAGTAAGTGGGTTAAACCTAAATGCCTTTATTATCTCGACATATTAAATCAATGGTGTGGTCTTGACATGCATAATCAGAGCAAGTTCTAGAACAACAAATCAATATTGACTCACTCAAAGCAACAATAAAAGTGAGCATGAAAGGATGTATGCTCAAAAGGCTCAAAAATCTCACTAGAATTATGGCTTTTGATGTCAATCTTGTGAATTTCAAATTTCAAGATGATACCTAAATTTGGGGAAACAACCTAGAAAAATTTTAGATTCTCAAAAATTTCAACTTATCATGCTTGATTCTTTAATGTCTTAAAGTTTGAATGATCAAAGCACAAATGCCTATGTTTTAATCCTAAACATATCAATAAAAATCATAAATCAATTGGAATTCATTCTAATAGTGATATGAGAAAGTGACTTGAGAGACAAGACAAAATTCAGGGATTTGAGAATAATACACTTTATAATCCCCCCACACTTAAGATGTACATTGTCCTCAATGTACGAAGATAGGTAAAAATATAAGCATAGATCATAAGTGAGAGATAGAAACGAGACTTCCTGAATTTTGGATGAAATCCTTAAAATAGTGAAAGCTAAATTGGAGAAAGGACTACTTGAAGTTCATGATTCTGGGCTACTGAAGAGAGTAAACACAACTGTGGGGAAAATTAAAGTATTACTCGATAAGAAATTAAGTGCAAAATAAAAGTCTTTACAAGGAAAAGGAAAAATATAAAGTAAAGAAAATTAAGAAGGCAGATAATTTAAAAATAAAAGTAAAAATAAAAGAAACTAGTCTCAAATGTCCTTATTAGCAGATGAATCATGAGGTGGTGGTGGTGGTAGTGATGAATAGTGAGTGGTTTAATATATGGGATTGGGCACACGGCCGTGGCACACGCTCGTGTGCCCTGGGTCTGGCCCTGTGTTTCGTGGACTTATGGTTTGGCCACGGGTGGTGGGCGTATCACACGCCCGTGCTAATTTCTCAGTTTCAACCACGGCCTATTGGCACGGGCGTGTTGCACGCCCGTGTTGATTTGGCAGGTTCACCCACGACCATATTGCACGATCGTGGCTATTTGTCTAAGCCCGTGTTTTGGGAAAAATGTTGCTCTATGTTCACATGGTCGTGCTTCCATCCATGATATGGCCACGGCCTTAGGCACGCCCGTGTGCCTGGCCATATGGCTCTGAAAAAATTTGCATTTTAAAAACTTAGTTAGTTATTTAGATGTTATGAACTAAATTTAAAGAAATCAATAATGTTAGTGCTCGGGTTATCTCCCGAGAAGCGCTTATTTAGAGTCTAAGCTCGACTTACCTTGCTTACATCTTTATGAGGGTTCGTGGAGCCTAAGCTCCTCCCTATCATTCTTAAAATCGTCACCATTATATAGTTTGAGTCGATGATTGTTTACCTTGAAAGTGCCGTGAGTTGGATGTGTTACCTCAATTGTGCCGTAGGGAAAAACACTTTGAACTATGAATGGGCCTAACCATCTCGATTTTAGCTTTCTAGGGAATAATCTAAGCCTCGAGTTGTAAAGCAAGACAAGATTGACAGCTTTAAACTGTTTGGGTTGCTTTAGACGAGCGTCATGGCATCGCTTTATGGCTTCTTTGTATAAGCGTGAGTTTTCATATGCATTACAACGCCATTCATCCAACTCATTTAACTGCATGAGTCTCTTTTCACTGCAAGATTAGGATTAAGATTTAGAAATTTGATAGCCCAAAACGCCTTATGTTCTAGTTCAAATGGTAAATGGTAACTTTTCCCGTAAATGAGTCTATAGGGAGATGTTCCTGTGGAAGTTTTAAATGCAGTTCTATAAGCCCATAAAGTATCATCTACTTTCATCGCCCAATCTTTCCTATTTGACTCTACTATTTTCTCTAAGATGCATTTCAGCTCTCTATTAGCTACTTCAACTTGTCCACTGGTTTGGGGGTGGTAAGGGGTGGCCGTTCTGTAGTGCACTCCATATTTCTTTAGGACTTTTTCAAACTGAGCATTACAAAAATGAGTTCCTCTATCACTAATAATTGCTCTAGGTGTTCCAAATTGAGAAAAGAGTTTTTTTAAGGAATCTCACTGCCATTCTAGCATCATTAGTAGGTAAGGCTTGGGCTTCTACCCATTTAGACATGTAGTCAACTGCTACTAAGATGTATTTATTTCCAAATGAACTAGGGAATGAACCCATGAAATTGATGCCTCATACATCGAATATTTCACATGAAAACATATATGTTTGAGGCATTTCGTTACATTTAGAGATATTACCTGTTGGTTAACATCTGTCACAAGAAGTAACATACCTGTTGGCGTCCTTAAATAGTGTGGGCCTATAAAAATCTGATTCAAGTATTTTATGGGCTGTCTTAGTTCCACTGTAATGTCCTCTTATTGGTCTTGAGTGGCAGTGTTCCAAGATTTTGTTTGCTTCTTTCTTTGTAATGCATCTTCGAATGACTTGATCTACACATATACGAAAAAGAAAAGGGTCTTCCCAAAAGTAGTTTTTCACATTAGTAAAGAATCGCTTCTTTTGCTGATGTGTCAACCCTTTTTGGATTATGTTAGTAGTTAAGTAGTTTGCAATGTCAGCAAACCAATGTATCTCAGAATCAGATAGACGAAGAGTTGTTCTTCAGGAAATGAGTCGTTTATCTCGGCCTCATCAAGTTCTTTGAGATGTGGATTCTGAAGCCTGGAAAGGTGATCGGCTGTCGAGTTTTCAGCTCCCTTTTTATCTTGTATTTCCAAATCAAATTCCTGCAATAATAAAATCCATCTTATTAATCGAGGTTTCGCATCGAACTTAGTTAAAAGCTAACGAAGAGCGGAATGATCAGTATAAATGATGACTTTAGACAATATTAGTTATGGTCTAAATTTTTCAAACGCAAAAACCATAGCTAGCAATTCTTTTTCTGTAGTAGTATAGTTCTCTTGTATGGCTGTTAGAGTTTTGCTAGCATAGTAGATTGGCTGAAAATCCTTGTCTCTTCGCTATCCAAGAAATGCGCCTACTACAACATCACTTGCATATAAATTCCAATCAGGTGCAATTATAATCAGAGTATTAGTAAGTATCTCTCTGAGAGTGTTAAATGCCTCTAAACATTACTGGTCAAAATTGAAGGGTACATTTTTTTCTAGTAATTTCGTTAAAGGCTTAACTATTTGAGAAAAATCTTTAATGAATCTTCTATAAAAACCAGCATGTCCTAAAAAGCTTCTAATTGCCTTAACTAAACTAGGGGGAGGTAGTTTTTCAATGGTCTCGACTTTTGCTTTATCAACTTCTATCCCCTTACTAGAAGTCTTGTATCCTAAAACAATACCTTCTTGAACCATAAAATGACATTTTTCCCAATTGAGAACAAGATTTGTTTCCTCACACCTTATTAAAAATCGTTCTAAATTCTTAAGGCAAAGATGGAAAGAGTTACCGAATACAGAGAAGTCATCCATAAATACCTCCATGATGTCCTCCACGAGTTCGTCAAAATGGCTAGTATGCAACGCTGAAAAGTAGCAAGAGCATTACATAATCCAAAGGGCATTCTATGATAAGCAAACGTACCGTATGGACAAGTGAATGTCGTTTTCTCTTGATTTTCAAGAGCTATCGGTATTTGGAAATAACCGAAAAGTCCATCCAAGAAGCAACAGTACATATCTTCTGACAGTCTTTCCAACATCTGATCAATGAAGGGCAATGGGAAGTGATCTTTTCTAGTGGCATCGTTCAATTTCTTGTAGTCAATGCAAACTCTCTAACCTGTTACTGTTCTTGTAGGGATTAATTCGTTCTTTTCATTGGCAATAACAATCATGCCGCCTTTCTTAGGAACAACCTCAACAGGACTTACCCAAGCACTATCAGAAATAGGATAAATAATTCCAGCATCTAGAAGTTTAATTATCTCAGCCTTGACCACTTCTTTCATGTTAAGGTTCAATCTCCTTTGAGCTTGCACACATGGTTTATATTCATCCTCCATCAAAATTTTGTGGGTGCAAAAAGAAGGGCTGATTCCTTTAATGTCAGAGATTTTCCAAGCTATGGCTCTTTTATGTTCTCTTAACACTTGGATTAATTCCTCCTTTTTCTTGGGTTGCAAGTTTGAAGCAATAATCACTAGTGATGTAGAATTGTCTCCCAAAAATGCATATTCTAAGTGTTTGGGTAATTGCTTCAGTTCCAGTTGGGGAGGTTCATCAACAGAGGGCTTTTGTCTTAGTTCATCATTAATCTCAATACCCTCATAATCGATTTGTCTAGGGGAGGGGTTGTTGGAGTTTAAATTGATTATTACCTTTTCCATCTCAGTGGCGACTTCGTCCTCTCCCCCACTTTGGACGAGACATAGTTCCAACGTGTCTTTAAGAGTGATTTTCTGAAAAGAGTCTTGAATAGCATAATCAATGGACTCAATAAAATAACAGGAATCATATTGTTCCCTAGAGAATCGCATGGCATCATAAATTTTAAACACAATTTCTTCATTACCTACCCTAAGCACTAGTTTACCATCCCCTACATCAATAATAGCTTTAGCAGTAGCTAAAAATGGACGTCCTAAGATTAAGGGTACCTCAACATCCTTACCCATGTCAAGCACAACAAAATCAACAGGAAATATAAATTTATCAACCTTAACTAATACATCTTCAATGATACCCCTAGGATATTTAATAGATCTATCAGTTAATTGAATACTCATCCTAGTAGGTTTTGGTTCTCCTAGAACTAGCTGCTTGAACATTTTATAAGGCATTAATTTAATACTGGCACCTAAATCTGCTAATGCCTTTTCAATATTTAGACTACCAATTAAACAGGGAATAGTAAAACTTCCTGGATCTTTCAATTTAGTTGGCAGTTTGTTCTGAAGGATCGCTGAACATTTCTCGTTAAGTTCCACCGTGGATAGTTCTTCAAACTTCCCTTTATTTGTTAGAAGCTCCTTCAAAAACTTTACATACATGGGCATCTGTGAAATAGCTTCAACAAAAGGTAAGTTAATATGTAACTGTTTGAAAAGTTTAAGAAATTTACCGAATTGAGCATCCATGCGGTCTTTCTTCAATTTTGCTGGGTATGGGATGGGTGGCTTGTATTCCTTAAGTACTGGTGGGTTTTTTTTCTTTGGGCTTAGTCTCCTTGATTTTCCCCTTGTCAAGCTCTTGTGGCACCTTCTTTTCAGGTCCAGTTAGCGTCTTCCCACTCCTTAACGTGACTACTTTAACATGCTTCCTAGGATTGGGTTCAGTATTACTCGGCAGGCTACCTTGTGGTCCATCAGATATCATCTTGGCAAGTTGACCAATTTGATTTTCAAGTTCTTGAATGGAAGCCTGTTGGTTCTTAAGTGCCGTTTCGGTGTTCTGAAAATGGGTTTCTGACACTGAGATAAATTTTGTGAGCATTTCTTCAAGGTTCAACTTTTTCTCTTGCTGGTGAGGTGGTTGTTGGAAACTTGGAGGGTGTGGTAGTCTCTGATTTCCTTGACCACCCCACGAGAAATTGGGGTGGTTCCTCCAACCTACATTATAAGTGTTACTATAAGGGTTATTTTGAGTTCTAAAATTTTTACCCATATAGTTGGCTTGTTCAATTTCTGTGCTAGGATCATGGGATGAATAATCTGTGTTATACATTCCTTCTCCATTTGAATCGCACCTCATCACTAGATGTACCTGCGTAGAACCATCTAAACCGTCAATCTTTTTGTTTAAGAGTTCTACCTGATTTGACAGTATTGTGACTATGTCGACATTAAAAACACCGGCGGATCTCATGGGCTTTGTTCTCATGACTTGCCACTGATAGTTATTCAGTGACATCTCCTTTATAAACTCATAAGCCTCCTCAGGTGTTTTTTTTATTTATGGTTCCACCGGCAGCTGCATTAATCATTTGTCTTGTTGAGGGATTCAAACTGTTGTGGAAAGTTTGAACCTGTAGTCACAAAGGTAACCCATGGTGAGGGTACATTCTCAATAAATCCTTATATCTCTCCCAAGCGTCGTAGAGTGTCTTTAAATCCATCTGCACAAAAGAAGAAATATCATTCCTCAACTTTGCCGTTTTAGCCAGCGGAAAATATTTAAGTAAAAACATTTCGGTCATTTGTTCCCAAGTAGTGATAGACCCTCGTGGTAGAGAGTTCAACCACTGTTTAGCTTTATTTCTTAAAGAAAAGGGAAATAACCGAAGGCGAATGGTGTCATCAGAAATGCCATTTATTTTGAATGTGTCGCAGAATTCTAAAAAGTTAGCTAGATGTGCGTTAGGATCCTCATCCTGCAAACTATCAAACTGAACAAACTGTTCAATCATTTGAATAGTGTTAGGTTTCAGTTCAAAGTTATTTGTAGCAATAGCAGGCCTAACAATACTAGATTCAATTCCAGCTAAATTAGGTTTAGCATAATCATACATAGTGTGAGGAACATGATTTTGATTCACAGGATCTGCGGCTACCACAGGAAGTAGCTGATTATTTTGGTTTGCTTCCATCTCTGCAGTAGATTCGGTTTCATCTTCTTGTCTTTGTTCTATGTACTGTAGGCTTCGCCTTATATCTCTTCGGTTTTTGCAAACTATGGCTTCTAAATGCTATCAAACAATAGTGGTCCTGATGGGTTTATTTTAGTTATAAACTAGAGACACCTGTCAGAGAAGAACAAAAAGAAAATTTTTGTAAATAAAACCTAAAATAAAAATAGAAAATAAATTGCAATAAAAATAAAGATAGCTAAAGTAATAGAAATCGAGTGTTCCTAATATTTTAGTTTCCCGGCAACGGCGCCAAAACTTGATCATGATTGTGATAAAGTAATAATGATCGTACCTAGAAACTAACTATTATCATGATAAAAGGCAAGCGCACCTATCGAATAGTAGTATAGTTAGTGGCAAGACCGAAATATCGAATCCAAGGAACTAAAAGTACTAGTAATAACTTTCTTTCTATTATCTAGCCTATAAATAAAGGGGAGTTGTTTGTAAACTAAAAATTCTAACTAAACTAAAGACGCGACAAAGAACAAGTTGGGGAAATACTCTGGGAAAACTGATCAATAGAAGCAATACCCAAGGAAGAATCCACCTAGACTTCACTTGTTATTTAACTCTGAACTAGGCAATTTATTCATTCGACTTGATCCGTAGAGATCCCTAAATTATGTTAATATCTCCGTCAAGACTACGAACAACTAACCCTAGGTTGATTAATTGAAATCTCTTTCTAATTAAAACCCCTAGTGTTGCATTAACTCGATCTATGGATCCCCTTATTATATTTGACTCTAATCCGATAGATTTTTGTCGTCCTATGTCTAGGGTTGAGATCAAATCCGCTTAATTGTGTTGGATCTACTCTTAAACAGGGACTTTTGCTCCTCTGAATAAGCACATTCGACTCGAATTAATATCCTGAAATATCAACTCAAGAATTAAAAACACAATTAAGAACAAATTGAATATTTATCATATAATTCAGATAACAATAACAAGATTCGTCTTAGGTTTCATCCCCCTCAGGCAATTGGGGGTTTAGTTCATAATAAAAAGGGAAAACATCTTAAAATAAAGAAGACAACAAAGCATAAAGAAAACCCAAAACTCCTAAAAGAATTGAAGGGAGATCTTCAGTCTTGATGTAGATCCTTCCTTTTGAGATGGATCAATAAGCTTTCCTTGAGTAATTCCCTGCCTTCTACTCTATGTCCCTCCTTTAGTCCTCTCCTAGGGTGTTTATATAGACTTTGGAACACCCTTCTTACCCCCTAAGTAGCTTTTTCCGCGTGAAATTAAAACTCGTCACAACAGGGACACGCCCATGTGGCACGCCTGTGTGAATCGAGCCCGGGCCATGGTCAAGTCTGCTAATGTGGCACGGGTGTGTGGTGCACCCATGTGAGGAACTCCAGGCCGTGTTGATTTCTTACTTTGGCCCATTTTCTCTGTTTTTTGGCCTGTTCCTTGCTATTTTCTCTTCCTCATGCTCTCCTAAGTGTAAAACATGAAATTAAAGGATTAGGAGCATCAAATTCCACAATTCAAGGGATAATTCATCCAAAATTATGCTAAGCATGGGGTAAAAATATGTATAAATTACAGTTTATCAGTGTGTCTCAGCCATGTGAGTCACACGACTTGGCCACACAACTATGTAACCCCTACAGGGTGAATTTTTCTGACTTTTTCCTTAAGGTTTCATACTTTCCTGATTTAGTCTTGAATCATTTTTAAAGTGTTTTTAAGGCCTCGAGGGCTCGAATAAGGGATGATATGCATGAGTTTGAACGAATTATGTTATGGTTTATCTAATGTATGGAAATGAATGTTTTAAATTACAGTTTTACGGTAATGCTTCGTAACTCTATTCCAACAACGAATACAGGTTAGGGGTGTTACAAGGCTCAAGTTCATGAACATTCAAAATAACACATGCAATACGAATCCTATATACTGCCACATAATCAAGTTTAGAACGAAAAAAAGACTATCGAATTGAATGCTTGATAGTGTCAGCTTCGAAGTGATCCGATCTCCTTGTTTTGTAAAAGATAACTAGAAGTAGAGAAAACACAACAAAATAAACATTGCGTATGCTTAGTAAGTACACAGGAACTAAAACAATAAACTCACCTAAATTCTTAATTAACATAACAACTTTCCTATCATCACATTTCACATTAGTCAAGTGAGCTCATCAGTTATAATTTTACAATATTTCAATACGTGCAATACATTTCCATTTAGTGTCATCCTATCGAAAACATCAAATGCATACGTCATTTCATCATTTCAAACATAATCATTTCTAATTAAAATATATTATCAATAAGATATTTTTTGTTTTTCAATAACCGTATAGTTCGATGAACAGTAATAAATAGATACGGATACGCAAGTAACTACCAAAAACACACCAGATTACTAGTTCAAGGGATAACTTCGAAACACACCTGAGCACTAAAGTGCTAAGCCCATAGGCATCATATGTCATAAGACGATACATTCCCCCCAAAACACACCAAGATCTTCGTAGAGACAATTAGTAATAGTGGCTTCTAAAGAGATAAGACTCAATAATCCACAACAAATGTTGGATTTTGGTTTAAACAGTGAATTTTCCGTACATTAGTATCATCTCATATCGTACCCCTGATAAACGCTAAATTATACATATTTTTACCTCATATTTTGCCTATATTTTGGATGAATTATTAATGATTTAGTGAGAATTGGTGCTCTTAACCTTTCTTTTTCATATCTTATACTCAGAAGAGCATAGGGAAGAGAAAAGAACCAAAAATGGACCAAAAATGAGGAAAATGGGCCAAAAATAGATCAACGCACGGCCCAAGGATTTACCGCACGGCCGTGTAACATAAAGATCACACGGTCTAACCCCGACAAGCACGGCCAGGCCACACGGCCGTGCCCCATAAACAGAATATCACACGGTCGAAGTCACACGGGCATGGCACACGGGCGTGTTCTAGTCGTGAGAAAGGGGAATTTCACTCAAATTGGGATGCTTAGAGGCTAAGAAAGGCTCACCACAAGCTCTCTATATAAACACCTCATGAGGCAGAGGCAGAGATACATTTTTTTTAGAGATATTTTTCTTCTCGTCTTTCTGCCACACTGAAGGTAGAAGCAAGGGATTACTCCAAGGGAGAAGCCGATTGATTCATCCCAGAAGCCGGAATTCTGCAGCAATATAGGGGATCTCTCTAAATTCCTTTAGGGATTTTCGGGTTCTTTTATGTTTTGCTATTTTATATCTTCTGTGATGTTTCTCTTCTTTATTATGAACTAAACCTCTCAAATACTTGAGGGGGATGAAACCTAAGACAGATCTTGTTATTTATTCTTGATTTATTTGATAAATACTTGAATTGTTCTTAATTATGCGTTCTTCATTCTTGATTTAATAATCCTAGGTATTATTTCAACAATTAGATGTGCTTAGAGCAGATGAGCAAAAGTCCCTGCGATAAGAGTAGATCTACCATAATTAAGCGGAGTTGCATGCAACCCTAGACATAGGGCGACATAAATCTTTCGGATTAGGGTCAAACCTAATATGGGGAGCCATAGATCGAATTAATGCAACCTAGGGAGTTAATTAATAAGGGAACTTTAATTAACAACTTAGGCCTAGTTGCTCTTCACCTCAACGGAGGGTTTAGCATAAGTTAGGGATCTCTACGGATCAAGTCAAGTAAAGAAATCATATAGTTCAAGAAAATAATAACAAGTGAAGTCTAGGTGGATTCTCCCTTGAGCGTTGTCCATATCAATTAGCTTTTCCCCTAAAGTTTTTCCTCAATTTACTTTTTGTGCACTTTTAGTTTAGATTTAGAATTAGTTAAACAACCCTATTTTATTTTTAGGCTAGATAATAGAAAGAAAGTAAGTATTAGTACTTTTAGTTCCCTTGGGTACGATAACTCGGTCTTGCCACTAAGCTATATTACTGTTCGACAGGTGCGCTTGCCTCAACGTCGTGATATTAGTTAGTTTTGGTGTGATCAAGTTCTTTATAAATTTTATTACTTCATATCACGCGATATCAACCCCGTACAATGCAAAAATAACTCTATTGACATTTAAATTGTATCCTATCCTATGTTAAGTTCATTCGGGGAATTTAACAAATTAGTTCATTTTTTTTACAATTCAATCCATTTCTCACCTTTTTGTACCATTTTGCGTACAATTCAAAACACATTCAAAGTATACAAATTCATAATTCAAACACATACATTAAATCTACATATGCAACTATACCATATGAACTTATCTACAAAAACTAATAGCGAGTTGAAGTGTAGGGACTATTCAACAATTTCACCATTTTTTCTTGATTATCTACTAGTTGATTCAAATATTAATCTATATGATAATTCATTCTAGTTTATCAGTTTAAAATGTCTTATAAAATTTTATTTCATGCATATGACAATTCAATTTCATTTTATATAAATTTTCTAAAGTTTTGCATTTTATTCAATTTAGTCCCTAAAATAAAAAATATTATATCTTTAACTTTTAAGCCCTGTTTTGCAATACAATTTTGATCACATCCTTAAAAATCCCTCTAATATCTATAATTACAGAAATTTCATGCTAATTTCAAATTATTTTCATTTTAGTTCCTATACTCAAAACTCGCATTTAAACTTACAAATTAGTCCATTTTTCATTTCTAAGCTTAAAACCTATCATTTAAACACCATAAACTTCAAAATTCACCAACGAAAACATTTAAAATTTTTAACAGTTTTAAAAATTAATCCCTGAGTTAACTAAATCGAGCTACAAAAATCTCAAAAATATAAAATTTACAAAAAAGGGATTCAAAAACACTTACATGCAAGTGTCAGACCTTCAAGCTTCAAAAATATCTTATTTTCTTTATTTTTTTTATGGATAAATGGTAGGGGAAAGAAAAATGGTTGAAGATGACCATTTCTTTTCATATTTTAATGTTTAAAGTTTTACAATAATGAAATTTACATTAAATTTAACATATAACATACTAAATATTAAACACCAATAGTGGACTATAATAAAAAGATGGCTAATTTTCATTTTTAAACATTGAAAATTTTTTATTTAAACATTTTAACTAATAAAAATCAATAGTAATTATTTTTTTATGATTTTTACAATTTAGTCCTTATACTTGAATTATTAATCGTTCAACAAAATTATTTGAAAGGAAGTTAATATAACATTATATTATACTCGTAAATATTAATTAATAATATTTGTGGAATCGATCATCAAAAAATGGGATTATGAAATCACTGTTTTTGACACTACTGAAAATAGTCTTTTACAATATGAATATTAAATAAAATAAAAATCTCCCACTCCCGTGCCTCACCCTCAACCCTTCCTCCATCGAACCTCTCCCTACCACCATCCCTGTCCCCCCTCTCTCTCTCTTTCTTGTTTCTGTTGCAAATTAAGGAATTTAAAATTAGCTTTTGCAAATTACCTCCAACTCAGAACAAAGGGTCATCCCCAGCTAAAAATAAACTGCTCCAAACCTTACCACTTATCCATGGTAAATACCTATTAATAAAGCTTTCCCAATATAATCATCAACCATACTACATTCACCATTACAAATCTATAAAAAAATTAAAACGTGAGCACTGAATACAAAAGGAAAAAAAAATAAAGACCCACCAATTGATTGGTAGAACAAAACCTCCATTATTATCACCATTCTCATTCCTATCAATGGTATTACAATTAGGTCTTAGAGGATGATGGTTTTCATCCAAAGCTTTAGGCTTTAAAAAAACATCATTCTAAGAACACCAACAGTGAAAATCTAATACACACTCAAGATTGTAATTTTAGTTGAATTTCATAATTAGTGGTTCATTTTCTTTCTTCTTCTTCTTGCACTTGTTGAACACATAGGAATCTAATGACTTCACCAACTAAAGACTACCTTTTCAAGACAAAAAGAAAGATAATAAAATCAGCATGGAAATTATTTTTTTCAACTGCTACAAAGAGGTTTGAAGGAAATGGACAAAAGATGAAGAGAGAAGTGAAGTACAAATGATGGAGAGGAAGAGGTAAATGGATGGTGTGGGGAGGTTTTTTTATGTAATATTAATATTAAATGAAATTTAAATTTATTATTATATTTTTTGAAAATATTTATGTATTTTTATATATTTTTTGGAAATTTTTTAGAATTAGGATAAAATTAAGAACATTTGTAAATTTTAAAGGTTAATTTTTTAAAATTATGTCTAAATCGATTTATTGTAAAAGTTAAAGGCTAAATTTGTTATTATTCTAATTTTTTAAACTGTTACATTAACTTGCCTTTTGTGATTTTAATGGGAGTTGCCAAAATGACCAAACTATGTAACATGGATACTTAAATTGCAAACTTTTTTTTTTTTTTAGGTGCCTAAAATGAAAAGTTTTTATAATTGGGTGACTATCTATATAGTTTACCCTTTTAAAAATCATATTTGACTTGTTGTTTGAAATTAAAAATCAAATTTAACTTCATCTTTGATCTTCCTTGATTTACTCCCACGATTTACCTTGATTTTCTCTATTTATCGTTGCATAAGAGCTTATAAATATCACACCTATCAACATTGTTAACAACCCATTTTTGGTTAAATCAGAATAATGGTTTTGGAACCACAAATTTGAGGTCGGAAAATAATTATTTTATTGTTATTTTAATGTCTACAGCATGATAGTATGATAGTATAAAAATTTTGTTAAGAATTTTTACTGTTTGAGTGTTCAATTCGATAAAAAGGACTAAATCGCGTAAAGCATAAAAGTTTATTTGTATTAGCTAAAAGTGTCTAAAAGCTACGAAACATTAAAGTAAAGGTCCTTAGTTGGTAATTATACCATTATTATTGTTAGTGGACAAAGATGGACACAATTAAAATAATTTTTAAGGTTAATTAAAAGGTTATAATTGTAATTTAGTAAATAAGTTATGTAATAATAAAATAAAAGGTTGTATCATCTTATTTAACATGCATTACCACTGAAAATTGAGAAAATAAAAGCCATAGATAGGGCTTGAAGCATTCAACCAACATTCCTTGAGCATGTAAGTGCAATTTTGCTCAGTTTTTAATGATTTCTATGTTTTTGAGATCGTTGCAGCTTAATCTAGCTAGCCTGTACCTTTAATTTCAAAACTGTTAAAGTTTCTAAGTTTTACCATTGATGAATAAGCATGTATCTTGATGTTTGATGATGGAAAATAAATCTTTGTTGTTAGTTATACAAGTTTTGTAAAGTGATTTTTGGTAAAAATGCAAATTAGGGATTAAATTGAGAAATGTGTAAAAACCATGGTTAAAAGTGTGAGTTAATGCAAAATATGTGCTACTATGGGATTATATAGAATTCGGCTGACATGTTTTAGGAGGAAATTGCATGAATTTGTAATTTTATGTGATAAGGACTAAATTGAAAAAAAGTTAAATGCCTAGGGTAAAAGTGTAATTTAGCCAAAATAGGTGTTATGGGCTAAATTGAATAGAATGGAAATTGAACAAGTTAAATTTGATTATGTATAGATCAAGAAAAGCAAAGATCAGAATTAGATCGGGGAAAAGGCAAGGTTGAAGAATAGCCGATAGTTTACATCCGAGCGATACGAGGTAAGTTCGTATAATTAGAATTGAATAATTGTATATTTACTTAATTGAATTATGAGAATTGAAATAATAAATTACATGTGTATTTAATGCCTAAGTGATGAAATCCGAGTATTGTTGAGCCCCGTTTGAACCGTAGGAATTCACAGGATACAAGTGACATGTCACTAGGCTTACCGTTTGGTTGAGATCCTGCATGTGTTGCGGACTCACTACAGTTCGTATGAGCTTACCGATATTTAGCTCATAAAAGCTTACTGTTCTCAGCTCATTAGAGCTTACTGCTCCGTCAGCTCAGGAGGAGCTTACTGTTTATAGCTCGAAAGAGCGTATATATACATAAATTAACAGATTACTGATTAGTACACTTCATGTGTACCACTTGCGTATCTATCGATATTCTAAGTGGTTCAAAGGCATATTTCTATTACATGTTAAGTAAATGGATATGAATGATTATAAGAGTTATATGAACTATGTTGAGATTGGATTGTATGCTATATTGATATATGGAATGGTTGTATATGCATTTGAAACTTGTTCAATGGATATGCTCATCTATGCTTATTGGTTATGATATGTATTATATAACTAACTGAATGATGAGTTCATGTGTTAGGAAATTGAGAAAAGGATTGGTCTATACTATGTTAGTTATTTGAATTGTGAATAAATGATAAGTTTAATTTTATATTATACGGGCTTACTAAGCTTTAAGGCTTACTCTATTTATTTTTCTATGTTTTATAGTGATTCGGAAGCTCGCTTGATTGGGAAGTCGTCGGAGATCACATCACGCTATCCAGCTATCATTTGGTATTTTTGAACTTGTGAATTTTGGTTATATGGCATGTATAGGAGTTGTGTCAATATGACCTATATGTGTTAGTGATGTATTTAGCCAAATGAATTGGTTTGTAAATGGTTAATGTTTTGACTTTGTATATAGCCATGTGATGTGATTCATTTTGGTATGATTTGGTGATGTGTTTATAATATGCAAATGGTCATTTTGATAGGTGCTTGAAATTGAGATTGATATGCTTGTTATTTGAGGCTAGATAATGCATAATTGAAAGCAACCAAATTGATGAATTAAGTATGTTGAATTGGTATGAATTGGATGGTTTATTGTGATGATTGGATGACTTGTAATAGATGGTATAAAATTTGCATGAATTCTGCTTGTTTGGAATGTCTATTTGTGCTATATTTTGTGGTATTTGGTATTTTTGAATGGATGTAGGTTTGGGTGAGAAAAATGGCTTGTAATCTAGCCTATTTTCGTCTATACGGGTAGAGACACAGGGGTGTGTCTTAGCCATGTGTGATACACGGTCAGGTGACATGGCCGTGTATGCTCTGTAGTATTTAATTGAGGCAAGTCAGTGAGTTACACGGCCTAAACACATGGGCACGTAGTTGGCCATGTGACACAAGTCAGAGAGTTACACGGGTAGGACACGGTCTGGGACACGGCCATGTGATCCCATTTTGAATGTCCACACGGCCTGTGACATGGGCGTGTCTTGTGGTCGTGCGAGACACACGACTTGGCCACACAGGCGTGTGTCCTGTTTATGAAAATTTTTCTAAGTTTTCCCAAAAGTTTCCTGAGTTATCGGTTTAGTCCCGAACCACTTTTAATGCATGATTTGGGCCTCGTAGGCTCGTATTAGGGACTTTATGAATATGATTGATTGTTTAATGATTGAAATGTAAAATGAAAAAGATTTGTTTAATGTATTATATGATATGTCTGGTAATACTCTGTAACTTTATTCCAACAGCAGATACGGGTAAGGGGTGTTACAAACATACTTTAAAGGCACCAAAAAAATTCTCTCTTCCTCTCTCTCTTTAAGTGTTTTCTTGTTATTTTTCATTGTTTCTATGAGCAAATTATTTGCCCAGCATGTATTAAGTTTAAAAATTAGGATTTTCGTTTTCTTAATTCTATTGAGGTTGTACCATTTATATTGCATATAATCACAAATTCACATGCTAAATTATTGAAGTTAACTATGTATTTAACATATTAATCACAACAATCAACTTTCATTACAATCATATTTAACTCATTAAAGTAAAGTAAAACAAATGTTAAATTATATTTGGCAAAACCTGAAACACAATTAAAATATATGATCTTGGTTCAAATAAAAATACACAAGCATGATGATTTGCTAAACTCTAAACACATCCAAATGTTACAACTTTGTTCAAACAAAATTAAAGAACTATTTCCACTTAGCTATGGCTAACTCAAATACACATTTTCATCCCTTCATGTTAACAAACCAAACCAAAAAAAGAAAAAAGCTAACTAAACATTAAAATAATTTTACATAAGTTCTTGTTAGCTAATTTTCATTGGTTAATAAAACATCAAAGCTGAATTTTCAAAATTCCAATTTCATCATGTAAATTTTCGTTATATGATGAGTTCACTCTATTTGTCTCAACTCCAATATCCACTCTGAACTCTACTTTCTCCCTAGCAATTGCTTTGTAAGCATCTCATAGATCAATCATCACTTTTCTTACTTAAATTACAATAAAAAGGTCATACCAATAAAAAAAGTACATCCACCAACCTATACATTTCACAAAAATTAATATCTAATGCACTAAAAAATGCCAATGAAGTTATTAACAAAAAAAAAAAAAAAAACCCAATCATGTATCATTTGCTTTCATAAGCAACAATCAATTCTAATAACCCAATCAAACCACAAATCTCGCCTTAATGCTTACCATGACAATTATATCAATATGCAGATAATTATAGCTTAGTTCGGATTATAGAAATACAAACCGTATATTCCGAGCTACTCGAAGTTGACCTTGTCTTTCCCCTTCTTACTCAAGGATTCCAAAACGACGTTCACTATGGAATACAATGATTATAATAGATTAATAATACACAACTTAATTCTAATCAAATTTCAAATTTTATACCATATTTTGCTTAATCTTCAATTTAGTCCCTAAACTGAGACTAATTAAATCTTCACATTTAACCTCGAATTTTTATACTAATTTCACTCTAAGCCAAATTTAGCTCCCTATTTTCAATTCTACCCCTAAATTTTGAAATTTTCACAATTTAGTCCCTATTACTCAAAATCAACAATTAATTTTACTATTTAGCCCCTTTTCACTTTTAACTTTAAAATCTATCAAATAAACCCTTAATGCTTTAACTATTCAACAATGAAAACATCTAAAATCTTAAACAATACTAAAAATTATAACATGGGCTAACTAGCTCTAAGTATCGGGATTCCAAAAACATAAAAATTACAAGAAAGTGGACTAAATTGACTAACCAATTGAAGTTTGAATGCTTGAAAACCCCTAATTGTCGTTCAAGCTCTTTCTTCTCCCTATTGTTTCGTAATGCATGTAAAAGAGAATTGAAACATTTTCTTTAATGCCACTTTCATTTATATTTCTTTCATTTTGTTTTCCTTTTTTTTTTTATCATATAATATATATACATTAAGTTCATGTTATTTATTATTATAACATATATATTAAGTTAACATATATATAATATACATCACTAATGACTGTCCACTATAACATAAATAAATGTATATTACTAGTTTAGTCCCTTTAATTAATTTCAATTTATAATTCAACTTTTAGAACTTATGCGATTTAGTCCATGTTCTTTAATAACTCCTAGTTCATGAAAATTACTTATCCAAAATTTAATTTGCTTCTATTATAGCTTTGTAAATATTTTAAGAAAACAGAGTCCCGAAGCTACATTTTCTGTCACCCTTAACTATTGGGTCGTTACAAACACGGTCATGTGCCATTGGATTATAGGTTGCTTTTAGATCGCACAGTCTTAGATTGTCATATGGACTGGCCACACACCCGTGTCAGTACTGTAGATTGGCTAAGTCAGATTGCCATACGGGTACAATTAGTTACATGACCCAGTCACACGATCATGTGACTTTTGTTGGATTTTACACTTTGACCTACACGGCTTCAGTGAGTTACATGGCTTGGATACACGGTCATGTGACTCAATGCTACACAGTTTTAGTTTATCACTAACCTGGTTACACGGCCATGTGACCTCTATTTTGCACTTTTATGTCTCTTTTGTGCAAAGTTTCAAATTAGTCATTGTTTGGTTCTGAATTTATTTTAAAGCTTTCGTAAGCTCGATTTAGGCTCGAATTTGTATGCAAAACATGTTTTGAATGAATGTGATATAAAGAATGTTAAGATAAATTTTTTATTTAAATTTACATGTTCATCTCTAACACCCCTAACCCGTATTTGTTGTTGGAATAGGGTAATGGAGCATTACTGGACTTATCACATAAATAATCATTCATTTCACATCCATAATTCATATCCATACATAAACCATTCACACACATTCATATAGTCCCTAACACGAGCCTTCAAGGGCCAAATCAGGCATTTAAAACAATTTGGGACTAATCTGAGAACTTAGGAAAATTTTAGGAAAACATTGAAAATTTTCAAACACACGGGACACACGGCTGTGTGGCCAGGCCATGTGTCTCACACGGCTAAAAGACATGCCCGTGTGGACATCGAAATGGGATCACATTGCCGTGTCCCGACTCGTGTCCTACCCCGTGTAACTCTCTGACTTGTGTCGCACGGCCAACGACACGCTTGTGTGACTAGCCCGTGTAACTCAATGACTTGCATTCATTAAAAACTACAGGGGACACACGGTCGTGTCAACTGATCGTATGTCACACACGACTGAGGCACACGCCCGTGTAGACAAAAATAGGCTATTTTCCAAGCCACATTTCTCACCCAAATTTGATGCCAACCTATACATTTCAAAAACATGTATCCACAACAAAAATAGACATTCAAATCAACCAAATCAACCTAAAACATACATTTTCATAACCTACAAGCATACCTATTAAACATCACTTTTAACCATTCAAGCTTATACAAATTTCATAATCAGTATGACACATCTAAACCTTACCAATTTGGTATTCAATTCATCAACTCACAATAGAGGCATTTCCATATCAATCCATCAAACATATCAATGCAATTAAAAATCACACAAGATATACCAACCACCCATATATATACATACCAACACATATACCAAATTAAGCCAAATCACATGGCTAAATGCATATCAAATAACCATAATGCCTATACATGCCATATAACCAAATTCACTAAGTTCAAAAGTACCAAAATGTTAGTTGGATAGTGTGATGAGATCTCCGATGACTACCTATCCGAGCGAGCTTCCGAGTCACTATAAAACATGGAAAAGAAAACAGAGTAAGCTATAAAGCTTAGTAAGCTCGTATAACATAGAATTAAACTTACCATTTAATCACAATTTAGGTAATTAAACATAGTATATTCCAATCAATTTGTCAAATGCATAAACACATTTATTCACCAATAGGTTAGTCATGTAAAGCACATATAATAACGAATAAGCATAGATGGGCACAACAATTAAACAAGTCCCATATACATATATCATCCATTTCATGCTTCAATATAACATGTAATACCATTTCCATGTAATTCAAGTAACCCTTATGCTAATTCTTATCAACTCACTTAACCTGTAATAGAACTGTGCTCATTGAACCACTTAGAATATCGTTAGATACACGGGTAGTACACACAATATGTACTGAATGGTAATCTATCAATTCCTGTACATATATTCTCTTTAGAGCGATAAACGGTAAGCTCTTCCTGAGTTGAAACAACGGTAAGCTCCTATGAGCTGAAATATCGATAAGCTCATATGAGCTGTGGTGAGTCCGCAACACATGCAGGATCTCAACCAAATTGGTAACCCTAATGACATGTCACTTGTATCTTACGAATTCCTAAGGCTCAAACGGGACTCGATATTCCTTGAAATTCATCAATTAGGCATTCAATATTCATAATTTTCATTTCTTAGTTCACATAAGCACATTTCAAATAAGTATATAAACATAAATGCTCAATTCTAATTATACGAACTTACCTCGTATTCAAACGACGAATTTGATCGTCTACTTGATAACTTTGTCTTTTTCCAGATCTAATTCCAATCTTTGCTTTTTTTGATCTATATATAATAAAATTTAACTTATTCAATTATCATTCCATTCAATTTAGCCCAAAATACATTTTTTGCAAATTTACACTTTTACCTCTAAATTTTTAACTACTTTCTAATTTAATCCTTATCTCATAAAAATGCAAATTCTTGCAATTCAACCTATACCCATGCTAGCCAAATTTCATGTAGGTTCCTAGCAAGCCATATATTTCATTTATTTCACAATTTCACCATGGATTTAACACATTTTTCAATTAAATCCCTAATTGACATTTTTATCAAAAGTCTTTAAAAAAAGTTGTTTAATTCACAACAACTATTCATAATCTATCATCAAACATCAAAACACATGTATATTCATCAATGGAAAAACCCTAAACTTTTAACAATTTCACAAATTACTCCCTGGGCTAGCTAGATTAAGCTGCAACGATTTCAAAAACATAGAAATCATCAAAAATCGAGTCAAAATGTACTTACATGCATGGAATTAGTGTAGCCGAATGTTAATAATTCTCTGATGGCTATTATTGCCCTAAAATTTGGTTGAAGAAGATGAATGGGGACAAAAATTGATTTTTGTTTTATTTATTTTAACTTAAATTATCAATTACCAAAATTAACTTTTATTATTAATTCAAATTACAAAATTACCAAGGCATTATCATTCACTAACATATTAATGGGCTATTTTCCATGTAAGGACCTCTACTTTAAGGTTCTATAGCTATTTGACACTTTTAGCTAATAGAACACAAGTTTTACATTTTACGCGATTTAGTCCTTTTTATCAAATTAAGCATTCAAACGATAGAATTTCTTAACGAAATTTTTACACAATCATACTATCATGCCATATTCCTCAAAATAATAATAAAAATAATTAATTTCACATCAAATTTGTGGTTCCAAAATCACTGTTTTGATTTCAATAAAAACGAGTTGTTACAACTCTCCTCCTTAGGGATTTTCGTCCCCGAAAATCTTACCAGAAAACAGGTTAGAGTACTGCTTTCTCATAGCTTGGGTTCCCACATAGCCTCTTAAACATTGTGACGTTACAAAAGAACTTTTACTAATGCTATTCTTTTATTTCTCAACTCTTTGATCTCTAGAGCTAATATTATGACCGGTTCTTTGTTATACGGCATACCAAACTGAATCTCAACCTCTGTTGGTGAAATTATATACGAAGGATCTGATCGGTACTGTCATAGCATAGATACATGAAACACATTATGAATCTTTTCAAGTTCTGACAATAAAGCTAAACGATATGCCACTGGCCCTATCCTTTCAATGACCTCATACGACCTGATGAAACGCAGACTCAACTTTCCTTTACGACCAAATCGAAAAATCTTCTTCCACGATGATACTTTCAGAAACACTTTGTCGCTGATCTGGAATTCAATGTCTTTATGTTTCAAATCCGCATACGACTTCTGTCAATCTGAAGCTACTTTTAAACTATCACGAATTACTTTACTTTCTTTTCAGTCTCCCAGATTAAATCAACCTCGTGAATCTTTTTCTCACTAGGCTCAATCTAGTACAATAGAGTTTGGCATTTGTGACCATATAAAGCTTCATATGGTGCCATCTTTATACTCAACTGATAACTATTATTATAAGAAAATTCAACCAATGGTAAGTATTTTTCCTAGTTGCCTTCAAACTCTAAAATACAGCATCTAAGCATATCTTCGAGAATCTGAATCACTCTCTCAAACTGGCCATCGGTCTGAGGATGAAATGTAGTGCTAAAATGCAACCGTGTACCTAAAGCTTCTTGTAATTTCTTCTAAAATTTTGAAGTAAATCTTGGATCCCTGTCTGAAATAATAGAGACTGGAACTCCATGCAATATGATGATTTCGAAAATATACAACTCAGCTAGTCTGTCAAGAGAGAAGTCTGTACGCACTAGAATGAAATGTGCATATTTTGTTAATTGATATACAATAACCTAGATAGTATCTTTCTTTTTCGGTGATAGGGGTAATCCCAATATAAAATCCGTTGTAACTCTATCCCATTTCCACTCAGGTATCATCACAGGATGTAATAGTCCAGAAGGTACTTGATGTTTAGCTTTAACTTGCTGACAAATCAAACATCTGGTTACAAAGTCAGAAATATCTCGTTTCATACATGAGCACCAATACAACTATTTTAAATCATTATACATTTTATTACTCCGTAGATGAACAGAAAAACTACCACTTTGTGCCTCTTGCAAGATTTTGTGTATAGCTCTGGATCTCTCAGTATACAAATTCTACCTTAGAACATCAAACAATCATCGGTTCCAATCTGAAGCTTTGAATCAAGAGTCGACTCACACTGTACTCATTTTGCTTTCAATTCATTGTCACATTTCTTAGCTTCGCAAATTTGCTAAAGAAACATCGGTTTAGATTTTAATTCAGCCAAAATCGAACCATCATCAGTGAAAGTCAATCTTGTATTCAATGCTCTCAAAGAAATTAAGGATTTTTTACTCAAAGCATCTGCGATAACATTTCTTTTTCCTAGATGGTAATCAATGACTAACTCATAATCTCTTAACAGTTCGAGCCATCTTCTCTGTCTCAAATTCAGATCTCTCTGTGACATTGAATACTTTAAACTCTTGTGATTAGTAAATATGTGGCGTTTTTCACCAAACAGATAATGTTGCCAAATCTTCAACGCGAATACTATAGCTGCAAATTCTAAGTCATGTGTTGGATAATTCTTTTCATGTGGCGTTAACTGTCTGGAAGCATAAGCTATCACTTTGCCTTCTTGCATTAAAACACATCCTAAACTGTTTAATGACGTATCACTGAAAATTAAAAACTCTTTACCCGACTCAGGTTAAATCAGAACTGGTGCTTTGGTTAACGATAAACGCTAATTTATACATATTTTTACCTCATGTTTAGCCTATATTTTGGATGAATTATTATCAATTTAGTGAGAATTGGTGCTCTTAATCTTTCTTTTTCATATCTTATACTCAGAAGAGCATAGGGAAGAGAAAAGAACAGAAAATGGACCGAAAACCAGAGAAAATTGACCAAAATTTGAAAACGTACGCCCAAGAAGTCCCCCTACGACCGTGGCATACGGCCGTGCCACACGAAGATCACACGGTCTAGCCCCCGACAAGCACGGCCTGGCCACACGGTCATGCCACCTAAGCATTCTAGAACACGGCCTCTTGTCGAAATCACACGGGTGTGGCACACGGGCGTGTTCTAGTCGTGAGGAAGAGGAATTTCACTCGGATTTAGATGCTTAGAGGCTAAGAAAGGCTCCCCAAAGCTCTATATAAGGACCCTAGGAGGGAACTCTAAGGGTGTACTCTTTTTTTCCAAAAAGGAGAGCCATCTTTCTGCCAAACACAAAGAGTGGAAGCAAAGAATTACTCCAAGGGAAGCCGATTGATTCATCCCAGAAGCCAGAGTTCTACATCAAGATTGAGGATCTCCCTAAATTCCTTCAGGGGTTTTTGGGTTCTTTATGTTTTTTTATTTATTATCTTCTGAGATATTTCTTTTCTTTATTATGAACTAAACCCCTCAAATACTTGAGGGGGATGAAACCTAAGACAGATCTTGTTATTATTTATTGAGTTATATGATAATTGCTTGAATTGTTCTTAATTATGTGTTCTTCATTCTTGATTTAATAAATCCTAGGTATTACTTCAAGAAATTGATGTGCTTAGAGTAGAGGAGCAAAAGTCCCTGTGATAAGAGTAGATTTACCATAATTAAGCGGAGTTGCATGCAACACTAGACATAGGGCGACATAAATCTACCAGATTAGGGTCAAACCTAATATGGGGAACCATAGATCAAATTAATGCAACCTAGGGTGTTAATTAATAAAGGAACTTTAGTTAACAACCTAGGCCTAGTTGCTCTTTGCCTCGACAGAGGGTTTAGCATAAATTAGGGATCTCTACGGATCAAGTCAAGTGAATAAATCATCTAGCTCAAGAACCAATAACAAGTGAAGTCTAGGTGGATTCTCCCTTAAGTATTGCTTATATCAATCAGTTTTCCCAAAAGTTTTTCCTCAATTTACTTTTTGTGCACTTTTAGTTAGTTTTAGAATTAGTTTAAATCAACTCTCTTTATTTTTAGGCTAGATAATAGAAAGGAAGTAAGTACTAGTACTTGTGGTTTCATTGGGTACGATAACTCGGTCTTGCCACTAAACTATACTATTGTTCGACATGTGCGCTTGCCTTTAAGGTCGTGATATTAGTTAGTTTTGGTATGATCAGTTTTATAAATTTTATTACTTAATATCGTGAGAGCCGTTATCAGTTAACAGTGCTTTCAACTAATCAAAACTCTGTTGACATTTCTCAATCTACTCAAATTTCACATCTTTTTGTAACAACATAGTTATCGGTTTAGTTATCATCGAGAATCCTTTTACAAATGATTAAATGGTTAAGTGATGAAAATAAGGGACTTAAGGCATAAATATGCCAATAGTGGATAGTTGAGGCGGCATAAGAAGATAAAAATCTAAAAAAAATTGATGTAACAGGGGCAAAATTGGAAATTTTGTAAAATTAACAAATAAAAATCTAAATTAAAAGAGTTTCTAGAAATTTCTTCATATTTCTTAGCCAAAAATGCCATTTAAGAGTCCCTATAAGCTTATTTTTCATATATTTTCATCATGTAAGTTCAAATTTTGATTATTTCTTGAAATTTTTGTAATTTTGATACTTTTACAATTAGGTCCAACTATTTATTTCATTAGTTTTTGATTTTATGGGTGATTTTGAAAGTTACCATTGATGGGTGCTGGATGTTTATGATGAATGAACATGGGATTGAAGCTTTAATTTTGTTATATGATGATTTTATTAAGTAATTTTGGTAGAAATTTATTTTAGGACTTAATTGTGAAAAAGTTTGGAATTAAGGTTTAGTGCTAAAATTTTGATTGTCAAAGGTTGTGAAGTAGTTTAAAATGATATAATAAAGTGTTAGTTGAGAAAAATTAGCTTAATTGAGGGGTTATTTGAGCAGGGACTAAATTGTAAAAACTATAAAATTTGGGGTAAATGTGCAATTTTAAAAACTTGGGGCATAAATTGTGAAGTGCATTAGAATAGAATTATATACTGGTAAATGAATAATTGTACATTATAGATCAAGAATCCGAAGATAAACGCGGAAAAGAGAAATTAACGCATTAGTCTCTGAATCGCAACAACTTCTAGAAATTGTCCCAGGTTAGTTCATACGACTAAATTCTTGTGATTATTTGTTAAATTAAGCAATATATAATGTATTAATTCAAATGTATCTTATTGAATTATGGTTATTATAAAAATATGAAATCGAATTAAGAGTTCGAATTAGATAGAACGCATAATTGAGTACGATCGTCTAGTGAAAAGTGATGAATTGACGGAAAAGACCATTGTTGGACCATGGCATAGTGAAGATGTAAGACCATAGCTGGGACCATGGCATAGTGAAGATGTAAGACCATAGCTGGGCTATCACATTCTAGTGAGAATACCATAGCTGGGCTATGACATCAGTGGACATCAATGAATATCAATGTATGTAAGACCATGGTTGGACTATGGCATCAGTGAAAAATTATGTTCTCAATTTCGTAAGACGTTCGCTAAATTGATAAAAAAGTGATCGAACTTAAATAGTTAACGATATTGGGCTCACTCACATGAATTTGTCATTGGAAATGTGATTGGCAGGAAGTGTAAATGAAATAATTGTTTTAAAATTTGTTAGGATATATTCGATAAGAATGATCATTAACGCTTATGAACTTACTAAGCTTATATAAGCTTACTCTTGTGTGTTAAATGTTTCTTGTAGATTGACGAGATTCTAGAGGATTGAATCACCTTTTCAATCACACTATCTAGATATTTCCCTGGTAGAATTTTATTGTACATCTTTTGGGTTTATATGCATGTATAAGGTTGAATTGGTAATGATTTTAGAACATAATTCTTACATATTTTGGCATGAATTGGTTGATTGATTAAGCTATATTGGTTGTGAAAGTGTTATGTGCAAGTTGGGTGTGAAAAGGGTGAGAAAAGTGGCCATAAAATAGCCTATTTTCGTCCACATGGGTAGACACACGGGCTTGTGTCTTAGCCGTCTGTGACACACAGCCTGGTTCATGGGCATGTGGCTTGGCTGTGTGTCCCCTGCATCCTAAAATGGAGAAAAATAATGCTCATGATTGAGCACACGGGTAGAGACACAGGCATGTGTCTTAGCCGTGTGAGGTACACTATAGAACAAGAACAAAATAACTCAGGAAGAAGTTGGGGTAACTATTAAACCTGTAGCTAGTATTGGTAGTGTGTAAAATGTTCCCAGTCCTAAATGCAAATACTGTGGTAAGCCTCACTTCGGTGAATGTTGGGTCAAGACAGGAGCTTGTTATAAAATGTGGAGCAATTGATCATTTCATTCGAGATACCCCTTAGTTGTTGAAAGAGGAGGGAGAACAAAAAGAAAAGCAGATAATGACTTCTCAAAAAGGCAAATGTTCTAGGTTCAAGCAGTGCTACAGGGATTGCTCGTTCAGTTATGAAAGATTCCACTTATCGGTCAGAAGTTAGGGCCCTTGCACATATATATGCCATCCGAGCAAGAGAAGAAGCAATAGCCCCTGACGTAATTGCTGGTACTTTCTATCTCTTTAATGCTACTGTGTAAGCATTAATTGATCTTGGATCCATGCATTCTTATATATTATTGCATTAGTAACTGAAAAGAAAATGTTTGTTGAATCTACTGATTATGATATTCAAGTTACTAATTCATTAGGCCAAAGTGTGATAGTTAACTTAGTGTGTCGAAACTATCCACTAAAAATAAAAGGCTGTGAATTCTCTGCTGATTGATGTTGCTACCCTTTCGAGATGTTGATGTTATATTGGGAATGGTTGGTTAACTAAGCATGATGCTATAGTGAATTGTCAAGAGAAACAAATTAATTTGAGATGTCAGACAGGAGAGGTAATTTCAGTGGAGTCTGAGAATCCGACTGATACTGTTAAAATCATTTCAACCCTTTCTACTCAGAGATTGTTACACAAAGGAAATGAGGCATTTTAGCCTCTATTTTTGATACCCAAAATTCTAAATCAAAGTTAGAACAGTTACCAGTGGTCAGTGAGTTTACTGATGTGTTTCCTGAGGAATTGCCGGATTTGCCACCAGACCGTGAAGTTGAGTTTGTAATTGATGTGTTACCGAGAACAAACCTTATATTAGTGACACCATATCGTATGACACCAGCTGAGTTAAAAGGGTTAAAGGTACAATTGCAAGAGTTGTTAGACAAAGGGTTCATCAAATCGAGTATGTCTCCTTGGGGTGCACCTATTCTATTTGTGAAAAAGAAAGATGGTTCTTTAAGATTGTGCATTGAATACAGACAGTTGAATAAGGTTATAATTAAGAACAACTATATATTACCATGCATTGACGATTTGTTTGATCAGTTAAAATGTGCTGCGGTATTTTCGAAGATAGATCTTAGATTCGGGTATTATCAGCTGAAGGTTAAAGAGTGTGATGTGTCAAAGACTGCTTTTAAAACTCGGTATGAACATTATGAGTTTTTAGTTATGCCATTTGGACTGACCAATGCTCCCGCTGCTTTCATGAATTTATGAATCGAATTTTTTAGCCCTATTTGGATAGATTTGTGGTTGTGTTTATCGATGATATGTTGATCTATTCAAAGACCAAATCTGAGCATGCACAACACATAAGAATTGTGCTACAAACCTTGAAAGAAAAGCAACTACAAAATTCAGTAAATGTGAATTTTGGCTTCACGATGTTGGAATTTTTGGGTCACATTGTATCAGCTGAAGGAATTCGAGTAGACCCGAGCAAAGTGTCTACAGTGGTGAATTTGGAAAATTCCAAAGAATATAACAGAAGTCGAAGTTTTCTGGAATTAGCAGGATATTACTGCCAATTTGTCAAGAACTTTTCGATGGTTGCTTTACCGATGACTTGATTACTATAGAAGAATGTTGAATTTGTTTGGTCTGACGAGTGTCAGCAAAGTTTTGATCAGTTGAAGAAGATGCTAATAGAGGCTCCAATTCTGACTCAGTCAGAATCTAGAATTCCGTATGTTGTGCACAGTAACGCGTCTCTGGATGGTTTAGGATGTGTATTAATGCAATCTAGAAAAGTGGTAGCTTATGCTTCTCAGCAATTAAAACCGCATGAGTGAAATTGTCCTACACATGATCTTGAATTAGCTGTAATTGTGTTTGCTCTAAAAATTTGAAGACACTACTTGTATGGTGAGAAGTGTTATTTGTATACAGATCATAAGAGTTTGAAGTATTTATTGACTCAGAAAGAGCTGAATTTGAGACAGAGATGGTGGCTAGAGCTATTGAAAGATTATGACCTGGTTATTGATTATCACTTGGAAAAAGCTAATGTGGTGGCAGATGCACTCAGTCGAAAGTCATCCTTGTTTGCACTTCGGGCAATGAACGCTCATTTATCAGTTAATAAATATGGTTCTGTATTAGCAGAGTTGAAAGCAAAACTTGTATTTTTTCAGTGGATTCGAGAGTTGCAAGATGAAGATAGGAGACTAATGTCGAAGAAACAGATGGTTCGGGACAGTTTGAATTCAGAGTATACCGTTGACGATAGCGGTATGTTATATTATAGACTTGAAAAATGATATTCTTTCTGAAGCTCACAGTAGTATGTACTCTATACACCCGGGTAGTATGAAAATGTATTGTGATTTGAAAAAGATGTATTGGTGGCCTGGAATGAAATGAGAAATTTACGAGTTTGTTGCAAGATGTTTGATTTGTTACCAGGTCAAAGTAGAACACCAGGTACCAACGGGTTTGTTACAACCTACCACAATTCTTGAGTGGAATTGGAGCATGTTACTATGGATTTTGTATCCGGATTACCTATGACTCTGAGGAAGAAAGATTCGATCTGGGTGATTATGAATAGATTGACTAAATCAACGCATATTATTCCAGTTAGAACCGACTTTTCGCTTGAGAAATTAGTGGAATTGTACATATTAGAGATTGTGAGATTACATAGGGCTCCAACATCTATTATTTCGGATCAAGATCAGAGATTTACATCGAGGTTTTGGAGTAAACTACAAGAAGCTCTGGGCACCAAGTTAAATTTCAGCACAACATTTCATCCCTAGACTGACGGGCAATCAATGCGAGTGATTCAAATCTTAGAAGACATGTTGAGGTGTTGATACTTGAGTTTGGAGATAGCTGGGAAACGTACTTACGTTTGGATGAATTTGTATATAATAATAGTTATCAATCTAGTATCAAAATGGCACCGTTTGAAGCTCTGTATAGAAGAAAATGTAAGACTCCATTGTATTTGTCTGAATTGAGTGAAGCTAAGCTAGTAGGTGTTGATTTGATTTAGGAAAACTGAAGAAAAAGTTCAAATTATCTGAGACAGTTTGAAAGCTGCTTCTGACCGTAAGAAATCATACGCAAATTTGAAGAAAAGGATATAGAGTTTAATGTGGGTGATCGTGTGTTCCTAAAAGTTTCACCGTAGAAGAAAGTAATGCGGTATGGTAGAAAAGGGAAATTGAATTCAAGATTTATTGGACTGTATGAAATTGTAGAAAGAATTGGCCCTGTGGCTTATCGGTTAGCTCTACCTTCAGAACTTGAAAAGATTCATGACGTGTTCCATGCGTCTATGTTGCGACGGTACAGATCAGATCCCTCACATGTGATTCCGCACACAGAAATTGAGCTTTAACTAGGTATGACTTATTCAGAGGAACCAATAAAGATTTTAGCTCAAAAAGTTAAAGAACTACAAAATAAACGAGTACCGTTAGTTAGTGGCATTGACATGGTTCGGAGGAGGCAACCTGGGAAACAGAGGAGTCAATGAGATCACAATATCCGAACTTATTCTCAGGTAACAAATTTTGAGGACGAAATTTTCTAAAGGGGGAGAGTTGTAACAGCCCAACTTTCAGTAGTGTCGAAAATGGTGATTCGAGATCACTAAATCTGACGAGTGAGTTTAGAAAATTAAATAAATTAATATTTATGAGTTGAGTGTGATTTTAGAACTATTTTTAAATTAGTGAATTTTGTGATTTAAAAGAAATTATTAGGTAAATTGGGTTGAAAATGAGGTATCGAGACCTCGATTTCATAAATCGAGTCATAAATATTTATAAAAATATTTACAAAGTGTTATTAAGATAGAATTAAAGTTTCGTTAGAAAATTTTAACTTTATGATAGTTAATTAAATAAAAAGGACGAGATTGAAAAAGGTGCAAAACGTGCTAAAATGATTAAATGGCATAAGTGATGAATAAGGACGGAATTAAGGCATAGAATTCCAATAGTGGATAGTTGAGGTGGCATAAGAAGAGAAAAATCTGAAAAAAATTGATGTAACAAGGGCAAAATTGGAAATTTTACAAAATTAACAAATAAAAATCTAAATTAAAAGAGTTTCTAGCAATTTCTTCATATTTCTCAGCCAAAAATGCCATTTAAGAGTCCCTATAGTATGTTTTTTCATATACTTTCATCATGTAAGTTCAATTTTTGATTATTTCTTGTAATTTTTGTGATTTTGATACTTTTACAAATAGGTCCAACTATTTATTTCATTAGTTTTTGATTTCATGGGTGATTTTGAAAGTTACCATTGATGAGTTCTGGATATTTATGATGAATTAACATGGAATTGAAGCTTTAATTTTGTTACATGATGATTTTATTAAGTAATTTTGATAGAAATTAATTTTAGGACCTAATTGTGAAAAAGTTTGGAATTAAGGATTAGTGCTAAAATTTTGATTTTTAAAGGTTGTGAAGTAGTTTAAAATGATAGAATAAAGTGTTAATTGGGAAAAATTATCTCAATTGAGGGGTAATTTGAGGGGTTATTTGAGCAGGGACTAAATTGCAATAATTTTACATTATAGATCAAGAATCCGAAGATAAACGCGAAAAAGAGAAATTAACGAATTAGTCCCTGAATCGCTATAACTTCTAAAAATTGTCCTAGGTAAGTTCATACGATTAAATTCTTGTGATTATTTGTTAAATGAAGTAATATATAATGTATTAATTCAAATGTATATTATTGAATTATGGTTATTATAAAATACGAAATCGAATTAAGAGTTCAAATTAGATAAAATGTATAATTGAGTATGATTGTCCAATGAAAAGTGATGAATTGACGGAAAAGACCATGGTTGGACCATGGCAAAGTGAAGATGTAAGACCATAGCTGGGCTATGGCATTCTAGTGAGAAGACCATAGTTGGGCTATGGTATCAGTGGACATCAGTGAACATTAGTGAACGTAAGACCACGGTTGGACCATGGCAGTAAGTGAATAGGTATAAGACCATAGTTGGACTATGGCATCAGTGAAAAATGACGTACTTAATTTCATAAGACATTTGCTAAATTGATAAAAAGGGGACAAATGATATGTGAATTAAAGTGGTCGAACTTAAATAGTTAACGATATTGGGTTCACTTACATGAATTTGTCATTGGAAATGTGATTGGTAGGAAGTGTAAATGAAATACTTGTTTTATAAATTGTTAGGATATATTCGGTAAGAATTATTATTAATGCTTATGAACTTACTAAGCTTACATAAGCTTACTCATTGTGTGTTAAATGTTTCTTATGAATTGACGAGATTCTAGAGGATCGGATTACCTTTTCAAATCACACTATCCAGATATTTTCCTGGTAGAATTTTATTGTACATCTCTTGGGTTTATATGGCATGTTTAAGGTTGAATTGGTAATAAAATAGTTAGAATTGAGATTGTGGTACTTAAATAAGTATTTATGTATTAAAACTTGATATGTTTCTGATTTTAGAACATAGTTTATACATATTTTGGCTTGAATTTGTTGATTGGTTAAGCTATATTGGTTGTGGAAGTGTTATGTGCAGGTTGGGTGTGAAAAGGGTGAGAAAAGTGGCCATAAAATGGCTTATTTTCGTCCACATAGGTAGACACACGGGCGTGTGTCTTAGCCGTGTGTGACACACGGCCTAGTACATGGGCATGTGGCTTGGCTGTATGTCCCCTGCATCCTAAAATTGAGTAACAGAATACCCAGGATTGAGCACACGGATAGAGACACGGACGTGTGTCTCAACTGTGTGAGGTACACGGCCTAGCACACGGGCGTGTGACTTGGTCATATGAACTTAATTTCTTCATGTGTTACAAGTCAGATAGTTACATAGGTTAGGGACACGGGCATGTGAAACCACACGGCTTGACCACACGGGCGATTCCTTTACCACACGAGCGTGTGACTCCTTTATGTGATAAAAAAAGTTTTGAAATTTTACTAAAAATTTTCTATCTTCCCGATTTAGTCCCGATTCATTTCTAATGCATGTTTTGGTCCTCGAGGGCCCATGTAAGGGACACTATGATTGAATTCGAAAGATGAATAGTAAATGACTTAAATTATCAAAAATTGTTCTGTAAACTTCGGTAATACTCCATAACCCAGTTCCGGCAACGGATACGGGTTAGGGGTGTTACAACCCCAAGGCAAGAAACTCAATCGTGCAAAACCTTTGTCTGTTAACTCTTGTAACTGAGCTTTCAACTTTTTCAACTCTGTCGGAGCCATTCTGTACGGAGCTATTGATATCGGTGATGTTCCCGGTACTAACTCAATAGCAAATTCAACCTCTTTAATCGGTGGCAATCTGGGTAACTCTTCTGGAAACACATCTGGATATTCACAAATCACTGGTATTGATTCAATCTTTGATTCAGACACTTTTGTATCCAGTACATAAGTAATATAAGCATCACAACCCTTTCTCACATATTTCTAAGGTAACATAGACGATATCACAATCGGTAACCCACTCGAATCATCGGATTCAATACGAAGAGTCTCATCAATCTGACATTTCAACTCAATAGACTTTCATCTACAATTCACAATCGCATCATGCAAAGTTTACCAATCTATACCCAATATCACATCAAACTCATCAAACAGTAACAACATCAAATCAACCAGAAAACAATAACCCCGTGTCATCAAAAGATAGTTCTTGCAAACTTTATCAACTAAGACATACTGACATAAGAGTTTTGATACTTTAACCACAAACTTAGTGGACTTAACAGGTAAACTCTTACTAGATGCTAGATTCTTGTAGACATATGAATGGGTCGATCCAGGATCAATTAAAGCAATTACATCAGTGTCATAAAGAGAAAATGTACAGGTGATTACATATGGTGACGACGCATCCTCGCGAGCACGAATGGCATAAGCTCTGGCTGGCGCCCGTGCTTTGGATCTCACAGCAGAATCTCTCGTAGCACCACATTAACACTAATATTTCCAGTGTTTCGAGGTGGTCTCTCTCTAGCAGCTGTGTTACTCAGTTTCACCGTTTGAACTTTTTCATTCACAGAATTCTCTAGGCAATCTCTAAAGTAGTGGTCAAGGGATCCACACCTGAAACATGCTCCATTCTTCACCCGACACTCCCCATAATGTGGCTTGTTACAATGTTTGCACTCGGTTCTAGCACTTCTAACACTACCCACACTAGTTACAAATGTAGCCTGAGGTTTAGGAGTAAAGTGTCTCGCATCTCTGTCTCGACTAGAATGCCCCGTAGAAACAGTAGGACGATAATGATGTTATTTAAATTTCTCCGATGCTGATTTATGAGACTTTCCCAAAAATCTCTTTCTTGAATTTTTAGCTTCAAATTCAGCTTTTCTCTTTTCTTTACTAAGCTCCTCAGCTTTGCAAGCTCTGTCAACTAACATAACGAATTCTCTCAGTTCAAGAATCTTGACTAAAAGCTTAATCATTTACACATAAATTCTTCAGTGGAGATACACCCTCGGGCATACTTGCTCAATCTCACAAACTCTCTTTCATACTCTGTTACAGTCATATGACCTAGTTTCAACTCTAGAAATTCTTTGTACTTTTGATCCAAGAACCGTTGACTTGCATACTTCTTTCTGAACTCAGTCTGAAAGAATCCCAAAATGACCCATTCTCTTAGCACTGCCAATATCAAGGTATTCTACCACTGGTAAGTTAAATCTTTCAGAAGTGATACAGCATATTTAACACATTCAGTTGATGTACAAGACAGTTCATCAAAAACCCGACTTGTATTCTCAAGCCAAAACTCGGCTCTCTCAGGATCATCATCAATAGTAGCTCTAAACTCTTCAGCCCCATACTTTCGGATTTTATCAATAGGTGTCTCACTCACACGTATAGGTTCCAAACCTAGTGAAGCTACAGAGATCGGTTGGGGAATAGGTGTCTTACTCTTCAGCCCTATACTTTCAGATTGTTCAGACAAACTCAGTGAACCATTCATTCATCATCTGGAAGAAGGCTTCCTTGGCCTCTCCTCCACGACCCTCAGATACGGGTCTCGATTCAGACAGCATTGCTCCATGAATGGAGGCTGGCACATTACTTTTTACATCATCGTAATCAACTCGATTGGGATCCATTTACTATACACAAACATGATTTAAAAGCTGTCAAGAGATATTACACTATCACAAGTTAAATATGGAATGTATAGCTAGACTCACATACAGTACATTAGTTCTAGAATCGACTAAACCATAGCTCTGATACTAATTAAATGTAACACCCTAATCCGTATCTGTTGCCAAAATAGAGTTATGGAGCATTACCAGACTTATCACATAAATAATTATTCATTTCAAATCTATAATTCATATCCATACATAAACCATTCACACACATTCATATAGTCCCTAACACAAGCCTTCAAGAGCTAAATTAGACATTCAAAACAAATTGGGACTAATCCAAGAACTTAGGAAAATTTTACGAAAATATTGAAAATTTTCAAATACAGGGGACACATGCCCATGTGGCTAGGCCGTGTGTCTCACACAACCAAAAGACACGCCTGTGTCACAGGCTGTGTGGACATTCAAAATGGGATCACATGGCTGTGTCACAACCCGTGTCCTACCCTGTGTAACTCTCTAACTTGTGTGACATGGCCAACCACACGCTTGTGTGACTAGCCCGTTAACTCACTAACTTGCATTCATTAACAACTGCAGGGGACACACGGCCATGTTAACTGACAGTATGTCACATACGGCTGAGACACGCGCCCGTGTCTCTGCCCTTGTGGACAAAAATAGGTTATTTTCCAAGCCACATTTCTCACCCAATTTTGATGTCAACCTACACATTTTAAAAGTATGTATCCACAACCAAAATAGGCATTCAAATCAGCCAAATCAAGCCTAAAACATAAAATTTAATAACCTACAAGCATACCTATTAAACATTACTTTTAACCATTCAAGCTTATACAAATTTCATAATCAATATGACACATCTAAACCTTACCAATTTGGCATTCAATTCATCAACTCACAATAGAGGCATTTCAATATCAATCCAACAAACATATCAATGCAATTAAAAATCACACAAGATATACCAACCACCCATATATATACATGCCAACACATATACCAAATTAAGCCAAATCACATGGCTAAATACATATCAAATAACCATAATGCCTATATATGCCATAAAACCGAATTCACTAAGTTTAAAAGTACCAAAACAATAGTTGGATAGTGTGATGAGATCTCCGATGACTTCCAATTCGAGAGAGCTTCCAAGTTACTATAAAACATGGAAAAGAAAATAGAATAAGCTATAAAGCTTTGTAAGCTTACATAACATAGAATTAAACTTACCATTTAATCACAATTTAGGTAATTAAACATAGTATATTCCAATCAATTTGTCAAATGCCTAAAGTCATGTATTCACCAATAGGTTAGTCATGTCAAGCACATATAATAACCAATAAGCATAGATGGGCACAACAATTAAACAAGTCCCATGTACAAATATCATCCATTTCATGTGTAACACCCCCAACCCATATCCGTCGTTGGAACAGGGTTTTAAGGCATTATCGGAGTTTACAGAATATTTTCTGATAAATCGAGTCAAGTACTATTCATATTTCAAAATTTGTTGTAACGTCTCTTATATGGGCCCTTGAGGCCCAAAACATGCATTAGGGTCGATTCGGTACTAAATCTGGATCTCAAGGAATTTTTTGCAAAATCTCAAAATTTTCTCACATATAAGAGTCACACGCTCGTGTAGTATTGGACACACCCATGTGGTTAGGCCGTGTGGGTTCACACGCCCGTGTCCTTTACCTGTGTAACTTTCTGACTTGCAAATCATGAACAAATTGATCTCACACGGCCAATGTACACGCTCGTGTCACTAAGCCGTGTAGTTAATTTAAATTCCTAATTTAGGTGCAGGATTCACACGGCTGTATCACACGCCCATGCTTCCAGGTCGTATCCACGCCCGTGCTTCCAAGCCATGTACCTTACACGATTGAGGCATACGCTCGTGTTGAGCCCGTGTTTTCGATATAGCGCATTCTGTTTCTCAAATTCTAGGATGGAGGGGACACACAACCTTGACACACACTCATGTACCAGACCGTGTGTCACACACGGCCTAGACACACGCCCCTATGTGGTCAAAATAAGCCTATTTCCAAGCCCTATTTCTCACCCATTTTCATCCTTCACCTGCACCAAACATTTCAATAGCAACCAACCAATTCAAACATGATTTTTAACCACTTTCATTATTCAATATATCACAGTTTCATATGCACATTTAATGCACGTCTTACCTCTTTAAACTTGCATGTTTTACTTTAACATTTTCAACCATAGTCAAGCTTGCATATAGACTCTAATTTGCTCTATAACATACCAAAAATTTAGTTAACACTTGCCATACCAATAGCTAGGTTTACATTCATCCATTTCACATCCTCATCAGTACAAGTAGCCTATACATGCCATTATACCAAAATGAGATCTATATCTATACCAAAAAGAGCTGAAGGATAGTGTGATGTTGCTTTGACCGTCTACAGCCACTATTAGCTTCCAATCACTATAAAACAGGGAAAATAAAATAGAGTAAGCACTTAGTAAGTCCATTTAACAAGAATTTAAGTTACCACATGTTTCCATTTAATTAAATATAAACAAATGCATCCAAGCATTAGAATATTACCCTACCATACACAACCTCAACACTTAAGTTAGCCAAGATAATTTCATGCAATACCAATTCGTAGATGAGCTCATCATTTCATGGTTTCCATATGCTTGCCACTTCTGTATCACTTATACCTTTCATGACGAGGTTATTCATGTTCCATTAACCATTTCCAAGTTTATCCCGTTAAATTTATAGGAGTTTCGATAGATACTCATAAGTACACTTAGAGTGTACAATTCTGTAATCCGTCAGTTCATATCCACCCTTATTAGAGAGCACACTCCTGAGCCTCATTTCATACAACAAGATTACCAGTCCAGGCTAAATCCTTTGCAACATTTGTTCAAAGGGTATTGTCAGGATTATTGGTCCAGGCTAAATCCTTTCAGTGACAGGTACTTTAAAGAGCCTAGTCTGGATTACCCGTCTGAGTTAAATCCATTCCATAACATATACATCAGGAGGGCTTATATCAGGATTACCCGTCCAGGCTAAATCCTGTTTACTACGCATGCAGTATCTTTTTACATTGATCCATCGAATTTCCTTTATTTAATCGGGATTTTTCATTTTTTTTCAAGTAATATCAAATATTTTATCATATTTATACATTGAACATTCAATTGACATTCACATCATATAACATGCATTGCAAGTATTTCAAGATTCAGTAGTAAGTTACATGAACTTACCTTGATACTTGTTCGTTGATAAAATATACTATTCCGAGACTTTTTATTTTTCTCAATCTAATCTCGTATTCGAGTCGTCTAAATGTATATAAATAAATTTAATCATTAATTCCATTTAATTCATATCCAATTATATTTAATTTACACCCTAGGCAAAACTACTATTTTGCCCCTAAAATTTTTATAAATTCTAATTTCGATCCTCGGCTCAGAAAATAAAATTCATGCAATTCAATCCTCTTTCCAAGCCTAGCCGAATTCTAAATGTATCAATAAAAGTCCATAAATTTCACAAAAATCAGAATTTTTCTTTAAATTTCACAAGTTTACAATTTAATCCCTATTTCACAATTTCATCCAAAATCACTTTGTAAAAGTTGTTTATTTACTAACAACCTTTCATTTTCTACTATAAATTTTCAATTTCCAGCATATTCATCCATGGTATAACTTTTATACTTTCATAACTTTCCAATTTAATCCCCAAAATAGAGACAACAAGTTATCCCGATCTCAATAATATAAAATTTACTAAAAAGGGGACATGAAAACTTACCCAATTAAGCTTGATTAGTTTTCTCCCTCTCTCCTAGGGTTTCCATCAAATTTGGGAAAGAAGATGATAATAAAAGGTGATATTTCCAATTCCATCCCTTAGCATCCTTTAATTTTTCTTAATTCTAATTTAGTCCTTTTTTCTTTTTTTCTCAAATTCCATGGATGATTCATCTAAGATATTTTCCCATCTTTTGATTGATGGTCTAATTACCATATAAGGACCTCTAGTTTTAAATTTCATAGCTATTTGATTCTTATAGCTTCTAGAACTAAATTTCTACATTTTATGCAATTAGGTCCTTTCTCTAATTAATCACTTAATCGGTAAAATTTTCTTATCAAAATTTTCATACGGCTTTCCTATCCTATCATAAATCATGCAATAATATTAAAATAAATTTTCTCTAGCTTAGATTTGTGGTCACGAAACCACTGTTCCGATTTCACTAAAATTTGGGCCCTTACATCATGCTTCAATATAACATGTAATACCATTTCCATGTAATTCAAGTAAATCTTATGCTAATTCTTATCAACTCACTAAACCTGTAACAAAACTGTGCCCGTTGAACCACTTAGAATATCGTTAGATACACGGGTAGTACACGCAAAGTGCACTGAACGGTAATCCGTCAATTCCTATACATGTATGCTCTTTCGAGTTATAAACGGTAAGCCCCTCCTGAGCTGAAATATCGATAAGCTCATATGAGCTGTAGTGAGTCCACGACACATGCAGGATCTCAACCAAATCGGTAACCCTAATGACATGTTACTTGTATCTTACGAATTCCTAAGGCTCAAACATGGCTCGATATTCCTTGAACTTCATCAATTAGGCATTCAATATTCATAATTTTCATTTCTCAATTCAAATAAGTACATTTCAAATTAGTGTATAAATATAAATGCTCAATTCTAATTATACGAACTTACCTCATTTTCAGGCGACGGATTTGATCGTCTACTCGATAACTTTCTCTTTTCCCTGATCTAATTCCAATCTTTGCTTTTCTTGATCTATATATAATCAAGTTTAACTTATTAAATTATATTCTATTCAATTTATCTCTAAATACATTTTTTGTAAATTTACACTTTACCCCTAAACATTTAACTACTTTATAATTTAGTCCTTATCTCATAAAAATGTAAATTATTGCAATTCAACCGATATCCATGCTAGTAGAATTTCATGTAAGTCCCTAAAAAGCCATATATTTCATTTATTTCACATTTTCACCATGGATTTAACACATTTTTCAATTAAATCCCTAATTGACATTTTTATCAAAAATCCTTTAACAAAAGTTGTTTAATTCACAATAACTATTCATAATCTATCATCAAACATAAAAAAACATGCATATTCATCAATGGAAAAACCCTAAAATTTTAATGACTTCAAAAATTAGTCCCTAGGCTATGTAGATTAAGGTACAACAATTTTGAAAACATAGAAATCATCAAAAACTGAGTCAAAATGTACTTACATTCATGGACTTAGTGTAGCCAAATGTTAAAGCTTTCCAATGGCTATTCTTGCCCTAAAATTCAGTTGAAGAAGATGAATGGGGAAAGAATTAATTTTTGTTTTATTTATTTTAGCTTAAATTATCAATTACCAAAATTAACCTTTATTATTAATTCAAATTACAAAATTACCTAGCCATTGTCATCCACTAACATATTAATGGGATATTTTCCATGTAAGGACCTCTACTTTAAGGTTCTATAGCTATTTGACACCTTTAGCTAATAGAACACAACTTTTACATTTTACGTGATTTAGTCCTTTTTATCAAATTAAACATTTAAACGTTAAAATTTCTTAAAGAAATTTTCACACAATATACTATCATGACATATACCTCAAAATAATAATAAAATAATTATTTTCACATCAAATTTATGGTTCCGAAACCATTGTTTTGAGTTCACTGAAAACGGGCTGTTACATTATCTTTTTATTATTACTGTAGCATCCCATAACCCGATTTTAGCGACAGAGATAGGTGAAGGATGTTACAAACCTCAGGTTTCACACGAATATCAATCAAATGTTGTTCTTCATTACTCAAATGTCATGGTTTTCTTATTCCATTCATTGTTCTAACATGTTTTGTAGCTGAGTTGAACTTCTTTCAACATCACATCATTCTATAACAATGGGGTCCAATATGTCCATCTTTTCCACTATAATGGGATACAATTTGTCTAAAGTTTTTATTCCCTACCTTATGACAAAAATAAGAACCCACATATTTAACTTTAATAAAAATAGGAGGAGCATCACATAACATGTAAACATCCAAAATAAAGCATCACATAAGGCTCAAGTTCATGAACATTGAAAATAACACATATGCAATACGAATCCTATATACATGCCACATAATTGAGTCCGAAAAAAAGACTACTGAATCAAAGGCTTTATAGTATGAGCTCCGAAGTGATCTGATGTCCTCGTTCCGCAAAAGATAACTAGAATAAAAGAAAACACAACAAAGTAAACATTGCGTATGCTTAGTAAGTTCACAGGAACTAAAACAATAAACTCACCTAAATTCCTAATTAACATAACAGCTTTCCTAACATCACATTTTACATCAGTCAAGTGAGCTCATCAGTTATAATTTTACAATATTTCAATACGTGCAATACATTTCCATTTAGTGTCATCCTATCGAAAACATCAAATGCATACGTCATTTCATCATTTCAAACATAGTCATTTCTAATTAAAATATATTATCAATAAGATATTTTTTGTTTTTCAATAACCGTATAGTTCGATGAATAATAATAAATAGATACGGATACGCAAGTAACTACCAAAAACACACCAGATTGCTAGTTCAAGGGATAACTTCGAAACACACCTGAGCACTAAAGTGCTAAGCCCATAGGCATCATATGTCATAAGACGATACATTCCCCCCAGAACACACCAAGATATTCGTAGAGACAATTAGTAACAGTGGCTTCTAAAGAGATAAGACTCAATAATCTGCAACAACATATTGGATTTTGGTTTAAACAGTGAATTTTCCGTACATTAGTATCATCTCATATCATACCCCGTACATGCAAAAATAACTCTATTGACATTTAAATTGTATCCTATCCTATGTTAAGTTCATTCGGTCACATTTAACAAATTAGTTCATTTTTTTTACAATTTAATCCATTTCTCACCTTTTTGTACCATTTTGCATACAATTCAAAACACATTCAAAGTATACAAATTCATAATTCAAACACATACATTAAATCTACATATGCAACTATACCATATGAACTTATCTACAAAAACTGCTAGCGAGTTGAAGTGTAGGGACTATTCAACAATTTCCCTCTTTTTCTTTATTATCTACTAATTATTCAAATATTAATCTATATGATAATTCATTTTAGTTTATTAGTTTAAAATTTTCTATAACAGTTTATTTCATACATATGACATTTCAATTTCATTTTATAAAAATTTTCTAAAGTTTTGCATTTTATTTAATTTAGTTCCTAAAACCGAAACTATTATATCTTTCACCTTTTCTAACATCTATAATACAAAAATTTCATGCTAATGTTGAATTATTTTCATTTTCCTATCCTCAAAACTCACATTTAAACTTACAAATTAGTCCATTTTTCATTTCTAAGCTTAAAAGCTATCATTTAAACACCAAAAACTTAAAAATGTATAAATGAAAACATTTAAAATATTTAAAAATTTTACAAATTAATCCTTGAGTTAACTAAATCGAGCTACAAAAATCTCAAGAGCATAAAATTTACAAAAAAAAGGCTTCAAAAGCACTTACGTGCAAGTGTCGGACCTTCAAGCTTCAAAAATGTCTTATTTTCTTTGTTTTCTTATGGAAAAATGGTGGGGGGAAAGAAAAATGGCTGAAGATGACCATTTCTTTTCATATTTTAATGTTTAAAGTTTTATAATAATAAAATTTACATTAATTTTAACATATAACTTACTAAATATTAAACACCAATAGTGGACTATAATAAAAAGATGGCTAATTTTCATTTTAAACATTGAAAACTCTTTATTTAAAACTTTTTAACTAATAAAAATGAATAACAGTTATTTTTATGACTTTTGCAATTTAGTCCTTATACATTAATTACTAATCATTCAACAAAATTATTGAAACGAAAGTCAATATAACACTATATTATACTTGTAAATATTAATTAATAATATTTACGTACTCGATCATTGAAAAAAGGGATAATGAAATCACCGTTTCCGACATTACTAAAAATAGCCTTTTACAACATGAATATTAAATAAAATAAAAATGTAACGCCCTGACTACTTTAATTGTGTTTCTATGAATTTTGTCATAAATATGTATTTGCTTTAGTGATTAAGTGTTTTGGATGTGTGTTTGAGGTCTTGGGTTCAAGTCTCACTTTTGGAAAATTTCTATTATTTTGTATTCTACCCCTATCCCTCTTAGGTGGGCTTATGTTATATTTTTGGTAAGCTCATATTAGAATGAGCTTGTTGGTTTGTGTGGTAAGGTGTTAGCTTGTTGAGGGTCTTGTGTTTGAATTCCTGCACGAGCGTGAATGATAATTTTTGTCTCGGTTGGTTGATAGGAGGTTCGGTGGGACTAAAAGTCTGTGGTAATTGGATGAGGTTAGTGGGTCAGATTTTGTGGGATTGTGGTTGGTTAATGGGGAGTTGGGATGTTAGTAGGATTTTATTTATTTTTTAATTAAATAATTTTTATTTTTATTTTTCCCAAAAAATTCCTCCCATTGTTTGACTTTTTTCTTTGTTCTTTCCTTCTTCTAACGTTTTTCCCTTTCCTCTGTAGAATTTCTTTTCTTCTTTTTTTGATTCTGTTCGTAAATTATCTGTTCAATCATTGCAACTTGGATTTTTGGGTTCTTTAATCAGTTGAAGAAGGTTGTGAAGCAGGGAATTATGCTCGAATGACCTAATTCGTCATAGTGGTGGTTTCGTCGAGGGTTTTGAAGGTCTCAAGATTGCTGTAGCATGAAGACCGAACCAGGTGTGTAACAGAAATATGAGTAAATGAGGTTCAATGAAAGCTGAAAATGTGGCATGTCGATGCCACACGGGCGTGTGCCCAACCGTGTACGACATATGGTCTTGTGAAGGTGAATGTGTGGTTGTGTAGGCTACACGGGTAGGGCCAATTTGGTCATGTGGGCCCACATGAACATGCCACACGAGCAGGGCCAATTTGGGCGTGTGAGCTCACACGGGCATGTAGACCAAAAATTCTGAAATTTTTCCTAGGGTCACATATGTCATTCTGATCAACCGTGGGCCTTCCGTAGGGTCAATAAGGTTAAAAAAAACCCTAATGCATGATATCTGCTATTCTGATAAACTGATTTGAGCATTTAGAAATTGATATGTATGATTTGACTAGTTCGTAATAACATGTATGTTATATGTATATAAGCATGCGGGACATGTTAATTCTATTATATCTATTATCTGTTATTCTTATCTATGTATGGGTAGGATTTGTATTTTTGGAGGAAGTGTTCTATGAGGTGACATTTCACCGATTTATTGGTAACTTGACTGCAAACTATTTTGATAAGTGTCGTAATGACACTATGTGGTGTATAGAGATGGGTGGGTGTTTTATACCCTACATGGTGTGTTGGGATGGTCGAAGATGGTGTGTAGAAGATGGGGGTGGGATTTTGCATATCCATATGTTCTGATAATCTGATTATGTTATTATCTGATTCTGTTAAAGATCTATGTCCGTATCTGATCTGCTACATAAGAAATCTGAGTTTATGTGCATGCATGTATTTGTTAAGTTACACTTTGAGTTATTTGAAAACTCACATCTATTTGTCTATTCTGTTCAGGTAATCCTCAGGAATAAGTGGGTCAGTGCGACAGAGGCTTAGTGGTGACCATTAGTCCGAAAATTATTTTTAACTAGTAAATTATTTATTTATCGGGATTTTCTTGAGAGTTTTGTAATTTTGGGACTCTCTGGACTGTTTGTTTATATTTTTGGTTTTGGACGCGTTTTGATTTTTAAACTACAACATTTGGCAAACAACTGTTCTATGCAACAAATGCTTTTAAAAATACAAGTTCAGATTTCAAATACAACAACTTTCAAACTTTTGCTGCAAATGCTACATTTTACTTAAAAAGGACAAACAATTGATGGTTTTAAAAAAGAGTTAAATAATATGTTTTCCTAAAATTTGGACTCTTTTAGCAACAATTAACATGAGAAATTTTAACATAAGATCGATTTCAAAATCTTTCTTCGTAACATTCCTAGATTCAGCCATAACGTCTAGGCTAGGTTTGGGGTGTTACATTTTAGCAGTATTAGAGCCATGTTGCAAAACTCGGGCTGTAAATTTTGGGTTCAAAATTTTATTTGTAAAAGAACTGGTTTTTAAACAAAACTTTTTTTCTTTTTGAGTATGTGGTACACCGAGTCTCCAATGCCGATCCTGTAAGTGCTTCTGATCTTAAAAATATTGTAGTTAGAACTATCTAAAACTATGCTGAGTTAGCTAAAAATTGAGATTTCTAAACTTCTGATACATGTTTAAAGCATAAAACATTTGCTAATAAACACTAAAATTGATGCATAAAATTTCATAATGTAGATAAAACTTTGAAACAATAAGCGCTCGTGGAACGCGTGGTCGTAGTACTCGTAGGAGTGGCGAGCACCGTAGGGGGACTAGAGTTGAGTCTTCCTCTTTGGGCAGTATGCCAAATCTAGATTCGAGTGAGAATCCAGCTACAACTACTGTCGAGACTTAGTCTCAAAGCTGTTCAGCTGAGGACGATGCACTGTCCCAAGCCATATTGGGAGTTTTGGAGAGGGTCGCTGGACCCCATTCTAAATCTGGGGCCCGTGAGTCGGTAACTGAACAATTCTGGTCCAATGGAGTTGAACTGTTTAGGGATGTGACTAGAGTCATTCCTACTGTGGCTGAATACTGGTTGGAGGCCATCGAGAAAATAATGAACGATATTGACTGCACTCTTGAGCAGAAACTGAATGGTGTAGTTTCTTTGCTTCGCAACAAGGTATACTAGTGGTGGATATCGGTTGAGAAGGGTACTCAGCCGAATCAGATTAGTTGGGAGTATTTTAAGATTGCCTTCCAAAGGAAGTATTTGGGAGCGAGTTATGTGATGCTCGCAGACTAGTTCATGAATTTCACGGGGGGTGATAGGACTGTAGTCGAGTATGAGGCTGAATTTTTGAGACTGATTTGCTATGCTCGAGGGATTGTGGCATCAGAGTACGAGAAATATGTCCGATTTGAAGATGGTTTGAGGGACAGTTTAAGGGTTTTGATAGCTTCGTAGAGGGAGCGAAAGTTTTCCATTCTAGTGGAAAAGGCGAATATCACCGAAAAGGTTAAGCGCGTGGAGTGCCAGAATAGGAATCGTGAGAGAGGCAAGAATAAGAGGGATTCAGAGTCCACTAATTCTGTTTAGAGGCCTAAGAAATGGGCTAGACCTAATGGGCCTTCTAGAGTGAGACTTTCAATTGCTCCTACTGGAGTTTAGCCATGCAGCGATTATGGTAGTCGCCATCCGAGCGAATGTTGGAGAAGATTAGGGACTTATTTACATTATGGGTCGTTGGAGCATCGGATTAAAGAGTGCCCACAGTGTTCTAAGGGTCGTGGCCCGGCCAGGGGTGGTATTGACTTAGGTAAAGGATAGAGAGCACTAGGCAAAGGTGCTAATTAAACTGAGGTAAAATAGCCTACACTGGTTTATACTGCTCAACGCCGAGAGGACAGAGACGCCCCTAGTGTGATTACGGGTACGTTCCTTATTTTTTATGTCCCTTATACTACTTTGATATATATAGGGTCAACACACTCCTATATAGCTAGTTTTGTCTCTAGTAATTTGAGGATTTCTGTTGAGAGTATTTCGGGTGAGATTTCTATATTGAGTCCGCTGGGTCAGTTGGTTCAAGTAAACAGACTGTATAGGAATGTTCCACTGGAAATACAAAGGGTTTTGTTTCTGAAAAATCTAATGGAGTTACCGTTTGGGGAATTCGATTTGATTCTGAGAATGGACTGGCTGGTAGAGCACCAAGTTAGTTTAGATTGCACAAGTGAAATGGTAGTCCTGAGAACTAAGGACAATGTGAAAGTTTTTGTGATCGGCGAGTGTCGAGATTACTTGTCTAATGTAATCTCCGCGCTTGTGGCCGAAAAACTGGTTTGGAAAGGGTGTGAAGCGTATCTGGCCTTCGTAAATGTTTCAGTTTCTGGGGACTCTTCTATCGGGTACATCAGAATAGTAAGGGAATTTTTGGATGTATTTCTTGATGAGTTACTAGGTTTATCTCCAAATCGGGAAGCTAAGTTTGGCATTGAGTTTCTACTGGGTACAACTCTGGTGTACATCGTTCCATACTGAACGGTATCGAAAGAGCTTACGGAGCTAAAGGCTCAGCTTCAAGAGCTTCTGGATTGTGGATTCATCCATCCTAATGTGTCTCTGTGGAAGGCACCGGTTTTATTTGTAAAGAAAATGGACGGTACCATGAGGATGTGTATCGATTATTGACAGTTGAATAATTTAATCATGAATAATAAGTACCCACTTCTGAGGATCGACGATCTGTTTGATCAGTTTCGTGGGGTTCAGTATTCTTGAAAATAGATCTCCATTTCGGGTATCATCAGCTTAGGGTTAAGGAAGCTGATATCTTTAAGACGGCTTTTAGGACTCGTTATGGGCACTACGAGTTCCTAGTTATGCCGTTTGGTTTGACGAATGCTCCGGCTGCATTTATGGATCTGATGAACTGGGTTTTCCAGCCATATTTGGATCAGTTTGTCGTAGTCTTTATCGATGATATTCTAGTGTACTCTAAGACCGAGGATGAGCATGATGAGCATATTAGAGTAGTGCTTGAGATATTGCGTGAGAAATAGCTCTATGCTAAGTTGAACAAGTATAAGTTTTGGTTGCGGGAAGTAACTTTTCTAGGGCATGTGGTTTCTGCTGAGGGGATCTGAGTTGATCCTAAGAAGATTGAGGCTATACTTGATTGGAAATAGCCTAAGAATGTTTCTGAGATCCGCAGTTTTCTGGGTCTTACGAGTTATTATCGACGGTTTGTTGAAGGGTTCTCGTTGATTACAGCTCATTTGACTAAGCTTCTACACAAGAATGTTCCTTTTGTTTGGACTGATGTGCAACAATCGAGTTTTGGGAAGCTCAAACCTGTTTTGAGTTAGGCTCCTATTCTGAAATAGCTTGAATCTGGTAAAGAATTTCTGGTTTATAGTGATGCGCCGCACATCAGTTTAGGATGTGTACTAATGCAAGATGGAAAGGTTGTGGCTTATACGTCCTGACAGCTTAAGTCACGTGAGAGAAATTATCCAATGCACGATCTCGATTTGGCTGCTATGGTTTTCGCGTTAAAGATTTGGAGGCATTATCTATATGGTGAGAAGAGCATCATCTACACCAATCACAAGAGCCTTAAGTCCCTACTCAAAAGGAGTTAAACCTTAGGAAACATAGATGGATTGATTTTCTCAAGGATTACAATTGCACGATAGAGTATCATCCCGGTAAGGCCAATATGGTGGTCAATTCTCTTAGTCGTAGAGTAAAGTCTGACTTGAGGGAGATGTTTGCTTGTCTAAGTCTTTTTGAGGATGGGAGTCTATTAGCCAAGTTACAAGTTAAGCCGACTTGGATTGATAAGATTTGAGAAAAATAGTTGGGGGTGATTCTCTGGTTCTGCATTTTCGTTAGGTTGAGAGTGGCAGTACGTCTGGTTTTGGGCTAAATAATGATGGGGTTCTATGTTTTTAAGGACAGGTTTGTGTACCAAACGATTTTGATCTGAAGCAGTCAATTCTAAGGGAAGCGCATAGTAGCCCTTATGCTATGCATCTCAATGGAAATAAGATGTATCAAGACCTTCAGGAACTATATTGGTGGCCGGGTTTGAAACGAGAGGTAACAGATTTCGTTGCTCGTTGTTTGACGTGTCAGCATGTAACATCCTCAAAACCCCATTGTTCGTAAATAATGAGATAAAATTTTAGTGAAGGTATAAGATCAAAGAAATTAAAAGTTGCAAGATATCAAAAGAGAGTTAAATCAAGAATCATGGCATGATGTATAATTGATTTCTCGATAAAATGAGAAAATGATATAAAGATGATAAAAGAGAATATTGAAGAGAAAATAATAATAATAATAATAATAATAATAATAACAATAATAATAATAATTAAGAAGTAGGTTTCAGTACATTGATTTAAAGTAAAGACTAAATCGTAAATATATGAAAAGTTTTTGGCTCAAGTGTAAATATTCAAAATTTAAGGGATCAAAGTGTAAAAATAAGAAAGTTGAAGGACCAAAAGTGAAAATAACCTAATTTACTATGATATGGAATTGCCATGCAGGGACCAATTTTAATAGGTGAAGAATTATGATGGACTAAATCACAATTTTATCAAATTAAGTTATGGTTCAAAGATGGAATTTTAAAAGATCATAAAGGGTAAAATGATCAATTAGAAAGAGAGAGAACTCTAGAAGGCAATGATGATGTTGGAGATATTTTGATGATATTTTATAATTATTTAATTAGATTATTATTACTTTATTAATATTTTAATGAGATATTTTACTAATATTTTATTATAAATAGCTAGGATAAAAGGAGAGGAAGACGAAAAAAAGAGAGAGAGAGGATCCTACCATCTTTCCAATGTAAGTGAGGGGGAGAGAAGAAGAAAACTTTGTTGTCTTTACAATTTGGTCCTTCCACCAAAAATCCACCATTTTCACCAAGACTTTTAAGAAATTTTCATAATCACCAAGAGAGAAAAGTGATAAGGAGAGCATGAAGAACAAGAAAATCACCTTGGATTCAAGAAAATAGAAGTTGGAGGAGAGAGAAACTGAGGTTAAAAATTGAAATTAATAGGATAAGGTAAGAACATCAAGATTTCAATATATTTTTAAGTTTGATATTATTGAAAAAGCATGAAAATAATGTTAAAGTAGAGTTTTCTTGTACAAGGTTTTATGTTCTTGATATGTTGGTGAAGGGAAATAAGAGGAAGTGATGGGAAATATTATAGAGAAAGGAAAGAAGGGTGTTATAAACTTGGTTATCAACATTTTGCACTAAAACAATTTTGGACAGCAGCAGTAGTCTGAGTTTGAAAATTCACCATAAATTTTATAAATTTAGTTAGAGCATAATTAAAAGTATGAAATTAAAGCATATTGGGTCTAGTTTTACATAGAATAAACAGTGTAAGCAAAAGAATTTCATATTATGAGATATATGAATTTTTGTGAGATAAGGTCAGATTGATTTCAGGTTCCCCTGTTCTGATTTTGAAAAATCATCCAAAATTTCAAAAAAAAATAATTATGGGTTTAAATTAATTATTTTAAATTATTGATTATGCTATTTTCAATAGAAACAAACGGAAACGTCATCCAAACCCCGTACTAGGAGATAATTAATTTTTAGTAAAGAAAGGTCGAAGCTGTCAAATAGTAGAACAAGGAAAAATTTGAAGATTTTACTGTACTTATTGGCTAAATTGTAAATTCTAAAATTTTTATGGTAAAAATATATTTGAGTCTAGTTTCAAATACATCAAGTGGATCTTAATTTAGAATTCTATAGCTCAAGATATAAATAATTTAGTGACTATGACTCATGTGGGCAGCTTTGATATGAACACATAAGTAAATAGTGGAATTATAGATAATGTAACATATAAGCATGTTATATACTAAAAGCTAAATATTCTAACAAATATATACATAAAGGATGTGGAATAGAGAGGAGAAGGAGGAAAAATATATGAATATATATATATATATAGAAGATGAATTTGAAATGTTTAGAAATGGTTGTAGGTGATGGAATGATTGATACATATGAGCATATTTAAACGAATTTATAACATAATAAGTGAATAATTATTAACTGATGTGAATTCTTTGTTAAAATTTTATGAAGAATTAAGTTGATTGAAACAATTTAGAAATAAATATGAAATATACATAAAGTATGTAAACTAATTTTGCAAGTGCAAGTCCTCCAATGGTCTTATTTGTAAAATTTTAATATTTGTGTTAATTTTATAAAATTTGTTATATTTAATTGAATATCATGTTTTTATGAGGACTTGAGATTAGAAATAGATGTAAGTGGATGATATGTAAAATGATGTGGTGGTTATGACATCTGTAACGCCTCAAAATTTGTATATTTGTTTCTGTGTATTTATGATACAAATATCTGTCTACTTCAGTGGTTAAGTGTTCTGGGTGTTTTGGGTGTGTGTGTGAGGTCTTAAGTTCAAGCCAAGTCTTTTGCAAATTTTAGCATTTTAATGAATAAAAGCCTTACTCTTGTTCAGTAGGCTTAAGTTTGATTGTTGGTAAGTTTATATCAGAATGGGCCTGCTGGTTTAGTGGTTAAGTAAAGTATTAGTGTGATGGAGGCTTGTGTTCGAGTCTCTACTTGTGTTCGTGGTCCAATCGAGTAGTTGCGCACGTTTGATAAGTGTTAATAGTGCTTTGAAATCTCAGTTTTTAAGATATTAATTAGAGACCTATGTTTAAATGTTTTGACAGCTGAGAATCTGGTGTGAAGGGCTGTTCTAGTGCCGAATTATAGAGGGAAGCGTTCATGGTTTGCCAAGTAAGGGTCTTTCCCCTTAAAGGATGACTGATCCATTTTGAGGATTTAGTTTAATTCGATCGTTTAAGTGTCTAATTGAGTTAAATATTGTCATTCATATGTTCTAGAGATTCGGGATTGCGTTTAGGAGCGAAATCGAATCAGGTGTGTACCCAAAACGCAGAAAACGAGATTCGGCGAAAACCAAAAAAACATTCTGTCGATGCCACACGGGCGTGTGGTTGCCCGTGTGGTAGGCCGTGCGACTGAACACAGGCATCCGATTGACGAGGCCAGGCCGTGCGCAAAGGACACGGCCGTGTGATGGCCAAGCGAGACCGTGTGTGACATACGGGCTTGATCAATTAGGCCGTGTGGGCCACACAGGCGTGTGGGCCTACACGGGCATATGAGACTTTAGACAAGGCCGTGTGATCTATACGGCCAAAGCCAATTTGTGCTGTATGAGCTACACAGGCGTGTGGGCCCACACGGGCAAACAATATGGGCGTGTGAGCCCATTTTCACTAATTTGTTGCTAATGTTGCACGGATCGCCCGAGACGACTATGAGCCTACTGTAGGGTTGGTAAGCTTACTTAGACCCCTAATTGAATGAAATGACTGAATGACTGTTATATGCATATATGACAGATATATGTATGATTGTATATTGAGCATGTTGTTAATATTGTACTTATTATATGTATGATACCATGATATGGCATGACATGACTGTATGATGCATTGTATGGGGATGGGTTGATATTGATCGGAGGAAGTGTACTGAAAGGCTTCGAGCTTAATTTACTAGCAGCTCAGCTGCAAACTACTGTCTGGTGCCGTATTCGATACTACTTGGAGTGTATAGATGGGTGGGTTGATTATATCCCCACATGGAGTGTAGGGTTGGATGAAAATGGTGTGTAGAGGCTGGTTGGGTAGGATTTTGTGACTGTATATCTGTTACTGCTACTGGTACTGTGATGGGCTAAGGCCCTACTACATGACTATTTCTGTACTGATATGGGCTAAGGCCCAAACTGAACTGTTACTGATATTGAAAATGGCTTAGGCCCAGACTGTGAATCTCTATTTATAGTTTGTTTATTTTTATGGGGAAATACATACTGAGTTTACGTAAAGTCACCCATTCTGTTTAATCTGTACAGGTAATCCCCAGATATAGGCGGATTGGTGCGACGGACGACTCAGTGGTGGCCACACGACTTGTTTAAACCTATTTATTATTTATTATTTTAAATTTTATTATGGGAAGTATTTTGCTGTAATTATGACCTCTATGGATTTTTGGGTTAAATTTGGATTTTATACTGTTTAAGGATTTATAACTGCTAGTGGTAGGTAAAACTCGAGTTTCAAAAGAATCAAATGTTTTATCAAAATCCCACAATTATGCGAACTGTTTTAAAGCTTCCGCAACGAATAATGTTTTAAAAATGATCGACATGATTTTAGAAGTAGCAAAGGAAAAGTTTTAAACGAGTAATGGTTTAGCAGCGATATAATTTCAAAAGCACTACCATGTTATATCGCCAGATTCGGCCATAACATTTAGGCCAGGTTTGAGGTGTTATAACATCTGAATACGGTTTAGGTAATGATATAAAATAAATAAATAAAAATAAAGAGTGGAACTTGTAGAAAATAAAGATGACGTCACGATGACAAGTTCGCCATATCACAACGTGGAAACCCCTAACATCGCTACGACACTTCAAAAATTTTTATGAACTTTACAATTTGGCCTTTGATCAATTGTAGATGTTTTAATGAGCTCCTTTAACTCATAATTAGTTCTATTAAATTCAATTATTACTAAAATTAGTTAATGATCTGTATTAATTAAACAATAAGATAAATTGATCTGAAATTTTCAGTAGTTGCTTCGGCAACGAATGTGACATCCTCATGTCTTGATTCAGTGATTGGGTCGGGTATGGGGGTGTTACAAAGGTTGAGCACCAGTTGCCTTTAGGTTTGCTCCAACCCATTAAGATTCCTTTATGAAAGTGGGAACGTGTGACGATAGATTTCGTTAGTGGGTTACCTTTAACACCTACTAAGAAGGATTCTGTATGGGTCATTGTTGATTGTTTGACCAAGTCCACCCATTTCATTCCGGTTCGGACAGATTATTCTCTGCAGAAATTGGCCAGGCTCTACATTTCTGAGATTGTGAGACTTCACGGGGTTTCGGTTTTGATAATTTCTGATAGGGATCCTCACTTTACTACTCGGTTTTGGAAAAAAACTTCATGAAGCTCTGGGTTCGAGATTGGAATTCAGTACTGTGTTCCATCCTCAGACCGATTGTCAATCTGAGAGGGTAATTCAGATACTAGAAGATATCTTTCGAAGTTGTGTTATTGATTTTCAAGGGAGTTTGGAGGATTTCTTGCCTTTTGCTGAGTTCGCCTACAACAATAATTTTCAGTCTAGCATCGAGATGGCACCTTATGAGGCTCTATATGGTTGTAAGTGTCGTACTCTACTGTGTTGGACTGAGTTGGGTGAACGACAGGTTTTGGGTTTTGAGTTGGTTTCTGAGACTGAAGACAAAGTTAGATTAATTAGAGATCGTCTTAAGGCGACTTTTGATAGATAGAAGTATTATACGGATTTGAAGAGGAGGGATATCGAGTACTCTGTGGGTGACTTTGTCTTTCTTAAGGTATCTCCATAAAAGAAGTTTTGCGGTTCAGACGTAAGGGCAAGTTGAGCCATAGGTTCATTGGGCCGTATCGGATTCTGAAGCATGTGGGATCGATCGTTTATCAGTTAGAGCTATCTCCAAAGTTAGACCGTATCCATGACGTATTCCACGTATCTATATTAAGGTGGTACCAGTCTGATCCATCTCATGTTGTTTCTGTTGAGGAGGTGGAGGTTAGACTGAACTTGACATTTGAGGAGGAGCCAGTTCAGATTTTGGATCGAGATGTAAAGATTCTAAGGAGGAAGCCTATTCCGTTAGTTAAGGTTCTATGGCAGAATCATGTCACTGAGGAAGCCACGTGTGAACTTGAGGACTCGATACGACAGTAGTATCCTTATTTGTTCGGATCAGGTAAATTTCGAGGCCGAAATTTCTTTTAGGGGTAGAGTTGTAATGCCTTGACTAATTTAATTGTGTTTTTGTGAATTTGTTGTAAATATGTATTTGCTTCAGTGGCTAAGTGTTTTGGATGTGTATTTAAGGTTTTGTTTTCAAGTCCCACTTTTGGAAAAATTCTACTATTTTTTATCCTACCCCTATCCCTCATAGGTGGGCTTATATTATATTTTTGGTAAGCTTATATCAAAATGAGCTTGTTGGTTCGAGTGGTAAGATACTAGCTTGTCAAGGGTCTCGTGTTTGAATTCTTGTGCGAACGTGGATGTTAATTTTTGCTTCAGTTGGCTGATAAGAGGTTCGGTGGAACTGAAAGTCTGTGGTAGTTGGATGAGGTTAGTGGGTTAGATTTTGTGGGATTATGGTTGGTTAGTGGGGAGTTGGGGTGTTAGTAAGATTTTTTTTAATTAAACAATTTTTATTTTTATTTTTCCCAAAAATATTCCTCCCATTATTTTGACTTTTTTCTCTGTTCTTTCCCTCTTCTAACATTTTTCCATTTTCTCTGCAAAATTCCTTTTCTTCTTCTTTTGATTCTGTTCATGAATCATCCCTTCAATCGTTGCAACTTGGATTTTCGGGTTCTTCAATCGGCTTGGAAAAAGTTATGAAACAGGGAATTAAGTGCCAACGACCTAATTTGTGATAGTGGTGGTTTCGTTGGCAGTTTCAGAGGTCTTGGGGTTGCTGTAGCATCAAGACTGAAATAGGTGTGTAACGAAAATACGAGAAAATGAGGTTCGACAAAAGTTTAAAAAGTGGCCTGTCAATGCCACACTATCCCGTACCTCACCCTCTCCCCTTCCTCCATTAGACCTCTCCCCACCATTGTCCTCATCGCCCTCTCCCTCTCCTTCTCTCTCTTTTTTGCTCCCGTCACAAATTAAGGAATTTAAAATTAGCTTTTGCAAATTACCTCCAACTCAGAACAAAAGTTACAAGGGTCATCCCCAGCTAAAAATAAACTACTCCAAACCTTACCACTTATCGATTGTAAATACCTATTAATAAAGCTTTCCCAGTATAACCATTAACCATACTACATTCACCATTACAAATCCATAAAAAAAATATAACGTAAGCACTGAATAAAGAAGGAAAAAAAAAAGACCCACCAGTTGATTGGTAGAACAAAACCTCCATTATTATCACCATTCTCATTCCTATCCCCATCGATGGTATTACAATTAGGACTTTGAGGATGATGGTTTTCGTCTAAAGTTTCAGGCTTTAAACAAAGCATCATTCTAAGAACACCAACAATGAAAATCTAATACACACTCAAGATTGTAATTTTAGTTGCATTTCAAAATCAATGGTTCATTTTCTTTCTTCTTGTTGCACCTATTGAACACATAGGAAATTAGGATAAAATTAAGAACATTTGTAAATTTTAAAGGTTAATTTTTTAAAATTATGACTAAATCGATTTAATGTAAAATTTAAAGGATAAATTTGTTATTATCCTGATTTTTTTAACTGTCATGTTAGCTTAACTTTTGTGATTTTAACTGGAGTTATCAAAATGACCAAACTATGTAACACGAGTGCTTAAGTTGTAAACTTTTTTTATTTTAAGTGCCTAAAATGAAAAATTTTTATAATTGGATGACTATCTATGTGGTTTACCTTTTAAAATATATCAACTTGGTTCAAATAAAAATACACAAACATGATGATTTGCCAAACTCTAAACGCATCCAAATGTTACAACTTTGTTCAAACAAAATTAAAGAACTATTGCCACTTAGCTACTGCTAACTCAAACACATTTCCATCCCTTTCTTCATGTTAACAAACCAAAAAAAAAGAAAAAAGAAAATAGCTACCTTAAACATTAAAACAATTTTACATAAGTTCTTGTTAGCTATTTTTCATTGGTTATGCATGTTGTCCTCTAACTTATCTTATAAAACATCAAAGTTGAATTTTCAAAATTCCGATTTCATCATGTAAATCTTTATTATATGAATTGGATACTAAATTTTGTCGAAGGCTTAATTGAATTTTTTTTTTCATTGAAAGTGTTTTTCACTAATAAGCCAAATTTAAAAGAATTAAAGTAAAACAACAAAAGAATGGAAGTATGAAAATTGACCTTCGGAATTTGATAACGTTAGTAAAAATACAACTATAATATGAAATTAAAATACAATAAACTCGATATGAATTATTGGTTATGAAAATAATACAAATATTTAATAATAATTTAAAAACTATTATTGAAAAAATATAATGATAAAACCATAAATATTGAAGCAAAAGAGACCTTTTTTAATTATCAGAAAAGCAAATGAGAGTTGAGAAATATAAAGATCGAAAGGAACACCACACGTGCGTCAAAACGCGCATTTAACAATTGAGGACCCACAAGAATGGATAGTGAGCCTATAAATTTGTTTTTGTTACGTTTTAATAGAATTATTATTAGGAGAAATTATCAAATATTTTTTAAAAATTAAATATATAAATAATATAATAGAAACCCTTCTTACATTTTCTTTTTGATAGATAAAAGAAGGCAATATTCTCTCTTAAACAAGTTATTCGTGTATATGAATCACCTAATATGTTTTCTATAAATAATCTCTTAACATGAGACGAAGGAGTTACGACATAAACTAAATTAATATTATTAGATGTTTTAGCTAACCAATCGATAACCTCATTCATTTCCCTATTCACGAATTGGACCTAACATGACATTTTCTTAATTTTCCTAACAACAGTCATTGAATGTGTACTTTTGAACCATTCTTTAATCATATCTATAGCCATCATACAATCAGATTCAATAATCACCTTAGTATAACCACTTTTTTGTACTATTTTTAATTCATGTAGAATCGTCCACAACTCAGTAACCATAGCTGACCTCTCCTAATAAATCTTTAAAACCCTTCAATCTAATTCCCAAATGAGTCACATAAGATTCCCCCAATCGCCGACCAATTTCCATCCCTACTAATTGCTCCATCGATGTTGACTTTGATCCATCCATGGTTAGGTGGACACCACCTCTCCATCTCAGCTTGGGAACTTCTGGAAATATTGTTCTTTAGATTTGCTTTGATGATATATTTAGCAAAACACTTGGCTCTACCTTATCATATCTTCTACTTTGCTAATCTCCTATTGAAACACACAATAATTTCTATTTTTCCACATCATCCAACATAGAGTCACAAAGGTAATTTTAGACTGACGAAGCCGTTCTTATATTTTTTATTTTGCTTGTAGAGTTCTGTATTAAATAATTATACTTATCATATTCATTTGTATTAATATAGCGAATCAGACACCAATTAATAAGAAAGTAATTTAATATTTTAAGAATCAATAAATATTATTATAGTGATGATTTCATTTTTGATGTATTTATATAAAATATTTAAATAAAACAATTAGTATACAAAAATAATAAAAAATATAGTTCGAAACTAATTAACAGTGACACAAAAATGTATGACATTAAAATGAAATGTGAGTAATACAAAATTTAAACACAAAAACACATCAGATGAAGAATACTAAATGAATATAATTGTTTATCATTGTTTTGTCATCAATCCTAAATTGGTGTGGAATTAATTTGTGATACTAAATTAACATTATTAACACACATATATAAGTATATAAGAAATATACTTATTAAAGTTTCATATATAAGCAAAAAAATTGCTTTAGTTCGAATGGTAAATTAAAAAGTTTTTTATGCAATTTGTTTTTGGTTTAAATCTTATTTTAGACAAGTTTTTATTGATTTATAAAAAAAAAAAGAGAAATTATGAAATTTGGTAGATGAGTTACACCAATTCAATAAAAAAACTCAATATTAATGAATATTTGTATATAACTCTTTCACCACTACACTTATAATTCAATTGATGAATAAATATTTTATATTTTTATATAAAAATCTATTCTTTCACCAACATTGATCTATATTTATGTCATGTATGGAATAATATTTAATGTATCGCCAGTACATATGTCTTTTGCACTATCAATAAATAATAAATTATTAATATTTATTTATAAGTTTATATTTTTTGTTTTATTTAATGATGAGGTATCGTATTATTATTCACCAATGATATATGATACTTATGCACTAATAATGCATAAAATATTCTTGATATATATATATATATATATATATTCATATTTAATGTATTTTATTTTTATGTAAAATTTCATAGCTAATAGAATCGTAGGGCATTTTACCCAAAAAGGCCCTTTTATAAATTGAATTACGGAAAATGGATCGTATTTCGGGTTATTTGCCGGATTAGGTCATTTTCCCTCTAAACGCGTTCACGTCAACGCGTTTTCAGAGTATGTGTCAGCAAAACGCTTCCCTGGGGGAGCGTCTTGTCCACGTCAGCAGAAAACGCTTCCTTGAGGGCGCGCTTTGCTAACGTGGACAAAACGCTCCCCCAGGGAAGCATTTTGCCCATGTAACGGTAAAAAAATTGACCGTTGGCTTGGGCTCCAACGGCCCAAAAAAACTATAAAAAGGCCCCCTAAATCATTTTTTTTACACAAATCTCTCACAATTTCTATAATTCTCTCAAACTTCCTTTCCCTTCATTTATTTTTCACACATTTCTCTCATAATTCTCAATATTCTTTCAATATTCCCTTAAAAAATCTATCAAATTTCATTGAAATTTTCTCAAAATTCTATCAAATTTCTTTGTTTAAAATTTTTTTGAATTTAATTTTTTTAAATTAAAAAAATCCGATCATGTTAGCAATGGTCGAAGAATTAATCTATCTCGACACTAAGCACATCTCCGTTGATCAAATGACAATGGTAAGTGATAATTTTAAATTTTCAATACTATTTGATATTTTTTTTCATTTATGCAAATTTAATTAATTTTACAATACTATTTGATATTTTATTCATTTATGCAATTATAATTAAATTTTCAATACTGCTTGATTTTTTTTCATTTATGATGTTTGCATTAATTAATTTATGCAATGTTAATTAATTTTTGTTTTATAAATTTTTATAATAGTCTGTAGATCTGGTATTGCAATGCTACATCCATAATATGTCTGGTCCTTCATCGCCGTTGATCGAGAATTACTTGCGGGAAGCGGGATTTTGGCACGTGGCCACAATAGGCCAGGGGTGCAAGTTGGACCCGAAACTAATTAGTGCGTTGATAGAGAGGTGGAGACCCGAGACACACACTTTTAATCTTCCATGCGGAGAGTGTACTATAACTCTGAAAGACGTGCATTTGCAATTGGCATTGCTGATGGATAGGTACGTAGTCACCAGGTCTACACCATCTACTGATTGGGGAGCCGTATGCTACGAGCTTTTGGGTGCTATACCGGATAATATTAACAGAGGTCGGATCGAGATGGGCTGGTTATGAGACACATTCCCGAAGCCGGATAATGATTCGACTGAACTCGAAAAAATATGATATGCTCGAGCATACATTCTTGAAATGATTGGAGGTTATCTGATGCCGGACTTGTCACGAAACCTCGTACATCTGAGATGGCTGCTGAAACTCGTAGATTTTAGAGCAACCGGCAAATTGAGTTGGAGGTCTGCCGTGTTGCCAACGCTGTACAAGGAAATGTGCAGGGCGATGCGACCGAACAAAGCTAAAATAGGAGGTTGCCTATCACTACTACAATTAAGGGCACAGTTTCGCTTTCCATTTTTACGTCATCGAATGGACCACCCATATACATTTTCACTCATAACAAGGTAAATTTTATATTAGATTTTACTATTATTACGTATATTTAGAATATAATTGTATGCTAAAAATTTATTTAATTAGATAGAACTATTCGGCAAGTTATGTCGGAATACCTACCTCTCTCAAAGATATACGACTTCTATTAGACCAATGATCGGAAGTACAATTAAGTATTAAATAAAATATATATATATATAATAAAATAGTTGTTTAGTATTTAGTATTTAGTATTTAGTATTATGTATATAAGTAATATTTTTTTCATGTTCATATAGCTGCAATGGACACCATACGAGGATCCAGCAATTCGGGCAATAATTCTGGATGAATTCCTTCAAAATCCGAACGTTTGGCATGTGAAGGTCCCATTGGTGAACTATGCTACCGTGGAGAGGCACCAGTCAAATAGAGTATTGCGGCAATTTGGATTCCGACAACCGATTCCTGTGGCACCCGAGGTGTTCGATGAAGAGCACAAAGTCGACTTATGTCAATTGCATACGGATTGGCCGAGATACTGGTCACACTATATCAAAATGTAGGAAAATCGGTATGATTATATACCTACTTAGGAGCCGATCATCTTTTTAGAGTTAGATACGTACCGGAATACATGCCATGGTTTAAGATCCATGGCAAGCCATATTTATTGTCGGAAGAGGAGAGGCGACGACAAATTCGTGCCCAAAGGGAACGACAAGGCCCTTTAAATCCAAGAAGAAGGGACGACGACGTAGGCCCATCAACAGCGCCCACATAATCACCAGGCCCAACAATTCAATCGATGACACCTACATCACAGCCTTTTCAGATTATGCCAGGTGCGTATCCTAGCCTTTATATGTATCCTAACCCTTATATGTTTCATTTTTCCTAGTCCTGTGGTAGGTTGGAATCCATGGCCTGGTTCATCTCCATTCCCGATTACTCCGAGTCAACCGCCGATCTATAGGCCGCCGTCACATGAGCGATCGCACAAGGCACCATTGGGGAGCTCTTCTTTCTACCAATCCCCATCACCTTACGGGATTCAAACACCTCCGCCATGGGTGATGCAAACATCGCCGCAGTCATTATTCTATCAAGGTGGGTCACCCTCCCAACACCCACAACCAGACCCCCTGCCGGAGAAACCACAACCCCCTACCAAAAGCTGAACCAATGAGGAATCCAGCACGGACCCGTCAACGACCCCCATGTGGCATGATTTCGACCGCCGCAGACATTGATTTGTTTCATTTAATAAAATAAAAGTTCTTTTGAATAACGCAATTGTAATTTACTTTTATATTTTTAATAAAATAGAAGTTCTTTTAATTATATTGTTTCATTTGATAAAATAAAAGTTGTTTTGAATAAAGTAATTGTAATTTACTTTTATATTTTTAATAAAATAGAAGTTTTTTTTAAACAAGGAAATATTTTGAATATTTTTATATTGTTTCATTTAATAAAATAAAAGTTCTTTTGAATAAGACAATTGTAATTTACTTTTATATTTTTAATAAAATAGAAGTTCTTTTAATTATATTGTTTCATTTGATAAAATAAAAGTTGTTTTTGAATAAAGTAATTATAATTTACATTTATATTTATATTTTTAATAAAATAGAAGTTCTTTTAATTATATTGTTTCATTTGATAAAATAAAAGTTGTTTTGAATAAAGTAATTATAATTTACTTTTATATTTTAAATAAAATAGAAGTTTTTTTTAAACAAGGAAATGTTTTGAATATTTTTATATTGTTTCATTTAATAAAATATAAATAATACAACATAGATTTTTACGACAACTATCAACTATTTCGATTTGGACATGATCTACTTGTATGGCCTAGTTCCTACACCATTTGTACAACTTCTGTTGATTGGCTGTTTCTCGGATATCCATATTGGTACGTATTCTAGTCGAGCAAGGTCTACCTCTTGGTTTGCGACGCAATTCTCTATCTGGCAATAGCTTAAACGGAGCAAGCGATACAGGCGGCCACTTACGTTCATCTGGGACATGTAGGAATACGTGTCTCCACACGCTGTATATGGTTTCTAGTTTGTACACTTCGTTGATGTAGTTTATGGGATCTATACGGAGATTCTGACAAGCTGCAATTACATGAGCTCATGGATAATGAAGTACGTCAAACCTCCCCCGGTTGCAAGTCCTATTTCTCAAGTGTACACGATATTGCCCGCCAATAATACCTTCGTACGGTCTGTCAAACTCCGTTACACAAAACCATAGGTTATCTCGATTGTGACACACTATGTGCATGGTGTTCGCCCGCACCTTCGCCTTGTTAATTTCTTGCAATACCTTTGCGCACCATACATGGCCTTCTTGCATTTGGCCTTTATAACTCGCTGTCCACTTCGAAAATAGTACCGCCAAACGAAAATATGTCTGTCGAACAACTGATGTTATCGGCAAATGACGTGTTCCTTTTATAATAGAATTTATGCATTCAGCCAGGTTTGAGGTCATATGACCATATGGCTGCCGTCGTATGTTTGTGTCCACTATTCGAACGGTATGTTACAGAGGTAGTCTGCACCTTCTTCGTTAACTGAATGCAAAACCGCCAACATCTCATGAAAACGGTCCTTACTTATCTCATACCCTGCCAATATAAGTTGATAGTGAAAATTACATACCACTTTTCCATTTAAAATAAATTCAATATTCCAAACGAAATTATATTAATAAATATTAAATACCCATGTTGGTCACTTGTTGTTTTTCAGTTGTAGATCGAAATTGCCTGTAGTAGTTGGACACAACGTGCCTTAGGCAATACCGATAGTGTGTGCGATGCCACATGCTTCCCTGTCGCTCAATTGCGACTAGTATTCCAATGCCCTGATCCGATATGATGTAGATATTAGGTTGGGGGCAGACATGCCTCCTTAACCAACCTAGAAAGAAAGAAATCTCAGTCATTAGCGGACTCCCCTGGTGTTATTCCATACGCAATTGGAAGGATTCTTTCACTACTATCCTGTGCCACAGCTAACAATAGTCGATGGGTATATCTACCATACATAAAGGTACCGTCAATTTGTACTGGCTTGCAATATAAAAATGTGTCTTGGCATTGCTTAAAGATCCAGAACAGATGCTTAAATACTTGGCATCCATGGAGCAATCGGTCATTGTAGTCATCCATGGAGCAATCGGTCATTGTAGTACGCAGGTTCCATTTCAAGGTCTGTTATGCAACTAGGGACATGTCTCTCCAGCACCTGACACTACTGCCACACTTCATTATATGAAGTGTCCCACCCACCATGTATCATTTCCAATGCCTTCTGCTTAGCTATCCAAGCATTGCAGTAAGAGGGCGTGTACTTCAACTGGCTACGAATATTTACAATTAAGACCGACACTGAAGTTTTGGGATCCGCCTTCACCGTCGATAGTATTAAGGTAGCTAACATATCTGAATCCACCTTGGGATGATCTTCCAAAACACCTGTCAATGAAGTCCGTTAAAAAATGCAACAGTACGTAATAACAATACTATTAAAAAACTCTAAACAGTTAGTGATACTGTACCGGAAACACATGTATGTGGACCTTTGTACCTTTTTATCTCCTACAAGCCTGCCTTTTCCCTCAATGAGGCCATGATTTTCCATGAACATGTACTGTCTTCCACTACACACTTGGCCTCAAAATTGTCAGATTTGGATTTAACCATTTTGTAGTTAAACCCGTTCATGATACTATGTTGTTTTAATGCACCAAGAAAACTATCTTTATTGGAAAACTCCTTACCAACTTCCAATTCACCTGAATCCAATGAGGAACTTGTACGGTCACACTTTCTGTGTGGTAAATCTAGAAACTCTAACGCATTATCTTGAGATAGATCGACATTATGCATGTGGGCTGGAGGCGAGTATGCCCTGAGTTGCGGATCTTCTTCATCATCATTTGAACCCCCTTCAACATCTTCAGGTATGGTTGGAACAGGCTCTGGTTCAAAAAATAATACAATTTCTGTACTATCGAGGCCGGCCTCTCGAGGTGGATCCGCATCGGACTCATCATCTGACCAATCATCATGTGCAACGTATGAGGTGCCCTTGTCGGTGGACGTCGTAAGAAGTACATCATCCCTCTTTGTGGACGTTTCATATCGTCTCCAATCAAATGTGGACTGCCAACCACTAGAAGTTGATGTCATTCCCTAGTACGTATTTTCAGCATCAAACATCGACCCATTGAGGTGCATGTCCCATCCACTAACGGAGTGTCGTGCAGTGGTTAGGTATTCTATACTGCAACCAAACACGAGCACTTCTGTGTTTTGCCACCCACTAACGGGATGTCGGGTAGGGGTCGTGTATTCCTCTCGACCAACAGTAAATGTTGAAGCTACAAATACATCATTGGGCGATGAAATTACATATAACTCAAGATAGAGTGATCCACTAGCGAGATGAGTCTGCACCATTGCCTTAAAGCTACGAGCACCTTTGATGCCGAATGAGTCATATGTCACAGGATCAACTGAAGCACAAAATCGATACTTAATAGACAAAACTTTCATTGGCATCGTTCTGAAGATTTTACGCCTAATTCTTTTACGAAGTTCTGTCAAATCTATGTTTTGGTTAAAAACCAGTCTTGCTGTGTTCTCCGATAAAAAAACAACACCATTCTAAAAAAACAACACCATTCTAAGTGTTACAAACCTCACCATCATAGTAAATAACAGCACTAATATGTTCACTCATCTTCAATTTCTATTCTTCTTAGCCTCTCTAATTTTTTTTTGCTGTAAGCTATGCAACCTAAGAATAAAATTTGACTCATTTATAGTCTCAAGCCAAATAGGAACTACTGTAGCAAAAGAGCGTCCACATGGGAGCTTTTTTCAGATATTTTTCTGATAGTGCATCTTGCTTGAAGCGTTTTTGACACTATTTGTTCAAAAACGCCTACTCAGAATTACTTTTATACGACCTACTGTAGCAAAAGAACGTCCACGTGGGAGCTTTTTCAAATATTTTTCTGACAATGCATCCTACTTGAAGCATTTTTGACACTATTTGTTTAGAAACGTCTACTCAAAATTATTTTTATACGATCTACTGTAGCAAAAGAGTGTCCACGTGAGAGCTTTTTTTAGAAATTTTTTTGATAGTGCATCCTTCTTGAAGCGTTTTTGACACTATTTGTTTAGAAACGTCTACTCAGAATTATTTTTATACGATCTATTGTAGCAAAAGAGCATCCACGTGGGAGCTTTTTTTAGAAATTTTTCTGATAGTGCATCCTGTTTGAAGCGTTTTTGACACTATTTGTTCAGAAACGTCTACTCAGAATTATTTTTATAGGATCTACTGTAGCAAAAGAGTATCCACGTGGGAGCTTTTTTCAGATATTTTTCTGACAGTGCATCTTGCTTGAAGCGTTTTTGATACTATTTGTTCAAAAACGTCTTCTCAAAATTATTCTTGCAGAAACCCTAAACCTTAAACCCTAAGACAAAAAAATTTATATTGCTTATATGTTTTTTCTAATATCCTAAACACAAATTTATTTAAAAAAAACTAAACCCTAATTTAATCAATTAACCCTAATACCCTAAACTCTAATTTAGTATTTAGTATTTAAAATTAATAGTTAATTTAATGAATTAACCTTAAATCTCTAAACCCTAATTCAATTATTTTTTTTTCGAAACCCTAAACTTAGCATAGCGCTAGTATGTATATATGCTGCAATCATGTTATCTTTGAGATTTTCTTTTTCGTACATGTATATTGGAAATTAATAATTAAAAAAAATCAGAAATGAGCTTGTACAAGGTAAAAGAAACTTAGCCGATGAATCAAAAAGAAAATAATCTAAGCTATTGATAAGGGGAAAAAAAACCTAAACGCTGAAGTAATCGAATTAGCAAGTTGTTGTTTACACGTTAAGAGTTATTTAAGGGGTTTTTACTAAAATATTATAAGATAAAATATTAAAATAGTATGTTTAAACGATTATGTATCAATTAACCCTAAATTAATCAATTAACCCTAAATTAATCCCTAATTTAATCAATTAACCCTAATACCCTAAATTCTAATTTAGTATTTAGTATTTAAAATTAATAGTTATTTAATGAATTAACCTTAAACCCTAAAATGTAACCTTAACCTAATCTTTAAACCCTGAACTCTAAAAACCTAAAAACCTTAAAATCACTAACCCTAAAACCACTAACACAAAACTAAGAAAACCCTAACCCTAACCCTAAAAATGGGCAAAACACTTCCCTGGGGAGTGTTTTATCCACGTCAGCAAAGCACGCCCCCAAGGAAACGTTTTCTGCTAACGTGGACAAAATGCTCCCCCAGAGAAGCGTTTTGCTGACACATACTCTGAAAATGCGCTAACGTGGACGCGTCTTGGGGGAAAATGGCCTAATCCAGTAAATAACTCGAAATACAGCCCATTTCCGTAATTCAATTTATAAAAGGGCCTTTTTAAATAAAATGTCTCAGAATCGTGTTACACTTGAATCTGAAAATGTTTGTATTTTTATCTAACATAAATAGTACAAAAGGTTTTTTATTTAAAACACAAAAACACTGATATCGTGTCCAAAAGTATTTATACAAATAAAATACCAATTAATTTAAAATTAGCATATATTACCGTAAAAATTAATATTTAACTAAAACTATATTCTAATTAAAATGCATGTTAAGCATTTTAAATTTATTTTTAACTCCATCATATATACACTCTAATATATAATTATTTAAAAATTATAAATTAATTAGTTACCATTATTTCTTGTAACATTTTTAGTGGTAAAAACATTGGTTAAAATAAAATAAAGGGAATAAAAAATAAAATAAAATAAAAATAAAACTCGTTATACTTCATTCAACGCGAGACGTGGAATCATGAGAGGACACTTGAGAGACTTTTGTGGATAGCCCTTTGCTTAACTCTCGGCCTACAACACTTGACGCATCCTCTACCCAAGTGCCCGAGCAATCCTCATCCTCCAAGACACTTACTTTTAGTGGATGTGTGCACTCACCACTAAAGAGGAGAACACTAAGTGTGAAAACCTTATACTACTTCAACCGAAGGAATATCAAAGTAGTGCCATGCATGAAGACAACCCACGTATAACGATCTTGTCACTTGACCAACCTCATGATCACCATGTCCTGCATTTGTTGGTGATGTGGTCTCTCATTGAGCACGAGACCTCATTCGCGATAAATACCTTATATAACGATGAATGAGGGATTGATCCTTTAGTCTTTCAGTAGCATTAAGCACTATATATCTTTCATCCTTCTTTGCTATCTTATTTTACTCTTTATTTATCTCCTTTTTTTGTCTATTTAAGTAAACTGGCCTTCTTCAACATCACCAATCTCTTTCCTCTTTGTCTCTTGCCTTATCAACAAAACTATAATTGTTATAAGACTATTTTGAAAAATAAATTTATCTTTATTAGTTTGAAAATGCACAATTTATGTTCCAAAAAGCTAAATAATGATAAGATTTTATGAATGAAACTATTTCTTTAAAATTTTAAATTGAGTCTAAAAATAATTTCATTTTATTTAATTTTTACTATTTTCTTCATTTTTCATTTTGTTTTAACCCTTTCCTTTATCAATATTTTTCAAATAATTTTAATTAATTATTTCATACAAAAATAATATTTACCTCAAAATTAATATACAGTTGAGCAGTTTAATATTAAAAATAATATAAAATAAAGATAATTATATTTTCTTATATTTAAAACAATAAGGTGTTATTTGACAAACTAAAAAATTAAGTGCTGAAATTTTTAACACTGAATCTAAGTTATAAAAATTGTCCGTTTGATAAATGCAAAATTTAAATTATAACAAAAAAATTTATATGTTTATCCTTATTTTTTAAAATAAATATTTCACATTATTTCAAAGAAAGCCAAAAAAATTTTTAAAAAGTTATACGTTGAATGTCTACTTATTATTTTCCACACTTTTCCATATAAAAAAATTTCTTTTATTTCTTTTATAATGGATTATCAAAAAATTAAAAACCAAATAATTAAAAACATTAAACTTTAACAAACATCAAAAAAGGTCTAAACTTCAAAAAAAATAAAATAAAAAATAGCCTACCAACTAATCAATCTTTCTATTCATAAATGTGACATAATTATTATTTTAGCTTATATAGAGTAGTGGATAAAATTTTTATCAAACAGTAAGTTGATACAGGTTTAAATCGTGTTATTTTTATTCTTTACCTTTAATATTATATAAAAAGAACTTTTATTATTTAGTGGTGATATTAAATTTCGATTAAATTTGACGGGAAGTAAAAAATTGATAGTGTTGATTTTTTTTTTTCATTTACAAAACTTAACATGAAATTTTACTTTCTGACAGATATAGATAAATTTAATGTATATAACATATAGTTTTATAGAAAAATTGGGTTAGGTTATTTAAATGAAAGGAGAATTTTTATATAGAAAAAGGGTGGATGATGATGATGAAGAAATTTGTTTGCAGTTAGAGAAATGGGGAAAAGGGAGTGGGTTTCAAAGTGTTTATTTTGGGCCTTTCTTTGTTATAAAAAAGAGATGAGAATGAAAATCTTACCAAATGCCACACGAGAGAAATAATGGCTTCAAAGGTGAGGTGAGGTGAGGTGAGGTGAGGTGAGGTGAGGGAACCCCCCCCCCCCCCAACAAAACAATTATTTTCCGCATTCAAACACCCCTTTTTTTGTTTATATTGAAATTTTGGGCCTTATATTCATATCGTGTCATACCTACTTTCTATGATCTCTCATTGGAATCTATATATTTGATTCAAAACTCTTCGTGGGCATATTAAGTGTGATGGTTTTGCTTGTATTTGGTGTCTATTTCACTTTGGGTTATAAAAAATTGTATTTGGCATTTTGGAAGTTATTCCAATAATGAAATAAGCTTTGATAGGCCGACTTTGACTAGAATAAATATTTGTAAAATTTCACACAAAATGGGTCGGATTTGTTTGTAAAGACGATGAGAGGATCCGCCACTTCTTCAACCTTTCCCTAAGCCTAAGCCTCAGCCTCAGCCTCAGCCTCAGCCTCAGCCTCAGCCTCAGCCTCAAGTTGCTTGAGTTCCAAGGTGAAAAATAATGAGAACCTAAATGCTATAAATGCAGAAAGCTTAAAACACATGAATTGAAGTGATGCAAAAACCTAGTGCATGTATGTGCAGTGCAGTGCAGCTGATTTCCAATACCATTAATGGCTGTATTTAACCACCATATTAACTCTGACATCAATGCATCATTCCCCCCCCCCCACCTCTATCCTAAATTTTTCATTTGTTTCAAAGGAATTTATGACCAAATCTGGTTATCATGCATCTGTAGATTTGCTTATGAATTGGGCTGAATCAACTCTGGTCAATTCCCCTTCTTTTTTTTTTTTCTTACTTATTTAGAAAATATTTTTATATTAGAATTTATATATATTCTTTCTTAATTAAATTTAAATTTTATATTTTTTATTTATCGATAATAATTCTAAGTTAGACTTATGAAATTCAACAATTAACTTAGCTTTACCAAAGAGGCCTTGGCTCAGTTGGGAAAAGTGGAGGTCTTAGTTTTAAGTACACAAGTTTTAAACTCACCATTCGTAATTTTATACGTGGGTCTCAAAGTCTCACTATGTGCAGTTGTCATATGAGTTTAGTTTAGTTTGTTGGCTTTAATCTGGACCGTAAAAGTTCTTAATTCGATTGTATTGTAATGGTTTGATTTTACTTTGTGATTCCTCGTATAGTCTATGTTGTAATAGTTAGTTTATACTTGCAATTATTCACACATATATTTGTATTTGTACTTTGATTGAACTTCGTCACACTTTCAGAAAAAGCAAGTAGCTTAGCTCTAAATTACAAGATTAGTTGTATTAAAAAAATTTCAATTATTCGGTGAAATTCCCATCCTATATTTTCACTTATAAATTTAATAAATACGTTTAATACATCATTTGATATTTTGTTTTTAACGTAATATTTGTGTTTTTATTTGGTCAAATATAGTGTCTATATTTAACAAAAGTTATACATTTTAATATGTAAAAATATAAAATTTTTAATGTTTACTTCAAATTTCAAAATTGACTTGATGAAAATTTATAATTAATAAATAATATTAACAGTTTCCTTTCATCAAATCAATCCTAATCCAAAAATTTTAAGAAAAACTAAACCTATCAAACTCTGTCCAACAAATTAAACATGTAAACAAAAAAATCCACAATTGGCACTAAATATTCTATTAATTAATTATAATTTTCACTAAATAGGATTAAATCTCAAAAAGTTAATAATAATATCAAAAGGCATTAAACCTAAAAATAAAAGCATTTAGTAAATTAAATTTTTAAGGTTACTCGAATTCAAGGAAGTAAATTACTTTATTAGACAAATGAATAAATTATATCAAAAACCTGGTTTAATTATCAAAATCAGAGAAAGTAGATTGAAAAGCAAGGAAATAAATTACTACAGAAAATATTATTAGTGAAAAAAATACCCTTTTTACAGGGAATTTGCTCCCTCTCTCAACACCATCTTTTCACTTGAATAAATTAAAGGACAACAACACAATGATAAACCATGATTTGTGAAAAAAAAAAAACCAATATAGTAATAAATTGAACTTTGATCCTCTAGGTGAAAATAGATTCCCGGAATCTGCTTGACTTAGTTAAAAATGGCTTTAGTTTCCCTTTTACTTTGTTAAACCCTTGAATGAATTTTCAGACCTCTTCTGTCTCAGTGGAATCTGATAACTCCTGTTTATGTAATTTGTTGCTTGGAGCTGAATAAATCCGACGTTCTTTTCCACCCGGTTTGGAGGAGGCGTTACCATACCAGACCATCCCTACGACTGCGATGACCATACCGAGAATTACATGTAGATTGAGACCTTCTTTCCCGAAGAAAATAAACCCTAAGAGGAGAACAAGAATAGTCTTCATATGGCCAAGCACTTGGAATGATACGGCGGTGAACCTGCCGATGCAGATGAATTGGCTGAGGTTGGTCCCAACGGCAATGGTACATGACATGATTAAGAAAAACTGCAACCAGAGATATCATTTAGATTAGCTCATGATTAAGCTATTGTTGGCTTCTATTTTTTAAAAAATGAAAAATTATGGACAACTTCATCCAAATAGGTAGAATCATTCTTTACCCTTGGTGGTTTTTAAAGAAAAATGCATATCCACGAGTAAAGCTTCTTCAAGAACATTATAAAAGCACTTAATATAGCTTGATTATTGCAACTTCAATGCAATGAAACTGGCTCTTTTACATTATTAGTCTAAGCTAAATCCGATGGAAGTAGTGAAATAGCTACCCTAGGCAATGAGAGTATCACTCGAGAAATATTCCCGCTTTTTCATTAGGAAAGTTTGATTGGAATGAAGCGCTAGAATATTGTGGTTCCCAACATCTAATTTGAAGGCATAAACATAACATGCATTAAAATAGAATCAGATGCACTGACTTCATGAGAATGCCTGCAGGTGGAAATGGAGCAGAGGAGCAGTCTTGTTACCAACTAAAAATCTAGTCAACACTGATAAGAACCTTACCATTGATATCACAGAGTAGTCATAGGCATAAACTTTTTTCTCTGTTAACCAGTAGTCCACAAAAGGACCAACTAAGAGCAGGCTTGCAGCTTGTACTGGAGCAGTATGTCCCAATAAGTCGAAAGATCCTAAAGAATGCTTGCGTTGAAGAAAATGCACATACTGCAAAAATAAATAAGAAAGAAAGAAAAGACCAAATATATCAATCCATGTAACAAAATAAGGTATGGCAGGTGTTTCATTTATAGAATGGATTGAGCTTGTGACATATGCATTCTGAACTTTGTTCAATCACAAAGTTATTTGATGGTCCTATCCAAAATATTCTTCCAACTTATTGCAACTTAAGTAAAATCAGGATAGTGTAACAGATCTACTTACATACTGCTGGAGGGCTGTGCTCCAAATTGCTATGACAGCAGCTAAAAAACCCTTGAGATTTACACTCACATCCGTAACGGTACAGACAGCAACTCCAACAAGAACTAATAGTATGCTAAGCTTTGTGTCCCTTGAGTAGCGGACCTTGTCAAAAACAACTTCCAGAAAGCATGATACCGGAATCATGCTCAGCTTTGCTATCTGCAAATAAGTTTTATACAAAAAATATGTAACATAACTTCCAGAAGATCAAACATATAGCTAAGTTGCAAAAACTGACCTGATAGAAGCCCACAGAATTCCACATCAGACTCACATTCATTCCAACAATAGAAAAGTTTGCAAACAAGACAAACTTGAGAAGTTCGGGTAATGGTAGATAAGAGCCCTGGATGTAACCCAGCCATCTAAGAAGAACAGTCAACAAGGTTGTTGTAGCAAAATGCAAACCAGTTAATGTTGTAGCTGCAGCAAAGTATTAAACGGGGCACAACATCAGGGTTGTTGGAAAGGTAAAATTTCTTAAAATCGACATGCTTCATCAGAATTTATACAGTCAAAACATGTTATTTTTTCATATGTAAGGTCTTTTTTTTTTGTATTTAAGGAATTTCAGCTAGACAATGGGAGGTAGCTCTTGTTTGTCTCACAAATCTCACCCTGCCCCATTCAAGGATTTGAACCCAGCTCATTTGGGTCTTTTCACACAGAAGCTGAAGAAGAAAATAACGAAAATGATAGCGTCAGCCACTCATAATAGCTCTCCCATTATGAAGGCATTATATCTCTGCATATTGGTAATGCTAAAAACTGGTTTGGTATCTTCCAATCAATTTCTTATACGCATATGGCCATTTTTCTTTTACAATATTTGTTTAAAATATGCTTAGATTCCATATAAGACAAAAAAATACCAGATGAGCATATCAAATAACTTCAATCACTGAGATAAGTCCAGAGGGTTAAGCAGTATCAATCATTATATGTTTCCACATAAATATCATATCTCTAAACAAAATTGTCCATTCCAATATGGAAAGATTTGGCTTATATCTTCTTCCATGGTTCAACTATCTGTTCATGTCCATAGCAGCTACTAAGCCTTTCCAAAAATTTACGGCCAATTTAGATTTGGAAACTATTTTCCATTTTCCATTGCCATTTATCTAAATATAATCAATAAAAAGAAACGAGCTAAATTTATGGAACCCTTGTATTCTAGTTTTTTTTCTGGAAATTGAAGGAAAAAAGAATTTTAACTATCACCGATTTCTTATTTATTATCTTCGAGATATAAAGTTAAAATGAAACTGGAATATTTCCAAAAGTAAACAAGCTTTAAGCTGTGTCCATCAAAACCTAAACCAAAAATTGGAGAGACACAGTTTGTCCAAGTTTAAGGTGGTAATCTTTTAAGATTGATGTTCTGAAAATATTGACATTGTCAGGAAATTAGCTGAAAATCAAATGTACAGTTAACAGTCAAGAAATTTACAATCATAATGGATTCAATTGATGATGGATCTGGACTTTAAACTTTGACAAGGTTGAAGTATATTCAATTAACAATAGCAAAAATATTTTTAGATGTAGCATATGACAGCAAACTTAATTACAAGTATCCTATATGTAAATGTATAGTGAAAAGAATTTAGTAGTAGATCTTATGATTTTTACTTGCAAAACAGTAGGAACATTCTTTATAGAACTAAAATTATTATATCTTTTTACAGTGTTAACACATTATGTAGTCATATATAATGATAAAGTATTAAAGTAAAAGAGATATACATAAAAAGGTAATATTTTTTAAAATAATAAAAATTAAATTTTAGACCAATACAATAGAGACTTTCATATGACAAGTTGAAACCTTCTAATTTTTTACATGGTATTTTTGAATCATGGAAAATGAAAAGGTACTTAAGCTAATGATGTTAACTGTTTTGCCGTATAACATTTTCAAAGAGCATGCAGGATACAAGTGGAACTTCTGAAAGGGGAAAAAAAGAAAGAAAAGGGTTCCAAAACTAGAATAGTTGTCAATTGGGTTTTAGCTATTATAGTACTCCTATATGTTTAAATCTATATGTTTGTGAAACTATAGTGTTGACAAACTTATTCATTTTAAACTGAAATCATTTATGACAAGTAAACCAAGTTAATAGTTGTAATGTTGATAAGGTTTAGATACAAAAAAGTTTTATTACTAATATCCCGTAGATGACAGTCATCATACATAAAGAATAACAAATATGAACATAAATTTTGGTTTGAGGGGGTCTAACTAATTTATTTATAAGAAATGTCGAAATTATTGAGGTAAAATCTGTATAAAAAAGTTTCAAAATCATGGCTCCGCTAGGCTCCAATTGAGATCTGCCTCTAGGAGTGTGGAATCAACTAGTCAAAAATTATTACTTTTGAGTATATAAAGGAGAATAGAATATAGGAAGGTCATCAACTTCATAGATTTCCCCATGCTTTTCCTTTTCTAATAAACAAAACGGAAACCAAATCAATGTGTGTCACTACATAAACTATCATTCTTGCTACTCTGTTTCTCCCTTTTAGGCTGATCATATGTAGTCATATCCATGGACCAAAAATGTGATTGTTAGACATGTAATGGAAAGGCAAAGATAATCAAAGTTTGCAGGTAAAATGTTCACTTGAAACATACCAAAACTGAAACCATATGTAGCCATCAAGGCTTTATTGACCATGATTATACCCACAGATGTGACAACATTGAAAAACCATGAGGCCACATCGAGCGCTGCCTTCCTGTCAGCCTTGCTTACAGAGGACATTATTAACTATAGTCTCCAAATAATCAAACAGAGTGTTTGTTTCTCAATTTTCATGCAAGAAGAAACCAAAGCTCAGGTGTCAAAAATAAGCAGCAGCTGTACCTGTATCAACAAATTATTTGGAAAATCAGAAGGTTAAAGAAGAACAAACTAGCATCCTCCTGTATTAAAGCCAATGAAGAATGTTTCCTTTTTCAGGAATAATGATAACAGAAAAAAATTAGCAGCATACATTTACAATACATATATTTTCAAAAACAATTTTAGAGGAAGAGATAACAGGTACAATGATCTCTTACAAGTCTGGGAGAGATCTGTTGGGAAACCGCCATCAGTGGAATTTAAATTCAACTTTATAGTTTGAGAATAATTTAAAGAAGCTGGATCTGGGTTTTTGCCGGTTCTACTTAAAATTTTTGAAAAGTCAAGACTAAATTTAGGACTTCAAAATTTACTTATTAAGATTGGTATTTGTCAAATCCAATCAAATTAAAACATGAAATGCAAAAAATTTCTCCAGTAACTAGTCTCAAATCAAGAGTTTTAAGCCAGTTAAAATTTTGATATCAAAATCCAAATTTCATTATTCCATTAAATCTCGGCAACAAGAAGCAAACAATGCGAGAACTAGGGCATCTTCATTGCTTTTTCCTTCATTAATCAAACAAATTTTTATTTATTTGGGCACCCGTTATCTGCCCTATTTCTATCTCAAATAATAATAAATAATGCACGGGATCAAAAGTTGAAACATTTCCAGCTACAAAATTTGAAATGCATGCCAAGATCTAAACTAATAAAACCTGATACCAAAATTTTCAGTTGAAAAAAAGCGATAAATTTTTTTAGATTTTATGCATCCACTAAAATTTTAAAAAAAAAAGATCATATGAAAATGGAAAAAAATGTTATTTTTCAGCTGATCCATCACTCTTTAACGTTTACTTAATTACGCTTCATTTCTCAAACAGAAAAAAAAAATCACGAGCAGTTTCAATACAAAATTAGCAAATTGAAAACAAAAAAAGAGGGTCTAATTAATCAGAATAACAATGCATTAACCGGAAATATAATATACAAAAAGAAAAGATAAATTCACAATATACAAAAAGAAAAGATAAATTCACAACATACTTAGAAAATAAAAGGAACTAACTTTTTTTTTTTGTAAAATTTTACACCAAATTAAGAAAAAGAAATAAATTTAACGAACCTGGGACAGGAAGAAGAGGAAGCAAAGCAGAGAGTCTAAATGAAGTCCTCTCGGGATTTGCGGAGTAAATAAGAAAGCTTTTATAAAATAAAATAAATAAATAAAAAAGGTTTAAAGAGAGAGAGAAATATCTTTTTGCTGTTATGTTTGGATTTCAAATGAGTTTCTTGTTCATTGTCTCCCCCAATTATAAAAAAAAGGGGGAAATTGAGAGATAAATAGAGTTTAGACACAAGAGAAGTAAATAAATAATAAATAATAAATAATAAATAATAAATAAAAGTCAATCTTAATTATTACTATGGAATTTGGGTGTCCAATAATAATAAATGTCTTTTAAGGCCATTATTATTTAACAAGATTAGAACTTTGCATAAATGTGTTTATTTCCTCATCTAAGTCATTTTCTTGTTTCTTTTCATTATTTTAAATTCCAATTTATGCATTATTTCTCGATTATAATGAAAATGAATGGAAATGGATTACTATAATTTGATGGTTGCTTATTGTTTACCCATTTCTTTTTGGGTCCCAATTTTTTTTATGCTTTCTTTTTCACATCGAATAATTGGTTTAGGAATAGAATTTATTATACAATTTATGAAATAAAATGTATGTATGAAATGACACCCATAATGAGGGGTTTTTTTTTAAAAAAAAAAACTTAAATATATAATAAATTTGAGTAATTTCAACATTCATAATTTGCAAGTTTAGAGGCTTAATAAATTATCACATGAGTCCATGCTTGCATGTCATAAGGAAAGTTGTGTAAAGTGTAAACAACAATAGCTTCACTTCTATGAATGTCGAGTTTAGGGTTGTTTTATTTGCCCATGGGAACTTCTTTTGGGATGAAAGATGGTTTCATTTCATACAAAAGATGGGAGGTTTAAAACTGAAATAATACAACATCCTAGCAAATATTAAGGGAAAAGCAAGCAATAAACATCACCAAATGTTAAAAATGAGCACCAATTAAACCATCTAAAAGTAGGATTAGGAGAGGGATCATTACCATGTAAAGAGGAATTCATATACATTCTACTAAGAGGCATCAACCATTTATATAGGGGCATATATAAATGCATATGATCCCATCTACCATATTGGTCCTCTAATACCACTGATAAAAGACTCAAAATGACACTTGGTGAAGATGACATTAGGCACAAAAACCAAAAGTTGAAAAAAAAAAAAAGCAAATCGATAAAAATAGGCTTAGAAAAAAAGTCTCCGAGACTCGAGGAAACCTCCATCCAACACAAAGGATAGAAAAAATTATTATTCTGATCAAACCTTGTCTTATTGGAAAAATGGTCAGAATTTAACATATAGATAAAGCTCGAATAGAAAAACAAGACTAGTGACCAGCTGTTTCACAACCAAACAACTGATCACCTTAACAAACCATTGAACTAAAGAATAAATTAACAAAACCTACTCGAGATCTCCTACCGAAGATTCGAGTAGGCTATCAGAGACGTAGAAATGGTTAATAGTAGCTTACTGTTCCATAACCAAACAACTAGTTACCCTAACAAACTACTAACCTAAAGATTAAATCAATAAAACCTACCAAGATCTCCTATCAGAGATCCGAGCAGGCCATTAGAGATGTAGAAACGGCTAAGGGCGGCTCACTGGAGCTTGAAACTAGCCTTGAAATGTCTTTCTTACCTTGAGAATGCACATAAGAAGAAGATGGCTAAAGGTTTTCAAAATAAAGGCAACACTAGCACTAAACTTGATCAACTAAAAGCAAGGGAGTTGAGGGACTAAACAGGACAACCAAACATATAGTGATGAAGAGGAGAGGGAGATCTATCAAATACCTACCCTCATGGTCAGAGAAGCCACTAGAATAAATTGCTACAACTCTCATTGAGAGAGCAAAATAAGAGAGAACTTTATAAACGAGAGATAATATTTATCAATCATAGTTTAGATGGTTAGATTTGCCCCATGGAAATTTATTTCCCTATTGTCCCTACCAACTTATTTAGTAAGTAGAAGTCAATAACTATAAGATTCGACTTCTACTCTACAAATACCCACTTATTTATATTTTTTTCCCACCTAAAATCATCTTAAACTCTTTTTTTGGAGGAAAAAGAGGTTGCATTATGAAAATAGAATGTCGGTAATGATAATATATCACAAAGAAAAAAGAAAGAAAAATAAAGAACACAAAGATTTTTACGTGGAAACCCTTTCAGGAAAAAACCACGGGCAGAGGAGAAGAAAATTCACTATGTCGAATTCAAATGATTACAAGAGGAATAGGCTATGTCTATTTATAGGCTTGTAAAACTATATTCTAATAGGAGTGTAGTAAGATTGAAACACTTTATTCTAATCAATATCAAATAGATGGAGTTTAATAAGGTTTAAAAAACCTTATTCTGAAATAAAATAAAAGAAGTGTTGTCACAGCCCTAAATCGGGCTTAGTCAGAATAGTGATTTGGAAATCACTTTCCGAGGTTTGAGAAAATTATTTTAGTGTTAATTTATGTGTTGTGGTAATATTAAAAGTATGCATGAAATTTTTGGTGAATTGATTTACGCGAATGAGTGCTTAATCGCGAAAAAAGACTAAATCGCGTAAAGGCCAAAAGTTGTATTTTAAAAGTTAAAGGTGTTAAATAGATTGAGAATCAAAGTTTGGGGATTCTAAAGGGAAACTAGGCCCTTAAAATTCATGATGGCCGGCCATAGAGAAGAATAGGCATGGAAAAGTCAAGGGTAGGTGGTTTTAGTTGACTAATGCATAAAATAATAGCCTAATTGCCTAGCTATCATTTTCTCTTTCATTTCTTCTCCACATTAGTCGATTTTCTCAGCCATCTTTGGGGGTTTTAGAAGCTTAAAATTTCAGCAACTTTGTACACTCACAAGTAAGTGATTCTTAAGGCTTTTATTGAATATTTTTACATATTTGAGACCCTTGTAGCATGAGCTACATTTTGAGGGGTATATTGTGCAAAATGATTGAAATTTTAGAGCTTTTCCATTTTTGAATAAGTTATGTTTCTGGAAATTTTGGGAAGGAAAAATGAATGTAGGTTGTCCATTGAACAACTTTTGTGTAAGAGGTTGCATGAAAACACTCAAATTGGACCTAGTTGTAAAAGTTGTAAAATAAGGAGTAATTGTGTGAAATAATGAGAAATTGGGGTAATATTGAGGATAAAAAGAGTTTTATAGGCTTAGTTGATGAGGAAATTTGATAAAAATTAATTTTCGAGCCTAGGGGCAAAATGGTCATTTTGCCAAGGGACTAGGGGCAAAGTGGTCATTTTTGCCAAAATGTAAATTTTTGGATTGTTTTAATTAAATTAGTGATTAAATGGATAAATTTGTATTCATATAGGTCAAGGAGAGCGTGAAGTCAACTTGACCGAGGCAAGGGAAAAGCTTCAGAGTAAATTTCACATTTTCTGTATTTTGTATACCGAGGTAAGTCTATATGAAAACGATACCTATTTTATTAATATTTTACTCATGAACATTTTATATTATGTGTGGTTAAATGTTACGATCATATAATGAAATTGTGATAAGTGGAAGTACAATTAAATTTCCATAAATTATGAATAGAGGTGGGCTATGTGCGAACCACCAGGGGAATTGTTGAAATTAGCGAGATAGGAGTGATTTGCTTGGCCGACGATCATTATCAATGGGCTAAGTGTGAAACCATCAGAAACAAATTACTAAAGGTGGGTTAAGTGCGATACTACCATACTTTAATTAATAAAGGTGGGCTAAGTGTGATACCACCGTACTTTAATTAACAAAGGTGGGCTAAGTGTGATACCGCCGTAACTTATTGTGGATGATGGGCTAAGTGCAGAATTCATCTTATGATGGCTAACGTCATTATAAATGACTATGCATGAACTTGTTTTGCATGGATATATTTTGTGATACTCTTGAAAGAAAGTCTGTATGGTTTGTGATGATAGATAAGTGCAGGGATGGTATGTGCTAATCATTATGAGCTATGTGCGTAAAATTGTATTGAGAATATTGGATAAACGGTGGGAAGAGTAAGTGAACTCATTGTTGGAGTATTAATATGCTTGATGTTATAGTTAATGGTCTAGTGCATGATTGTGGTATAAACTTGTTTATATATATATAGACTTACTAAGCATTATGCTTACCCCTTTTTCTTCCTTCTTTTTTTTCTTTATAGTGTTGCCCAAGTAATTCGAGGATCCAAAGGTATCGGAGGCATCGCTTACACTATCAGTTGAAGTATTCAGTATAGTTGCATTTTGTATTTGAGTAATGCATGTATAGGCTAGCTATTCATTTTGGTGTAAGACCCAATAGTAAGCCAATTGTGTTGGCCATTTATATTACTAAGTTCATTTTGTAAATGGCCTTTGGAATTGGCCTAAAGCCATTCAAGTTACTTAATGAAATGAATGAATTTACTTAGAAATTGTGCAAAGTTGCTTAGTAGTTTATGCATGCCTTTTGGACATGAGCTGGTTGATGTATGAATATCTATTTAAGGGCCTTTAAATGAGTATTGATGCTATGTTAGGATGGTTGAAGATTAGGGTTATGTTTGTATATGTTTCAGGGTGGCTAAGGGCTTGGTAAATAGCCTTATATTGCCCACACGGGTAGACACATAGGCGTGTGTCTAGGCCGTGTGAGACACATGGACCACACACGGGCGTTTGGCTCGACCGTGTATCCCCTACACCTTGCATGGATAGCATTAAATGCCATCAAATTCTCCCAGGGCATGAGACACGACCATGTGTCTCAACCATGTGGAGGACACGGCTAGCACACGGGCGTGTGCCACGGCCGTGTGAATGATGACGTTAGAAACAAAATGTCCATGATTTTGCACACGGGCCGTGACACGGGCGTGTCATGGCCATTTGAAGGACACGGGTTGGGCACACGGGTGTGCACCAGGCCGTGTGAAAACCCCTGTAGGTTGAGGTTGGAAAATAAATCCCTCAATAATGTAGGCCGTGTGAGGTACACGGGCTATCCACACGGCCATGTCTAAAGGCCACACGGGCGTGCTGCCTTTCCACATGGGCGTGTGCCCTAACTATAGTGGATTTTTCTTAAAAGATTTCTAAGTGTCCGAAATGGCTCCGATTTGTGTTTAAACCACGAGTTAGACCTCGTAGACCTTATTGAGGCCTGTAAGCTATTGTTTGAAAAAATTTCAAATTGGGACGTATTTTGGTCATTCAGAAATGATTATTTTGCATAAATTTTAGTTAGGTAATACCTCGTACTCCGTTCCGGCGTCGAATACGGGTAAGGGGTGTTACAAGTGTAGTTCTATATAGATTTTACTTTTATTTTATTTTACCACTGTATTTTATTTAAATAAGGATTCGGGTCACTTAATTCTAACAATCTCCACCTTGACACGAATTCTCAATGAACAAGTTCTTCATCGCGAACTCTTAACGAACAAGTTCTCCACCTCTTCCATAAAACCCCTTAAGGGTTTAACTTCAACAATGAACACCAACCAAGTCTAAGAAATGCTCAAACTTGGTTATAGGAAGTGACTTAGTCATCATATCTACAAGATTTTCATGAGTATTAATTTTGCTCACAACAATATCACTATGAACAGTAATATCACTAACAAAATAATACCGAACATCAATGTGTTTTATTCTCTCATGAAACATTTGATCTTTTGTAAGGCAGATGGCACTCTGACTGTCACAAAATACTGTATTGATTTGAAAGTCTTCATTAAGTTCACTAAAGAGTCCCTTCAACTAAATGGATTTTTTACAAGCCTCAGTAATTACCACGTACCCAGCTTCAGTGGTAGACAAAGCAACTGTAGTTTGCAAAGTGGCTTTCCAACTAATTGCACAACCTCCGATTGTAAAGACATAACCTATGAGAGATTTTCTTCTATCAAGGTCTCCAGCAAAATCAGCATCAACATACCTAATAACTCCATCCTTAGTTTTTCCAAACTGTAAGCAAACATCAATAGTACTTAGTAAGTATCTTAAAATCCACTGAACTGGTTTCCAATGTTCTTTACCGGGATTTGCCATGTATCTGTTAACTGCACTGACTGTATATGATAAATCTGGATGTGAACAAACCATAGCATACATGAGAGATCCCACTGCACTAGAGTATGGAACATGTGACATGTACTCAATCTCATCATCTGATTGTGAAGACAAAGCCGATGAAAGTCTGAAATAGACTGCTAAATGAGTATTAACAGGCTTAGCACTCTGCATATTGAACCTGCAAAGAACTTTCTCAATGTACCCCTTCTAACTTAGGTACAATTTACTTGTTTTTCTATCTCTGAGAATCTCCATACCAAATATCTTCTTTGTTGGTCCCAAATCTTTCATCTCAAATTCTTCACTTAGTTAGGCTTTGACCTTTCTTCTACTATCAACATGTCATCAACATAAAGGAGTAGATACATAAAAGAACCATCATTGTTTTTCTTAAAGTAAATACAACCGTCAAAGCTACTTCTTTTAAAATCATGAGAAGTCATAAAGGAATCAAACCTCTTATACCACTATCTTGGTGACTGTTTCAAACTGTAAAGGGACTTTTTCAACAAGCAAACATAGTCCTCTTTTTCTGAGACTGTAAAACCCACTGGTTGTTGCATGTAAATATCCTCTAGTTCTCCATGCAAAAATTTAGTTTTTACATCTAATTGCTCAAGCTCTGAATCATGTATGGTCATAATACCAAGCAAAACTCGAATCAAATTATACTTCACAATTGGGGAGAACATATCTGTGAAGTCCACTCCTGGAATTTGACTGTAACCCTTTGCAACAAACCTTATTTTATATCAAGGTTCTTCAACTCCTGGAGTCCATTCTTTCTTTTTAAACACCCATTTACAACGAATGACCTTTTTACCTGTAGAAAGTTTCACAAGATCCCATGTTTTGTTTTTGTGAAGCGATTCCATCTCCTATTGCATAACAAACATCCACTTTTCTGAGTCTTCACAACTAACAGCCTCAGAATAATTAGATGGCTCTTGGTTTGCATCTATATCTTTAGCTACATTTAAAGCATAAGCAACTAAATCAACCTTGACATACTTTTTCGGGGGTTTGATTTCTCTTCTAGTACTATTTTTAGCAATAGAGTATTGTGGTGAAGAAGCAACTCTATTCTAAATTTTTATACTAGCTTGAGGAGTTGACTTTGTTATAGGTTTTGGATTAATCTAATGCTCCACTTGCTTTTGATTTTATTTATTGGAAGAGTCTTTAAGAGATAAGTTAGGTAGCATAGCAGTTTCATAAAAAAACAACATCTTTGCTAATCACAACTTTTCTATTTTCAGGACACCATAAATTATACCTTTTTACACCATTTTTATAACCAAGAAAAATACATTTAATGGATCTTGGTTCCAATTTTCAATTATCAACATGAGCATATGCAAGACGCCCAAAGATCTTTAAATTAGAATAGTCAGTAGGATTACTAGACCGTACCTCTTGTGGAGTCTTTTTCTTAATGGCAAGAGATAGAGATTGGTTTATCAAAAAAACATGCAGTAGAGGATGTTTCGGCCGAAACAACTTTGGTAAGTTGGCATTTGACAATATACATCGAACCTTCTCTATGATCGTTCTATTCATTCGTTTTGTAACACCGTTTTGCTGTAAAGTATGACGAACTGTCGAGTGTCTCACGATCCCTTCTGACTTGCATAGTTTATTAAACTCATCAGAATAGAACTTTAAGCCATTATCTGTGCAGAGGTATTTTATTTGTTTTTTCGTCTGTTTTCAATCATAGTTTTCCAATACTTAAATATGGAAAACACATCATTTTCTGCTTCAGGAAGAACACCCAAAATTTTCTGGAAAAATCATTAATAAAAGTTAGCATATAATAAACTCTACCTCTCGAAGGCACTCTAGATAGCCCCTATAGATCAGAATAAATATACTCCAACATTCCCTTCGTGTTATGGATTCTTCTGGTGAATCGAACTCTCTTTTGCTTCTCAAAAACGCAGTGCTCACAAAACTTCAGTTTGCAAATTCCTTGCCTATCAAGAAGTCCTCTTTTGCTTAATTTTGCCATGCCATTCTCGCTCATATGCCCTAGGCGCATATGCCAAAGTTTAGTAATATCATCATCTGACAAGGAAAAGGATGTGATAGCTACATCATTAGTAACAGTAGAACCCTACAAAATATATAACTTGATAGTCTTTCTCTGCTCTTTCATCACAACGAGGGAACCTTTGGAAATCTTCAAAACCCCACTTTTAGTTATGTATCTATACCATTTTGAATCAAGAGTACTCAACGAAATTAAATTTCTCTTCAATTTTGGAACATGTCGTACGTCACTAAGTGTTCTAAAAACTCCATCAAACATCTTAACTTTAATTGTTCCAACACCTACGATTTTACACGAAGCATTATTTCTCATCAAATAACACCTTCAAGCATTGTTTCGTAAGTTGTAAACCAATCTTGATTGGGACTCATGTGGAAGGTGCAGCCTGAATCAAGGATCCACTCCTCATTCATTTTAGAATTGTTGACAAAAGCGACTAAAAGTTCACCATCGTTGTAGTCTTTCTACAACATCAGCTTCACCGAAATTTTCTGGTTTTTTTTTCCTTTTGATTCGCAGCATCCCTTTTAATCTTGTTCTGTAGCTTATAACACTCATATTTAATGTGCCATTTCTTCTTGCAGAAGTTACAAGTTTTACCTTTGTTTGAAGACTTCAATCTACCTTCAAATTTACCGCGAGGATTCTATTCATGTGTCATTCCATGATCATCATTAGCATTCCTATCTTGTCTCCCACAAACAATGAGACCCTCTCCCTGAGAGTCGATTTTAACTGCAAGATGTTTCATCTTATCATATAAGGTCAAAGAATCATAAACCTCAACAACTGTAAGAGACTTGCGGCTATATAAAATTGTGTCTCTAAAGGTTGAATAAGACGGGGGCAACGAACAAAGTAGAATCAAACCTAGATCTTTCTTATCATACTGAACCTCTATGGCTTCCAAGTTTGAGAAAATTTCTTTAAACACTGTTAAGTGTTCATGCACAGACGTACCTTCTTCCAAACGATGAGCATAAAGATGTTGCTTCATATGCAGCTTGCTAGTTAGAGTTTTGGACATACATATTAGTTCCAACCTCTTCTATAATCTAGTCGCGGTCTTCTCCTTCATCACATCTTGCAAAATTTCATTAGACAAATGCAAAAGTAACTGTGTTAATGCCTTTCAATTCTTATGATTCTTCTCTTCTTCTGTCAATGTCGAAGGCATCTTATCTACCCCTAGTAGGGCTTTCTCTAAGTCCATCTGTACAAGAATTGCCTGCATCTTTATCTGCCACAACATGAATCTGGTGTTGCGATCCAACAACGAAATCTCATACTTCAAAGACGTCATTACCGTGATTGAGATGAACAACCCAGAAGCTCTAATACCAATTTGTGAAAATAGAATGTCGATAATGACAATATATTGCAAATAAAAGAGAAAGAAAAATAAAGAATACATAGATTTTTACGTGGAAACCCTTTCGGGGAAAAACCACAGGCAGAGGAGAAGAAAATTCACTATGTTGAATTCAAATGATTACAAAAGGAGTAGACTATGTCTATTTATAGGCTTGTAAAAACATATTCTAATAGGAGTGTAGTAAGATTGAAACTTTTATTTTATTTTACCACAGTATTTTATTTAAATAATGATTCAGATCACTTAATTCTAACATGCCCTAAGGTTTAAGGAAAAACAAATAGCAAATTGTGTGCAATCAATGTGATAAAATTTTTTAGTCAAATAGTTTTAATTTTGTTATTTTTTCAAAAATATTTTAAAGATATTTTGAAATTTGATAGCAACTTTTTTATGAAATTTTAAACAACGGGATGATTGAGTTGTTTATGATCAACATAATCTAAAATTCTTAGAGGTCGATGCATGTATCAAAAAGCACTTGAAGAAGGTTGGTTTGTATGTGGTTGTAGATGAAGAAATTTTCAAACCAATTACAAAGCATCACATATCAAGTCGAAATTATCATAGACAAAAAATATGACATCACATACTGTCACGTAATTAATCTCTAGAGTGAACTAGTAGCATAATATTGTGATATCCTTAAGTAAGAAGAAATCATCTAGGCCTTATAATTATGAGTCAATTGGTTCATTGAAGGGGAACGAAACACAAAGTTTTTACACCTTACCACGATAAAGAGATGCAACTATAAAAAAATTGTAGGCCTAAATGATTCAAATGAGAGGTAAGTTATAGATAGAAATGGGATAGAGATGATAATTCAAGAGTACTTCATGAACATTTTGTAACATCCTCAAAACCCCCTTGGTCGTAAATAATATGAGATAAAATTTTATCGAAATAAGGTATAAGATCAAAGAAAATGAAAGTTGCAATATATCAAAAGAGAGTTAAATCAAGAAGCATGGCATGATGTTTTAAGGAAGGGACTAAATCTTAAATATGTGAAAAGTTTTAGCTCAAGTGTAAATATTCAAAATTTAAGGGATTGAAGTGTAAAAATGAGAAAGATGAAGGACCAAAAGTGAAAACAATCTAATTTACTAAGATATGGAATTGGCACGCAAGAACCAAATTGAATAGGTGATGAATTGTGAAGGACTAAATCATAATTTTACCAAATTAAGTGATGATTCAAGGATAGAATTTTGAAAGATCATAAAGGGTAATATGGTCAATTAGCAAGAGGAAGAACTCTAGAATGTAATGATATGTTGATGATATTTTGATAATTTTTTAATTAATTAGTTAAATATTATTTTATTAATATTTTACTTAGATATTTATTATTATTTTATTTAGAAAATGGTAGTATAAAAAGAAAGGAAGGATGAAGGAAATTATCATCCTTCCAACATGAGTGAAAGGGTGAGAAAGGAAGTTTTCTTTTTTTTTTTTTACAATTTAGTCCTTTGCCATGAAAACCTACATTTTTACCCAAAATTTTTGAAAATTTCCTTAGATATTAAAGGCTAGTTTGGCAATACTTTTGAAAAGTGCTTTTGAAAAGTGCTGTGAAAAAGTACTTTTGAGAAGTGCTTTTGAAAAGTTTAGTTTAAAATTTGAGTGTTTAGCATTACTGTCAAAAAGTGCTTTTGAGAAATAAAATGTCTATTTTAGACATGTTATTGTCAAGAAACAAATATACATTTAAATAATATTTAAATTAGTTAATATTATTATATTTTAGTAAGAATATAAAAAAATTATTATAACTTTTTGTTAATATTTTAATATATAAAATATAAATTTCAAATATTTTTAAGTAATAAATATTAATTATTTATAAAATTTAATTAGAATATATAAACTATATTTTAAATATTTAAATATAACTGTTAAATATTTGTAATTAGTATTTTAAAAAATATTTTTATTTTTAATTAATGATTTTAATACATTTGTAATTAAGTACCAAGAAAAAAAAGAGAAAGTACTATATTATTGGAGGGGTGAAAAAGTAATTAAGTACTAAAAGTGCTTTTGGGAGAGGAAAAACTAAAAATTTTAGCTTATCCTTTTCAAAAGTGCTTTTGAAAAGCACTTCTGAAAAGCTAAAAATTTCAGCCAAAGGCAGCTTGTTCTGCACAGATTTTCTTCCAGAAGTGATTTTGGAGCCAGAAGTGCTTTTGAAAAGCAATGCAGAACTGGCCCTAAAGAGAGAAGATGAAGTAGAGATTCTAGAGAATATGCTCATCAACTTAGAAGCAAGAAAATAGCAGATGAAAGTGGAGAAAATGAGAAGAAAAAGGAAAGTGGTGAAGATGAGAAATGTATAGAAATGAATAAGAAATGAAGAAATTCTTGACAAAGGAGGTAAGTTTCATACTAAACCTACTTGTATTTCAATAGATTAAGTTAAATATGTTTTGAGTGAGATGTATGAAACATGTATTTAATCTAAATACTAGAAATAGAAAGTATTTGATGAAGAACAAAGACATAAAACACTAAATTGGTAAGAGAGAATGTGATTTGTATGGTGAAAAGTACTAAGATTAAGAAATGAATATGTAATCTACACATAAACATAAGTGACTAAATTGTATATTAATCAAAAGTATGACAATTCTGTGTGATTGAATGAAAGATAGTGCAAAGAACCTTGGAAAAGAAAATATTTTCATTAAAACAGTTTGGATAACAGCAATGACTTAACTTTGAAAATTCACCTAAAATTATAGAAATTTAGTTAGAGATTGAATTAAATATGGAATTAAATCTTATTTAGCCTAGTTTCATATGGAAGAAACAATGAAAGAAACGAGATTTTATAGTTTGAGATATATTAATTTTCGTGAAACAAGGTCAGAGTGGATTTGGGTTCCCCTGTTCTGAATTTAAAAAATTATAAAAAAATTGTAAAAAAATCATTATGAGTTTAAATTTATATTTTTAAATTATTAATAAGTCTATTTTTATTAAAAACAAACAAAAAAATTATCCAAACCTCATATAAAGAGATAATTAATTTTTAGTAAAGAAAGGTCGAAGCTATCAAGCAATAGAACAATGACAAATTTGAATAATTTACTGTACTGATTGGCTAAATTATAAATTTTGAAATTTTTATTGTAAAAAGATATTTGAGTTTAGTTTCAAAAACATCAAGCAGATCTTAATTTCAAATTCTGTAGCTCAAGCTATAAATAATTTAGTGACTATGACTCAAGTAGACAACTTTGATATGAACATTTAAGTAAATAGTGGAATTATAGACAATGTTACATATAAGCATATTATATACTAAAAGCTAAAGATTTTAATAAATATATACATAAAGTATGTGGAATGGAGAGGAGGAGGAAAAATATATATGAATATATATATATATATATATATATATATATATATAGTAGATGAATTTGAAATGTTTTGAAATAGTTGTATGTGATGGAATGATTAATACATGTGAATATGTTTAAATGAATTGATAAAATAATAAGTGAATAATTGTTAATTGATATGATATTGAGTTCTTGTTAAGTTTTAGAAATAAAGATGAAATATACATAAAGTGGGTAAACTACTTTGAAAGTGCAAGTCCTCTGATGGTCTTATTTGTAAAATTTAATATTTGTGTTAATTTTATAAACTTTGTTATCTTTGATTGAATATTATTTTTTTATGAGCACTTGAGATTAGAAATAGATGTAAGTGGATGATATGTAAAATAAAGTTGCGGTTATGACATCTGAATATGGTTCTGGTAATGATATAAAAAACTAAAAAAATAAAAATAAAGCGTGGAACTTGTAGGAAAATGATATGACATCACAATGACAAGTTCACCGTGTCATGACGTGGAAACCCCAACGTCGCGACAACAGTTCAAAATTTTTTATGAACTATACAATTTGGCCTTTGATCAATTGTAGATGTTTTAATGAGCTCTTTTAATTCATAATTAGTTCTATCGTAAATTCAATTATTATTGAAATAAGTTAATGATATATATTAATTAAATAATATGATACATTGATCTGAAATTTTTAGTAGTTGCTTCGACAACGAATGTGACATCCTGATGCCTTGACTCGGCGACCGGGTCGAGTATGGGGGTGTTACATGTTTTCTACTAAAAAATATTTTAACCTCATCCCTAGTGAGATTAATCTTAGTTGGCCCCAACTTTTGAATGGAGATAAACAAGAACTGCATGTTAAAATCACCAATATAGGTGTTGCCAAAGCATTGCACCCTTTCTTCCACCAGAGATAATGGTCCCAAGTTAAAGATAATATCATCTTTATTGTGACCAAGATTTTTTGTAACTCTAATTATGAATTACATCTCCACTACTTCAACCAGGGTCTTATTGATTATCCAAATACAATGCTTCCAACCTTCTTGTGGGATTAGGTAAGAAGATCTCCTGTCTCCTTATATCTCTATCTTGTACATAAATTTCATTAATTTCTAAATCCTCAAAGAAGTGGACTAGAGAACATGGTAACTCATTTGTGACAGAAGTGGACTTCCTTTATGACACCATTTTTCCCTAAAAATAGACAAGAAAATTATCAAGACTATTAAATAAACTTGACTTGTTTATGCAGGAATAATGCCAAATCATTAAATTTTACAGGAAATCTTGGGTTACTAACACCCTGAATATTAAGAAGACATTGTAACTTGGAAAATATCTTGGATTCCCCATCTACACCAAAAGGGTATCATGGGGATTACAACATCATCATTGGTAGCGTTTGGAATAAGCTTATTTATTAAAAAGCAAATCTCCTTTCACTAGTAAAAAGTCTAACATCCCTTGCCTGACCTGATCGTCGGGTCTGAGTTACAAGCTATCACATCCATTATCAAAGAAATTCCTATCAAAATATAGTAAATATATCAATCAACAAACATTTATGACTTAAACACATTCATAATATGATTCACAACTAAATCTAAGCCTTAATCGAGCTTACAAAAGTTGTTTTGTTGACTTGAGCATAAATTAGGACCAAATTTCAAAGTTTTAAAAGTGCAGGGTCGACATCATGATGTTGCCTCCTTCATCTAGTGACGTCGCAAAATAGCTTGTCATGTTGTGACATCCAACCACTCGACATTAGGACATCATGAACTGTCGATTGACATTGCGATGATGAGAGTTTCTTGTCTCGACGTGGACCCTGTTTTGATACATTTTAGGCCATTTGGTACCTATTTCATGTCAAGTCAAACCATTAGCACAATTGATGCATAAATGCACACTTATATCATTCACAAAGCCAATCAAAAAGCATGTCTAAACACTCATTTAACTATTTCTAAACTCCCATTCTAACATTTCCACAAATTTGGCAACAACAAATCAATCCAAGCTATACCAATTCAATCAACCAATCCTTGGTTTATTAACCATCCAAAATCATCATTTTTCCATGCTTTATCACAATAAAAATACCATTCAAATAATGTTCATGAGAACACAACACATTACTAATTCATTCTCACCACTTTTAACTATTCAAATAACAGTCAAAGATAATTTAAAACCAAAATCAACATGAACTACTTAGCAAATAATGCATAACCTCAAGCATTAGCCAATTCAAACCAACATATCCTGTAACACCCCAAGCTTAGTCCGGTCATCAGACCTAAGCTACATGAGGTTACCATACGAAGACTCACATCACTAACACAAACATCAAACATACATGGCGAGTCGTGCCGTGGATTAATATATGGCAGACCATGCTGCGGATTAATATATGGCGGACCGATCCTGTGGATCGTCCTTCTGCGCATTTGAAATATAGATGGCTAAGGTGTAGATTATTCTACGGATACCAATATTATGGAAAGTAAGACAAACACCAAATTTCATAATTTCCTGTGGATACCTAAATGGCAGACTGTTTCACGAATACCCTACACTGCGATAAGTCCCGCGAAACTTAAAATACAAAATATAACAGAACCTGAGTTCATTTTATTTACATATATCATGAAAATACAAAGTAATCACCTTCAAAATTTAACATATTTGTTTACAAATGACCAAACATCTATATACGTGTCACCTAAATAAACTTAAACAAAATCAGGAGTCTACCAAAACTTGGGCAGTTAATGTGAACATCTTGCTGATCCGATTGTCACGTTTTGAACTTTAAAAATCTATAAGATAAAAGAAACCTAGGCATAAGTATTAAGAATACTTAGTAAGCTCATACAAAGTTAATAGTTAACTTACCTCACATAATAATTATATGATAATTTTAATATGCAAACATAGTTTACCTATCATCCAACACAATTCATCAAAAAGGTAAGTGCGTATACTTTATCTGTTAGAAAACCGGGTTTGAAAACGCAACGAAAAATAAGTTTAAGGAAAAAACATATTTTTAATTTTTTTCCAAAACTAGAACTTGGTTGTGATATCTAAAGTAATAAATACTTAATCAAAATTGTATATTTTTTATTCGTCTAGGATGAACGCTTCGATCGAGTAGTCTTCTCTACTATCCTTAAGCTCATGTCTACTGAGTGTGGGCTCATTTCGAATAAAAAAATTTTCACAAAATTATCAGTGGGGCAATTTTACAGTTCCTATAAAATTTTGGGAAAAGTTGTAAATAAGAAAATATCTCTAGAAATCTTCTGAAATAATTTCTTCAGAGAATTTTCTTTCTACATCTTTCTCTTGAATTCAACTATGTGAAAAATAATGACTCAATACTCTCTTTATATAGGAAGAGTTTAAAGAGTTCAACTTTGATTAAATTTAATCACTGTAATATTAAATTAATATAACACTTATCAAGATAAATAATAGATTAAATTTAATATTAAGATAATCAATTTAATATTAAATTAATAAATCACTATTAAGATAAGTATTAAATTAAATTAAATATTAAATATACTAAAATAATATTATTTTTAAAATAGTTAATCTGAAATCAAATTCTCTGGAAGAGTCCCAGTAGAAGTGTAATTCTTCCACTGCTCAACCATCGAAGAACCACCACCATCGACCATCAGCCAACCATCATAATGCTATTATCGTAGCTGCTGGGCATCGTCATGTTCAGTGTTGCCATCACAGGTGCGACACCCTCACCGTAGCTCGAGCCAGTTCGGTTCGGGTCAATGATGACCTAACCGATCTAGCCTTACCTCTGGTTGGACTGTCGGCTCAATTTTACATACCAAACCCGGTTTGATCATTTTTTGGGTCTCAATCTCAGTTCTGGGTTCTCGAGCCCAAATTTCGAGCTCAGGTATAATTTTCAAGTTCAATTACCCATTGTGCCAATTGCCTAACTTGAAAATTAATTTCTAAAAACATCATATTAATTTTAATTAAATTGAGTGATTTAATTTTACTTTATCAAAGTTAATTTTTCCAAAAATCACTTAGATTTTCCAAATTAATTTTTCAAGAAAATTCTTTAATCAAATTCTCTAGTTGAATAATTCTCACAACTACCTAATTTAATTCCACATCAAATAAATATGTAACGACTCGAAAGTCAAGGGTGTTAGGTAATGTGATTTCGAAACTCCATTTCTGTAAACTAGACCCATAAATAATTTTATTAAATATTTACGAAGTGATTTTAGAGGTGAATTGAATTTTTGGTTAAGTAATTTTGATGAATTAGGAATTAATTAAGGTACATGGGCTAAATCGTATTAGAATCAAAAGTTAAATTATAATTAAATTATAAGGTAAAACTATAACTAAAAGACTTAAAAAAGCAAATATACCTTTGTTTTAGTTATTAGTGGACGGCATTAAAGTTTGAAAGATTAAAATGTTATAAAATTTTATTAAAATAAAACATAATTGAAGTTAATAAAATATAAGGAAAAGAAAAATAGTGGATAATAAAAAACAAAACAAAACCAAACCATTTTATTCATCATCTTTTGCGTGCTGAATTGGAGAGGAAAGAAACGAAGCTTTCGGCCATTGAGTTCAATTTTTGGAGCTTGATTTGGTTAGTTAAATTTAGTTATTTTCTTGTAATTTTTATGTTTTTAGAATTTTGATACCATGAAGTAGACAACTTATGTCTTATTTTTCGATACTCTTAAGATTTTAAATGTTACCATTGTTGAGTAGTTAAAGATTTAGGGATTAATTTGATAGATTTTTAGGTTAGAAGTGAAAAAAGGACTAAATTATGAAGTAATTTGTTGATTTTGAGAATTAGGAATCAAATTGAGAAATTTTCAAAATTTAGGGGTAGAATTCAAAAACATTGAGTTAAATTTAGCTTAGAGTGAAATTGGTATAAAAATTTGGGGTTAAATGTGAAAGTTAGGCAAGTCCTAGTTTTAAGAACTAAATTGAATAAAGTACAAAAGTTATGTAAATTAGCAATTGAATGTGAAATTGTTGTGTATTGATGAAATATGTTGTTTTTTTTTTTTTTAATTTTGTAGCTAATGTGGCTATGGATTCCTCGAAAAAGAAGGGAAAAGACAAGGTCGTCGATAAATAGCTCGAAGTTTACGGTTTATGTTTCTATAATCCGAACTAATTTATAAATTATTGCATTTTAATTTACTTGCGCATGGTAAGTAATTGAGGTGAGAATTCTTGTTCAAGTGGGCTGATTTGAATCATTTGATGATTAGAATGACTCTTAATAATACTCTAAAATGACATTCTTTTATGTGTTAATTACATATATATTTTGAGAACGATCCTATTAATTTGGACTATTTATGGTTTTTTATTTTGTAGGGACTAAATTGAAGGCAAAAAGAAATTTGGGGGCAAAAAGCTTAAATTTAAAGACAAAACGGGTCAGCATGCGAAATAGGGAAGAAGTGGTGCTTAAATACAAAGCGTGGAAGACTTGGGGTAAAAATTCAAAGAAGATTTATGAACGTGAAACCTTATTTAAATTTGAATTCTATTTTTAAGATAATTGTTAGGATTATTATTATTATATTGTTTAGATTTAATTTCAAATTATATCTCTTAAACATTATCATCTAGAGTTTAAATAGGAACCAACTAGGGTTTTTCATGTATTATAAATAGGGGATAAAGAGACATGAATGCAGTGCCATTGCAAAGTGGAAAAGAATTGGAACCAAATCTTGACAAGAATCGTGATCAAGATTCTGTCCAGGAAAAGTAGAAGAATGATGAACAAGTCTGAACGAAACCTCCATTGCCCAAAATTCAACCTCCATTTCCAGAATAGTTGAACCTACATTGGAGAAGTAATGAGGAAAAAGAGATCCTTGAAACATTCAAAAACATCGAGATTAACATACCATTGTTGGATGCCATAAAACAAATTACGCGATATGCCAAGTTCCTTAAAGAGCTTTGCACCAACAAGCAGAAATTGACTAGAAATGAAAAAGTAAGTGTTGGTGAAAATGCATCTACGGTGTTGCAGCGAAGGATGCCAACAAAATGTAAAGATAGAGGCATGTTTGCAATATCATGCAAAATAGGCCAAGTAGGAATTAAAAAAGTTTTGTGTGATTTAAGGACCTCTATAAATGTAATGCCTTTTTCCTTTTATGAATCAGTTAACATGGTTTTTCGAAGAAAACATGTGTTAGCATCCAGTTGGTAGACAGATCTATTGTGCATCCCAAAAGAGTCCTTGAAGACATTTTGGTGAAAGTCAACGGACTTATCATTCCTACGGACTTTTATGTGATAAAATGTAAGAGGATAATGCTCATGGGTCTTCGGACATCTTGTTGGGGTGACCTTTCCTTAGTACCAAAAGTACTAAGATTGACGTGCGTAGCGGAACCCTCATAATGGAGTTTGACGGGGAGATCATGAAGTTTAACATTTATGACGCTATTAATCATCCGTGTGAAATTTTGAATGTAAACCGTGTGGATATAATTGACTCCTTAGTAGAAGAAACTTTTGAGTCACTTCATGAAAGTGAACTTGAAATATTGTTTGATGATAATTTTGATTCAGAACCAATTTGTGAATCTGTTAATGAATTATTGCCTCATATGAACACTAAACTTCTACCTTCTGTTGTGCTGGCACCAAATTTCCAAGACCATATGATCTAAAAAATTCATCTGGAACAGCCCCAATAATAGTTGGGCCGTCAAGCTAACGACGTTAAACAAGCGCTTGTTGGGAGGCAATCCAAATTTTTTATATTTTAATTTAATTTAATTTTTTATTTTTTTATTTTCTTGCATGTTAATAAATTTTATTCTCTCTTCTTATATCCAGGAGAATCGAGGAAACGAAAAATCAAATTTGGAAACGGGTGGCGAAAATAGTAATGAAAATGACATGGGAATTATTCTAAACCCTTTCCTTTTCATCATATTTGTTAATATTATTTTGCACATTGAGGGCGATGTGTTTTAAGTAGGGGAGACATTCCTCATTATTTCTGCTATTTTATACGCTGTTTTTGCTTTTGTGTTTATTGTTGTTGCTGCATTGTGCCCGTTTTTGCCCACATTTATTATTATTATTATTAGAATATCTTGCCCCTTTTCATGCCCAAGATTTTGATCAGGAATTACTCACTGTTTGACTCGTAAGCATGTTTCTTGTCTACTAAGTTTGTTATGATTTTGCTATGTTGATTTCATCTCCACTGTTTTATTTCTATTAGGTTAAAATAATTTTGATTAATGAAGTTAACCTTATCTTGCTTATAGTAAAATCGATTAAGTTTAAAAGCAAAAAGGACCCTTAATACGAATGTATGCTAAATTTATTTTCATGCCTGTTACGTAGTTGCCAAAGCTTATTTTTGACACTTGACTTTTTTTCGTAATCCTCTAAAATTAAAATTCCATTTCATTAAAAAAAATCTTATAATTTCATGGTTATGAGTACAACTTTCAACATGAATGACTGAGTAACCAAAGTAGGGTGCTTGGGTTGTCATCTTACTTCGCGTAAGAAAGTTGTGTGACGTGTTATGTAATGCCCCAACCTTTTATTTCTACTTCTGTAAAATTTAACACAAATATTTGTTTGCTTCAGTGGTTAAGTGTTCTGGGTGTGTGTGAGAGGTCCCAAGTTCAAGCCCTATCTTTGGCAAAATTTGTTAATTTTTGGAATCAAGCTTTATCCTTGTTTAGTGGGCTTATATTAAATTGTTTGTAAAATCATATCTGAATGAGCCTACTGGTTTGAGTGGTAAGGGAGTTGGTGTGTTAGAGGTCCTGAGTTTGAGTCCTTGCGTTGGCTAAGGGTATTATTTTTGTTCGGTTTTGGTGAGAGTTGTGCTGAAGTTGGATTCTAAATAGTTGGTTGTTAGTGGGTTAGTGGGGAGAGATTTGAGGGATATGAGGAGTTATTGGAATTGTCTTTATTATTTTTCTTTTACTATTTTCAAAATTCAGCTCTCCCTCTCAAGGAAAACTCTAACGTTGGTGTTTCTTCCCTCTGCAGTTTCTTTTTTTTTTCTTTTGCCATTTGACAATATTTCGCCTTTACTCCTTATTTCTTTACTATCGTAATATCGTATTTTGATATTTCGGCACTGTTCATGTGTTCTGGTAAGCAGGGTAAGCGTGTTAATTCTGTGATATTGAATCGTTGATTAATGGGGTTTATTTCGTACTTAGGAGGCAATTAAGGGGTTGAGGGTTTCAATCAGTGTTACGGTTGTTTGGATTCACTGTCGTTCATTCTAAGGTGCTGGTAATCTTGGGATTGTGTTTGTTGCAAAAACGAACCAGGTATTTACCCAAAACGCAGAAAAATGAGATTTGAAAAAAGCTAAAAAACTATTCTGTCGATGCCACGCGGGCGTGTGGTTGCTCGTTTCGTAAGTCGTGTGCAACAACACAGCCTTGTAATCGACGAAGGCTAGGCTGTGTGCAAGACACAGTCGTGTGGTAGCCGAGGTGTGGCTGTGTGAGCCATACGGGCCAAACCAAGTAGGGCGTGTAAATTCTGGGCCAAGCCATGTGATCCACACGGGCAAGACCAATCTGGGCGTGTAGGCCTATATTTCTAAAAATTTCCCTAGGGTTGTACGGTTTGTCCCAAAAGACTGTGGACCTACTGTAGGGTTGGTAAGGGCTATCTAAATCCTATAAATTAATGATCTGATGTTCTGTTTTGTGTGTAATAATACTATGTATGACCTATTATTGTTCTATATGCCTATCTGTTATCTGAGTAAAAGCATGCTAATTTATATATCTATAATTGGTTTTTTGTATTTGTTATTGGGGGTTGGGATGATATATATAGAGGAAGTGTTTTGAAAGACGACCTTCGCCTATATTCTGGCAGCACGGCTGCACTTAATCTATTATGTGTTGTATCGGCACAATATAGTGTGCAGGCTAGGTGGGTGTTTTAAACCCTACATAGTGTGTAGAAATGGTCGAAGATGGTGTGTAGAGGATGGGGGTAGGATTCTGATTTCTGATTTGCATATATGTATCTGTATCTGAAATGGGCTCAGGCCAGCGTCTGTATCTTTATCTAATATGGGCTTAGGCCCGAATCTGTATCTGTCCGATTAGTGATATTCCGTCTGTATGCATGCTTAATTCTGCTGGGTTACACACTGAGTTTACGTAAACCCACCCTTTTTTGTTTGATCTGTACAGGTAATCTACAGAGTTAGGCAGATCGGTGCGGCGGGGGACTCAACGATGACCACTCGCCCATAAACTATTCTATTTTGGTTTTATGGTTCTATTTAAGTTTTCGGTATTTGATTTTGAGAGTTTGTAATTTTTGGGACTTTCTGGACAGTATGGACTTTTTAACTGTTGGTTTCAGTTTTTATTATTCGTTTATATGCATGCTTTATCATGATGTTTTCTTTAAAATGACGATTTTACTAAAGCAAAGGTTTTTCTAAAATTTTGAGCTGTTTTCCTAAACACAACGTTTTTATAAGTCATCGCTACAAATATGTTTTGTCACTAACGATTATGATAAACTGTAAATTATACATGTTTTTACCTCATGCTTAGCACATTTATGGATGAATTATTCCTTAATTTGTGGAATTTGATGCTCCTAAACCTTTAATTTCATGTTTTATACTCAGGTGAGCTTAGGGGAGTGAAAAGAACAAGAAACGGGCTGAAAATGGAGAAAATGGGCCAAAGTAAGGAATCAACACGGCCTAGAAGTTCACCACACGGGCGTGTCGCACGGTAGTGCCACATAAACAGGCTCGAGCACGGCCTAGAATCGATTCACACGGGCAACCCACACAGCCGTGCCACTGTAACAGGCTTAAACATGGCCCAACATCGACTCACACGGGCGTGGCACATGGGCATGTCCCTATCGTGATGAAGTTCAATTTCACTCGGAAAAGGCTACTTAGGGGCTAAGAAAGACATTCCAAACTTTATATAGACCCTAGGAGGCAATTACAAGGGGCTACAGTAAAGAGGACGGTACAAGACAGTACCAACTCAGTCCTCCTACCAAGATTGAGAGCTAGAGGCAGAGAATTACTTGAAGGAAAGCCAATTGATCCATCTTAGAAGCCAGGATCTACATCAAGACAGAGGATCTCCCTTCTATCCTTTCAGGGGTTTTGGGTTTTCTTATGTTTTGTTATTTTATTTATTCTGAGATGTTTTTTTTTATAATTATGAACTAAAACCCCAAATATCTAAGGGGGGTGAAACTTAAGATGAATCTTGTTATTGTTATCTGAACTATACGATAAATATTTGGTTTGTTCTTATTTATTTTTTAACTCTTGAATTGATATTTTTAGAGTATTAATTTAAGTCGAATGTGCTTATACAGAGGAGCAAAAGTCCCTGTATAGGAGTAGATCCAACACAATTAAGCGGAGTTGATCGCAATCCTAGACATAGGATGACGAAAATCTGCCGGATTAGAGTCAAATCTAATATGGGGAGCCATAGATAGAGTTAATGCAAGACTAGGGGTTTTAATTAGAAAGAGATTTCAATTAATCAACCTAGGATTAGTTGTTCTTATCATCGACGGAGGTATTAACATAATTTAGGGATCTCTACAGATCAAGTCAAATGAAGAAATCGTCTAGTTCAAAGTTAGATAACAAGTGAAGTCTAGGTGGATTCCTCCTTAGGTATTGCCCTCATCAATTAGTTTTCCCAAAAGTAATTTCCCAATTTACTCTTTGTCGCATCCTTAGTTTAGTTTAGCGTTAATTAGTTTACACAAACCACCTCTTTATTTTTAGGCTAGATAATAGGAAGAAAGTCATTACTAGTATTGTTAGTTCCTTGGATTCGATATTCTGGTCTTGCCACTAACTATACTACTATTCGATAGGTGCACTTGCTTTTAGCGTGATATTAGTTAGTTTATAGGTGCAATCAGTTTTTATTACTTCATCATCACGAGATCAGATTATTTAAGTAAATGGTTGAAATTGATAATAGCAATGAGGGTTAAAGAACTAAGATGGTTTTAACCTAACGATACTGCTTACAAAACCCTATCATGTGACACTTCCAAATTCGGCCATAACGTCTAGGCCAAGTTTGGGGTGTTACATTTTGTGGTATCAAAGCCAGGTTGCAAAACTCGATTGTAAATTTTGGGTTCCAAAATATGTTTTAAAGAATTGGTTTTCAATTGGTTTGAAATACTCTGATTAAGTATGTGGTACATCGACTCTCCAGCGTCGATCCTGTAAATACTTCTGAAACTTAGATAGTTTATTTTGAAAATACTATAGATAGCATACTCTGAAAACACTATAGTTAGTATTCTCTAAAACTGTAGTGAAATGGGTAGAGATTGAAACTATCGCGAACATTTCTAAACTTCTGATACTTTATGCTTAAAATATCTCTAATAAGAAATTGAAAATTAATGCATAAAACTTGTTAATATAGATAAAACTTGAATCTTGCGATGAGCGTACAAGGTACTCGTAGACGTGGTACTTGAGGCCGAGGTAGAGGCTGTAGAGGGGCTCGAGCCGAGTCCTCTTCTTTGGGCAGCATGCTAAATTTAGATACAAATGAGATACCGATTTCACCTGCTACTGAGACTGGGTCTCAAGATCGTATGGTCAGGGACGACGCATTGTCTTAGGCCATGTTAAGGATATTGGAGAGGGTTGCTGGACCCAATTTTGGCTGAGAGCCGAGGGTCAGTAACTAAACGACTCCGGTCGAATGAAGCTGAGTTATTTAGGGGTGTCTCTGGAGTTGCCCCTAATATGCCTGAGTATTGCCTGGAGGCCACAAAAAAGATTATGAATAATTTGGATTGTACCCCTGAGTAGAAACTAAAGGGTGTAGTCTATTTGCTTCGCAATGAGGCATACCAGTGGTGGTTGACGGTTGAGAAGGGTACTTAGCCCAAGCGTCTAAATTGGTGTGTCTTCAAAACCACCTTCTAGAGAAATATGTGAGAGCAAGTTATGAGGATGCTCGTAGGTGTGAGTTCATGAATCTCACGTAAGGTGACCAATATGTGGTCAAGTATGAGGCCGAATTTTTGAGGTTGAGCCGCTACTCTCGAGGCATGGTGGTGTCTAAGTATGAGAGGTGCGTCAGGTTTGAGGATGGCCTAAGGGATAATTTGAGAGTACTGAGTGCTTCGTAAAAGGGAGTGCGAGTTTTCTGTGTTAGTTGAAAAGGCGAAGATCGCCGAAGATGTCAAGCACGTAGAGCGCCAAAACAAATACCGGGAGAGAGGTAGGAATAAGAGGGATTCAAAGCCCTCTAGTTCAGTGCAGAGGCCTAAGAAAAAAGGCAGATCTGATGGGTGGGTTAGAGCTGCATCCCTTGTTACTCCTACTGGGTTACAACCGTGCAGTGACTGTGGTAGGTGCCATCCGGACGAGTGTTAGAGAAGGACTGGAGCATGTTTGAAATGTGGGTCCTTAGAGCATCATATTCGAGAGTGTCCACTGAGGGCTGATTAGGTGCAAGCTTCGAGACAAGGTTCTGCGTAGTCACCGAGAGTAGTTTGGTAGCCACTTAGGGGCCGTGGTCAGGTTAAAGGTGGTAATGGTATGGGCTGAGGGCAGAGAGTATCGGGTAGAGGTGCTGGTCAAATAGAGGCGAGGCAGCCTGCTTTGGTTTATGCTGTATAACACCGAAAGGATTGAGATGCTCTTGACATCATCACCGGTACGTTCTTTATTTTTGATGTATCATACACTACTTTGATAGATATAGGGTCTACCCACTCTTACATAGCTAGTTTGGTATCTGAAAACTTGGGGATTTTCGTTAAGAGCACTTCAAATGAGGTTGTTGTACTGAGTCCTTACAGAAATCTGTTCGGGTTAGTAAGTTACATAGAGATGTACCATTAGTAGTGTAAGGGGCAGTCTTTTTAGCTAATCTGATGGAGCTTTTGTTTGGGGAGTTTGGCTTGATTCTCGGTATGGACTGGTTGGTTGAGCACCGAATCAGTTTGGACTGTGTGACTAAGAGGGTCATTCTGAGGACTAAGGATGATGATGAGGTGGTTGTGATTGACGAGCATCGAGATTATCCATCTAATGTGATCTCCGCTCTTGTGGCTGGAAAACTGGTTCAGAAAGGGTATGAGGCGTATTTGGCCTACGTTAGTCTTTCTCTTTCTAGAGACTCTGCTATTAGGGATATCAAAACTGTGAGGGATTTTTCGGACATCTTTCCTGAGGAGTTACTAGGTTTACCTTTGAATCAGTAAGTGGAGTTTGGGATTGAGCTTCTTCCGGGTACAGCTTTGGTGTTTATCGCTCCCTATTGAATGGCATTGAAAGAGCTTACAGAGCTTAAGGCTCAACTGCAAGAGTTACTGGATCGTGGTTTCATCCGTCTGAGTGTGTCTCCTTGAGGAGCATCAGTTCTGTTTGTTAAGAAGAAGGATGGGACCATAAGAATGTGCATCGATTATGGTAACTGAATAAGCTGATAGTGAAGAATAAGTACCCACTTCCGAGGATCAATGACTTATTTGATCAGTTTTGAGGGGCTTCTATGTTTTCAAAGATAGATCTTCGTTTTGGGTACCATCAGTTGAGGGTTAAGGAAGCTGATGTGCATAAAACTGCGTTTAGGACTCGTTATGGACATTACGAGTTCCCAGTGATGTCTTTTGGTCTGACAATTGCTCCGACGACATTTACAGACCTGATGAACTGAGTGTTTTAGCCATATCTAGATTAGTTCATCACGATTTTTATTGATGATATTCTGGTAGACTCTAAGACCGATGATGAACATGATGAACATCTTAGAGTAGTACTCCAGACACTTTGAGAAAAATAGCTCTACGTAAATTCAACAAGTGTGAGTTTTGGCTACATGAAGTGACTTTTCTGGGGTATGTAGTTTCTACTGAGGGGATCCGTGTTGATCCTAGAAAGATTGAGGTTGTATTGGATTGGAAATAGCCTAAGAATGTGTCTGAAATCTGCAGCTGTCTAGGTTTGGCGGTGTATTATCGGTATTTTGTGGAGGTATTCTCTTTGATTGCAGCGCCCTTAACTAAGTTTCTACGTAAGGGGTTCTGTTTGTCTAGACTGATTCGCAACAATCAAGCTTCGAGAAACTCAAGTCTGTTTTGTCTCAGGCCCTTATTCTAATATAGCCTGAATCTAGCAACGAGTTTATGGTATACAGTGATGCATCGCATGTTGATTTGGGATGTGTATTGATACAAGAGGGAAAAGTCATTGCTTATGCGTCTCTCAGCTTAAGACACACAAGGAAAACTATCCGACGCACGGTCTCGAATAGGCTATGATATCCGCGTGATATGAAGTAATAAAATTTATAAAGAACTTGATCAAACCTAAACTGTCTAATATCACGACGTTTTAAGGCAAGCGCACCTGTCGACAGTAGTATAGTCTAGTGATAAGATCGAGTATCGTACCCAAGGGAACCGAAAGTACTATTACTCACTTTCTTTCTATTATTTAACCTAAAAATTAAAGAGGGTTTTGTTTAACTAATTCTAAAACTAAACTAAGAGAAGCAAAAAGAGTAAATTGGGAAGACTTTTTAGGGAAAAGCTAATTGATAAGGACAATACTTAAGGGGGGATCCACCTAGACTTCACTTGTTATTGGTTCTTGAGCTAGACGATTTATTCACTTGACTTGATCCATAGAGATCCCTAATCTATGCTAAACCCTCCGTCGAGGCGTAGAGCAACTAGGCCTAAGTTGTTAATTAAAGTTCCTTTATTAATTAACTCCTTAGGTTGCATTAATTCGATCTATGGTTCCCCATATTAGGTTTGACCTTAATCCGGCAGATTTATGTCACACTATGTCTAGGGTTGCATGCAACTCCGCTTAATTATGGTAGATCTACTCTTATCACAAGGACTTTTGCTCCTCTGCTCTAAGCACATCTATTTCTTGAATTAATACCTAGGTTTATTAACATAAGAATTAAGCACACATAATTAAGAACAACTCAAGTATTTATCATATAACTCAAGAATAAATAATAGCAAGATTCATCTTAGGTTTCATCCCCCTCAAGTATTTGAGGGGTTTAGTTCATAATAAAGAAAGAAAACATCTCAGAAGATATAAAATAACAAAACATAAAAGAACCCGAGAACCCCTGAAGGAATTTAGGGAGATCCTCTATATTGCTGCAGAATTCCGGCTTCTGGGATGAATCAATCAGCTTCCCTACGAGTAATCCCTACTTCCACTCTCTGTGTTGGCAGCAAAGAATACTTCCCTTTGTGGGGAAATAAGCACACCCCTAGAGTTGCCTCCTAGGGTCTTTATATAGAGCTTTGGGGAGCCTTTCTTAGCCTCCAAGTATCTCAATTCGAGTGAAATTCCTCTTCCTTACGACTAGAACACGCCCGTGTGCCACACCCGTGTGAGTTTGACAAAGGCCGTGTGATTTGGCACGACCGTGTGACCTGGCCGTGCTTGTCGAGAGTTGGACCGTGTGATCTTCATGTGGCACGGCCGTGTGGCACGGCCGTGTGGTGACTCTTTGGGCCGTGTGTTATGTCATTTTTGGCCCATTTTCCTCATTTTCGGTCCATTTCCTATTCTTTTCTCTTCCCTATGCTCTCCTGAGTATAAGATATGAAAAAGAAGGATTAAGAGCACCAATTCTCACTAAATTGATAATAATTCATCTAAAATATAGGTTAAACATGGGGTAAAATATGTATAATTTAGCGTTTATCAAATACCCCCACACTTAAGCCTTTGCTTGTCCTCAAGCAAAATCTCAATCCCTAAATAAGAATCATTCTTCTCAACTTACAATCTTTATCAATAATGTTTCAAAGTAATCTACAGGTAGTCGTACAATGAAAATTCAATCAAAAGAACATTAAAGATTCCATCACTCTAAGCTGAAAATTTTTTCATTAAACATAAGTTTTCTCCTTCCTCCTAAGTAATTATCTCTCCATCTTAATTAACAGAAGTTGACATCCTCACTAAAGGTTCACTCTATCCACTCGAAGTGTTTAGGGTTCAAGAATTAAGCACTCTCTAGTCAATCTGAAAAGTTATTACCATAGGCTTGCAAGAAAATCACATCTCCACCACTATAGATTGATATGATACATCGATCAAAAGGTCTTTACTGGTTGTAACGGGGCTTGGTTATAGGTGTTGTCACAGGCTGCAAGAGAAGGTTAGAATCGAGATTGAACTTGAAAAATTATCTAGCTAGAAAAATCTCTATCACTTTGAAACATATTTCTAGAGCTAATTCTTATGATAATATCGTTTCTGTTTTTGTAGCCTGAAAATAGAAAAATGCAAAAACTCATTGAACTATTTACAATTTACAATCGAATTTTACTGTATGTATTCATTTTTTTCTTTTTCTTTTTTTTTTCTTTTTATTCTTTTTATTCTTTATTCTTTTTTTTGGAACTATTAAATCAAATATGATAACTTGGAAATTTACAATTTTGCAACTAGAGAAGAGAGTAAAGCTAGATAATAATTCTATTCAAATCTCGACAAAAATAGGGGTTAAAGTAATTGAATGGGATTTAACAAGAAATAGGTTATTGGTTAATAATCCGAAGGTGAGTCAAAGAATAGGTTGTCAAGCTCAACGGGGTTCACTAGGGGTTAATTTATGGAGGTAGGCTTTTTGTGGAGTAAGTGGGTTAAATCCTAGGTGCCTTTATCATTTCGGTATATCAAATCAATGATGTGGTCTCAACATGTATAATCAAAGCAAGTTCTAGAATAACAATTCAGTATTGACTCACTCAAAGCAATAATAAAAGTGAGCACGAAAAAAATGTATGCTCAAAAAGGCTCAAAAATCTTACTAGAATTATGGCTTTTGATGTCAATCCTGCGATTCTCAAATCTCAAGATAATACTTAAAATTAGGGAAAATAACTTATGCAAAAATTGGGGGTTCTCAAAAATTTCAATTTATCATGCTTGATTCTCTAATGTTTTAAAGTTTGAATAATCAAAGTACAAGCACCTATATCTTGATTCTTAACATTTCAATAGAAATCATAAATCAATCAGAATTAATTCCTAATAGGGAACTGAGAATTATTTGAGAACAAAGCATAAAGAAAAAAAAATTCAGGGGTTTTTTTTTTTTAGATAATGTAAAAATTTAAAGTAAGCTTCCCCCCCACACTTAAGATGTACATTGCCCTCAATGTACAAAGATACATAAATAGCAAGAGAAGTATAATATCATAAGATAGGGAGAGAATTGAAACTTCCTGAATTTAGGATGAATTTATGAGGAAGAGTCGGCAATTGTGGCAGGGTGTTCCCATTTCCGTTTGAATATGAGCTGTAGAGCTCCTTTTTGAAACTGTAGAAATATTTAATTAGTCGTAGAAATTTTGGATTAATAGAGTTTACTCGTTAGGGATTGGCCGATATGAAAGATAGAAAATTAAATAACAGAAAAATAATAAACTAAGTTCTAAAAAAATACTAATACTGTAATGATTGAAAGGATTAAACATAAAAATAAATTTTGAAATAAAAAGGAAACTAATAAAGGAAAAAAAATGAGAAAAAAAATAGAACCGAATGAGAGAATAGAGGCACACGCCCGTGTGTCTCGGGGTTAGCCCGTGTTGGCCATATTGCACGACCATTGTGAACTTGTTCACTTTTTCACACGGTCGTGTAGGTAGTCGCACGGCCGTGTCTGATTTGACAGTGCTGGCCACGGTTTGGGGACACGGGCGTGTGGCGTTGTGTGAGCCCGTGTTGATACTGCAGGGTTGCCACGGCCATGTCGCACGGCCGTGGGAAATTGTTGATAGCCCGTGTGGAATTCGTAAAGTTGCCACGGCCATATCACACGGCCGTGGTGATTTGTTGACCTCCCGTGCTTTTGGGAAACTTCTGCTCTGTTTGTACACGGTCTGGGTGCATGATCGTGTCTCTATTTTAAGATGTCACACGGACTTAGGCACGCCCGTGTGTCTGGCCGTGTGGCCTAAATTTCTGCATAAAAAATGTTAGTTGCTACATAAAAATACTAGAAAAATTTTAAACAAAGAAAAGTTACTAAGTTATTGCTCGGGTTGCCTCCCGAGAAGCGCTTGTTTATAGTCTAAGCTCGACTTTTCTTAAGCTTGTTCATTCACGGTGGTTTGAAGAGTTGATACTCTTCTATCCTGCTTGCAATTTTATTATTAACATATGATTTGAGTTAAGTATGGTTTGCCTTGAAAGTGCCGAGTGACTCATGTTTTATTTCTACTGTACCATAAAGGAAGATTTTCACTACCGTGAAGTATGATGTCACTTGTATGTTCTTTCGAATTCAAGATTCGAGGGTCGTCTTCCCCTAGAAGTACCTTATCCCCTACCTTGATTTGAGACGTTTTTACCTGAGGGTCATCTTGGTGATGCTCTGGGTTAGTGTGACATGTTTTGGGTTTTTCATGATAGCTCAGCCACTCATTTAGTTCCTCGATCTGAAGCGTTCGCTTTTCAGGTGCATCTCCATTGGATGGACTTGTCTGTGATTGGGTTACCTTTATGTGAAGTGTATCCTGCACAGAAGGTTGGGTTGTGAGTTCAGAGTTTTTACAAGGACTTGTGACTATATTATTATCAACAGTTTTAATTGCTTTTTGAGCTTGTAAAGTAACTTTGTCATTACCTACACGTAGTGTAAGTTCACCTGTTCCTAAATCAATTATTGTTCTGGCAGTTGCTAAAAAGGGTCGCCCTAGAATTAATGGTATATCGCTATCCTCATCAATGTCTAAAATAACAAAGTCAACTGGGAATATAAATTTATCAATTTTGACGAGCATATCTTCAATTATTCCCTTAGGAGACCTAATAGTTTTATCAGCCAGTTGAATGCTCATCTTAGTTTGCTTAGGTTTTCCAAGACTTAGTTGTTTAAACAGTTTATAAGGCATGACATTTATACTAGCCCCTAAGTCTGCTAAAGCATTTTTGGTGTCTAGGCTACCAAATAAACAAGGAATAGTAAAACTCCCTGGATCTTTCAGTTTGGTTGGCAGCTTATTTTGGAGAATAGCTGAGCATTCCTCGTTGAGTTCCACTATGGACAATTCTTCTAACTTCCTTTTATTTGTGAGAAGCTCCTTTAAAAATTTTGCGTACTCCGGCATCTGCATAATTGCTTCAACAAAAGGTAAGTTAATATGTAATTTCTTTAACAGTTTAAGAAACTTACCGAATTGCTGATCTGTGCGGTCCTTCTTTAAAGTGTTTGGGTATGGGATACGAGGTTTAAATTCTTTGACAATTTCATCTTTGGGACTTACCTCATCCTTTCCTTTACTTACCACAGGCTCCTTGTATGGCTTTAGGTTGGTTTTGGTTAACCCCTCATCATCTATCGTATCGACGGTATTGAGTTGCTCCTTGGGGTTAGTCTCAATGTTGCTTAGTAACCCACCTTGCGGTCTTTCAGAGATTAGCTTGGCGAGCTGGCTTATTTGAGTTTCAAGTCCTTGAATAGATGCTTGCTGGTTCTTTAGTGCTGTTTCGGTATTTTGGAAACGGGTTTCTGACATGGCCATGAATTTGGTAAATATTTCTTCAAGATTCGGCTTTTTCTCTTGTTGGAATAGTTGCTGTTGAAATCCTAGAGGGGGCAGTTGTCTTTGATTTCCTTGTCCTTCCCATGAAAAATTAGGGTGATTCTGCCAACCTGCACTATAAGTATTACTATAAGGGTTATTTTGAAGTCTAGAATTGTTACCCATATAGTTGACTTGCTGAGTTTCCATGCCATGTCCGTAAGAGGAGTAATCTGGATTGAACATATTTCCTAGAGTTGCGTCGCATTGCATAACTGGCTGTACCTGCGTAGAACCAACAAAATTATCAAACTTTTTATTTAAAAGTTCTACCTGATTAGTAAGCATAGTAACAGCATCAATATTATAAACTCCTGCAGCTTTTGTCGGCTTTGTCCTCATGATTTGCCACTGATAATTATTCAATGACATTTCTTCAATAAATTCATAAGCTGCTTCTGGCGTTTTATTATTAATTGTTCCTCCTGCGGCTGCATCAACCATTTGTCGTGTGGATGGATTCAAACCGTTGTGGAAGGTTTGAACTTGTTGCCATAAAGGTAGTCAATGATGAGGACATCTTCTCAAAAGATCCTTGTATCTCTCCCAGGCATCGTAGAGTGTTTCTAAATCCATCTGCACAAAGGAAGAAATATCGTTTCGTAATTTAGCTGTTTTAGCAGGAGGAAAATATTTAAGTAAAAATTTTTCTGTCATCTGTTCCCATGTGGTGATTGAGCCTCATGGTAGAGAATTTAACCACTGTTTGGCTTTGTTTCTCCGAGAGAATGGAAATAGCCTTAGTCGAATAGCATCATTAGAAACGCCATTAATTTTAAAAGTATCGCACAATTCCAAAAAGTTTGCTAAATGAGCGTTGGGATCTTCATCCTGTAAACCATCAAATTGCACAAACTGCTGAATCATCTGAATAGTGTTAGGTTTTAGTTCAAAATTATTAGCAGCAATAGCAGGTCTAACAATGCCAGTTTGAGTACCAATCAAACTAGGTTTAGCATAATCATACATAGTTTGAGGAGCTTCATCCTCGTTTACTGGTTCTGCTGGTAGCGCTAGATGTGGTGGAATGTTTTGATTTGCTTCCATCTCTTCTGTAGGTTCTGGCTCGTGCTCTGGATAATGTAGGCTTCGTTTAATTTCTCTACGATTTCTGCGAACTGTAGCTTCTAAATCTTCGTCAAAAAGTAGGGGTCCTGTTGGGTTGTTTCTAGTCATAGACTAGAAAAACCTAGAAAAATAATTAAAAAACGAAAATAAAATAAATAAAATAAAATAAAAATAAAAAATAAACTTAGGAAAACTAGAAAAAAAATAAGAAGAAAAGAAAAATAAAAATAAAAATAAAAATAAAAATAAATAAATAAATAAATAAATATATTAATGGCTAAAGTAATAGAAATCGAGCTTTCGTAATATTTCAGTTAAATCCCCGGTAACGGCGCCAAAAACTTGATATCCGCGTGATATGAAGTAATAAAATTTATAAAGAACTTGATCAAACCTAAACTGTCTAATATCACGATGTTTTAAGGCAAGCGCACCTGTCGATAGTAGTATAGTCTAGTGATAAGATCGAGTATCGTACCCAAGGGAACCGAAAGTACTATTACTCACTTCCTTTCTATTATTTAACCTAAAAATTATAGAGGGGTTTTGTTTAACTAATTCTAAAACTAAACTAAGAGAAGCAAAAAGAGTAAATTGGGAAGACTTTTTAGGGAAAAGCTAATTGATAAGGACAATACTTAAGAGGGGATCCACCTAGACTTCACTTGTTATTGGTTCTTGAGCTAGACGATTTATTCACTTGACTTGATCCGTAGAGATCCCTAATCTATGCTAAACCCTCCGTCGAGGCGTAGAGCAACTAGGCCTAAGTTGTTAATTAAAGTTCCTTTATTAATTAACTCCTTAGGTTGCATTAATTCGATCTATGGTTCCCCATATTAGGTTTGACCCTAATCTGGCAGATTTATGTCGCCCTATGTCTAGCGTTGCATGCAACTCCACTTAATTATGGTAGATCTACTCTTATCACAGGGACTTTTGCTCCTCTGCTCTAAGCACATCTATTTCTTGAATTAATACCTAGGTTTATTAACACAAGAATTAAGCACACATAATTAAGAACAACTCAAGTATTTATCATATAACTCAAGAATAAATAATAGCAAGATTCATCTTAGGTTTCATCCCCCTCAAGTATTTGAGGGGTTTAGTTCATAATAAAGAAAGAAAACATCTCAGAAGATATAAAATAACAAAACATAAAAGAACCCGAGAACCCCTGAAGGAATTTAGGGAGATCCTCTATATTGCTGCAGAATTCCGGCTTCTGGGATGAATCAATCAGCTTCCCTGCGAGTAATCCCTACTTCCACTCTCTGTGTTGGCAGCAAAAAATACTTCTCTTTGTGGGGAAATAAGGACACCCCTAGAGTTGCCTCCTAGGGTCTTTATATAGAGCTTTGGGGAGCCTTTCTTAGCCTCCAAGTATCCCAATTCGAGTGAAATTCCTCTTCCTTACTACTAGAACACGCCCATGTGCCACACCCGTGTGAGTTCGACAAAGGCCGTGTGATTTGGCACGGCCATATGGCCTGGCCGTGCTTGTCAAGAGTTGGACCGTGTGATCTTCATGTGGCACGGCCGTGTGGCACGGCCGTGTGGTGACTCTTTGGGCCGTGTGTTATGTCATTTTTGGCCCATTTTCCTCATTTTCGGTCAATTTCCTATTCTTTTCTCTTCCCTATGCTCTCCTGAGTATAAGATATGAAAAAGAAGGATTAAGAGCACCAATTCTCACTAAATTGATAATAATTCATCTAAAATATAGGTTAAACATGGGGTAAAAATATTTATAATTTAGCTTTTATCAAGCTACAATAGTCTTTGTATTAAAAATCTAGTGGCATTATCTGTATGGTGAGTGGTGTATTATCTAAACTGATCATAAGAGCCTCAAGTATCTCCTTACTCAGAAGGAGTTAAACCTTAGCCAAAGTCACTAGATTGAGCTGCTTAAAGATTATGATTGTACGATAGAGCACCATCCTGGTAAGACCAATGTGGTGGCCGATGCTTTGAGTCGTAGGGCGATGATTGATCTTAAAGCGATGTTTGCTCGACTTAGTTTGTATGATGATGGGAGTCTATTAGTCGAGTTACAAGTCAAGTCGACTTGGATTAATCAAATTCGGGATAAACAGTTGGGGGATAAGTCTCTGAGTTTATGGTTTCGTCAGGTTGAGAGTGGCAGTACTTCAGATTTTGGGTTAAATAATGATGGGGTACTTTGTTTTTGTGGCCGGATTTGTATTCTGAATGATACGAATCTGAGATGGTCAATTCTGAGGGAGGCGCATAGTAGCCCTTATGCTAAGCATCCCGATGGGAATAAGATGTATTATGACCTTTGTGAGTTATACTAGTGGCCGGGTTTGAAGCGTGAGGTTACAAACTTTGTTGCTTGATGTTTGACGTGTCAACAAGTTAAGGCTGAGCATCAGTTACCTTCGGGTTTAAGACAGCCCGTTAAGATTCCCTTATGGAAATGGGAACGAGTGACGATGGATTTTGTTAGTGGGTTGCCCTTGACACCCATTCAGAAGTATTATTTGGGTCATCGTGGATTAATTGACCAGGTCAGCTCACTTCATTACAGTTCGGACGGACTTTTCTCTTCAAAAGTTGGCGGAGCTATATATTTTTAAGATAGTAAATCTGCTTGGGGTACCTATCTCGATTATTTCTGATAGAGATTTTCGTTTCACTTTTTAGTTTTGGAAGAAATTACATGATGCTCTGGGTTCAAGATTGGACTTCAGTACTGCGTTCCATCCTAAGAACGATGGTCAATTTGAGAGGGTGATTTAGATACTGAAGGATATGCTTCAGAGTTGTGTGATTGATTTTCGAGGTAGTTGAGAGGATTATCTACTGCTAGCTGTGTTCGCCTACAATAATAGTTTCCAGGCTAGTATTCAGATGGCACCTTAAGAGGCTTTGTATGGTCGTAAGTGTTGTACTCCGCTATGTTGGATTAAGTTGGGTGAATGTCGAGTTTTGGGTCCTGAGTTGGTTTCAGAGACTAAGGATAAGGTTAGACTGATTCGGGATCGTCTAAAAGTAGCTTCTGATAGGCAGAAGTCTTATGTAGATTTGAAGAGGAAGGATATCGAGTATTCTATGGGGGACTTCGTTTTTCTTAAAGTGTGACAACCCGAATCAAGGGCTAGTTGGAATAGTGGTTTTGTAACCACAAATCTGAAGTGAGAAAATTTTAATTATGTGAATTTTTGATGATATCTGTTTGATTAAATATTAGAGTCAAGATACTATGTGAAAATTTTACGGAATTAATGTTTGATTGCTCGATAAGGACTAAATTGAGAAAAGAGCAAAATGTGCTTATTAGTTGATAATTGGACTTGATTGAATTATAACATGAAATGAGAAGCTTTTATGTGGTAATAGGACCATTAGTGAGTGTTATGGACCAAAATAGCCTTACATGGAAAAATATCTTAGTAAGGGCCTTAAGGGCATTTTTGTCAAAAGTGAGTAAAAGACAAAATTGATGAAATAAAACATCATCTTCTCCATGAAATACCCCATGTCCAGCCGAAAATCCCTAACTACATGGCCAAGGGTTTCAAAAATTTTCAAACTTCCATGTAAGTGCAATTTGGTCCCTTTTTTCAATTATTTTTGCATTTTTGGACTCCTTGGAGCTTATATTTCATTATTCTACCATTTATTTGAAGAAAAATTGAAGTCTAGAAATTTACTCATTTGTTATATGAGTTTGTTTAGCCCACTAATGGTAGATAATGAATGATTATTGTATTATATATATGTTTTAATGGATGAAATTGATGGAAAGTGCATAAATAATGACTAATTTGAAGAGATTACAAATTGTTCCTAAATGTGTGCAATAATGGTATTTTAAGTGTTATAATTGTGAAAATGGGTTATATAAGCCCATGGAATAAAGAAAATGAAATTTTGATGTCTGAGGGACTAATTGTAATTATGAAAGTTGAGGGGTAAATTTAGAAATTTACCCCAAATGTGAATTGTGTTTGTATTAAAATAGATAATTGATATTTGTGTTATATGTGTTAATTTAGATCAAGAACGGTCTGAAAGAACCCGTGATAAGGGAAAACAGAAAGCCCTCGACTAATTTCGAGAAATAGTCCTTTTTGACAACCCAGGTAAGTTATATGTAATTCTAGCGAACTTAATTAATTTTGTTTAAATATTTGCTTCTATGATAATATATGGACAATTGCTTGGTGAGGTCGAGTGTTATCACTGAATTTATGGAAAATAGTATTGACTATAAATTCTGATTGATTGTTGTATGTACTTCTGAAATTACCGATTTATGCATTGTCCGTGAATCCCGATTGAGCAAGTAGGAATAGACATAGATATGGGTGACATGTCACTTAAGGCTTACTGTTCCGACTATTATAGTTACCCGGGTGCTAGGTAGTCTTGCATGTGTTGCAGACACCTGTCAACTTATGTGAGCAGGCCTGTGGTTAACTTCTGTGCTGTTACTGATTGTAGCTTCAGCTACCGCACTGATTGTAACTTCGGCTACCTTACTGTTAGTAGTTTCGACTACTTCATGGCTTCACCATGTCTGTATAGCACTTATGTGCTTATCTCTGTATACCTGTTCATATTCTGAAATTGCTCAATGGGAATTAGATTAACCGTATTGTGATGAAGTGATTGTACAGGTGAACTGAAAAATGGTGCGGTATATTGAGAATGTTATTGTTAAGCATATTCATGGTAGACATGTGGAAAGAGCACAGAGTGTAAGCTATTTGTATAATGATATATGATATCATCTAGGGTGCTAATTTAATGATATATATATATATTGAATTGATTCATTGTTATGAATTTCATATGACTTACTAAGCTGTTGTAGCTTACTCCCTTTCTTTTCCCTTCCTCTGTAGACTTTGAGCTTGTTGAATTGGGATCGTAAAGTCAGAGCCACGTGACGCACTATCAAGCTTCTTTTGGGTATAGCATACATTTTGAGAGTAAATGATGGCATGTATAGAGCAATTTTGATTGTAAATAGTCCTTTTTTATTGTGTATACCTAAATTTCATTACTCGTATGGTATTTTGTTCTTAATGGTTTAATGAAGTCCTTTTAAGTGAAACTTATCTTGGAATGTCTAGTTGGATTATGTATGTGTTTGAATGTGCGTTAGAGAGGCCAAGGCTTGGTATATAGCCTAACACGGCCTTCCTAGCAGGGTACACGGGTGTGTGCTACAACCGTGTGGGATTTGGCAAAATGCTCCATAGGCACATGGCACGGGCGTGCCTAGGCTGTGGGCGAGATACGGTTTGATCCCACGGGTGTGCCCCTGGACCGTGCCTACCCTGTACCTTAGTTTAAATTTTATTGTACCATACGGGCATGAGACACGGCAGTGTGTCTCAACCGTGTGGGGTACACGGCTCCCAAACGACCTTATGGGGTGGCCGTGGCCAATTTGGACAGTTTTGACCACGGTCTTTAGACATAGGCGTGTAAAGGCCACATGGTCTTATCACACGGCCGTGCTGTGTGTCACACAGGCGTGTGACGTTGTTTCAAAAGTAAAAAATTTTTCGGGTTTCTGACGTGTTAGGATTCGAATCTTAATCATCCGAAATGGTAGTACGGAGATAGTAAACCTTCGATAAGAGTAAAATTGTAATGATTTGGTTACGATCATGAGTCTGTAATCCGGTAAGTCAGGTAACGCTCACTACTCGATTCCGACGACGGTTTTGGGTAAGGGTTGTTACATTTTATTTGTAGCAGAGCTATGGTTTAGCCGATTCTCGGACTAACGTAGCTAGTGTAGTAGTCTGTCTATACATGCCATAAATTGAACTTGATAGTGTGTTGGCTCTTGACCGTTTTAAAATTGTTTTTGTGTATAGTTATGGATCCTAATCGTGATGTGGCTGATGGTGCCCAAAGTAATGCGCCTGCTCCCACTCAAGGGACAGCGCCTGTTGATTTTGGACCTGCGGGTCAAAGTCAAGGTGAGGAGGCCCGAGTAGCCTTCCTTCACAGGATGAGTGAATGGTACACTAAATTCATTCGAGCGAATCCGAATGCTCAACCCCCTCCACCCCCTCCTATACCTCAACCTGCTCCCATAGCTCCCCAACAACCAGAGGTAGTTCGATTGATTAAGCCTCCCGTGGATAAGATTAGAAAGTATGGGGCTGAGGAGTTCCGAGCTAATGTGAATGACGATCCGTAGAAGGCCGAGTTCTGGTTGGAGAGACTATTAGAGTGCTGAATGAATTATTGTGTACTCCTGAGGAGAATCTGAAATGTGCTGTATCTCTTTTAAGAGATTCTGCTTATCACTGGTGGAAAACGTTGATATCGATGGTACCACGAGAGAGGGTTACTTGGAATTTCTTCCAAGAAGAGTTTAGAAAGAAATATATTAGCCAGTGCTTCATAGATCAGAAAAGGAAAGAATTCATTGAATTGAAGCAAGACCGGTTAACTGTAGCTGAGTACAAAAGAGAATTTGGTAAGTTGAATAAGTATGCTTAAGAATGTATGCCTAATGAGGCTACTTTGTGCAAAAGATTTGAGGACGGACTTAATGAAGGCATCCGACTGCTAATTGGAATTTTGGAAATTAAAGAATTTGTGGTAATGGTGGAGAGAGCCATTAAGGCCGAAGAACTGAGTAAAGAGAAGAGGAAAGTTGAAAATGAGAATAGAGAAATCTGAAAGAGATCAATGAGCAAATCAGTTTAGTTCCAATCAAAGAGGTCAAAGGAAATGAGTTCCCGATCGAATATTTCTACTGATTATTTCCGTCGAGACCGTGATAGGTGATATTCGGGTCCTAAGACCCAGGCTACTTCGGTAGCTAGTGCTGGAAGTATTAAATCAGATAGACTAGAGTGTCGACATTATGGAAAGAGGCATTCGGGTGAATGCTACATGATTAATCGAGCTTGTTTCCGTTGTGGGTCTCAAGACCATTTTGTTAAGGACTGTCCAGAGCTGGAAGAACCAGAAAAGCCGCAAAATGTAAGGTCAAGTAATGTGTCCAGAGGGAGACCACCAAGAAATGTGGGAACCGGGAATAGTGGTAAAGGCACAACGAGATATGTCACTGTGAGGTCCGAGACGAGGGCTCCAGCCAGAGCTTATGCTATTCGAGCTAGAGAGGAAGCATCCTCCCCCGAAGTAATCACTGGTATATTTTCTCTTTATGGTGTTTTTGTTCTTGCTTTGATTGACCCTAGCTCTACTCATTCGTATGTTTGTGTGAGAAAAATGTCTAATGAGAATTTATGTATTGAATTTACTGAGCATGTGGTACAAGTTTTAAATCTGTTAGGGAAGCATGTGTTAGTCGATAAAATTTGTAGAAATTGCCCTCTTATGATTCATGGTCATTATTTTCCTGTTGATTTGATGTTGTTGCTTTTTGATGAATTTGATATTATTTTGGGAATGGATTGGTTGACTTTGCATGGTGCCAAAATAGATTGTAGACAAAAAACTCTGGAATTGAAATGTGATGATGGTAATGTACGAGAAGTCGAAACCGATAAGTTTGAGTTGATGCCAACTGTAATTTCTGCTATGTCTGCTTCTAAGTGTCTGAAAGGAGGATGTGAAGCTTATCTCGCATATGTTTTGAATACTGAGTTATCTGAAGGGAAGATTGAATCTGTACCTATTGTGAGTGAATTCATGGATGTATTTCTGGAGGAGCTGCCTGGTTTACCCCCAGATAGAGAGGTTGAATTTGGTACAGAGTTGTATCCTGGTACTGCTCCGATATCGACCGCTCCTTACAGAATGGCGCCCAAAGAGTTAAGAGAACTGAAGGTACAGTTGCAAGAGTTAACCGATAGAGGGTTTGTAAGACCGAGTTTTTCACCTTGGGGTGCTCCGGTATTATTTGTTAAGAAGAAAGATGGATCATTGAGACTTTGCATTGATTACCGACAGCTTAACAAAGTAACCGTGAAGAATAAGTATCCGTTGCCTAGAATTGATGATTTATTCGATCAATTAAAAGATGCTACCGTGTTTTCTAAAATCAATCTAAGGTCCAGGTACTATCAGTTGAAAGTTAAAGTAGGAGATGTGCCGAAAACTACTTTTAGAACTCGTTATGGTCATTATGAGTTCTTAGTAATGCCTTTCAGACTGACTAATGCACCGGCTATCTTTATGGATCTAATGAACTGAATTTTTCGACCCTATTTGGACAAATGTGTGGTGGTCTTCATAGATGATATTTTAGTTTACTCTCCAAGTGAACCTGAACACGCTGAACATCTATGAACTGTACTCCAAATACTGCGATAAAATAAATTGTTTGCTAAGTTCAGCAAAAAGTGAATTTTGGCTCTGTGAAGTTGGATTTTTGGGACATGTAGTTTTCGGTAAGGGAATACAGGTGGATCCGAAGAAAATTTTAGCTATTTTAGAATGGAAGCCTCCGAAGACTGTGTCCGAGGTTAGAAGTGTTCTGGGTTTGGCTAGTTATTACCGTCGATTTGTTGAAGGCTTTTCGATGAAAGCGTCTCCAATAACTAAATTGTTGCAAAAAGATAGTAAGTTTGAATGGACTGAAGAGTGTCAACAGAGTTTTGATGGATTGAAGAAATGTTTGACAGAAGCACCTGTTTTAATGCTTCCCGAGTCAGGAAAGGAATTTGTAGTGTATAGTGATGCCTCTTTAAATAGACTCGAATGTGTTTTAATGCAAGAAGGAAAAGTGATAGCCTATGCTTCTCGACAGTTGAAACCACACGAACAGAATTATCCTACGCATGACTTAGAACTAGTCGCCATTGTATTTGCACTGAAAATATGGCGACATTATTTATATGGTGAGAAATGTTGTATATTCACTAATCACAAAAGTCTGAAATATGTTATGACACAGAAGGATCTGAATTTACATCAGAGGAGGTGGTTGGAATTGTTGAAGGACTATGAATTAGTGATAGACTATAGTCCAGGAAAGGCTAACATAGTTGCAGATGCTTTAAGTAGAAAGTCCATTTTTGCTCTACGAGCTATGAATGTGAAGTTAAAAACGTCTGATAGGGGCGTTTTGATTGCGGAGTTACGAGCTAAGCCGGCGTTGTTACAAGAAATTTATAAGGCTCAGAAAGTAGATAATGAGTTACAATCTAAAAGCGAACGGTGTTTAGAAAATGAAGATTCTGAATTTAGAGTTAACCTGAATGACTATTTAATGTACCGTGACCGATTATGTATGCCGAGGAATTCTAGACTAATTGGTAAAATTTTGCATGGGGCTCACAGTAGTGATATGGCAATACACCTCGGTAGTATAAAAATGTATAATGATCTGAAGAAACTGTATTGGTGGCCGGGTATGAAACGAGATATCTCCGAATTTGTGTCAAAATGTTTGATCTGTCAGCAGGTGAAAGCTGAACACCAAGTGCCATATGGATTACTACAACCGATTTTAATTCCTGAATGGAAATGTGATCGGGTAACAATGGATTTTGTATCGGGTTTGCCTCTGACACCGAGGAAGAAAGACTTAGTTTGGGTAATAGTGGATCGATTAACTAAATCGGCTCATTTTATTCCAATCCGTACGGACTTTTCACTTGATAAGCTGGCTGAAATATATATTGCTGAAATAGTGCGATTGCATGGTGTGCCACTGTCTATAATTTCTGATCGAGATCCCCAGTTTACTTCGAGGTTTTGGAAGAAGTTACAGGATGCCTTGGGTACAAAATTGAATTTTAGTACGGCCTTCCATCCTCAATCGGACGGACAATCTGAAAGAGTAATTCAAGTATTAGAAGATATGCTTAGATGTTGTGTTTTGGAGTTCGAGAGTAGTTGGGACAGATATTTACCTCTGACTAAATTTGCGTATAACAATAGTTATCAGTCCAGTATAAAAATGGCACCTTATGAAGCGTTGTATGGACGGAAGTGTCGAACTCCATTGTATTGGACCGAATTAAGCGAGCACTGATTGCATGGGGTTGATTTGATTAAACAGATGAAGAAAAGGTAAAGATAATTCGAGATAATCTGAAAGCTGCATCGGACGACAAAAATCGTATTCGGATTTGAAGAGAAAGGAAATCGAATTTCAAACGGGAGATAAAGTATTTCTGAAAGTGTCATCATGGAAAAAAAGTTCTGAGATTTGGCCGTAAGGGTAAATTAAGTCCGCGTTTTATTGGTCCGTATGAAGTAATTGAAAGAATTGGCCCTGTAGCCTACCGTCTAGCTTTGCCATCTGAATTGAATAGAATCCATAATGTATTTCATGTTTCTATGTTGCGACATTACCGATCGGACCCGACACATGTGATTTCACCAACTGAGGTAGAAATTAGGTCAGATATGACTTATGAAGAGGAACCAATTAAGATTCTGTCTCGAGAGATAAAACAGTTAAGAAACAAGGAAATACCGTTAGTGAAAGTATTATGGCAAAGGCATGGTGTAGAAGAAGCAATGTAGGAAACCGAAGAAGCTATGAGAAAGCAATACCCTCAACTGTTCACTGGTAAGATTTTCGGGGATGAAAATCCTTAAGGGGGAGAGAATTGTGACAACCCGAATCAGGGGCTAGTCGGAATAGTGATTTCGTATCCACAAATCTGAAGTGAGAAAATTTTAATTATGTGAATTTTTTATGATATCTGTTTGATTAAATATTAGAGTCAAGATACTATGTGAAAATTTTACTGAATTAATGTTTGATTGCTCGATAAGGACTAAATCGAGAAAAGTGAAAAATGTGCTTATTAGTTGATAATTGGACTTGATTGAATTATCACATGAAATGGGAAGCTTTTATGTGGTAATAGGACCATTAGTGAGTTTTATGGACCAAAATAGCCTTACATGGAAAAATATCTTAGTAAGGGCCTTAAGGGCATTTTTGTCAAAAGTGAGTAAAAGACAAAATTGATGAAATAAAATATCATCTTCTCCATGAAATACCCCATGTCCAGCCGAAAATCCCTAACTACATGGCCAAGGGTTTCAAAAATTTTCAAATTTCCATGTAAGTGCAATTTGGTCCCTTTTTCAATTATTTTTGCATTTTTGGACTCCTTGGAGCTTATATTTCATTATTCTACCATTTATTTGAAGAAAAATTGAAGTCTAGAAATTTACTCATTTGTGATATGAGCTTGTTTAGCCCACTAATGGTAGATAATGAGTGATTATTGTATTGTATATATGTTTTAATGGATGAAATTGATGGAAAGTGCATAAATAAGGACTAATTTGAAGAGATTACAAATTGTTCCTAAATGTGTGCAATAATGGGATTTTAAGTGTTATAATTGTGAAAATGGGTTATATAAGCCCATGGAATAAAGAAAATGAAATTTTGATGTCTGAGGGACAATTAGTAATTATCGAAAGTTAAGGGGTAAATTTAGAAATTTACCCCAAATGTGAACTGTGTTTGTATTAAAATAGATAATTGATATTTATGTTATATGTGTTAATTTAGATCAAGAACGGTCTGAAAGAACCCATGATAAGGGAAAACAGAAAGCTCTCGACTAATTTCGAGATATAGTCCTTTTTGACAACCCAGGTAAGTTATATGTAATTCTAGCGAACTTGATTAATTTTGTTTAAATATTTGCTTCTATGATGATATATGGACAATTGCTTGGTGAGGTGCTGAATATCGAGTGTTATCACTGAATTTATAGAAAATAGTATCGACTATAAATTCTGATTGATTATTGTATGTACTTCTGAAATTACCGATTTATGCATTGTCTGTGAATCCCGATTGAGCAAGTAGGAATAGACATAGATATGGGTGACATGTCACTTAGGGCTTACTGTTCTGACTGTTATAGTTACCCGGGTGCTAGGTAGTCTTGCATGTGTTGCAGACACCTGTCAACTTATGTGAGCAGGCCTGTGGTTAACTTCTGTGCTGTTACTGATTGTAGCTTCGGCTACCACACTGATTGTAGCTTCAGCTACCACACTGTTAATAGTTTCGACTACTTCATGACTTCGCCATGTCTGTATAGCACTTATGTGCTTATCTCTGTATATCTGTTCATATTCCGAAATTACTCAATGGGAATTAGATTAACCGTATTGTGATGAAGTGATTGTACAGGTGAACTGAAAAATGGTGCGGTATATTGAGAATGTCATTGTTAAGCATATTCATGGTAGACATGTGGAAAGAGTACAAAGAGTAAGCTATTTGTATAATGATATGTGATATCATCTAGGGTGCTAATTTAATGATATATATATATATATATTGAATTGATTCATTGTTATGAATTTCATATGACTTACTAAGCTGTTGTAGCTTACTCCCTTTCTTTTCCCTTCCTCTGTAGACTTTGAGCTTGTTGAATTGGGATCGTAAAGTCAGAGCCACGTGACGCACTATCAAGCTTCTTTTGGGTATAGCATACATTTTGAAAGTAAATGATGGCATGTATAGAGCAATTGTGATTATAAATAGTCGTTTTTTTTTTGTGTATACCTAAATTTCATTACTCGTATGATATTTTGTTCTTAATGGTTTAATGAAGTCCTTTTGAGTGAAACTTATCTTGGAATGGCTAGTTGGATTATGTATGTGTTTGAATGTGCGTTAGAGAGGCCAAGGCTTGGTATATAGCCTAACACGGCCTTCCTAGTAGGGTACATGGGTGTGTGCTACAACCGTGTGGGATTTGGCAAAATGCTCCACGGGCACATGGCATGGGCGTGCCTAGGCCGTGAGTGAGATACGGTTTGATCCCACAGTTGTCCCCTGGACCGTGCTTGCCCTGCACCTTAGTTTAAATTTTATTGTACCACACGGGCATGAGACACGGCCGTGTGTCTCAACCGTGTGGGGTACACGGCTCCCAAACGACCGTGTGGGGTGGCCGTGGCCAGTTTGGATAGTTTTGACCACGATCTTTGGACATGGGCGTGTAAAGGCTATACGGTCTTATCACACGGCTGTGCTGTGTGTCACACAGGCGTGTGACGTTGTTTCAAAAGTGAAAAATTTTTTGGGTTTCTGACATGTTAGGATTCGAATCCTAATCATCCGAAATGGTAGTACGGAGATAGTAAACCTTCGATAAGAGTAAAATTGTAATGATTTGGTTACGATCATGAGTCTGTAATCCAGTAAGTCAGGTAACAGTCACTACTCGATTCTGACGACGGTTTCAGGTAAGGGGTGTTACATAAGGTGTCTCCATGGAAGAAGATTATGAGGTTCGGTCATAAGGGCAAGCTGAGACCTAGGTTTATTAGGCCGTATCAGATTTTGAAGCGAGTGGCGCCGGTTGCTTATCAGTTGGAGTTACCTTTAGAGTTAGACAGTGTCCACGATATGTTTCACGTCTTGATGTTGAGGTGATATTGGTCTAACCCATCTCATGTTGTCTCGGTTGAGGATATATCGAGGTTGGACTGGATTTAACTTTTGAAGATAAGCCAATTCAGATTTTGGATTGAGGTGTTAAGATTCTGAGGAGGAGGTCCATTCCTTTAGTAAGGGTGCTCTGGCGGAATCATATCACTAGTGAAGCCACGTGGGAACCTGAGGACTTAATGCGTTAGCAGTATCATCATTTGTTCTGATCAGGTAAATTTCGAGGTCAAAATTTCTTTTAAGGGGTAGGGTTGTAATGCACAAACCTTTTATTTCTACTTTTGTAAAATTTGACACAAATTTCTGTCTGCTTCAGTGGTTAAGTGTTCTGGGTGTGTGTGAGAGGTCCCAAGTTCAAGCCCTATCTTTGGCAAAAGTTGTTAATTTTTGGAATCAAGTTTTATCCTTGTTTAATAGGCTTATATTAGATTGTTTGTAAAATCATATAAGAATGAGCCTGCTGGTTCAAGTGGTAAGCGAGTTGGTGTGTTGAAGGTCCCAAGTTCGAGTCCCTGCGTTGGCTAGGGGTATTATTTTTTTTCGGTTTCGGTGAGAATTGTGCTAAAGTTGGATTCTAAATAGTTGGTTGTTAGTGGTTAGTGGGGAGAGATTTGAGGGATATGGAGGTGTTAAGATTCTGAGGAGGAAGTCCATTCCTTTAGTAAAGGTGCTGTGGCGGAATCATATCACTAGCAAAGCCACGTGGGAACCTAAGGACTCAATGCGTTAGCAGTATCCTCATTTGTTCTGATCAGGTAAATTTTGAGGTCAAAATTTCTTTTAGGGGGTAGAGTTGTAATGCACAAACATTTTATTTCTGCTTTTGTAAAATTTGACACAAATTTCTGTCTGCTTTAGTGGTTAAGTGTTCTGGGTGTGTGTGAGAGGTCCCAAGTTCAAGCCCTATCTTTGGCAAAAGTTGTTAATTTTTGGAATCAAGTTTTATCCTTGTTCAATGGGCTTATATTAGATTGTTTGTAAAATCATATAAGAATGAGCCTGCTGGTTCGAGTGGTAAGCGAGTTGGTGTGTTGAAGGTCCTGAGTTCGAGTCCCTGCGTTAGCTAGGGGTATTATTTTTGTTCGGTTTCGGTGAGAGTTGTTCTGAAGTTGGATTCTAAATAGTTGGTTGTTAGTGGGTTAGTGGGGAGAGATTTGAGGGATATGGGGAGTTTTTGGAATTATCTTCATTATTTTTCTTTTGCTATTTTCAAAGTTCGGCTCTCCCTCTCAAGGAAAACTCTGACGTTGGTGTTTCTTCCATCTACAATTTCTTTCTTTTTCTTTTGCCATTTGACAATATTTTGCCATTACTCCTTATTTCTTTACTATCATAATCTCATATTTCGATATTTCGGCACGGTTCATGTGTTCTGGTAAGTACGGTAAGCATGTTAATTCTGTGATATTGAATCATTGATTAATGGGGTTTATTTCGTGTTTAGGAGACGATTAAGGGGCTGAGGTTTTTAATCGGTACTGGGGTTGTTTTGATTCGGTGTCGTTTGTTCTAAGGGTACATTTGGTTCATTGTAATGGAATAGGGCTGTAATTGAATAGAGCTGTAATCAGTAATTCAATTGTTTGGTTGAATGGAATGGAATAGAACTGTAATAGTATTCTTGTGTTTGGTTGAATGGAATGATGTTGTAATAGCATAAGGAAAAAACTAAAATGACCAAAATACCCTTAGCAATTTTTTTTAGGTAGATGATTATTGTTATTAAATTTTAATAAGATTATTATTAAAAATAATTTAATAAATATAATAAATAATTTAATCATATTTTAACATAATTATTATTAAATATAATTTAATAAAATAATATATAATTTAATAAAATTCTTAATATAATTATTATTATTATATGAATTAAAAAATCAAATATATAATACTATAAAAATAATATATAATCTACTTTATTATTTTTAAACTATAATACATATTTAATGTGCTAAAATATCATTAGTGAAACCAATAATTTAATTATTCTACAATAAAAAACAAAATATTAGAAGTAATAAATAACTAGAGAATTATATTTTACATCCAAACAAAATATTCATATATTAGCAAAAAGTTACATGATTTCATTAATTTATATGTCATAGTCCATATGTTATAAAATTTTACAACATTAAAAAGTTACAACATTGTAATGACATTCTATCATGTCATTATACCATCCAAATATTACAAACACAAAAGTTACCAAAATGAAAGTTCATATGCATTGACTTGTCCACTTTGGAGTGTTTCCTCTGAGATGGTCAATATGTATGAAATTTCAATTGACAAATCCTATCTTATTTCTCTTCTCTGAAAAACCATTAGATGAGACAAGTCCATAAGTTCCAAAATCATATATGGTCACCTGAAAGTGAAGTAGACTTTCACTCCCTAAAATTCATGTGTTAACTTCCGTCCCTGCATTTGAAGCTATAGCATCAAGTTGAGCAAGAAACTATGCCTGAAGAAGACATTTTAAGCCCCTTTTACTGTCTTCATGATTGCAATCTTCAGATTCTTGGCAAGGAAATTCAGAAGAAAGTGCAGCAACAACATTCTCATGAGTTGACCAATTTACTACTCCTAAAGAGGTTCTTGAACCAGATATTGGGAGTGAGTTTTGTGACCTATGAGTTTTATGACCATCAAGCATTTCAAGCCCATTCCCAATAGCCTTATCATTTGCAACCAATTTGAAGTGGCAAGGAGAAAGTGAAAGTACAGGAATTTCCTTCTTCAAAGCAGCATTATACCCCTTTGAATAAACCCCTGCATACATGGGAACATTCTTTCAAAAACCTTTTCCATAAATGAAAGTGACAATAGTAATGTCAGTTTTTTCTCCTATCCTTATAAAACTAACACCAATAGACATTGAATAAAGTAAAGCAATGAGAAGAAACATATTGAACAGAAGATGAATCCTTAAGTTGGAGAAAGAAGCACCCATCAAAGTAGCAACAACAAATTTACATCTACAGTTTGCATATACTAAAATAAACCTAAATGCTATATTCATTCAATAACTCAGGCTAATAAGCACCACATTGATACCAACGCACTAATAACTCAAGCTCAAGATTGCCAAAAAATCCACCAACATTAGCCCCTATGAAAGTTTATCTAACATCGAAAGGGAGAAGGTGCAAAAGTTTTTAACTTTTTTCATTTACCAGAGAATGTCATTCCATAAGCGATCAATCAAGCTTCCATGGGAAGTGCAACAGAATTCAACATTTCTATTTGTATGACTGATTAAGGGTAGCTGATATTGATGGTCTACAGTTAGCACCAAACATCCAAAATGTAAATAAAATAAAATGAAAAATGCTCTTATAGTTGGAAACTGCATGAGAAAGAAGAATAGAGCAGCAACATCTAAGGAAGTGAAAATGTTTGTGAATTGTGGTAGTAATTTGTTTCTAAGGGACGTGTCAACAATTAGAAGATGAACTAATTTCTAGCATCAAAATTCAAAATAGCTTAACCACTTCTATATCTAAAATTTTTTTTGGATGTTTTGAGGGATCATATCCTTAAATTAAAGGCAAATCCTAAAAGAGTGAAACCACCCACAACTTTTCTGTTATTTTATAACTACCAAGTACTAACGACTTCTCACCAGTGGGTGGAATCATTCAGCTCTATGCTTTAGGCAATTACAAGTTAGCAACAAACAATATTTTGGTCAAAGGCTTTATGGGGGCAAAGAAGCTTATCTATTTTATTTAGGCAATCCAACATGTGTTTAACATAAATAACTTGAAAGAGAATACATACATCAAAATCCTTTTTCCTAATATGAGCTCCGGTACGGATCGCCCTTAGGACACCCTTTGATCTTTTAGAAGACAAAACATCATAACTCAGTCCATCTAGTGGACAAAGTTGTGCATGAGTGAGAACAAGCAAACTTTTGTGCCATATTTCTTTGCTAAAACTGCTTATGATAGCCCTGATGATCTGCTTATCCAAGTCATCCACTCTATAGGCGTCCAAATGATCAACATAAAGCAAAACATCTATAGTCTTATTCAAAAGAAACCTGAACGACGATTTATAGACTTTGTTTTTTACCAAAATAAACCACACAATGTAGTAAAAGTAAAACAAAAATTACTAGCTTCATTGAGAACTAAATTCGTCGTGGAAAAAAATAAAATTCTAAGTTAGATTGCTTCATCAAACTACAAACCCTTTGATCAACTGAAGAGCTTGGTGATTGACATAGCCAGCCTCTACAAGTCCTGGTGTATCAATTACATTCAATGTAAACCTTGCCTAGAAGCATAAAGCCATCACGGGTCTCAGCCTCTCTAACTGCAAAATACACAAATATAATGAGAATTCAAGCTTAAAAAGCAAAAAACAACATAAAAAAAAACCAAGCTAGGAAGCCAAAGGAACAGATAAAATCAAATCTTACCTAGAAAATAGTGGCTCGAACAACTTGCTCCCTAATAAGAGAATTGATAGTAGAAGACTTTCCTACCCAGCATTTGCCTATAACTAGGATAGTCAAAGTATTAACATTCTGTATTTTTATTTTTGACCCCCAAAAAAAATCTTGAGTGGATATGTTATTAAGAGAAAGAAAATGTAAGAGATTAAAAGGTTTATCAAAAACCTTTTGTTTCAATTTTCCCAACAACTCAAACAATTGAGTAATCTCTCTTACCCACATTCATTGAGTAATCTCTCATGCGTTGAAGTAAAGTTAAGATTTATTTGTTAAAAATTTAGAACATACTTAACCAGAAAAGTCAAGGAATTCAATTCAAAACAGGCATCAGAAGTAGAAGGAAGGGTTTACCTTCTTTACCTTTTGTTGGCCGATGACAAATTCTGCAAGTTTTATTGACTGAAGAAAAAGAAGAAAAACTGAATAATAGATTGACCTAGGTCATTTTTGCAATTAGAAGGAAAAAAAAGGGAAACATAGATGTGAGAAGAAAAAAATTTACCTGTGAACCGAGGGAGAAGATGATGGTTCTAACGCTTCTTTATTCTCTAGATACAAGTGAGGGAAAAATTGAAAAAGGGGATTTTTTTTTTTAATTTTCACGGGAATGAATAGCTATTCAATGGTGAAGGAAGGGAATGGCAATTTAGCCTTTTCCCATAATACACCCTGAATAGATTCGAGCTAACCAAACTAATGTTTGGTGGTGGGCCTATAGAATTAGGTTAGGATCTATTCTTAAGTGCCCAACCAAACATGCTATAAGGTGCTGGTAATCTTGGGATTGCGTTTGCTACGAAACCGAACCAGGTATGTACCCGAAACGCAGAAAAATAAGATTCGGCAAAAGCTAAAAAACTGTTTTGTCGACGCCACACAGGTGTGTGGTCGTCTTTGTGGTAGGCCGTGTGCGATGACATGGCCGTGTGATCGATGAAGGCCAGGTCGTGTGTAAGACACAGCCATGTGGTGGCCGAGGTGTGGCCGTGTGAGCCACACGTGCTAGACTGAGTAGGGCGTGTGGGCCACACGGTTGTGTGAATTCTGGGCAGGTCGTGTGATCCACACAAGCAAGGCCAATTTGGGCGTGTGGGCCCATATTTCTGAAACTTTCCTTAGGGTTACACAAGTCGTCCAAATGACTGTGGACCTACTAAAGGATCAGTAAGGGCTATCTAAACCTTCTAAACTAATGATATGATGTTCTATTATGTGTGTAATAATACTATGTATGATCGATTACTGTTTTATATGCCTATCTATTATCTGAGTAAAAGTACGCTAGTTTAAATATCTATAACTGGTTTTTTGTATCTGTTATTGGGGGTTAGGATGATATATATGGCGGAAGTGTTTGGGCGTGAGTGGGAGGTCCCAAGTTCAAGCCATGACTTTGGCAAATTTTGGTATTTTTACTGAATAAAGCCTTAACCTTGCTCAAAGGTCTTAAGTTTAATTGATGGTAAGTATATAACAGAATTGGCCTACTGGTCTGGTGGTTAAAGAGAGTGTTGATATGGAGGAGGTCATGTGTTCGAATCTCAACGTGAGCTTTGGCAGAATTTTTGCTTCAATTTCGGAAGGAGATGTGTTGCGGCTGAACTTTGAGTAGTTGAGTGTTAGTGGGTTAGTGTGGGAGTAAATTGAGGGTTTTGGAGATAATTGTGGTTAGTTTTATTGTTATCTTCCTTTTCTTTACCTTTTTCTTCCATCTTCTGACATTTTCCCCTTGTCCTTGTCGAATTTTTCCCTTATTTTTACCCCTTTCGATTTTGCCTCCCCTTCCTACTGTTAACGCACCTTTTCCCCTTTTCTATGACGATTCATTGCAAGGTTACGGTAAGGGAATTTTTGGTACTTTGTAGAATTGGGTTATTTAAGGCTTTAATTAGGGTTCTATTAACTTGTTGGGCAGCAGCAAATTCTGAAGAAAGAGACTATAGTAAGATGAGTTCTCGATTTTGGTTCGGTTTTAATTTGTTTCAAATGATTAATTTGGTGTTTGTCGGTCAATTGATAGGTCTTGGAGTTCTCGGGAGTGTTTTTGCAGAGAAACGATACCAGGTGTGTTCTCGATTACGTAAAAATAGGGTTTTAGTGAAAGCCAAAAACCCTACTGTCGACGCCATACGGGCGTGTGGTAGGTCGTGTAATTGACGAGGCCAGGCCGTGCGTGAAGGACACAGCCGTGTGATGGCCAGGCAGGCTGTGTACGTCACACGAGATGGACTAAATTGGGCCGTGTGGGCCATACGAGTAGTCCAATGGGCGTATGTGATTTTTGCCTAGGCCGTGTGATCTACACGGCCAAGGCCAATTTGGGCCGTGTAGGCTACACGGGCGTGTGGGCCAACACGGGTAGGTCACATGGGCGTGTGAGCCCATTTTTACTGCAATGGTTCTAAGGTTGCATAGGTCGCCTAAGACGACTGTGAACCTACTGTAGGGTTGGTAAGTACTACTTAGACCTCTAATCATATGAACTGACTAATTGGTTGATAGGTACCAAGCATGTTAATATTATGCATGTATACTGAACTATTTATATGTATTGGTAATCATGAGTTAGCATGACATGTTATGTATGTTGCATTGCATGAGGTGAGGTTGATATTAGTTGGAGGAAGTGCACTGAAAGGCTCTTATGCCTAATATACCAGTAGCTCAGCTACAAATTACTTTTTTATGCCGCATTCAGTACTACCTAAAGTGTAGGGATGGGTGGGTTGATTTAATCCCTACATGGAGTGTAAGGTTGGACGGAGATGGTGTGTAGAGGCTGGTGGGGTAGAACTTGTTACTAAATTCTGCATGACTGCTACTGATACTGTGATGGGCTAAGGCCCTAATGCATATTGACACTGATATTGAAAAGGGCTTAGGCCGATGACTGTTTAACTATGCACTGTGATTACTGATTGTATGTTTGCTTTCTGTGGGATTACACACTGAATTTACATAAACTCACCCTTTTTGTTTAATATGCATAGGTAATCCCTAGACTTAGATGCATCGGTGCGGCGGAGGACTCGAGGGTGACCACAATATTGGACTACCATCGTTTAAATTTAAGATTTCCGGTTTCATTTTTATTCTATTTTTGCTAGTTAAATTTTTGGGTTGTAATTGGACTATCGGACTTTGGTTTAGTTTTGGGTTTTAATTATCTTTACTTTGTGGTTTATAACTGTTAGTAGTAGGAAACCTCGGTTTCAAAAGAAACAAATGTTTTTGGAAACGTACGATGGTTTAACTGTTTTAAAAGCTTCTGCAATGAATAACGTTTGAAACTATCAACTAAATGAGTAACATGATTTTGGACCTAGAAGATATTAAGATAAGTAACTCAATGGATATGGTTTTATCGTGACTGCACGATTTTCAAACACCTTATCATGTGACAACACTAGATTCAGCCCTAACGTCTAGGCTGGATTTGGGGTGTTACACCCAAATCCATATTTGTATTTGATATGGGCTTAGGCCCGAATCTGTATATGTTTGATTGGTGATATTCAGTCTGTATGCATGCTTAATTTTGCTGGGTTACACGCTGAGTTTATGTAAACTCACCCCTTTCTGTCTGATCTGTACAGGTAATCCACATAGTTAGGCAGATCGGTGCAGCAAGGGACTCGACGGTGATCGCTAGCCCATAAACTATTCTATTTTGGTTTTATGGTTCTATTTAAGTTTTTGGTATTTGATTTTAGGAGTTTATAATTTTTGGGACTCTTTGGATTGTATGGACTTTTTAATTGTTGGTTTTAGTTTTTGTTATTTGTTCATATACATGCTTTATCAAGATGTTTTCTTTAAAACGACAGTTTTACTAAAGCAAAGGTTTTTCTAAAATTTTGAGTTGTTTTCCTAAACACAACGTTTTTATAAGCTCCCGCTACAAATACATTTTAACACTAACGATTAACTGAGTAAATGGTTGAAATTGATAATAGTGATAAGGGTTAAAGAACTAAGATGGTTTTAACTTAATGACACTGCTTACAAAACCCTATCATGTGACACTTCCAAATTCGGCCATAACGTCTAAGCCGGGTTTGGGGTGTTACATGGTAGGTAAAACTCTACTTAATAAGATTAAATAAAAAAAAAATTACGAGTGTGTTGGGCTGAGTAACCAGGGTGGGGTCTTGGGTTGTCATTCCACTTTGCGTCTAAAGGGCCAATACACTCTTAAACAAAAAATAATAAATTAGGAGTGTGTTGGGATGAGTAACCGAGGTGGGGTGCTTGGATAGTCATTCCACTTCGTGTCAAAAGGGCCAAGACATTCTAAAATAAAATATATATAATTTGACAAAATAAAACAAAAAAAGAGAGAGGAAGAGAATTAAATTTAGGGACTAAGGGTAAAATAAATAGGGTGTCTTGATAAGTTTAGTAAATTACTTAGTTTTCATGAAATAATTCAAGTCGATTTAATTTTTGTGTTTAAATTGGAGTACCTTTAAATTTAACTTAAAAGCAAACTAAAAGTTCTCTTTATTTTCATATGCATTATGCCTAATTTTTATAAAACTCTAGAGTGATACTTCTTTTATGGTAAAATCTAAATTAAATAGTGGAATAGAACAATACTTGAGGGCAAGCATGGGCTAAGTAGGGGGAATATGATAATACTCTAAAATGGCATACTTTTATATATTAATTACACATATATTTTGAGTACGATCCTAGTAGTTTGGGTTGTTTATGGTTTTTTTATCTTGTAGGGACTAAATTGAAGGCAAAAGGAAATTTGGGGGTAAAAAATGTGAATTTAAAGACGAAACGGTTTAGCATGCAAAATAGGGAAGAAGTGGTGCAGAAAATACAAAGTGTGGAAGACTCAGGGCAAAATTTCAAAGAAGAGATCTATGAACATAAAACCTTGTTTAAATTTGAATTCTATTTTTAGGATTATTGTTAGAATTATTATTATAATGTTTAGATTTAATTTCAAATTATATCTCTTAAACATTATCATCTAGAGTTTAAATAGGAGCCAACTAGGGTTTTTCATGTGCTATAAATAGGGATGGAGTGACATGAATACTCACTCATCACTTTTGTAAAAAAAACTCATTCCCCTAAGGCTCTTAGCCTTTTGTTTCTTTTCATTTCTAATAACATTCTATTTCGTTAAACTTATGTTTTTTTTCCAAAGAGCATGAGTAACTAAACTCGTCTAGCCCAAGGTTATCAAGATTCCTCAAAAAGAGCTTATGAGGCTTAGAACTCGCACTTAACCCTTCTCAATAAATATTTATCATTTCTCTGCATTGCGGGACTGATGCTTCTGTCCATATCTTTCCAAAAGTAATCTTTTCATCCTGTGCAAAGGCGGCCGCTTTATATGTTTTGTGAAGGTTGCAGAGTCGTTTCACTAACTTACTGTGTCAGAGATGAATTGACGTGGCATTCACCATTGAGAAACAATGATCTAGTGTAAGACAGTCTTACAGGAGTGATAATTGGCTAGAGTCAGGTTCCTTTAGATTGCAAGGCTATAACCTAAGTGGAGCTATTGGTCGTAGGCGTCCTTTTCCACTATAACTAGCTTATTCGGTCATGAGAATAATCACCTAAAAGTCTATGATTGAACCAAAGGAGGATCGAGATAACTGGAGGCTAGAATCCTTCAAATTGAAAAACCCATTTTTTTTAGCTTTGCTTCTTTTCGCAATTGCAATTTCAATCTATTTAATTTCAACTCATCTACATTCTTAATTCTATTTTTTATTTTTTTCCAAGGTCGCCAGTTTTTCTTGGGCATGATTGCGCCCAAGATTTCGACGAACAAGAAGCTATTGCAAGCTAATCCCTGAGGATTTGACCCTACTCCCTTTATACTATTTCTTATTTAGGGATAGGATATATTTGGTGCTTTCGATGACATACCAACTCAATTATGCATATTTGAGAAATATATGTATTTTTATGAATGTATGAATTCAATATATATTTTGAGAAATTGTGGTTGATTTTAAGTTGAATAAATGCACACATGTTGATAATATATATGAAACTGAGACATTAGTTGTATTGAAGTATGAAATGAAAAACCCTATTAACTGTTTGGGCTAAGTCGGATATAGATGGAATGCCATAGGATAGGAAGTGTTCAAGGTTACTTTGAATATGATTCGATGAGGCACTAGGTGCCAATTTGCTTTGGTTTAACTAATGAGACACTGTGTGTCAACTTATTATAGCACTGTGCGCAATTATTTGATTTGGATTTATCAAATGAGGCACCAGGTGCCAAACAGGTGTGTTGGTTGGATCTGTGTATCCATTAAAATTCGAGTCTTATTAATAGGGATATAAACAATGAAATGACTTGTAAGAATTGATATTTCTAAAAGAATATGAAAAGGTAAAGAAGAAATGAAATGAAAGTGTGATACATGTATTGAAATGGAAACATTAATATGTTATGTTCCATAAGTTTTAAAGTTAGACTTTGATATGGAAATGGTTTATATATGCATTTTAATAATAGACTTGATAATCTTATGTGTCATTTTTATTCCATAATCATATTTCTTAATGCTTTATATTATACTTATTATTCGGATTATAGAAATACAACTAAGATATCCTTAGCGAATTTTTTGTGTTATGTGCGCAAGTTAGGTACATTTCAGTTTGTCGACTCAGCATCTAGAAATGATCCTGGTCTCAAGTGTGGTGATGCTTCTATTTTGTTATGGCATGTACCTAGGAGGTCTTTTGGTTAATGATGACATATTGAATACTAAGTGTATAAGTTTATATATTCATATGGTTGATGTTTAAACTATGTCTTAGTATGTTTAGTTAAGCTTGATGATTTACATGTGTTAAGCTTTATGTTTGATGTTGTTTGGGTTTAGCATGATGACTATTATGTTTAGATTACGTTTTAGGATGGAGTTGATAAAATACATGCTTGTACTCATTGTAACACCCCAAAATTTGGGGTTAGAAATTTTGAGATTTGTAGGTAGGGTCAGTGGCTAGATCGGACAATTGGATTTGTTGTTGTGTTTTTGTCAGAATGGGCGTGCTGGTCTGGTGGTTAGTTATGTGTTAGTGTACCTTTAGGTCCCAAGTTTGAGTTTAGTTTGTTTTGTTTTAAAAGTATAAATATTTATTTATTTTTATTTATTTTTATTATTTTTATTTCTTGAAAGAGGCCAAAATTTTCTCACGTTCCCCTCTCCCATTTTCTTTTTGTCAGTTTCTTCTCTCCCTATTTCTATGACTACTCACTTTTCTTCTTTCCCCCTTCTGCCTTCTGTTCATCTCCAATTATTTCTGGTTGTCGTTAGTTATTATTTTATAATTCCGTTGGCAGGGGTTTTCCGGGTAAGAGTAGATTGAGTAGGATTGATTTGAATTTCTTTTATCAAAATTGGTATTGCAATTTCATGTTTTGATGGACTTTTTTGTTTTTGTATGTGTGCGTTTGATAAACTATGAATTATACATATTTCTATCCCACATTTAGCACATTTATGGATGAATTATCATTGAATTTGTGGAATTTGATGCTCCTAATCCTTTAATTTCATGTTTTATACTTAGGAGAGCATAGTAGAGTGAAAAGAATAAGAAACGGGCCGAAAACGGAGAAAATGGGCCAAAGCAAGGAAACGATACGGCTTGGAGTTCATCACACGGGTGAACCACACGGCCGTGCCATATTAACAGGCTTGAACACGGCCTAAACTCAACTCACACGGGCGTGCCACACGGGTGTGTCCCTGTCGTGATGAAGATCAATTTCACGCGGAAAAGGCTACTTAGCGGCTAAGAAAGACATTCCAAACTCTATGTAAAGACCCTAGGAGGCAACTACAAGGGTATATAGTGTTCCCGCCAAGACTAAGAGTAGAAGACAGGGAATTACTCGAAGGAAGCCGATTGATACATCTCAGAAGCCAGGATCTACATCAAGACTGAAGATCTCCCTTCAATCCTTTCAGGAGTTTTGGGTTTTCTTTATGTTTTGTTATTTTCTTTATTCTAAGATGTTTTCTTTTATGAACATGAACTAAACCCCCAAATACCTAAGGGGGATGAAACCTAAGACGAATCTTATTATTGTTATCTGAACTATATGATAAATATTCGATTTGTTCTTAATTATGTTTTTAATTCTTGAATTGATATTTTTGGGATATTAATTTAAGTCGAATGTGCTTATGCAGAGGAGCAAAAATCCTTGTGTAAGAGTAGATCCAACACAATTAAGCAGAGTTGATCGCAATCTTAGACATAGGACGATGAAAATCTGCCGGATTAGAGTCAAATCTAATATGGGGATCCATAGATCGAGTTAATGCAAGACTAGAGGTTTTAATTAGAAAGAGATTTCAATTAATCAACCTAGGATTAGTTGTTCTTATTCTCGACGGAGATATTAACATAATTTAGGGATCTCTACGGATCAAGTCGAATGAAGAAATCGTCTAGGTCAGAGTTAGATAACAAGTGAAGTATAGGTGGATTCTTCCTTGGGTATTGCCTTTATCATTCAGCCTTCCCAAAGTAATTTCCCAATTTATTCTTTGTCGTGTCTTTAGTTTAATTTATATTAGTTTCATTTATTTTTAGGCTAGATAATAGGAAGAAAGTCATTACTAGTACTTTTGGTTCCTTGGATTCGATATTCCAGTCTTGCCACTAACTATACTACTATTCGATAGGTGCGCTTGCCTTTTATCGTGATAATAGTTAGTTTCTAGGTACTATCAATTTTATTACTTCATCAGATCACGATTAAGTTTTTGGCGCCGTTGCCGGGGAACTAAAATATTAGGAACACTTGATTTCTATTACTTTAGCCATTTTTACTTTTATTGCAATTTATTTCAAGTCTTTATTTACTAAAATTTTCTTTTTATTTTTCTTTTCCAGGTATCTTTAGTTTATGACTAGAAGAAACCCAAGAGGACCATTATTGTTTGATAGCGATTTAGAAGTCACAGTTCACAGAAACCGAAGGGAGATGAGAAGAAGCCTACAATACCTAGACTGAAGAGATGGAGGCAAATAGAGGTGCTCATGGGCCGGGCCGGGTTCGGGCCGGGCTCAACTAAAAATCTAGGCCCATTCATCGGGCTCAGGTCGGGCCGGGCCTAAAATTTTGCCCAAGCCTGACCCATATAAAAATGCTAAAACCCGAGCCCGGCTCGGCCCGCCCCTATTAATTTTTTATATTATTTTATATAATTTTTAAATATATATATATAATACATAAAAAATACTAAAAAAATTAAAATAAATATTTCCCAACAAATTAAAAATTAATTTTAAAAAATATGTAGACTTAAATAACACTAAGATAAATGCAAATTAACAAGCAAATACCTCTAAAATAATAACAAAATTAACAAATGCCTTTAAAATAATAACAAAATTAACAATAAAATAAGTTTTATACAATATCCAAACAATAACAACAAAATAGTAGCAACATAATAGTAATGTGGTATCAAAATAGGGAGAAAACATCAAGAAAATAACATTCAAAAATAAAAAAAATAGCAGTTTTTTTTCATTTAGTAAATTCGGGCCAGGCCGGGCTAGGCCCGGGCTCAGGCCAAAAATACCTTACCCGAAGCCCGTCTCATTTTTTAAACGGGCCTTATTTTTTTGCCCAAGCCCATTTTTCGGGCCTATATTTTTGCCCAAACCCTCCCACATTTCGGGCCGGCCTTCGGGCTGGGCCGGGCTGCCCGACCCATGAGCAGGTCTAGAGGTAAATCAAGATAATTAGCTATCTCCTGTAGTAGCCGCAAATCCTGTCGAGCAAAATCCTGTTCCGCACACTATGTATGATTATGCTAAACCTAATTTGGCTGGTACTGAATCTAGTATTGTTAGGCCTACTATTGCTGCAAATAATTTTGAACTAAAATCTAACGCTATTCAAATGATACAACAGTTTGTTCAGTTTGATGGTTTGCAGGACGAGGATTCTAACTCACATTTAGCCAATTTTTTGGAATTCTATGACACATTCAAAATAAATGGCATTTGTGATGATGCCATTCATCTTCGGTTATTCCCATTTTTCATGAGGAGTAAAGCTAAACAGTGGTTAAATTCTCTACCACGAGGGTCTATCACTACATGGGAACAAATGACCGAAAAATTTTTACTTAAATATTTTTCTGTCGGCTAAAACGACAAATTAAGGAATGATATCTCTTCTTTTGTGCAGATGGATTTAAAAACACTTTGCGATGCTTGGGAGAGATATAAGGATTTATTGAGAAGGTGCCCTCACCATGGTTTACCTCTATGGTTATAAGTTCAAACTTTTCATAATGGTTTGAACTCCTCAACAAGGCAGATGATCGATGCAGCTGCCGGTGGAACAATCAATAACAAAACACCAGAAGTAGCTTATGAGTTTATAGAAGAAATGTCACTGAATAACTATTAGTGGCAAGTCATGAGAACAAAATCGCAAAAAGCTGCTAGAGTTTTTAATATTGATGTGGTCACAATGCTGTCAAATTAGGTAGAACTCTTAAATAAAAAGATTGATAATTTTGTTGGTTCTACGCAGGTACATCCAGTGATGCAGTGTGACTCAATTCAAGGAAACATGAGCAATTCTGAGTACCCCACCTATGGATATAGCACAGAAAACGAACAAGCCAACTATATGGGTAATAATTCTAGATCTTAAAATAACCCTTATAGTAATACTTACAATGCAGGTTGGAGGAACCACCCTAACTTCTCATGGAGAGGACAAGGCAATTAAGGAACCCAGAAACCACCACCTCCTTCGGGATTTCAGCAACCACCTTACCTGCAAGAGAAAAAGCCGAATCTTGAAGAGATGCTTACGAAATTTATCTCCGTGTCAGAAACCCGTTTCCAGAACACCGAGACGACACTTAAAAACCAGCAAGCATCCATTCAAGGACTCGAAACTCAAATAGGCCAGCTCGCTAAGCTAATCTCTGAAAGACCACAAGGTGGTTTACCGAGCAACACCGAAACTAATCCTAAAGAGCACATTAAAGTAGTTGCATTAAGGAGTGGGAAAACGCTAGTCGAACCTGAAAAGAGGGTATTAGAAAAACATAACAAGAAAAAGTTAAGGAAGCTGAGTCCGAAGAAAACGCTCCACCAGTACTTAAGGAATACAATCCCCCCATCCCATACCTAACAAAATTGAAGAAAAACCACATGGACACTCAATTCGGTAAATTTCTTGAACTTTTTAAACAATTGCATATTAACTTACCTTTTGTTGAAGCTATTTTGTAGATGCCTACATATGCAAAATTTTTTAAAGAACTTCTAACAAACAAAAGGAAGTTTGAAGAACTGTCCACAGTAGAACTTAACGAAGAATGTTCAACAATTCTCAAGAATAAACTGCCAACCAAATTGAAAGAGCCAGGAAGTTTTACTATTCTCTATTTGATTGGTAATTTAAATATTGAAAAGGCATTAGTAGATTTAGGTGCCAGAATTAATTTAATGCCCTAGAAAATGTTCAAACAACTGGTTCTAGGGGAACCAAAACCCACTAGGATGAGTATTCAATTAGCCGATAGATCTGTTAAATATCCTAGGGGTATAATTGAAGATGTATTAGTTAAGGTGGATAAATTCATATTCCCTATTGATTTTGTTGTGTCAGACATGGATGAGGATGCTGAGGTACCTTTAATCCTAGGACGACTATTTTTAGCTACTGCCAGAGCTATTATTGATGTAGGAGATGGTAAACTTGTGCTTAGGGTAGGTGATATATGTGATATGAAGTAATAAAATTTATAAAAAATGATCACACCAGAAACTAACTATTATCACGATTTAAGGCAAGCGCACCTATTGAACAGTAGTATAGTTATGGAAAGACCGAGATATTGTACCCAAAAGAACCAAAAGTACTAGTACTAACTTTCTTTCTATTATTTAACCTAGAAATAAAATAGGATTTTTATTAAACTAAACTAATTATTAGACTAAGCTAAGAATGCACAAAAAGTGAATTGGGGAAAAACTCTTAGGAAAACTGACTGATTTGGACAATACTTAAAGGAGAATCCACCTAGACTTCACTTGTTATCAACTCTTAAACTACACGATTTATTCACTTGATTTGATCCGTAGAAATCCCTAATTTATGTTAATATCTCTCTCGAGACTAAAAAAAACTAACCATAGGTTGATTAATTGAAATCTCTTTCTAAGTAAAACCCTTAGTGTTACCTTAGCTCGATCTATGGACTCCCTTATTAGGTTTGACCCTAATCCGACAGATTTTCGTCGTCTTATCTCTAAGATTGTAATCAACTCCACTTAATTGTGTTGGATCTACTCCTATGCAGGGATTTTTGCTCCTCTACATAAGCACATTCGACTTAAATCAATATCTCAGAAATATCAATTTAAGAGTTAAAAACACAATTAAGAACAAATAAAATATTTATCATATAATTCAAGAGAAAATAATAACAAGATCTGTCTTAGGTTTCATCCCCCTCAAGTATTTGGGGGATTTAGTTCATAATTATAAAAGAAAACATCTCAAAAGAAATAAAATAACAAAACATAAAGAACCCAAAAACCCCTGGAGGTAATTGAAAAGAGATCTTCTGTCTTGAAGGAGAATTCGGCTTCTGAGATGGATCAGTCGGCTTCCCTTAGAGTAATTCCTTACTTCTACTTTCTGTGTTGGCGGAAATAAAGCACTCTGTTTTGGGAGAAAAAGCACACCCTTGGAGTTGCCTCTTAGGGTCTTTATATAGAGTTTTGGAATGCCTTTCTTAACCCCTAAGTAGCCATTTCCAAGTGAAATTTAACTTCCTCACGACAGGGACACGCCCGTGTGCCATGCCCGTGTGGATCAAGGCCTAGGCCGTGCTCAGGCCTATTAAGGTGGTACGGCCGTATGGTCTGGCTGTGCGAGTCGAGGTTGGGCCATGTTTGAGCTCAAGGTGGCACGGCCGTGTGACACGGCGGTGTTGCGAACCTTCAGGCCGTGTTGTTTTTATACTTTGGCCCATTTCTCTGTTTTCGGCCAGTTTCTCATTCTTTTCACTTCCCTATGCTCACCTGAGTATAAAACATGAAATAAAAGAATTAGAAGCACCAATTTCCACAAATTTAATGATAATTCATCCAGAATTTAGGCTAAGCATGAGGTAAAAAATGTAAAATTTATCGTTTATCAAATACCCCCACACTTAAACCTTTGCTTGTCCTTAAGCAAAATCTCAACTCACAATTAAGAATCATTCTTCTCAACTTATAATCCTTATCAATAATGTTTCAAACTAAGTAATTACCTTTCAATCAAAATCAACAAGAGTTGACATCCTCACTAAGGATTCACTCTATCCACTTAAAGTGTTTAGGGTTCAAAAATTAAGCACTCTTTAGTCAACTTGAAAAGTTATTACCATAAGCTTGTAGGAAAATCAAATCTCCACCACTATAGATTGATATGACACATTGATCAAAAGGTCTTTCAATGGTTGTAATGGGGCATTGGTTAGGGGTGCTGTCACAAGCTGAAAAAGAGGGTTAGAATTGAGATTAAATTGGAAAATCCTCTAGCTAGAAAAATCTCTATCACTGGAACATATTCCTAGAGTTAAGCCTCATGATGATATCGTTCTGGGTTCGGTAGCTTATAGTAGAAATATGCAAAAATATTAAACTATAACTAAAACATGTATTACACTGAATTAACTGTATATACACTTTTTTTTAAGAACAAATCAAATGAATATTTATAAACTTTACAAACTGGAAAAGAGAAGAGAATAAAGCTAGATAATAATTCAACTCAAATCTCGACAAAAATTTGGGGATCAAAATAATTGAATGGAATTCAACAAAAAATGGGTTATAGGTTAATATTAGAGGTAAGTCAAAGAAATGGGTTTTTAGGCTCAATGGGGTTCACTAGGGGTTAATTTATGGAGGTAGGCTTTTTATGGAGTAAGTGGATTATACCTAGGTGCCTTTATCATTTTAGTGTATCAAATCAATGATGTGGTCTCGACATGTATAATCAAAGCAAGTTCTAGAATAACAAATCAGTATTGACTCACTCAAAGCAATAATAAAAGTGAGCACGAAAGAATTTATGCTCAAAAAGCTCAAAAATCTCACCAGAATTATGGCTTTTGATGTCAATCCTGCGAATTTCAAATCTCAAGATAATACTTAAAATTAGGGAAATAGCCTAGCAAAAATTTAAATTCTAAAAAAATTCAACTTATCATGCTTGATTCCCTAATGTCTTAAAGTTTGAATAATAAAAGCATAAGCACCGATGTCTTAATTCTCAACATATCAATAAAAAATCATAAATCAATTAGAATTAATTCCTAATAGGAGATTGAGGATAATGCAGAAAGTGAAAGTGAGAATTTAAAATTTTGAGAACAATGCAAAAAGTTAGTTTTAAAAATTTTTAGGGGTTTCAAAGAGAATGCAATGACTGAAAGTAAGTTCCCCCCACACTGAAGATGTACATTGCCCTCAATGTATAAAGATGCATTAGTAGCAATAGAAGCATAATATCATAAAATAGGGAAAGAAATGAAACTCCCTGATTTGGATGGATTCCTTGAGGTGGTGGTGGCTATAGAGTGTCTGGGACAAAGGAAGATGTGGAGGTGGATACTCCGGTGGTAGTAGTGTTTGTTTGTCCACAGCTACTATGCCGAGAGGGTATGTTTGTCAGAATTAGGTGGCTAAGGTTCCCATTAGATTTTGGATTTGAGCTATAGAGCTTCTTTGAAACTGCAAAAGCATTTATCAATTTTAGGGAATTTGGATTAGCAAAGTGTACTCGTTAGGGAATAGCCAATATGAAATAATTGAAATAAATAAACTAAGTTCTAAAAATACTAAAATTCAAATAATGAAAAAGATAAAATAAAATAAGGTGGAAAAATAAAAATGAAAATAAAGGAGAAGAAAAGAGGATTCGGAAGTCTTAATCCTCAGATGGTTCGCGAGGTGGCGGTGGTGATGAGATGTGTAGATGCTGGCATATCTGCTAAAGAGTAGCGTCGATGTGGTCGAAGCGTTGAAAGCACTGCTGTTCAAATCGTGTGAGGCGCTCGGATATGTCAGCATATGAAGCTGTCGCATGAACTGGACGGCGAGGGGGTGGTGGCTCGGATGGTGCCTTCTCTGGTGGTAGGACATCATCAGTGATGTCCTCGGGGTCCTCCTACTCGGCATCTCAGAGTAGATGGTATTATAGAGGATCCACATCAATGCTGAATCATCCTCATATGTAGCATAGTTTGGATACCCTGTGGGGACATCTGGCCAACTAGTGTATACGAGGATGTCTAGGCCGCGGTGTTGAGTAGGATGAAGTAACGGGCCAACCGCGTGATGTACGAGCCCATAGAGATTATGCCCCTACGATGTCTCTCGGTCTGGTGCTGGATAGCATGGGCGATGAAGTAGGCAAGGTCGATCACATGAATGTGCACCATGCTCCATAAAAAGTAGGCATCGTGGGTGTTGACGACGCCGGTACTCTCGCGTCTGCCCATTAGTGTGTGTGCGAGTAAGGCGTGAGGGTACCTCAGAGATGGGGCGAGATTGGTCACTTTGGAGCGACTGGGGTCGTATGTGGGCTGGCCAGGGACTAGGGCGTGCCAGTAGTTGATTGGAGAGACGTGGATGTGGCGGTAGAGCTTAGAAAGGTCCTCTTCCTCCATGAACTGCTCAGTGTAGAGGCCTAGAGCTGTATCAAATTCTGGTACATTGAGAGGATGAACGAGGCCTCCTAAATAGAATTGGATCATCCCTGGATCGTCGTGTCAGCTCATCACCGTCTGGAGATGAATTGTGGAGCAGAACTCGAGGGTGAGTTCGAGGTAGGTGGACTCCACAATCCTAAAAAACTGGTCCCAAGAGTCTGTCGTCAATAGGGCCCGGACTTCGTCAACTAACTGGACTTGCTCTAGTGTGGCCCAGTCAATGAACCTTCCAACTTCGAGAGGTCGTGCCCGTAATATTTGAAATAACTCCTTTTACGAGTTCTACTAGAATTGGAGGAATGGGTGTCGGACTTCAGTAGTGGGTCTCAAAGAGGAGCCACCGGGTCCCTTTCGTTTCTTTGAAACGGGAATGGTAGCGTTCTTCCCTCTTAAAGATGACATGTTAACTGGAACAAAATGAAAAAGAAAAAGAAAAAGAAAATGGGCATGTATTGTCATTATGCATAACTAAGTGAGAGTTTAACAATAATCAAAATAATTCAATCAAAAACTTAATACCTAATTTAATATAAAGGCTAGTGTTAAGAAAACAATTTGGTTTATCTAAACATGAAGTTTGGACAGAATGGAAGTGTTTAAATAGAAATTGGGACTAAAACTAATTGCCTAAGATAACTAGAGGTGGCAACATGATAATGGTTCTAAATGGCCTGATGATTATTCTGGATTAAACATGCACAATGTGTGAAAATAATGTTAATAAGAATACAAATAACTAATTGGGATAAACTTTTAACATAAAAATAGATAAAAGACATTAAAATTTAATAGAAAAGGTGAGAAAAGGAGAATCGAGTGTATGGTTATGGGGCGGAGCACAGTCGTGGCGAGGGCTGCACGGGCGTGGTGGCGCTGTTGAGGCCAGCGGCGGCGCTAGGAATGGTGGGTATGGGAGTTGGGTTGAGAGATTTTTAAGGTTTAGGTGAGGAAGAAGGTGAATAGTGGGTTGTTTATAGAGGATTTTGGGTCACACGAGCATGGCACACACCCGTGTGACTCGGGGTTAGCCTGTGTGGCTTGAAAATTTGGGGCACTGGTTTCGTAACACACGCCCGTGTTCATAGGGCATGTTGGGGCACACGGCTGTGTCACACGGCCGCGTCCTTCGATGTTCGCTTCTCTCACGGCCGTGTAGGAGGTTATACGCCCGTGTCTGAAATGTCAGGTTCGACCATAGCCTTGGGGCACAGGCGTGTCGTACGCCCGTGTCGATTTAACAGGTTTGGCCACGGTTTTGGGACACGGGTGTGTTGTATGCCCGTGTCGATTTGTCAAGCTTGGCCACGGCCATATCGCACGGCTGTGGCATGGTGTCGTTGTAACAGCCCATTTTAGGCCCTAGTCAAAACGAGTGGTTTCGAGACCACTTAACCGAATCAAAATATTATTTTTATTATTTTAATATGTTTTACAGCATGATAGGTTTATGGTGTGAAAGTTTCGTTCAGAAATTTTATCGTTTAGATAGTTAATTCGGTAAAAAGGATTAAATCGCATAAAGCGATAAATAGGAGTTCTATTTCATAAATGACCTTTTTGATCATGGCTTTATAAAATGGAGTCCTTGCATGGTAATTATACCATTTTAGTGTGAGTGGTTGGTAGTGGACAATTATGTCCATATTTTATATGATTTTATAATGGTTTTATAAAGGCTAAATTTGTCTTTTAATTATTATATGTTATATGTTTAATTAAAACATGAAAATAGCTTTAATTTACTCTTTTTTCACCGATTTCATAAACAAAAATAAAGGGTCTAAGACTTTTCTTTCATTCGGCTACTTTGAGTCCCAATTGAGGTACGTTTTGACTTCGGTTTTTGATAATTTCTACGTTTTTGTAATCGTTGCTTTGTATACTAGCCGACCCGTACCTTAATTTTTGAATTCGGTTGTGTTTATGAAAAATGCCATTGTTGAATCTATGTGATTTTAATGGTTTTTGATGAATTATTGATTGTTATATGGAAATATACAAGTTTTATAAAGTAAATTTTGATGAAAATGAGTTTAAGGATTTATTTGCAAATAAATAGAATTTATGTGGCTAGAAATGTGATTTCATGAAATATATGTGTTTAAATGTGGTACATGAATATTCGGCTATAGTGAATTGGGGGATTAATTGTGTAATTTGCTATTTTGTGATAAAAGGACTAGATTGCAAAGTGTTGAAAGTATAGGGGCTAATTGGTAAATATGCCAAAATATATGTCTTTGGATTAAATTGAATGAATTGGTGATTAAATAGCTAAATTTGTATTAATATAGATAAAGACGATTAAATCCCGAAACTTAATCGGGGAAAACGAAAGTTAGACGAATAGAGATCGGGAAGTCGAGGTAAGTTCGTATAATTAGAATTGAATATGTATTGTTATTGCTATAAATGTATTATTGCTATAGGTGTGTTTAAATTGTCATGAAAGGTGATTTGCCTATTATATGTATATGAATTGATATGGAAATGCTAAAGAATACAAGTACAAATGGATTACCGAACCCTGTTAGAACAGTAGAAGTCGTAGGATACAAGTGACATGTCACTAGGGCTACAGGGTGGTTTGAGCTCCTGCATTTGTTGCGGACTCACCACATGCTCATGAGCTACACGTTCATCCTTCGGGATTACATGTTCAGTCTTCGGACTTACCATTCAGCCTACGGGCTTACCGTTCATCTTTTGGGATCACATGTTCAGCCTTCGGGCTTACCATTACAGGCTTGAAAGAGCATACATGATGCATTGACGGATTACAGGTTATATGTATATACACTGTGTGTATCACCCAAGTATCCTTCGAAGTTCTTAAAGGTTTAATAGGTAAATTACCGATACATGTTACATGAGAAACAAGGAAGTAAATGAAATGTTGTGTTATATGAATTATAAGGTTTCTATGTGCTATATGATATGATTTACATGTTAAAAGCAATGGAATTATGTTTATAATGTATAAATGATTCTCTTGTATATGAATGACCTATGAGATTATATGGACTAACATGTGAATGCTTGTGAAATAGGCAACATGAGCATTTGAATTGAATTGGATTTGTATATATGTGTTTACCTTATTGATTCGGTAAGTTTAATTCTATGTTATACGAGCTTACTAAGCTTTTAAAGCTTACTCCATTTACTTTCCCCTTGTTTTATAGATTTGGAAGCTAGCTCGATCATTGGACAAGTCGGAGATCGCCATCACACTATCCTTAAAGCTTTTGGTACTTTTGAATCCATGTATTTTTAAATGGTCATGGCATGTGTAGGCTAGTTGCTAAGTAAATGTATAGGCTAGTTATTAAGTGAAGGTATATGGATATTTTGCTAATGAAGGTGTTATGTTTTAATGCCTATTCAAGCTATGAGATATGGCTTGCATTGTAAATGATTTGATAAAACTTGAATGCTTTATATGATGAGTTCTATATGCTTGATGTTGATAATGAATGCGATATCTTTGGTAGAGATGGTAAGCGTATTATGTGGTTTAATTGGCATTGTTAGCTAATGAGTTGTGAAGATGTTTTGGTATAAAATGTTATATATTGTGTTTGAATGGTTGCAAGTTATGCATGAAATGTTATGGTCAAATGACCATGTTTTGCTTGTAGGGATTGACCCTTTTTGGGTGGCAAATATGGCTTAAACCAAGCCTACATTTTGCCACACGGTCTGAGCACACGGGCGTGTGACTCAGCCGTGTAACCCCTGCACTTAAGAGATGTTAGGCAGTTTTGCACACGGCCTAGACACACGGGCGTGTCTAGTAGCCGTGTGGCAATTGGCAGTGTTGGCCACGGACTAGACACACGGGCGTGTCTGGTGACCTTGTGGGGTTTGGCAGTTTCAACCACAGGCTATGTATTTGGGGTGTGTCTAGTGGGCACGACCGTGTGGGAGTACACGGGCTAGGGGCACGGTCGTGTAACTTGAAAGATTTCTCAACTGTTCCCCGTTATCTTTCACATGTTTTCAATCTGATTCTTAAGGAATGTATGTATCATTACATGGACTTTAAAGTATTGATTGGATGAATGATTGATGTACTATAATGGGTTTTATAAAGTTTCAAATTTTACTGATCTATTCTAAGTTACAAGTCCGGTAATGCCTTTAACCTGTTCCGGCGACGGTTACAGGATAGGGGTGTTACAGTCATAGCCCGTGTCTCTGTTCATGATGTCACACGGTCTATGGCACGCCTATGGGAATGACCGTGTGGCTCGAAAAACCTGCATTCAAAAGGGTTAGTTGATGTATTAGAGAGCCTAAAACAAAAGAGTTTACTAAGTTAATGCTTGGGTTGCCTTCCAAGAAGTGCTTATTTAGAGTCTAAGCTCGACTCTGCTCGTGTAAGTCATTACGAGGGCTCGTGGAGATGAAGCTCCTCCCTATTATTCTTGAAATCCTCGCCTTTATAATGTTTAAGCCGATGACTGTTTACCTTGAAAGTGCCATGGTTTAGATGAGTTACCCCGATTGTACCATAGGGGAAGATTTTCATTACCGTGAAGTAGGGTGTGTCACTGGTGTGTTCCTTTAAATTCAAGATTCGAGGATCGTCTTCCTCTAAGATTACCTTATCCCCTACCTTGATTTGATTCGTTTTTACCTGGGGGTTATCTCAGTGATGCTCTGGGTTGGTGTGGCATATTTTGGGCTTTTCATGATAGTTCAGCCACTCATCTAGGTCCTTGGTCTGAAGCATTTGCTTTTCAGGTGCGTCTCCCTTGGATGGACTTATCTGTGGTTGGGCTGCCTTTATGTGGAGTGTATCCTACATAGAAGGTTGGGTGGTGAGTTTAATGTTTTTACAAGGGCTCGTAACTATATTATTATCAACAGTCTTAATCGAGTTTCGAGCTTGTAAAGTGACTTTGTCATCACCTACACGTAGTGTAAGTTCACCTGTTCCTACATCAATTATTGTTTTGGCAGTTGCTAAAAAGGGTCGCCCTAAAATTAAGGGAACATTGCTATCCTCATCAATGTCTAAAACAACAAAGTCAACTGGGAATATGAATTTATCAATTTTGACAAGCACATATTTAATTATTCCCTTTGGAAATCTAATGGTCTTATCAGCTAATTGGATGCTCATCTTAGTTTGTTTAGGTTTTTCAAGACCTAGTTGTTCAAACAATTTAAATGGCATGACATTTATACTAGCCCCTAAATCAGCTAAAGCATTTTTGGCGTCTAAGCTACCAAGTAAACAAGGAATAGTAAAACTCCCTGGATTTTTCAATTTTGTTGGGAGTTTATTTTGGAGAATTGCTGAACACTCTTCGTTAAGTTCCACTGTGGATAGTTCTTCAAACTTTCTTTTGTTTGTGAGAAGTTCTTTTAGAAATTTTGCATATGTCGGCATCTATGAAATGGCTTCAACAAAAGGTAAGTTAGTGTGTAATTGCTTAAAGAGTTCAAGAAACTTACCAAAGTGCTCATCTGTGCGGTCTTTCTTTAACGCGTTTGGGTATGGGATACGAGGGTTATATTCCTTGATGACTGGCTCCTTATTACTTACCCCAGCCTTACCTTTACTTACCACAGTTTCCTTACATGGCTCTGGTTTGGTTTTGGTAAACCCTTCCTCATCTATTGTATTCACGACATTGAGTTGCTCCTTAGGGTTAGTCTCAGTGTTGCTTGGTAACCCACCTTGCGGTCTTTAATATTGAGTCACACTGCATCACTCGGTGTACCTGCGTAGAACCAACAAAGTTGTCAATCTTTTTATTAAGAAGTTCTACTTGATTAGAAAGCATAGTGATTGCATCAATATTAAAAACTCCTGCGATTTCTGTGGCTTTGTCCTCATGACTTGCCACTGATAGTTATTCAGTGGCATCTCTTCTATAAACTCATAAGCTGTTTCGGGTGTTTTGTTGTTGATTGTTCCACTGGCGGCTGCATCGATCATCTACCTTGTTGAAGGATTCAAACTATTATGAAAAGTTTGAACTTGTAACCACAAAGGTAACCCATGGTGAGGGCACCTTCTCAATAAGTCCATATATCTATCCCAGGCATCGTAAAGTGTCTCTAAATCCATCTGCACAAAAGAAGAGATATCATTCCTTAATTTTGCCATTTTAGCCGGCAGAAAATATTTGAGCAAGAATTTTTCGGTCATTTGTTCCTATGTAGTGGTTGAGCCTCGTGGTAGGGAATTTAACCATTGTTTAGCTTTATTCCTCAAGGAAAAAGGGAATAGTCGAAGGCGAATGGCATCATCAGAAGCACCATTTATTTTAAAAGTGTCGCAAAATTCCAAGAACTTGGCTAAGTGTGAGTTGGGGTCCTCATCCTGTAAACCATCAAACTGAACAAATTGCTGAATCATCTGAATAGTGTTAGGTTTTAATTCAAAATTATTTGCAGCAATAGTAAGCCTAACAATACTAGATTTAGTACTAGCCAAATTAGGTTTAGCATAATCATACATAGTACGAGGAGCATTATTTTGGTTCACCGGTTCTACGGCTATCACGGGAGGTGGTAGATTGTCTTAATTTGCTTCCATCCCTTCGGTAGGTTCTGGTTCTTCTTCTTGTCCTTGTTCTGGATAATGTAGGCTCCGTCTAATCTCTCTATGAGTACGAACTGTGGCTTCTAAATCTTCGTCGAACAGCAGTGGTCCTGCCGGGTTTCTTCTAGTCATAAACTAGAGATACCTGGAAGGGAAAAGGCAAAGAAAATTAAAATAAATAAATAAAACAAATAAAAATAAAAATTAAAAATAAATAAAAATAGTAATGGATAAAGTAATGAAACAAAGCCGACGAAAGCAGCAAGAGTTTTTAATATTGATGCAGTCACGATACTTTCCACTCAGGCAGAAATTTTAAATAAAAAGATTGATGGTTTTATAGGTTCTACGCAGGCACACCTAGTAATGCAATGTGACGCAATTCAAAGGAATATGTACAATCCCGATTATTCCTCCTATGGACATGGCATGGAAACCGAGCAAGCCAACTATATGAGTAATAACTCTAGACCTCAAAATAACCTTTATAGTAACACTTACACTACAGGTTGGAGAAATCACCCTAAATTCTCATGGGAAGGACAAAGCAACAAAGAAAATCAGAGACCACCACCTCCTCTGGGATTCCAACAGCCACCATTCCAACAAGAGAAAAAGCCGAACCTTAAAGAAATGCTCACAAAATTTATTGCCGTGACAGAAACCCATTTTCAAAATACCGAAATGGAACTGAAGAACCAACAAACATCCATTCAAGGACTCAAAACTCAAAGAGGCCAGCTCGCCAAGCTAATTTCTGAAAGACCGTAAGGTGGATTACCAAGCAACACAAAGACTAATCCTAAGGAGCAACTCAATGCCATGGATACAATAGATGAGGAAGAGTTAACCAAAACCAACTCAGAGTCATGTAAGGAGCCTGTGGCAAGTAAAGGTAAGGATGAGGTAAGACCCAAAGAAGTAACTATCAAAGTGTATAAACCTCATATCCCATACCCAAATGCGTTAAAGAAAGACCGCACAGATGAGCAATTTGGTAAGTTTCTTAAACTTTTAAAGAAATTACATATCAACTTACCGTGTATTGAAGCTCTTTTGTAGATGCCAAATGCTGTTAAGTTTTTAAGAGAGCTCTTGACAAACAAGCGGAAGCTAGATGAGACATCCCATGTGAAACTAAATGTAGTGTGCTCAGCTATTCTATAGAATAAGCTGCCCAACAAACTGAAAGATCCAGGGAGTTTTACTATTCCTTGTTTACTTGGTAGCTTAGACACCAAAAATGCTTTAGTTGATTTAGGGGCTAATATTAATGTCATGCCTTATAAACTATTTAAACAACTAGGTCTAGGGAAACCTAAATAAACTAAGATGAGCATCTAATTAGCTGATAAGACCATTAGATTTCCAAAAGGAATAATTGAATATGTGCTTGTCAAAATTGATAAATTTATATTCCTAGTTGACTTTTTTATTTTAGACATCGATGAGGATAGCAATGTACCTTTAATTCTAGGGCGACCCTTTTTAGCAACTGTTAAAACAATAGTTGATGTAGGAACAGGTGAGCTTACACTACGAGTAGGTAATGACAAAGTTACTCTACAAGCTCGAAACTTGATTAAGACTGTTGATGATAAGAATATAGTTACGAGTCCTTGTAAAAACACTGATATCACCACCCAATCTTCTATGTAGGATACACTCCATGTAAAGGTGACCCAACCACAGACAAGTCCATCCAAGGGAGACGCACCTGAAAAGCGAATGCTTCAGATTAAGGAACTAGATGAGTGGCTGAACTATCACGAAAAGCCCAAAATATGCCACACCAACCCAGAACATCAACAAGACAACCCTCAGGTAAAAACAAATCAAATCAAGGTAGGGGATAAGGTAATCTTAGGAGAAGATAATCCACGAATCTTGAATTCAAAAGAACACACAAGTAACACACCTTACTCCACGATAATAAAAATCTTTCCCTACAGCACAGTCGAGGTAACTCATCCAAACCACGGCATTTTCAAGGTAAACGGTCATCGACTTAAACATTATAAAGGTGAGGAATTTAAAAATAATAGGGAGGAGCTTCAACTCCACGAACCTTCGTAATGACACATGCAAGTAGAGTTGGGCTTAGACTCTAAATAAAAGCTTCTCGGAAGGCAACCCAAGCACTGGCTTAGCAAATTCTTTTATTTCAACTTTCAATACATCGACTAACCCTTCGAATACAGGTTTTTGGAGCCACACAGCCATGCCCACGGGCGTGCCTAAGGCCGTGTGGACAATATGAGCAGAGACACGGCCGTGCGATATGGCCGTGTATAAGTAGGGTAAAATTTTTCCTAACACACGGGCTTAGACAACTTGCCACAATAGTGCGATGTGGCCGTGACCAAACCTGTTGAATTAAACACAGGCTTTGACAAGTTGCCACGCCCGTGTCTCAAACCCGTGGCTGAAACTGTTAATTCAAACACGGGAGTGTGACACGCCCGTGCCCCAAGGCCGTGGTCGAAACTGCCAATTCCAACACGGGCGTGTGACCTAGTACACCGCTATGGGAGAAGTGAAAATCGAAGGACACGACCGTGTAACACGGCTGTGTGCCCCAACACGCCCTACGAACACGGGCATGTGTTACGAAACCGACACGCCAAAACCCTCAATTTTTGAATCACACGGGCTAACCCCGAGCCATACGGGCGTGTGCCATGCTCGTGTGACCCAAAAACCTATATAAATAGCCCACTATTCACCTTCTTCCTCACCCAAACCCTAACAATCTCTCAACCCAACTCCCATACCCACCATCCCTAGAGCCGCCGCTGTCCTCAACAGCGCCACCACGCCCGTGCAACCTCGCCACGACCGTGTTTCACCTTTGCAGTCACCCATTCGGTTCTATTTTCCTTATTTTTCTCTTAAATTTCTAATATCTTTATCTATTTTTATGTTAATAATTTGCTTTATTTAGTTTTTGCATTATTTTTAGGCATGAACTTTATTGATTTAGCATGATTATTCTAGAATTTTCATGATGCCATTTAGACCCATCTTTGGCTGTCACTTTTACTTATCTAGAGTAGTTAACCCTTAGTATAAAATCATATCCATGCCATGATTAGAATGAGTGAACTATATTAGTTAGGTTAGTGAAATCAACATGTCAATACAATATGTTCATATTTTGCTTAAATTGTCATTTAATCTTAAGAACTTATTAATATTCATATTTTAGTTTCAATTTTTATTAGGACTAATACATGTCTTTTACTTTTAGGAATTATGTCATCGTCACGCGGAAAGAAAGCTGTCGTCCCTACTTCAAAGAAGCGAAAGGGGCCCGGTGGTTCCTCATCGAGACCCACTGTTGAAGTCCGACACCCATTCCTTTAATGCCCGCAGAACTCCTAAGAGGAGTTCTTTCAGATACTACGGACTAGACCCCTCGGAGTAGGGAGAAGCATTGACTGGGACGCACTCGAACAGGTCTACCTAGTAGATGAGGTTCGGGCTTTGTTAACTATGGACCCGTAGGAGCAGCTCTTCCAGATCGTGGAGCCCACCTACCTTGAACTCACCCTCAAGTTCTGCTCCACGTTCCATCTCTAGACGATAATGAGTCTGGATGATCCAATTTTGTCTAGGGGGCCTCGTTTGTCAGCTTAGTGTACCGAAGTTCGGTACTGCTCTAGGCCTCTATACGGAGCAATTCATGGAGGAAGAGGACCTTTCCAAACTCTACCGCCACATCTATCTATCACCATCTAAGTGTTGGGAGGCCCTAGTCCCTGCATCGTCTACATACGACCCCAGTCGCTCCAAAGCAACCAATCTCGCCCCATCTCTGAGGTACCTACATGCCCTCCTCGCGCACACACTGACAGGCAGACGCGAGAGTACCGACGTTGTCAACACCCATGATGCCTACTTTTTATGGAGCATGGCACACATTCATGTGATCGATCTTGCATACTTAATCACCCATGCCATCCAGCATCAGACAGAGTGACACCGTAGGGGCGTGATATCTATGGGCCCTTATATCACTCGACTGGCCTGTTACTTCAGCCTACTCAACACTGTGGCCCAGACATCCTTGTATACACTAGTCGGCCAGATGTCTCCATAAGGCATCCAAACTATACTACACATGAGGATGATCCAGCGTCGACGTGGGACCGATCCCCCTCAATACCAGTTAGCTCATTCTGCCGAGCAGGAGGATCTTGAGGATATTACTGATGATGTCCCACCATTAGAGGAGGCACCTACTGAGCCGCCACCCCCTCGCCGCCCAGTTCATGCGGCAGCTTCATATGCTGACATGTCTGAGCACCTCACACAATTTGAGCAGCAGTACTTCCAACGCTTCGATCGTATCGACGCTACTCTTCAGCAGATATGCCGGCATCTTCACATCTCATCACCACCCCCACCTCATAGACCATCTAAGGATTAGAACTTTCTACTCCTCTTATCTTCCTTTTTATTTTCCTTTTTGTTTTTCCATTTTATTTTATTTTATCTTTTTCATTATTTGAATTTTAGTATTTTTAAAACTTATTTTATTTTATTTCAATTATTTCATATCGGCTATCCCCTAACAAACATATTCTGTTAATCCAAATTCCTCAAAACTGATAAATGCTTTCGCAGTTTCAAAGGAGCTCTACAGCTCAAATCCAAAATCTAATGGGAACCTTGCCACAACTTCACCCAGTTGACACCACCAAAGCCTACACTCCCAACATAAAAGCTGTGGACAAACAAACACTACCACCACCAGAGTATCTACCTCCGCACACTCCTTTGTCCCAAACACTCTGTAGCCACAACCACTTCACAAATTCATCCAATTCAGGGAGTTTCATTTCTTTCCCTATCTTATGATATTATGCTTCTATTACTACTAATGTATCTTTGTACATTGAGGGCAATGTACATCTTAAGTGTGGGGGGGAACTTACTTTCAGTTATTGCATTCTCTTTGAAACCCCTGAAAATTTTTACAAATAACATTTTGCATTGTTTTCAAAATTCTGAATTCTCACTTTCATTCTCTGCATTATCTTAAACCTCCTATTAGGAATTAATTCTGATTGATTTATGATTTTTATTGATATGTTGAGAATTAAGACATAGATACTTATGCTTTGATTATTCAAACTTTAAGACATTAGGGAATCAAGCATGATAAATTGAAATTTTTGAGAATTTAAAATTTTTTTTCTAGGTTGTTTTCCCTAATTTTAAGTGTTATCTTGAGATTTGAAATTCGCAGGATTGACATAAAAAAGCCATAATTCTAGTGAGACTTTTTGAGCCTTTTGAGCATACATTCTTTCGTGCTCACTTTTATTGTTGCTTTGAGTGAGTCAATACTGATTTGTTTTTCTAGAACTTGCTTCGATTATACATGTCAAGACCACATCATTGATTTGATATACCGAAATGATAAAGGCACCTAGGTTTAACCCAGTTACTCCATAAAAGCCTGCATTCATAAATTAACCCCTAGTGAACCCCATTGAGCCTAACAACTCATTCTTTGACTCACCCCTAATATTAACCTATAACTTGTTTTTGTTAAATTTATTCAATTATTTTGATCCCTATTTTTGTCGAGATTTGAGTTGAATTATTATCTAGCTTTGTTCTCTTTTTCAATTTATAAAGTTTGTAAACATTCAAAGTAAAATATTTGATTTGTTCTTAAAAAAAACCAAAATATGGTATATACAGTTAATTCAGTTGTAATTTGTAATAGTTTAATAGTTTTTGCATATTTCTACAAGCTTCAAATCCATAACAATGTCATCATAAGACTTAGCTCTAAGGAATATGTTCCAGTGATAGAGATTTTTCTAGCTAGATGATTTTTCAATTCAATCTTGATTCTAACCCTCTTTTTCAGCTTGTGACAACACCCCTAACCAAATCCCCATTACAACCATTGAAAGACTTTTTGATCGATGTGTCATATCAATCTATAGTGGTGGAGATTTAATTTTCTTACAAGCCTATGGTAATAACTTTTCAGGTTGACTAATGAGTGCTTAAATTTTGAGCCCTAAACACTTTAAGTAGATAGAGTGAATCTTTAGTGAGGATGTCAACTCTTGTTAATTTTGATTGAAAGGTAATTACTTAGGAGAAGGGAGAAAACCTATGTTTCTGTGATAAAATTCTCAACTTAGAGTGTTTGAAACATTAATGTTCCTCTAGTTGAATTTTCATTGCATGATTACTTGTGGATTAGTTTGAAACATTATTAATAAGGATTATAAGTTGAGAAGAATGATTCTTAATTGTGAGTTGAGATTTTGCTTGAGGACAAGCAAAGGCTTAAGTGTGGGGGTATTTGATAAACGATAAATTATACATGTTTTTACCTCATGCTTAGCCTAATTTCTGGATGAATTTACCCTTGATTTGTGTAAATTGATGATCTTAAACCTTTAACTTCATGTTTTACACTCAAGTGAGCATAGAGAAGTGAAAAGAACGAGAAACGGGACGAAAATAGAGAAAATGGGCCAAAGTATAAAAACAACACGGCCTGGAGGATCGCCACATGGCCGTGCCACTTTGAGCATAAACACAGCCCAACCCCGACTCACACGGCTATATCACATGGCCGTGCCACCTTAACAGGCCCGAGCACGGCCTGGGCCTCGATCCACACGGGCGTGTCCCTGTCGTGAAGAAGTTCAATTTCATCGAAAAATGATGCTTAGAGGCTAAGAAAGGCATTCCAAAGCTCTATATAAGGACCCTAGGAGGCAACTTCAAGGGTGTGCTTTTTCTCCCATAAAAGAGTACCTTATTTCTGCCAATATAGAGAGTAGAAGCAAGAAATTACTCCAAAGGAAGTCGAGTGATCCATCTCAGAAGCTGAATTCTCCTTCAAGATTAAGGATATCCCTTCAATTACCTTCAAGGGTTTTTGGGTTCTTTATGTTTTGTTATTTTATTTCTTCTGAGAAGTTATCTTTTATAATTATGAACTAAATCCCCCAAATACTTGAGGGGGATGAAACCTAAGACAGATCTTGTTATTATTTTCTCTTGAATTATATGATAAATATTTGATTTGTTCTTAATTGTGTTTTTAACTCTTAAATTGATATTTCCGGGATATTGATTTAAGTCGAATATGCTTATGTAGAGGAGAAAAAGTCCCTGCATAGGAGTAGATCCAACACAATTAAGCGGAGTGGATCGCAATCCTAGAGATAGGACGACGAAAATCTGCCAGATTAGGGTCAAACCTAATAAGGGAATCCATAGAACGAGTTAATGCAACACTAGGGGTTTTAATTAGAAAGAGATTTTAATTAATCAACCTAGGGTTAGTTGTTTTTAGTCTCGAGAGAGATATTAATATAAGTTAGGGATTTCTACGGATCAAGTCAAGTGAATAAATCGCTAGTTCAAGAGTTGATAACAAGTGAAGTCTAGGTGGATTCTCCTTTGAGTATTGTCCAAATCAATTAGTTTTTCCTAAGAGTTTTTCCCCAATTCACTTTTTGTGCATTCGTAGCTTAGTCTAATAATTAGTTTAGTTCAATAAATCCCCTTTTATTTCTAGGTTAAATAATAGAAAAAAAGTTAGTACTAGTACTTTTGGTTCCCTTGGGTACGATATCTCGATCTTGCCACTAAACTATACTACTATTCGATAGGTGCGCTTGCCTTAAATCGTGATAATAGTTAGTCTTGGGTACGATCATAGTTTATAAATTTTATTACTTTATATCACGCATATCAATGGGGCATCGATTTCATGGGTCTATTCCCTAGTTCATTCAGAAATAAATACATTTTAGTAGCAGTTGATTACATGTCTAAATGGGTAGAAGCCCAAGCCTTACCTACTAAAAAAGCTAGAATGGTAGTGAGATTCCTTAAAAAACTTTTTTCTCGATTTGGAACACCAAGAGCAATTATCAGTGATAGGGGAACTCATTTTTGCAATACTCAGTTTGAGAAAGTTTTACAGAAATATGGAGTGTACCATAGAACAGCTACCCCTTACCACCCTTAAACCAATGGACAAGTTAAAGTAGCTAATAGAGAGCTAAAACGCATCTTAGAGAAAACCGTACAAGCAAATAGAAAAGATTGGGCGATGAAACTAGATGATGCTTTATGGGCTTATAGAACTGCCTTCAAAACTCCTACAGGAACATCTCCTTATAGACTCGTTTATGGGAAAAGTTGTCATTTACCCTTTGAACTAGAACATAAAACATTTTGGGCCATCAAATTTCTAAACATCGACCCTGATCTTGCAGGTGAAAAGAGACTTATGCAATTAAACGAGTTGGACTAATGGTGTTATAATGTATATGAAAACTCACGCTTATACAAGGAAACCACAAAGCAACGCCATGATGCTCGTCTAAAGCAACATAAACAGTTTAAAACTAGCGATCTTGTTTTGTTTTACAACTCAAGGCTTAAATTATTCCCTGGAAAGCTAAAATAAAGATGGTCAAGCCCATTCATAGTTCAAAGTGTTCTTCCCTACAGCACAATTGAGGTAACACATCCAACTCACGGCACTTTCAAGGTAAACGGTCATCGACTCAAACTATATTATGGTGACGACTTTAAGAATGATAGGAAGGAGCTTAGGCTCCACAAACCCTCATAAAGGTGCAGGTAAGGTAAGTCGAGCTTAGACTCTAAAATAAGTGCTTTTTGGGAGGCAACTCGAGCACTAACATTTTTTATTTTCTTAAATTCATAACTAACTCCTTAAAACACATATTTTCCAAAACCACACGACCAGACACACAGACGTGCCTAAGGTCATGGACACACCACGGTTAGAGACACGACCGTGCGATACTATCGTGTAAAAATAGAGCCAAAATTTCCCCAAGACACGGGGTTCAACAAATCGCCACGATCGTGCGATACTGCCATGGCCAAACCTGTCAATTCATACACGGGCGTGTGACCTCAAACACGACCGTGGGAGAAACGAACACCAAAAGACACGGTCGTGTTATATGGCCATGTGCCCCAACACGCCCATGCCAATAAGCCGTGGGTGAAACTGAGAAATCAGCACAGGCATGTGACACGCTTGTGCCCACCACCCTTGGTCACACCATAAGTCCATGAGTCACACGGGCTAGACCCAGGGCACACAGGCTAGACCTAGGGCACAGTGGCGTACGCCACGATCGTGTGTCCAATCCCCTATTACTTAGTAATTTTTATTTTCTTTACTTTATATTTTTCCTTTTCCTTTTGTTTTGCACTTTATTTCTTATCGAGTAATACTTGAATTCTCCACACAGTTGTGATTACTCTCTTTAGTCACCCAGAATCATAAACTTCAAATAGTCCTCTCTCCAATCCAGCTTTCACTATTCTCAAGAATACCATCCAATTTTCAGGGAGTTTCACTTCTCCCCCTATACTATGATTTTATGCTTCTATTTTCACTAACTTTATCTTTGTACATTGAGGGCAATGTACATCTTAAGTGTGGGGGGGGATTCACTTTCACTTTTTACATTATCCTCGAACCCTTGAAAATTTTTACCACTAACTTTTTGCATTGTTCTCAAATCCCTGAATATTGGCCTTAACAATTAGAATGGATTCTGATTGATTTATGATTTTTATTCATATGTTGAGTATTAAAACATAGGTATTTATGCTTTGATTATTCAAACTTTAATACATTAAAGAATCAAGCATGACAAGTTGAAATTTTTGAGAATTTAAATTTTTCTATGTTGTTTTCCCCAAATTTAGGCATTATCTTGAGATTTGAAATTCGCAGGATCAACATCAAGAGCCATAATTCTGGTGAGATTTTTGAGCCTTTTGAGCATACATCCTTTCATGCTTATTTTTATTATTGCTTTGAGTGAGTCAATATTGATCTGTTATTCTAGAACTTGCTTTGATTATACATGTCAAGACCACATCATTGATTTGATATATCGAGATGATAGAGGCACTTAGGTTTAACCCACTTACTCCATAAAAGTCTACCTATATAATTAACCCTTAGTGAACCCCATTGAGCCTAACAAATCATTTTTTTATATACCCTCAATATTAACCTATAACCCATTTTTGTTAAAATCCCCTTAATTATTTTGATTCCTATTTTTGTCGAGATTTGAATTGAATAATTATCTAGCTATGTTCTCCTTTTTAGTGGTTAAGTTTGTAAAGTATTCGATTTGTTCTTAAAAAAAAAATATGTATATTTCAGTTGTAATTCAATGTTTCACATATTTTCATGTAATTTTGAGCTTCTGTTCTTAAACGATATTATCCAAAAGAAAAAGGCTTTATTCTAGGAATATGTTTCAGTGATAGAGATTTTTCTAGTTAGATGATTTTTTAGTTCGATCTTGATTCTAACCCTCTTTTTCAGCTTGTGACCACACCCCTAACTAAAGCCACGTTACAACCCTCTAAATACCTTTTGATCGATGTATCATGTCAATTCATAGTGTGGAGATTTGACTTTCATGCAAGCTTGTGGTAATAACTTTTCATGTTGACTAATGAGTGCTTAATTTCTGAACCCTAAACACTTCGAGTGGATAGAGTGAATCTTTAGTGAGGATGTCAACTTTTGTTGATTTTGATTCCATGGTAATTACTTAAGAAAATGGGAGAAAGCCTATGTTTCTGTGATAAAATTCTCAACTTGGATTGTTTGAAATGTTGATATTCTTTTAGTTGAATTCTCATTGTATAATTACTTGTGGATTAATTCGAAACATTATTGATAAGATTTATAAGTTAAGAAGAATGATTTTTAATTGTGTGTTGAGATTTTGCTTGAGGACAAGCAAAGGCTTAAGTGTGGGGGTATTTGATAAACTATGAATTATACATATTTCTATCCCACATTTAGCACATTTATGGATGAATTATCATTGAATTTGTGGAATTTGATGCTTCTAATCCTTTAATTTCATGTTTTATACTTAGGAGAGCATAGGAGAGTGAAAAGAACAAGAAACGGGCCGAAAACGGAGAAAATGGGCCAAAGTAAGGAAACAATACGGCCTGGAGTTCGTTACACGGGTGAACCACACGGTCGTGCCACATTAACAGGCTTGAACACAGCCTAAACTTGACTCACACGGGCGTGTCCCTATCGTGATGAAGTTTAATTTCACGCGAAAAAGGCTACTTAGCTGCTAAGAAAGACATTCCAAACTCTATATAAAGACCCTAGGAGGCAACTACAAGGGTGTACAGTGTTCCTGCCAAGACTAATAGTAGAAGACAGGGAATTACTCGAAGGAAGCCGATTGATCCATCTCAGAAGCTAGGATCTACATGAAGACTGAAGATCTCCCTTCAATCCTTTCAAGAGTTTTGGGTTTTCTTTATATTTTGTTATTTTCTTTATTCTGAGATGTTCTCTTTTATGAACATGAACGAAACCCCCAAATACCTAAGGGGGATGAAACCTAAGACGAATCTTGTTATTATTATCTGAACTATATGATAAATATTTAATTTGTTCTTAATTGTGTTTTTAATTCTTGAATTGATATTTCTGGAATATTAATTTAAGTCGAATGTGCTTATGCAGAGGAGCAAAAGTCCTTGTGTAAGAGTATATCCAAGACATTGAAGCGGAGTTGATCCCAATCCTAGACATAGCATGACGAAAATCTGTCGGATTAGAGTCAAATCTAATATGGGGATCCATAGATAGAATTAATGCAAGACTAGGGGTTTTAATTAGAAAGATATTTCAATTAATCAACCTAGGATTAGTTGTTCTTATTCTCGACGGAGATATTAACATAATTTAGGGATCTCTACGGATCAAGTCGAATGAAGAAATCGTCTAGTTCAGAGTTAGATAACAAGTGAAGTCTAGGTGGATTCTTCCTTGGGTATTGCCTTTATCATTCAGTCTTCCCAAAGTAATTTCCCAATTTATTCTTTGTCGCGTCTTTAGTTTAATTTATATTAGTTAGTTTACAACCAAATTCTCATTTATTTTTAGGCTAGATAATAGGAAGAAAGTCATTACTAGTACTTTTGGTTCCTGAGATTCGATATTTCAGTCTTGCCACTAACTATACTACTATTCGATAGGTGCGCTTGCCTTTTATCGTGATAATAGTTAGTTTCTAGGTACGATCAATTTTATTACTTCATCATATCACGATCAGTGTTAGTCTGAAGTTCAGATTAAGGTTAGTGTGGTGCTATAGTAGTGAATCAAGTGTGTGTTTGAAAACTCTTCTGTCTCATTATTGAATTACTGTTTGGGTTCTGTGGAATTCGACAATTTCTGTGTATTCCGAAATTGGTGACTGATTGTACAGTATTACTGTTGTTATGCATAGAGGCTTGTATAATTTGGTATATTCTGAGTTATCAATGGTTGGGAAGCATTTTGAGAGCAAAAACAAGTTTTTCAGGCTATTTTAAGGTGGTTTTGTGACCACACAAGTGGCCACACTGGCATGTGCCGCACACGGATGGTCCATACGGTCGTGTGCATTTGAGAAATTAGGGATTTGTGTGAATTTTGGGGCCACACAGCCGTATGGCTGATTTGGGGATTTTTAGTCGATATTTACATGAGCGTGTGTTCTAGACACATGACTGTGTCCCGTGGGCATATAGGATTGTGAGACTATCACATGGTCATGTCTGCCCTACACGTTATTTTAGTCATTTGGACGGAGAGTTACACGGGCTATCTACACGGCCATGTTCCTGGTTCAAAGTGGAGTGTAGGGTTGGATGGCCTTTCAAGGTTCTATGTGGTGTGCAGGGTTGGTTGGGCTTGATATAGCTCATATGTGGTGTGTTGGGTGGTCAAAGTGGAGTTCGGTTGGTTGGGCGGGATTTTTGATTATTCCATAACTCACACTTCTGAGTCTATATCTATTTGTTTGATTAATTAGCAACTTAGTGAAATGCTCTGATTGATCCATATAAGTATGAGTACATGTGTGCTTGGAATGACAACGTATATGATTTAGGTTTGTTAATGTTAACTCTTAGTTTATCAGATTGTCATTTTAGTTATCCGTATATGATTTATAAGCATATGATTTGTTTTCTGAACCATCTATTGGACTACCATCTTTTGTTTTCATTTCTTTCAGACTCGTATGGAGCTCGTATTGCTCACCCCTTAGTTTTTTTCCTTTCAAGTACTTTTGCAATTTGAAGCTGGTCTCGGCATACCAAAGGTCTCAGAGTGATATGTTTTTAAATAGGCTAATAAAGTATTTCTTTAATTCGGAGTTTAAATAAATGGTTTTTGTAACGCCCTAATTTTTGGGTTTCTCTTAGATTAATGTTCATCTAATAAACTGTAGGAACTCTGGTATTTGGGTGTGTAATGCATGTTTGGGGAGTGTTAATGGGCCTATGGAAGGCCCAGGTGTTGGTTAAAAACTCGGCAAAATTTTGTATTTTTGACTTAGGAGATAGGGGGCCGCTGGAAGTAAGGGTTTTAAGAAATTGTGCGTGAAATATAGCACAAAACAAGTCTTGGTAAAGTGGCAAAGGAGGTGCCACTAAGCTCCTTAAAAAATGGCGCCTAAGTGAGCTTGGAGGTCCAAGGATCAAGTCCCAGAGTGAGCATGTATGGTGTTTAAATTTTGTGCTTGGTCTGGTAAGAGTTTGAAGCGGAGTTGAATTCTGTTGAGGAGTGTTTGAATCGGTCATGAGAGGATTTTGTGGAGTGATAAGGGGAGCTTATTAAGGAGAATTTTTGGGAGCTTTTGAATTTCGAAAGGAGGTGGTCGGCCAAGGGGTTCTTGGTAGTGTATTTTCGGCAATAGTGGGAGTGTAGGTGCCGATTCTTCCTTTGAGTTTCATTTTAGGGTATTTCTTTGCTTAGCAGAATAGGGTAGAGTGCCTGAGAGGTTCTTTTTCCTTACTTTTTCTTTGTTAGAAGCCGAACAAACCTCTAAACACTCTATTTGTGCCGATTTCTTTACAAGGCCGAATACTCTTCTTCTCTCCCTTTCTTCTTTTCACCTTCTCCTTCATTGGTTCTTCAAAGCCGAAATCACCATTGCCAAGTCCTTCTCCTCATCACTACCTTTTTATTTTTTACTTCTCTTTCTTTTCCATCTTGCTTCCATTGTCGATTCTTCTATTGACCGAAACCCCTTTGCACCTTGCCGACTTCTTAATAGCCACATACTTCTTTTCTTCCTCTTCTTCTGTTGATATTTTTCCATCACCTTATAGCCGAATCATCCTATCACCATTCACTCTTCTCTTCATATCTCACTTCATCAAAACCCCTTCCTTTTGATAAACTGAACACTTTGTGGATCAAAGCAAAAACCCGACTTCTCTGCTTGGAAATTGAAAATCTTCAATAGGGCCGAATCTCAGATCAACTCTATGCTCTTTTGGGGTTGTGGAAGGAGTTGCTTGTGAATCAAGATTATACTCGTATCTAAGACTTTTCTTGGGCCGAAATCATAGTGGTAAGTACTCTTTTCGTTAATCACTCATATTCAAGACAAGAAGCTGAAACCTTTGTAGGGGGAGGCTAACGTTAGTGACTAAGGACTTGTTGGCCTCTTTCTCTTGTTTTGCTTGCGTTAGTGTGATCAAGGGGTTGTGCAGCTAAGGATTCGGAAGGTTAATCGTAGGAGGACAGCGGGATCTAATCCATTTTCGGCAGAAGGTAGGGACTTTAAGGTCTTAGGCCTTGCAGGCCGATTTTGGTAAGGGTTTATGACTCTTTGGTTATCGAATATTAGACTAAAAGTTGGTGTTCAATTGTAGGCTCTTCATACGTGGGTTTCGTCAACACTTCGACAGTTAACAGGTGTGTTTCATATCTCCGCTATAGACTAGGACGGCAACGGCCGTAATGACCAAAAAGTGACCGACAAATGACTGAAAATGATCGAAAACTTAGTCTTGTGAAATCTCTGAGTAATCGTTCACGCTGTTAGGGTCAACTTTAGATTCGATGGTGACAGATTTGCAGAAGGTACGGTTTCGAGCATTTCGGTAAGTTGGGCTTGGATGGGCCAAAGGTGGGCCCAATGGGCTTCCGAGCCCATATCAGTAAAATTGTCATTAAAAGCATTCTGGCGGTATGTCAAGAATAAACCGGTTAAATTAACAATCTGAACATTAAAATTTGGTTTTAACGGGATTAAGACGATAATGGATTTAGTAAGGCCCATTAGGGGTTTTGGGCTAAAAAGGGTAAAATTGGAAACTAAGGTTAAAAGAACTTCTGTAAACACTAATGGACTAGCAAATACTTGGACTTTCATAAAAACCCTAAAACTCGGTAAAAAGACTAAAATACCCCTAAGTATAGGAAATTACCATTTTACCCCTAGGTGCAAAATGACCTTTATACCCCTAGGGTAAACTCTGTATGAAACGTATGATTTCCTGTTTCTGTATGTCATATCTCATAATACATGTGTATATCTGATGCATGAGATTTTGTATGTTATATGCCATATCATGATATCTGTTGCATGGGGTTTGGGTTTATGATGGAGGAAGCGTTCTGGTAGCCTCGCTGCAATCTGGTGGCATCGCCACATATATATCTGTTCTGGCAGCCTCGCTGCAATCTGGTGGCATCGCCACGTATATATCTGTTCTGGTGACCTCGCCACATATATATCTGTTCTGGTGGCCTCGCCACAATATCTGTATCTTGTGACCTCGTCACAATATCTGGCAGCCTCGCTGTAAATTTCTGTGGTGTGTAGTGGTTGGGTGGGTCGAGTAGTCTCCCCACATGGTGTAAGGCTGGTACGGGGGTGTTATGGGTGGATCTAGGTTGGGTTTTCTGTTTGCATAATATATCTGATCTGTATCTGTTATAGGCCTATGGGCTTAACCTGATTTCTGTAATGGGCCAAGGCCAATTAATCTGATTCTGAGGCTTGATCTGTTTTGGCCTATGGTTGAGATTATGTTGCACACTGAGTTATCAAACTCACCCCCTTTAATTTCATCTCTGCAGGTAACCCTCAACTATAGTGGGCTTGGAGCTGTGAGAGATTCGGAGTGGCCACAGCATCTGTAAATTCGATTTTCTTTTCATTTTAAGTATTTTATTATGCTATTTTTGGGGTTTTAATTATAATAAGGCCGTTATTTAAATTTCTTTATTGGTTTCGTTTTTAATAATGGTTTAATTCATACTTTATCGAAACTGCTAGTCATAGGCTGCGCGGGGTTTTCAAATTCTTAAGAACGTTTTCAAAACTCAACTAGTTCAAAATATGGATAACCTAAAGGCTTAACAATATGAATTTTTTACAAACTCGCTATTTTAATGAAAATCTCACTCAAGCCACAATTAGCAAAAAGGTCATAAACTTAGATGTAGGTCCATGTGACACACCAGATCCAGCCATAACGTCCAGGCCGGGTTTGGGGTGTTACAGTTTTAGGCTGTAAGTACTGTTTGAAAAATATGGTACGAGTTTTGTGACAAACACACTTAAGTGTTATTTGTGCTAAAGTTTGGAAATTAGGGATTTTTTTTTCAAACGTACTTTGTTAAATGATTGAGCTCGATTAATGTAACGCCCTAAAAATTTTAAGAATTTAATTGTGAGAATCTACAATAATTAATTTCTATATCTCTGGTTCTGTGTTCTGCTTTTGTGTTTAAGGTCTGGAGTTCGAGTCGTATCATTAAAAGTTTTATTGTTTTGGAATTAACTCATAAGCACGCACTACCCGCATAAGTTCAATTCTATGTGAAAAGGGTGACAAAAAAGGAGCCTACTGGTTCATTGGTTAAACATCTATTTGTATAGTTAGTGGGTAGGCCGTGTGATTGGGTCGTTTGAGCTGCATGAGCGTGGGGCAGGCTGTGTGATTAGCCATGTAACTCACTATTTGTTGAATTAGGGACACACAGTTTGGCACACGGGCGTGTGTCCAGGCCATGTGTGGCTAAAATAATGCAGGGTTCACATAAGTATGCGACATGGGCGTGTGTTTAGGCTGTGTAACTCATTGTTTGTAACTTAGGACCACACAAGTAAGCACTCGAGCATGTGCCATGGCCATGTGAGTCATACGGCAAGGACACGACTGTGTGTCCAAGCCGTGCAACTCTCTATTTTTAGGTTAGAACCATACGGGCAGAGGGCATTGGCATGTGCCCAGGCCATGTAAACCACACGGGCAAGGACACGACTGTGTGTCTAGGTCGTGTGGCAGTCTAACAGAGGTCTGGAAACCTATTTTTGAGGCTGTAAATGTGTCTATGATTGATAATGATCAACCATTGTATGAATGGTCTAAACCTGAATGAGTAAGAACTCTCTAATATTCTGTAACTAATACATGAATGTTATAACTGTAAGTGAATTGTGAATTTCTGTACTGTGCAACCAGTCACCAATTTCAGAACACACAGAAATTGTCGAATTCCGCAGAACCCAAACAGTAATTCAATAATGAAACAGAAGAGTTTTCAAACACACACTTGATTCACGGCTATAGCACCACCCTAACCTCAATCTGAACTTCAGACTAACACTGATCTGATGAAGTGATAAAATTGATCGTACCTAGAAACTAACTATTATTAAGATAAAAGGTAAGCGCACCTATCGAATAGTAGTATAGTTAGTGGCAAGACCGGAATATCAAATCCAAGGAACCAAAAGTACTAATAATGACTTTCTTCTTATTATCTAGCCTAAAAATAAATGAGAATTTGGTTGTAAACTAACTAATCTAAATTAAACTAAAGACACGACAAAGAATAAATTGGGAAATTACTTTGGGAAGACTGAATGATAAAGGCGATACCCAAGGAAGAATCCACCTAGACTTCACTTATTATCTAACTCTGAACTAAACGATTTCTTCATTTGGCTTGATCCGTAGAGATCCCTAAATTATGTTAATATCTCTGTCGATAATAAGAACAACTAATCCTAGGTTGATTAATTGAAATCTTTTTCTAATTAAAACCACTAGTCCTGCATTAACTCGATCTATAGATCCCCATATTAGATTTGACTTTTATCCGGCAGATTTTCGTCGTGCTATATCTAGGATTGCGATCAACTCCGCTTCAATGTGTCGGATTTACTCTTACACAAGGACTTTTGCTTCTCTGCATAAGCACATTCGACTTAAATTAATATCCTGGAAATATCAATTCAAGAATTAAAAACACAATTAAGAATAAATTGAATATTTATCATATAGTTCAGATAATAATAACAAGATTCGTCTTAGGTTTCATCCTCCTTAGGTATTTGGGGGTTTAGTTCATGTTCATAAAAGATAACATCTCAGAATAAAGAAAATAACAAAACATAAAGAAAACCTAAAACTCTTGAAAGGATTGAAGGGAGATATTCAGTCTTGATGTAGATCCTAGCTTTCTGAGATGGATCAATCGGCTTTCCTTCGAGTAATTCCCTGTCTTCTTCTCTGAGTCATGGTGAGGACACTAGACCCCCTTATAGTCGTCTCCTAGGGTCTTTATATAGAGTTTAGAATCCCTTTCTTAGTCCCTAAGTAGCATTTTCTGCATGAAATTGAAACTTGTTACGATAGTGACACGCCCGTGTGGCACGACCGTGTGAATTGAGCCCAGGCCGTGTCTATTTTTGGCCTATTTTCTTCGTTTTTGGCCTGGTTCTCGTTCTTTTTGCTTTCCTATGCTCACCTAAGTATAAAACACGAAATTAAAGGATTAGGAGCATCAAATTCCACAAATTCAACGATAATTCATCCAAAAATGTGCTAAATATGGGATAGAAATATGTATAATTTATAGTTTATCAGTACTCTGCATGTGCTTGGGTTGGGATGTTGTGAAGAAGGAAGTAGCCTACTCTGAATCAGTGGTTAAGCCACTTTGTGAATAGTTCTGATTCTGGTGCTTTGACACATTATGATGTAGTAGCTAAGCTGTGTTACTATAAATGTGTCAAATAGACATTTCGCGGTGTGTGGGGATGGATGGACATTGAATGTCCTTAATGGTGTGTTGAGATGGTCGAAGATGGTATGTAGCAGATGGGGTTCAGGAATATCTGCATTTGAATCTAATCTGTGATATATATATATATATATATATATAATTGCATATATATAAAAATATCTGTCTATGCACAACTGATCCGTTTTGAATCTGAATTGTAAATAGTCCTGTACCGCGCCGAATCTTGGAATATAATTACTTTATAAATGAATATTGATTGGATAAACTCAAGTTTCTTTTACGCACTGTGTTCACAACTCATTCTATTATTTCTTGGATTTTAGGTGGTTTGCAAAATTGAACAGAGTCAGTGCTGCTGGAGCTTAGTCAAACTATTATCTTTTATAATTAATTCAGTAGGAGCCTAATTTAACTATAGTAGGACGACTGTGATAAATTATATATTTAACTAATATTTGGGTTGAGCCTTATGTAAACTATAATTTGGTATTATGGTGTTTTGTGTGATACTTGATGTTTGCATATGACTCTCTAAACTCGGGCTAGACGTCTAGGCCTAGCCTGGGGTGTTACAATTAAAGCAATAGTTTTCTGACAAAGTCTAAAACAACTCATTTTGTAAAAAAATTTCCATGACCACTTTGGTGATCAATGTAACCTCCAAGATTCGGTCTAAACTTCTAGGCCATATTTTGGAGTGTTACACTCATGCTTAGTTGAATGAGTTGCATATTTTGTACAAGTTTGATTTGGTTATTTAGATGCAAATAGAGGTACAATAGTTTGTTTGAGTAGGAATGGTTGTTTTGGTTTGCATTGTTGTATGAGGTGCTTAATTATGGCATTTTGTTTAGTGATCTAGGTTGGTAGGTTTAAATGGTGTATCTGATATGAAATTGGTGATTTTTAATTAAGATATGCATTAACAAATGTATCTAGGATTACAATTTGAGTTTATGTGAAATTGGTCATAAAATGAACCATATGAATATAGTTTTGTAATGCCCCGAATTTTGGGCTTCGAAGTTTTGGGTTTTTGAGCTTCAGAACAGTAAGGAGGATGCACATAGTAGTGACTTTTTATTTTAAGAAACGGTAATCTTATGGTTTACAAAAGAGTCACTACTATGTCATCATCGCCGTTCACAAATCAGGTGTGGGATTCAAACCTTCTTTTATTTTATTTGCGAATTTGTATTCATTTCTCTGAAAAGCCGACGACGTTGATTAGGTGTTCGCAAACTCGTTATTTTTGATGTGGTTTGTCTGTATTGTGCTTAGAATTCGTAAGTTTTGGTGTATTATCGAACCTTTAAGGATTGGGAGTGGTTTTGGTTGCTTAAATGGCATTCTAGGGGCTAATTAAGGGTGGTTTCGTAACCACTCCGGCGGCCACACAGGTGTGTGTCGACTTACAGATCGTGTGGAATTGGGCGTTAGGGTTTTCAAGCTGAATTGAGAGCCACACGGCCTGGCCACACGGCCGTGTGGTCGATTTGAGGATTTTTTTATTTTCACATGGCCGTGTCCCGTTGGGCACATCGACATGTGGGTTTGGAAATTAAGGATTCAGGGATTTAGTGTCACATGACCTGGCTACATGGCCGCGTGACTGATTTGGGAATCTATGGATTCCACACGAGTGTGTGTTTTAAGACACACAACCGTGTCTGGCGGGCACATGTGCGTGTGTGACCCTTACACCGCCATGTTTACCCTGCACATCATTTTAGCGAAACCAGATAGTAAGTTACACGGCCTAATAACACAGCCGTGTCCCTGCCTCATACGACGTGTGCCTTTGCCACACAGCCGTGTGCCATCCTCCACATGGGCATTTGGACCTCTACACTGCCTAGATTGCTCAACACGGCAGGAGTACACGAGCGTGTGGCCCTATTTCGCTAGTTTTTGTTTTAGGTCGAATTAGAGCCTAATTTTGACTTGTGCCTTCCAACCCTTAGCTAGGCTTTAGTGAGGGTGACTAGACCTATGTAACTATACCTATGTGATCCGTGTGTACATGAACCGTGATAGGTTTGTGATTAGTCGTGGGATATGTGCAAATTATAATTGCGCGAGTAATTCTGTAACTAACTAACTAGATTTAAATGATTGTCTATAATTTGTATTCTGATACTGTTTTTTGTCTGCACGCATACATATGCATAAAGTAATTTTTGGGTGGGGTTTTGAAGAGAAAGAAAACTGATACTATACTGAACTGGCAGTTTTATTGCAACTGGACTATACAGCGGATTACCGTACTGCACCGTACGACATGTACGTTAGCTACGCTACGTACCATCGATAGATTTGGTAGCTTAGCTGCAGTTTACTGGTATAGTGGTTTGCCGCATTGCAATATACTGTATGTACATTAGCTAGCTACGTACCATTGATTGATCTAGCAGTTCAACTGCACGTTTGTACCGCGGTTTACCGCATGGCACTGTACAGTTTGTACGCTAGCTTTGCTGTGTAGCATATGATTTGGAAGTTTATCTGCTTACTGTTAGCCCCAATACCCAAAGGGTCATGGGCAATCCCAATAATTTGAGGGCCCTAGACAATGCTGATAGTCATCGTTACCAGGCAACCTGGGATGACATCATATGGAGTATAGGGCTTGATGGGCTCTTCAAGGTCCTATATGGTGTGATTGGTTGGATGAGCTAGGTAGCTCCTTTGTGGTGTGATTGGAGTACGGAGAGGTGTGTTGGCTGGTTGGGTGGGTTGTTTTATATTTCAACTGCTTTCATACACATTTGTTGACTGTTCTGAGTGATAAACTTTGATTGTATCTATCTGACTGAGTAGAACTTGTGATTGATTACAATTTGTTACGTGTGGATCGTTACTATCTGTTGAGATTTCTGTCTCAAGTTTACCATCTAATTCTGTAAGTACATTCTGGTTATCCATTCGATAGTTTTGCGTGTTAGACAGCCCAATTGTACCTGTCTGACTAAATAGTTACTAAGATTGTGTGACTAATTGAGTACTACTGTTACTGTGATTGAATAGTACTTGCGACTATGTGTCGGAGAGTGCTTTAATATGTTCTAAATATTGCTATCTGCTGGTACGTTCATCTCGAATATACCAACTGGTTCTGTATAGCCCTGTAAGTATGTTTTGTTTTCAAACTACTGCTTGGCATACTATTTTCTGACCCTGTAGTTAATTGGTTTTGATCTTACACTGAGCTCGTATAGCTTACCCCCTCTTCTATCTCCTATTTCAAGTACCTTGTTGAATTCTGATGCTGGACTCGGTACGCGGAGGCCTCAGACAATCTCGATAGAAGTAATTTACAAATTTTTGTTTTCTGTTACTATTTAAAATTGTAAGGTTTATTAAACTGTGGTACTAGTTCCGTGTTAACCTTTAATCGATAATTTAAATCTGGTTTATTTTAAACTTATCTGTAACTTTTTTTGACTGGATTTTGTAAAATCTTCTTACGATCACTTCGATGATCAATGTAGCATCTTAAATTTGATCTAAACTTCTAGGCCGAGTTTAGGGTGTTACATTTGGTGGTATCAGAGCTAGGTTTGCAAAAACTCGACCGATGCTTCCATGTAAATGTGTGCACAAGTAACTATTTTTGAAAATATTTGAAGAACTGTACTACAGAAAGTTGAAATGGTTTGTGATTTGAAAATAGTTTACGAAAATGAATTGTCTGAGAATCTGATGCTGGTGCAGGTAAAATTCAGAACTGTAAGATTACAAATGTTGTGATTGTGTGTGTAATATCTCTCTGCTTCAACGGTTAAGTGCTCTGGGTGGGTGTGTGAGGTCTTGAGTTCAAGTTAGGTATGATAGTGTTTTGGGATTAGAATGCGTAGCAGAAGTGTAGTGGTGTAGACTGTGTTATGCGATTGTTCTATCAGTTGGAAATTTCAGGGACAAAATTTCTTTAAAGAGGGGTGAATTGTAATGCCCCAAATTTTGGACTTGAAAGTTTTCGGTTTTTGAGCTTAGGGACAGTGAAGAGGATGCACATATGTGATTAGTTGTGCATTTTAGTGTCAGAATGAGCCGCTGGTCTGGTGGTTGGAAAGTGTTAGAGAACCTCATGGTTCTAGGTTCGAATCATTGTGTGAACGTTTTGGAGAGGTATTTCATTCTGATTTATTTTAAGTTGATATTTATAACTTTTTAATTTTATTACTATTTTTATTTTTTTATTACTAATTCTATTTTCTAATTCTTATTCTTCTAATTTTTGTTCTGAACATTCTTTTTCTTTTTGCTTCTCTTGGCTTTTCTTTTTGGTTTTTCGGTTCTTACTTTTTATTTTGAGAAACAGTAATCTTACGATTTATGGAAGAGTCGCTCCTCTGTCATCATCGCCGTTCACGAATCAGGTGTGGGATTCAAACCTTCTTTCATTTTATTTGCAAATTTGCATCCAATTCTCTAAAAAGCCAACGAAGTTGATTAGGTGTTTGTAAACTCATTATTTTCGATGTGGTTTGTCTATGTTGTGCTTAAAATTCGTAAGTTTAGGTGTATTATCGAACCATCGAGGATTGGAGGCAGTTTTGGTGGCTTAAATTGCCTTTTAGAGGCTGATTAGAGGGTGGTTTCGTGACCACTTTGGCGGCTACACGGGTGTGTGTCGACTCACACAGCCATGTGGAATTGGGCGTTAGGGTTTTCAAGCTGAATTGAGTGCCACACGATCATGTGGTCAATTTTGGGATTTTGTCAATTTTCACACGGCCGTGTACCCTTAGGCTCACGGGCGTGTGGGTTTGGGAATTAGGGATTTTGGGACTTGGTGTTACACGGCCATGTGACTGATTTGGGAATCTAAGGATTCCACACGGGCATGTGTTTTGGGATACATGGCAGTATCTGGTGGGCACACAGGGTGTGAGACCCTTACACGACCGTGGTTGCCCTGTATTTCATTTTAGTGAAATCGAATAGTAGTTTACATAGCCTAATAAAACAGTCGTGTCCCTACTTTACACGGCATGTGCCTCTGCCACACGGCTGTGTGCCACCCTCCACACGGGCATTTGGACCTTCACATGAACTAGATTGCTCGACATGGTCGAAACACACGGGCGTGTGGCCCTATGTCGCCAATTTTTGTTTTAGGTCGAATTAGAGCCTAATTGTGACTTGTGTGTTCCAACCCTTAGCTAAGATTTAGTTAGGGTGACTAGACCTCTGTAACTGTACCTATGTGATCTGTGTATGCATGAACTGTGATTGGTTTGTGATTGATCGTGGGATATGTGCAAATTATGACTGTGTGAGTAATTCTGTAACTGACTGACTGGATGGAAATGACTATTTGTAATTTGTATTCTGATACTGTTTGTTGTTTGCACGCATACATATGCATAAAGTAATTTTTGGGTAGGGTTTTGAAGAGAAGGAAGACTAATACTGTACTAAACTGGTAGTTTTACTGCAACTGGACTGTACAGCAGATTACCGCACTGCACTGTACAACATGTACGTTAGATATGCTATGTACCATTAATAGATCTGGCAACTTAGCTGTAATTTACTGGTATAGCGGTTTATCGCATTGCACTGTACTGTATGTACGTTAGCTGTGCTACGTACCATTGACTGATTTGGTAGTTCAACTGCACATTTGTACCACGGTTTACCGCATGGCACTATACAGCTTATACGCTAGCTCTGCTACGTAGCATATGATTTGGTAGTTTATCTGCTTACTGTTAGCCCCAATACCCAGACTTCTGTGGATCGTTACTATCTGTCGAGACTTTTATCTCAAGTTTACCATCTAATTCTGTAAGTATATACTGGTTATCCATTCGATAGTTCTACGTGTTAGACCGCCCAATTGTACCTATCTGAGTGAATAGTTACTGAGATTGTGTGACTAATTGAGTACTACTGTTACTGTAACTGAATAGTACTTGCGACTATGTGTCAGAGAGTGCTTTAATATGTTCTAAATATTGCTATCTGTAGGTACATTCGTCTCGAATGTACCAACTAGTTCTGAATAGCCTTATAAGTATGTTCTGTTTTCAAATTACTGCTTGGCATACTGTTTTCTGACCCTGTAGTTAATTGGTTTTGATCTCACTAGCTCACCCCCTCTTCTGTCTCCCCTTTCAGGTACCTTGCTTAATTCTGACGCTGGACTCAGTACGCGGAGGCTTCAGACAGTCTCGGTAGAAGTAATTTATAATTTTTTGTTTTTTGTTACTATTTGAAATTGTAAGGTTTATTAAACTGTGGTACTAGTTCCATTTTAACCTTTAATCGGTAATTTAAATCTGGTTTATGTGAAACTTATCTGTAACTTTTATTGACTGGATTTTGTAAAATCTTCTCACGATCACTTCGGTGATCAATGTAGCATCCTGAATTCGGTCTAAACTTCTAGGCCGGGTTTAGGGTGTTACAAGTTTTTACTATTCTTGAACCCAGGTATCGATATTTTTGGCATTGGTGTTGATACTTGCTTTTATGTACAGTTTTTAAACAAACAGAATGCAAAAATGGTATCGAGTTTTATTTAAGTATCAATTTTTTTCATCAAATATCGATACCATAAAATAATTATCGATACCTATGTTTTGCAAAGAAAACAGAATTGAGTTTTTGTATCGATTTTCAGTAAGGTATCGATTTGGTATTGATACCAACTGTGGATTTTCAAAATTGACATTTAAACTTTAAAATTTCATAATTTAATATTATTATATGCTCGAATTTTACAATTAGGTCATTGTAGAATTCAAAAATTTCTAATATGGTCAAATATATATATGATATATGATTTAAAGATAAATAATTGAGTTTTTTCTTAGTAAGGTAATTATCGATTGTTAAAGTTTACTGTAGCATCTTATTACTCAGGTTCGACGACCGGGCCGGGTAAGGGGTGTTACAAAATTGACTCAATTAAATTATTTCCAAAGTTGTAGAATTTTCTTCTGATTCAAATGCACTCCAATCAAGCTTTTGTGGAGCTAGCAGAGGAACCAACTAGACATATACAATTAGGCTCTAGTAATTGCAATCATGTTCAGAAGCATCATTTCGATAGTTCACAATTACTTAATCATGGTGTCAACCTGTAACCTCCCAAACTCGGCTTATACGTTATGGCTAGATTGAGAAGGTTACATTAGCCACCAAGATGGCTAAGCTAACTTTCGTTACTTTTGAAGACCTTAAATAAACTCATTTTAGAGAAAAACCGTAGTTGTAATTTTGAGTTAGTGAAAAAAATTCATTTATTATGTCATCTGTACTTAAGACTCATTTTATTAGTGACAATGTTGTTTTAGAAAAATCGTTTGTTCATTGTTTTACTTTGCAAAAACTTGATGCTAACTAATGCAGTGGAAAAACCATTATTCATGTCATTTTGGAAATCTAGTCACCTTATTGATTTTTTTTTTTCAAAAATGGTTTCTTTGTAATGCAGCGAAAATTAGGGATCAATGTCAAATTTTACTTATGCCAGATATCATGCATTTTCTGGTTTTATGCTTGAGAAATCCATGCATGCAAAACTCCTCAAATGAAAAGTTACCAAGCCATAGACCAAAAATAATTGAAAATTACAACCCAAAATCAATAGAGACTTAATAATACTTCTTAAATATAATCCGACGTCTAAGGTGATTCTCCATATACCGAGTCCGATCCTAGTTTCAAGGTTTACTTGAAAATTTAAATACCATGGGGGTGAGCTTATGAAAGTTTAGTGTAAGTTGAACAATTATTTAAATGGACATAAATATCAAATGCAGTAAAACATGTTAGCATTAACAGAAGAACATAGAACCATCATAGAAATTTCATGTCATTACATAGCCGTTATCAAAATCGATGTCAAAGGGTGTATGAGCATAAACTTTCATTCATTTGAGTAACAATCATTAATTTCAATACCATTTAATACAACACAATACAATACGTATCATAAAGCAAAACATGCAGGTATGTCGTGAGCATGATGCAATGTAAAAAGGTTCCTACCCAAACTGTCTGCTACACACCATGAGTTCCCCAAAACCTGTCATCTGAAATCCAAAACATTATGGGCTTAAGCCCGTTGTGGTTAAAACCACCAATAACAATATGCAAAAAATTCTACCAATAAAAATGCGATAAATTGCCGTTCCCCTTGGTACTCCAAGTGTAGTGTAATGTAGTGACTACAGATAAATGCAAACTTATTATGCCTCCAGTACTCCACGGAACTCCTCCTTCAACCACAATAATTACCCGCACCAATACACATACAATATGTCAAACAATATCATACATAGCCATAAATCCATACTTTCACATTTAATTGGCATTTTCAACATATGCCCTTAGTTGTACAAATATATATTTTCATTCATAAACATACTATACACACAACCAATCATAAATTAAATTAACCTAACATTCATGACTGTCATAGCGTTGCCTACATCAGAGTATGGGGGGCCTAGTAAGCAAAGCTAAACACAGAGGGCCTAAATTAATGTAGAGTCACCACTAACTAATTAGGGCTAGGTTAGTTAGCCACTTATCGTCTAAAAGCCTATAATTAATACTACAGAAAATCTTAAAAGTCTAGAATCGATCTCATCACCAAATTTTGAGTTCAGGAGCACGGTTACGTGTGGGGAAGGTTATAACACCCCCACAAAGCCTATTTGGGGATAGTCCTACAGGGTTTTAGGAGCTAGGTTTTTTTTTTTATTTAAGCATATTAATGTCTTAATCTAGGCTAAACTCCTATGGAAATCTTAAATAAAAAAAACTCTAAAGAAAATGCCTCCGGTTTTCTTGTAGCTCGATTAAGATGTGTTCACCAAACTTATCTAATTTGAATCTTAAATTAGAGATTTTTATTTTTAACGAGAACTCTAAAGAATACCTAAATAATTCTAATAAAATACCTTAAATTCCTAAAATTAATTCTATCTTAGACTTCTAAAAAAACTAGAAATTACCAATGAATTAAGAGAAATATTAAAATCTATCTACAACTTATTCGATCTTTTATTATTATTATTGTTTTTAAAAAATTTAATTAATAACATTGAACCAATCAAGATCTTACAAAAGTATCATATCTCGGGTTTATGATTTATCTTGCTTTAAAATTCTTGATCTAATGTTTAAATTCATCAAAATCCTAAAATAATATATCTTAAATAATATTTCTTAGCTTTCTTAAAAAATTTCTAAAATAAAATGCTTAGAAAGACCTATTTATGATTTACAATTCATTTAGAATAATCTTTAGTTTTAATCTTGAAGAAAATTCTAAAGAATATTTACACATTAATTTAAGTTTCCAAAGAAGAATCCTATATGATATTTAAAATTATTTTAAAACCCTAAAAAAAATATCTTACATATTATTTATAATTTTTCCAGGGTAAGTGGTAGATAAGATCTTAAAGACAAACTTAAATTCAAATGTAAAAAAACTGTATGGTTTCATTAAAATGTAACACCTAGTTTGCTAACTTCATGTCAACATTTATAGGATGAAAAAATGACCTAAAGTTTCCTCTTTTAAAACGAATAGTAATAAAATAAGAAAATTAATTAAATTGACTAAAGTTAATGAATAGTTAAAACTCTTTCAAAAAGGGTAATAATAAAAAGAAAACTTAAATAAATGAAATAAATAAGAACTTGACATGATGATAATAATAATAGCAATAATACACCTTATTCATAATATAATAAAAGAATCAAAGTAACTTAAACAAATAATATTAAAATGTATGTAAGGAGAATGTGTAAAAAAAACATAAATATAAATAAAAATGAAAATAAAGAAAGACAAAATAATAATAAATAAGAATTATACAAGTGTGAATAAATATAAAACATTAAAATAAAGTGCATAATTGACATTAAATATATAAGGTATAAATGCAAATGAAAGGAAAGATATAAGTGTAAATAATTTATTAAAGATGGAAACAAAATGACATAGCTTGATTTTGAGACTAAAAGATAAAAAATGTGGAAGATAGAGAATTGATGTAGCAATTAATTTGCTTTTAATTTTGAAATTTCAGATTAAATCGAAGGTTTGAATAAACAACAGGGTTACGGGTGTAAATAGGCCAGAAGTGAGGGCAACACTACAAAAAATAAGATATTTTTTGTAAATTTAAAAAGTAAGGGGTGTGAATAAATTATCCATTTTGGCACATATAAATAGGATAAATCTATTCATTCTTTCATTTTAACATCATTTAAAAAAAAAAAAAAAACTCTTCCCCCTTCTATGTTGGCCATGGCTCCATCACCGGAGAGTCCAACGGCTTTTTGGTAGTGGAGTCGTCGCATATAGTGACCGGATTTTTTTTTTTACAAAATCAAAGTATTTTTTTTTAAAAAATCACTACTTTTCTTAAAAATTAAAGCTTTATTTCGAAATAGTTGAAAATGATCAAAACTTTGTTTTAAAATTTTAAAATTTTCCTTTCAAATAACTCAAAAAAACATATTTTTATTTTTAAAAATCTAAACTTTCTCCTTTTTTTCTTTTAAAAAATCACTACTTTTCTTAAAGATCAAAACTTTTATTTCGAAATAGTTAAAAAAAATCAAAACTTTGTTTTAACATTTTAAATTTTCCTTTAAACTGGTTAAAAACCATATTTTTATTTTTAAAAATCTAAACTTTCTCTTTTAAAAAAATCACTACTTTTCTTAAATATCAAAGCTTTTATTTTGAAATAGATGAAAAACATTAAAATTTTGCTTTAAAAATTTAAACTTTCCTTTAAAATACTAAAAAACATATTTTATTTTTAAAAATATAAACTTTCTCCTTTTTTAGGAAAAAAGGAGAAAAAAAACTATATTTTTTCCAAGATCAAGCCATTTTAAAAAAAAATCTTTATTTTAGAAAGGGGAAGGGAAAAAAAGGGATTTTTGGGGCTCCTCGGAGTAGAGGACCAACGGTCCGATGACGTCCCCTTCATCGGAGCCCAAAACCCGATCCCTCATGACATGTCTATGGCAAAAAGAAAAGAAAAGAATAGCATGCTTGTTGTTGTTTTTTTTTTAACTTTTTTAAAAAAAATGAAAAGTCTCCTTTTTTTTCCATTCCTTTCATTTCATGTATATATATTGTCTTTCAATCTTGTTTATTTGTAAATAATAATAATATTTAATAATAATAACAGAAGTAGTAGGAATGATAATAATAATTTGGGGGGACCACAAAGGAAAGAAAAAAAAAAGAAAACCAAAGGCCTCCAATTGACCAAAATCGGCTGGGCTTCGAACGAACCCAAAAAAGAACAAAAAATTAAAGGGAACAAATAGGCCTCCAATTGGGTTCGAACAAAAAAGAGTATCTACAGTTGCCCCTCCTTGTTCGTAGCTTGTGTAGCAAGGAACGTACAAAGAAGTAGACCCCTAACCACTATCAAATCCCACTCAACATCGCAGTAAAATGAATAACAGATTTTGCAATTACCAAAATCGAAACACATCAAAACATGTTACGTTATCCAAAACTAGAAAATTAGTTACTAAACCATCAAAACATGAAGAGTGAAACAAGATAAATTCAGACCTCAAACCAAATCTTTGAAATGAGAATGAAGAAGAAATATAAATGGTCCTCACACATGTGCCTTCATATAAAATGCAATGAAAAGTAAATGGACCTCCACACTTACACCTAGGCCTCTAAATGCATTGAATGCTTTCCTTTCTTCCTTCTTTGAATTTTTCATAAAAGGTCATCATTTTGAGAATCATGTTTTTAGGTTGAAAAAAATCAAATCCTTATCCACACACAATAGATCATGAAAATTGATAAACGATAAATTATACATATTTTTACCTCATGTTTAGCCTATATTTTGGATGAATTATCATTAGATTTGTGAGAATTGGTGCTCTTAATCCTTCTATTTCATGTCTTATACTCAGGAGAGCATAGGGAAGAGAAAAGAATGAGAAATGGGCCAAAAACAGAGAAAATGGGCCAAAATGAGAAAACGACATGGCCCAAGGATTCACCACACGGCCGTGGCACACGGCCATGCCACACAAGGTCCAACACGGTCTAGCCTTGACAAGCACGGCCAGGTTACACAGCCGTGCCACCCTCAATAGGCCCACACGGCCTCTTGTCGAAACCACACAGGCGTGGCACACGGGCGTGTCCCTATCGTGAAGAAGTTTAATTCTACTCGAAAAAGGATACTTAGGGGATAAGAAAGCCATTCTAAACTCTATATAAAGACCCTAGGAGGCAACTTCAAGGGTGTGCTTATTTTCCCGCTAAGGGAATACTCTTTTCTCTCTGGAAAGAGCGCCATATTTCTGCCAACACAAAGAGTGAAAGCAAGGGATTACTCCAAGGGAAGCCGATTGATTCATCCCAAAAGCCAGAATTCTACATCAAGACAAAGGATCCCCCTAAATTCCTTCAGGGGTTTTCGGGTTCTTTATGTTTTGTTATCTTAATTCTTCTGAGATGTTTTCTTTCTTTATTATGAACTAAACCCCTCAAATACTTGAGGGGGATGAAACCTAAGACGGATCTTGTTATTATTTATTCTTGAGTTATATGATAAATACTTGAGTTGTTCTTAATTATGTGTGCTTGATTCTTGTGTTAATAAGCCTAGGTATTAATTCAAGAAACGGATCTGCTTAAAGCAAAGGAGCAAAAGTCCCTGTGATAAGAGTAGATCTACCATAATTAAGCGGAGTTGCATGCAACCCTGGACATAGGGCGACATAAATCTGCCGGATTAGGGTCAAACCTAATATGGGGAACCATAGATCGAATTAATACAACCTAGGGTGTTAATTAATAAAGAAACTTTAGTTAAAAACCTAGGCCTAGTTGCTCTTCGCCTCGATAGAGGGTTTAGCATAAATTAGGAATCTCTACGGATCAAGTCAAGTGAATAAATCGTCTAGCTCAAGAACCAATAACAAGTGAAGTCTAGGTGGATTCTCCCTTAAGTATTGCTTATATCAATCAGCTTTTCCCTAAAGTTTTCGCCAATTTACTTTTTGTGCACTTTTAGTTAGTTTTAGAATTAGTTTCAACCAAACCTCTTTTATTTTTAGGCTAGATAATAGAAAGGAAGTAAGTATTAGTACTTTTGGTTCCCTTGGGTACGATAACTCGGTCTTGCCACTAAACTATACTACTGTTCGATAGGTGCGCTTGCCTTTAATATCGTGATATTAGTTAGTTTTGGTGTGATTAGTTTTATAAATTTTATTACTTAATATCGCGAGTCGTTATCAAGTTTTTGGCACCGTTGCCGGGGAACTGAAATATTAAGAAATCTCGATTTCTATTACTTTAGCCATTGCTATATGTTCAGTTTTTATTTATTTTTATTTTTTATTTTATTATTTATTTTTATTTTATTCTATTTTTCTTTGTTTTTTTTCTTCTAGGTATTTCTAGTTTATGACTAGAAACAACCCAGCAGGACCATTGCTTTTTGACGAAGATTTAGAAGCGACAGTTTGCAGAAATCGCAGAGATCAGACAAAGCCTACATTATCCAGAACAAGGACAAGAACAAAGGCCAGAACCTACTAAAGAGATGGAAGCAAATCAGGATAATCAGCTGCTTCATGTAGTAGCCGCAAATCCTGTTGAGCAAAATCCTGCTCCGCGTACTATGTATGATTATGCTAGACCTAATTTAGCAGGCACTGAATTTAGCATTGTTAGGCCTACTATTGCTGCTAACAATTTTGAATTAAAGCCTAACACTATTTAGATGATACAACAATTGGTGCAGTTTGATGGTTTACAGGATGAAGATCCAAATTCACACATAGCCAATTTTTTGGAACTTTGCGATACCTTTAAAATAAATGGCGTTTCTGATGATGCCATTCGTCTAAGGCTATTTCCATTCTTTTTGAGAAACAAAGCCAAATAGTGGTTAAACTCTTTACCACGAGGCTCAATCACCACATGGGAACACATAACCGAAAATTTTTTATTTAAATATTTTCCTCCAGCTAAAACAGCTAAATTGCGAAACGATATCTCTTCTTTTGTACAGATGGATCTAGAGACACTTTACGATGCCTGGGAGAGATACAAAGATCTTTTGAGAAGGTGCCCTCACCATGGGTTGCCTTTGTGGTTGCAAGTTCAAACCTTTCACAGCGGTTTGAATCCATCAACAAGGCAGATGATCGATGCGGCCACCGGAGGAACAATCAACAATAAAACACCAAAAGCAGCTTATAAGTTTATAGAAGAGATGTCACTAATAACTATCAGTGGCAAGTTATGAGGACAAAGCCAACAAAAGCTACAGGAGTTTATAATATTGATGCTGTCACCATGCTTACTAACCAAGTAGAACTTTTAAATAAAAAGTTTGATAATTTTGTTGGTTCTACGCAGGCACATCTAGTAATGCAGTGTGACGCAAACCAGGGAAATATGTTCAATCCAGATTACTCCTCTTATAGACATGGCATGGAAACTGAGCAAGCTAACTATATGGGTAATAATTCTAGACCTCAAAATAACCCTTATAGTAATACTTATAATGCAGGTTGGCGAAGTCACCCCAATTTTTCATGGGAAGGACAAGGAAATCAAAGACAACCACCTCTTCCGGGATTTTTAGCAGCCACCACCACAACAGGAGAAAAAGCCAAACTTGGAAGAGATGTTCACCAAATTTATGGCCATGTCAGAAACTCGTTTCCAAAATACCGAAACAGCACTAAGGAACTAGCAAGCATCTATTCAAGGACTTGAAACTCAAATAGGCCAGCTAACCAAGCTAATCTCTGAAAGACCGCAAGATGGGTTATCAAACGATACTGAGACTAACCCCAAAGAGCAACTTAATGCTGTCAATATGATAGATAATGAGGGGTTAACCAAAACCAACCCAGAGCCATGCAAGGAGCTTATGGTAAGTAAAGGAAAGAATGAGGTAAGTTACAAAGATGAAATTACCAAAGAATTTAAACCTCGTATCCCATACCCAACCATGCTAAAGAAAGACCACACAGATAAGCAATTCGGTAAGTTTCTTAAACTCTTAAAGAAATTACATATCAACTTGTACGCAAAATTTTTAGAGGAACTTCTCACAAATAAAAGGAAGTTGGAAGAACTGTCCACAGTGGAACTCAACGAGGAATGCTTAGCTATTCTCCAAAATAAACTACCAACCAAACTAAAAGATCCAGGGAATTTTACTATTCCTTGTTTATTTGGTGGCCTAGACACCAAAAATACTTTAGCTGATTTAGGGGCTAGTATAAATGTCATGCCTTATAAGCTGTTTAAACAACTAGGTCTTGGAAAACCTAAGCAAACTAAGATGAGCATTCAACTGGCTGATAAAACTATTAGGTCTCCTAAGGGAATAATTGAAGATGTGCTTGTCAAAATTGATAAATTTATATTCCCAGTTGACTTTGTTGTTTTAGACATTGATGAGGATAGCAATGTACCCTTAATTCTAGGGCGACCCTTTTTAGCAACTGCTTGAACAATAATTGATTTAGGAACAGGTGAACTTACACTATGTGTAGGTGATGACAAAGTTACTTTACAAGCTCGAAACTCGAATAAGACTGTTGATAATAATATAGTCACGAGTACTTGAAAAAAGAATAATCTCACCATTCAACCTTCTGTACAGGATACACTCCACATAAAGGCAACTCAATCACAGACAAATCCATCCAAGGGAAAAGCACCTGGAAAGCGAATGCTTCAGATTGAGGAACTAGATGAGTGGCTGAACTATCACGAAAAGTCTAAAATATGCTACACTAACCCAGAGCATCATCAAGACGACCCTCAGGTACAAACGAATCAACTCAAGGTAGGGGATAAGGTAATCTTAGGAGGAGACGATCACCGAATCTTGAATTCAAAAGAGCATAAAAGTGATACACCTTACTTCACAGTAATGAAAATCTTCCCCTATGGTACAGTAGAGATAAAACATGAGTCACTCGGCACTTTCAAGGTAAATCACACTCGACTCAAATCTTACGTTGATAATGAAATTGTAAGCAGGATAGAAGAGTATCAACTCTTCAAACCACTGTGAACGTACAAGCTCGAGCAAAGTCGAGCTTAGACTATAAATAAGCGCTTCTCGAGAGGCAACCCGAGTATTAACTTAGTAACTTTTCTTTTTGATTTTAGTATTTTTATGCATCAACTAACCCTTTTTAATGCAGAAATTTAGGACCATACGGCCACGCCCACGGGCGTGCCTCAGGCCGTGTGTACACTTTGAGCAGAGACACTGTCGTGCAACTTGGTCGTGTACAAGTAGAGTAAAATTTTCCCTAAGGCATGGGCTACGATAAATAGCCATGGCCGTGCGATATAGCCGTGGCCAACACTGTCAATTCCAACATGGGCGTGTAACCCCATACACGATCGTGGGAGAAGCGAACATCGAAGGACACGACCGTGTGCCGCAACACGCCCTCGCAACACGGGCGTGTGTCTCGAGCCAGGCGCACCAAAATCCCTGGGATTTTTGTTTTTCCATTTTATTTTATTTTATTTTTCTTTATTTGAATTTTAGTGTTCTCAGAACTAGTTTAGGTTATTTCAGTTATTTTATATCAGTTATTTCCTAACGAGTAATTGTTTTAATCCTGAAATACCTAAAATCCCTTAAGTGCTATTACAGTTTCAAAACCATGAACTTCAAGTATTCCTTCCTCCAAGATAGCTTTCACAATTCAAAGGTTCCATCCAATATTTAGTGAGTTTTACTTCTCTCCCTAACTTATGATCTTGTGCTTCTATTGTTATTAATGTTATCTTTGTACATTGATGGCAATGTACATCTTAAGTGTGGGGGGGAAACTCACTTTCATTCTTTATATTATCTTTGAAATCCCTGAAACTTTCTCTCAAATTTCAAATTCTCTGCATTATCTTCAAATCTCTTATTAGGAATTAATTCTGATTGATTTATGTTTTTTATTGATGTGTTGAAAATTAAGACATAGGTGCGTATGCTTTGATTATTCAAACTTTAAAACATTAGGGAATCAAGCATGATAAGTTGAAATTTTTGAGAACCCTATTTTTTTTTTTTTGCATAAGTTTTTTTTCTTTAATTCTAAGTATTATCTTGAGATTTGAAATTCACAGGATTGACATCAAAAGCCATAATTCTGGTGAGATTTTGAGCCTTTTGAGCATACATTCTTTCGTGCTCACTTTTATTATTGCTTTGAGTGAGTCAATACTGATTTGTTATTCTAGAACTTGCTTGGATTATACACGTCAAGACCACATCATTGACTTGATATACCGTGATGATAAAGGCACTTAGGATTTAACCCACTCACTCCATAAAGACCTACCTCTATAAGTTAACCCTTAGTGAACCCCATTGAGCCTAACAACCCATTCTTTAACTTACCTTCTATTTATTAAACCAATAACCCATTTTTTTGTTGAATTTCATTCAATTACTTTGACCCCCTATTTTTGTCAAGATTTGAGTTGAAATTATTATCTAGCTTTATTCTCTTTTCCAGCATGTAAAGTTGTAAACATTCAAGTTATTGTATTTAATGAGAATTGTTCTAAAAAAACGTGTATATACAATTAAATTCAGTTGTAATAGTTCAAAAGTTTTTGCATATTTCTATTTTAAGGCTACCTAGGCATAAATGATATTATCATCAGAATTAGCCCTGGAAATATGTTCCAAGTGATAGAGATTTTTCTAGTTAAATAATTTTTCAGTTCAATCTCGATTCTAACCCTCTTTTGCAGCCTGTGACAACACCCTTAACCAAGCCCCGTTACAACCATTACAAGACCTTTTGATCAATATGTCATGTCAATCTATAGTGGTGGAGATGTGATTTTCTTGCAAGCCTATGGTAATAACTTCTCAGGTTGACTAGAGAGTGCTTAATTTTTGAACCCTAAACACTTCGAGTGGATAGAGTGAACCTTTAGTGAGGATGTCAACTTCTGTTAATTAAGATGGAGAGATAATTACTTAGGAGGAGGGAGAAAACTTATGTCTTAATGATAAAATTCTCAGCTTAGAGTGATTGAGCCTTTAATGTTCTTTTGATAGAATTTTCATTGTATGATTACCTGTGGATTAGTTCGAAACATAATTGATAAAGATTGTAAGTTGAGAGAAATGATTCTTTATTAGGGATTGAGATTTTGCTTGAGGATAAGCAAAGGCTTAAGTGTGGGGGTATTTGATAAACGATAAATTATACATATCATTACCTCATGTTTAGCCTATATTTTTGATGAATTATCATTAGATTTGTGAGAATTGGTGCTCTTAATCCTTCTATTTCATGTCTTATACTCAGGAGAGCATAGGGAAGAGAAAAGAACGAGAAACAGGCCAAAAACAGAGAAAATGGGCCAAAATAAGAAAACGACACGGCCCAAGGATTCACCATACGGCCGTGGCACACAGCCGTGCCACACAAGGTCCAACACGGCCCAGCCCTGACAAGCACGGCCAGGCTACATGGCCGTGCCATCCTCAACAGGCCCACACGGCCTCTTGTCGAAACCACACTGACGTGTCCCTATCGTGAGGAAGTTCAATTCTACTCGAAAAAGGATACTTAGGGGATAAGAAAGCCATTCTAAACTCTATATAAAGACCCTAGGAGGCAACTTCAAGGGTGTGCTTGTTTTCCCGCTAAGGGAATACTCTTTTCTCTTAGGAAAGAGTGCCATATTTCTGCCAACACAAAGAGTGAAAGTAAGGGATTACTCCAAAGGAAGCCGATTGATTCATCCCAGAAGCCAGAATTCTACATCAAGACAGAGGATCTCCCTAAATTCCTTCAGGGGTTTTCGGGTTCTTTATGTTTTGTTATCTTAATTCTTCTGAGATGTTTTCTTTCTTTATTATGAACTAAACCCCTCAAATACTTGAGGGGGATGAAACCTAAGACGAATCTTGTTATTATTTATTCTTGAGTTATATGATAAATACTTGAGTTGTTCTTAATTATGTGTGCTTGATTCTTGTGTTAATAAGCCTAGGTATTAATTCAAGAAACGGATGTGCTTAAAGTAGAGGAGCAAAAGTCCCTGTGATAAGAGTAGATCTACCATAATTAAGTGGAGTTGCATGCAACCCTGGACATAGGGCGACATAAATCTACCGGATTAGGGTCAAACCTAATATAGGGAACCATAGATCGAATTAATGCAACCTAGGGTGTTAATTAATAAAGAAACTTTAGTTAACAACCTAGGCCTAGTTGCTCTTCGCCTCGACAGAGGGTTTAGCATAAATTAGGGATCTCTACGGATCAAGTCAAGTGAATAAATCGTCTAGCTCAAGAACCAATAACAAGTGAAGGCTAGGTGGATTCTCCCTTAAGTATTGCTTATATCAATCAGCTTTTCCCTAAAGTTTTCCCCAATTTACTTTTTGTGCACTTTTAGTTAGTTTTAGAATTAGTTTTTACCAAACCTCTTTTATTTTTAGGCTAGATAATAGAAAGGAAGTAAGTATTAGTACTTTTAGTTCCCTTGGGTATGATAACTCGGTCTTGCCACTAAACTATACTACTATTCAATAGGTGCGCTTGCCTTTAATATCATGATATTAGTTAGTTTTGGTGTGATCAGTTTTATAAATTTTATTACTTAATATCGCGAGTCGTTATCAAAAATCAAATTCCATGAGATATCACCTTAATAAATTTCAAAATGATTTTATGACTCGTAAATTAAATTCTTAGATGATAATTCACTTAACATACTTGGTTCTTGATAAACGCTAATTTATACATATTTTTACCTCATGTTTAGCCTATATTTCGGATGAATTATTATTAATTTAGTGAGAATTGGTGCTCTTAATCCTTCTTTTTCATATCTTATACTCAGGAGAGCATAGGGAAGAGAAAAGAACGAAAAATGGACCAAAAACCTGAGAAAATGGGCCAAAATGTACAAACGCACGGCCCAAGAAGTTACCACACGGCCGTGGCACGCGATCGTGCCACACAAAGATCTCACGGCCCAGCCCCTGACAAGCACGGCTTGGCCACACAGTCGTGCCACCCAAGCATTCCAGAACACGACCTCTTGTCGAAATCACACGGGCATGGCACACGGGCGTGTTCTAGTCGTGAGGAAGAGGAATTTCACTCGGATTTGGATGCTTAGAGGCTAAGAAAGGCTCCCCAAAGCTCTATATAAAGACCCTAGGAGGCAACTCTAAGGGTGTACTCTTTTTCTCCCAATAGAAGTGCCATCTTTGTGCCAACACAAGGAGTGAAAGCAAGGAATTACTCCAAGGGAAGCCAATTGATTTATCCCAAAAGCTAGAGTTCTACATCAAGACTGAGGATCTCCCTAAATTCCTTCAGGGGTTTTTGGATTCTTTATGTTTTGCTATTTATTATCTTTTGAGATATTTCTTTTCTTTATTATAAACTAAACCCCTCAAATACTTGAGGGGGATAAAACCTAAGACAGATCTTGTTATTATTTATTGAGCTATATGATAATTGCTTGAATTGTTCTTAATTATGTGTTCTTCATTCTTGATTTAATAATCCTAGGTATTACTTTAAGAAATTGATGTGCTTAGAGCAGAGGAGCAAAAGTCCCTGTGATAAGAGTAGATCTACCATAATTAAGCAGAGTTGCATGCAACCCTAGACATAGGGCGACATAAATTTGCCGGATTAGGGTCAAACCTAATATGGGGATCCATAAATTGAATTAATGTAACCTAGAGAGTTAATTAATAAAGGAACTTTAATTAACAACTTAGGCCTAGTTGCTCTATGCCTCGACAGAGGGTTTAGCATAAGTTAGGGATCTCTACAAATCAAGTCAAGTGAATAAATCGTCTAGCTCAAGAACCAATAACAAGTGAAGTCTAGGTGGATTCTCCCTTAAGTATTGCTTATACCAATTAGATTTTCCCTAAAGTTTTCCCCAATTTACTTTTTGTGCACTTTTAGTTAGTTTTAGAATTAGTTTCAACCAAACCTCTTTTATTTTTAGGCTAGATAATAGAAAGGAAGTAAGTATTAGTACTTTTAGTTCCCTTGGGTACGATAACTTAGTCTTGCCATTAAACTATACTACTGTTCTATAGGTGCGCTTGCCTTTAACATCGTGATATTAGTTAGTTTTGGTGTGATCAGTTTTATAAATTTTATTACTTAATATCGGGAGTCGTTATCAAGTTTTTGGCGCCATTGCCGGGGAACTGAAATATTACGAAAACTCGATTTCTATTACTTTAGCCATTACCATATATATATATATTTCTTTTATTTTTATTTTCAGTTTTCATTTATTTATTTTTGTTTTTGAATTTTCTTTGCTTTTTCTTTTTAGGTATTTTTAGTTTATGACTAGAAAGAACCCAACAGGACCACTACTTTTTGACGAAGATCTAAAAGCAACAATTCGTAGAAATCGCAGAGAAATTAGACGCAGTTTACATTATCCAGAACAAGAACCTGAGCAAGAGCCAGAACCTACAGAAGAGATGGATGCGAATCAAAACGTTCCACCACCTTCAGCACTACCAGCAGAACCAGTAAACTAGGATGCAGCTCCTCGTACTATGTACGATTATGCTAAACCTAGTTTGATTGGTACCCAAACTAGCATTATTCGACCTGCTATTGCTGCTAATAATTTTGAATTAAAACCTAACACTATTCAGATGATTCAACAGTTTGTGCAGTTTGATGGTTTGCAGGACGAAGATCAAAATTCACATTTAGCAAATTTCTTGGAATTTTGTGATACTTTTAAAATAAATGGTGTTTCTGACAATGCCATTCGCTTGAGGCTATTTCCATTCTCTTTGAGACATAAAGCCAAACAGTGGTTAAATTCCTTACCACGAGGCTCAATCAGTACGTGGGAACAAATGACTGAAAAATTTTTACTCAAATATTTTCCTCCAGCTAAAACAGCCAAATTACGAAACGATATTTCTTCTTTTGTGCAGATGGATTTAGAAACACTTTACGATGCATGGGAGAGATACAAAGATCTCTTTAGAAGGTGTCCTCATCATGGTCTACCTTTGTGGCTACAAGTTCAAACCTTCCACAACGGGTTAAATCTGTCAACCAGGTAAATGATCGATGCAGCCGCAAGAGGGACGATCAATAATAAAACACCTGAAGCAGCTTATGAATTTATTGAAGAGATGTAATTGAATAATTATCAGTGGCAAGTCATGAGGACCAAGCCGACGAAAGCTGCAGGAGTCTATAATATTGATTTTGTTACTATGCTTACTAACCAAGTAGAACTTCTAAATAAGAAGTTTGATAATTTTGTTAGTTCTACGCAGGCACAACCAGTGATGCAATGCAACGCGACTCAAGGAAACACATTCAATCCAGATTTCGCATCCTATGGACACAGCATGGAAACTGAACAAGCCAACTATATGGATAATAATTCTAGATCTCAAAATAAACCTTATAGTAATACTTACAATGCAGGTTGGAGAAATCACCCAAATTTTTCATGGGGAGGACAAGGAAATCAAAGACAACAGCCTCCTCCAAGATTTCAGCAGCCACCACCACAACAAGAAAAGAAGCCGAATATTGAAGAGATGTTTACCAAATTTATGGCCGCATCAGAAACCCATTTTCAAAACACTGAAACGGCACTGAAAAATCAACAAGCATCAATTCAAGGGCTTGAAAACCAAATCAGTCAACTTACGAAGTTGATTTCAGAAAGACCACAAGGTGGATTGCCAAGTAACACTGAGCCAAATCCTAGAGAACATGTCAAAGCGATTACTTTAAGAGATGGAAAGGTCTTAGCCGAGCCAAAAAAGAAGACTATTCCAGAACCTTCAGAAGAAAAAATAGAGGAACCCAATGACAACACTCCATCACCATTCAAGGAATACAAACCGCGCATCCCATATCCGGCAAAATTGAAGAAAGACCATACAGACGCTCAATTCAGTAAGTTCTTTGAACTTTTTAAACAATTACACATTAACTTACCTTTTGTTGAAGTGATTTCACAGATGCCAAAGTATGCGAAGTTCCTTAAAGAACTTCTGACAAATAAAAGGAAGTTGGAAGAATTGGCCACAGTAGAGCTTAATGAGGAATGCTTAGCTATTCTCCAAAATAAACTGCCGGTAAAACTGAAAGATCCAAGGAGTTTTACTATTCCTTGTTTGATTGGTAGTTTACTTATTAATAAAGCATTAGCTGATTTAGGTGCTAGCATTAATCTCATGTCTTACAAAATGTTCAAACAATTAGGTCTAGGGGAACCCAAGCCCACTATGATGAGTATTCAATTAGCCGATAGATCTGTTAAATATCCTAGGGGAATCATTGAAGATGTGCTAGTAAAGGTAGATAAATTTATATTCCCTGTTGATTTTGTTGTACTCGACATGGATGAGGATATTGAAGTACCTTTAATTTTGGGACGTCCATTTTTAGCCACTGCTAGAGCTGTTATTGATGTAGGAGATGGTAAACTAGTGCTTAGAGTTGGTGAGGAAGAAGTTGTGTTTAAAATCTATGATGCCATGAGGTTCTCTAAAGAACAAGATGATTCTTGTTATTTTGTTGATTTTATTGACTATTTTGTTCAAGATAATTTCTAGGAACTTTCTCTCACAGACACGTTGGAACTGTGTCTTGTTCAAGGTGGGGGGAGATGAAACCACCACTGAAATTGATGAAGTAAGGAAAGAGTTGGATTCTAATGAAATTATCACTAGGCACATAAGTTATGAAAATATAAAGATGAGTGATGAATTGAGACAGAAACCTTCCATTACTGAACCCCCTAAATTGGAACTAAAACAACTGCCAGATCATTTAGAGTATGCCTTTTTAGGGGAAGAATCAACTTTACCAGTCATTATCATATCCGATTTAAGCATTACAAAGAAAGAGGAACTACTCCATGTGTTAAGAAAACACAGACGTGCTATAGCTTGGAAAATTTCAGATATCAAGGGAATTAATCCTTCTTTCTGCACCCACAAAATTTTAATGGAGGACGAATTCAAACCATCAGTGCAAGCCCAGAGACGATTGAATTCCAACATGAAGGAAGTTGTAAAAGTCGAGGTAATTAAACTTCTAGATGCAAGTATTATTTATCCTATTTCTGAAAGTTCTTGTGTAAGCCCTGTGCAGGTTGTTCCTAAGAAAGGTGGATTGACCGTGATGTCTAATGACAAGGAAGAGTTAATACCTACAAGAACAGTCACAGGATGGGGAGTTTGCATTGATTACAGGAAACTGAATGATGCCACTCGGAAAGATCATTTTCCATTGCCTTTTATTGATCAGATGTTGGAAAGATTGTTAGGTCATATGTATTATTGTTTCCTAGATAGCCTCTCTGGTTACTTCCAGATCCCGATAGCTCCAGAAGATCAGGAGAAAACGACATTCACATGTCCATACAGTATGTTTGCTTATCGCAGAATGCCTTTTGGTTTATGTAACGCTTCTGCTACTTTTCAGCGATGCATGCTAGCTATCTTCAATGAATTCGTGGAAGACATTATGGAGGTATTTATGGATGATTTCTCAGTTTTCGGTAATTCTTTCCAACTTTGTCTTAATAATCTAAAACGTGTTTTGATAAGATGTGAAGAGACAAATTTAGTGCTAAACTGGGAAAAATGCCACCTTATGGTTCAAGAGGGTATTGTTTTAGGACATAAAATTTCTAGTAAAGGGATAGAGGTAGATAAAGCAAAAGTTGAAATTATCGAAAAATTACCTCCCCCTAACTCAGTTAAGGCTATACGAAGTTTTTTAGGACATGCCGGTTTTTATCGCCTATTCATTAAAGATTTTTCTGAAATAGCTAAGCCTTTAATAAAGTTGCTAGAAAAAGACGTGCCTTTCAATTTTGACTAAGAATGCTTAGAATCCTTCAATACTCTTAAGGAAAAATTAACCAATGCACCAATCATGATTTCACCCGATTGGAACTTACCTTTTGAGCTAATGTGCGATGCAAGTGATTTTGCAGTAGGTGCAGTTTTGGGACAGCGAAGAGACAAGCACTTTCAATCGATCTACTATGCTAGCAGAACTCTAACAGCTACCCAAGCAAATTATACTACCACAGAAAAAGAGTTGCTAGCTGTTATTTTTGCATTCGATAAATTTAGATCTTATCTGATTTTGTTAAAAGTCATTGTTTATACTGACCATTCTGCTCTTCGCTATCTTTTAGCCAAAACCGATGCAAAACCTTGACTAATAAGATGGACTCTATTGCTACAGGAATTTGATTTAGAGATAAAGGACAAGAAGGGAGCTAAAAATTTAGTAGCAGATCACCTTTCAAGATTGGAAAACATGCAGCCAACGTATCTCGATAAGATAAACGACTTGTTCCCTGAAGAACAACTCCTATCCTTAGCAGATACAACAGTGCCTTGGTTCGCCGATTTTGCAAATTATTTAGCAGCTAACATAACCCCAAAAGGGTTGACACATCAACAGAAGAAGTGATTCTTCGTTAATGTAAAAAACTACTTTTGGGAGGATCCTTTTCTTTTTCAAATTTGTGCAGATCAGGTTATTCGGAGATGCGTTACTGAAAAAGAAGCATACCAGATTCTAAATCACTGCCATTCAGAACCCACAAGAGGACATCACAGTGGAGCTAGAACTACTCATAAGGTACTCGAATCAGGCTTTTACTGGCCTACACTTTTTAGAGATGCCAACAGGTATGTAATCTCTTGTGATAAATGTCAACGAACAGGTAACATCTCTCGACATAATGAAATGCCTCAGAACTATATACTTTCATGTGAATTATTTGATGTATGGGGTATTGATTTCATGGGTCCATTCCCTACTTCATTTGGGAATAACTATATATTAGTAGCAGTAGATTACATGTCGAAATGGGTGGAAGCCCAAGCCTTGCCTACTAATGATGCTAGAATGGTAGTACGATTTTTAAAGAAACCTTTCTCTCGATTTGGAACACCTGGCATAATTATTAGTGATAGGGGTACTCATTTTTGCAATGCCCAGTTTGAAAAAGTTTTAAAAAGGTATGGAGTGCACCATAGGACAGCTACCCCCTATCACCCACAAACCAGTGGTCAAGTCGAAGTAACAAATAGGGAATTAAAACGTATCCTAGAGAAAACAATAGAAACAAATAGAAAAGATTGGTCAAGAAAAATAGACGATGCATTATGGGCCTATAGAACTACTTTCAAAACACCCATAGGTACATCTCCCTATAAACTCGTCTATGCAAAAAGTTGTCATCTACCATTTGAACTTGAACACAAGGCATTCTGGGCTATAAAATTTTTAAACCTTGATTTCAAGCTTACAGGTGAGAAAAGACTAATGCAGTTAAATGAACTAGACGAATGGCGTTACAATGCCTACGAAAGCTCACGACTATACAAGGAAGCCATGAAGCAACATCATGATAAACAGCTGAAACAACCTAAGCAGTTTAAATCAAATGATCTTGTCTTACTCTACAACTCGAGGCTGAGACTATTCCCTGGAAAACTCAAGTCAAGGTGGTCAGGTCCATTCACTGTCCAAAATGTCTTTCCATATGGCACCATTGAGGTAACTCAGCCTAACCATGGTACATTCAAGGTAAACGGCCATAGGCTTAAACATTATAGAGGTGAGAATTTTACAGAAAATAGGGAAGGGCTTCGGCTCCACGAAATTCCATCATGACACATCCAGGCAAAGTCGAGCTTAGACTCTAAATAAGCACTTCTCGGGAGGCAACCCAAGCACTAACTTAGTAAATTTTCATCTATTTTGTTTTTAGTATTTTTCATGCATTACTCGAACCCTTTTTTAATGCAGAGATCTAGGACCCCACGGCCATGCCCACGGACGTGTCCCAGGCCGTGTGCACCCTGTAAACAGAGACACGGTCGTGTACCAAGGCCGTGTATAAACAGAGCAAAACTTTTCCCAAAACACGGGCTACCGATAAAACCCCACGACCATGTGATATGGCCGTGACGACCTTTCAACTTTAACACGGGCTACCATCAACACCTCACGGCCGTGCGACATGGCCGTGGCAACCTCGCAGCATCCACACGGGCTCACGCAATGCCACACTCCTGTGTTACCAGACTGTGGAAGACACTGTCAAATTTCACACGGCCGTGGAACCTATCACACGACCGTGTAAAACACGAACACGATCGCACATGGCCGTGTACACCATCACGTGACCGTGTGAGTAACGAAGACCCGATCTCTCACAGCCGTGCGAATAAAGTACGTGGGCGTGCTCATCGAAACCAGGCGCGCCATAACCACCGATTTTCGAAAGACACGGGCAAAACACGACTCACACGGGAGTGTGACATGCCCGTGTGACCCAAAAACTATAAATAAGGAGCCACTATTCACCTTCCCTTTCATTCAAACCCTAAATTCTCTCATCCAAACACTTACCCAAACCACCACTAGTGCCACCACAGCCCTCAAAACACCACCATACCCGAACTCAACTAACCCACGCCCGTGTAAACTCCACCCACGACCGTGCACCCTTAATTTTGGTTCTATTCTCTCAATTTTTCTCATTTATTTGTTTATATCTCATTTTCATTATTTATATTTTTAATTTTGCTTTATTCTTTATGATAATTCAAGCATGGAATCAGGAAAAATAGGATGAATAATCTAGAATAGTATAGAATGTATTAGAACAACATGCCACTTAATTTCATTTTTGCTTGCCATTTAGATTTCATTTTCTTTGCCATTTAAACTCATATTTGCATGTCATTTTGTCATTTTTTAGTATATATACATACCAATAGTTCTTCATTTTGTTAGAAGTTAATATGATTAGATTCTACTATTTAGGTTAATCCTCATTTTTATTTTTAGAACACCGTCATTTTAATCTATATTTTACTCATTATCTATCTAGTTTAATTTCAATATTTAAGACTAATGCTTTTGTTATTTTATTTTAGATACCAAGTCATCATCGCGCGCTAAGAAAGCTGTTGTCCCCATCTTCAAAAAATGAAAGGGACCGGGAAGTTCATCATCGAGACCCACTTCTAAGGCACGCCACCCATTCCTCACATTTCCGCAGGACTCCCAAGAGGAACGCTATAAGTTACTCCAGGCACAAACTATTTCTATGGGCCGATGCATCGATTGGGAGGCCCTCGAGCAAACAAGTTTGGTAGACGACGTCTGAGCCCTGTTGACTACCGACCCATGAGACCAGTTCTTCCGGATTGTGGAGCCCACCTACTTAGAACTCACCGTCGAGTTCTGCTCCACCTTCTACCTCCAGACCGTAATGAATAGATTTGACGATCCAGGCATGGTCCAATTCTACTTAGGAGGTCTCGTGCGATAGATGAGTGTACCAGAGTTTGGCACAGCCCTCGATCTTTATACCGAGTAGTTCATGGCAGAGGATGACTTCCCCACCCTTTCCCGTCGCATCCATATCTGACCCGTCGACTGTTGGTACGAGATTGCTCCAGGGCGACAAGTTTATAACCCCAGCATCAATAAGGCAACCGCCTTCGCTCCTTCTTTGAGGTACATTCATGCTTTCCTCGCTCACACTCTGATAGGTAGGCGAGAGAGTACAGACGTCGTCAATACTCACGAAGTCTACTTCCTCTGGTGCATGGCTAATGGCCATGCTATCGACCTCGCATACTTCATCGCACTTGCCATGTAGCACCAGACTAAGCGGCACCGGAAAGGCGTCATGTCCATGGGCCCTTACATCATGAGACTAGACCACTACTTTGGCCTATTCAACACTACAGCCCAAACATCCTCTTATACTTTCCTCGGTCAGATGTCCTCGTAAGGCATCCAGAGCATGTTGCACATGAGGATGATAGAGCGACGACCAGGTGGTGGTCACTTCTACTTCCGCCTTGTCCAGGAAGGCGAAGACCCAGAGGACATTACTGATGATGTCCCACCACCACCACTGGAGGAGGATGAGCCCACCAAGCCACCACGCTCTAGACGACCCACTCAAGTAGCAGCCCCACATGCTGACATACATAAGCGCCTAGACCAATTTGAGCGATAATACTTCCGGCGCCTCGATTATATCGACTCCACTTTGGCACAGATATGTCAGCACTTGAGCATCACCCCGCCACCGCGTGATCCATCCGAGGACTAGATCCTCTTATATTTATTTTCTTTTTTTCTTATTATTTTTATCTTCCCTTAGATTTGAATACTAATATTTATTTTTCTCTTTTCTGCTAACTTTGTTTTTCTTTTTTAGTTTATTTATATTTTCTTTCCTTTCATCTTTAATATTAGTATTTTTAATATTTTGTTTTGTTTTATTTATTTTTCTTAACGGCCAACCCCTAACGAATAAATTCTCTTAATCCAAATTTCCCACGACTAATAAATACTTTCACAGTTTCAAAGGAGTTTTACAGCTCAAATCTCTACGAAAAAGGGAACACCTTGCCACAACTGCCAACTCTTCCCACCTCAGTCTCACCAATCCATCCAAAGTAGGGAGTTTCATACATACCCCTATCTTATGATCTTATGCTTTTTTTTGCTATTAATGCTATCTTTGTACATTGAGGGCAATGTACATCTTAAGTGTGGGGGGGAATTTACTTTAAATCTTTATATTATCTTTGAAATCCCTGAACTTTTCTAATATTTTGCATTATTCTCAATAGCATCATCTTCAGTCACCTATTAGGAATAAATTCTGATTGATTTATGATTTTTATTGATATGTGAGAATTAAGAAATAGGAGATTGTACTTTGAATATTCAAACTCTAAAACATTAGGGAATCAAGCATGATAAGTTGAAATTTTTGAGAACTACAATTTTTGCATAAGATCTTCTCCCTAATTCTAAGTGTTATCTTGAGATTTGAAATTCACAGGATTGACATCAAAAGCCATAATTCTGGTGAGATTTTGAGCCTTTTGAGCATATATTCTTTCGTGCTCACTTTTATTATTGCTTTGAGTGCATCAATACTGATTTGTTATTCTAGAACTTACTTTGGTTATACACATCAAGACCACATCATTAATTTGATATACCAAAATGATAAAGGCACTTAGGATTTAACCTACTTACTCCATAAAAAGCCTACCTCCATAAATTAACCCCTAGTAAACCCCATTGAGCCTAACACCTCATTCTTTGACTCAACCCCTAATTATTAACCAATAACCGTTTTTTGTTGAATTTCATTCAATTACTTTGACCCCTATTTTTGTCAAGATTTGAGTTGAAATTATTATCTAGCTTTATTCTCTTTTCCAGCATGTAAAGTTGTAAACGTTCAAGTTATTGTATTCAACGTGAATTGTTCTGAAAAAACATGTATATACAGTTAAATTCAGTTGTAATAGTTCAAATTTTTTTGCATATTTCTATTTTAAGGCTACCCAGGCATAAATGATATTATCATAAGAATTAGCCCTGGAAATATGTTCCAAATGATAGAGATTTTTCTAGCTAGATAATTTTTCAGTTCAATCTCGATTCTAACCCTCTTTTGCAGCCTGTGACAACACCCCTAACCAAGCACCGTTACAACCCTTACAAGACATTTTGATCGACATGTCATGTCAATCTATAGTGGTGGAGATGTGATTTTCTGGCAAGCCTATAGTAATAACTTATTAGGTTAACTAGAGAGTGCTTAATTTTTGAACCCTAAACACTTCGAGTGGATAGAGTGAACCTTTAGTGAGGATGTCAACTTCTGTCAATTAAGATGGAGACATAATTACTTAGGAGGGAGGAGAAAACTTATGTTTCAATGATAAAATTCTCAGCTTAGAGTGATTGAGTCTTTAATGTTATTTTGATTGAATTTTCATTGTATGCTTACCTGTGGATTAATTTGAAACATTATTGATAAAGATTGTAAGTTGAGAAGAATTATTCTTATTTAGGGATTGAGATTTTGCTTGAGGACAAGCAAAGGCTTAAGTGTGGGGGTATTTGATAAACGCTAATTTATACATATTTTTACCTCATGTTTAGCCTATATTTCGGATGAATTATTATTAATTTAGTGAGAATTGGTGCTCTTAATCCTTCTTTTTCATATCTTATACTTAGGAGAGCATAGGGAAGATAAAAGAACAGAAAATGGACCAAAAACCGAAGAAAATGGGCCAAAATGTGCAAACGCACGGCCCAAGAAGTTACCACACGGCCGTGGCACACGGCCGTGCCACAAAAAGATCACACAGCCCAGCCCCCGACTAGCACAGCCTGGCCACACGGCCGTGCCACCCAAGCATTCCAGAACACGGCCTCTTGTCAAAATCACATGAGCGTGGCACACGGGCGTGTTCTAGTCATGAGAAAGAGGAATTTCACTCGGATTTGGATGCTTAGAGGCTAAGAAAGGCTCTCCAAAGCTCTATATAAAGACCCTAGGAGGCAACTCTAAGGATGTACTCTTTTTCTCCCAATAGGAGCGCCATCTTTCTGCCAACACAAGGAGTGAAAGCAAGGAATTACTCCAAGGGAAGCCGATTGATTCATCCCAGAAGCTAGAGTTCTACATCAAGACTGATGATCTCCCTAAATTCCTTCAGGGGTTTTTGGGTTCTTTATGTTTTGCTATTTATTATCTTTTGAGATGTTTCTTTTCTTTATTATGAACTAAACCCCTCAAATACTTGAGGGGGATGAAACCTAAGACAGATCTTGTTATTATTTATTGAGCTATATGATAATTGCTTGAATTGTTCTTAATTATGTGTTCTTCATTCTTGATTTAATAATTCTAGGTATTCCTTCAAGAAATTGATGTGCTTAGAGCAGAAGAGCAAAAGTCTCTGTGATAAGAGTAGATCTACCATAATTAAGCGGAGTTGCATGCAACCCTAGACATAGGGCGACATAAATTTGCCAGATTAGGGTCAAACCTAATATAGGGATCCATAAATCGAATTAATGCAACCTAAGGAGTTAATTAATAAAGGAACTTCAATAACAACTTAGGCCTAGTTGCTCTATGCCTCGACGGAGGGTTTAGCATAAGTTAGGGTTCTCTACGGATCAAGTCAAGTGAATAAATCGTCTAGCTCTAGAACCAATAACAAGTGAAGTCTAGGTGGATTCTCCCTTAAGTATTGCTTATACCAATTAGCTTTTCCCTAAAGTTTTCCCCAATTTACTTTTTGTGCACTTTTAGTTAGTTTTAGAAGTAGTTTCAACCTAACCTCTTTTATTTTTAGGCTAGATAATAGAAAGGAAGTAAGTATTAGTACTTTTAGTTCCCTTGGGTATGATAACTCGGTCTTGCCACTAAACTATACTACTGTTCGATAGGTGCGCTTGCCTTTAACATCGTGATATTAGTTAGTTTTGGTGTGATCAGTTTTATAAATTTTATTACTTAATATCGCGAGTCATTATCAGTTCTACGTATTTCGTAAATCCAACCTTGAAACATAAATTTATTGTGTCAAGAGTTAACTCGTTAATTCTTATGAAGTCGAATTTTCTTTTCCTGAGTTTGGACTGTTTCGATTGTGAACCCTGTACCATGCTCTTTTGCAAAATTGCATCTTAAAGTAGTTATTCTTCAATATAGTTCCTTTCTCTTGCTCTCTCTCTCTCTCTCTCTCTATTTTTTTGGTTTCTTTTTCTGTTTTTCTATTTTGTTTTTTTGTTTCTCTTTTATATTTTTATATTTTTTCTTGATTTAAGCTAAATCTTCTTTCTATATACTCTTACATTCTCTAAGTAGTTTAATTCCCTAATTTAAACCGGTCATGAGCAATCAGAGATGGACTTATTCCAAGGTTATAGTGTTGGCTTGAGTTTGGGTGCCAAAGAAAGGGCTAAAATAGGCTTAAATAAATAAATTCAGTGCTCGTACCGAAGGATCAATTTCTTCTGAAAATCTTCATTATCCTCTAGGGATCTCATATATTTTTTTTAGGAATTCTGAGTTTTCACCCTAAAGTTCATCTCCTTCTTTTATGCTCTTGAAGACACCACAATTTTCCAAGGATTAACTTTTTGATTTGAACAAACATATTTAATCAAAATGGTCTTTTAAGGGCGGTAACGTGGTCTAAGGGTTAAGGGTAAATCAAAGAAAGGTTTTCCAGGCTAAAATATATATTATGTGAAAGAGTACAAAAATCATGAGGAGTTATTTTAAATTTTTTATTGCTCCTTCCATTTCCTAATAACTTTTCTTCATTCTTACTCCTTCCTATTTCCTTTCTTTTTTTTTTCTTATTCGCTTTCCCTATTTTTTTTCTTTTTTCTTTTTTGGAATGAGATCAAGAATTCAGAATTTTGCTTTCATTCTTTATGTTCTTTCTTGTTAATTCATGATGTTCGATGGATGACTTTAATTAGGGTTCAGAAAAAAAGATATATCAGGCTCAAAATGGGATAGCAAGGGATATAATTGTCTCCAGGTGACGGGGAGAACAAAAGGATGCCATTTATCATTTCAAAATATGGTTAATCTCATCACGAATTTCATTCTTGGGAATGCGCCCATCTTTTCAATTTGAATTGCGCATAATCTCATGTTTGCCTCACAATGTTGTAAAATCATCGTTCCATACTCAAAACCTCACAAATTGTCTTCTAACGTGGAGGGTGATCTTTCAACAAATGTCAATTTTGAACAAACAAAAAGGCCTAAAGTGGTTAAAAGAGGATGAAATTTTCTTCAAGTGAAGGATATTTCAAAAATGCCATTTGTCACTTTGAACATGGCCAACTTATTAAGTAATTAACCTTAAGGAGAATGCAAGATTCCAAAGCAAAACGTAACCTCAAACATGATGCACAAAGAAAAGAAAAACAGAAAAAGTCAATATTATTTAATGTGAATAATTTTTTAAGAACAATCAAGTTTAGTTTTCAACAAAGAATTATTTCACTGCATCAAAATTTACAGAGTTCAGCATCTTGTCTGTAACACCCCTTACCCGTATTCAATGCTGGAACAGGGTACGAGGTATTATCGGACTTATCGCATGAACAAACATACAATTTCGAGTCATAAATTTGCATCCAAATTAAAACAATTTGCATTTAATCATAATGTCCCTGATACGAGCCTACAAGGCCCAAAACGTACGTTGGAAGCGGTTCGAAAAATTAAATTTCACAAAAATAGGTGCAGATTTCACACGGCTAGGGCACATGCTGTAACACCCCTATCCCGTAACCGTCGCTGGAATAGGTAAGGGGCATTACCGGACTTGTAACTCCGATCAGATCAATAAAATTTTGAACTTTACAAACAACAATATAGTTCTATAACTGAACCTCAAAGCATGCTTTAAATATTCGTATAATAATACATACATTCATTGGGGATCAAACTGAAACTATAAGAAAGATAGGGAGAACTTTGAGAAAATTTTCAAGTTAAGGACACACGACTGTGTCCCTAGCCCGTGTGCCTCACACGGTCATGCTCTATGCTTACCTTAGCCGTGGGTAACACTTCCAAATCTCACACGGTCATCAACCACTAAACACACCCGTGTGTCCAGTCCGTGCTCAACACTGTCAAATACTACACGGCTACTAGACACGCCCGTGTGTCTAGACCGTGGGCAAAACTGTCATATACCACACGGTTGCCAGACACGCCCGTGTGTCTAGGCTGTGTGCAAGACTGCCTAAAATATCTTAGATGTAGGGGTTACACGGTTGAGTCACAACCCCGTGTGCTATTTTGCCACCCAAATGGGTCATCCCTATAAGCATCAAAATAACCACAACATTTTGTACCCTATTTGCAACCATTAAGCATCAACTCAATAGCTATTATGACTAATCAAATAACATCATAACACTTCACCATTTAACACATAGGAACACATCATAATGGTCATTCAAAATAGGTTAGACAAATACAAAACAAGCCACATCTCATAGCTTGAATAAGTGCCCAAAACATACCAATTCATTAGCAAAGCTAACCATAAACATTAACTTAACAACTAGCCTATACATGCCATGACCATTTCATTTACAAAGATCCAAAAGTACCAAAAGCTTGATGGATAGTGCGATAGCAAGTCTCCAATCGTCCGAAAATCGAGCTAGCTTCAGAATCTATAAAACAGAGTAAGCTTTAAAAGCTTAGTAAGCCCGTATAATGTAGAATTAAACTTACCGAACATTACAGATAAGCATATAAATAATGTCAAACCAAGTCATGAACTCATTTTGCCTACTCATTAATAATGCACAAGTTAGTACTTGCAAAATCTTGTTATCATTCATTCACTGAATGGATCATTCACATGACACAAACATATATCAAATACTTATAACATTTAATTCATGTAATTAATATCATATAGTTCATGTATATCATGTAACTCATGTACCATGTACTTCATATATCCTTTGATCATCATATAACATGTATCGATAATTGCCTGTTGAACCTTTAAGAACATCGAGGGATACTCGGGTGATACACATAATGTATATACATATAACCTCTAATCCATCAATGCATCATGTATGCTCTTTCGAGCATGTAACGGTAAGCCCAAAGGCTAAACATGTGATACCGAAGGATGAACGGTAAGCCAGTAGGTTGAACGGTAAGTCCGAAGACTGAACATGTAATCCCGAAGGATGAACATATAGCTCATGAGCTGTGGTGAGTCCGCAACAAATGCAGGAGCTCAAACCACCTTATAGCCCTAGTGACATGTCACTTGTATCCTACGGCTTCTACGGTTCGAACGGGACTTGGTAATCATTTGGACATATAATCAATTTGTATTTCTATTCATTATTTCACATATACACCATATGAAATTGAACATATATCAATTAGGCAAACTTGAGTCTATGATTCATTATGCATTCATATAGTATTAAAACAACAATTATAAACCTTAAACAAGTTCGATTCTAATTATACGAACTTACCTCGATTTCTCAATATCTACTCGACTACCTTTCGTTTTCCCCGATCAAGTTCCGGGATTTGATTGTCTTTATCTATGTTAATACAAATTCAGCTATTTAATCACCAACACTTTCAATTTAGTCAAAAAACATATATTTTGGCCTATTTACAAAATAGCCCCTATACTTTCGACCACTTAGCAATTTAGTCCTTTAAACACAAAATAGAAAATTACACAATAGAACCCTCAAATTAACAAAGCTGAATATTCATATATCTCATATAAGCATATATCTTTCATAAAATCACATTTCTAACCACATAATTTCTATTTCTTTTCAATTAAATCCTTAAAACTCATTTTCATCAAAAACTACTTTGTAAAACTTGTATATTTCCAAATAACCTTCAATAATTGATCAAAAATCATCAAAGTAACCATATATTCTTCACTGGCACATTTCAAAACACAACCAATTTCAAAAATTGAGGTATGGGTCAGCTAGTATACAAAGCAACGATCTCAAAAACATATAAATTATCAAAAACCGATTAAAAATACATACCTAATTGATGATTATACAATGGTCGAATGTTTGAAAGTAAAACCCTTAATTTCCTTCTTCCATTTCGGCATATACATGAATATGAAGCAATAAAATGTTTTGTTTTTTTATTTAATAAAACCATAATAAACATTTTACAACTTTATCCTTATTAAAACAAATAATAAAGTCATGTATAATATGGACAAAATTGTCCATCACCTTCCACTATCAACAATAAAGGATAAATTTCCATACAAGGAACTCCATTCAAAAATCCATAGTCAAATAAGCCATTTTACTAATGGCACATATAGTTTCCGCTTTACGCGATTTGGTCCTTTTTACCGAATTAGCTGTTTAAACGATAAAATTTCTAAACGAGACTTTCAAACCACATATCTATCATGCTGTAAAACATTTTAAAGAAATAAAAATAATAATTTGACTCGGTTAAGTGGTCCCGAAACCACTCGTTCTGATTAGGGTCTAAAATGGGCTGTTACAACTCTTCCCACTTTAGGGATTTTCATCCCCGAAAATCTTACCGGTAAACAGGTTAGGGTATTGTTTTCGCATAGTTTCCTCGAGTTCCCACGTAGCTTCCTCTATCCCGTGTTTACACCAAAGAACCTTTACAAGTGCTATATGTTTATTTCTCAATTCTTTGATCTCGCGAGCTAGAATTCTGATCGATTCTTCAATATACGACAAATCAAACTGTATTTCCACATCAATGGGAGAGATAACATGAGATGGATCAGATCGATATCGATGAAGCATCAATATGTGAAACACGTTATGAATCTTTTCAAGTTCAGATGATAACGATAGTCAATAAGCTACAAGTCCTATTCTTTCCACAACTTCATACGACCCGATAAACCGAGGACTTAACTTTCCTTTCCGACCGAAACGAAGAATTTTCTTCCACAGTGATACTTTCAGAAATACTCTATCTCCGACCTGAAACTCTATTTCTTTTCGTCTCAAATCGGCATAAGATTTTTATTTATCATATGCTGTTTTCAAATTGTCACGAATCACTTTTACTTTATCTTCCGTTTCTTAGATCAAATCAACCCCGTGTAACTTTTTCTCACTCAACTTAGTCCAGTATAACTGTGTTCAACATTTACGACTGTATAGTGCTTCGTATGGAGCCATTTTCAAACTCGTTTGAAAGCTGTTGTTATATGCAAATTCAATCAAGGGTAAATATTTCTCCCAGCTACTTTCAAATTCAAGAATGAAACATCGTAACATATCTTCCAAAGTTTGTATAACTCTTTCAGACTGACCGTCGGTCTGTGGATAAAATGCTGTACTGAAATTCAATTTTGTTCCCAGAGTTTCTTGCAATTTCTTCCAGAATCTCAAAGTAAATCTCGGATCTGGATCAGAAATAATAGACAACAGTACACTGTGTAGTCGCACAATCTCTGATATATACAATTCAGCTAATCTATCTAGCGAAAAGTTTGTACGTTCCGATATAAAATGAGCAGATTTTTTCAATCTATCAACAATAACTCATATTGCATTTTTCTTCTTCGGAGTCAGGGGTAATCCTGATACAAAATCCATTGTAACTCTGTCCCATTTCTATTCTGGAATCAGAATATGTTGTAGTAAACCTGACGGTACCTGATGTTCAGCCTTAACTTGTTGACAGATTAAACATTTTGATACAAACTTAGATATATCCCGTTTCATTCTCGACCACCAATATAATTGCTTCAAATCATTATACATTTTAACGCTACCCAGATGAACTGAAAAACGACTATCATGTGCTTCATGTAAAACTTTTTGAATAAGTTCACTATCTTTCGGTATGCAAATTCTATTTCGAAACATTAAATAATCATCAGCCCTGATAGTAAATTCAGAATCAGAATTTAACTCACAGCAAAGTCGTTTAGCTTGCAGATCATGATCATTCTTCTGAGCCTCGCAGATTTGTTGCAGAATCATCAGTTTAGCCTTTAGCTCGGCTATAATAGATCCCTCGTCACATAGCTTCATATGAGTATTCAAAGGCCGCAAAGCAAATAAAAATTTCTGACTTAATGCATCAGCTACAACATTAGCTTTTCCAGGATGATATTCAATCACAAACTCGTAGTCTTTTAATAATTCAAGCCATCTCCATTGTCGCATATTCAAATCTTTTTGTGACATCAAATATTCCAGACTGTTATGATCTGTAAAGATTCGACATTTCTCTCCGTATAGATAATGTTGCCAAATCTTTAAAGCGAAAACTATTGCAGCTAATTCAAGATCATGTGTCCGGTAATTCTTCTCGTGCGGTTTCAACTGTCGAGAGGCATAAGCTAAAACTTTCCCGTTTTGCATTAATACGCAACCCAGTCCAATTATCAATGCGTCACTATAAATTACGAACTCTTTACCTGATTCAGGTTGAACTAAAACTGGTGCTTCTATTAATAAAGCTTTCAACTGTTCGAAACTCTGCTGACATTTATCCGTCCACTCAAATTTCACATCTTTTTGGAGCATTTGAGTTAACGATACTGCAATCATCAAAAATCCTTTTACAAATCTTCGGTAATAACTCGCTAATTCTAGAAAACTTCTAATCTCAGAGACATTTCTCAGTTGTTTCCAGTCTACAATTGCAGATATTTTGCTCGGATCAACTCTGATGCCTTCCGCAGAAACAATATGGCCCAGAAATCTGACTTCCTGAAGCCAAAATTCACATTTGCTAAATTTGGCGAATAACTATTTATCTCTCAAAGTCTGTAACACAATTCTCAGATGTTCAGTATGCTCTATCTCATCTCGTGAATGAATCAGAATGTCATCAATAAATACAACAATAAATCTGTCTAGATACAGTCTAAAAATACGGTTCATCAAATCCATAAACACTGTCGGGGTGTTAGTTAATCCAAAAGGCATAACTAAAAATTCATATTGACTGTATTGTGTTCTGAAAGCAGTCTCTGGTATGTTTGACTCTTTAACTCGTAACTGGTAATAACCCGATCTCAGATCAATCTTTGAAAATACAGTAGCCCATTTTAGCTGATCAAACAAATCATCAATTCGTGGAAGAGGGTATTTATTCTTTACTGTTACTTTATTCAGCTGCCGATAATCAATACACATTCTCATTGACTCGTCTTTCTTTTTCACAAACAATATTGGAGCACCCCAAGGTGAAAAGCTCGGTCTCGCGAAGCCTCTATCGATTAATTCTTGTAACTGTGCTTTCAACTCTTTCAATTTAGTCGGCACCATTCTGTACGGAGCTATCGATATTGGTGTAGTACCTGGTAATAACTCAATACTAAATTCAACTTCTCTGATCGGTGGTAAACCCAGTAACTCTTCTGAAAAAACATCTGGAAACTCACAAACAACTGGTATGGTTTCAACCTTCGATTCTGACACTTTAGTATCTAACACATACGCTAAATACGCATCACAACCCTTTCTCACATACTTCTGGGCTCGTATAGCAGATATAACTAGCGGCAATTCATTCGGTTCATTTGATTCAATCTAAAAAATTTCACCATTCTGACATTTCAACTCTATACTCTTTCGTCTGCAATTCACAACTGCCTCATGTACACTTAACCAATCCATACCCAGTATCACATATCGTTAAATGGTAAGAGCATCAAGTCAGCCGGAAAACAATATCCCCGAGTCATCAATGGACATTTCTTACATATTTTATCAACTAACATTGACTTGCCTAACGGATTCGATACTTTAAGTACAAATTCTGTAGACTCAACATGTAGACTTTTTTTAAACAGTAATTCCATACAGATACATGAATAAGTTGATCCAGGATCTATCAACGCAACTATATCAGTGTTATAAAGAGAAAAAGTACCAGTGATAACATTAGGAGACGAGGCTACCTCGCATGCACGTATTGCATAAGCTCTCGCAGGAGTGCGTGTCTCGGATCTCACATTAACATCTTATGCAACATTGCGGTTTCCACTCTGATTTCCAGTATTACGGGGCAGTCTACCTCTGGTTACAGTATTAGTCGCCTTAATTGATTGTTCTTTATCAGCTATAGATCTTTCAGGACAATCTCACAAGTAGTGATCCAACGATCCACATCTGAAACAAGCTCCACTCTTCAATCGGCATTCACCAAAATGCTTCCGGTTACAATGCTTGCAATCAGGCCCGAGAGTTCTCACACTATCCGCACTAGCCACAGAGGTTATCTAAGGTCTCAAATGAGAAGATCTAACATTTCTTTCTCTGATGGATATGCTCGTAGAAGCAGTAGAACGAGGATGGAAATCTTTTGATCTCTTGGATCCGGACTGGTGCTACTTACTCGCAATTCTTTTTCTGGATTCTCTAAACTCAAAATCAACTTTTCGCTTTTCTTTAGCAAGTTCTTCGACTTTACAAGCCCGATCAACTAGAACTACGAACTCTTTTAGCTCAAGTATCCTAACTAATAGTCAAATCTCTTCATTTAATCCATCTTCAAGCCATTTACACATTATTGCTTCGATAGAGATACATTCACGAGCATATTTACTGAGTCGTGCAAACTCTCTCTCATACTCAGTCACTGACATTCGGTCATGTTTCAGCTCTAAAAACTCTTTTCTTTTCTAATCAATGAATCGTTGACTAATGTATTTTTTTCTGAATTCTGTCTAAAATAAGTCCCAATTAACTCGTTCTTGTGGGACAACCGATATCAAAGTATTCCACCACTGATATGCTGAGTCTCGTAGCAAAGAAATAGCACATCTCAAACATTCATCAAGCGTACAAGCTAATTTATTAAAAACCCTGATTGTATTCTCAAGCCAGAACTCGGCCCTCTCGACATCATCACTCGATGAAGCTCTGAATTCTTCTGCCCCATATTTTTGTATCTTGTCAACCGGAGGTCTATTCAGTCTCAGAGGATCCATAACTCGTATATTTTCAGGGTTAAGTTGTGGAACCTGAGGGGTGGAGGTTGCGGAGCAGCCGAGTTTGTTCGCACGAACTCATTAAACCATTCAAACATCATTTGGAAGAAAGCTTGTTTAGTTTCTCCCTGATTGCCCGTAGCAGGGCCCGATTCAGAACGCACAGCCCCTTGAGCAGGTGCTGGCCCAATACTTTCAACATCTTGCTTGATTCGGATCCATTACTATATAAAACAGATTTCAGAGGATGTCAGGAGATATCACACTATCGCATTTCATGTACATGGCATATATAGCTAGACTCATACTTACTACGGTAGTCCTAGAATCGACTAAATCATAGCTCTGATACCAATAAAATTGTAACACCCCTATCCCGTAACCGTCGCCAGAATAGGTAAGGGGCATTACCAGACTTGTAACTTTGATCAGATCAATAAAATTTTGAACTTTACAAACAACAATATAGTTCTATAACTGAACCTCAAAGCATGCTTTAAATATTCGTATAATAATACATACATTCATTGGGGATCAAACTGAAACTATAAGAAAGATAGGGAGAACTTTGAGAAAATTTTCAAGTTAGGGACACACGGCCGTGTCCCTGGCCCGTGTGCCTCACACGGTCGTGCTCTATACTTACCTTAGCCGTGGGCAACACTGCCAACTCTCACATGGTCATCAACCACCAGACACGCCCATGTGTCCAGTCCCTGCTCAACACTGTCAAATACTACACGGCTACCAGACATGCCGTGTGTCTAGACCATGGGCAAAATTATTATATACCACACGGCTGCCAGACACGCCTGTGTGTCTAGGCCGTGTGCAAGACTGCCTAAATTATCTTAGATTCAGGGGTTACACGGTTGATAAACGATAAATTATACATATTTTTACCCCATATTTAGCCTATATATTGGATGAATTATTATCTATTTTATAAGAATTGATGCTCTAAACCTTACTTTTTCATATCTTATACCTAGGAGAACATAAGGAAGAGAGGAACGGAAAACGGGCCAAAAACAGAGAGAACGGGCCAAAATGAGAAAACGACACGGCCCAAAAAGTCACCACACGACCGTGGCACACGGCCATACCACATGAAGATCACACGGTCCAGCCCCCGACAAGCACGGCCAGGCCACACGGCCGTACCTCCATCGACAGACTCTCACACAGCCTCTTGTCGTGGCACACGGGCGTGGCACACGGGCATGTCCCTGTCATAGGGAAGAGGAATTTCACTCGGATTGGGATGCTTAGAGGCTAAGAAAGGCTCCCTAAAGCTCTATATAAAGACCCTAAGAGGTAATTCTAAGGGGGTACTTGATTTCCCCTGTCAAGTGGACTTGATTCCCCTGTCTAGGGTATTCTTTTCTCCAGGTAGGGAGCCGTCTCTCTGCTGACACAAAGAGTGAAAGCCAGGGATTACTCGTAGGGAAGCTGATTGATTCATCCCAGAAGCTAGAGCTCTACATCAAAACAGAGAATTTCCCTTTAATCCTTCAGGGATCCTTGGGTTCTTTTATCTTTTGTTTTCTTAATACTTCTACGATGTTTTCTTTCTTTATTATGAACTAAACCCCTCAAATACTTGAGGGGGATGAAACCTAAGATAGATCTTGTTATTATTTATTCTTGAATTATATGATAAATACTTGAATTGTTCTTAATTATGTGTTTTTCATTCTTGATTTAATAATCCTAGGTATTACTTCAAGAACTTGATGTGCTTAGGCAGAGGAGCAAAAGTCCCTGTTTTAAGAGTAAATCTACCATAATTAAGCGGAGTTGCATGCAATCCTAGACATAGGGCGACATAAATCTGCCGGATTAGGGTCAAACCTAATAGGGGGATCCACAGATCGAATTAATGCAACCTATGGTGTTAATTAATAAAGAAACTTTAGTTAATAGTCTAGGCCCAGTTCTTTTTAGCCTCGACGGATGGATTAACATAAGTTAGGGATCTCTACGGATCAAGTCAAGTGAAGAAATCATCTAGTTCAAGAAATTAATAACAAGTGAAGTCTAGGTGGATTCTCCCTTAAGTATTGCTCATATCAATCAGCTTTTCCCTAAAGTTTTCCCCAATTTACTTTTTGTGCACTTTTAGTTAGTTTTAGAATTAGTTTCAATCAATCCTCTTTTATTTTTAGGTTAGATAATAGAAAGGAAGTAAGTATTAGTACTTTTGGTTCCCTTGGGTACGATAACTCGGTCTTGCCCCTAACTATACTACTGTTTGATAGGTGCGCTTGCCTTTAAAATCGTGATATTAGTTAGATTTTGGTGTGATCAGTTTTTATAAATTTTATTAAATATCGCGAGCATATCAAGTTTTTGGCACCGTTGCCGGGGAACTAAAATATTAAGAAAACTCGATTTCTATTACTTTAGCCATTACTATATTTATTTATTTTCAGTTTTTATTTATTTTTATTTTATTATTTTTCTTTTCTTTTTCCTTCTAGGTATTTCTAGTTTATGACTAGAAACAACTCGGTAGGACCATTACTTTTTGACGAAGATTTAGAAGCAACAGTTCACAGAACTCGTAGAGAGATCAGACGAAGCCTACAGTATCCAGAACAAGATCAAGAACAAAGGCCAGAACCTACAGAAGAGATGGAAGCAAATCAAAACGTTCCATCACCTCCCGCAATAGTCGCGCCACTCGCAAATCAAGAAGCAGCTCCTCGCACTATGTATGATTATGCTAAACCTAGTTTGGTTGGTACCCAAACTAGCATTCTTAGACCTACTATTGCTGCTAATAATTTTGAATTAAAGCCTAACACTATTCAGATGATACAGCAATTGGTGCAGTTTGATGGTCTACAGGATGAAGATCTAAATTCACACATAGCCAATTTTTTGGAACTTTGTGATACCTTTAAAATTAATAGCGTTTCTGATGATGCCATTCGTCTAAGGCTATTTCCATTCTCTTTGAGAAACAAAGCCAAACAGTGGTTAAATTCTTTACCACGAGGCTCAATCACCACATGGGAACAGATGACCGAAAAATTTTTACTTAAATATTTTCCTCTAGCTAAAACAGCTAAATTACGAAATGATATCTCTTCTTTTGTGCAGATGGATTTAGAAACACCTTACGATGCCTGGGAGAGATACAAAGATCTTTTGAGAAGATGCCCTCATCATGGTTTACCTTTGTGGCTACAAGTTCAAACCTTTCACAACGGTTTGAATCCTTCAACAAGGTAAATAATCGATGCAGCCGCAGGAGGAACGATCAACAATAGAACACCCGAAGCAGCTTATGAATTTATTGAAGAGATGTTACTGAATAACTATCAGTGGCAAGTCATGAGGACAAAGCCGACAAAAGCTACAGGACTTTATAATATTGATGCTGTCACCATGCTTACTAACCAAGTAGAACTTTTAAACAAAAAGTTTGACCATTTTGTTGGTTCTATGTAGGCACAGCCAGTGATGCAGTGTGACACACCTCCAGTAAATATGTTCACTCAAGACTACTCATCTTCTGACAATGGCACAAAAACCGAGCAAGCCAATTATATGGGTAACAATTTTAGATCTCAAAATAATCCATACAGTAATACTTACAATGCAGGTTGGAGAAATCACCCCAATTTTTCATGAGGAGGACAAGGAAATCAAAGGCAACAACCCCCTTAGGGATTCCAGCAGATACAGCCGCAACAAGAGAAAAAGCCCAACCTTGAAGAGATGTTTACCAAATTCATGGCCATGTTAGAAACCCACTTTCAGAACACTGAAACGGCATTAAAGAACCAGCAAGCATCAATCAAAGGCCTTGAGAATCAAATTGGTCAACTCACCAAGTTAATATCAGAAAGACCACAAGGTGGACTTCCAAGTAACACTGAGACCAATCCTAAAGAGTAACTTCATGCCATAAATACAACTGATGATGGGGCATTAACCAAAGATGACCCAAAGTTATGCAAGGAACCTAAGGTGAGTAAAGGTAAGATAGAGGTAAGCAACAACAAGCCAGACATCAACGAACACAAGCCTCGTATACCATACCTAAGAGTGCTTCAGAAAGACCGTACACATGAACAATTTGGTAAATTTCTTAAACTCTTAAAAAATTTACATATTAACTTACCATTTTTTGAAGCAATTTTGCAGATGCTAGACACGGTTAAATTCTTAAAAGAACTCTTGACAAACAAGCGGAAGCTGGAGGAGAAATCTCATGTGGAATTAAATACAGTCTGCTCAGCTATTCTACAAAATAGACTACTGACCAAACTAAAAGATCCAGGGAGTTTCACTATCCCTTGTTTACTTGGTAGCCTAGAGGAAAAAAATGCTTTAGCTGATTTAGGGGCAAGCATAAATGTCATGCCTTATAACCTGTCTAAACAACTAGGTCTTGGAACCCCTAAGAAAACCAAGATGAGCATTCAACTAGCTGATAAAACTATTAGGGCACCTAAGGGAATAATTGAAGATGTACTTGTCAAAATCTATAAATTTATATTCCCAGTTGACTTTGTTGTTTTAGACATTGATGAGGATAGCAATGTACCCTTAATTCTAGGGCGTCCCTTTTTAGCAACTGCTAGAACAAAAATTGACTTAGAAACAGGTGAACTCACACTACAAGTAGGTGATGATAAGATTACCTTACAAGCTCAATACTCACTTAAATCTGCAGATAAAATCAAAATTTTGAGTCCTTGTAAGAACACTGACTTCACCACTCAACCTTCTGTGCAGGATACACTCTACGTAGAGGTGACCCAACCACAGACAAGTCTATCCAAGGGAGACGAACCTGAAAAGCGAATGCTCCAGATTGAGGAACTTGATGAGTGGCTGAACCATCATGAGAAACCCAATATATGCCACACCAACCCAGAGCATCATCAAGACAACCCTTAGGTAATAACAAGGCAACTCAAGGTTAGAGATAAGGTAATTTCAGGTGAAGGCGATCTTCGAATCTTGAATTCAAAGGAACACACCAGTAACGCACCTTACTTCACGGTAATGAAAACCTTTCCCCATGGTACAGTAGAGATTAAACACGAGTTTGTTTGCCACTTTCAAGGTAAATCAAACTCGACTTAAACTTTATTTTGATACTAAACCTGAAACCAGGCCAGAAGAGTACCAACTCTTCAAACCACCATGAAGCACTCAGCTCGAGAAGAGTCAAGCTTAGACTATAAATAAGCGCTTCTCGGGAGGCAACCTGAGCACTAACTTAGTCATTTTTCTTCTATTTTGTTTTTAGTACAGCAACTAACACTTCTGGTGCAGGAAATTAGGACCACATGGCCTGGAACACGGGCGTGTCTAAGGCCGTGTGACTTCTCAAAACAGAGCCACGGTCGTGCACTTTGACCGTACATGAGTAGAGCAAAAATTACGTATCACACGGGCCACCGATAAGTCACCACGGCTGTGCGACATGGCCGTAGCAACCTTTCAATTTTGACACGGGCTTGCACAACGCCACACGGCCGTGTCCTCAGGCCGTGGCCAACACTGCCAATTCAAACACAGCCGTGTGCCCTCCCACACTCCCATGGGAGTAGCGAACATCATTGCACACGGCCGTGGGAAGTGCGAATGAGATCACAAACGGCTGTGCGATATGGCCTACATGGGCGTATGTCTCGAACCAAACACACCTAAAACCACTAGAGTTCGAAGAACACGGGCTCAACCTGAGCCACACGGGCGTGTGCCATACCCGTGTGCCCCAAAAAATATAAATAGGGGGCCACTATTCACTTTCCCTTTCACTCAAACCCTAAAATTCTCCCTCCCAAAACACCATCCACTGCCGCCGCAGGCTTCTCAAACGTCACCAAGCTCGCACAAGCAACCCTACGCCCGTGCTAAACTCCCCCACGACCGTTCCAGCTCTTCCCCACGATCGTGCACTCCCATATTTGGAATTATGTCGACATCACGCGGAAAGAAAGCCGCCGTCCCTCCGTCAAAGAAACGAATGGGACCTAGTGGCTCCTCATCAAGGCCTATCACTGAGAACCGCCATCCTCTCCTCCGTTTCCCGCAAGCCTCCCAGGAAGAGCGATATCAACTACTCCTAGCTCGCACTATATCTACTGGTCGATGCATAGATTGGGCCGACCTCGAGCAAATAAACCTAGTAGACGACGTCCGAGCCCTATTAATGACCGAACCATGGGAACAGTTCTTTCAAATCATGGGACCCACATACCTAGAACCCACGTTCGAATTCTATTCCACCTTTAACCTCCAGACAGTGATGAACAGATTCAATGACCCTGGGACAGTCCAGTTCCGTCTTGGAGGCCTCGTGCGACACTTTAGTGTTCCAGAGTTCGGCTCCGCACTCGGACTCTACACGAAGGAATTCATGGAAGAGGAGCACTTCCCTAACCTTTCCCGTCGCATCCACTTCCGGCCCATCGATTGTTGGCAAAAAATCACCCCGGGGCGTCAGACCTACAACCCTAGTGTCAGCAAGGTGACCACCCTCGTCCCACCTTTGAGGTGCATTCATGCTCTTCTTGCACATACATTGGCAGGTAGATGGGAGAGCACAGGCGTCGTCAATACCTACGATGCCTACTTCCTATGGTGCATGGCTAACGGACACGTTATCGACTTAGCCTACTTTATCGCATACGCCATGCAGCATCAGACAGAGCGGCACCGCAGAGGCGTCTTATCTATGGGGCCCTACATCACACGCTTAGCCCATCACTTCGGGCCCCTCAACACCGCAGCCCAGACATCCTCTTACACACTCATCGGCCAAATGTCTCCTCAAGGCATCGCGTGTAATGTTCCGAATTAGGGCCTAATCAGACTAGGGGTTTCGTGACCACAAATCCAAGATAGAAATAATTATTTTATAATTATTTTGATGTTTGTGATATGATTGCTTGATGGTGTGAAAATTTCGTGAAGAAATTCTATGCATAAAGTGCTTAATTTGAAATTAGGGACTAAATTGAATAAGTTGCAAAACTTGTATTCTAGAAGCATTTAGTATGAAATTGCTTTTGAATATTAATTAGGAGGTCTTAAATAGCAAATTGACCAATTTCTAAAATTTTGGACAAAAATGGGCTTGTACATGAAAATTTTCAAAGAAAGACATTAAGGGCATTTTGGTCATTTGGTTATTAACATGAATTAAAAGGGAAAAAGATGACAAAATTGTTATCATCTTCTTCAACCTTTTCTGAATATCACCTCTCTCCATAGCTAGGGTTTCTTCAACTTTCAAGCTTCATAGTAAGTGCATCCAAGCCCCGTTTTTAATGATTTTTATATTTTTGTGATCCTGGTAGCTCGATAAAGCTTATGCTAGCAATAATTTAAGCTAGGGCTCATATTTGGAAAAATACCCACAGGTGAAAAGTGTTTATTTTGATGTTTTATGATAGAATATGAGGTTTTAGATTATGTTAGACAACTTGTGCTACTCGGTTTTGAGTAAAAACGAGTAAAACAGCTTAATCGGTAAAAATACCTATTGTTCATAAGTGCATGTTATAGTTGGAATTTGGGGTTGCTGTTAGTAAATAAATGATCAGCATGTCTTAAAACCTAAGAATTTGGGATAAAGTTTAATTTCCGAGCCTTGGGGCAAAAGTGTAAATATGCAAAAGTTTAAGGGCAAATTCGTAATTTTGACAAAGTAGGGTCAAGGACTGTTTTGATAAATGTGAGTATTAAATGAGCTAAATGTGTTATTCTAGATCAAGAGAAACGAGATTCAAGTCATGATCGAGGGAAAAACAAAGTTTACGAGGAATAGGCTCGATTATTGATATTTTGGTACCGAGGTAAGTTCATGTGTAAATAAGGTAACATAATTGTTATTTTAAGTGATTTAATGTTATTTATATGATATGATGCTTATTATCATTAAATATTGTGCCTTGTGAAATATTATTTGTTGATATGCAAAGTATGTGATTAGCTTGATAAGCATGAAATGCTAGCCAGTACGGGTCTCGATGTTCCGAGGAGGATGACCAAAAATGTGTGTTTGAGGAAAATCCCGTTTGACCCTTGGGAATAGATTAGGATACAAGTGACATGTCACTAGGATGGTTAAGTTCCGAACTCGTTGAGTTGAGTCCGAGTTCGTGAGATGTAACTAGGCATCCGAGCTCGTTGAGTTGAGTCCGAGTTCGTTTATGGGCGGGTTACATGGTAGCTTGGCTACGAATATGACACTTATAAGTATGTGATTTGTGTATCCGAGTTATATTCCTATGTGTTCAACGGGTAGATTGATAAATGAATAATGAGAGCGCCTAAACAAACGAGGTATGTTGAAACGTATTGTGAAAGAGAAATTGGACAGGTATGACCTTAAACTTTGGGTTGAGAACTTGGTAGAACGATAATGTGGTAAGATAGCTAATGTTCTTGTGCCATGAATGTTTTAGTGATGCTATTGCAATCGATGTTATGTTGAATTTCATAATTATGTTATTTGTTATTTACATATGAATTTACCAAGCATTTATGCTTACTCCCTCCTTCCCGTTCATTTTAGTTTTGACAAGCCAGCTTGGAAGTCAGGAAGGGTCGAAGGAACGATCACACTATCCAAGGAAGAATTTGGTATAATGGCTTGTGTATTTTGATGTATGGCATGTATAGCAATCTAATCATTTTGTGTAAATAATCTTATGATATGGTGATGGTTTGATAAGGAAATAATTGGAAATGATTATCCATTGGAATGGCCAATCTTGATTATATTTGGTGTCATGTATGTTTAATGTGTTACTTAGTCCATAAAATGCCATAGGAATATGATCTTTGTTATAAAACAGAATTTTTCAGCAGCAATGATGTGAGTTTGAAAAATCACTAAAAATAGTAGAGACAAGATTAGGTAGTGAATAAAATATGAAATTTAAGCTTATTGTGTCTATTTTCATATGGAAGAAACTAAATAGGTAAAAGAGTTGTATTTTATGAGATATTTGGGTTTTCGTGGAATAGGGTCAGAGCGATTTTTGAATCCCCTATTCTGACTTTAGAAATTCACTAAAAGTTTTACAAAAACAATTAGGAGTCATACTATATATTTGTAGATTCCTTATTGAGTCTAGTTTTAGGAGAAACAAACAGCATAGTTGATCTTTTTACAGAGAGAAAAGTGATTCGTAGTGAACATAGGTTAGAGCAGTCGAACACTAAAATAGGGGAAACTTTAACTAATAAACTGTACTAATTGGCCCAACCAAAAATTCTAGAAAACAATTAGTAGATAGATATATGAGCCTAGTTTTAGGGAAAATTTACGGATCTAAATTTTCAGTTTTGTAACTCGAGATATGATTTTTTTTTGTGACCATGATGAAGAAGGACAGCTTATTCCGAAAGTTAAAATAAATGGTTTAAAGTTGTTTAAATGATAAATTAAGTTTAGAAACACCTCAAGCTCGACTCTGGTGACGGTCTCGGGTAAGAGGGTGTTACATCGCGACTATGCTTCATATGAGGATGATCGAGCGAAGGCCAGGGGCCACCCCCTTATAGTTCCGCCTCATTCAGGAGGGCGAGGAGCCAGAGGACATTCCTAATGATGTCCCACCACCAGAGGAGGATGCGCCGGTCGAGCCACCACGACCCCAACGACCAGCCCATGCGACAGACGCCCACGCTGACCTATCTGAGCGCTTCTCACAGTTCGAGCAACAATTCTTCCAGCGCCTCGATCATATCGATGCCACCTTAGCACAGATATGCCAGCATCTCAACATCACTCCACCACCGCCGCATGATCCATCGGAGGATTAGATATCTCTATTCCTCTTATGTTTTTATTTTTCATTTTTTTTCTCTTTTACTTTTTTATTTTTCCTTTAGCTCTAACCATTGTTTCTCTTGAATTCTAGTTTCATTAGTTTTTATTTGAGTGTTAGTATTTCTAGAATTTAGTATTACTTTGCTTTTGTTATTTCTTTATTTTCTAACAGCTAATCCCTAACGAGTAATCTCTATTAATCAACAATTCCCATGACTAATTAATATTTTCGCAGTTCAAAAAAGAGCTCTACAGCTCATATTCAAACGGAAATAGGAACGCCCTGCCACAATTGCCGACTCTTCCTCACAAATTCATCCTAAATTTAGGGAGTTTCCATTCTCTCCGTATCTTACGATATTATACTTCTTTTGCTATTCAAAGATCTTTGTACATTGAGGGCAATGTACATCTTAAGTGTGGGGTGGGGGGAAGCTTACTTTAAATCTTTATATTATCTATAAAAATCCCTGAATCTATACTGTATGCATTGTTCTCAACTAATTCTCAGGCTCTTACTAGGAATTAATTCTGATTGATTTATGATTTCTGTTGATAGGATGAGAATTAAGATATAGGTGCTTATACTCTGATTTTTCAAACTCTAAAACATTAGGGAATCAAGCATGATAAGTTGAAATTTTTGAGAACCCCAATTTTTGCATAAGTTATTTTCTTTAATTCTAAGTATTATCTTGAGATTTGAAATTCACAGAATTGACATCAAAAGCCATAATTCTGGTGAGATCTTGAGCCTTCTTGAGCATACATTCTTTCGTGCTTGCTTTGAGTGAGTCTATACTGATTGGTTATTCTAGAACTTGCTTTGATTATATGCGTCAAGACCACATGATTGATTTGATATTTCGAGATGATAAAGGCACTTAGGATTTAACCCACTTACTCCACAAAAAGCTTACCTCTACAATTTAACCCCTAGTGAACCCCGTTGAGCCTAGCAACCCAATTTTTTTTAACTCACCTCCTAATTATTAACCAATAACCCATTTTTTGTTGAATCCCATTCAATTACTTTAACCCCTATTTTTGTCGAGATTTGAAGTCGAATTATTATCTAGCTTTATTCTCGTTTCTAGTTGTAAAGTTGTAAATCTTCAAGTTATTACATTTATTTTATTTTTAAATTAAGTTGTTCTTAATATATATATATATATATAATGTGTACAAACAGTGGAATTCAATTGTAATTTGTAATAGTTTAATAAGTTTTTGCATATTTCTATTTTCAGGCTATGAAGACAGAAACGATATTATCTTAAGAATTAGCTTTAGAAATATGTTCCAAAGTGATAGAAATTTTTCTAGCTAGATAATTTTTCAAGTTCAATCTCGATTCTAACCCTCTTTTGCAGCCTGTGACAGCACCCCTAACCAAGCCCCGTTACAACCTCTGCAAAGACCTTTTGATCGATGTGTCATATCAATCTATAGTGGTGGAGAGGTGATTTTCTTGCAAGCCTATGGTAATAGCTTTTCAGATTGACTAGAGAGTACTTAAATTCTGAACCCTAAACACTTCAAGTGGATAGAGTGAACCTTTAGTGAGGATGTCAACTTCTGTTAATTAAAATGGAGAGATAATTACTTAGGATAAGGGAAAAGAGCTTATGTTTCAATGATAAAATTCTCAACTTAGAGTGATTCAGTCTTTAATGTTCTTTGGATTGAATCCTCATTGTATGATTACATGTAAATTAGTTTGAAACATTATTGATAGAAATTGTAGGTTGAGAGGAATGACTCTTCAGTAGGGAATGAGATTTTGCTTGAGGACAAGCAAAGCCTTAAGTGTGGGGGTATTTGATAAACGATAAATTATACATATTTTTACCCCATATTTAGCCTATTTATTGGATGAATTATTATCTATTTTATAAGAATTGATGCTCTAAACCTTTCTTTTTCGTATCTTATACCCAGGAGAACATAAGGAAGAGAAAAGAACGGAAAACGGGCCAAAAACGGAGAGAATGTGCTAAAATGAGAAAATGACACGGCCCAAGAAGTCACCACACGGCCGTAGCACAAGGCTGTGCCACATGAAGATCACACGGTCCAGCCCCCGACAAGCAGGACAGGCCTCACGGCCGTGCCTCCATCGACAGACTCTCACACGGCCTCTTGTCGTGGCACACGGGCATGGCACATGGGCGTGTCCCTGTCATGGGGAAAAGGAATTTCACTCGGATTGGGATGCTTAGAGGCTAAGAAAGGCTCCCCAAAGCTCTATATAAAGACCCTAAGAGGTAACTCTAAGGGGGTACTTGATTTCCCCTGTCAGGTGGACTTGATTCCCCTGTCTAGGGTATTCTTTTCTCCAGGTAGAGAGCCGTCTCTCTGTCGACACGAAGAGTGAAAGCCAGGGATTACTCGTAGGGAAGCTGATTGATTCATCCCAGAAGCTAGAGCTCTACATCAAAACAGAGAATTTCCCTTTAATCCTTCAGGGATCCTTGGGTTCTTTTATCTTTTGTTTTCTTAATACTTCTGCGATGTTTTCTTTCTTTATTATGAACTAAACCCCTCAAATACTTGAGAGGGATGAAACCTGAGACAGATCTTGTTATTATTTATTCTTGAATTATATGATAAATACTTGAATTGTCCTTAATTATGTGTTCTTCATTTTTGATTTAATAATCCTAGGTATTACTTCAAGAACTTGATGTGCTTAGGCAGAGGAGCAAAAGTCCCTGTTTTAAGAGTAAATCTACCATAATTAAGCGGAGTTGCATGCAACCCTAGACATAGGGCGACATAAATCTGTCGGATTAGGGTCAAACCTAATAGGGGGATCCACAGATCGAATTAATGCAACCTAGGGTGTTAATTAATAAAGAAACTTTAGTTAACAGCCTAGGCCCAGTTGTTCTTAGCCTCGACGGAGGGATTAACATAAGTTAGGGACCTCTACGGATCAAGTCAAGTGAAGAAATCATCTAGTTCAAGAAATTAATAACAAGTGAAGTCTAGGTGGATTCTCCCTTAAGTATTGCTCATATCAATCAGCTTTTCCTTAAAGTTTTCCCCAATTTACTTTTTGTGCACTTTTAGTTAGTTTTAGAATTAGTTTCAATCAATCCTATTTTATTTTTAGGTTAGATAATAGAAATGAAGTAAGTATTAGTACTTTTGGTTCCCTTAGGTACGATAACTCGATCTTGCCGCTAAACTATACTACTGTTCGATAGGTGCGCTTGCCTTTAAAATCGTGATATTAGTTAGTTTTTGGTGTGATCAGTTTTTATAATTTTTATTACTTAATATCGCAAGCATATCAACAGTTGAGTTGCACCCCCGTGTGCTATGACCGTGTGGCACAATGTAGGCTTGGTTTAAGCTATTTTGCCACCCAAATGGGTCATCCCTACAAGCATCAAAATAACCACAACATTTCGTACCCTATTTGCAAACATTAAGCATCAACTTAATAGCTATTATGACTAATCAAATAACATCATAACACTTCACCATTTAACACATAGGAGCACATCATAATGGTCATTCAAAATAGGTTAGACATATACAAAACAAGCCACATCTCATAGCTTGAATAAGTGCCCAAAACATACCAATTTATTAGCAAAGCTAACCATAAACATTAACTTAACAACTAGCCTATACATGCCATGACCATTTCATTTACAAAGATCCAAAAGTACCAAAAGCTTGATGGATAGTGTGATAGCAAGTCTCCGACTCGTCCGAAAATCAAGCTAGCTTCAAAATCTATAAAACAAGGGAAAATAAACAGAGTAAGCTTTAAAGGCTTAGTAAGCCCGTATAACATAGAATTAAACTTACCGAACATTAGAGGTAAGCATATAAATAATTTCAAACCAAGTCATGAACTCATTTTGCCTACTCATCAATAATGCACAAGTTAGTACTTGCAGAATCTTGTTATCATTCATTCACCGAATGGATCATTCACATGACACAAACATATATCGAATACTTATAACATTTAATTCATGTAATTCATATCATATAGTTCATGTAAATCATGTAACTCATGTACCATGTACTTCATATATCCTTTGATCATCATATAACATGTATCGATAATTTCTCGTTGAACCTTTAAGAACATCGAGGGATACTCGGGTGATATACACACAGTGAATATACATATAACCTATAATCCGTCAATGCATCATGTATGCTCTTTCGAGCCTGTAACTGTAAGCCCAAAGGCTAAACATGTGATCCCGAAGGATGAAAGGTAAGCCCGTAGGCTGAACGGTAAGTCCGAAGACTGAACATGTAATCCCGAAGGATGAACATATAGCTCATGAGCTGTGGTGAGTCCGCAAAAAATGCAAGAGCTCAAACCACCCTGTAGCCCTAGTGACATGTCACTTGTATCCTATGACTTCTACCGTTCGAATGGGACTCGGTAATCATTTCGACATATAATTAATTTGCATTTCTATTCATTATTTCACATATACACCATATGAAATTCAACATATATCAAATAGGCAAACTTGAGTCTATGATTCATTATGCATTCATATAGTATTAAAACAACAATTATAAACCTTAAACAAGTTTGATTCTAATTATACGAACTTACCTTGATTTCTCGATATCTACTCGTCTACCTTTCATTTTCCCCAATCAAGTTCCCGGATTTGATTGTCTTTATCTATATTAATACAAATTCAGCTATTTAATCACCAACACTTTCAATTTAGTCCAAAAACATATATTTTGGCCTATTTACAAAATGGCTCCTATACTTTCGACCACTTAGCAATTTAGTCCTTTAAACACAAAATAGTCAAATTAACAAAGCCGAATATTCATATATTTCATATAAGTATATATCTTTCATAAAATCCCATTTCTAACCACATAATTTCTATTTCTTTTCAATTAAATCCTTAAAACTCATTTTCATCAAAAACTACTTTGTGAAACTTGTATATTTCCAAATAACCTTCAATAATTCATCAAAAATAATCAAAAATAACCAAATATTCATCAATGGCACATTTCAAAACACAACCAATTTCAGAAATTGAGGTATGGGTCAGCTAGTATACAAAGCAACGATCTCAAAAACTTATAAATTATCAAAAATTGATTAAAAATATATACCTAATTGATGATTATACAATGGCCAAATGTTTGAAAGTAAAACCCTTAATTTCCTTCTTCCATTTCGGCAGATACATGAATATGAAGCGTATACATACAACCGAACGTCCACAACCAAGACATTAGCACATCATTCATGAAAGGTATCATCATATGAATATACTTATAACCAATATTGGCCCATTTCCAATGGCCTTATACAAAATGAATACCTAACAATTATAAGCCAACACATTTGGCCAAATCAATTATGACACATATAACAAAATGACCAAGTCCCTATACATGCCATACTTTCAAAAATACTAAGATCATCAATACCCAAAATGAGAGTGTGATAGTGTGATTTGAATCTCCGACGATCTCCAATCCGAGCTAGCTTGGCGACACTATAAAACAAGGGAAAGAAAAGGGGAGTAGGCTATATAGCTTAGTAAGTTCATATGCAAATAATAAGCATCTTAACCACACAATTATCATGCAATTCATATAATAGGAGATAACATGAATGTCATTAACATCTCATAGTCATAACTTACTACATCACAACCTTATTGAGAGTTCGTCACCTATCGAGTTCATTACTTATGAGTTTTGCGTACATACCTGTACCAACTCGTGACATAACCACATACTTTTACATCTTTGACATTCCCGTTGAACACTCAAAATATTAACAAATACTCGAAAATATTGCACATGAGTGCCGTATTTACAGCCAAAGCTACCTTACATCTCATAATACTTATAGGCTCACTCTCGAGCTATTCACTGGCCTGCTCACACAAGTTGTCAGTCGGGACGTAGCTACACAGTGCTGCTCACACAAACTGTCAGGTATCAGCAACATATGCCAAAATACCTAGCCACTGGTAGGACTTACTATACCAATAGCCGGACCACATAAACATAGATATACACATGGATTCCTAGTGACATTTCACTTGTATCCTATTCTATTCCTAAGGTTCAACCGAGATTTCTCACTTGTCGAAACTTGGTCAAATATGTCTAAAGAGTCAACCACACAATTCATACAATACTAAAACATTTAAACATAATATAACAATGCATTATTTACATACAAACTTCCCTCGGTACAAAAATAGTGAAATGGACCTAATTCTCAAATACTTTATTTTTCCCCCGATGTAGGTCCGAACCTCGTTTCTCTTGATCTATAACAACAAATTTAACTTATTTAATCATCACATTATTCAATTTAGCCCAAAAATCATATTATGGAAAAATTATATTTTTGCCCCTAACTTTCAACTTTTTACACTTTAGTCCTTAGGCTCGTAAAATGAATTTCTTTCAATTGCTTCATTACCCAAGCCTAGCCGAATCTTTTTTTCATACTCATAACAGCCCACATTTTTCATTTATTCACATTTTCTACACACATTTTACAACTTTTACAAATAAGTCCTTTTTTGACATTTTTACTGAAAATCACTTAGCAAAAGTCGTTTATCTTACAACTAACATATATTTTCTACCATTAGGCATCAAAATACATATATGTCTAACATGGGTAAAATTTTAAACTTTGCTAATACTTCAAAATAGTCCTTGGAAAAGCTAGATTAAGTTACAAGGATCTCAAAAACATAAAAATCATTAAAAACGGGACAAAGACGGACTTACAATCGAGCTTGAAAGTGGCCAAAACCCTAGCTATGGAGACCCTTGTGATTTTTGGCTATGGGGGGATGAAATTGAGAAGATGGACATCTTTTATTTGTTTAATTTTGTCTTTATTTTCCAAATGACCAAAATGCCCTTAATGCCTAACTTTGAAATTTCACCTAACCATGTCCATTTTTGTCCATCTTAAAGTATAATGCTCTAATTACGTTTTAAGCACCTCCAATTTAAAAATTCATTACAAGTAAGCACTCTTAGCTTCTAGAACGCACATTTTGCACCTATTGCAATTTAGTCCTATTAGGCAAATTGGACACTCTATCAATAAAATTTCTTAACGAAATTTTCACACAATCATTTAATCATACGGCAAACCTTAAAGAAATCATAAAATAATTATTTCTACCTTAGATTTATGGTTCTAAAACCACTATTCTGATTTTACCCTAAAACGGGCTGTTACAACTCTCCTCCTTTATGGATTTTCGTCCCCAAAAATCTTACCGGAAAAGAGGTTTGGGTATTTTTTTTCTCATAGCTTCCTCGGGTTCCCACGTAACCTCTTAAACCCCATGTCTTTGCCATAAAACCTTCACCAAGGCTATACTTTTATTTCTCAACTATTTAACCTATTGAGCTAAAATCTTGATCGGTTCTTCACCATAAGTCATATCGGGTTGAATCTCCACCTCTGCCAGTGAAATTATGTGCGAAGGACTTGATTGATAACGATGCAACATAGACACATGAAAAACATTATGGATCCTTTCTAACTCTGTCGGTAAAGCTAATCAATATGCCACCGGCCCTATTCTTTCAATAACCTCATACGGACCAATAAAGCGTAGACTCAATTTACCCTTACGACTGAATCTAAGGATTTTCTTCCACAGAGACACTTTCAAGAATACCTATCACCGACTTGAAATTTAATTTCCTTTCAATTCAAATCTAAATATGATTTCTATATATCTGATGCTGCTTTCAAACAATCATGAATTACTTTTACTTTTTTCTTTGGTTTCTCTAACCAAATCAACCCCGTGAATCTGTCTCTCACTGAGCTCGATCCAGTATAATGGGGTTCGACACTTGTGGCCATAAAAAACCTCATATGGTGCCATTTTTATACTCAACTGAAAACTGTTGTTATAAGAAAATTTGATTAAAGGTAGATATTTTTCCCAACTACCTTCGAATTCTAAAACACAACAGCGAAGCATATCTTCAAGAACTTGAACCATTCTTTTTGATTGACCGTCGGTTTGCGGATGAAATGTGGTACTAAAGTTTAGCTTTGTGCCCAAAGCCTTTTGTAACTTTTTCCAAAATCGAGACATAAACCTCAGATCTCTATCTGAAATAATAGAAATAGCCACTCCGTGCAATCTAACAATTTTAGCAATGTACAATTCAGCTAGCTTATCAAATGAATAGTCGGTGCTTACAAAAATAAAATGAGTCGATTTCATCAATCTATCAATAATGACCCAAACAAAATCTATCTTCTTTGGAGTCAAAGGTAGTACAATTATGAAGTCTACCGTAATTTTATCCCATTTCCACTCGGGAATCATCATAGGCTCAAGCAAACCCGAAGGTACTTGATGTTCAGCCTTTACTTGTTGACAAATCAAACATCTTGATACGAACTCAAAAATATCTCATTTCATTCCTGACCACCAATACCTTTTCTTCAAATCATTGTATATCTTTGTACTTCCTATATGAACAGATAGACAACCATTGTGTTCTTCATGTAAAATTTTCTGAATAAGTTCATCATTTTTCGGTACACATACTCTATCTCAAAACATTAAGCAATCATCCAAAATGATACAAAAGTTTGAATCACTACCCAATTCACACTGATCTCTTTTGGCTTGCAATTAACTATCATCTTTTTGAGCTTCACAAATCTGCTCAAGAAATAACGGTCTAGCTCTCATCTCGGCCAAAATTGAACCATCATTAGACAGAGTTAGCTTCATATTCATAGCTCTCAAAGCAAACAAGGACTTTCTACTTAAGGCATCTGTGACTACATTCACCTTTCCCAGATGATAGTCAATCACTAGTTCATAATCTTTCAATAACTCGAGCCATCTCCGTTGTTGCAAGTTCAGATCTTTCTAAGTCATCAAGTACTTTAAACTCTTGTGATCGGTAAAGATGTGGCACCTTTCACTGAATAAATGGTGTTGCCAAATCTTTAAAGCAAACACAATGGCAGCTAACTCTAAATCGTGCATCGAGTAGTTCTTTTCTTGCAGCTTCAACTGTCTCGAGGCATAAGCTATCACTTTGCCCTCTCGTATCAACACACATCCAAGACTGTTCAAAGACGCGTCGCTAAAAATTACAAACTCTTTTCCTGACTCAGGTTGTACTAATACCTGTTCCTCAGTCAATAACGCTTTCAACAGTTCAAAACTCTTTTGACATTTCTCGGACCATTCGAACTTAACATCCTTCTGCAATAATCTTGTCATAGGTGTAGTGATCATCGAGAATCCCTTGACAAAATGTCGGTAATACCCGTCCAAGCCCAAAAAGCTTCTAACCTCAGATACATTCCTCGGTGGTTTCTAATCAACAATTGCTGAGATCTTACTCGAATCAAACCTTATACCTTCTGCGGAGACTATGCCCCAAAAGTCCTACTTCTTAGAAAAAAAACTCACTTTTACTGAACTTAGCAGACAATTTCTTATCTCTCAAATTCTGCAAAACAATTCTTAAATGTTCGGCATGTTCAGACTCATCCCAAGAATAAATCAAAATGTCATCAAAAAATACAACCACAAACTTATCCAAATATAGTTGGAACATCCGATTCATCAAATCCATAAAAACAGCAGGAGCATTAGTTAGTCCGAAAGGCATAACAAGAAATTCATAATGCCTATTCCTCGTTCTAAACGTGATTTTTGGCACATCTGAGTCTTTAACTCTAAACTGATAGTAGCAGAATCTCAAATCTATCTTCGAAAAAACTGTTGCCCCTTTCAACTAGTCGAACAAATCGTCAATCCTCAGTAAAGGATACTTGTTCTTTATAGTCACCTTGTTGAGCTGTCGGTAATCGATACAAAGTCTCATGGATTTTCCTTTTTCTTGACAAATAACACTGGTGCACCCCATGGTGAAAAACTCAATCTCGTAAAACCCTTATCTATCTACTCTTGTTATTGAGACTTCAAGTCTTTTAACTCAGTTGGAGTCATTCTATACGGAGCTATCAATATCGGTGCAGTCCCCAGTACCAAGTCAATAGCAAACTCCACCTCTCTGACCGGTAGTAATCCTGGCAACTCTTCTGGGAACATATCTGGATATTCATCAACACTGGTACCGATTCAATCTTCAATTCAGACACTTTTGTATTCAGTACATATGCAAGAAATGCTTCACAACCCTTTCTTACATACCTTTGAGCAAATATAGACGAAATCACAACAGGCAATTCACTTGATTCATCTGTTTCAACCCAAAGAACTTCACCATTTTCACATTTCAACTCAAGAGATTTCTGTCTACAATTTACTTTGGCATCATGCAGTGTCAACTAGTCCATACCCAAAATAACGTCGAATTCATCAAATGGAAACAACGTTAAGTTAGCAGGAGAACAGTGACCTCAATTCATCAAAAGAACAATTCTTGCAAACTTATCAATTAGCACATATTGGCTTAAAGGTTTGACACTTTAATCACAAACTCAGTAAATTCAACAGGAAAATTCTTACTAGATACCAAATTCACGCAAACATAAGAATGAGTCGATCCAAGATCGATCAATGCAATAACATTAGTATCATAAAGAGAAAATGTATCGATAATCACATTGGGAGATGACGCATCCTCACAAGCACATATGGCATAAGCTCTAGCAAGTGCTCTAGCTTCAAATCTCATAGTTGAATCCTCCGTCGCACCTTTACTGCTAGTTTCATTCCTAGTATTTCTCGATGACCTACCTCTATTGGTAGAATTACTCGGCATTGCGCTTTGAAATTTTTCTTTCTCATCCCTCTCAGGGTAATCTTAGATAAAATGCTCTTGAAAACCACACTTGAAACAAGCTCGGTTATCCATCCTACACTCATCGGGATGTCATCTACCATAATGCTAACATTCAAGTCTGTTAGACCTAACATTATACACTTGCCATCAAAGTAGCTTGAGCTCTAGAGCCTGAGTATTGTTTCCCGCAGTCTTTGTGTGAATACCCAGCTAAAACATTCAAACGACAATTCATTTCTCTGAACTTCTTTGACTGAGATTGAAATGACTTACTCATCGACCTTTTTCTTGCATCTCTAGCCTTACTCTCGGCCTTTCTTTTCTTTTTGCTTAGTTCTTTAGCTTTGTAAGCTCGTTCAACCAATACAACAAATTCTTTTAGTTCCAAGATTCCAACTAACAGTCTGATGTCCTCATTTAGCCCATCTTCGAGTCTTTTACACATAATAGCCTCAGACGAAACACACTTTCGAGCATACTTACTGAGCCTAACAAATTCTCGCTCGTACTCTACCACTAACATTCGGCCTTATTTTAGTTCAAGAAATTCTTTACGTTTCTAATCGATGAACTGCTAACTAATATATTTCTTTTAGAATTCCTCTTGAAAGAATTCCTACTTAACCCTCTCTCTTGGTACCACAGATACTAGTGTCTTCCACCAGTGATATGTTGCGTCCCTCAATAATGATATAGCACATTTCAAGCAGTCGTCGGGTGTGCATGATAACATGTCAAATACCCTGAAAGTATTCTCTAGCAAGAACTTGGCTCTCTCGGGATTATCATCTACATTTGCTCTAAATTATTTAGTCCCTTGCTTTCGAATCTTATCAACTGGAAGCTTATTTAGTCTTACCATTTCCACACCTTGAGGAGCTATGGGAACTGGTTGGGGATAAAGAGGGGGTAGAGGATGTTGAGCTGTCGGATTTGTTCAAACAAACTCTGTATACCACTCGTTCATCATTTGGAGGAAGGCTTCCCTAGCTCGTTCTCCCAGACTAATTGTTACAGGTCTACTATCAAGTCTTCCACTATTTACTATATGAAAACATAATTTAAAATGTCACCAGTTGTCACACTATCACAATTTTATATATGGCATGTATAGCTAGACTTTTATACACGTCAGGTTAGTCTGAGAATCGACTAAACCATAGCTTTAATACTATTAACTATAACACCACTTACCCGTATTCTACATCGTAACAAGGTACGAGGCATTATTGGACTTATCACCCGAATAAACATACAATTTTGAGTCATAAATTTGCGTCCAAATTAAAACCATTTGCATTTAATCATAAAGTCCCTGATACGAGCCTACGAGGCCCAAAATGTACGTTGGAAGTGGTTTGAGACTAAACCGAGGACTTTAAAAATTTTACAAAACTTAGAAAATTTTCCAATAAACAGGGGCCACACACCCGTACGGACATAGGATACACCTGTGTGGGCAGGCTGTGTGGTCACAAACTCCTGTGTCCCGACCCTGTGTCAATCTCTGACTTATAACTCATGACCAAATTAAGATCACAAAGCCAAGTCACACGCCTGTGTGCTAGGACATGTGGAAAATTAATTTTCACAAAAATTGGTGCAGACTTCACACGGCCAGGGCACACGCCCTTCCTTGAGGCTGTGCCGTCCACATGGCTGAGACACATGCCCATGTCTCTACCGTGTCTTTAACTTGAGCATTTTGTTTCTCAAAATTAAGGTGCAGGGGACACACGACCTAAACACATACCCATGGGATTGGCTGTGTTTCACACACGGCCTAGACACACGCATATGTCTACCTGTATGGACAAAATAAAGGCTATTTACCAAGCCATTTTCCCACCCTTTAATGCACACACCTACACAACATAACATAACACCAATCCAAGCATAAACATACAACCAAATGTCCATAACCAATATATTAACACATCATTCATGAAAGGTATCATCATATGAATATACTTATAACCAATATTGGCCCATTTCTAATGGCCTTATACAAAATGAATACCTAATCATTATAAGCCAACACATTTGGCCAAATCAATTATGACACATATAACAAAATGACCAAGTCCCTATACATGCCATACTTTCAAAAATACTAAGATCATCAATACCCAAAATAAGAGTGTGATAGTGTGATTCGAATCTCCGACGATCTCAGATCTGAGCTAGCTTGGCGACACTATAAAATAAAGGAAATAAAAGGAGAGTAAGCTATATAGCTTAGTAAGTTCATATGCAAATAATAAGCATCTTAGCCACACAATTATCATGCAATTCATATAATAGGGGATAACATGAATGTCATTAACATCTCATAGTCATAACTTACTCTATCACAACCTTACCGAGAGTTCGTCACCTATCGAGTTCATTACTTATGAGTTTTACGTACATACCTGTACCAACTCGTAATATAACGACATACTTTCACATCTTTGACATTCCCGTTGAACACTCAAAATATTAACAGATACTCAAAAATCTTGCACATGAATGCCGTATTTGTAGCTAAAGCTACCTTACATATCATAATACTTACAGGCTCACTCTCGAGCTATTCACGGGCCTGCTCACACAAGTTGTCAATCGGGACGTAGCTACACAGTGCTGCTCACACAAGCTGTCAGGTACTCGCAACATATGCAGGAATACTCAACCACTGGTAGGACGTACTAGACCAGCACCCGGACCACATAAACATAGATATACACATGGATTCCCAGTGACATGTCACTTGTATCCTATTCTATTCCTAAGGTTCAACCGGGATTTCTTACTTGTCAAAACTTGGTCAAATATGTCCAAAGAGTCAACCACACAATTCATGCAATACTAAAACATTTAAACATAATATAACAATGCATTATTTACATACGAACTTCCCTCAGTACAAAAATAGTGAAATGTACCTAATCGTCAAATACTTTGTTTTTCCTCCGATCTAGGTCCGAACCTCATTTCTCTTAATCTATAATAACAAATTTAACTTATTTAGTTATCAGATTATTCAATTCAGCCCAAAAATCATATTATGGCAAAATTACATTTTTACCCCTAAGTTTCAACTTTTTACACTTTAGTCTTTAGGCTCGTAAAATGAATTTCTTTCAATTTCTTCATTACCCAAGCCTAGACAAATCTTTTTCATACTCATAACAGCCCACATTTTTCATTTATTCACATTTTTCTGCACACATTTTAAAACTTTTACAAATAAGTCTTTTTTGACATTTTTACTGAAAATCACTTAGCAAAAGTCATTTATCTTACAACTAACATACATTTTCTACCATTAGACATCAAAATACATGCATGTCTAACATGGGTAAAATTTTAAACTTTTCTAATACTTCAAAATAGTCCTTGTAAAAGCTAGATTAGGTTACAAGGATCTAAAAAACGTAAAAATCATTAAAAATGGGACAAAGACAGACTTATAATCGAGCTTGAAAGTGGCCAAACCCTAGCTATGGAGACCCTTGTGGTTTTTGACTATGGGGGGATGAAATTGAGAAGATGGACATCTTTTATTTGTTTAATTTTTTCTTTACTTGCCAAATGACCAAAATTCCCTTAATGCCTAACTTTGAAATTTCGCCTAACCATGTCCATTTTTGTCCATCTTAAAGTATAATGGTCTAATTGCTTTTTAAGGACCTCTAATTTAAAAATTAATTACAATTAAGCACCCTTACCTTCTAGAGCACACATTTTACACCTATTGCAATTTAGTCCTATTAGGCAAATTAGACACTCTATCGATAAAATTTCTTAACGAAATTTTCACACAATCATTCAATCATACGGTAAACCTTAAAGAAATAATAAAATAATTATTTCTACCTTGAATTTATGGTTTTGAAACCACTGTTCTGATTTGACCCTAAAACGAGCTGTTACATTGTCTTTGTCCATTTTAACGAGAATTAATGCTCCACCAAAGAAAGCTTTCTTCACCACATACGGTCGCTCCCATTTTGGTGTCCATTTTCCCCAATGATCATAAACATATTGCAAAATCTTCTTCAGTGCCAGATCCCCTTCTCTAAACTGCCTTGGTCGCACCTTCTTGTTAAAGGCCTTCATCATTCTTTGCTGATACAATTGGCCATGACATAAAGCTACTAATCTCTATTCCTCAATTAAATTCAACTGCTTATATCTCTTTTGCACCCATTCAGCCTTCTTCAATTGCACCTCCCTTAACACACGTAGAGATGGGATTTGTAGCTCGATAGGTAAAACGGCCTCCATTCCATACACTAATGAAAATGGAGTAGCTCTAGTCGAAGTCCTCACTAATGTACGGTATGTGTGGAGAGCAAAAATGGAGTTTCTCATGCCAATCCCTATACGTTTCTATTGTCTTGGAAATGATCTTCTTGATATTCTTGTTTGCGAGCTTGACTGCCCCCATTTATTTATGGATGATATGGCATAGAATTGTGATGATTGATCTTAAATTGTGCACAAACTTCTTCTATCAAGGCATTATTCAAGTTCTTGGCAGTGTCTGAGATGATTCTTTCTGGTAAACCGCACCAACAAATGATCGATTTTTTCAAAACTTTGCAAATCATTGATCGAGTTACATTGGCATATGAAGCGGCTTTAACTAGATGTGAGTAAAATTCGATTTGATTCGAAAAAATTGAAAAAAATTCAAATTTTGAGTTAATCGAATCGAGTTATTCGAATTATTCAAGTCAACTCAAATAAGAAATTTCAAAGAGTTCAAGTTGAATTTTTACAATTCGAATAACTCGAATAATTCAAATACCAATTAATGCCATTTTGGTCCCTGTCAATTTTGAAAATGAGCAAATTGGTCTCTATCTTAACAAAAATTACAAAAAAATGAAAGTAATTTTCAAAATTTGAAAATAATTTTGAAAATTCAAAATATTTATAAAAAGTCTAAAATTTATATTTTTTAAAAAATTATAAATTTTAAAAAAATCTAAAAAATATATAAAAATTTTAATAAAATAATAATTTTGGAATCTAAATAAGTGATTAATGGTTCAAGTTTATCATACTAAAATATCTTATTTTTTATTATTTTTCTTTAAAAAAGTTTTCAAATATATATTGTTTCAAATTTTGTGTTCTAACATGGAAATAGTTATATTGCACAATATTTTAATTTAACATTATCAATTTTTCTAATTTAACTCAAACGGTTTCACTTGATTCAATCGAACGCTCAACCCTACTTCGAGTTATCAAAAATCCAAATAAAAAAGGTAAAACTACGTCGTTTGATAAATGTTTACCTTTTTAAAGTTAAAAGTCAAAACTATCAAATTAAAAGGTAAAACTACGTTGTTTTGATAAGTGTTTACCCATTAGTCTTACTTTCCTTCCTGAATCGCCCCACTCTCCTTTTTCCTTTACTCAAAATTAATCTAAAAGCTTGTACTTTGTCTACTAGTAAAATAATTGGTCCACGTAAATAGAAAATTGAATATAAATAATAAGATTCGTTAATTCGACTCGACTCAAAATTTTTTTACTCAACTCGATTGAATACTCACCCCTAGCTTCGACCCACTTGGTAAAATAATCAATCACTACAAAGATGAAGCGATGCCTATTTGATGCTTTCGATGTGATGGGGCCAATAACATCCATGCCCCACATTAAGAACGACCAATGAGGTGCCAATGCATGAAGATTGGTAGGAGGAACACTAATACTGTCTGCATAAATCTAACATTTATGACATTTTCGAGCATAATTTAAAAAATCTCATTCCAACATTAACCAAAAATATCCAGCCCTCATGATTTGCTTTACCATCATATGCCCATTATTATGTGCTCCACATACTCCATCGTGAATTTCCTTCATTATCTGATTCGCCATAGGGTTTGGTCATGTCCTCTTTTGTACAAAAAACTCACCGTCTAAAAAGAAACCCATAACCAACCTTCTAATTATTCGTTTATCATTTTCTGAGGTGAAATATGGGTATTGCTAGTATTGCAAATACCGCTTAATGTCAACATACCATGGTTTCCCATCCATTCTCAAGTCTACTCCCGTGCAATGGGTTAGCGAGTCATTGACCCTTAGCTATATAGGTTGCACTTCTATTTTGGATCCTACTTTGAACATGGCGACTAGAGTAGCTAATGAATTTACTAACTGGTTTTCTTCTCTTGGCAAATTACAAAATTGGACATCATCAAACTCTTTGATCAGTCATTGCACATATGTTTGATAGTGAATCAGTTTGGAATCCCTTGTTTCCTATTCTCCTCTGAATTGGTAAACAACTAATGCTGAGTCACCAAAAACTTTTAAAACCCTGATCTTTTTCTCAATGGTGATCTAAAGTGCCAAAATGCATGCCTCATATTCAGCTGCATTGTTTATACAGGTGAACACCAGTTTAGCTGTATCGGGAAAATACTAGCCACTTGGAGAGATTAGTACTGCCCCAATCCCATGCCCAATCATGTTGGATGCTCCAACAAAATAAACCCTCCAAATTTCTTCTTCGCGCTACAAAATTGACATGATTTCTGCATCTGGGAAATCAAAACTCATGGGCTCATATTCCTCTTTCGCATGATCCACTAGAAATTTCACGACTATGCTTCCTTTTATAGCCTTTTAAGACACGAAGACGATGTCATACTCGGACAATACCACTTGCCAACGAGCAACTCTTCCTAACAATGATGGCTTCTCAAAAATGTACTTCAAAGGGTCCAACTTTGCGATGAGGAAGGTGTTATGATACAACATGTATTACATTAGTTGGCGCGTGGTCCATGCTAAAACACAATACATCTTTTCCAAATGGGAATACTTGGCTTCATATTCCGTGAACTTCTTGCTCAGATAATAGATTATGTGCTCTTTCTTGTATGAACTATCTTGTTGCCCCAGAAAATAACCTAGAGAATTATCCAGCACTACCAAATATAAAATCAAAGGTCTTCCTAATGCCAGAGGAATCAAAATTTGTTACTTAGCTAAATACTTTTTTACTTTCTCGAATGCTTTTTGACAATCTTTAGTCCATTCACCATTATTATCACGTAAGAGCTTGAAGATGGGATCACATTTATCCGTCAATTGTGAGATAAAATGAGACACGTAATTTAACCGTCCCAAAAAACCTCTTACCCCCTTTTAAGTTTTATGGGGTGTCAAATCTTAAATTACTCGAACCTTGTCTGGATCTATTTCAATTCTGTGTTTACTCACTACAAAATCCAACAACTTCCCCGACTTTACCTTGAAAGTACATTTTGCTGGATTCAATCTCAATTTGTATTTCCTCAATCTTTCAAATAGTTTGTGTAGCTTTTTCAAATGACTTTCCTCCCTAGTGGACTTTGCTATCATATCATCAATGATAATGATTTGATGAAGTAATAAAATTTGATCGTACCTAGAAACTAACTAATATCATGATAAAAGGCAAGTGCACCTATCGAATAGTAGTATAGTTAGTGGCAAGACCGGAATATCGAATCCAAGGAACTATGAGTACTAGTAATGACTTTCTATTTATTATCTAGCCTAAGAATACAGAGGGTTTGGTTGTAAACTAAACTAACTAAAGAAACGACAAGGAGTAAAGTGGGAGATTACTTTTGGGAAAGACTGATTGATTAAGGCAATACCTAAGAAAGAATTCACCTAGACTTCACTTGTTATCTAACTCTGAACCAGATGATTTCTTCATTTGATTTGATCCGTAGAGATCCCTAAATTATGTTAATACCTCCGTTGAGGATAAGAACAACTAATCCTAGGTTGATTAACTGAAATCTCTTTCTAGTTAAAACCCCTAGTCTTGCATTAACTTGAACTATGGCTCCCCATATTAGATTTGACTCTAATCCGACAGATTTTTGTCATCCTATGTCTAGGATTACGATCAACTCCGCCTAATTGTGTTGGATCTACTCCTATGCAGGGACTTTTGCTCCTCTACATAGGCACATTCGACTTAAATCAATATCCCGAAAATATCAATTTAAGAGTTAAAAACACAATTAAGAACAAATCAAATATTTATCACACAGCTCAGATAACAATAAGAAGATCTGTCTTAGGTTTCATCCCCTTAGGTATTTAGGGTTTTAGTTCATAATTATAAAAGAAAACATCTCAGAAGATATAAAATAACAAAACATAAGAAAACCCAAAACTCCTGAAAGGATTGAAGGGAGATCCTCTGTCTTGATGTAGATCCTGGCTTCTGAGATGGATCAATCGGCTTCCCTTCAAGTAATTCCCTTTTTTAACTCCCTGTCTTGGTGGGAATAAAGCACACCTTTGTAGTTGCCTCCTAGGGTCTTTATATAGAGTTTTGGAATACCTTTCTTAGCCCCTAAGTAGCCTTTTTCAAGTGAAATTGAACTTCCTCACGACAGGGACACGCCCGTGTGCCATGCCCGTATGGATCGAGGCCCAAGTCGTGCTTGAGCCTGTTAAAGTGGCATGGTTGTGTGGCTAACCTCCAAGCCATGTTGATTACTAAACTGGGCCTAATTTGCCCGTTTTTGGCCTGTTCCTTGCTCTTTTCTCTTCCTTAAGCTCACCTGAGTATAAAACATGAAATTAAAGGTTTAAGAGCATCAATTTACACAAATCAAGGGGTAATTCATCCAGAAATTGGGCTAAACATGGGGTAAAAATATGTATAATTTATCGTTTATCAGTCAACATAAACTTTAATCTCTTTATACATCATGTAACACCCCAAACCCGACCTAGACGTTATGGCTGAATCTGACGATGTCACATGGAATGGAGTTTGAAAGCGAGATGTCAAGTTTAAAACTGTTCCAGTTAATTAGCTTTTATCTTAATTTGGAGTAAAACGCATGTTCTTCTTTACGTCAAAATCATTTCTTTTAGTGAAACCTTAGTTTTATTTTGAAAACCGTATCTTGTTGTGTTTGAAGTTGTAATCCATGAAAACAATTAACATTAAAAATTTAAAACAAATAGTCCCTAAAGTCCAAATTACATAAAAATACCCAAATAAGTGATAAATCTAAAAATTAACAAAAAACAGTTTAAAAATTTACGTGTGGCCACCGTCGAGTCCTCCACTGCACCGACCAGTCAAGTCTGGGGATTACCTGAGCAGATTAAACAGAAAAGGGTAAGTTTTCTCAAACTCAGTGTGTAATCCCCACAGAAAATCATGCACACAGTACAATATCAGAAATCAGTCATCTACAGTCTGGGGCCTGAGCCCGTCATAGATTCAGTTTGGGCCTTGGCCCATACAGATACAGTCTCAGATATACATGCAGTAATAGAAATCAGTATTCTACCCTCCAACCTCCACATCATCTCTAACCATCCCTATACACCATGTGGGGTTTAAAACACCCACCTATCCCTACACACCATGTGGGGTTTAGAACACCCATCCATCCCTACACACCATGCTACACCTAAATGCCGCAGATAATCAGAAATATGTAGCTGAGCTACAAGATAAACGGCTTTAAAAGCCTTTTAGATACTTCCTTTGAACTTCACCAACCCACCCCGATGCAATACAACATACTATAAATGTCATGCTATTATGCAGTTAACAATCTATACATACAGATCACTAATCATGCTTAATACAAAAATCAGACAGACAGTTCAGACATATAGGGGTCTAAGTAGTGCTTCACGACCCTACAGTAGGTCCACAGTCGACTTGGGCTACCCGTGCAACCTTAGAGAACATTTTAGAACAAATGGTCTCACACGCCCTTGCGGCCAGCCCGGCCCACACGCCCATGTGGCCCACACGGCCCAAATTGGCCTTGGCTGTGTGGATCACACGGCCTGGCCCAGAATCCCACACGCCCATGTGGACTATCCGTATGGACTCACACGCCCGTGTAGCCCACAGGCCCAATTCAGTCTAGCCCGTGTGTTGCACACGGCCTATCCGGCCAGCACACGACCGTGTCCTTCGCTCACGGCCTGCCTCATCAATCACACGGCCTACCATACAGGCAACCACACGCCCATGTGGCATCGACAGGATGCAACCTTTTACCAAACCCTATTTTTTGCATTTCGGGTACACACCTGGTATCAGTTCGATGCTAACACAATCTCGAGTCTTTTGAGACCTAAAAGTAAAGTTTCCAACTACAGAATTAGAAACCAATCACAAATTTCCTTAACACCAAAATAAACCAAACGCGCTCACTTATAACAATCACACACGTTACTCGTATGAAGCAGCCTGTTGGAGTTGAGCTACTGTTTCACTACCATCCCCTACGCAAACAAATTACGAAATTTCAACTTTCAAAAATCAAAACTAACACCAAACAAACCACTTACCAATTTCACAAGAATTGAAGGTTCAAACGTCCACAACAATTAATGCCAGAAAAAAATAAAATAAAAATGAAGAGGAGAAGGTTCACTACTACTTCATCAGAGACTGGAAGAAAAGAGGAGAAGAATTAAAAGAATTTTGTTTTGGGAAAAAAATGTCAGAAGCAATATAGGGATTTTTGAAAAAGGGAAAAGAAAAATAATAATAAAAATTAAAACAACCAAAATAAAGAAATCGGGTATGATATCATATCCCTAAATTCCCTCTCCCATTAACCCATCAAACACAACTACCCAGCATTTTAATTCCACCGAAACTCTATCCCCGATCTGAGCAAAAATAATGCCAGTGTAGGGACTCGAACACATGACCTCCAACACACCAACACTCCACTTAACCACCAGACTAGCAAGCCCATTCTGATATGTTCTCACAAGTAATTCAATTTAAGCCTACTGACTAGAGATAGGGCTTTATTCATAAAAATACCAAAACTTTTCCCAAAACAAGGCTTGAACTTGGGACCTCCCAAACATACCCTGAATACATAACCACTAAAGCAAATAGACATTTGTGTCATATTTTCACAAGAAAAACAATAAGAATTTTGGGGCATTACACATCATGTCATGAAATAGTGTCGTCGTTGCTCATTGATATGTGGCCTCAACATTTTTTAAACTAAACGGCATGACCCTATAACAAAAAGTTCCCCAAGTCATGATGAATGTGGTCTTTTCCATGTCCTCCCTCACCACTTTGATTTGATTATACCCTGAGAATCCATCCATGAAAGAGAAAACATAATGTTTAGTAGTGTTATCCATCAGTGTGTCTATATAAGGTAATAGAAGATTGTCCTTGGGGTTGGCTCGGTTTAATTCTCTATAATTGATGTACATTTTGACTTTGCCATCCTTTCTAGGCACTGGTACAATATTCGTAACCATTTTGGGTATTTAGCTACTTCTAGAAATTCTGCATTGGATTGTTTCTTGACCACTTCTTTAATCTTCAACAGCATCTCAGGTTTCATCCTTCTTAACTTCTGGTATGCAGACTTACAATCTAATTTCAAAGGTAGCCAGTGTTCCATGATATTGGTTTCCAAACTTGGCATATCTTAGTATGACCATGCAAACACATCTGAGAACTCAATGAGTAGATACTTCAACAATTGACTTTTCTTTGGCATGAGAGTGGTTCCAATCCTAATTTCCTTTCTTACCTCCTCATCACCCAGATTGATTAAATTTGTTCCCTCCAAGTGGGGTTCTATAAGTATCTTTTTTTGTTCAACTAGCCTCAAAAACTCCTCTTTCGCCTCATGATCGTTATGGTAAACATAATTATGAGAATTTGATTCAAAGATATCATTTGGATCATTTATCAATTCATGATGTATACCCCTAAAATAATTATGGGTATGTATATTGGTATATGAATAAAAACGATTGAATGAATAAAAGTGACTAGAGACATGATCCAAATCTAATTTCATAAAGAGAAAATAGTTTTTCATGGATTTTTAAAGGAGATTAAATTAACTAAATGATATTAAAATTTCATATAAAAACTCTTAAAAATGATTACATCTTGGAGGACTCAAGGATAGCAAGTAATGGTATAAGCTGCCAATTGTCCAAGGCGGAAGGGTCGCAGTGAACCCAGTCTCTTGACATGGCACCCTATCACCAATCATGTTTAGATCCACTGCATCTCCATTAATCATTAACTTGACTAAGGTCCTTTCCTGGTGGTCGAATCCCACTAACTAAAAGGTCTTGAATAGTGGAGGACAAATCAAAGGAGGTTCCACCCCATCCTCCCTTATAGGCTTATATCCCAACCCTCTTGTATCCTTCTGAGTTGGAACAAAAACAGGTTCTAAGATACCTTGTAGGTCTTTTCCCAAACCTAAGTGGATTTGCCAACCCTTCCCTATCGTCTGGCCAAATAACATGGTCATTGTTCGTGGCACAAGAGGTTTAAGGGCTCGCATTCCCTCTGCTACGTAAAATACAGTGCTCACCTCAAAAGTCTGGAAAGAACTCTCCATTGTGCCATCATCCACTTCTGTTAAAGGAGAATTTAGCAAGCTAGCTACCAATAGGTTCTCTTCACCTTGCACGATGCATAAATTCTGATCGACTACAAATTTCAATATTTGGTGTAAGGACAATGGTACCACCCTAACTGAATGAATCTAGAGACGTCCCAACAATATACTGTAAGAAGGCGTTCTATCTATCATTTGAAAATGAATAAGGAAATTAATGGTTCCTACCAACAAAGGAATCTCTATTTCACCAATCACGCTTCTTTTAGTGCCATCAAAAGCTCACACCACTAAAGGGCTCGATACCATGTATGAGGTGTCCACGAACAGCTTGGACAATGTTGACAAAGGCAGGACATTGATCGATGACACATTGTCGATCAGGACCCTAGCCATGGAATAGGCTGTACACTTTATTGAGATGTCTAGTACCTTCGTACATCCTCTTCCATCCAGGGGTATTTCATCATCATTGAAAGATATGTAATTTGGGGCCAAAATACTACCTGCTAAGTGACTAACATTATCTACTGACACATTGTGAGTGGCGTAAGCTTGTTTTAGAACTCATACAAGAGCCTCCCTGTGTGGCTCCAAGTTAAAAAATAATGACATCAAAGAAATTCTTGTTGGTGTTTTGTTCAACTACTTGACCACGCTATACTCGCTACGCTTTATTAGACGTAAAAATTTTTTAACTTCATTATTCTTGACTTCTCCCTTTTGGTCCTCCCTTATTTCTTTACTGGATTCTTTATCGTTAATTTCTGGTTGATTTTCTAAAATTCCTTCTTTACCATTGGGTTCTTTCCCCACTGTGTTTGGCTTATAACAATGCCCGCTTCGAGTTATGCCATTAAGTCTTGAGATGATGGAGGCATCAGACCCAACCACCTCATAATCATATCTCCAAAGAACTCGTTGGTCATCCTCATACTTAAAAGGGTCGAGAACCCTGATTACCAACATATCATCCTATAAGGCCTTTGAGGTAGACTCTTTTCCAATAGGGGTTTTTTTTCCATATACGATGGTGACAGGTTTCACATCTAACGTGTTTATCTAATTGGTCTTAACACCCTTTCGTATATCTAGCTGGAAGGAATCCAAGAGACATTGTATATGTTTTCTAAACATTGGGCAAACTTGGATAGAGTGTCCTCGAGCTCCTTAGTGGAATTTGTAGATTTGATCCATATCAATTCCCATTACAGACCTGGGTGGCTTGGCTTGAATTAGATTTTACTTTCTCAAGATGTCGAACAGTCGTTCGAGTAGGGTTGTTATTTCTTCTACTTTTCTCCTTTGAAGGCTCTTTTCTTCAGTTATAGCATTAATTGTTCGATCATGGTTTGGTAATAGATTTCTGTTACCATTTGGTGTATTTTCTCACTGGAAATTTATCTTTCCTGCCCTTACAAGATCTTGCACCTTATATTTTAGCACTAAGCAGTTATCGATGGTATGACCTGGGTTGCTGGAGTAATACTCACATCGAGTATTGACATCATACCACTTTGGAAATGAAAGTTGCATTAGTTCCTTGTGTGTGGGTACAAGAATATGCTTCTCCACGAGAATCAAAAAAATTTCCGCGTAGGAGATAGGAATTGGATCAAACACAAGCCTCTCTTGTGGTAGCCTTACTAGAGCTTGGGTTTGTGGGGACCGGGTTAGCATAGTTAACATGGAGGATTTTTAATGGGTACAGATGGACGATACATAAACAGTGAAGTAGTGGTACATTTACAGTCGGGTATTAAGCACGTAGAGGTATTGGGCTTGGGTAGGGAAAGTAAGAGTATGGGTACCTGCTCGATGTGATTGTTTGTATTTCTGCTTCCTTTGTCTTCCCAGCGACACCTCTTTTCGCACTCAAAGGATCATCTATTTTACCCAACTTCAATGCATTCTCTATCATTTCTTTAGATAATACCATATCCGTGAAAATCTTAGCGGTATTTCCTCTCATCCTGTCATAGTATATGCCTTTTAACGTAACAACGAACAGAACATCAGTTTTCTTTTTCATGAGCAGGGGCTGTACTTGCGATGCCAGATCCTTCTACCGTTGTGTGTATTCTTTAAAACTCTCATTTGACTTCTTTTCCATGTTCTACATAGTCAAGTGCTATATGGTCATGACTACAATATGTTTTTATTGAGTAATAAATGCTCATGCAAGCTCTCTCCAAGTTCAAATTTGACTTCTGTCTAACTCTACATACCAAAGAGCCACAGATTCAGTCAGACTGTCTTGAAATATGTACATTAGTAGTTTCTTATCTTTAGAGTAAGCAGCCAATTTCCCATAGTACATGGCAATATGGGTAATGGGGCAACTGTTACTATTGAAAATTTCAAAGTTAGGAACTTTGAATTTTGGTGGGACGACCACATTGGGTACCAGACGCAGGTCTTCTGTTTCTACAGATCCAAAGGTGCCTAATCCTTTGATGGCTTTCTAACGTTCATCAATTAGGCTGAATTTATGAGCTTATTTATCCATAATCGACTTTCCCTTGGCTCCTCGCTTATAGATAACTCGTTTACTCTTGGGATTTGAATGGTCACACCTGGCGCTTGAAGCCGTAAATCTTCGCGATATACACATGTATCACCATAAAGAAGGACTGGATTGTCCAAAGTGTCACTTTTTTCTCCCAACTTGGCCTTGCCTTTGACCATTGTAGTCATAATTTCCATCATCTGTTCCTCTAGTTTGACCATACGTGCTAATTCTTCTTCCGTCATCTTCTTAGCTTTTGAACGGAAGTTATACCGGTGAGCTATCCTTGGTCCTTTTTCAAATGGCATTTATTTCCAAAGTTAGAAAATTATATGGATTTTTCATAAAAAAAATGTTATTCCTTTTTTTTCAAATAATGCTTCTGAATAAAAAAAATGAGTGAATGGGTGAATGGATGGATGAATGAATGATTGAAATTGGGGCACATTGTTGTAAATATACCTGAATATAAACATTTTCTTTCATGACAGGTTCGAAAACTGTTTAGCTTACAAAGTTTTTTTCATTTTTCATTCATACTTAAAGAAAATCCTAATCGATCCTATTGCCATAAGGCAAATCTCTACTCGTTGTTCTTCCTCTTCCTCCTCATGAGCTTGATGAACTATGGGTAATGTGCCTGAGCCACCTCCAAAATTTTCATTTCAGGTTCATTCCTAGTCGCAAAAGAGGTAGATTCCTTTTTGATTTCTTCAATCTGTTCACATATGTCTTCAGCTTACTGAGCAAAAACATGACCCTCCCTATGCATCGTTGCAAACACCTCTTGTCGGCTTACAGCCATTTGTTCTATTATGATAAAATGCTTTGCAATCTCAGTATACTCTTCTATGACCTCTTTGTTTTGCAGTTCTTTTATCTTTAATTCTTTGTTCAAACGAAAACTTTTCCCCTCTAGCACCTCTATTTCAGCAGTTTTCTCATTAGACACCCGCCTCCAAATTTGCTCTTTTTCTCGCACTTTCTAGAGTTCATTTGCCCGCAGACTCAGATCTACCTCCAACCTCTGACTTTGAGCGAACAAGTTAGATCTTTCTCATTGATGTCGTTGTAATTGTATTATTAATTGTTCCTCTCTTTCCTTTATGTCTAATCGGTGTTGTTGTTGTCTGATGATTTCTTCCTCATGTTCCTTTAAATATACTTGATGCTGCTCCCATTACCACCTAACCTTTTCATCTCTCCCCCTCAGATGCATTTCTAAATCGCGTATCTTTTTTGTTAGCTCAACTACGTCATATGGGACCTTCTTCTTTCCTTTAAATTTTACTGACATAGAAGTTTTACTTTTTTTAGGCACCACTACATATATGTTTTCAGGAGGAACGGTTTAAAAAGGTTCTTGGTTGCATGCTCAAGTTTTGACCTCACTTGATTCGTATCTCTTCCAATTTATTCCAAAATCTCAAGTCCTAAATTGAAGCTTCCACCTTGTTTAAACCAACTATAGTAGGCACGCATTGATCATACCCGTATTGGCTCAGAACCATCAATGAGGAATAACTGACGACTCCCCATATACCAATTAAGGAAACCTACAAAGAACAACCGCACTCGATGACTACTGTGTTCGAATCATCCATGGAGCCCTCTATTATATTTCTTGGTATGTCAATGTACTAAGGTTCTGAACCTACTCCTCAATCAATTGATTTGGACACCACTCACTTTCTAAAAATTCCTCTATAGGCTTGGTTGAAGGAACAAACACCTAACGAAAGCGCTTATAAAGGCACCTAAAATGGCTTTTCATCCATACGATAACAACTATGCACATCCGAAGAAACGCATGTCTCTTTTCCTTCTGATGAAATTGAGTGAAATGATGGTTTCAGCAAAGACTGCTAGAGTAGGATTTACCCATTTTTCAGTCTGAAATAGAAAATCAGCTAGCTCCACGCTTACATATCCCAGAGCTTTTGGGAACACAATCAACTTGCATACGGCAAATGTGAATGATAAGCGATAAATTATACATATTTTTACCCCATGCTTAGCCTAATTTCTGGATGAATTACCCCTTGATTTGTGTAAATTGATGCTCTTAAACCTTTAATTTCATGTTTTATACTCAGGTGAGCTTAGGGAAGAGAAAAGAGCAAGGAACAGGCCAAAAACGGGTAAATTAGGCCCAATTCAGTAATCAACACGGCCTGGAGGTTCGCCACACGACCGTGCCACTTTAACAAGCTCAAGCACAGCCCGGGCCTCGATCCACACGGGCGTGTCCCTGTCATGGGGAAGTTCAATTTCACTCAAAAAAAGCTACTTAGGGGCTAAGTAAGGCATTCCAAAACTCTATATAAAGACCCTAAAAGGCAACTACAAGGGTGTGCTTTTCTCCCACCAAGGGGGCTTTATTCCTGCCAAGACAGGGAGTTAAATGAGGGAATTACTCGAAGGGAAGCTGATTGATCCATCTCAGAAGCTAGGATCTACATCAAGACAAAGGATCTCCCTTCAATCCTTTCAGGAATTTTGGGTTTTCTTATGTTTTGTTATTTTATATCTTCGGAGATGTTTTCTTTTATAATTATGAACTAAGATCCTAAATACCTAAGGGATGAAACCTAAGACAGATCTTGTTATTGTTATCTGAGCTGTGTATAAATATTTGATTTGTTCTTAATTGTGTTTTTAACTCTTAAATTGATATTTCCGGGATATTAATTTAAGTCGAATGTGCTTATATAGAGGAGAAAAAGTCTCTGCATAGGAGTAGATCCAACATAATTAAGCAGAGTTGACCGCAATCCTAGAGATAGGATGACGAAAATCTGCCAGATTAGAGTCAGATCTAATATGGGGAACCATAGACCGAGTTAATGCAAGACTAGGGGTTTTAACTAGAAAGAGATTTCAGTTAATCAACCTAGGATTAGTTTTCTTATCCTCGATGGAGGTATTAGCATAATTTAGGGATCTCTACAGATCAAATCAAATGAAGAAATCATCTGGTTCAAAGTTAGATAACAAGTGAAGTCTAGGTGGATTCTTCCTTAGGTATTGCCTTAATCAATCAGTCTTTCCCAAAAGCAATCTCCCACTTTACTCTTTGTCACTTCTTTAGTTTAGTTTAGTTTACAACGAAACCCTCTTTATTTTTAGGCTAGATAATAGAAAGAAAGTCATTACTAGTACTCATAGTTCCTTGTATTCGATATTCTAGTCTTGCCACTAACTATATTACTATTCGATAGGTGCACTTGCCTTTTATCGTTATATTAGTTAGTTTCCAGGTACGATTAGATTTTATTACTTTATCAAATCCTGATCAAGTTTTTGGTGCCGTTGCCGGGGAACTAAGATATTAGGAACACTCGATTTCTATTACTTTAGCCATTACTATTTTTATTTATTTTCAACCTTTATTTTTATTTGTTTTATTTATTTATTTTAATTTTCTTTCCTTTTCCCTTCTAGGTATCTCTAGTTTATGACTAGAAGAAATCTGAGGGCCACTGCTTTTTGACGACGATTTAGAAGTGACAGTTCGTCGAACTTGCCGAGAGATAAAAAGAAGCTTGTAATACCCAGAACAAGGACAAGAAGAAGAGCTAGAACCTACTGAAGATATGGAAGCCAATCAGGATAATCAGCTACCTCCTGTAGTAGCTGCAAATCCTATTGAGCAAAATCCTGCTTCGCGTACTATGTATGATTATGCTAGACCTAATTTAGCAGGCACTGAATCTAGCACTGTTAGGCCTACTATTACTGCAAATAATTTTGAACTGAAACCTAACACTATTCAAATGATACATCAATTTGTTCAGTTTGATGGTTTGTAGGATGAGGATCCTAACTCGCATCTAGCCAACTTTTTGAAATTATACGATACATTCAAAATAAATGGCGTTTCTGATAATGCCATTTGTCTTAGGCTATTCCCATTCTCCTTGAGAAGCAAGGCTAAACAATCGTTAAATTCTTTACCACAAGGGTCCATCACTACATGGGAACAAATGACCGAGAAGTTTTTACTTAAGTATTTTCCTCCGGCTAAAACAGCTAAATTGAGGAATGATATTTCTTCTTTTGTGCAGATGGATTTAGAAACACTTTACGATGCTTGGGAGAGATAAAAAGGTTTCTTGAGAAGGTGCCCTCACCATAGGTTACCTCTGTGGCTACAAGTTCAAACCTTTGACAATGGTTTGAATCCCTCAACAAGGCAGATGATCGATGCAGTCGCTGGTGGAACAATCAACAACAAAACACCCAAAGCAGCTTACGAGTTTATAAAAGAGATGTCACTGAATAACTATCAGTGGCAAGTATGCGAACAAAGCCATAGAAAGTCGCAGGAGTTTTTAATATTGATGTTGTAACCATGTTTTCTAATCAGGTAGAACTTTTAAATAAAAAGATTGATAATTTTGTTAGTTCTACGCAGGCACACCCAGTAATGCAATGCGACGGAATTCAAGGGAACAGTTACAATTCGGACTACACCAACTACGGATATGGCACGGAAAACAAACAAGCCAACTATATGGGTAACAATTCTAGATCTCAAAATAACCCATATAGTAACACGTACAATGCAGGTTGGAGAAATCTCCCTAACTTTTCATGGGAAGGACAAAGCAACTAAGGAAATCAGAGACCACTACCTCCTCTAGGATTCCAACAGCCACCATTCCAACAAGAGAAAAAGTCAAACCTTGAAGAGATGCTCACAAAATTTATTACCGTGTCAGAAACCAGTTTTCAAAACACTGAAACGGCATTAAAGAATCAGCAAGCATCCATTCAAGGACTCGAAACTCAAATAGGCCAGCTTGCCAAGCTAATTTTAGAAAGACCACCAGGTGGGTTACCAAGCAACACTGAGACTAACCCTAAGGAGTAACTCAACACCGTGGATACAATAGATGAGGAAGGGTTAACCAAAACCAACCCAGAGCCATGTAAGGAGATTGTGGTAAGTAAAGGTAAGGATGAGGTAAGTTTCAAAGAAGCAATTGTCAAAGAGTATAAACCTCGTATCCCATACCCAAATGCGCTACAGAAAGACCGCACAAATGAACAATTTGGTAAATTCCTTAAACTTTTAAAGAAATTACATATTAACTTACCATTTATTGAAGCTCTGTCGCAGATGCCAAACGCCGTTAAGTTTTTAAGAGAGCTACTGACGAATAAACTAAAGCTAGACGAGACATCCCATGTGGAACTAAATGCAGTGTGCTCAACTATTCTATAGAATAAGCTGCCCAACAAACTGAAAGATCCAGGGAGTTTTACAATTCCTTGTTTACTTGGTAACTTAGACATCAAAAATGCTTTAGCAAATTTAGGGGCTAGTATTAATGTAATGCCTTATAAACTGTTTAAACAACTAGGTCTAGGGAAACCTAAACAAACTAAGATGAGCATTCAATTGGCTGATAAGACCATTAGATTTCCAAAGGGAATAATTGAAAATGGGCTTGTCAAAATTGATAAATTTATATTCCCAGTTGACTTTGTTGTTTTAGACATTGATGAGGATAGCAATGTACCCTTAATTCTAGGGTGTCCCTTTTTAGCAACTGCCAGAACAATAATTGATGTAGGAACAGGTGAGCTTACACTACGTGTAGGTGATGAAAAAGTCACTTTACAGGCCCGAAACCCGATTAAAATTGCTGATGATAAACATACTGTTTCGAATCCTTATAAAAACACTAATCTCACCACCCAACCTTTTGTGCAGGATGCACTCCACATAAAGGCGACCCAACCACAGACAAGTCCATCCAATGGAGACATACATGAAAAGCGAATGCTTCAAATTGAGGAACTAGACGAGTCGCTGAACTATCAAGAAAGGCCCAAACTATGCCACACCAACCCAGAGCATCATCAAGACGACCCTCAGGTAAAAACGAATCAAATCAAGGTAGGGGATAAGGTAACCTTAGGGGGAGACGATCCTCGAATCTTAAATTCAAAAGAACATACAAGTGACACACCCTACTTCACGGTAATGAAAATTTTTCCCTATGGTACAGTCGAGATAAAACATGAGTCACTCGGCACTTTCAAGGTAAATCACACTCGACTCAAATCTTACGTTGATAATGAAATTGAAAGCAGGATAGAAGAGTATCAACTCTTCAAGCCACCATGACCAAACAAGCTTGAGAAAAGTCGAGCTTAGACTATAAACAAGTGATTTTCGGGAGGTAACCCGAACACTAACTTAGTAAATTCTTTTGTTTTAGGCTCTCTAATACATCAACTAACCCTTTTGAATGCAGGTTTTTTTAGCCACACGATCATACCCACGGGAGTGCTTAAGGCCGTGGGCACACCATGGCAAAACACAGGCTGAGACAAAGAGCCACGACCATGCGGTATGGCCGTGGCCAAGCCTGAAAAATCGACACGGGCATACAACACGTCCGTGTCCCAAAATCGTGGCCAATCCTGTTAAAGCAACACGAGCATGCGACACGCCCGTGCCTCAAGACCGTGGTCGAACCTGCTATTTCCAACACGGGCATGCAACCCCTTATACGGCCGTGGGAGAAGCGAACATTGAAGGACACGGTCGTGCCACACGGCCGTGTGCCCCAATACGCCCTAGGAACACGAGCGTGTGACACGAATCTAGAGTGCCAAAATCTCTAACTTTCAAACCACACGGGCTAACCCCGAGCTACATGAATCCGGAGTGCCAAAGCCCCTAACTTTCAAAATCCCTAACTGCCAAAATCCTATAAAAACAGCCTACTATTCACCTTCTTCCTCACCTAAACCCTAAAAACCTCTCAACCCAACTCTCATACCCACCATCTCTAGCACCGCCGTTGGCTTCAACAGCACCACCACGCCCGTGGAACCCACTTCACGACCATGCTCTGCCCCATAACCACCCATTCGGTTCCCCTTTCTTACTTTTCTCTTAGTTTCTAATGTCTTTTATGTAATTATCTGTTAACAATCTAATTTATTATTGATAGAAGATTCATTCATTTAGCATGATTATTCTAGAGTATTCATTACGCCATCTTTTGGCTGCCACTTATCACTATCTTGAGAAATTTGAATTTTCTATATATTGAGACCCATTTTTCTTCAATGAGATGATCCTAGGCTTGCATGACATAATTAGAACTCTTGGTTAGTTTAAAATTGTAAATAGGAACTTATGAATATTCGTTTCAATTTTTTTAGGACTGATGCATACCTTTTTCCATTTTGTTTTATTTTTTAGAAATCATGTCGTCTTCTCGCGGAAAGAAAGTTGTTGTCCCTACTTCCAAAAAGCGAAAGGGAAGCGGGGGTTCCTCTTCTAGACCCAACACTGAAGTTCGCCATCCTTTCCTCTGATTCCCGTAAAACTCATAAGAAAAACTATTTCAGATATTACAAGCACGACCTCTCGGAGTCGGAAGGTGCATCGACTAGGCCGTACTAGAGTAGGTCCAGCTAGCTGACGAGGTCTGGGCCTTATCAATAACGGACCCGTGAGAGCTGTTCTTTCAAATCATGGAGCCCACCTATATCGAACTCACCCTCAAGTTCTGCTCCACATTCTACCTCCAGACGGTGATAAGCCAACACTATGATCCAGGAACGATACAATTCTGGCTCGGAGGCCTCATTCATCAACTCAGTGTACCGGAGTTCGATACAGCACTAGGCCTCTACACTGAGCAGTTTGTGGAGGAAGAGGACCTCTCAGAACTCCACCGCCACATCCACATCTCTCCAATCAACTGTTGGCACGCCCTAGTCCCTAGCTAGCCCACAAACGACCCTAATCGCTCCAAAGCGACCAATCTCACCCCATCTCTGAGGTACATACATGCCCTACTCGCACACACACTGACCGGCAAACGTGAGAGTACTGACGTCGCCAACACCCACGATGCCTACTTTTTATGGAGCATGGCGCATATTCACGTGATTTACCTTGCATACTTCATTGCCCATGCCATCCAACACCAGATGGAGCGACACCACAGGGGCGTGATCTCTATGGGCCCATACATCACTCGACTGGCCCGCTACTTCGGCTTACTCAACACCGCAGCCCAGACATCCTCCTACACTCTAGTTGGCCAGATGTCCCTACAGGGCATCCAAAGTATGCTCCACATGAGGATGATACAGCATCGACACGGGACTGATCCTCCACAGTATCGACTATTCCGGGATGCCGAACAGGAAGACCCCGAGGATATTACTAATGATGTCCCACCGCAGGAGGATGCACCGACTAAACCACTACCCCCTTGCTGCCCAGTTCATGCGGCAGCTTCATATGCTGACATATCCGAGTGCCTCACACAATTTGAGCAGCAGTGTTTTCAACGCTTCGATCACATCGACACTACTCTTCAGTAGATATGCCAGCATCTACACATCTCATCACCGTCCCCACCTCGCGGACCATCTGAGGATTAAAACTTCCTATTCCTCTTATCTTCTTTTTTATTTACTTTCTTGATCTTATTTTTACCTTCTCTTGAACTTTCTGTTTCTTTAGAATCTTTAGATTTTTCTTTATCTTTATTTCGATCTTTATGTTTATTGAATATTTTAGTTTAGTTTTCAATTTTATTTTCATATCAGCTATTCCCTAATGAGAAAATTATGCTTAACTTAAATCCCTAAACACTTATTTATGCTATTGCAGTTTCAAAGGAGCTTTACAGCTCAAATCCATCTGTAATGGGAAAACCCTGCCACAACTACCAGCTCTTACAATTCTAATATCCGTCTCTACAAAATCATCCAAAATTAAAGAGTTTCATTTCTCTCTCCTATCTTATGATTTTATGCTTCTATTGCTACTAATGTATCTTTGTACATTGAGGGCAATATACATCTTAAGTGTGGGGGGGAACTTACTTTCAGTCATTGCATTCTCTTCGAACCCCTGAAAAATTTTTTACAACTAACTTTTTGCATTGTTCTCAAAATTTCGAATCCTCACTTTCACTCTCTGCATGAGTCTCAATCTCCTATTAGGAATTAATTCTAATTGACTTATGATTTTTATTGATATGTTGAGAATTAAGACATAGGTACTTATGCTTTGATTATTCAAACTTTAAGACATTAGGGAATCAAGCATAATAAGTTGAAATTTTTGAGAATTTACATTTTTGCTAGGCTATTTCCCCTAATTTTAAGTGTTATCTTGAGATTTGAAATTCGCAGGATTGACATCAAAAAGCCATAATTCTGGTGAGATTTTTGAGCCTTTTAAGCATACATCCTTTCGTGCTCACTTTCATTGTTGCTTTGATTGAGTCAATACTAATTTGTTATTCTAAAACTTGCTTCGATTATACATGTCGAGACCACATCATTGATTTGATATACTGAGATGATAAAGGCACCTAGGTATAAACCACTTACTCCATAAAAGCCTACCTCCATAAATTAACCCCTAGTGAACCCCCTTGAGCCTCACAACCCTTCATTTGACTTACCCTTAAAATTAACCAAAAACCATTATTATTGAAATCCCCCTAATTATTTTGATCCCTATTTTTGTCGAGATTTAAGTTGAATTATTATTTAGCTTTATTCTTTTTTCTGTTCAATTTGTAAAGTCCATAAATATTAAATTTATCATTATTTGATTTGTTCTTATAAAAAAGCATATGTATACTTCAGTTGTAATTCAATATTTTTGCGTATTTCCAATTAATTTTTGAGCTACTATTATTAGACAACATTATCCAAAAGAAAGGCTTTACACTAGAATTATGTTCAAGTGATAGAGATTTTTCTAGCTAGACGATTTTTCAATTCAATCTCGATTCTAACCTTCTTTTTTAGCTTCTAACAACACCCCTAACCAAAGCCCCATTACAACCATTGAAAGACCTTTTGATCGATGTGTCATATCAATCTATAGTGGTGGAGATTTGATTTTCTTGCAAGCCTATGGTAATAACTTTTCAGATTGACTAAAAAGTGCTTAATTTTTTAACCCTAAACATTTTGAGTGGATACAATGAATCTTTAGTAAGGATGTCAAATCTTGTTGGTTTTGATTGAAAGGTAATTACTCAAGAGAAGGGAGAAAACCTATGTTTCTGTGATAAAATTCTCAACTTAGAGTGTTTGAAACTTTAATGTTCTTCTGGTTGAATTTTCATTGTATGATTACTTATGGATTAGTTTGAAACATTATTGATAAGGATTATAAGTTGAGAAGAATGATTCTTAACTGTAAATTGAGATTTTGCTTGAGGATAAGCAAGGGCTTAAGTGTGGGGGTATTTGATAAGCGATAAATTATACATATTTTTACCCCATGCTTAGCCCAATTTCTGGATGAATTACCCATTGATTTGTGTAAATTGATGCTCTTAAACCTTTAATTTCATGTTTTATACTCAGGTGAGCTCAGGGAAGAGAAAAGAGCAAGGAACGGACCAAAAACGGGTTAATTAGGCCCAGTTCAGTAATCAACACGGCCTGGAGGTTCGCCACGTGGCCGTGCCACTTTAACAGGCTCAAGCACGGCCTGGGCCTCGATCCACATGAGCGTGGCACACGGGCGTGTCCCTGTCGTGAGGAAGTTCAATTTCACTCGGAAAAGGCTACTTAGGGGCTAAATAAGGTATTCCAAAACTCTATATAAAGACCCTAGGAGGAAACTACAAGGGTGTGCTTTTCTCCTACCAAGGGGGCTTTATTCCCGCCAAGACGGGGAGTTAAAGTAGGGAATTACTCGAAGGGAAGTCGATTGATCCATCTCAGAAGCCAAGATCTACACCAAGACAGAGGATCTCCCTTCAATCCTTTCAGGAATTTTGAGTTTTCTTATATTTTGTTATTTTATATCTTCATAGATGTTTTCTTTTATAATTATGAACTAAGACCCTAAATACCTAAGGGATGAAACCTAAGACAGATCTTGTTATTGTTATCTGAGCTGTGTGATAAATATTTGATTTTCGGGATATTGATTTAAGTCGAATGTGCTTATGTAGAGGAGCAAAAGTCCCTGCATAGGAGTAGATCCAACACAATTAAGCGGAGTTGATCGCAATCCTAGAGATAGGACGACGAAAATCTGCCAGATTAGAGTCAAATCTAATATGGGAGCCATAGATCGAGTTAATGCAAGACTAGGGGTTTTAACTAGAAAGAGATTTCAGTTAATCAACCTAGGATTAATTATTCTTATCCTCGACGGAGGTATTAACATAATTTAGGGAGCTCTACAAATCAAATCAAATGAAGAAATCATCTGGTTCAGAGTTAGATAACAAGTGAAGTCTAGGTGGATTCTTCCTTAGGTATTGCCTTAATCAATTAGTCTTTCCCAAAAGCAATCTCCCACTTTACTCTTTGTCGCTTCTTTAGTTTAGTTTAGTTTAGTTTACAACCAAACCCTCTTTATTTTTAGGCTAGATAATAGAAAGAAAGTCATTACTAGTATCATAGTTCCTTGGATTCGATATTCCGGTCTTGCCACTAACTATATTACTATTCGATAGGTGCACTTGCCTTTTATCATGATATTAGTTAGTTTCCAGGTACGATCAGATTTTATTACTTCATCAAATCACGGTTAGCGAACAATGCCAAATGTCTATCACCACTGGCCCTTCCCATAGAATCCCTAATGTCAGATTAAGAAATGTAGAGACCATTTTTATCTTTTAATCTTGCTTTAATCGTATCTACAAGTAATCCCATCAGATTGGCTAAGGGTCCCTGAAAATCAACTTTCTACTTCCTATATATCCTAAACGGATCTCTAAAGTCATAATGGAGAAGGGTAGAATATTCCTCGATAGTTAGTACCATATCCACTTCATTGAATGTAAAACACCTATAAATGGGATCCCCAAAAACATACCATGGCCATACTTGTCCTGGAAGCGCGTTTTCTCAGCCTCGTCCCATGATTGCCATATTCCCTTTAACTCATCTTCGCAATTCCTTCTACAATCCATATGAACTATCTGAGGCAGGGCTCGAGTCAAAACTAGCTATCTGGCGATCACATTTTCTGCTTTAAGTATCCTCTGACATTCTCGCTATTATTCCTATATTTTCTATCCCATGTCGAACAACTGAATCTTCTTGAAGTGTGTTCATGTCGAATATAGATACAACACTGTGCCCTAGGAATTTAAATGATGCATAAATTATGCAATGGAGAGACACAGACATAAGAAAAACATAGTTATTAAAAAAAATAAAGTCAAATGAAAGAAAAAAATGTGAAATTAAACCATAAAGCATTGCGAACAAATTCAAACACAAAACATGCGAATAAATGCTCATGAGGTCCTATAGGGTATTATTACAAGGGGTAAGGTACAGCTCTTATGTCTAGGCTTCACATTTAAAATGGTCATTACATGCTGGCTTACAGCTGACTTTAATGCACGGGGAACCCAATGATTAAATACAACATCCATAGGGATGTGTTTCCCTTTAAAAAGGGTTGGCCCTTGGATGATAAGACTTCCATAGCATACACGGTAGCATTTTTTTACATGAACATCTATGTCCATCTTAACCATGGAGTAGTCCTTAAACTTATACGATGACATATTACCACACGAAAGCCTAAGGCTACTCCTCCTAAACGGGATAGGCTTGGGCATAAGACCAAAAGCAAAATGCAACATAAATGATAATTATAGCCGCCTCACAATGGTAGAGTCAACATACACATTAATCAATTTTATCAATAAAAGAATAAACAAACATAATGGCATACATATCAAAATAGGATAAGCAAATGAAATGAACAAATAAATCAATATTGAACATATATTCAACAATTTAAAATGACATTAGACAATCAAATAAATTAATGCACTAATAAATAAATCTAATAGGCACAAATACTAAAAAAAACCTAGCTCTCAAACCTAGGTAAGTCAACTCACTAATGTCCCAGTGGAGTCGCCAAGCTGTCATAACATTGCCTACATAAGAGTATGGGGACCTAGTAAGCAAAGCTAGACACGAAGGGCCTAAATTAACGTAGAGTCGCCACTAACCAATTAGGGCTAGGTTGGTTAGCCACCTCTCATCTAAAAATCTATAATTAATACTACAAAAAATGCTAAAAGTCTAAAACCAATCTCATCACCAAATTTTGGGTTCGGGAGTACGGTTACATGTGGGAAGGTTATAGCACCACAACAACGCCTATCCGGGGATAGTCCTACGAGGTCTTGGGAGCTAGGTTTTTTTTTATTTAAGCATATTATTGTCTTAATCTAGGCTAAAATCATATGGAAATCTTAAATAAAAAAAAACTTTAAAGAAAATGCCTCCGGTTTACTTGTAACTCGATTAAGATGTGTTTACCAAACTTATCTAATTTAAAACTTAAATTAGAAATTTTTACTTTTAACGGGAACCCTAAAGGATACCTAAATAATTCTAGTAAAATACCTTCAATTCCTAAAATTAATTCTATCTTAGAATTCAAAAAAAAAAAAAACTAGAAATTACCAATGAATTAAGAGAAATATTAAAATCCATCTACAACTTATTCGATTTATTATTATTATTATTATTATTTTATAATATTTAATTAATAACGTTGAACCTATCAAGATCTTAAGAAAGTATCATATGCTGGGTTTATGAATTATTTTACTTTAAAATTCTTGATCTAATGTTTAAATTCGTCAAAGTCCTAAAATAATATATCTTAAATAACATTTATTAGCTTTCTTAAAAAAAATTTAAAATAAAAAAATTAGAAAGACCTATTCATGATTTACAATTCACGTACAAAAATCTTTAGTTTTAATCTTGAACAAAGTTCTAAAGAATATTTACACATTAATTTAAGATTCTAAAGAAGAATCCTATACGATATTAAAATTAGTCTAAAAGCCTAAAAAAATATCCTACATATTATTTATAATTTTTTTAGGGTAAGTGGTAGATAAGATCTTAAAGACTAACTTAAATTCAAATGTAAAAAAACCTTATGGTCTCATGAAAATGTAACACCTACTTAGCTAACTTCATGTCAACATTTATAGGATGGAAAAATGACCTAAAGTTCCCTCTTTTAAAACGAATAATAATAAAATAGAAAAATTAATTAAATTGGCTAAAGTTAATGAAAAGTTCAAACTCTTTCAAAAAGGGCAATAATAAAAAGAAAACTTTAATAAATGAAATAAATAAGACCTCTTGTTCATAATACAACAAAAGAATCAAAGTAACATAAACAAATAATATTAAAATGTAGGTAAGGGGAATGTGTAAAAAAACATAAATAGAAATAGAAATGAAAATAAAAAAAGATGAAATAAGAATAAATAAAAATTATACAAGTGTGAATAAATATAAAACATTAAAATAAATTGCATAATTGAAATTAAATATATAAGGTATAAATGCAAATGAAAGGGAAGATATAAGTGTAAATAATTTATTAAAGATGGAAACAAAATGACATAGCTTGATTTTGGGACTAAAAGATAAAAAATGTGGAAGACAGATGACTAATGTAAAAACTAATTTGCTTTTAATTTTGAAATTTTGGATTCAATCGAATGTTTGAATAAACAAAAGGGTTATAGGTGTAAATAGGCCAGAGAGTGAGGGCGACACTGCAAAAAAGGGGTATTTATCGTAAATTTAAAAAGTAAAGGGGTGGAAATAAATAATCCATTTTGGCACTTATAAATAGAATAAATCTATTCATTATTTCATTTTAACGTTATTTAAAAAAAAACTCTTCCTCCTTCTATGTTGGCCATGGCTCCATCACCGGAGAGTCCAACGGCTCTCCGGCTTCCGATGGTGGAGCTGTCACATACAGTGACAAGAATTGTTTTGATAAATTCAAAGTTTTCTTTAAAAAAAATCACTACTTTTTTTTTAAAAATCAAAGCTTTATTTCGAAATAATTGAAAAAGACAACTTTATTTTAAAATTTTAAACTTTTCCTTTAAGATGACTAAAAAAACATATTTTTATTATTAAAAATCTAAAATTTCTCTTTTTAAAAAAATCACTACTTTTTTTTTAAGATTAAAACTTTTATTTCGAAATAGTTGACAAAAAATCAAAACTTTCTTCTAAAAATTTAAACTTTTCTTTAAAATGGCTAAAAAACATATTTTTATTTTTAAAAATCTAAAATTTCTCATTTAAAAAAAAATCATTACTTTTCTTAAAAATCAAAGCTGTTATTTTAAAATAGTTGAAAAACAAATCAAAACTTTGTTTTAAAAATTTAAAATTTCCTTTAAAATGACTAAAAACATATTCTTATTTTTAAAAATATAAACATTCTCTTTTAAAAAAAAAACCAAAACTTTTCCTAAGATCAAGCCATTTAAAAAAAAAAAACCTTTATTTTTGAAAGGGGAAGGAAAAAAAAAAGGGGATTTTTGGGGCTCCTAGAGGCAAAGGACTGACAGTCTGGTGACGTCCCCTTCATTGGAGCCCAAAACCTAATCCCTCATTACATGTCTGTAACATCCCGAATTAGGGTCTAAACGGAATAGTGGTTTCGAAAACCACAAATTTGAAGTTGAAAATTTTATTGCGATTAAGTTTTAATGTTTATTATGTGATTGGATGCTTGTGTGAAAAATTCGTTAAGAAATTTTATCGATTGGGTGTCCAATTTGATAATTAGGACTAAATTGAAATAAGTGAAAAATGTGAGTTCTAGAATCTAAGGTACCTATTTGAAATGGGTTTTTAAAGTGGAGGTCCTTAAATGGAATTAGACCAATATTTATATAGGTAGACAAAAATGGACATGGAAGGATAAAATACTAAAGGTTTTAATGAAGGGCATTTTAGTAAGTGTCCATCTCCTCCATGAAGTGGCCGAACCTTTCACCTTCTCCTTGGCTAGGGTTTCCAAGCTTTCCAAGCTCAATAGTAAGTGCACCTCAGCCCCGTTTTTAATGTTCTTTACATTTTTAAGATCCCTATAACTCGATTTAGCTATTTCCACCCTTATTTTGAGCTAGGGTTTGAGTTCAAAAATTTACCCATGTTGAAAAATTGTGTATTTTGATGATTAATGATAGATTATGCATGTCTATGATGATAGAAACAAGTTTTACTAGGTGATTTTCGATGAAATCGTAAAAAAAAGGGGGTTAAATTGTAAAAGTTATAAATTGGTCATAAGTATGTGATTTAATGAGAAATATGGACTGCCATAGTTATGAAAATGGTTCGGTTAGGTCCAGAATATAAGGAAATTGAATAAAAATTATTTTACGAGCCTAAGGGTAAAAATGTAAATATGTGAAAGTTTAGGGGCAAAAACGTAATTTTTTCATAATCTGATTTTTGGGTCACATTGAATAATGTGACTAATAAATGAGCTAATTGTGATATTATAGATAATGGAAAATGAGATTCGGGCTTAGATCGAGGTTATGGACCAAGTCAAGTAAATTAGCTATTTTCGCGTCTGAGGTAGGTTGGTGTAGTAATAGAGCAATGTTATTGTGATTATTGCTGGAAATCTAAATTGGTATGTTAATTAGACTATGATGGATTAAATATTATGATGAAATGTACATGATATTGATGTAACACCCCTATCCTGAAACCGTCGCCGGAATAGGTAAGGGGCATTACCGGACTTGTAACTTATGTCAAAATAGTAAAATTTTTAAACTTTTTAATCATTAATAAACTTGTATCAACAATCATAAAAGCATAGATCAATTGAGCATATAAAAATACATATAACACATTTAGCGTCTAATTGAAAACATGCCAAAAGACAGGGAAAAATTCATAAATTTTTTTCTAGTTAGGGGTACACGGCCGTGTCCCTTGCCCGTGCTCTTCTCACACGGTCGTGTCCCACCAGACACGCCCAAACCACACAGCCTGTGGTCGAAACTGTCGAAAATCATACGGCTGGTCACACGCCCGTGTACAAAACAGAGCAGACCGTGTGACTATACTGCCAAATTTCACACGGCTACAAGTTACCAGACACGCCCGTGTGTCTAGGCCGTGTACCAAACGAACCAAAACATTTAAGGTGCAGGTGACATACGGTCGAAATACACGCCCGTGTTCCCTGGCCGTGTGGCACAATATAGGCTCGGTTTGAGCCAAATTGCCACCCAAATTTTGGGTCATTTCTACTAGCCATACTTATGCAACATCTCATGCCAATTTGTCAACCAAAAACATACCAATTCAAGCGTATAATAGACCCAAAATCATCATAAATCTTGTACCAACTAGGCATAACAATTCAATAGCTAAAATAGTCACATTCATGAACTCATCCACATATAAATATACAAAATCATTCTTTACCTTTCATCTAGGCTAACAATGCACATAACTTGCACATATAACATAATAAATATATCAACTATGCAAACTTATAATCTCATCAAATCACATATCTTTCCATAAGTACATATAGCCAAAGAATAACTCAAAATACTTGGTTATAAACATATATGACCTAAGCCACATCTCATAGCTTGATCATTTACCAAAATATATCATGTTCACTAAATATCTAGCCTATACATGCCATGACCATTTCATTTACAAAAATATTCAAAAGTACCAAAGCTTGATAGATAGTGTGATGGCGATCTCTGACTCGTCTGATTATCGAGCTAGCTTCCGAATCTATAAGACAGTGAAAAAAATAAATGGAGTAAGCTTCTAAAGCTTAGTAAGTTCATATAACATGAAATTAAACTTACCGATTCAATAAGGTAATCCATATAAGTAAGGTTATTTCAATCATATGACCTTATAGCCTATTACACAATCTCATTCATGTTAGATCATATCACTTCATAATCAATCTCATATAAAAGTATAACATGTAATTCACATCCATAAGCACATACAACATCATAGTTCTTATACATCTTTGACTTATGTGGAACATATAGTTCAGGTTCCATATGTCAAAACATCCATGTAATACATATGACATATATCTCTTATACACATGTACCATATAACTTTTTCTTGTAACATGTATCGGTATTGCCCGTTGAACCTATAAGAACATCGAGGGATACTCGGGTGATACATACACAGTGTATATACATATAACCTGTAATCCGTCAATGCATCATATATGCTCTTTCGAGCCTGTACGGTAAGCCCGAAGGCTGAACATGTAATCCCGAAGGATGAACGGTAAGCTCGTAGGCTGAACGGTGAGTCTGCAGACTAAACATATAATCCCGAAGGATAAACCTATAGCTCATGAGCACGTGGTGAGTTCGCAACAAATGCAGTAGCTCGAACCATCATGTAGCCCTAGTGACATGTCACTTGTATCCTATCGACTTCTACGGTTCTAACGGGGCTCGGTATTCAATTTATCACTTGTAACAATTTAACATTTTCATTCAAATTCATATATTCACATTCAATTAGGCTATTCGATCATCTATCATTCCACATTTTCAATAACAACTAAAAAAAATGAACATGTACATATTAAATTCGTTATACGAACTTACCTCGTAATCCCGTATCTACTCGTCTATTTTCCGTTTTCCCCGATCAAGTTTCGAGATTCGATCGTCTTTATCTAAATTAATAAAAATTTCAGCTATTTACTAACTCACATATTCAATTCAATTCCAAAAACATATATTTTGACATATTTGCAATTTAGCCCCTATATTTTTAATACTTTGCAATTTAGTCCTTTATCACAAAAATGACAATTTACACAATTAATCCACAATTTCCCTTAGCTGAATATTCAAGGGACTTATACAAGCATATATCTTTCAATTAATCACAAATTTAACCCCAAAAACTCTATCTTTTTGCGAATAAATGCTTAAACTCATTTTCATCAAAATTTACTTTAAAATTCTTGTATTTTCTCACATAATATACAATAATTCATCAAAATCTATCAAAATATCAAGGATTCATCAATGGCATTTTTCAAAGATATTCACAAAATCAGAAATTGAGGTACGGGTCGACTAGTATACGAAGTAACTATTATAAAAACATAAAAATTATCGAAAACAGGACAAAAACGAACCTAAATTTGGAGCTTAAAGTGACCGAATGTTAAAAGCTTGAAAACCCTTAATATTTTGATGAAGAATCGGTGAAGAAACAAATGAAAATGGGTGGTATTTTGTTTTATTAAATCTATTTTAACATAGATTAATTAAAAACCAAAACTAACCTTTATAATATCATTATAAAACTTTAATAATAAGGGCATATGTGTCCATTAGCGTTAAAAATGGTGAAATAACCATTTAAGGCCTTCCACTTATAAAGCCATCATCAAATAAGCCATTTATAAAATAGAACTCCTATTTATCGCTTTATGCAATTTAATCCTTTTTATCAAATTAACCGATCAGACAGTAAAATTTCAATACGAAACTTTCACACGGTAATTCTATCATGCTGTAAAACATATTAAAGCAGTAAAAAATAATATTTCGACTCGATTAAGTGGTCCCGAAACCACCCGTTCCGACTAGGGTATAAAGTGGGCTGTTACAATTGAAGTACTCTAAGAAGGATATATGGTATGCTATCCATATGAAATAATTTAGAATATGGTTACGATATTTGATGACTTTGAAATGAATTGAAATTCATGTTATTTCCATGAGAATTATGGATATGATTTTATTTATGAAATGATGAAGTTATAATAGAGAGAACCTCAGATAAATTTTAAAGAATACGAAGGGTAGCGTAGTCATGACATGAGTATTTGTAGGTCCTGTGTAAGACCATGTTTGGGACATGGCATCGACACTGAACTAATATCCCATGTAAGACCATGTCTGGGACATGGCATTGGCATCGACATGAGGTCCCATATAAAACCATGTCTTGGACATGGCGTCGGCACCGAGATGAGATTTAGATCCCCTGTAAGACCATGTCTGGGACATGGTGTTGGCATCTAAAGAGAGATCCCATATAAGACCATGTCTGGGATGGCATCGGCATCAGTTTATGATCTTGTGTAAGACCATGTCTGGGACGTGGCATCGACATCGATATGAGATCCCATGTAAGACCATATTTGGGATATGGCTTCAGCATCGACTTGAGATCCCATGTAAGACCATATCTGGGATATAGTTTTGGCATCTTATCATGAGAATGACATTTCGGGTATCCTTCAATATTCTAAGTAAGTTAACAAGAAAAGTATTCAAGTTGATGAATTTAACGAGAAAGGCAAAAGTTATGTAATGATATAAATACATGACGGACCATCAGTAAGGTGGTGAATGAGTATATGTGAATATGAAGTGTTATGAAACAGTACAGGTATGCACTCAAACTTATAAGTAATGTGCTCGGTATGTGAATGAATTCTAGTGAGAATACAAACAAGTAATACATATGAAAATGATCTTATGATGACCATGTGATTATAGGTCAATACCCATGATGTATAAGAATGTGATAAATTTGATTGATGATATGTATGTCTAAAAAGAAGTTAAAACAATGAAAGAGTGAAATTAGCTGTCAAACAGTATTGGATAGCAGCAGTTACGTGATTTTGAAAACTAACAAAAAATAGTGTGAATTGAATTAGAGACTGAATGAGATATGAAATTAAAGCTTATTGAGTCTATATTCTTATAAAAGAAACAGAGTAAGCAAAATAGTTTTATATTATGATATATTTAAAGTTTTCAGAGACAGGGTCCGAATGATGTATAAAAATATTGTACAAAAATCCCCTGTTCCAACTTTGGAAAATCACCAATAATTGTATAAAAATATTTATGGTGTATAATTTATATTCTTAAACTCCCCAATGACTCTAATTTCAAGAGAAACAAACGAAAATGTTATCTAAATTCTGTATAATGAGATAATCAATTTTTAGTGAAGAGAGTTTAGAACTATCGGATAGCGAAATAGGGGAGAATTTAAAGAATAAACTGTACTTATTGGCTAAACCAAAAATTTTGAAAATTTTATGGTAAGAAGATATGTGAGTCTAGTTTCAGGAAAAATTTACAGAACTTAATTTGGAGTTCCGTAGCTTAAGACATAATTAATTTAGAAACTATGACTTAGGAAGACAGCCTAAGTTGAATATTAGTAAAAAAATGGAAACATGTGAAATAATGTTTGTATTTTCTTAAAGAATACATTTTGAGAATTAGAAAAATCATGTCGATTAACTGCTTATTATTATATGCCAACTTACTAAGCTATAATGCTTACTCCCTCCTTTCCATTTCTCTTAGTGTTGTCAGGTTGGCTCGGGGTTGGAAATTGTCGGAGACAGTGGCACACTATCAAATTGTAAATTCAGGTTAATGACAGACCTTAGGTGTTTCCGAGTGAGTGGCATGTATAGAAGCTTAGATGTTGGTAATATGTATCCTTAAGATTTGGCCAAATGTATTAGCTTATATTGTTACATTGTATATGGCCATGAGATGTAGCTCATATTAGCCATGAATATGTAAACCTATTTATGCATTCATGTGTTAAGATCTTGTGTGGTATGAATATGTTTATTTTTCATGAATGTTTAGTGATATATTACATGTATTTGAATGTAAAAGTGTGTAAATAATTAAGGGCAATAAAAGGGCTTGGGAAATAGCCTAAGTGTTGGCCACACGGGTAGAGACACGGCCGTGCTTCTCAGCTGTGTGCAGGACACGGCCTAGCACACGGGCATGTGACTTGGCCGTGTGCCCCTAAATGTTTGATGATGTCATAAATAGAGAGTTACACGAGTGGAGGACACAGGCGTGTCCTAAGCCACACGGGCGTGTGAGACCACACACGGGCGTGTGACTCTCCAAAATAGGGAAATTTTAATTGTTCCTCAAAAGTTTTAAAGGTTCTTAGTTTAGTCCCGAATCATTACCAGTGTATGTTTTAGGGTCTCGTAGGCCCGTATAAGGGACTTTAAGATGAAAATTGAAAAGTTTTAAATTTTGAGAAATTTTATGGCCTGGTTTAAGAAGTTTAAGTATGTTCATGTATAGTAACGCCTCAAACCCTGTCCCGGCATCGGATATGGGTAAAGGGTGTTACAATGTCTATGGCAAAAAGAAAAGAAAAAGAAATAGCATGTTTTTGTTGTTGTTTTTTTTAACCTTTTTTTTCTTAAAAAAATATGAAAATCCTCCTTTTTTTTCTTTCATTTTATTTCATGTATATATATATATATTTTTTTTTTCAATCTTGTTTATTTGTAAAAAATGATGATGATGATGATGATGATGATAATAATAATAATATTTAATAATAGTAGTAGTAATAATGATAATAATAATTTGGGCCCGTCAAAGGAGAGAAAAAGAAAATAAAAACAAAGGCCTCATATTGACCAAAATTGAGAGGGCTTCAAACGGGCCTAAGAGAGAACAAAAAATTTAAAGGGAACAAATGGGCCTCTAATTGGGCTTGGACAAAAAAGGGTGTCTATAATGACAATGTCAATCATTCAATCAAACTAGCAACATTGCTACCATGCGAAACAGTTAGGGCTTGAAACGTATCTAATTTGACCACTTACAAGTTAATTACTTAGGTAATTAATGTAAAACCCAAAATTTCCTTAATTTCGGCTTTTGTGAATTTGTAGTACAAAAATATCTATGTGTGTTTCTGAAATTAATTTGACACGAATATTTGTCTGCTTTAGTGGTTAAGTGTTCTGGGTATGTTTGGAAGGTCCCAAGTTCAAGCCACAACTCGGGTAAATTTTGGCATTTTCATGAATAAGGCCCTATCTCTAGTCAGTAGGCTTAAAATTAAAAGTTTGTAAAGTGATGACAAAATGGGCCTGCTGGTCTAGTGATTAAGGGGAAAATTGTTATGCATGACATCTTAAGTTAGATTCTTTGCGTTGACAAGGGACGTTATTTTTTCTTTTAGTTGGGTAAGAGTTTGAATTAATTTGGATTCTAAGTAGTGGAGCATGGTGGGGTAAGTAGGAGTAAAGATAAGAGGCTAATCAAAATTCTGATTTGTTTTTCTCTGTTTCCCTAATTTTCTTCTGCCGTTTCCTTATTTCCTCTCCATCTCTCTTACGCCGTCCTCCTCTTAGCTACCATTCCATCTTTGTTTTCATCCTTTTCTTTTGCTATTACCTTTTTATCTCCTTCACTCTGGTTCTTTTCTCTCGGGCATTGCTGGTAAGTGTGGATTCTTGTAATTTCGAGTTGAATAATGTTTTCTTTTCTAACGAGGGATTTCTGGTATTTAGGAGGAGCACAAGGGGCTACTGGTCATGATCTGGTATCTTAGTTGTACTAGAAGAATTATTGTCGATAAGAAGGTAACGATTTTCGATAAATGGTAGTGGGTCATCTCTTCGTGTTGCGTTTAAGAATTGATTAAGTGACTAAATTAGTATTAATTTACGCGTTCTTAGGTGCTAGTGACTTTGGAATTACGTTTGTTGCAAAATCGAACTAGGTGTGTACTCAAGAACACAGAAAATGAGAATCGACGAAAGTCAAAAAACTAATCTGTCAATGCCACAACGGGCGTGTGGTCGCCCGTGTGGTAGGCCGTGTGGCAATACACTGCCGTGTGATTAACGAACTAGGCCGTGCGCGCGTGACACGGGTGCATGACATGGCCGTGTGATGACCGGCGAGGCCGTGTGCGAGACACAGGCTCAGTCAATTAGGCCGTGTGGGCCACATGGGCGTGTGAACCCATTTCTCTGAAATGATCTGTAAGGTTGCATGGGTCGCCCAAGTTGACTGTGACTTGTCGTAGAGTCGGTAAGTAATACTAAACCCTTATTTTTGCGATCTGATTATGTGATGTGTGATTTAAGCATGTGATACTTAGCATGTGTATCTGATCAATTGTATGACTTGTTAAAGTGCATTGTAGCATGTCATACTTGTATGTTGCATTGCATCAGGGTTGGGTTGATGAAGTTGAAGGAACTATTTGAAAGGCTTTTTAAGCCTATTATCAGGCAGCTAAGATGCACAATTATTATAGGTGCTGCATTACGGTACCGTATGGTGTGTAGGGATGGATGGGTGCTATACACCCTATTTGGTGTGCAAGGATGGGTGGGTCGATTTTATCCCCAAATAGTGTGTAGGGTTAGATGGAGTTGGTGCATAGGGTTGGTGGGTTGGGCACTGTAAATTTGATTTGTTCTGTATTTTGTATCTGATCAGGCTTAAGGGCCCTATTATGTTTCTGATTTTGTATCTGAGTGGGCTAAGGCCCTAACTGATTCTGTAAAGGGCTTTGGCCCAGACTATTTAATTGTGATATTTGATATGTGGTCTGTATGTATGTTTTCTGTGAGGGATTACACACTGAGTTTACGAAAACTCACCCTTTTCTATTTAATCTGTTCAAGTAATCCCTAGCATTAGACAGATCGGTGTAGCAGATGGCTCAGCGGTGACCACCACTACGAAAAATTTTTATATACAGTTTTAGCTTTTTCATCGTTATTATTTTTGGTATTTTATGTAACTTTGGACTTTGGGACTGTTTTGTTTTAATTTGGGGTTTTGAACTGTTAATTATGAGTTTTTATACTACAATGCCACAAAATACGGTTTTTTTAAAATAAACTAACATTTTTTGTAAATAAAAACGGTTTCGAAAATTATTTGGTTTCAAAAGCTTTCGCGTAAAAGAAATGCTTTAAAGAAAACCAATTAGTACACGATTTCTTGAACTAAGTAAAAGATAATAACTAGAATGGTTTTAACGTACCAATGTGTTTTCAAAAACCCTATCATGTGACATCGCCAGATTCGACCATAACGTCTAGGCCAGGTTTGGGGTGTTACAATTAAGCCAAGCCTGATCAGTAAGCTAAATCACTAATTAAATCATAATAATTATCATTACCAACCAAGATATTGAGTTTAGGACTCATACATTTTTTTACACTCTTTTGCAGTACACTGGCGAATCTTGCGGTTTCTCTAATAAACTTTAAAATGAACCTAATTTTAAAAACAGTATAAAACTCAATTAATACACCTATTCTAGATCTAGAATAACCATTAAATCCTTAAAAATCTCCCAAATTCTAGATCTGAAAATTTAGGTTTTTATCTTACAAGCTTCATCAAGAAACTGAAAGAAAACAAGAACTTGTACAAGCTAGGTGAAAGGGGCAGCAATGGAGTTCTTTGGGGCCATCAATGGAGGCTAATCTTTAATGTTGAATTTTCAAATTTAAGGTTGTAAATTTTATGATAAAATGACAGCAAGAAGAGGAAAAATAATGGTACAAGAACCCATTGCAAAAAGAAGAGAAATTGATGGTTGGGAGAAAGAAAATTAAAAAGAAAAGAGGAGAGGAAGAGGGTGAATGGCTAGGGTAGGGAAATTGTGAGTTAAAGGCTGAAAGATACAAAAAAAGTTGTATTTATACCTAGGGTTCAAGGGTATGGACGGCCCACATATTAAAAAAATATGGGATTTTGCAAAACTTAATTATTTTGCAAGGGAAAAGATTCAAACTTGGGACCTTAATTTAATTTCCATGCTTTCTCATATTTCTTTTAACCACTAATCTATTTCCTCATTCTTAAAATAATTTTGCAATATTTATTTTAAAAACAATGCGTGATATACTAGGTTTTGATGCAAAATTTGCAAAATAATAAAATGGTGCGAGAGAAGAGATTTGAACTTGGGTTTCAAAGAACGTTTCACCAAAACTTATCCAACAAACCAATACCTCATTTATTTTCTAAAAGTGCATAGATAATCTCAAAAATTAGGGCATGACCACTCTCTCTCGATTCACAAACCTGATTTTACTAACCCTCGATTTTTGGGATGTTACACAGTCCACAAGAAGTGCCTTGATTGAAAACTCCTTATTGTATACTCTTTACGAAAGCAATTCATTCAACTACTTTGTCCAATGACCTCTTCATGTGTGTGTTACCCTCATATGATATCATTGATTCCTTTGAGTTAAATCCATTCACTCAATACAATCTTATTTTATCTCATTGTCACCATTGTGTCTTCTTAATGATTAATATGATCACTAGAAAAGACTGTGATAAATTGCTCGTTCGAGAACAAGCAACTTGTGACCATGTTCCATCTTTATCAATTCATATAATACCGATGAGAGGATATCATTAACGGTTTAATTGAGCTATGAATTTCACTGTTGCTAGTAAAGTCATGCCATACATAAGTCATGTACCTAACATACCGACTATCGACTTAATCATCTTTAGAGCATAAGCCGCTACGTATATCAAAGCACATGAGTTACATACGCATGGTCAGTGACTAACTCGGGATTTAGGTAAATCACACCATGAACGTCACAAATGAATTAATTCACAAATGGATTCAGAATTAATTCATCTTAGGTCTAGTCCAATGTATCATTCTTCCAATAAGTACATCTATATCTCTACTCGTGGAGTAAACTGCTCCGATAGCCAAGATTAGTCATTTCCCCATTTGGAATTGTAGACGACAAAATAATCCTCCTAAGTATTTAAATCAAATGCTCACTTTGATTCTTTTACGGGATTACAAACTCGTTTAGATTATCTACTGAAGTAAGTTGTCTTTCTCACAATGTAAATGTTCTTACAGTGCCATTTATCATCAATTTGAACTTAGACAATCAATGAGCTAATATTTGCTTGTCACAATTTCACTATGCATGCAAAACATGAAAGACAGAAACACAAAAGATATAATAGTGAAATGTGAAATTAAATTTATTTATTTGTCGTTCAAATACATAGAAAATAATTACATGTTTACTATAATATGGGTACATTTCCCAACATTATCTCATATAGTATATCGAGTATGCTACATAATACAATAACACTCTTCATATCTAGTTCATTCTCATACCTTTCACTAGTGCGGACTCCAATTTTATTAGACAAGTCTCCTATTACCCTTCATTCTTTAATTCGCCAATTTCACATCTCGCATGTTTTATATTACTCGATGAACATCGTAAAAGAAAACAAAACACAGATACGCTTCACATTAGAGGCTCATCTAAGCTAATCATGTACAGAGGTGTCAAGTTACCCGTCCGGGCTAAACCTTTTTTAACACAATAAAAGCCTGGCTAGAGCTATATATACATGTAAGGTTACCAGCCTAAGCTAAACCTATAAAATGACAACAAATTGCCAGTCTAGGCTAAATTTGTGTCATATGTATCTTCGAATCTGCAACAAATACCAGATCTCAGAATCATCAGGAAATAATATGTAACCATGTTTCTGAGTCTAAGTTCATTGAGACACTTTCATTTTATAAACTCATTCTCCTTTCCTTGGTGTAATAATTCAATATCTCCCTTGTACACTCAACAAACCAAATATGACTTATCAAAATTTTAAGTATACAATTAAAGAACAAAAGAGAAGAAAGTTAAACGATGTTTATATTGTATGAACTTACCTAGCGAAATGATAACACGTCACGATAGAGTCTACTTAACAATTATTCCTTTCCCGTGATCTTCTCTCGACTGATTTAGAATTTGATCTATAACATAATTTAATTTAATTTTTATCAACCATTATCATTCATCAACTTATGAAACATACAAGTCAGTTCAATTCTATCATTCTAGATTCATTTAAACCTAACACATTAAATAGCTGAGCCCTTTACAACAAAGTTTATAAAAATCTTAAGCTGGTTTCAAAATATCTACAGTTAGTCCTAATATTCGAAACTAACAAATTCTCATTTTACCAAGTGGTCCTTTTTCATAATCTCTCTTTTAAACTAATTGTTTAACACCAAAATTTCAAGCATTCAACAATGGTAATCTCATGAAATCTTTAATAGTTTTAAAAACAAATACCACTGTTAGCTAGATTGAAGCACAACAATCGCAAAAGCATCAAATCCAAGCAAAATGAGCTCAAACTAGCTTATCATGCAAGAGTACAAAATTTGCCTGAGTTTTCCTAGCTTAACAAAGAAGAAAGACAATCATGGAGAGGATGAAAGAAAGAAAAATGAGTTTTCTTCCCCTTATCCACTATGTTATGATATATATATACATCTAATCTAATTATTAATTACAATTAACATCATTACAAGTAAGGTAAAGCCAACACCTACCCGACCACCGTCTACAAAAATGGCTAAATTATCATTTTAGTCCCTAATCAATTAACGTGTTATCATTAGCAAAAAAAAATCCATAATGGTCAACTTTACCATCTTTATGATTTCATCTCTGTACTATGTTCAATTCTCTAATCAATCAAAATTTCTAAACTAAAATTTTATGTAACCCTATATCGAACCAATGACTATTTAAATATTAATATCTATGGACTTGATCATCGGAGAACGGGGTTCCAAAACACCATTTTCGATACCACAGAAGACGAGTTGTTACATATCCAACTAGTAACATAAGCAATCACATAGACACATACTCTAGGTCCAAATTATCACTTACTGACACCTATTTACATGCCACATAATCGGACATAAATGAACAAAAGACTACTAAATCAACAATTGGATAACGTGAGCTCTGAGGTGATCCAATTGACAGGTTCCATAAACAGACAAACTACAAAAAAAAAAAAAGAAAACAACAACCAAGTAAGCATTTTGAATGCTTAGTAAGTTCATAATCATAAAACAGTAAACTTACCTTATTTAATACTATATACGATAACATAAACAATCCAACATTTAGACCTAACATGCCAATTCAATTCCACAAGGTGAGTTCTCATTTGCATTCCATATGATACGTCAACATATATATACATTCATCATTAAACAATATTTCGGCATAAATCATATAACTAATCTGATACTGAATCACATTCTCATCAAACTCATATCATATCAATATCGTTACTCAATTTGTATCAGTTATTTAGCCCAATGAACTTTAGTAAATAAATTCAAATATGCTGATACTACACCACACTGGAGCGCACCGAAGTGCAAGCCCATACAAGTGCGAAACTAACCCTATAGGCATGCCAATTGTATCCTATTGTTTACTACGTTCACCTGGGCATCACTTTATACGGATATCAACATTTCTTTTCAATTAATTCAAATTTCACCTTTTGTGCCATTTTGTAAATAATTCAAAATATAATAAACATACATACATTCACGTAACAATATTTTATCAATTAAATACACATGAGTATCATATGACTTTACTTGAAAAAACTCAGCAAACAAGTAGAATCGTAGGGACTATTCAACTATTTTTCTTTTTCTTCGATTATCCTTGACTTGATTCAAGTATTGACCTATACGATAATTTAATTTCAATTTAAAAATTCCAAATATCCTATAACACCCAAATATATGCATATTACATTTTAATTTCATTTTACAAAATTTCTCTAAAGTTTCATGTTTTATTCAATTTAGTTTGTAAAACAAAAAATGCCATAACTTTCAAATTTGAGCTTCAATTTTGAAACTGATCTCAATTTTATCCTTCTACAGAGCAACAGAACCTATATTTACAGAAAATACATGCCAAATTCAAAATTATTGCAATTTAGTCCCTATGTTCAAAACTAACAATTTTTACTTTACAAATTAGTCATTTTTCATACCCAAACTTCAAGTCTAACCAAATAACATAAAAAATTTCAAGAAACCATCAATGGAAGTTTTTGAAAACTTTAATAGTTTTGCAAAATAGTACATGGGTCAGCTAAATCAAGCTCTTGGGATCTCAAAAAACATAAAAATTACAAGAAAATAAGTAAATTAAGCTTACCAATCAAGGGACTAAAGTGGGACATTCCAAAACCCTATTTCTTCTCCTATTTCGTGAAGTTGAAAACAAAGAATAAAGGAAAAAATGTTTTCTTTTCTTTTTGCTAAACTTATTTTGTAAATTATATTTTAAATCATAATTTTTATTATTAATAAAACAAAATCCCATCCTAACCGTCCATTAATATACTAAATGGTATATTATCCATTTAAAACCATAATTTAATTGCTATTTTAGTCTCCTAATAAATGAAAATCTATAGAGATTAACTTTTACCACTTTTACAATTTATTCATTACACCTTAATTTGATATTTATGGACTCACTCGTTGAAAATGGGGTTCCGAAACCACAATTTTTGACACCACTAAAAAATGGGTTGTTACAGGAAGACTTACTCTCATCTAATCTACAAAGGTGGCTATCCTCAATTACTTCATGTGATGTTAGCTTCTCTTTGTAAGTGTTTTAAATCACATTGACCATGTCAATGGAAACTTCTTGTAGGGAGAAAATGAGGAAGCAAGGAAAATTCACCCTATGAACTAAAAGAAAGTTGGGTTGCCTAAAGATAGAGAAGGGCTAGGTATTTGCATGGCAAAGCCAAGAAACTATCACATCTCATTAATTTGGGGTGGAGACTTATTCATGAAAAAGATAAATTATAGGCCCAAACACTTCTTACTAAGTATGTAACAAACCTTAGAAACACTTAAGATAAGACCAATATCTCTTCTACTTGAAGTGCTCTTTGAAAGGATGCTTCTAACTGCCATGAGTTCTAAGATCTTGAAGCATGTTTTTCATGAAGGGGAAAATAGGGAGCGATTTTCAATCTTCACATTTCTCAATTGTTGTTAATTTCCATGCTTTATGTTGTAGTTGTAGTACTCCTCTTATTTGATTAGCTTTACTACTATTAGAAGATAGTCAATGGGTTATTATGTATTGGGTTGTTAATTTTCATTAATGAATTTTTTTCCCTTTCTTGACAAAAAGAACCTAAATCATAAGTAACCAATTGCCTATAAACCTAACTTAAAGCCTAACCCTAAGTGCTAACTCCATAAAACATAAATAAAAGAAAAGATTTACACCCTAAGCAAAACTTCATCAGTGTTAGTTGTTTCCTCTCTTCAACAACAACAGATTATTTTTTCATGCCCATCTTCTTACCTAAAGTTATTAGTGGGTCGATTTGTAGCTCAGTTCCAAAATATTTTCAAGTTCAAGCTTAAATTCATTTTGGTCTGATATGATAGTTTGTTTCACTATTCATGTATTAATTAAACATTTGATATATATTAGAGATAATTTCCCAAACTTTAAAATAATCTAATTTAGTACTTAAAGTATTAGTATTTATCAATTAGGTCCTCACATCAACTTCGGTGCTAAATACTAGTCGGATCTAACATGGAATATATTTAAAACTAGTGGATCAAATTTTTAACATGTGTGAACCTATTGTATGGACTATTTGGATATGAAATTATTAAAAAAAAAATAGCCACCATAAATTTTAGTAAGAATTTTTGTTTCTTTAACACATTCAATCTAACATGCCTATGCAATAGGTATAAACATGTTTAAAATTTGACCCAAGTGTTTTAATGTTCTCAACATCATAATTGACCTATCATTTAACATTCAACTAATGTTTAGGTTCATAAAATGGCTTGATTGATATGATACTAATACTATGCAGACTCAATTAGAATGTTCTGAAAATTTGAATTTTAAATAAAAATATTTTTATCTTTTAATTTGAATTTAGGTGTAACCTCCCAAACCCGGCCTAGACGTTATGGCTAGATTGAGAAAGCTACATTTGTAACAGCTCATTTTTCGATAAATCAGAACAGTGGTTTCGGAGCCACAAATTCGAGGTCAGAAAAAATTATTTTAATATTATTTTCGGTGTTTACAGCATGTGATTATATATGTGTGAAAGTTTCGTGGAGTAATTTTATCGTTTATATGTTTAATTTGAGAAAAGGACTAAATCGCGTAAAATGCAAAAGTTGCATTTTATTAGTTAAAAGTGTTTAAATGCTATGAGATATTAAATTAAAGGTCCTTATTATGTTAATGGACCATGGATAGTGTGTTTGGACATAAATAGCCTTATATTTGATGATTTAAATGTTTATTAACCAATGTTAAATTAGTAATTATGTAAATTAAGGTTAATAAAATAAAACAAAACAAATTTCAACCTATTTTCTTCAGCATCCTCACTGAAATTAGGAAATAAAATAAGGTTTTAAGAACTTTGAGTATTCGGCACACTCCTAGCTTGATTAAGGTACGATTTTAGCTCGGTTTTTGATGATTTCTATGTTTTTGTGATCGTTGCATCGAGTACTAGCTAGCCCAGGGACTATTTTGCAAAACTGCTTAATGTTTTGAAAGTTTCCATTGATGATTACTTGAGTTCTTGAATGTTTGATGATGAAAAATGAGTATTTGTTGATAGATTATCATATTTTGTAAAGTGATTTTTTTAATAAAAATGTAATTTAGGGATTAAATTGTGAAATATGTAAATTGAGGGGTTGAAATGTGAAATAAATGAAGTTAAGGGCTGTTAGGGACCTATAGTGAATTCGGCTAAACATGGGTGTATTGAAATTTGATGTAATTTGTGTTTTTATGAAATAAGGATGAAAGTGTAAAAATGTGGAACTTTAGGGATTAATGTGTAAAAATGCCAAAATGTGTGTTCTTGGATTAAATTGAATGAATAGATAAATAAACAAGTTAATTTTGAATTCATATAGATCAAGAAAGAAAGAATACGGATTTGGATCGAGGAAAATGCAAGGTTATCGAGTAGTCGACCCGATTAGTCAATTCCGTACTCGAGGTAAGTTCGTATGTATTAAACATTATTATAATAATGTTTTACATGCTTTGATATTATTTTAAAATGTGAATACGAAATTATAAAGATGTTTGACAAAGACTAGGTACTATATTGGCACTAAGTGTGCGAGATCAAAATAGCTTCGGCTGAATATATTGGCACTAAGTGTGCAAGACCAAGATAGCTTCGGTTAAATATAGTGGCACTAAGTGTGCCAATTTAGTATAGCTTCGGCTATTTATTTGGCACTAAGTGTGCGAGTTTTATGAATATCTAAAGATTTCCAAATGGTTTAATGTATTGGGCAAAAAGGTGAGTAAGTATGAGATAATTACGAGAGTGTTACAGGCACGTACGATACTCAAATGAATATCGAATGGAAGAAGATTGATAAATTGATATGTGATCTTGTGTAATATATGAAAAGGTTTGTGTATATATAAATGTTTTGCCATATATAATGTTTATTGGTTGAATTGTGGTTATTTGATGAATTAAGTTTATTTACATATGAGCTTACTAAGCTATAAAGCTTATTGTGTTTATTTTTCCTTGTTTTAAAGAGAATCAAGGCTAGCTCGGATTCAGGAAATCTTTAGGAAACGTCACCACACTACCGAACATCTATGTGGTACCTTTTTGAAGTTATATATACATTATATGGCATGTATAGGCTATATGTGGTATTTTGGTTGTGAATATAGCCATGAGATTTGGCTTGTAAGTAATAGTAATGTTAATGTGTATTTGGCCTTTGATATGGCTTAAAGATGATGATATTTTTTTATGTGTATATGTTGTCTTATGAAATGGCATATTTTGGTATGGTTGATGATGTAACACCCCTAACCCAGCCTACACGACTAAACCGAATTAGGAATGCTACATTGATCACCGAAATGATTGTAAAAAAATTTTACAAAACAACTTATCTTCGTAAACCAAAAACGTAAATAACCACGCAGTAAAATGCACTATAAATATTAATTTAAAGCATGTTTAAGTTATGTGAATAAAACATAAATCGGAAACTATACCACAGCATTATAAATCCTTACAGTTTAAACTTTAACCGAATAATAAACAAGTCCAAAATTTAAAAAAAAAACTTATAGTTTATCCACCAAGACTGTCCGAGACGTCCGCGTACTAAGTCCAGCATCCAAAAACCAGAACTGTACCTGAAAGAGGGAACAGAAGAGTGGGTGAGCTACTCGAGCTCAGTGTGAGAGCAAAGCCAGTAAAACTACAGAAACAGAAACTAAACAGAGATAGAAAGGTTTGGAAATAGTTCCAAAATAGAACATACTTACAAACCATTTAAAACAAGAATAGACCATATGTAAATTTACAGTCATATGGCTCTGTCAGACACAGTAACGGTAACCCTCAGTAATCACAAACTGGGCCTAGGCCCTTTTTTCAGAATCAGTAATAGTTCCAGTCAAATAGTAGTAGTCATATTAACAGAATTCACTTAAGCACAAGTGCCTTTCAGTCACTCAGTCATTCACAAATAGTCAATCAGACAACCAATGCAGTCATGTTCGGTTACAGTAACACATTCAGTCAATAGGTTTCAATCATATGCATATGAGTGCAAATGAGTTAAAAAATGCACCCACCCATCTAGCCAACACACCTTTCTATCCAACCCTGCACTTATTGTGGGGATATAATCAACATACCCAGCCCTGCACTCTGAGTAGGACCTCGAAAAGCCCATCCAACATTATACTCCATAGAATGTCATCCCAGGTTGCCTGGCAATGATGGAATTGGGACTTCCCTTGACCCTCTGGGATTTGGGGCTATCAGTGTACAGATAAACTGCCAGTCTCATATGTTACGTAGCAATGCTAGCGTATTAGTTGTACTGTGCAATGCGGTAAGCCGTGGTATAGACATGCAGTGTGAACTACTAGATCAAATAATAGTACGTAGCATAGCTAACGTACATGCGATACAGTGCAATACGGTAAACCGCTATACCGATGGGTTACAGTAAAACTGCTAGATCAGTCAAATCGTCCACGACCCTCTGAGTAGTGGGACTGCCTACGACCCTTTGGGTATTAGGGGCCTCAATATGCAGATAAATTGCCAGATCGTAAATCTCCCTTCTCTTCAACATCCCTTCCCAAAATACTTTATATACAGATGTATGTATGAATGTAATGCACCAACTTATAACACAATAACGCACAGTCATCTAAAAATAGCCATTCAGTAACAGTCATTCAAAAGCAGTCATCCAAAAGCAGACATTCAGAGGTAATCATTTAGCTTCAAAAACGTGAACACTTGTGCACTCAGTTTCAGTACCTATCATTTCCCACACCTAATTGCTAGTAGTGCACAACCCAAAGTCAGAACAGAGTCGTGTTCACCCTTAGTAACCTTAGTCAAGGGGTTGGAACCCATAGACTCACAAAGGCATTCGATTTGCCCCAAAATCAGATTTTGGCAAGTTAGGGCCACACGCCTATGTGCTTCGACTGTATGGAGCAATCCCGGCCGTGTGGGGATCCAAACGCCAGTGTAAAAGGGTAGCACACGACCGTCTGACATAGGCACACGCCCGTGTGGTACAGGGACACGGCCGTGTGACTAGGCCGTGTAACTCACTATTCAGTTTCATATAAATTAGGTGCAGGGCAGACACAGCCGTGTGAAGGTGTCACATAGCCGTGTGGCCATCAGACATGGTCGTGCATTCCGAAGCACACACCCGTGTGGAATCCCTAGGCCCCAAATCGATCACGCAGCCATGTGTCCCGAAACACATGCCTTTGTGGAATCCCTAATTTCCCAAATCTGTTACATGGCCATGTGTCCCATAACACACACCCGTGTGGAAGCCCTAATTGCCCAATTCAGTCACACAGTCGTATGGCCAAGGGACACGGCCATGTATTTTCTGACAAAAATCCCTAAGTCGGCCACACGATCGTGTGGCACCCAAATTTGGCTGAAAACCCTAATTCCCAAATCCACACAGAGGCACACGCCCGTGTAGCCGTCGGGGTAGCCATGAATCCTCTTTGAAACTGCCCCAAAACCTCCGATTTGGCCATCAAAATCGCCCTTATCCTTAACCACATCAAAAGTACATACAAATAAGGGGTTTTCCCTTTCCAAACAATGTCTATAACTCACAATCATTGAATTAGCAATATTTCCTAAAAGTCGACTCAACAATCTAAAGCTAACGGAAATAATAATAATTGAGGTCAAAATCCCACACCTATTTCGGTCGAGGCAGACAACAGCGAAGGAGCGACAAGCCTGAAACTGCAGAAACAATTGTCTTTCAGTACAATTTTAGGAGCAAAAATTTTGAAAGAGATGAGAGGGGAAGTAGAAAACGTGAAAAAAGAAAAATACCCAAGAAGTGTAATCCAAATAAAAATTAAAATTAATAAAAAATAAAATAAAAATATCTATAAGTTAGAAGTACTCAAAATAACTTTCCTAAAAGTTCTCCCTAGACTCGAACATAAGACCTCTAGGTTCACTAACATTCATCTCTCCACTGGACCAACATGCCCATTCTTGTTGTTAAATTGCACAACTAAACTCTTATGTACAACCTTCTCACTGTCCCTATGCTCAAGACCCAAAACTCCTAGGCCTAAAATTCGGGGCATTACAGATGATGGTTTAAGTTATTCAAATGGTCATTTAGTAAATGGTGAGTATTTGCATCTGAAATACATGATTTTGGTTTGATGAATAAATGGTTAATAGTTGATTATGGAGTTATGTTAGGTGTGTGTTTGATGGTGAGAAAATGCATATTTGAAATTGGTTGAATTGATGAATATGGTGTATTGACTTGGTATGTTTTGGTTTAGCAAATGGTATTGTAATGTGTATTGAAATGGTTTAGATTGATATGGAATGAAAGGTGCATGAAATGGTAATATTTGATTGCCCAATTGAGTAGGTATTTGATGCAATTTAAGCTTGTGTAGGTGTTGGTCTTTTGGGTGAGAAATGTGTCTTTAAACTAGCCTATTTTCGTCCACACGGTTGAGCACACGAGCGTGTGGCTCAACCGTGTATGATACATGGCCTTGGTACACGGCCGTGTGTCCCTTGAAACTAAATTAAAAACCAAGTTAGTGAGTTACATGGCCTAGACACACAGGCGTGTGGTCGGCTGTGTGACCTAAGTTAGTATACCCTCTAGTTTTCATACGGCCCGGCATACGGGCGTGCGATCGACCGTGTGGTGCAAGTCAGTATGTATGCCCTATTTTCACACGGCCTGTGACACGAGCGCGTCCATAGCCATGTAAGGCACACGGCCTGTTCACAAGGGCATGTGACCCCTGTATGCTTGAAAAATTTTCTAAGTTCTCAAAGTTCTCGTATGTGATCGATTTAGTCCCGAACCTTCTCTAAGGTATGTTTAAGGCCTCGTAGGCCCATTTAAGGGACAATGTGAATATGTTTGAATGATATTTATTTATAATTACTTAATGTTTGAGAAATGTATGTTTATATGATGTGATTGATTAGTAATGGCTCGTAACCCTATTCCTGTGGTGGATACGGGTTAGGGGTGTTACAACATTAGCCACCGAAATGGCTAAGCTAACTTACATTACTTTTGAAGACCTTAAATAAACTCATTTTAGAGAAAAACATAGTTGTAATTTGAGTTAGCTTAAAAGTATTCATTCATTAGGTCGTGTATACTTAGGATTCATTTTATTTTTGATAATGCTGTTTAGAAAAACCGTTTGCTTGTCGCTCTTCTTTAAAAGAAAACTTGAAGTGAAACTAATGCAGCGGAAAAACCATTTTTCAAGTTATTTTAGAAAATTAGTTGCCTTATCGATTTGTTTTTCAAAAACAGTTCCTTTGCAATGTAGTGGAAACTATAGACCAATATCAAATTTTACTTAAGTCCGATATCATGCATTATCCGGTTATTATGCTTGAGTAATTCATGCATGCAAAAATCCCCAAAAGAAAAGTTACCAAGCCACAGACTAGAAATAATTAAAAATTACAAGCCAAAACCAATAAAGACTTAATAATACTTTATTTAAAAATAATAATCCGAGGTCCAAGTTGATTCTCCGAATGCCAAGTCCGGTCCCAATTTTGAGGTTTACCTAAAAAGTTAAACACTATTGAGGGTGAGCTTATAAAAAGCTCAGTGTGAGTCGAATAATTATTTAGACGTGCAAAAACATCAAATACAGTGAAACATATTAGCATTAACAGAAGAAAACAGAACCATCATAGGAACTTCATGTCATTACATAGTCATTATTAAATTTATGTCAAACGGTGTATGAGTATAGGTCATCATTCATTCGAGAAACAATCATTAATTTCGATACCATTCAATACAACAAAATACAATGCGTAGCATAAATCAATAACATTCAAATATGTCATGCACATGATGTAATACAAAAAAGTTCTTACCCATACCATCTACTACACACCACAAGTTCCCCAAAACCCATCTACCAAACTTCAAAACATATGAGCATAGCTCGATGTGGTAAAACCATCGAATAATCAATAAATGTAGAACATCAGTCGGATATCAAATAGTGTGATACAATCACCAGTAACATATAATATGCGATAAAATTGCCAATTCCCTCGATACTCTAGGTGTAGTGCACTGACTACAAATAATGCGGACTTAATATGCCACCGATACTCACACGGAACTCCTCCGTCAACCACAAAATCCCAACCCAATTTATATGCATATGTCACACAATCTCATACATAATCATCTTTCAATACTTTTCACATTCATTCGACATGCTCATTATTTCTTCAATAATCACATAATTTAAGTAAATGAAAATAATGTTCTAATATTTTAAACTACCATTGTGTTGGTATCAATCAATATCGTTCAATTTCACATACTTTGTGGATTTTCATTGTGCATATATAACACCATTTTTAGTACACAATATAACAAATATCTCATGCATTTAAATCATACATAAGCTTAACATCTCAACACATTGTATCATTCAGTCAAACATTCTCATATCTCATAACTCAAATATGCAATTACAAACTCAATCAAACATTCATACTATCAAACTAGCAATTTTACCAACATGTTAATCTTTTAAGGCTTGAAACACACCTAGTTCGGTCACTTACAAAATCAATAATTTTTCTATTGAGAAAATCCAATCAGTAAGATAATTTATCAAATATAACATGATATTTAACATTTTTAAACAATTTTATGAGTTTAGGATTCACACCTTATTTTTTGCTTCCTCGCAGCACACTAGCGAATCTTTCAGATTTCCTTAATAATTCCTTAAACGAACCTAAACCAAAATTCAATATGAATTCAATCAATTTACCATTAAACCAGCCCCCAAACACCCACTTATGAATTCAAACCAATCATTGAAATTATTACTATTTTATGAATTCAAACTAGTTAGATTCCTTAGACTGTATCGATGCAAACCGTACGTACAATCGTTCTTCGCCTTTATGGATGGTTTGTGGCGTTTGGGTCAGCACCTAATTCAATAATATACTGGAAAATCAGTAGCTAATTAATGATTAAATTCCTTCATTTAATCAAACCATAACGTCTACCCAGCAACTATGTCGAAATAACAAACTAGTTACCCTTAATTGCACTTACTCTTCACGATTTGTGGGATCCAAATGGCCAATTGATCAAAAACATTTTTCCCTAATTGAAATGGGTTTAAAAGCTAATTAGAAGGTTTAAAGAACTCAAATTAATGCTGGAAAAATATAGGCAAGAACCAAGAAACAAAACAACCCACTTTCTTGCAAATAGACGCACGCACCACCACCCATGGTGGCCAAAATTGGGGCTAAATTTTAAAATGGTTTGAGATCTCATTAAATTCTGGAAAAATACCTTTGAAATCATTTAAAATCCCCCAAATTTCAAATCTGGAAACTTAGGTTTTTAATGGACAAGATTAATTAATAAATTGAAGAGAAAGAGACTTTACCCAAGCAAGTTGAGAGAAATGGCAATGGCACTTTCTTGGCAATGTTCAGGATCAATCTTGAAGTTCAAAATTTCAGATTTGGGGCTGATTTTAATGAGGGAAAATGATAGCACTATGGTGGAGAATATGTTAAAAAATCTTGTGGCAAAAAGAAAAAGAAAAAAAAAAGAAAGAGATGGTAAAACTAGGTGTAAACGACGACAACAATGGGAGAAAGAGAGAAAATTGAAGAGAAAAGAGTAGACGAAAAGGGTGAACGGCTTGGGTAGCTAAATCTTGAATTAAAGGTTGAAAAATAAAATAAAAAAGTTATATGTTTCAAGGGTATAGATGACACACATGGATGGCACACACATTAAAAAAACAAGGGATTTTGCAAAATTTAATTGTTTCGCAAGGGAAGGGATTCGAACTTGGGACCTCATTTAATTTCCATGCTTTCTCATATTTCTTTTAACCATTAGGCTTTTTCCTCCCTGAAAAATTTTGCACTATTTATTTTAAAAACTTAAGGCATGATCACTCTCTCTCGATTCACAAGCTCGAATCTACTAACCCTCGATTTTTAGGATGTTACATAGGTCTAGTCGTCTTGAAATGTAATTTTTTTTATTTAAACTAAATGCTCATGAATCATGTCAAATTAAATTGCAACTTGATTCTTAAAAATATTATGTCTAGTCTTGGATTGGGACTCACTAATAATTCCAAGTAGAGGTCCAACTTGTTAACATGTATAGTTCGATTGGATCCAATGATAAAATAGGCAAGACATGGATATTCCACATGATAAGATCCAAATGTTACTATATTATTGTTAGGGAATGTGTCTATATTGTAGTAAACATGTAATTGTTTTCTATGTATTTGAACGATGAATAAATAAATTTCAGGTTTCACTGTTATGTCTTTTGTATTTCTGTCTTTCATATTTTGCATGCATAGCGAAATTGTGACAAGAAAATATTAGATTGTCTAAATTCAAACTGATGATAAGTGGCTCTATAAGAACATTTACATAGTGAAAAAGACAACTTACTTTAGTAGATAATCTAAATTAGTCCATAATCCTGTAAAAGAATCAAAGTGAGCATTTGATTCATATACTAAGAAGGATTATTCTGTCATCTACAATTCAAATTGAAGAGATGACTAGTTTTGGCTATCAGAGTAGTTGACTCCATGGGTAGAGACATAGATGTATTCATTGGCAAAATGATACATTGCACTGAACCCAAGATGAATCAATTTTGATTTTGTTTGTGAATTAATTTACTTGTGACATTCATGGTATGATTTATCTAAATCCTAAGTTAGTCACTAACCATGCGTATGTAACTCATGTGCTTTGATATAAGTAAAAGCTTATGCTCTAAAGATGATCGAGCCGATAGCCGGTATGTTAGGTACATGACTTGTGTATGGCATGACTTTACTAACAACAATGAAATTCATAGCTCAATTAAAGAGTTAATGATATCCTCTCATTGGCATTGTGTGGATTGTTAAATACGGAACGTGGTCACATGTTACTTGTTCTCGAACAAGCAATTTATCACAATCTCTTGTAGTGATCATATTAATAATTAAGAAGACAAAATGGTGACAATGAGATAAAATAAGTTGTATTGAGTGAACAGATTTAACTTAAAGGAATCAATGATATCATATGAGGGTAACACACATATGTCAAGGTCATTGGACAAAGTAGTTGGATGAATTGCTTTCGTAAAGAGTATACAATAAGGAGTTTTCAATCATGGTACTTCTTGTGGACTAACTCCATGATTAAATAATTGTGAATTATCAGAACAATACTTCTGGACATAATTGCAATTACAAAATCCTAATTGTATATGTCTAATTGGTTCCTCCGCTAGCTCAACAAAAGCTCAATTGTACTGCTTTTGAATTAGAAGAACATTGTAACACCCCAAACCCAACCTAGACATTAAGGCCAAATCTGGTGGCGTCACATGAGAGTGCTTTTGGAAAACTATTTTGATTATCAAAACTTTGTTCAGATTATTATGTCTTCTTTATCGCGGAAGCTTTGAAATCATTCATTCACACGAAATGTTAAATTAAATTATAAAATGCATTTGAGGTGTCGCAGTTTAAAAGTCAATAATAATAATAATAATAATAATAGCAGTTTGAAATCCCAAGTAAAAATCAAAACAGTCCAAAGGTCCACATTACATAATAATTTCCTGAAATAATTAAACATAGTAAAATTAGTAAATAACCAGTAAAACCATAAAATTCAGAAAAGAGTATAGCAATGGTCACCCTGGAGCCCTCCGCTGCACTGATCCATCTACTGCTGGGGATTACCTGATAGAAAAATATTTAAAGAGGTGAGTTTTCACAAACTTAGTGTGTACATCCCCACAGTAAAGTATGCATGTAAACAGATAACAGACAGTCAGTCATAAATCGGCCTAGGACCTTAACAAAAATGATGTAGGCCTTAGCCCACTCAAAACAGAATCAGATATATTCGGGCCTTTACCCATACCGATATACATACATATCATATTAGTACAGTACATGCCCACCAACCCTGCACACCACGTCTGTCCACCCTACACACCATGTGGGGATAAAATCGACCTACCCAGCCCCTACACACCAAGTATGGGAATGAAATCAACCCATCCAACCCTACACACCATGAGGTACCGTAAAACGACACATAGTAAATCAATGCAGCACAGCTGCCAGTCAAACGGCCAAAAGCCTTTCAGTTTTCCTTCTCTTCAATATCCATCCCAACCCAAATGCAATGCATCATAATATCATGGCATGCTCAAACGCAGAAAATAGTCATACAGATATATCAGTATAAATACAGTATACGTGCTAGTCAAAACATGCTATCATATACATTAACGTTTATCATTTCAAAGAATAGGGGTCTAAGTATCGCTTACCGACCCTTTAATAGGTCACAGTCGACTAGGGCGACCAGTGCAACCTTTCAAAATAATTCAGATTAATGGGCTCACACGCCCATATGACCTGCCTGTGTAAGCCCACACACCTGTGTGGCCCACACGACCCAACTTGGCTTTGCCCGTGTGGCCCACACGGCCTAACTTTACCTTGCCCGTATGGATCACACGGCCTGGCCCAAATTCGTCAAGCCCGTGTGGGCCCACATGCCCATGTGGCCCACACGGCCCAATTGGCCTAGCCCGTGCCTTGCACACAGCCTAGCCAGCTATCACATGCCCGTATCTGTCATGCCTGTGTGACACGCGCATGGCCGTGTCTCACCATACGGCCTCCACGCGGGCAATCCACATGCCCCTATGGCATCGACAGCTTCATTTTCGGCTTTTGTCGAAATGCGATTTCAGTGCGTTTGGAGTATATACCTGATTTCGATTGAAGCCTAAACCAACCATGAGCACTCCCGAACCTAATATTCACAGATTTAAGCCCAAAATTAGTTATTCATTCAATGTTTGAACAATATCGCAATGAAGCATCCATCCTCAAAACTACAGAATCCTTACCTTCGATTGAAATGCAGACTTTACACGTCTAATCTGTTGCTTGAATTTGCTAACTAGCCTCCTGATTAACCCCTAATCAACAGTAAATCGAACCTTTATGAAGATCCTACCCATTTAACGATAGAACCTAAAATAAAAGTATCTCTTACCGAAAGAGTAGAACAATCGTTGCTACTGGAATGAAGAATGAAATTAAGACGAAAAGGGAAAGAACAGAGAAACAACAGCAAAGAAAGATAAAAAAAATTCGACAATAGGGAGGGAATCTTGGGAAAATGGCAGAAGACTTTTGGAAAGAATAGAGAACTGAGTTTTGTAAAAAGAAATTATCAGGTTACTGCCAATCCCCCAAATCCCTCCATCAAACCTAATCAACTCAAACACTAAGTGTTTCACTCTAGTTCAAAGTTCCACACGGCACTAGTACAAAAATAATGTCCACATTGTTCTTTGAACATAGGACCTCCCACCTATTCACATATCACTTAACCACCAGACCAGCAGGCCCATTCTGTTATAACTTATCCAACTTTTACTTAAAAGCCTGATTACTAAGGGTTAGGCTTTATTCAATAAAAACCAAAATTCAACCCAAGTTGGGGCTTGAACTTGAGACCTCCCCAAACACTCCCAGAACACACAATCACTCAAGCAGACAGACATTTATGTCAAATAATTGTAAAAACACTTTTAGAAATTTTCATGCATAATAAATCACAAAAGCTAGAAATTTTAGGGCGTTACAAAAATTTTATGACTTTGGAAATAATTTAATTGAGTCAATTTATTCAACGCGGAATTAAATTGGATGGTCGTAAGAATTGTTCAATTAGAGAATTTTCTTGAAAAATTAATTTGGAAAATCTAAGTGATTTTTGGGGGAAAATTAATTTTGATCAAGAAAAATTAAATTAATCAAATTAATTAAAATTAATGTTATATTTTTAGAAATTAATTTTTAAGTCAAACAATTGGCCTAATGGATATTTGAACTTGAAAATTGGACCTGAGATCGTAAATTGAGACCGAGAGCCCAAAACCGAGACTAAGACCTAAAAACTAGTCCAACCAAGTCTAGTATGTGAAACCGAGCCGACGGTCCAATCAGTGGCTGGATCAAACCGATCAGGCTATCACTAGCCTAGACCGAATCGGCAAAAATCGAACCAGCTCGAGGTGCCAGCAGCTGTGATGGCAGCATTACGATGGTCGGCTAATAATCGGCGACGGTGCTTCTTCGATGGTTAAGCAGTGAAACAATTACACTTCTACTGGGATTTTACTAGAAAAATTGATTTCATATTAACTATTCCAAAAATAATTTTATTTTAATAGATTTAATATTAAATTTAATTTAATACTTATCTTAATAGTATTTTATTAATTTAATATTAAAAATTAATTTAATATTAAAATTATTATCTTAATATTTAATTTAATTTAATATTTATCTTGTAGATAAATATTTTAGTAATTTAATATTAAAATGATTAAATTTAATCAAAGTTAAACTCTCTAACTCTCCCTATATAAAGAGAGACTTGTGTTATTATTTTTCACACATTTGAATTCAAGAGAAAGTTGTAGAGAGAAAATTCTCTAAAGAATTTATTTTAGAAAATTTCTAGATATATTTTCTTATTTACAACTTGACCTAAAAGTTTAGAGAAATTAAAAAATTACCCCGCTAATAATTTTGTGAATCTTTTTTATTCGAAGCGAGCCCACACTCGACAGACATGAGCTTAAGGATAGCGGAAAAGACTACTTGGTCGAAGTGTTCACCGTAGACGAATCGAAAATGTACAATTTTGATTAAGTATTTATTACTTTAGATATCACAACCAAGTTCTTGTTTTTGAAATTTTTTAAAGAAACTCTAATTTTCCCCTAAATTTATTTTCCGCTGCATTTTCCTAACTTGATTTCCAGCAATTATTTGGTATTTGAGTTTGTAACCGAGTTGAGCTTAACATTAACGTGTTGAGAGTTGAGCTTGATTTGAAATTCGAAAGTCACTTATTTGGTATTTGAGTTTGGCCTCAATGTTTAATTTGATGTCTGAGTTTATTTTTTCAATTTGGTACCTAATTTTAGTTGTAGCGTACAATTTAATACTCGGACAAAATTACATCATATGACCTAATGAATGTTTGACATGTGTATCTAGTAAAAAAACATAAATACTTAATTGAGATAAAAAAAATGAAGTATCAAATTGAAAAATCTTAGGTAGCAAAGTGAACATTAAAACTAAATGCATATACTGTAACACCCTCGACCCGATTTGATTCACTAGATTTGGATCTTGGGTGTTACCATTCTAACTCAAACTTATACTTGATCAAGACGTACAACTTTCAACAATACATCTTATTTAATAACATTGCCCAACTATTTTACGTCTAGGCGTACAACGTGTACATACAACCATTGAATAAGACCTTTTACTCGACGAGGACTTATAAGTACATATATCCCGCTTATTCGCATTACCTCACTTATTCTGCCTCTAAGCAATACTATTGGCAGTGTTCATAATACTAACACATTTTGTACACGCCATAAGGCTCATAAACAATTTTTCATAACTTATTCACAATATTTTTATCGGACTTGAGTACATCGCTTTTCTTGCTCTGTATGCATAACAGGCCATCTCGCTACTCATTTAGCGTAGCCCTAGCGTTGTCCCTATTGGCATAACCTTTAATCTATTTACTGAGGTAAGTTTGATAGAACTTAGTGAGTAAACCCTAATTGACTTGAACCTTATTCGAGAATAACTATCTCCTTATTCTTATTCTTTAGCTTAACTCTGGCGAATAAATCCCTTGGTTTTCTATTCATTTTACTGCTGGTGTCACATTTCGTTTCCGAGATCATAACATGCATTACCTATCATTGATACCTTGATCACATTCTTCACTTTGTTCTGTCATAATTTCTTACCATTCTTGTTAGAAAATGCCTTACAGACAGAGTACATTGGGTTCACCATTCATGTTGGTGCATTCTAGTCTCGTTCTTCTTACCATGTTACTTTACTAGGTTTGCCATAAAACTTTTTACGAAGCCTTTCTTTCAGAGTTTACCATACTTATCATTCCTTTAGAGTAGCTTGTACATCGTTTATCAGAGTTTTTCGTCGGTTTCTTTTCTTTTCGATCAAAGTCTGCCACAGATATTTATGTCTTAAACTTTTAACCTTCAAATAACATGTTTTTCATACATGCAAGTTCATAGATATTTATTCTTCATGCTTTTGGTCGTTCAACATAAAAATATCTAGAAGGCATACAATGCATAGAGAGTCAGTTTAGGGACTCACCTGACTTTCATGAACAACAACTTGATCCCCAACTTTACACATCTATTTGCGGACCCCCTTAAAAGTCACTACTTATAAGACATATGAATATTACCAAAACTCACTCATATCGCTTGAAATGCAAACATTCACCATTCAAGGCCTTACTTCTCTATCTTTCCATTCACGCATATAAACAAACCCATTCTCATAAAAACAAGATGCGAGTCTAGAATACTTACCTCGAGTGAAATACAACCTTATTCATGAACTCTGGTCTTTAGTTTTGACTTAGTAAGAAATTCTTGATCAACCTCTAAAGTAAGACAACAATAGTTTTATTTTCAAATTGAAAGGAGAAGATAACATACTTCCTTTCTAAACTAAGTTGCAATATTTTATAAAGGAAACCCACGCTCTCCTAGAAGAACTTAACACGTGTCATTAACTTTCAAGGCTGCTCTTATTGGTGGCTTATAGCTGTGGAGAATTTGTATCTATATGCATTAGGATCCCGATTCATGGATCTCTCGGTCTGAGAAATCAAAATAAGAGGATCAAACCATTTCTTCTGACTCTTTTTCAAATTCGATAAATGTTGGTTGATCATATATTTCATTATAGTTCTATGATTCAGAGTATCATTTCTTATTTAATCCCTTTGAATTCCATATTTGAAGTTACGATCGGATCGATTCTTTTTAATGAATCGATTCAATACATTTCTTATGTACCCATAGGTGCTATATTGGATTTGAATCAGATTTCAGATCAATCTATCTTGATTGACTGCCTCCATTATGTTGTTGCTAGAAAATACCACTATTTTTGGTTTTGGATCTTCCAAATCATTCTCGCAGGAGATCCAGACCCCTTTTTTTTTATCCTTCGATAAAAAGATTCATTTTCTTCATAAAAAATAGGAGGTAGAGCCGAGTATTCTAGAATCCAAAATCTTTCATATCTTTGATTTGATTCGTCGTTCTATCCTAACTATCTTGTTACTACATAACTTATATATAAACTAGACAAACTGGGCATACCTTAACTTATGTGACATCTCTTACAACCCAAGAATTCTTTAATATCCTTGCCAACCACTCCTCCCACGCCAACACTCTTCTGGGAAGACATCCCTTACTCTAAATTTTGTTGTTACCTATGTGCCCTATAAATGCGCTGAAGATGAAAATTTGGGGGGATAGGATCGCGCCAATCGAATTTCCTTTGGGCTACTCGCCTAAACTCAAGACCTGCTAAATCTAAGTGTTACATATACTAAATTAGAAAAAGGAAAAACTCAGGTAGCAAATATTATATTAACCAAATATTAAAAGTTTTAAAATTCATTCGATTGAAACCTATTTTTGGAGAAATTATTTTATGGACCATTCCTACCACATCATCCATGGTCTCTTTCCAATTATTTAATAACATTTTAACAAATTTTTCCACGTTATTGACACATAATTTTGGCAATTTTTTTACCCCAAGCCTTGAATCCTAAATCATGAACCCTAACCATGAACTTGAACCTCAAACCTTAAACTCGATCTTAAACTCCAAATCTCAAATCTTGGTTTAAGAGGGTTCAGGGTTTGAGATTCGAGTTTGAGTTTAAGGTTCAAAATTTATGATTTAAAGTAAAAAAATATTAAAATTATATGTAAATGATATAAAAAATTACTAAAATTTTATTAAATAATTAGAAAGTACCTTAAATAATATAATGATGGGAAGGATGTATAAAACTTCTATTTTTGAGCAACATGTGTTTGATTTACATGCATGTTGATTAGCATTTTGCTGAACGCAAACAAACGCGCTGTGTCGGTTCCACCAACTTCTTACGTTACGTTACGTTACGTTACGTTACGTTTCTGTGTCTCATCACCACCACTTTCCCCTCTTATTTCTATTTCTCTGTTTTCTCTTTTCCTCTTTCTCTCTGTAAGGGTTTCTTTTCTTTTTGTTCCTTTTTTTAAAATACAATAATTATAACAACAACAAAAAAGTCATGTCGAAGAAGAGGAAATCCGATGCTACGCGCCTGGACGATGTGAGTCGGAGCATGTACACTGCCTTCTGCAGCGCCGCTAATTCTCTTTCTCAGCTTTATTCCCACTCCATGAACCACCAGAGCCTCTCTTTCCAGGCTGGCGAACGTTACGCCTTGGTTTGTGGTTTTTTTAATTATCTCATATCTCTATCTCTTTATTTATAAATTTCCTTTATGTGCTTCTTGAGAACTGATAATTTACTATGTCTGAAAAAGAATGAATTGAAATTAAACAGAACAATCTGTTTGGAATAGAATTATAGAAAACGTAATTATGTTTTTCTTTTGAAGAAATTAAATTATTGTAGTATTTGATTGTTTTATTTTTTGTTGTAATCTGGTAAAAAGGTGTCAACTTTGTTTATTTCCCTTAAAGAAGTGGAAATTTTATGTTCATTTCTGTATCGTTATTTAATACTGAATAAGAATTTCCCTGCTGTGTAATTGATGTTGGAATTTTGCTTTTCTTTTTATTGCAATTTGAAGTTTTGAAATGCTAGTTGAAGCTTAACAGTGTTTTTTTTAGTCTTTATTAGCTTAAACTGATGTATTATTGGATGAGCAATTGTTGAAAGCATAGAAAACTGAATAAATCTCCTAAATTCAAAAGCAAAAAAGGCATTGATTGGGTGTTCCTAATGTAACTTGTTGATTTTCGTCCTTGCTTTTACTTCATTGGCACTGTATCCTCTCTATGCGTCGTCTTAGATTTAGAAAACATGTCAATAGCTCTTCTTGTGGATAATTTCATCTGGTCATCTTGTTTCTCGACTAAAATGCTTCCTTCTGATAGTAGCGCCCCATTTTTAAATAGTGCTATAGGGATTCCTTGGCTTTCATATTTTAGTTGTTCAATTATGATTTCATATGTGTCCCTGGTTGGTCTTTTGGTATTGCATCTAATTGTATAAATCCTTCTCCCTTTTCCCTGCAGGAGAAACTTTTTGAGTGGATTTTGAGGCAGCAAGAAGGAGGATTGAAAGTGATGACAACTGATATTGTTGCTTATTTGCAGGTATGGTTTGTGACTTCTTTCTCTTATTTGGTTTCATGTATCTGTTTGCACAAACCTCTTTTCTACTGAATTATATGTTTTTTTGTATTGAATTTTTAATGCTTCAACCAAGTATGGTTTATTATCATTCCAGTCATATGGTGAATTTAATTGGAATGTCCATACAGTTAAGCATTTAACTAGAACAGTTTGTTTGAGGAATTTGACTGATAGGAGAATGAAACAAATTGATGGGAGGATGAGGAGTTTACTGTAGGATAAAAGAGTATCGTTTTGCCGGAATTCCTAATTGATAGATGCGTGGTCTTGGGTTAGAACTTAGAATTCTGTTTTGGGTTTTGGATGGAAATGAGAGTAAAGTAGGTGGATGTCGAGGGTGCAAGGCCCTTCGTTAGAAGTTGAAATAATGATACTTTCCTGGAAAGCAATTGCTGTAAGGCTTCCTATACATCCTGATATATTAACTGTGGGCTTCCTATGCATCCCATATTGTTCCAGTCAGTTGAATTCAGCAACAGTCATGTACACCTTATTGAATGAGCCACTCATCTTTGTAGATAAATAAGATTGAAACTTTTCAGCTTTTTCTCGAGAACCCAAGAAATTGAGATTTTTATACAAGTTTGACTGATTTGTGCAGTGCAGGTCTCATGAAGGAGGTAAACTTTGTGGCTATAATGGACAATGTACAAGTTTTTGTTTTCTTTTAGTCTTTGGGAGTTTGAATTTTATGGGATTAGAGAGAAACCGAGGAACATAATGAGTTAGTATAAAGAGAAAAAGGATGACTATATTTATAGATTTAGGACTAGAATGAGTAAAGTCACTTTAGAAAAATATCCGAATTAAGTTTGAGTTTTATCAAGAAACAAAGTTAGAGGGAGCAACAACTTTGGTTGTCGATTGATTGTATTGAATGTTTGAAGGCCCTGTTCTGGTTCTTTAAGCAGTAACTCCAAGATATAGTAGAAAGTAGTACACGAGACGAGAGTCCAGTGTAAAATAAATAATCAATTCCTCTGGGCTTGAATATTCAACTTCTGCAACCAATTGTCTATTTTTTAACTGAAATGAGAACTGATTATCTAGCACATCCCTAACCTATTCTAGTAGGCTGATGTGATGGTTTTGAATTGGTGAGGTTCTTTTGTGAATTCAATCGTTTTGTCCTTTCTAACTTTTTATAAGGAGCTGTTCAATATTTTTGAGGAAAATTGTGGCACCGATTTTGACTGATGGTGCTATTAGTAGGTTTAGGCTTATCACTATAGTTTCTTTGAAGGGGTAAAAATGATAGGGGTCTTCTTTTTTGCATGCTGCAACTCTGAGATCCATATTAAGAAAAAAAATGTCATTATGTGATATTGAGTTGGCCTTGACACATCCACAAACTATTCAGTCACTCCATACATTATGATTTCAAAATATGAAGGCATGTGAGTTATTTAGTTATTCCGTACATCATGATTTTAAAAATATAATGAAGATGTAACTATTTGATCAATGTAATGATCTTTTAGCATGGATGGTGATGATTGTTCGGTACCATATTACCCATTCATAATCCAGAAGATTTGTTAACGTTGTGTCATGTCTAGTATTTGACATGAACCATTTTATTTGTGTATGGTATGTAGTTACATTTATATGGAAAATGAAGTGACAATTGATCATATCTTTTTCCTGATGATTATCCTTTTCGAATTTCTGTAGAATGAGCTTGAATATGGAGCAGAGGATTTCCCAATGTCCCCCAGACAGCCATTTCAGCAGCAGCAGCACCCTCGGCCTGCAACACACCAGAACAACTTAGGTTCTCCTTTTTCTTCTAATCCAATTTCAGCAGGCACAATTGCGCAAGGAGTTCGTTCTGCAGATTACCAAGCAAAGAACTCCGTATTTTCAAATGCACTCTCCAGCCCTGTTCGTCAGAGCCTTCAGCACTACCACTCAGTCCCGGGTGCAAATAACATCAGCTACTCTACCAATGAACCTCGAAATAATGAAACCTACCACACTAACCTACAAAACAGAGAAACTGATTCCCCAAGCACTAACGATTGCATGGACATGCATGCTGATGATAGTCCACACCAAGATTTTCCTTTCTGAATTTTCTATGGTCATTCATTTGCTGCTTTCTTCTTTTTTTCTTGTAAAATATCTTGGAAGGCTAGGAATCTGAAAAGTATCTTGAAATGTATTGCAAGTTCAATGTTAATGTGCTATTGTCATATAATTATATTTGTCTAATAATGGTGGTATTCGCTTGACTGGGGAGACATCTAGTTCCAGCCATCATCCCAATCTAGCAAGAAACAAACAACTGTTGAAAATTCTGGCAATATAGCATTGCTTAGCGTGTTAGGTTTACTAACCTACAATACCTTGTGTTCCAGGCAACTCTTTGCGGATGATGACCAAGCTAAAGTTGTAAAGTACTAATACTAATCCAAAGCAATCAAAGATCCTTCTATGTTTCTTTCAGGGATCCATTTGCTTAAACCACTCCTAATGACGATTTCTAGTCTATGTTCTTATATTTAATATAAATTTATTACATACTTTTTTATATAAAATATACAAAATAAGTAGAAAACCAGTTTTTTCGAGTAATTTTATTTTATTTTGAGATATAAATATAAAATATTATTTATTATTTTAATATACTTTTTCATATTGTTTGTGTTCTCCGAGATTAACCAGACTGGACCTAGGCATTTTATGTAGGTTACAATTTTCAATATATTTTGTTTACCAAGCCCATAACCTATGCTGCTTGTTTGTGTATATGTGTCCAGTAATTAATTAGATAAAAAAGAAGTTAAATCCATATATGCTTACAAAATATCAATCATTCTTTTCCCTAAAAGTAAAGGGAAAGTTAAATAAATAATATATTTTTCTCCTATTTTTCAACCGTGCAGAAAAAAGATAAATACAATCTTTTTTTTTTTCAATAAATATATGTACTGTCTTTAAATATTAGATTAAATTGATGTCATAAATTGACAGGATAGAATATAAAGATTAGATTTATAAAAAAAATCATATGGATAATTTACATTCAATTATCTTCTTTTTTTCCAAAAACTATTGTTTTATATTATTTTTATTTTTATTTCAAACGTATATAATAAAAGAAAGAGCGATGAAAGGCGGCCCATAAGGGCCCATGTGATATAGCTCATATAAAAACGCCCTGCTTCTTCATTCGTAAATCATAATCGTCTCTTTCAAACTCAAAACATCCGCATATTCTCTCTACCCTAATCTACAATTCTTCTTCGATTTCACGTAAATCTGCATCATTTAAATTTTTTTTTTCAGAAAATAAAACCCTCTTTCGCTCTATCGTAGCAGTTTTATTTATTTACTTGTAATTTATTTTCAATTAGAAAATTAAACATGACGAAGAAGAGAAAATCCGACGCCACGCGCCTTGACGAGGTTGATCGGACCATGTACACCAGTTTTTGCAGCGCTGCAAACTCCCTCTCCCAGCTTTACACCCAGGCTATGAACCACCAACGCCTTTCTTTTCAGGCCGGTGAACGTCACGCGCTGGTTCGCTTCCTATCCCTCTTTGTATCTATTTGTTTAATAATATTTTATTCGTGGTTGATTCCTATGATTTTTTTTTATGCGTGATTGAATCCGATATTTGTTGTGATAACCAAATACCTAATGAAATCTCTTTATTTTAAATTTTATATACTTTGTTTTATAATATCTAAAATAAAATATGAAATCCCCTTAGTTTAAATCTCACGTGCAACGAACTGTTTGATTTTGCTTTTTTGCGCAACAATTATTATGTTGTTAGTTGTTCTATCAAAAGCTATCAATCATTTGTAATCTTATATTAATTTTCTTTTTAATATTTTTGTGAAATGTTGAAGCAATGAAAACTTAATTAATTTGTAAAATGTTAAAATTTCTGTATTATTCCTTGCTGTTTTTGGTGTATGGAATTTGTTTTCATTGTGTAATACCTTCCTCTCTAACTGTATAGATCTTTTTTCCCTTTGCAGGAGAAACTCTATCAATGGATTCTGAGGCAGCAAGAAGAAGGGTCAAGGGCTACAACTGTTGATATAGTTGCTTATTTGCAGGTATTTTTCATTTCTTGCTTTCCTTAGTTGCTAATTAGCTATTTGTCTCTGCCAATCGCATATGCTTTGAATTGAACTTTGCAACTAAACTGGATAACTATGAAATACTTTGTTGATGTCCTTGGATCCTACATTTTACGGACTATTTTATATGATATGTTAGCCATGCTATTCCATTTAACTCTAGTTCTTTTACTTTGTTGGGTCCAGTCTACGAAAGACAATCTTGAATATCATTCTGGGATAATTTTTTTTTTTGAATGTTTTAAATTATTTTGAAATATTATACTTTTCTCTACATATTTTATAGTATTTTAATATCAACAATCCAGCAAAATCTTTTTCAAACGTCTGTATATTAGTAATTAAAATTTGTTAAATTATGTAAATGTGTATTCTTTTATGCATATTAATCATATAATTGTTCATACAGCAAGTAAGCCTTCCAAGAGTACCTGGTTTGGAATCCCTATCCATAAAAAAATTGTATTAAAGAAAAGTGAATTTAAACAAGAAGATATATGTAATTTTCATGCTTTATGTCACTGCTTATGGAGTAATCATACTACTTAAAAAATAAGTGAACACTCCAAATATTTTTGTCTTAGTATTTTATTAGGTGTATTATTATTCTTTATGTTACACATTTTTACTTTCATTTATTTGTTTATAAAAATAATAATATGAAGTAAAAGTTAAAAATGTGTAGCATATAAGTAGATTAATAAAGTGATTAGTTTGCTTTAGAAGAGAACTAAAATAGGTAAAATCAATTTTAGCATTTACATTATAATTTAATTAATAATAATTTTTATATTTTAATGTTATTAACATCAAATTAATAGCTGATTGAAACACTTGGGGCTTGATTGGCTGCCAAATGCTACCAATTCATAGTTGGTAATGTATCTATGAAGTATGCATGTTTTGGATATAATCTTTAACTGGATCAATTTTCCATACAACTGAAAGTTGATCATATATCTACGAAGTATGCATGTTTTGAATATGCCTCCATAGAGATGAATCTGTGCAAAAAACTGTAACAAAAGGATTAGAGAAACTTGGTGGTAGATGTAAGGTTCTTGCGAAGTAGAATTTTGAGAATTGTGGGGGTTAAAGGGAAAGGAACTAAAAGTGAATTTCAGGGGAAAAAAAAAAAAAACCTACCTCGTTACAGATTTAGGATTTGTTCAACCTTTATCTTTCTGTCTTTTGAGCTTTCTTGTTTTAACGAATGCTTTACTTCATCTGCATTTGTGGAATATAAAGATAGATCTTCTCTCGCTGAAATGAGGTTATATAGTTTAAGATTAATCTAATTTTCTTTCTCAGAATGAGCTTGAATATGGAGGAGACGAGCCACCGATGTCCCCTAGGCTACCGTTGCAACACCCACATTCCCAGGCTCCAATGCAGTTGAACAATTTAGGTGCCCCTGTTCTGTGCAATCCATTGTCATCGGTAAATGTTGGGCAGGGAGTTCGGCCTGGTGATAACCAAGTTAAGAACTCTGTATTCTCAAACGCCCTCTCAAGCCCCGTTCGCCGGAGCCTTCAGCCCTACCACTTGGCGGTGCAGGGCGGCTACAATTCAAACAACGTTTTATCTTCAGTAAACGGACAACGGAATAACGAGAGCAACTATTGTCACCAACAAAATAGGGAAGCCAATTCCCCCAGCTCTAATGACTGTATGGACATGCATGCCGATGATTAGATTTGTTTGGTCTTTTAGCATTTGTCTTTCTTGTGGTAAAATTTTAATGCGTTGTTAGAATTCATTATAGTGCAAAATTCATTTCTTAAGGTTGCATTGATGTATTTCTTTGATGGTGGTGGTAAGTTGTCATTCAATATTTGGAAAAATATAGCATGAGGTAGATGCTTGACATGTTTGTTTCATTGCAAAGAGCAAACCTGGTTGGAATTTTGAGATGGCTAGCAAAGCTTTTAAACTGGACGTTTAACAACAAAATGCAAAGCCCAAGTCAGATGTTAAAACTAATGTTTGCTGGAAATCAATAAATTAGTTGGGCCGGAGGTGGGATAATATTATTATTTTTATTTTTCAAAAATGAATTTTGGAAGTCTTTTTGAAATATGAGTTATAATATTTAAAGACCGAGTTTGACTTTGCTTTTCCGTTTTCATATAATATATTAATTTTTATTTATTTATTAAGATAACATAATTTTTTATCCCTGGTAATTAAGTTTTTTTTTTTTTTTTTTTTTTTTTTTGCTTTAGCACTTAAATTTAGTGATTAATTCTATCTTTGTCCTTAAATTTGGATTCTATTAAGATTCGTTGATGTAACCAATGTTCTTGGAATATGAGTGGATTGGTTGGTCGAATCGATTGAATCGAGAACTAATCAATATATTGGTCCAAACAAAGGGGTTGAACAAATTGAATCGAAAACTATTTGAAATTAGTAAAAAAAAAAAAAAGGGGACAGAAATAGTAGTTGATTAGATTGAACTGGTTTAATATTTTTTAATTTTTTTAAACTTTAATTATTTGTTTAAATATTGTTGCTCTAGTAGTTGAACCGATCAAATTGATTGAATTGAGAACCAGTGGTCTAATCGGTTCACCACTAGTTCGATTATTAGAATAATATATGTGATACTCTAATATTGTACCATGTCATAAAAGAATTCATATAAATTTTTTAATTTCCAAGTGATAACATGGCAAAATCTCATGGTGTCGCTTCATCAATTTTTTACAGTTTTCAAATTTAGGAACCAAAATGATTCTAGTTACCAAATTCAAGTATCAAAGTGAATAAAAAAAACTATAGGTACTAAAGTGGACCTAATTACCAAGTTTAGGGGCAAAAAATTACGTCATCCATTATTTATTTTATATATTATGTAAACTATTTTATATAAAATTCAAATATATTATAACGTAAAGTTTTAAAAATATATATTGAATTGTTTTTGTTTAAAATTTTAATAAAAGAAAAAAATAATGCTAATAAAAGATACATGTAAATAATAAATAATGAATAAAAATAATGAGCGGCCATAAAAGAACTAGAGTTAATTATTAAAAAATTAGAAACTCATATTTTAAATAAAGTTGGTTTAAATACTTATTTATAATATAAATTTATTTAATCCAGTTCATAAACACCTCAAGCCGGTGCTCTTTACTTAATTGCTCGGCTTCATTTGAGAGCGGTATTGTTGAAGAGAAAGTTATGTTTGGCAATGGGAATTAAGGTTTTTATGGGTTGATTTAATTACACCTTTGAACTTTTACAAAAGACTCATTCCAAGGTTTAATAGACATCTTTATATCTCTCATTTAACCTAATTTTTTTTTTTTTGAGTTGATTTATCCCGTCTCTATTTATATTATTTAGTTTTTAATTAAGTTGATATCACAAATTAATTATATAAGGCCTCAACTCAATTAAAAAAATAATATTTAAAAAAATTTAAAAAGTAAAGAAATATTGACAAAATGTTTTTATTTTTTAATCTTTTATATAAAATTTATAAAAAAATAATTTAAACTTAAAAAAATCTAAAAAATAACATCCTTAAACCTAAAACATTGAATATATTTTATAAAATATATTTTTTACGAAAACTTTTTTCACTAAACCTATTGATTATTACTAGTTTAATTGGGAGTAGACTCAAAAATTATTTTTTAGATATTAATGAATAATATTTTATGGGTACTTCCATCTTTTAGAATTCTTGTATAATAACTTAAATGAAATAACTTAAATCACCAAAAACCACTTTTAAAACCTTATGAAAAACTACCCTATTAGAAAATATTTAAATATATACTTTTTCATAATTATATATAATAATGAATAAAAATATTTAAAGCATTAATATTTTCTATATCATTATTTAAATTCTTAATTGAGTTGGTGTCATAAGTTAATCGGGCATCGACTCGGTTAAAAATATAAATTATATTATTCTAGGTTAGTTTAGTCTTTTTATTTTTTAAAAAACAATAAATAATTTATATATTGTGCGATTTGAACCCGAGACATTTGCAATGATAAAATTTTAGCTTTACCACCCACTTAACTAAAATTTTATCTTAAATCATTTTGTATGTTTTTATTTTATTATGCACATTTTATTACATTCATCAATTATATCTATACTTATATTATCTATATTATTATTTGAGTGTGTGACTAAGTTGGTGTCACGAGTCAACTCGATACTAACTCAATCAAATAAATTACTAAAATAACTTTCATATTTTAAATAAGTTATATTTTTACAAGGACATTTTTTCTTTCTCTTATTTTAAAAAAGGTTAGTATTTTGTACACAAACAATACATTTTTTTATTCCAGGAGCACTCTTAAAAAATTGTCACATGTCTTTTTTTTTAATATGACACTTGTCAACCCTTTGACTCTGCTTGTGGAGTCTAAAAACTCTACCAGCAGTGTATCAAATATTTTTCCTTTTTAAAAAACAAATCAAAAAAGTTATAAATGTTATGATTTGAACTCATGCCACAAGCATCTATAATTTTTTTTTTTTTACCATTTTAACTAGAATTTTATTTTGATATTTTTTTATACATTTCAATATAATTACACAAAATGTTTCACTCACATTGTTTGTATATTTATACTATTATCTAAGTGTGTGATTAAGCTACTCTCATGAGTCAACTCAACACCAATTTAGTCAAGAAAATTACTCAAATAACCTTATATATTTTTACAAAGTTATATTATTAAAAGGGTATTTTTGCTTTTTTCTTATTTTTAAAAAACTAATAAAAGGTTGCAAATGTTATTACACATATTGCATATACGTTATTATTAGTTTCAAACCTTTCGTTTCATTGTTTATTGTATTTATTTTTAAACATACACATGTGTTGTAAATACGTGGTTTCCACGCACATAAACGTGCAATGAAATTTTTAGTTATTATAAAACCCTTGACTGAGTTGGTGTCACAGATTAATCGAGTATAAACTCAGTTGGAAAAAAATAAAAATACCTTCAATTTTCAAAGTAAATTGGATTATTTTGAGGATGTTTGCTATTTCCAAAGTTTGATGTGGCAACCATATATCACCATTTGTAGAATACTATCCCCACTTGATATTTTCACATATTACTAAAAAAAGAACAGTTAATAGATTTAACGACTATTGTTTATGTCAATATTGAAAATCTAAAATTCGAAAATTATGAGGCTTAAGTTTTAAATTTAACCAAATGGATTTAATTGCAACCATTTAAATCAAGACTGAAATTAAATAATTCAAAACACAAAATTAAAATAAATCAAATTGAACCATAGAGACTAAATTCAACTTAAGCATAATAAAATATTAATAGTAGCATTTGATCATAAAAAAAACTATATCTAATTTTATTTTATCTTTTAAAAATTGAAATTTTCATTAAAAGTAAGAGAAAGTACTACTATGCAATATCTCAAAATTTATTATTATAATTTTCAGCTTATAAAGTAAAAAAAAAATCATATAGGATAAAAATAGTTGTTTGTGTATACAACTAGGTAAATATAGAAATAAATAGAGTAAAATTCAAGTAGTTTCTATACAAATACACAAAATTATTGTATCACATTACCCTGGAATCAAAATTTACATGTAATTTAGAGATTTTTCCCTTATAATTATAGGTAGTATAATATTCTATAATTCCTATTTTTGTAAATAAATTTAAATTTATTTCTGGATACATAGAATCACTGGTTGAGCCACCATGTTTTTGTACAATAATGTTGATTAAAATAATAATAATAATAATAATAATAATAATAATAATAATAATAAACACTTTGCAATATATGAAGGGGTGTGAACCCATGGCAGTAACAGCCTCGATATGCCCTCAGACAACAAAACATAAATGGAACAATCATCTGTTCTAAAGGATTCTTTCAAGTCATTTTATGTGATTTTCTTTTTGTGTCTATTCATGCCAGCTTTGGCATGCCATGCAGGCCACCCCCTATGGCCGATGGCTGGACCAGATGAGGTTTCATTCCATACACGTCATTAACTAACAAAATGGGTGGCCCCTAGTTGCTCTATTTAGGGTGGGCATAGAAAATGATTTTGGTTAAGAACTAAGGATATGGTCGAAATCGAATCAAAGTTTTAATTTAATTGATTCATGTAGTAATTCATTTTTGAAGTTATAATAGTTTTAATATATTAAATCATTACATTATGCATTAAACTGAATAATTAATTCAACAACTAAATTAAATAATTAACTAGAAAATTTACATATTTTACATAAAGTAAAACTCGAACCTAAGATCCTAGGGCCCAATCCTACCATTACCATCAACTTAGGGGCAATGACGAATCCAGAAATACAACTTAAAAGGGGCAAGGGAGAAGTTAGAAATTTATGTTGGTGGGGCCAGAATTAAATTATATATTTTTATGATAGTAAAAATACAATTTCACCATTTAAATATCCTATATCTCTATAATTTTTAGAGGACTAAATCAAATTTTTATTATTTTTTAGGGGGCTAAAGTGTAATTTTACTATTACTAATTTAAAATTTCATATATTATAAAATACCTAAATAGAAAATTTTCTATTTTAAGGGGGTCTTGGTCCCTGTTAGACCCCTTAGATCTGCCATTGCCTAGAGATGAAGCCAAAAAATTGGGGGTGAAATTAAGTTGTATATTTTTATCATAGTAAAATTGTAATTTCACTATTTTAATAGCCTATATTTTATAGATTTTTAATGATTAATCAATTTTTTATTATTTTAGAAGTGAAAATACAATACTAATTTTAAATTTTATAAATTATAAAAAAAATTAAAAGTTAAAATTTTAAGCACCCCTGCTCGCTCTCCAAACTCCACAAAATTTTGAGCACCCCTGCCCGCTCTCCAAACTCCACCTCTGCATTCAACTAAGAAATCATTGACGATTCATGCAATAATCTTCAATGTTTGAATTCTCTTCTATTTAATGGATGGGTCTGTAGAGGTGATATTTGTCGATTTAATGGTCACAATCTTGGCCATCTAATTACACTTCTAGAGGTTGTTTGCTGTCATGGGTTTTGGGCACAAGGTAGCCCCAAATCACATTTATATTGTCTCCTTTGACAGACCAACCCTACTGATTTGAAGCATGGCAGGTTTAATCACTGCCTGGACCATACTCCATATTGCTTTTTTTAAATCTTTAACACTGTTTTTGACTTGGGAGCACCAAGAAATACAAATCTTTTAGTTGTTTTTTTCCTTTCAAGTCAACTATGGAGAAAGCTACTTAAGATCCTATCATTATTTTGTAATAATAATAATAATAATAATAATAATAATAATAATAATAATAGTAGTAGTAGTAGTAGTAGTTCTGTTTCACAATCTGATTCCTTATTACATTCATTGTTACATGATTGAATGTTTTTCTTTTCGTATCAAATATAATGCCGAATCACATGCACCGCACATGGAACTTAATCCTTAGCCGACTAACCCATTTTCTTGGCATTGGATTATTATCAAGCAAAGATTCTTTTTTTTTTCAGGTCAAGGAAAGTTATTTTTTTATGAATATTAAATTTAAATTTTTAGAGGGATTAAATATTGTTGAGAGGCGAATTTTTTCGAGAGAAATCTTCGAAATGTTATTCGTTGGATAATTTATAAGACTCTTAACAATATCATGGTATTATCTCGTGGCAGGATTTTTCCTACGATTTTGTAGAAAGTTCAAGTGCCTTAAAAGGTCTATCATGAACACAAGTTCACAGAGTTGGGAGTCTGTTGATTGGTAGAGATATGATTTACAAGGTTCATGAGAGAGGTGTCAGTGTAGTGCGTGATAGTAATTATATAAATAACTTGACTTACGTGCAAGAGAGACACGTACTACCAACTTGAGGCATATAGGCCACTTACTTACACATATGCTATCACTTGGGAAAATGCCTTGATATTCTTGGGAGTCTAGTCGGCTACTCAACAAACAACACTTTAAAAATTTCTCTGGAAAAAATTTCTTCCTCAACAAATATAATTTTAACTTTTTATAAACTTAAAATTTTATAATTTTAGAGGGATCAAAATATAAGTTTACCGTTTTGAAAGAAAAAGAATTGAAATATACATTTTAGGTATGAGGGAAAAGTAAGAAAAATCTTATTACCTTTATGTTTTACTGTGCTTGAATAAGAAATTTTAAAATTTTAGAGATTTTTTAAATGTTAGTATTTTAGAATTCATCAATTTGAAATATTAGTCCTTCTAATTATTTTGTTTGTATAAATAATTATTTTAGAAAATATTAGGTTATTGGAGTTATAAAATTAAAAAATAATTATAAAAGAAATTTATTGATATTAAAAATAAATAATATAAAAAATTATCATTAGATTGGTAAAAAAATAAAAATATTTTTAATACAATAATTTTTTTAAACTATCTTAGATTGGCTTTATCTCAAGTGTCCTTTTATTATAGATATTTTAATTTCGGATTGTAATGGTTGTTGAGCAAAACACGTTAACGAACAAATATAAATATAAATATTTATATTAAATACAATATCTGAACAAATAATATTAAAAAAATATTTATATTTATTTAAAACATCATATCTGAAAACAAGTAAATAAATAAGATTTTGAAAAACTAGAAATCAAATAAGGGAATCGAGTTTTACTAGATGTTGAGCCCCGTTTTCATAGTTTCCTTAAGACAGATTCAGCCGCTCCTATGATACTTGGAGAAACATTAATCGTCTATCTCCCAGGATACAACAACAAAATAATCGTGACAGTAATACCTATGCAGTGATCAACGAAAAACCTTGCTTTCTTCTATCACTGAAACTTTTGAAAATTTGGAGAGAAAAAGAAAAGAATTTTTTGGAGTGAAATAAATTCGTTGTGTGTCTCTAAAGAATTCTGCAGTATTCTTTAGGCTTTTATAGGCATTCAATATGGAGGAATTTTGGAAATTTTCATAAATAAAGATACAAATCTGCATTAAAGGAGCCTTTAAATCAATTTGAATAAAATCAATCAATTTGATTTGGAATCAAATCAAATCGAGATATTTGTCATTTTAAAATAGATTCTATATAATATTTGTTGGGAAAAAATTACATATTAGGCTAAAATATCTGCAAGTTCATTTTAGGATTGACCGGTCCGGACATTCACGTCACTCACGTCATGCAGGTGCGCTATAACCCCAATGGGTTTGGATCTACATCACCTGCGCGCGAGGCAATGTTTCAAGCTTAGTTATTCAATAACCTTCAAGCAGATTCTCAGATATATATATATATATATATATACACACACACATAACCCACACTTGGTATCTAACCAATGTGGGATCTAAGCTTTTCTTTTCCTCAACAAATATTCACAAATGGCTTACTTTGAGCATCAATTTCTCATTTATTTTGAGCATATGATATACCGTTGTAAAGGTATCATGGAGTAGAATATAAAACCATAATTTTATTATAACACCCCAAACCCGGCTTAGATGTTATGGCCGAATCTGGCGGTGTTACATGATAGGGTGTTTGAAAATTACGTTGTCGCGATAAAAACCATTCCCGTTTAATTACTTCTCTTTTCCTTCTATTAGTTCCAAAACTCGCTTTACTCATTTAATCAATAGTTTTAAAACGTATCTCATTGTAGAAGCTTTAAAACAATTTAATCAATCGTGTGTTTAGAGAAAACCTTAGCTTTTTCAAAATCAAATTTTCCTACAACTAGCAGTTATAAATCCATAAAACCAAATAAAATCCTAAATTTAGGCAAAGTCCAAAGGTCCCAAAATTACATCAAAAATTTCCCAATAAAAATAAGCATAAGTAATAATTTAAAACCATGAAATTCAGAAACTGTAGTCACCGTAGAGTCCTTCGCCCCACTGAACCGTCTAGGTCTGGGGATTACCTGTACACATTAAACAGAAAATGATGAGTTTACGTAAAATTAGTGTGTAATCCCCACAGAAAACCAATAACAGTAAATCACAAAAAACAGTCAAACACATTCTGGGCCTAAGCCCTTTTCTAGTATCAATAACAGTTTGGGCCTTGACCCTTTTCAGTTTCTGTATCAAATATGCATTAGGGCCGTAGCCCATCACAGTAACAGTCATGTATGCAGTAATCACAAAACAGAATCCTACCCACCAGCCTCTAATATGCCATTTCCGTCCATCCCTACACTCACTGTGGGGTTTAAAACACCTACCCATCCCTACACTTACAAGCTGTACCGAATGCGGCACATATCAATATAACACAGCTGAGCTACTAGTCAATAGGCTTGAGAGCCTCTCAGTATATTTTGCAGCTGAGCTGCCAATCAATAGGCTTAAAGCCTTTCAGTACACTTCCTCCAATATTATCATCCCAACCCCATACAATGCAACATACAATAAATGATATGTTATTTTCATGATTATCAGTACATACATTCAGATCAATATACATGCATAATAATAGCATTCTCAGTACATAAATCACACAATCAGTTTCAGACATTTAAGGGTCTAAGTAGTGCTTACCGACCCTACAGTAGGTTCACAGTCGACTTGCACGACTTGTGCAACCTTAGAATTCAATTCAGTAAAAAAGGCCTCACATGTCCGTGTGGCCTGTCTGTGTGGGCCCATACGACCCAAATTGGCCTCGGCCGTGTGGATCATACGGCTTGGCCCAGAATCCCACACGCCCGTGTAAACTACCTGTGTGAACCAATATGGCCCAAATCAGTCTAGCCCATGTGTCGCACACGGCCTGCCTGGCCATCACACGACCGTGTCCTTCACACACGGCCTGGCTTCGTCGACCATATGCCCGTGTCAGAGCACATGGCCCACCATATAAGCGACCACACGCCCGTGTAGTGTCGATAGTGAGGTTTTTGGCTTTCGTTGAAACCTCGTTTTCTGCGTAATCGGGTATACATCTAGTTTCAATTGATGCTAAAACGATTCTTGAGCCTTCCAAAACCTAAAGTCAGAATATTGCACCCTTTTAAAAACTAAAAACGAATCTAAATCAGATAATCCCAAGAATGCATAATCGACTTACCGATATCAAAATGAACTCAACCCCGACTTAAGTCAATGAAGTGTGGTTTCTAGCCTCACAACATCTTCCTAAACATGAAATAATTCCTTTAATCAATGATTCAACAACCCAAAACGAAAAAAGTACTTACCACATTTACCAAACTATCAGAATACCATGCGACGGCAACAGAAGATATAATTATATAAACGGCAGCAAAAGAAAGAAAGATTAATGAAAACACGGTAAGGAAAGTCAAAAATTGGAAGGGAAAAACAGGGAGAAGACGTCAGTGGAAGAGAAAGATTTTTAAAAAAACTAAAAAATTGACAGAATTTCCCCTAATTTCCTCCACTACTCCACTAACAAACCACTTTTTAGAGTCCCAAGTCACCAGAACTCTATCCATAACTAGAGCAAAAATTATAATCCACTTGTCAACGCGGAGACTCGAACACAGATCCTCCAAAGCAAACTAACACTCCATCAGCCACCAGACCAGCAAGCCCATTCTGTTAATTATTTACCAACTTTTACTTAACCAAAGATAGGGCTTTATTCATAGAAATACCAAAATTTGCCCAAGTCATGTCTTGAACTTGGGACCTCCCACACACACTCAGAACACTTAACCCCTGAAGTAGACAAATATTTGTGTCATACATATACAAAATCAAAAATTTAAATTTTGAGGCGTTACAATTTTACCCCCTAAAAGAAAATTTCGTCCTCGAAATTTACCTGATCAGAATAGATGATGATACTACTGACGCATCACACCCTCAGGCTCCCACGTCGTTCCTCAGTGCTATGATTACACCATAGAACCTTAACCAGTGGAATAGATTTCCTCCTTAAAACCTTTATGTCACAATCCAGAATCTCAACCGGCTCTTCCTCAAAGGTCAAGTTTGGCCTAACCTCAATCTCCTCAATAGGGACAATATGAGTAGAATCAGAGCAGTAGTGCCTCAATATAGAGACGTGGAACGTGTCATGAATATGATCCAACTTTAGAGGTAGCTCCAACTGATAAGCAATTGGTCTCACTCACTTTAGAATACGGTAAGGTCCAATAAACCTAGGGCTCAGCTTATCCTTACGACCAAACCTCAGAACCTTCTTCCATGGCGAGACCTTAAGAAACATAAAGTCCCCTACAAAATACTTGATCTCGCGTCTCTTCAAATCCGCATAAGATTTCTGCTATCAGAAGCCGCTTTTAGTTTATCCCGAATCAATCTGACCTTATCTTCAGTCTTAGAAACCAACTCAAGACCCAGAACATGTCGCTCGCTCAATTCAGTCCAATACAAAGGAGTGCGACACTTACGACCATATAAAGCCTCGTAAGGTGCCATTTGGATACTTGACTAGAAACTGTTATTATAGGCAAACCCCGCTAACGGTATATACTCCTCCCAACTGCCTCGAAAATCAATAACGCAGCTCCTCAACATATCCTTTATTATCTAAATCACTCTCTCAGATTGACCATAAGTCTGAGGATAGAACGCAGTACTGAAGTCCAACTTTGAACCTAGAGCTTCATGTAACTTTTCCAAAAACCGTGACGTGAAGCGAGGATCCCTATCAGAGATGATCAAAATCGACACCCCATGTAGTCTTACTATCTTTGAAATATAAAGTTTTGCCAGCTTCTACGGAGAATAATCACTATAAACTGATATGAAGTGAGTGGACTTGGTCAATCGATCCACGATGACCCATATTGAATTCTTCTTAGTGGGTGTTAGAGGCAACCTATTAACGAAGTCCATGGTTACTCGCTCCCATTTCTAAAGAGAAATCTTAACCAGCTACAACAAACCCGAAGGTAACTAACGCTCAGCCTTAACTTGCTGGCACGTTAAACATCTAGCCATAAAATCAGTAACCTCCCTTTTCAGTCTTGGCCACCAATATAACTCGCAGAGGTCTCGGTACATCTTATTTCCTCTAGGATGCATAGCATAAGGGCTACTACACGCCTCTCTCAATATAGACTGTTTCAAAACAGTATTATTCGACATACATATTCGTCCATGGAAACACAAAACACCCTCAGTATTCAACCCAAAATCTGTAGTGCTACCACTCTCAATCTGTCAGAACTGATGACTCAAAGACTCGTCCTTCAACTGCTTACCCTTAATTTTCTCAATCCATGTCAGCTTAACTTGAAGCTCGACTAATAAGCTCACATCATCAAACAAGTTTAAACGAGCAAACATCACCCTCAAATTAGTCATAGCTCTACGGCTCAGTGCATCGACCACCACATTGGCCTTACCAGGACTGTATTCAATGGTGCAGTCATAATCCTTAAGTAGTTCAATTCATCTACGCTGCCGAAGATTAAGCTTCTTCTAAGTAAGGAGATACTTGAGGCTCTTGTGATCAGCGTAGAAAATACACTTCTCACTATACAGATAATGCCTCCAGATTTTTAGTGCAAAGACTACGACGGCCAACTCCAAATTATGTGTCTGATAGTTCGCCTTATGCGTCTTAAGTTGACGAGATGCATATGCTACTACCTTATCATCCTGCATCAATACACATCTCAAACCAATATGTGACGCATCACTATAAACCGTGAACTATTTTCCAGGTTTAGGCTGTATCAGAAAAGGAGCCTTAGTCAGTACAGTCTTGAGCTTCTCGAAGCTCTCTTACTACACATCAGTCCAGAAAAATGGTAAACTCTAACATAGCAGTTTAGTTAAGGGTGCCGCAATCAGTGAGAAACCCTCTACAAATCGCCGATAATAACCTGCTAGTCCTAGAAAACTACGAATCTTTGACACGTTCCTAGGCTGTTTCCACTCTAACATAGCCTCAATCTTTCGAGGATCAACTCGAATCAACTCGAATCCCTTCTGCAGAAACCACATGACCCAAAAATGTTACTTCACGTAACTAGAACTCGCACTTGCTAAACTTAGCATAGAGCTGTTTCTCTCTCAAAGTCTGAAGAACCACTCTAAGGTGCTCATCATGCTCATCCTCAGTCCTCGAGTAAACCCGTATGTCATCGATGAACACCACCGCAAATCGATCCAGATATGGCTGAAATACTCGGTTCATCAAATCCAAAAAAGCTGTCGGTGCATTAGTCAGTCCAAAAGGCATCACTAGAAATTCGTAATGACCATAACGAGTCCTAAATGTCGTCTTATGTACGTCAGCCTCCTTAACCCTCAATTGATAGTACCTAGATTGGAGGCCAATCTTAGATAATACCAAAGCTTCTCTAAACTGGTCAAACAAGTCATCTATCTACGGTAGTGAGTACTTGTTATTAATGATCAACTTGTTCAGTTACCCGTAGTCAATACACATCCGTATGGATCTATCCTTCTTCTTTATAAATAGAACCGGTGTTCCCAATGGAGGCACACTAGGGCGGATGAACCTAAGATCCAATAGCTCCTGAGTTTGAGCCTTAAGCTCCGTAAGCTCCTTCAGTGCCATTCGATAGGGAGCGATAGACACCGAAGCTGTACTAGGGAGAAGCTCAATCCCAAACTCCACTTTTCGATTTGGAGGTAAACCCGGTAGCTCCTCAGTAAATACGTCTGAAAAATCTTTTACTGTTCTAATGTCCTTAACTGTAGAGTCCTCAGAATTAGAAACACTTACATAGGCCAAGAATTCCTCACATCCCTTACGAACCAACTTCTCCACCACCTGTGTAAAGATCACATTAGATAAATAATTTTAGTGCTCTCCTATCATGGCTACCTCATTATCCTCATCGGTTCTCAATACAACCCTCTTAGTCGTACAGTCCAAGTTGACATGGTGCTTAATGAACTAATCAATCCCTAGAATCAGATTGAACTCCCCAAACGGAAGCTCCATTAAATTAGCCAAGAAGATTGCCCTTTGAACCTCTAATGGCACATCTCTGTATAACTTATTAACCTGTGTAGATTGTCCCAACGGACTCAACACAGTCACCTCGCTAGAAGTATTCTTACACAAAATCCCCAACTTTCCAGACACAGTACTAGCTACATAGGAATGTGTGGAACCTATGTCTGTCAGTGCAAAGTATGGTACATCAAAAATTAAGAATGTACCCATAATGATGTTTGGAGCATCTCTATCCTCTCGGCGACGTGCAGCATATACAATAGCAGGCTGCATCGCCTTAGCCTGACCAGTACCTCGGCTTAGCGCTCTCTGTCCACGGCCCATACCATTACCACCCTCAGCCTTCCAAAGCCTTTCGGTGGCTACTGAACTACCCTTTGTGACTGTGGAGTACTAGTACCCAGAGCTTGCATCTGATCGGGCCTCCGCGGATACTCCCTAATGCGATGTTCCATTGACCAACATGTTAACCACGCCCCAGTCCTCTTTCAACACTCGCCCTGATGGCGTCTACCACAATTTCCACATGGCTGCAGTCTAGCAGCAGTAACAGGGGGCTCAGCTCTAACTAGCCTATCAGATCTGGCCTTTTTCTTAGGTCTCTGTGCAGAACTCGAGGACTTCAAATCCCTCTTGTTCCTACCTCTCTCTTTATCACGATTTTGGCACTTAGTGCACTAAACTTCCTCGGCGATCTTCGCTTTCTCAACTAGTGCAGAAAAGTCACTCTCCCTCTGCGGAGCTATCAAAACCCTCAAACTATCCCTGAGGCCATCCTCAAAGTGGACACATTACTCATACTCAAATGCCACCATACCTCGCGCATAGCGTCTTAGTATCAGAAACTCCCTCCTACGAGCATTCACATAACTGGCTCCCATATATTTCCCCTGGAAGGCAGTCTTAAAGAACTCCCAGGTCAGATGTTTGGGCTGAGTGCCTTCCTTAAAAGTAAGCTACCACTAATATGCCTCATCGCGAAGCAAAGAAACAACACCTTTTAATTTCTATTCATGGGTAACATCCAAATCATCCATAATTCTTTCTATGGCCTCCATCCAGTACTCGGCCACATTAGGGGCGACTCCAATGACACCTCTAAAAAGTTTGACTCCATTGGACCGGATTTGTTCCGTAACCGACCCTCGGCTCTTAGATCCAGTGTTAGGCCCAACGACCCTCTCAAGTATCCTTAGCATAGTTGGGACAATGCGTCATTGATATGCGTGATATGATGTAATAAAATTTATAATAATGATCGCACTAAAAACTAACTATTATCACGACTTTAAGGTAAGCGTACCTATCGAATAGTAGTATATCTTAGTGGAAAAATCGAGATATCGTACCTAAGGGAACCAAAAGTACTAGTACTAACTTTCTTTCTATTATTTAACCTAGAAATAAAAGGGGTTTTTATGAAACTAAACTAATTCTAAAACTAAACTATGAATGCACAAAAAGTAAATTGGGGAAAAACTCTTTAGGAAAAATTGATTGATTTGGGCAATACCCAATGGAGAATCCACCTAGACTTCACTTGTTATCAATTATTGAGCTAGACGATTTATTCACTTGACTTGATCTGTAGAGATCCCTAACTTATGTTAATACCTCCGTCGAGGATAAGAGCAACTAATCCTAGGTTGATTAACTGAAATCTCTTTCTAGTTAAAACCCCTAGTCTTGCATTAACTCGATCTATGGATCCTCTTATTAGGTTTGACCCTAATACGGCAGATTTATGTCGCCCTATGTCTAGGGTTGCATGCAACTCCGCTTAATTATGCTAGATCTACTCTTAAACAGGGACTTTTGCTCATCTGAATAAGCACATCAATACTTGAATTACTACCTAGGATTATTAAAATAAGAATTAAGAATACATAATTAAGAACAATTCAAGCATTTATCATATAACTCAAGATAAAATAATAACAAGATTTGTCTTAGGTTTCATCCTCTTCAAGTATTTGGGGGATTTAGTTCATATTTAATAAAGAAAACATCTCAGAAGAATAAAAATAACAAAACATAAAGAACCCAAAAACCCCTAAAGGATTGAAGGGAGATCCTTTGTCTTGATGTAGAATTCAGCTTCTGGGATGAATCAATCGACTTCCCTTGGAGTAATCCCTTGCTTTCACTCTCTGTGTTGGTAGAAATACGGCACTCTCTTGTGGGAAAAAAAGGTACACCTTTAGAGTTGCCTCCTAGGGTCTTTATATAGAGCTTTGGAATGCCTTTTTTAGCCTTTAAGTATCTAAATCCGAGTGAATTTGCACTTCCTCACGACAGGGACACGCCCGTGTGCCATGCCCCTGTGCCACGACAAGAGGCCGTGTGCGAGACTGTTGATGGTGGCACAGCCGTGTGATCCGGCCATGCTTGTCGGGGCTAGGCCGTGTTGGACCTTATGTGGCACGGTCGTGTGACACGACCGTGTGATAAATCCTTAAGCCGTATTGTTTTTACACTTTGGCTCATTTTCTCTGTTTTCGGCCCGTTTTTCGTTTTTTTCTCTTCCTTGTACTCTCCTGAGTATAAAACATGAAATAGAAGGATTAAGAGCACCAATTTCCACAAATTTAATGATAATTCGTCCAGAAATTAAGCTAAGCATGAGGTAAAAATATGTATAAATTATCGTTTATCAAATACTCCCACACTTAAGCCTTTGCTTGTCCTCAAGCAAAATCTCAACCCATAATCAAGAATCATTCTTCTCAACTCACAATCTTTATCAATAATGTTTCAAACTAATTCATAAGTATTCATACAATGAAAATTCAATCAGAAGAACATTAAGGATTCAATTACTCTAAGTTGAGAATTTTATCATCGAAACATAGGTTGTCTCTCTTCTCCTAAGTGATTATCTCTCAATCAAAATCAACAAAAATTTACATCCTCACTAAGGATTCACTCTATCCACTCAAAGTGTTTAGGGTTCAAGAATTAAGTACTCTCTAGTCAACCTGAAGAGTTATTACCATAGGCTCGCAAGAAAATCAAACCTCCACCACTATAGATTGATATGATACATCGATCAAAAGGTCTTTCAATGGTTGTAATGGGGCTTTGGTTAGGGGTGTTGTCACAAGCTGAAAAAGAAGGTTAGAATTGAGATTGAACTGAAAAATTATCTAGCTAGAAAAATCTCTATCACTGGAACATATTCCTCGAGCTAAGCCTTATGATGATATTATTCTAGCCTTGGTAGCCTTAAAATAGAAATATGCAAAAATGTTAACTATGAATTATAACTGAATTAACTGTATATATACTTTTTTTTAAGAACAATTCAAATACAATACTTTGAATAATTACAAACTTTACAAACTGGAAAAGAAAATAAAGCTAGCTAATAATTCAACTCAAATCTCGACAAAAATAGGCATCAAAGTAATTGAATGGAATTCAACCAAAACGGGTTATGGGTTAATATTAGAGGTGGTTCAAAGAATAGGTTGTTAAGCTCAATGAGGTTCACTAGGGGTTAATTTATGGAGGTAGGTTATATCCTAGGTGCCTTTATCATTTCAGTGAATCGAATCAAATGATGTGGTCTTGACATGTGTAATCGAGGCAAGTTCTAGAATAATAGATCAGTATTGACTCACTCAAAGCAACAATAAAAGTGAGCACGAAAGGATGTATGCTCAAAAGGCTCAAAAATCTCACCAGAATTATGGCTTTTGATGTCAATCTTGCGAATTTCAAATCCCAAGATAATACTTAAAATTAGGGAAAATAACTTATGAAAAAAATTTATATTCTCAAAAATTTCAACTTATCATGCTTGATTCCTTAGTGTTTTAAAGTTTGAATAATCAAAGTACAAGCGCCTATGTCTTAATTCTCAACATATTAATAAAAATCATAAATCAATTAGAATTAATTCCTAACAGGAGATTAAAGATAATGCAAAGAGTGAAAGTGAGAATTCAAAATTTTGAGAATAATGCAAAATGTTAGTTAAAAAATTTTTAGGGATTTCAAGGAGAATGTAATGACTGAAAGAAAGTTCCCCCTCACACTTAAGATGTATATTGCCCTCAATGTACAAAGATAACATTAGTAGCTATAGAAGCACAAGATCATAAGATAGGGGAAGACATCAAACTCCCTGAATTTTGGATGAATTTGTGAGACAGAGATCGGAATTGGAAGAGCCGGCAGCTGTGGCAGGGTTGTCCCATTTACATATGGATATGAGCTGTAGAGCTCCTTTGAAACTGCAAAAGCATTTATCAGTCGTGGGGAATTTGGATTAATAGAATATGTTTGTTAAGGGGAAGCTGATATGAAATAATTAATAATAAAGAAAGAAAACAAATTAAGTTCTAACAATACTAGAATTTAAATAATGAAAAAGATAAGGTGAACTAAAAATAAAAGTAAAAGTCAAAAGGAAAACAAAGGAGAAGAAAAGAAAAGGTAAAAATAGAGATCAGTGGAAAAAATATAAATTAAGATAAAAATAAAGTTAAGAGGAATAGAGGTCTCTAATCCTAAGATGTGTCACGTGGTGGCAGTGGTAAAGTGATGTGGAGGTGCTGGCATATCTGCTGAAGTGTGGCATATATATGATTGAAGCGCTGGAAGCATTCCTGCTCGAATCGTGAGAGGCGCTCAGATATGTCAGCGTGAGAAGCTGAAGCATGAACTGGTCGGCGAGGTGGTGGTGGCTCAACTGGGCTCTCCTCTGATGGTGGTGGTGGGACATCATCAATAATGTCCTCTGGATCCTCGGCCCCTTGAATGAGTCAGTACTATAGGAGGTCGGCCCCTGGTCTGCGCTGGGCCATCCTCATGTGGAGCATAGTCTCGATACCCTGAGGAGACATCTGACCGATCAGCGTACAAGAGGATATCTGGGCCGCGGTATTGAGTAGCCCAAAGTGGCGGGCCAAGCGTGTGATGTATGGGCCTATGGATATCACTCCCCTACGATGCCTTTCTGTTTGGTACTAGATGGCATGGGCAATAAAGAAGGCTAAGTCGATGGTGTGCGCGTTCGCCATGCTCCATAAGAAGTAGGAATCATGTGTATTGACGACGCCGGTGCTCTCGCGTCGGCCTGTCAGGGTATGTGTGAGGAGGGCATGGAGATACCTTAAAGATGGGGTAAGGACGGTCGCCTTGGTGTGACTAGGTTCATATGTGGGGTACCCTATGGCGAGATCGCACCAACAGTTGACTGGTGTGATATGAAGGCATCGGGAAAGTGTGGAAAAATCCTCGTTGGCTATGAACTCATTCGTGTAGAGTCCTAATGCGATTCCAAATTCGGGGACGCTCAGCTGACGCACTAATCCACCGAGGCAGAATTGAATAGTACTCGAATTATCATGGTTTGTCATTACCACCTGTAGATGAAATGTAGAGCAAAAATCTAAGGTTAGTTCAAGATAGGTGGGCTCGATGATGTTGAAAAATTACCCCCATGGATTGGTAGACAGTGGGGCCCGAATGGCATCAGCGAGTTGGACTCGCTATAGGGCGGCCTAGTCGATGCATCTACCATCTCCTAGAGGGCGGGCTCGGAGGATCTGAAATAACTCCTCTTAGGAGTGTTGTGGAAATATGGTGAACGGGTGTCGGCTTTCAGCTGTAGGTCTCGATGAGGATGAACCACTTGGCCCTTTCTGTTTCTTTGAAGCAGTGGCGGTAGTTCTCTTACCGCATGATGACGTCATAATGCCTAAAAAACAAAATAATATGCATTAGTCCTAAAAATTGAAATCAATGAAAAAGACTAATAGTAATATGTATTTATGCTTAAAGGAAACAAAACATACTAAGAATACTGATTTACTAACCTAAGTAATATATTCTATTTGCCCTAAATTTGTGAATAAAATGGGTTTATTAATTTATACTAAGTGAATATTATTCTAGAAAAGTGGTAAACAAATAGGATTCTAAGTGGCATGGCATCATGGAATTCTCTATAACATTCTAGATTGTTCATGCCAAAATTTATGAATTTCATTCCCTAAAACTAGTGCAAAAATGAAATAAGACATATTATGAACATAAAAATAGGTAAAAACATTAAAAACTAAAGAGAAAATGAAGAAAATAGAACCAAATGGGTGATTAATGAGGAGGAGCACGGTCGTGGAGGCGTTGCACGATCGTGTGGATGCTTTAGAAGGCTGTTGGCGATGCTGGAGAAGGCTGGGATAGGTTTTGGGTGGGAGGGTGTAGGAAATTTTAGGGTTTTAGTGGAATAAGATGATGAATGGTGGCCTCTTTATATAGTTTTTGGGTCACACGGGCATGGCACATGCTCGTGTAGCTCAGGTTTTACCCGTGTTGTTTGAAATTTAGGGGTTTTAGCATGTATGGTTCAAGGCACACGCCTGTGTACCGAGGGCGTGTTGAGGCATATGGCCTTGTCACACGGCCCTGTCCTTCGATGTTCGCTTTGCCCACGGCCTTGTAGTAGGTCACACGCCCGTGTCTAAAATGTCAGTGTCGACCACGGTCTTGACATGTCCCTGTTGGAATTGGCAGTGTTGGCCACGGCCACATCGCACGGTCGTGGCATTTTATCGTAGCCCGTGTGTGATTTAACAGGCCCGGCCACAGCCTAATCGCACGACCGTGGTGTTTTGTCGAAGCCCGTGTCTTAGGAAAATTTTTACCCTGCTTGTACACGGCTAAATTGCACAGCTGTATCTCTGCTCTTAGTGTGTCCACACGGCCTTAGGCATGCCCGTGGGCACGGTCGTGTGGTCCAAAAAAATCTGTATTCAAAAGAGTTAGTCGATGTATTAAGAGACTGAAATAAAAAGTTACTAAGTTAGTGCTCGGGTTACCTCCCAAGAAGCGCTTATTTAGAGTCTAAGCTCGACTCTACCTGGATGTATCACGAAGGGAGTTCGTGGAGCTGAAGCTCCTCCCTATTATCTTTGAAATTCTCACCTCTGTAATGTTTTAGCTTATGGCCTTTACCTTAAAAGTGCCGTGGTTTGGGTGAGTTACCTCAACTGTGCCATATGGAAAGACAGTTTGAACAATGAATGGACCTGACCACCTTGATTTAAGTTTTCTAGGGAATAGTTTAAGCCTTGAATTGTAAAGTAAGACAAGATCACCGGTTTTGAACTACTTAGGTTGTCTTAGCCGATTGTCATGGCGTCGCTTTGTGGCTTCCTTATATAGTCGTGAGTTTTCGTAAGCATTGCAATGCCATTCATCTAGTTCATTCAATTACATTAGTCGTTTCTCTCCTGTAAGCTTAATATCAAGATTTAAGAATTTAATAGCCCAGAATGCTTTATGTTCAAGTTCAAATGGCAGATGACAGCTTTTTCGGTAGACAAGTTTATAAGGAGATGTACCTATGGGTGTTTTAAAAGCAGTTCTATAGGCCCATAGAGCATCATCTACCTTTCTTGACCAATCTCTCCTATTTGTTTCTACTATTTTTTTCTAAGATGCGTTTTGTTCTCTATTTGTTACTTCGACTTGGCCACTGGTTTGTGGATGATAAGGGGTAGCTGTTTTGTAGTGTACTCCATATCTCTTTAAAACTTTTTCAAATTGAGCATTACAAAAATGAGTACCCTTATCACTAATAATTATCCTAGTGTTCCAAATCGAGAGAAAAGTTTTTTTAGAAAGCGTACTACCATTCTAGCATCATTAGTAGGTAAAGCTTGGGCTTCCACCCATTTTGACATGTAATCTACTGCTACTAGGATGTACTTATTCCAAATGAAGTAGGGAACGGACCCATGAAATCAATACGCCATACATCGAATATCTCACATGCAAGTATATAGTTTTGAGGCATTTCATTATGTTGAGAGGTATTACCTGTTCTCTAGCATTTATCACAAGAGGTCACATACCTGTTGGTATCTCTGAAAAGGGTAAGCCAATAGAAACCTAATTCGAGTGCCTTGTGAGCAGTTCTAGCTCCACTGTGGTGTCCTTCTGTTGGTTTCGAATGGCAGTGATCTAAAATTCGGTATGCTTCTGTTTCAGTAACGCATCTTCGGATAACCTGATTTGCATAAATACGGAAAAGAAAAGGATCTTCCCAAAAGTAGTTTTTCACATCAGCAAAGAATTGCTTCTTTTGCTAATGGGTCAACCCTTTTAGGATTATGTTAGCTGCTAAATATTTTGCAAAATCGGCAAACCAAGGAACTGCTGCATCTGCTATGGCGAGAAGTTGTTCTTCAGGAAACAAGTCATTTATTTTTTCGAGGTATTTGGGATGTGGATTTTCTAATCTTGAAAGGTGATCTGCTGCCAAATTTTCGGCTCCTTTCTTGTCTTTTATTTCTAAGTCGAATTCCTGTAACAATAGAATCCATCTTATCAATCGCGGTTTTGCATCAGTTTTAGTTAGAAGATAATGAAGAGCAGAATGATCGGTATAAACGATGACTATTGACAATATTAAATAAGATTTGAATTTATCAAATGCAAAAATAACAGCTAGCAATTCTTTTTTTGTGGTTGTATAATTTGCTTGTGCGGCTGTCAGAGTTCTGCTAGCATAATAGATCGGTTGAAAGTGCTTGTCTCTTCGCTATCCCAAAGCTGCACCTACTATAAAATCACTTGCATCGCACATTAGTTCAAAAGGCAGATTCCAATCAGGTGAAATCATAATTGAGGCATTGACTAACTTTTCCTTGAGAGTGTTAAAAGATTCTAAACATTCTTGGTCAAAGTTGAAAAGCACATCTTTTTCTAGTAATTTCGTCAAAGGCTTAGCTATTTTAGAAAAGTCTTTAATAAATCTGCGATAAAAACTAGCATGTCCTAAAAAGCTTCTTATGGCCTTAACTGAATTAGGGGCTGGAATTTTTCGATGGTTTCAATTTTTACTTTGTCTACCTTTATCCCTTTACTAGAAATTTTATGCCCTAGTACAATACCTTCTTGAACCATAAAGTAGCATTTTTCCCAATTAAGCACTAGATTTGTCTCTTCACATCTTATCAGAACACGTTTTAAATTATTAAGACAAAGTTGGAAGGAATTACCGAAAACTGAAAAATTATCCATAAATACCTCCATGATGTTTTCCACGAATTCGTCAAAGATAGCTAGCATGCATCGCTGAAAAGTAGCAGGAGCATTACATAATCCAAAAGGCATTCTACGATAAGCAAACGTACCGGATGAACATGTGAATGTTGTCTTTTCCTAATCTTCTGGAGCTATCAAGATTTGGAAGTAGCCAGAGAGGCCATCTAGGAAACAGTAATACATATGACCTGATAATCTTTCCAACATCTGATCAATAAAAGGTAAGGGAAAATGATCTTTTAGAGTTGCATCATTCAGCTTTCTCTAATTAATGCAGACTCTCCATCCAGTGACTGTTCTTGTAGGCATTGACTCATTTTTATCATTGGATACCACGGTCATGCCTCCCTTTTTAGGAACAACCTGCACAGGACTTACCCAAGAACTATCAGAAATAGGATAAATAATACTTGTTTCTAGAAGTTTAATTACCTCGACTTTTACGACTTCCGTCATGTTGGGATTCAATCGTCTCTGAGCTTGCACCGATGATTTATATTTATCTTCCATTAGAATTTTGTGGGTGCAAAAAGAAGGACTAATTCCTTTAATGTTAGAAATCTTCCAAGCTATAGCCTTCTTGTGTTCTTTTAATACTTAAAGTAATTCCTTTTTATTTTCAGTACTTAAGTCTGATGCGATAATTACTGGTAATGTCGAATCATCTCCTACAAATGCATCTTCTAAGTGGTCAGGCAACTGTTTTAATTCAAATTTAGGAGGTTTATCAATCGAAGGTTTTTGTCTCAGTTCGTCATTCATCTTAATACTTTCATGACTTATATGCCTTGTGATAAGTTCATTAGAGTTTACCTTCTTCATTACTTCTCTAATTTCAGTGGTAGCTTCATCTTCCCCCCACCTTGAACAAGACACAGTTCCAACGTGTCTACGAGAGAAATTTCTTGAAATTTATCTTGAACAAAATAATCAATAGCATCAATAAAATAACAGGAATCATCTTGTTCTCTAGAAAATTTCATAGCATCATGGATTTTAAAAACAACTTCTTCTTCACCAACTCTAAGCACTAATTTACCATCCCCTACATCGATAACGGCTGTAGTAGTAGCTGAAAATGGGCATACCAAAATTAAGGGCACCTCAATATCCTCATCCTTATCAAGCACAACAAAATCAACTGGGAATATAAATTTATCTACCTTTGCCAGCACATCTTCAATGATTCCCCTAGGGTATTTAACAGATCTATCAGCTAATTGAATACTCATCGTAGTGGGTTTTGGTTCCCCTAGACCTAGTTGCTTAAACATTTTGTAGAGCATTAGGTTAATACTAGCACCTAGATCAGCGAAGGCTTTTTCAATAATTAAACTACCAATTAAGCAAGGAATAGTAAAACTCCCTGAATCTTTTAGTTTGGCCGGCAATTTATTTTGGAGAATAGCTGAGCATTCCTCGTTGAGTTCCACTGTGGCTAATCCTTCCAACTTCCTTTTATTTTTTAGGAGTTCTTTAAGAAGCTTTGCATACTTCGGCATCTGCGAAATTGCTTCAACAAAAGGTAAGTTAATATGTAATTGTTTAAAAAGTTCAAGAAATTTACCAAATTGAGCATCTGTGCGGTCTTTCTTCAACTTTGCCGGATATGGTATGGGTCGTTTATATTCCTTAAGTGTTGGTGGAGTGTTTTCCTTGGGTTCTTCTTCCTCTACCTTGTCTTTTGTAGATTCTTGAACAGGCTTCTTTTCTAATTCAGCCAGTACTTTCCCATCTCTTAGAGTAATTGCTTTGACATGTTCTCTAGGATTTGGCTCAGTGTTACTTAGTAGTCCATCTTGTGGTCTTTCTGATATTAATTTGGCAAGTTGACCAATCTGATTTTCAAGCCCTTGAATGGATGCTTGCTGGCTCTTTAGTGCCATTTCGGTATTTTGGAAACGGGTTTCTAACACGGCCATAAATTTGGTGAACATCTCTTCAAGGTTTGGTTTTTTCTCCCGTTGTGGTGGTGGCTGCTGAAATCCCAGAGGAGGCGGTTGTCTTTGATTTCCTTGTCCTACCCATGAAAAATTGGGGTGATTCTGCCAACCTGCATTGTAAGTATTACTATAAGGATTATTTTGAGGTCTAAAATTGTTAACCATATAGTTGGCTTGCTCGGTTTTAATGCCATAACCAAAAGAAAAGTAGTCTAGATTGAACATATTTCCTTGAGTTGTGTCACACTACATCACTAGTTGTGCCTGCGTAGAGTCAACAAAATTATCAAACTTTTATTTAAAAGTTCTACCTGATTAGTAAGCATGGTGACAGCATTGATATTATAAACTCCTGCAGCTTTTGTCGGCTTTGTCCTCATGACTTGCCACTGATAGTTATTCAGTGACATCTCTTCTATAAACTCATATGCTACTTCGGGTGTTTTGTTGTTGATTGTTCCTCCGGCGACTGCATTGATCATTTGCCTTGTTAATAGATTCAAATCGTTGTGAAAGGTTTGAACTTGTAACCACAAAGGTAACCCATGGTAAAGGCACCTTCTCAACAGATCTTTATATCTCTCCCAGGCATCATAAAGGTACTCTAAATCCATCTGCACAAAAGAAGAGATATCGTTTCGCAATTTAGTTGTTTTAGCTGGAGGAAAATATTTAAGTAAGAACTTTTCAGTCATCCGTTCCCTCGTGGTGATTGATCCTCGTGGTAAAGAATTTAACCACTGTTTGGCTTTATTTCTCAAAGAGAATAGGAATAACCTTAGACGAATGGCATCATCAGAAACGCCATTAATTTTAAAAGTATCATAAAGTTCTAAAAAGTTGGCTATGTGTGAATTTAGATCTTCATCCTGTAAACCATCAAACCGCACAAATTGTTGTATCATCTGAATAGTGTTAGGTTTTAACTCAAAATTATTAGCAGCAATAGCAGGTCTAATAATACTAGATTGAGTACCAGCCAAATTAGGTTTAGCATAATGATACATAGTACGAGGAGCAACATCTTGGTTCACTGGTTGCGCAGCTGTCGCGGGAGGTGGTAGATTGTCCTGATTTGCTTCCATCTCTTCCGTAGGTTCTGGCTCTTGTTCTTGTCCTTTTTCTGGACAATGTAGGCTTCTTCTTATCTCCCTACAATTTTTGTGAACTGTAGCTTCTAAATCCTCGTCAAAAAGCAATGGTCCTGCTGGGTTTCTTCTAGTCATAAACTAGAGATACCTAGAGGAAAAGAAAATTTCAATAAAATAAAAATAAAAATAAGAAAAAAATAAAAATAAAAATAAGTTGAAAATAAATAAAAATAAATATGGATAAAGTAATAGAAATCGAGCGTTCTTAATATTTTAATTCCCAGCAACGGCGCTAAAAACTTGATATGCGTGATATGAAGTAATAAAATTTATAATAATGATCGCACCAAAAACTAACTATTATCAGGACTTTAAGGCAAGCGCACCTATTGGACAGTAGTATAGTTTTGCGGCAAGACCGAGATATCGTACCCAAGGGAACCAAAAGTACTAGTACTTACTTCCTTTCTATTATTTAACCTAAAAAATAAAAGGGATTTTTATGAAACTAATTCTAAAACTAACTATGAATGCACAGAAAGTAAATTGGGGAAAAACTCTTTAGGAAAAACTGATTGATTTGGGCAATACTCAAGGGAGAATCCACCTAGACTTCACTTGTTATCAATTCTTGAGGTAGACGATTTATTGTTATCAATTCTTGAGGTAGACGATTTATTCACTTGACTTGATCCGTAGAGATCCCTAACTTATGTTAATACCTCCGTCGAGGATAAGAACAACTAATCCTAGGTTGATTAACTAAAATCTCTTTCTAGTTAAAACCCCTAGTCTTGCATTAACTCGATCTATGGATCCCCTTATTAGGTTTGACCCTAATCCGGCAGATTTATGTCACCCTATTTCTAGGGTTGCATACAGCTCCGCTTAATTATGCTGGATCTACTCTTAAACAGGGACTTTTGCTCCTCTGAATAAGTACATCAATACTTGAATTAATACCTAAGATTATTAAAACAAGAATTAAGAACACATAATTAAGAACAATTCAAGTATTTATCATATAACTCAAGATAAAATAATAACAAGATCTGTCTTAGGTTTCATCCCCCTCAAGTATTTGGGGGATTTAGTTCATATTTAATAAAGAAAACATCTCAGAAAAATAAAAATAACAAAACATAAAGAACCCAAAAACCCCTAAAAGAGTGAAGGGAGATCCTTTGTCTTGATGTAAAATTCGGCTTCTGGGATGAATCAATCGACTTCCCTTGGAGTAATTCCTTGCTTTCACTCTCTGTGTTAGCAGAAATACGGCACTCTCTTGTGGGAGAAAAGGTACACCTTTAGAGTTGCCTCCTAGGGTCTTTATATAGAGCTTTGGAATGCCTTTCTTAGCCTCTAAGTATCAAAATTCGAGTGAATTTGCACTTCCTCAGGACAAGGACACGCCCGTGTGCCACTCTCGTGTGCCACGCCCGTGTGCCACGACAAGAGGCCATGTGCGAGACTATTGATGGTGGCATGGCCGTGTGATCTGGCTGTGCTTGTAAAGGCTGGGCCGTGTTAGACCTTATGTGGCACGACCGTGTGCCACGGCCGTGTGATGAATCCGTGGGCCGTGCTGTTTTTACACTTTGGCCTATTTTCTCTATTTTCGGCCCGTTTTTCATCCTTTTCTCTTCCCTGTGCTCTCCTGAGTACAAAACATGAAATAGAAGGATTAATAGCACCAATTTCCACAAATTCAATGATAATTCATCCAGAAATTAAGCTAAGCATGAGGTAAAAATATGTATAAATTATCGTTTATCAGTCGTCCCCAGCCATGCGATCCCGAAACCCAATCTCAGTAGTAGGCGATATGGGTGTCTCGCTTGTGTCCAAATATGGTATGTTACTAGATAACGAGGACTCAGCTCGAGCCCCTCTACAACCTCTACCACGGCCTCTAGTGCCCTGTCTGTGGATACCTTGTATGTCCAAATATCTGTTACAGTTCAATATTTATTAACAGATGTTTTATGTAAATAGTTTCAGAAATTCAGAGTTTGTTCTCGTATGTTGTAGTCTTTAGCAGTTTACTATAGTTTCAGTCTTATTACAGTTTTCAGTTTACACTAACTAAAGTGTTTTTATAGTATACCAACCATAGTAGTTTCAGAATATTCTATCTATAAGATTTTCAGTTTCAACATATATCATAGTTTCATAATACTTATAGGATCGATGCCGGAGACTCGGTGTACCACATACTCAGTCAAAACATTTCAAAACATTTCAAATCATTTGAAAATCAGTTCTTTAAAAACCAAGTTTTAAAACCCATATCCACAGTCGAGTTTTGTAACCTAGCTCTAATACCACTAAATGTAACACCTCAAACTCGGCCTAGACATTATGGCCGAATCTGGAGATGTCACATGATAGGGTGTTTGAAAACTACGTTGTCACGATAAAAACCATTCTCGTTTAATTACTTTTCTTTTCCTCCTATTAGTTCCAAAACTCGCTTTACTCATTTAATCGATAGTTTTAAAATGTATCTTGTTGCGGAAGCTTTAAAACAATTTAATCAATAGCGTATTTAGAGAAAACCTTAGCTTTTTCAAAATCGAGTTTTCCTACAACTAATAGTTATAAATCCATAAAACCAAATAAAATCTCAAATTTAGGCAAAGTCCAAAGGTCCCAAAATTACATCAAAATTTCCCAATAAAAATATAACCATAGGTAATAATTTAAAACCATGAAATTCTGAAACTGTGGTCACTGTCGAGTCCTCTGCCGTACTAATCCGTCTAGGTCTGGGGATTACCTGTACACATTCAACAGAAAAAGGTAAGTTTACGAAAACTCAGTATGTAATCCTCACAGAAAACCAATAACAGTAAATCACAGAAAATACTTAAACAAATTCTGGGCCTAAGCACATTTCCAATATCATTACCAGTTTGGGCCTTGGCCCTTTTCAGTTTCAGTATCAGACATGCATTAATGCCGTAGCCCATCACAGTAACAGTCATGTATGCAGTAATCACAAAACAGAATCCTACCCACTAGCCTCTAATCCGTCATCTCTATCCATCTCTACACTTACTGTGGGGTTTAAAACACCCACCCATCCCTACACTTACAAGTTGTACCAAATGCGACACATATCAGTATAACACAGCTGAGCTGCCGGTCAATAGGCTTAAGAGCCTCTCAGTATATTTTGCGCCTGAGCTGCCAGTCAATGGGCTTAAAGCCTTTTAGTACACTTCCTCCAATATCATCATCCCAACCCCATTCAATGCAACATACAATAAATGATATGCTATTTCATGATTATCAGTACATACATTCAGATCAATATACATGCATAATAATAACATGCAATACATAAATCACACAATCAGTATCAGATATTTAGGGGTCTAAGTAGTGCTTACCGACCCTACAGTAGGTTCACAGTCGACTTAGGTGACCTGTGCAACCTTAGAATTCAATTCAGTAAAAACGGCCTCACACGTCCGTGTGGCCCACACAGGCCAAATTGGCCTTGGCCGTGTGGATCACACAGCCTGACCTAGAATCTCACATGCTCGTGTGGACTACTTGTATGGACCCACACGCCCATGTGGCCCATACGACCCAAATTAGTCTAGCCCATGTGTCGCACACGGCCTGCCTGGCCATCACATGGCCGTGTCCTTTGCGCACAGCCTGGCCTCGTCGACCACACGCCTGTGTCAGAGCACACGGCCTACCACACGGGCGACCACATGCCCCTATAGTGTCGACAGTGAGGTTTTTAGCTTTCACTGAAACCTAGTTTTTTGCGTAATCGGGTACACACCTGGTTTCGATTGATGCCAAAACGATTCATGTGCCTTCCAAAACCTAAAGTTAGAATATTGCACCCTTTTAAAAATCAAACACGAGTCTAAATCAGAGAATCCCAAGAACGCATAATCGACTTATCAATATCAAAACGAACTAAACCCTGACTCAAGTCGATGAAGTGTGATTTCCAGCCTCACAACCTCCTCCTAAACATGAATTAACTCCTTTAATTAATGATTTAACAACCCAAAACAAAAACAGTACTTACCGCACTTACCGCTAACGCACCAACGATACCAAACTATCAGAATACTACGCGAATGCAACAGAAAAGATAACCATCTAAAAGGGTGGCAAAGGGAGAAAGATTGATGAAAACAAGGTAAGGAAAGTCGAAAATTGGAAGGGAAAAATAGGTAGAAGACGTCAGTAGAAGAGAAAGATTTTTAAGAAAACTAAAAACTGACAGAATTTCCCCTAATTTCCTCTACTACTCCACTAACAAACCACATTTTAGAGGCCCAAGTCACCAGAACTCTATCCATAACTAGAGCAAAAATTATAATCCCCTTGTCAATGCGGTGACTCGAACACAGATCCTCCAAAGCACACTAACACTCCTTCAACCACCTGACCAGCGGGCCTATTTTGTTAATTATTTACCAACCTTTACTTAAAAGCCTACTCTCCCAAAGATAGGGTTTTATTCATAGAAATACCAAAATTTGCCCAAGTCATGGCTTGAACTTGGGACCTCCCACACACACTCAGAACACCTAACCACTGAAGCAAACAAATATTTGTGCCATACATACGCAAAATCAAAAATTAAAATTTTTGGGCTTTACATTTATGCTTCAACTCTCCACCTTTACTAATTGAGAATATACTTCAAAGTTTTCAAAAATTACTTTTTTTTCAATAATCCCCCACATGAATGAAAATTGATAGTTTTAACGAAAAATTGACTCGATGTGATGATAGAATCTACGATCGATAGTTGCATAAGATAGGTAAACATCCACACTTAAACTTTCCCTTGTGAAAGTATATTTACTTTAGTAGCTGACCAGTAGATACGATGTCTTTGAACTGTTTTTCCATTTGTGTAAACGATGATATACCTCACACAACTACCTCTCTGGTAAGGTTTTTAGTTCTCATGGGTATGTTCATATTGTCGTGAATATCTTTCTAGTTCTACAAAGGTTTGAGAGAACTATGCCCTAATAGTCTCCTTGAAGCGACCCCATTTCACTCTCATATAGGTGACTTATGTTGCTCGGCTCACCAATACACACAACAGTCATTAAAAGCATTGCTTAACCTATCCCATTTTTAGTCACTATTTACATCATAGGAATGGACTTGGGATAATAATCCTACAGTGACCTCACAGATATATGCAAGTAGGCTGTCCCTTTGAACCTAGATCTTGGGATCTCAGTCAGCTAGGTAGGGTTTTCCTTTACATAACACCTTTTATTTTCATGAGCTTTAGTCTCATTCCTTTCGATGTTTTATCAACATGATCTTAATTTGAGCCTTTAGTTAGCAGATCTGCAATGTTATTTTTTTTATTTTACAAAATCAATAGAGATAATTCCGTTTAAGGTCAGTTATTTAATAGTATTGTGTTGACGACGCATATGTCTCAACTTACCATTATACATTATGTTAGCAAGACACGCCCACACTTTCAAGTGGTTGTAGGATAGTTTTCTACCTTTTCATAACTTATATGGTGTTTTGTCCCTTTTCTTGTGAAGCACCTTATTTAAAAGGTAATTAGTTCATAAAAAAGTTTCCCCCCACATTTTTTGTAATAACCCAAAGCTTTCTAATAAGGCATTCATCATTTCCTTTAGAGTTCAATTTTTTCGTTGCTACTCCATTTGATTGAGGAGAGTATGGTGGTGTTACTTCATGAATAATGTCCTGTTGTGTACAATATTCATCAAATGGTTCAACATATTCACCACCACGATCACTCCTCATCATTTTAATCTTTTTATTAAGTTAGTTTTCAACTTCCTGCTTATAGAGAATAAATTTCTCTACAGCTTTGTCTTTGCTCTTCAGCAAATATACGTAGCAATATTTTGTGCTATCATCAATTAAGGTAATAAAATATTTTTTCCATCTTCTCGTTTGAACAAACTTTAAGTCACAAACATCGCTATGTACTAGATCAAGTGGTTCTATGCTTCTTTCAATAGTTTGAAATGAAAACCTTGTTAATTTTGCCTCAACACATGTTTCACATTTATGATTATAATTAATGTGAAATGAAGGAATGTGCTGTAAGTTAATTAATGTTTATAAAGTATCGTAATTAAATTGTTCGAGCCTACCATGTCATAAATCAAATGACTCAAGCATATAAACAAAAGAAGAAGTGACATTTTTATTCATTGTTTTTGCTTTTACAAAAATTGCATTAAGTTTCCACATGTCATTTAATACATATCCCATTTCGAAAAACATTCCCCCTTTAGACAAAACTAGCTTCTAGGGTTCGAACACCATCCTAAAACCATATACACTTAGGAGTGTCCCAGAAACAAGGTTCTTTAGTATTTCAAGCACATACAACACATTTTAGAGCTTCAGTTCTTTGCCAGAAGTCAGCTTCAAGACCACAGTACCCTTCCCCTTGATCTTAGAATTCGTAGCATTGCCCATATAAAGCTTATTCCCATTTTCACAAGGCTTTAACTCAAAAAAAGAGTCTTTGTCATAGTAGATATGACGTTTGGCATCAGTATCAAGCCACCATTCTCTTAGATTTGAGTCAACCATGTTGACTTTAGAAATCATAGCACATAAATCCATATCTTCCACAACATTAGCGGGAGTTTCCATTTTCTGTTAAGAGATCTGAAACGAAATTAGAATTAGAAAAATTATCAACTTTTGTTAGATAGTGGGAATTTAATAAAGCCCGAAACAAAAGTTTATATGGTCTAATAAAAAAATACAATAAAAAAATGCACCAAATAGGTAACCTTGAAAGAGAGGTGGTGCACTTGACACGCTTAAATACCTAGTCTTTCAAAAAACCAATCCTAGACATGCACTTTCATATTGTCTTTTTAATTCACTATTGATAAATTTCTTTTTCTTTGATGTCACAATTTTAAAGCTACAATTTAAAGCCACAATTAAGGCCACAATAAACAGAAATTTTAATTTCCAATTTATATTACCCTTTGATTTTGTTAAGCAGTAGAATTAAAATTCTGAAACAAAAATCAATTCTATTGAATGACATGATCGAATCTGGAAAAAAAATTATTTAATTAAATCTTATTGGAAACATAATCCAAATCGAATAAAATCTACTAAATGGCAGGAATAAATCCCGAAACATAATTATTCAATTAATTCTCGTTTAGAAACAAAATCAAAATTAAAATCAAATAAAATCTGTTAAACTACGGAAATAAATCCAAAAATAGAATTATTCAATTAATTCTCATTTGGAAACAAAATCAAAATCGAATAAAATCTGTTAAACAACAAGAATAAATCCCGAAATAGAATTATTCAATTTTAATTTTTTTATTCTCAAATAGAATACATTTTTTTCTAGGTGTCTCGTTCGTCTCAGATTAGAGAACTGTAAAATAATAAGTCTATCTTAAGATTGTTGGACAAAACACGTTAGCGAACAAATATAAATATTTATATTTATATTAAATACAAGATCTAAACAAATAATATAAACAAATATTTATATTTATGTAAAAACACCAGATCTAAACAAAACAAATTAAATAAATATTTATATTTATTTAAAATATCATATTTGAAAATAATTAAATAAACAATATCTTGAAAAACCAGAAATCGAATAAGGGAATCGAGTTTTACTAGATGTTGAAGCCTGTTTTCACAGTTTCCTTCAGACAGATTCAGCCGCTCCTATGGTACTTGAAGAAACGCTGATCGTCTGTGTCTCAGGATATAACAACAAAATGATCGCGGTAGTAGTACCTATGCAGTGGTCAACAAACAAACATTCCTTCTTCAGTATTCTTTAGTATTCTTTAGGCTTTTATAGGCATTCAATATGGAGGAATTTTGGAAATTTCTATAAATAAAGATATAAATCTACATTAAAGAAGCCTTTAAATCAATTTGAATAAAATCAATCAATTCAATTTGGAATCAAATCAAATCGATATATTTTTCATTTTAAAACATATTCTATATAATATCTGTCGAGAAAAAAATTACGTATTGGGCTAAAATATCTACAAGTTCTTTTTTGGCCCGACCGGTCCGGACATTTCGCGTCGCCCACATCGTGCAGGTGCGCCCTAACCCCAATAGGTTGGGATCTACACCACCTATGCGAGAGGCAAGATTTCAAGCTTAGTCATTCGATAACCTTCAAGCGGGTTCTCATATATATACAAATCTCACACTTGATATTTAACCAATGTGGGATCTAAGCTTTTCTTTTCCTCGACAAATATTCACAAGTGGCTTACTTTAAGCATCAATTTATCATTCATCACTCATTCATTTTAGGTATATGGAGTACTGTTGTAAAGGTATCATGATGTAGAATATAAAAATATAAATTTATGATTCAACTCTCCACGTTTACCAATCCAAAATATGCCTCAATGTTTGCAAAAATTATATTTTTTCCAACAATGGTGATAATGCGGAAAGTTTGAACCGGGTGTATTAGGTAAGCCTATTGACTTAGGGTTCGTTTCTTTTTCTTATTGTCTCTATTTTTTCGAATTATTTAAATGATATGATATTTTCGTAAAAAAAGGTTTTTTATTTTATTTTTGGTAAAGGATGAGAATGATGAACTCGAAAGTAGATCGTAAAGTTTGTCAAAGTCGCAGATTTGACTTAGGGCTCTAGACATTCGGAAAGAAACTTGAATTTTGACACAACCTGAAATAAAATTGAATCCAAGTATGATAAAACAATTAAAATAAATAACTAAAATAAAATAATAAATAAAAGATTAAGGAAACAAATAAAGAAGATAAATGGAAAGATAAAACGTGGCGTGAAGAAGTCATAAGAAGCCTTGGAAACATGAAGAATCCACAACCCCCTTCAAGCGGCTCTAATTTCCCCTCCAAGATAGAAACCTTGGTAAGAAAAGTTTGAAGATGATCTCCACAATCTAAAAAGATTGTTAAAACTCTTCTAAAAGAAACTCAAGAGAAATACTTGAAAAAAAAAACCCAAAGAGAATTTATTAACTCAAAAGAGAAATAAAATAATAATGAATTGTATGAATTGTGTACAATGCAAAGGCTTATATATAGGCTAGCAAAATAAATCTAAATAAAACTCTTCAGTATACTAGAACTCTAATTTAATCTAAACAAGAAGTAGTTTTAAACTAAACTTTCTTGTTAACATAAAATCCCTAAATAACTTAAAATACTTAATAATTATAAAAAAATTTCGAATAAAATAATAAAAAAATAACAAGAGCTGATAAATACAATATTAGGCTCATATATAATAAAAAAATTAAGCCTAAAACCCGAACCCAATATGATTTAAACTCAAATTAAAAACTAGAAATTCGTAATTCCCATCAAAATCTCGTTCACAAATTCTCCTCGCCTAGTCTTCACTAAAACGGTCATAACTCGAGCTCCCGAACTCAAAATCGAGTGATTCAAAATGTGTTTCAAAACTAAGAGATTGATCTTCAAACGCCATCAGGACATCTCAACCCAGAAATGACAGGACCCCATCCAAAAAGTCATTGCAAATCTGCTAATTTCCCAAGCCTGAAAATTGGTAGCTTTGGTGATTGGAATTTAATAAATTTCACCCCATCCGTGCATGTATCATTCTTCATTTTCTTAAAAAGATTTGTCCTCGAATCTTGTCCTTGATCAACTCCTGATTTGATTTGCTTAGCCTTTGACATTGTTGTTGGGCCTTGAGGTAGTGTGAACCCATCACATTCATGAGTCTGAAATTAGGCATTCGCATCATTCCCCCTTCCTCAAGAAGATTCGTCCCCGAGTCTTTAGTTGCATAGAAAGAAAAAGGATCAGAATAAATAAAATGAATAAAATACTTACCTAAGCTTTCTTGTGCGCCAAAGCTATCTCTAGGATCAAAGATATGATTTTGATATCCCAAATCAGCATGGATTAAGTATCTCTCTTTCAAAAACAAACCATCAACACTAGACAAAGAAATATTAGGCACATGAGTGTTCAAGTAAAAAATAACTTGTAACTTTCTTTTAATATGCATGGTCATCCATAAAAATTTCCAACGATGAGTCAAGAATTTCACATAATTATAAAAATCAAGTAGTTTAATATTATTATGTAAAAATTCATATTTAGAGTTTAAGGTAGAAAATTTTGTTGCAAGATCAAATGCATGACATTTTTTAATAAACCTGTCGAATGCAACAAAAGTAAACGTTAAATACCTAGATAAACCCATAAAATCAATTGAACTTTCAGACTATTGTTTATTGAAACTTGACCAATGAGAAAGCATGTCGTAAGAAAAAATAAAATCAGTAGCATACTTATCAAAAACATTTAAGGTACGCCTACATATTTCAATTTCCGATGTATCATTACTTTTCTTACCTTCTAGCACCTGTAGAGAAATATCAATGTTCAACTTACCTCTTTCCCACAAGTAAAATCTTCTATCAATGGTAGAATAATATAATTGAGAGTTCGTCAATGGATCCTTGAAATCCTGTAACAAAGAAACACCACTAAACAAATTTTCTAGCTTTTCATTTTCTTTTTCCACTTGAGAACTCTCCAATTTTACCTCATATGGATTTTCACTCACCAAATTTGGACCATTAAGTAGACTTTTATCACTAAAGGTCTCTTTTCTCTTTGACTTTTCACATGATTTTTCCTCACTTCCCATATCCCCCTCACAAGTATTATGAATATTCAATTCAGTACAATATATCTCATTAGGAGAACATGACGTTTCTATTTCATCTAACTCTATAGATTCAAGGAAAGAATTCTCATTATCATTTCTTTTTAGATCACAAAGTTCGCCATCTTCTTTGATCAATAAAAGTCTCATGTTGGCATAATCACAACTATAGTTGTAACCTACCTAACCTGTATCCATCGCCGAATAGGGTTACGAAGTATTACCGGATTTATAACGCAATTCAATATTCATTTCTCATACATTTTTCATTCATAAACATACATCATTCATATACATTCACATTGTCCCTAAAAAGAGCCCAAGAGGCCCAAATCATGCAATAAAAGTAGTTCGAAACTAAATCAATAACTCAGAAGACCTTAAAGAAAATTACAAAATTTTACTCAAAACAGGGGACACACGCCAGTGTGACCAGGCTTTGTGTCTCACACAGCCACATGGCATGCCCCGTGTCGCTAGCCGTGTGGACATTCGACATGGGAGCACACGGCCGTGCCCCAGCCCTTGTCCTACCCTGTGTAACTCACTGACTTGGGTCACACGATCGACCACATGCCCGTGTGTCTAGCCCGTGTGCCTTTCGAAATGGCCATACACGACTGTGTGCCAGGTCGTGTGCTAGGTCGTGCCAAACTTGTAGGGCATACTGACTTATGCCACACGGCCAAGTCACACGCCCATATGTGAGGCCGTGTGGAGAATATTCACTTAATTTCAATTACAACACCAAGGGACACACGGCCGTATACCACAACCATGTGTCACACACGACTGAGATAGGTGCCCATGTCTCTGCCCGTATGGATAAAAATAGGCTATTTACCAAGCCATTTTGCCACCCATATTTGTATACACCTACACCAAACCAAATGGCACCAAAACAAGACATAATTAAGCATTCATCCAACCTCAATCAAGCATAATTCATACCATTCCAATCCTAAGACACATATAATTCAATACATCATAATTTACCAATTCAAAACATACCAAATCCATAGTTTCAAATCATCAATAAGTACACTTCCAACATGGTATCATTAATCCTAATCTCACAAACATATCAACTTCAATATTTCAACCACATGATATCCATAATAGCCAATTCACAACCAAGCGTTTCCAAAACAATTATACATCACATATATCAACATAACCACTTGCATAAATATTTACACAACCAAAAAAACCAAAATAAACCAACTCAAATGGCTATATACCAAACCAAAAACTTATCAATTACAAGCCAATTCAAATGGCTAAAATCTTCAACTAACATATACCAAAATGACCACATAGCATATACATGTTATATTACCATAAACACAAGTTCAAAAGTACCAAAGTAGAAGATTGATAGTGTGATAGAGTCTCTAACGATCCCCGAATCTGAGCTAGCCGTGAAATCGCTATAAAACATGGAAAATAAAACAAAGTAAGCTATATAGCTTAGAAAGCTCGTATGATAATAAACTTAACTTATCAAATATACACAATTCAATTAAATAAGCATAACATAATATGATTCATATTGATCCACAAACCTTTCCCTTGTTCAATTCAATATTATAAATGAAACTCACAAGTCTCTTCAATTCAATGCTCGTACAGTTTTCATACATACCTGTACCAACTCGTAATGATCTCATTTTCATCCACATCTCAGTTAAACCCATTAAACCATTTGGAATACCAAAGGATTCTCGGGAGCACATCGCACCTAAGTGCCACATACATAGCCGAAGCTATCTCAATCTCATCTCACATATATGTCACTCTCGAGCAATCACAAGATCTGCTCACACAAGCTGTCAATCAAGATGTAGCTACACAGTGCTACTCACACAAGCTGTCAAATACCGCAACACATGCCAAAATCCCAGCCACTAATAGGACGTACGAAACTAACACCCTAATCACATAATCTCGATAATCCCTAATGTCATGACATTCGTATCCTAATCTATTCCTAAGGTTCAAACAGGATTTCCACATGGTCAAATCATCGTCGAACGTATCCGCAAAGTCGTATTCACAGATTATAAAATATTAAAGCATATAAAATACAATTATATCAAAGTTCATTAACATATGAACTAACCTCGAATGCAAAAATGAAGAAACAAGTTGATTAGTCTGAAACTTTGTTCTTTTCCTGATCTAAGTCTGAATTTCTCTTTTCGTGATCTATGTGTAATTAAAATTAACTTATTCAATTATCACTCTTTCAATTTAGAACAAAGTAATAGGACCCAAATCCACACAGAATTGGCCCATGAAATTTAAAATGAATGAAACAAAAAAAAAGGAAACCTAATCCTATCCTATACCAGTCGAAATCAACAGCTGGAAACTATAATTCAGTGTCTTTTCACATTACCGTCCCAGCTTTTGATGGTAGTAGGTTTCAAGAAATCTTTTAGTCTTTGCTACCCATTTTCAATGAGAGTATACTTTCCTTTTTTCAGTCTGGTAACCTTGGCCGACGTTTCTCCTGTGCTCAGAGAACATAATTTGGAACACCACCCAGCAGGTAATAACCTTCTTCCTTTTTTAATACCTCTTTTGCAAGAATATAGGCATATGTATTCTCTGTTTTAAGGATAAAATGAAACCAAATCTCTTGAAAATGAACCTTTTTGCTGTGGATATCTCTGATGAGTGCCCCAATAACTGATCTGTCGAGATCTGTAGTTTGGCATTTCTTTATTATAGTCATTGAATCTTCCACTATTTCCAGAATATTAAAACCCATAGAAATTCTTAATCGCATGGCTTATAATCCTGTATGTGCCTCCACCGCAAACGAAGATGCTTCATCGGAGTGGAGAATCATCTTTGATGCCAAGATCTTGCCCTCCACATCTCGTACTACTAGACCCAAAGCAGATCTAAAAGACTGTTGGTCAAAGGCTACGTCAAAATAAATTGCCATCCTCGTTTTCCTATCGACATGTTTATGGCCTCTGTCTACTTTTAAGGTGAGTTTCTTCTCCTTTATGTCGTCCAACTTAGAAATATAACTGTAAATTTGTTTCGAGAGGTCCCTATCTGTCGTACTTTTTCTTTTATAGATTAATTGATTTCTATTTGACCAGATTAACTAAAGACCACAACAGAAGAGGCGACATTGTTTGCTAGTCCCCACACTGAAAACTCAAGTAAGCCATTCTCACATGCTTTGAGTGACATTATTAAGTACCCAGGAAAGGTTTAAGTACATCCATACATCCACCATTGTAGGACACTGTTGAAATATATGGTTACTGTCTTTCTCATAATGACGACACTGAGGACAATGAGCATCCACTGCCACTTTTTTATACTTGAGATTAGCTAGAGTAAGAATATAATTCCAGGAGATTCTCCTTGCTATTATTGTAACTTTCGAAGGTATGTATAAATTCCATAGTTTTGTGTAAAAATCTTTAGTCTCGGCCTGTATAATATTATTACTAGGACCCGAAATAGTCTCCTATAATAGTTTATAGGCACTTCTTACAGAAACATCGCCGGATGGTTCTCTTCTCCACACTTGGAAGTCGTCGTGTACTGTCTCCTTTAAAGGGATCTACATAATTTCCTTTACAATATTCGCATTGAAGGTAGTAACAATTATTTCTATTTTTTAAGTTCTATTAGTGACCTCAATCAAATCTGATACTAACTTGATGTTTTAGTTGTTGTCTTGATTCTGTAATATGTCAGCTTCATTTCCCGAAATCCATAGATCATCCCAAATAGAAATTTGGTCCCCCATACCAACCTTCTAACATAGACATTTCTCTAAAAGTCTTTCTGCTACCCAGACGCTCTTCCAAGTAAACGAAGGTAAATTCCCTAATTGAGCGTTAAAAAAATTTGAGTTCGGATAATATTTTGCTTTCAAAACTCGAGCTAACAAAGAATTGGGAAAATTCATAAGACGTCAACCCTGCTTGGCTAATAATACAATATTAAATTGGTCAAGATTTTGGAATCCTAGGCCACCATCTTCTTTTAATGAACATAGATCCTTCCAAGTACACCAATGAATTCCTTTTCTATCTCGACCTTTTTACCACCAAAATTTAGCTATTATACCCTCTAAATCAGCACATAATGACTTAGGGAGTAAGAAACAAGCCATACTATAGGTTGGGATGGATTGAAGAATAGCCTTTATGAATACCTCTTTCCCTCCTTGAAAAAGTGCCTTATACTCCAGTTATCGATTCATTACTTAAATCTACCTTTCAAGACCTAAAAAGACAATTTCTTTCTTCTTCCTACCATATTAGGAAGACCAAGGTACCGTTTTGGATCGTTTGAGCTACTCACCCTAAGTACGCTGGAAATTGTTGTTTTTTCTGCTCCTATGTATTGGTACTAAAAAATACTGTAGACTTATCATAGTTGACACATTGGCTAGAAAAAATATCATATTCATGCAAAATCTACTTCAAAGAATGAACTCCTCTTTCTGTAGCCTCTCCAAACAAAATACAATCGTCTGCAAATAATAGATGTGAAACCTGCGGGCCACTCTACTTGCCTTAATTCTTCTAATTAATTTTCTTTTTATTGTAAGCCGCATAAGACTAGAAAGGCCTTCCTCACAAAATAAAAAAAAAAGTAACGAGCTTAAGAGGTCACCCTGTCTTAGTCATTGAGAATGATGAAAGTTTCTCCAAAATGACCATTAAAGACCACCGAATACGAGACTGTAGATAAACACTTCATTAAAGAACCAACCCAGCCTGGATCAAAAACCATTCTCTTCATTATTTCATCCACAAAATTCTATTCAACCCTATCGTACACTTTGCTCATGTCCAATTTCACCGCCATAAACCCTTTTTTCCCTACCTTATTATACTTTAAGGTGTGCAAAATTTCATAAACCAGTAAAACATTATCAAAAATCAATCTCCCAGGGCACAAAAGCACTTTGTGCTAAATCAATACACCTACCAACCACAACTTGAAGATAATTAGCAATGACCTTAGCCATCAGTTTATAAAGCACGTTACATAAACTAATTCGTCTAAATTGAGTAATATTTAAAGGATTTGGAATTTTCAGTATTAGCACAATATTGGTTTTATTGATCAAACTAATGTCCATACCTCTATTCAGTTGTTGATGACAAAAGGATGTAACTTCTTCCTTGATAATTGGCCAACACTTCTAATAAAATAAAGCCAAAAAATTGTCTTTTCCTAACGCTTTTGTGGGACCCAATTCTGATAATGCTTCATGGATCTCCTCCTTAGTATAACTCGTCTTTAACCTAGAATTGTCTTCATCAAATATACAACGATCAATTCCTGACAAAATATATTCATGATTTTCCCTCCTCCCAGTTGAAAACAAATTCTGGAAATACGATCTAGCAATTACTTCCATTTCCCTAACCTCTTTCATTTTCCTACCATTATCGAATTGCATTTTGCAGATAAAAGTCCTTCTTAGTTGTTGTGTCACTTGCTTATGAAAAAAACTTAGTATTTCTATCCCTAAACTTCAACCAATTAACTCGCGCCCTCTATTCCTAATAACGCTCATCCTTTTCGATCTCAAAATTAAGTGGGATCTTTGTGTCAATTAGTTCTGCCAAATTTTTATCATTCCTTTCAGATTCCTACAATTTTGCTAGTTTAGAAGTTAACACCTCTTTTTTCTCTTCTCTGCTACGTCGAATTTGATTAGCCCATCTCTCCAAGCCTTTCTTCACACTCTCTGACTTACTCAGTACATCTCCTGTGAAATTATCCTAAATATGTCGAACCTTCTCAGTAAATAATTCCTACAAAACACACCAAGCTTCAAACTTAAAACTTCTGCTATGTCGCCCTTTGTCTTCTCGTTTTGTAGAAATAAACAGTGGACAATGGTCAAAAAAAATGAGAAAGATGTTGAATTAAATGCTTAAGAAATAGATATATCCATTCCTCGGTAGCCACCCCTTAACCAATCATTCTTGAATGTTTCTTTTTGGCAAATTTTCTCTCTCCTACGTAAACCAGTTTCCAGAATAGCCCACATTCAACAGCTTACAATCTTTCAACACGTTACGAAATGTTTCCTTTCATCTCTCTTCTTGAGGTAAACCTCCCTTGTTTTCGAATCCATACATAATTTCATTAAAGTCCCCACAAACCAACCATGGAAACTCCCCAATATTGTGCAGATGTCTTAACAAATTCCATGATTTATCCCTATCCTACATATAAGGAGACCCATAGAGACCAATAAATCTCCACTTGTTACATTCATCAACGTCTTCAATTACCACATCAATATGTCATTTTAAAAAACTTTGAAGCATGATATTAACTTCTCCAAGCTATGCCAAACATAATCCTCCTTTAGAATTGATCGATTCAACATCAATACCATTAAGAAAACCACAACTCTTTCGAACTCTTTCCATCTGACTCTTATTAATTTTTGTCTTCATGAAAAAGACCATTTGGGGATTATATATCTTCAGCAAATGTCGAAGTCTTCGAACTGTTCATGGGCTTCCCAAACCACAGACATTCCAACATAAAATTTTCATTATGCTTGGTTGGCTTACCTCTTGGCAGCCGCCGATGATAAATGGTTAATTTCTAACATTCTCGTATTCCTTACCGCCAAAGTGTTAATCTCTTCTCTGGTTGTCGATTCTTCAATCTCCCCCTAGCTATCTTATTCCCCTCCTCTCCAATTAATATACCATCTTCCAAATCATGATCCATTGCAGTTTGAGCCTGACCTGCCAATGATTTTTCCCCCATTGATATAAAAAAGACGATCTCCCTTCTAAATTAAATCCTAATACTGGATCAATAGCCGTATTATGCCTCACTTTTTTCTACGGTCCATAGACTATTTTCTGGTACTTAGCTACCCTCACAGTTTCCACCCAGTTCTCCATCGCCTTCCTCACATAACCAGGCACTGTTCATTACTAGAGCTCTTTGAGATTGTGCTTTCAATGATAAATCCCAACCCATTTCAGCAATTTCCACTCCTAACGTCATTTTTGTTTCATAAAAAGAATCACTATGGACTAATCGACCACAGTAGAAACAAAAGAATAACAGTTTTTCATACTTAAATGTAACATATGAGCATTTTCCACAAAACATGAAATGCTTCTTTCTCTTCAAAGGACGTCGTATATCAACTTGGACTCTTATTCTCATAAATTTTCAATTTTCTTTCCATAGATTCGAACCGTTATACTCCATAAAATTACCTATGAAATTACCCAATTGCATTGCCAAATTCTCAAAGAAGAAACCGATAGGAATATCATGAATTTGTATGTAACAACCCAAAATTTACAAGTATCGAAAAGTGAATTTTTGGGCCTCCATTTTCACAAAACGGATTTGTAAATATTTACTAAAAATATTTACAAAGTTAGTTGTGTGACTAATTAGGTTTTGAATAGGTGAATTTGTTTAAATTAAGAGTAATTAGGTATAAGGACTAGATTGCATATATGGACAAAGTTTAATTATAGAATAGAGAAAAGTTAAGGGACTAAGTAAGCAATTAACCAAAAGAGAATTATGTTAATGTATTATTATATTATTACAATATAACATAAAACAAAATAAATAAAAGAGAATTGGAAAGAAAGAACAAAAGCAAACGAAACAAAGGAAAAAAGGAAAGAAAAAGAAAAGAGAAAGAAAAGAAGGAGAATTAGGGATTTGGGGGTTTAAACTCAATTTGGTAAGTCAATTTAGTCCATTTTCTTGTAATTTTGATGTTTTTAGAATCCTAGAACAAAATACTACTTGATTTATCTTGAAATTTTAGAAGTTAGTAGATTTTTAGATGTTTTTCTGGTTGAATAAATGGAGTATTAGAGTTTAAATTGATAGAATTTTAAGTTAGAATGAAAGAGGATTGAATTGTAGTATAAATTATAAGTTTTGAGAGATAGGGACTAAATTGAAAGAATTTTTGAAATTTAGGGTTTTATGGTAAAATTAGAGAGTTAGGTTTAGTTTTAAGTGGAAATTGAATGAAAATATAAAATAAATTGTGAAGAAAATAAAGTTAGTTTTGGTTAGGGATTAAAATGGAAATTGGAAAAAAATGAATAAAAATTGAAATATTTAATGTGAAATTATGTGTATTGATGATTTAAATTGTTGTAAATTTTCGTAGCTAACGTTGCCGGAGATCTCGGCTAAGAAAGGAAAAGATAAAGTTAATGAGGATTAGTTCGGAAATTACGGTTTGTATATCTATAATCCAAATCTAAATATTAATTGTTGTATTTTTTATTTAATGTTTATGGTAAGTGAATAAGGTAAGTAATTAGCATTACGATATTGAATTGAATATATGTGAATTTATAATTAATGTGATATTTGAATATTGGATGATTGTGGCATTTGAAAAGTGAATTGAAACCCTATTAATTGTATCGGGCTGAGTCGGATATAGATGGCATGCCATAGGATTGGAAGAGTTCAGGGAATACTTCGACTTCGAGTCGATGAGACACTGGGTGTCAAATTATTACTTCGCATAAATTCGATGAGGTATTGGGTACCAATTTACTTCGGCATAGCCAATGAGACACTAAGTGTCAACTTATTGCTTCGAATTATCCGATGAGGCACTGGGTACCAAACTGGTGTATTTTGGTTGGATCCGTGTATCCGTCCGAGTCCGATTCATGTTAATATGGATTGTTGAAATAACAGTATTATGATTGATATTAAATGGTGAAATGAGATATGGATAGAAACACTTGAAATCGAGTATTTGTGTATTGAATATGAATGATCAATATTATAGTTCAAGTAATATGTGTTGATATTCTGAGCAACTATCCGGGATAGCAATTAATAAGAATTGAATGAATTATAAATGTTTGCTTATAAATTGATTAGTTGTATGATTAAAGTTTTGAATGATTTAATGTATATGTTTATTTATTTTACTTTAAAGTAATCGGATTATTGAAATACCATTGAGTTCATAGTCAGCGTATGGTTTGTTTTCGTGCGCAGGTTAGGTACTTAAAAGTTGATCGTCGATTCAGCATCCAATGCCGATCCCGAGCTCAAAACATGGTGATGTATATTTCTTTTTGGTAATGGCATGTACCTAGGATGTCTTATGTATGTCAATTTGGGAAGTGAATGTAAATGATGTTACAAGATGAAATTGGTTACTTATATACTTAAATATATGTGTTATGTTGAGGTTTAACATGGTATGCTTAAGCTAGTGTATAAGTGAACTTAATATAGGTTATTTGAATTGAAATTGGTATGAATTTAAAATTGGCTTGAATGGTGTTTTATTGAATTGTTTTGGATAATATATGTGTGCAGCACCTATGATGGTACATTGGATAGGTTATTAGGTTGATTGTTTTGATATGTTTTAGATGTATTTGATTGTGTTTTAGATTGGTTGAATAAATGATTATGTAATGTTCATATTTGATCTAAAAAGTCCGATAATGTACCGTAACCCTTTTCCGACGATAGGTAAGGATTAGAGGGTGTTATACTGTACCTAGAAAAGTGTCAAAATTAAAGGAACTTTTAATGGATCCTTGCCCATTGTAGCTTGTATAACACTAGCAAGTGATTGTTAAAAGTCTATGGTGACCCCTTCAAAACCCTTTCCATATCCATGATATGAAAAAATTGAAACAAAAACCTTTTCTCCCCTAGATCCTGGATTTGAACACCCCGAACAGGATGCCATAGATTTGCCATAGTACTTTTCATTGCTGGGAAGTGAATAATGCTAGCTGTTAGTAAACACCCCACTAGCCGAAAAGCCCCCGCCTCCCTTTCCGTATTTTGCTCTACTTGTATTTGTAAAACTGCTTCTTCTTCTTCTTCTTCTTCTTCTTCTTCTTCTTCTTCTTCTTCTTCTTCTTCTTCTTCTTCTTCTTCTTCTTCTTTAAGCGTTAATCCAACAAATTCAATTTCCATGAATGTAGGCTAAAAACCCAAACGTGGGTATCACTTTTCTAAAGGAATAAAGAAGACTTGAGAGATGGCCGCCGTCAAATAAAACAAGAGACTAAAACAAAAGACTTAAAAACATGCTAGAGAGAGCAGACAGTTGCGTGCTACGGTAGCAGACTTTTGATTTTTAAAAAAATAATTTTAGATGAGATAATAACATAATATATTAAATTAAATAAAGTTATAAGAAATTTTGAAAAACTACTTTTTTTTAGGTGGAATTTGAATAAAAAATTTTATCTACTCAAATCCACTCTTGAAATTCCTCACAATTTTTTAAATTCTTTTTTATTTTTCCTAAACAAATAATTTCATTCTTTTTAAATTTTAAAAATCTTAATTAAAATAAAATCTCTGATAAATCTCTTATCCAAAAACATCCTAGAAAAATGTAGTGACATGTTGGCTGCTATTGATCAATGTGTAATCAAACAAGGGGAAAAAGAAAGAAATATGTATTATTACTCAAAATTAGGTAAAAGTATCATGGAGCCCTTGTATTAGGAGTTAGATTGTATTTTAACTTTCTACTAAAAATGAGCAAATTAGTCCCTGTATGTTAGACCAAAGAGCAAAGGTCCTTTTTGTTAAAAATTTCATCCCTTTGTATTGTTAAAAATTAGCGCAACTGATAGAATAGCTAGACAGTAACACGTGGCATACGATGTGTACCTCATATTGACGTACAAGACTTATTTTTACCAATAGAAATAGATAAAAATTTTAACAGAACCAATTTACTTTTTGATTTAATGCACGAAAATTAATTTATTAATTTTTTTAGTATAAAAACCAAAATGCAATATGATTTTTAATATAAAAACTTTCATAATACTTTTACCAATAAAATTAAATAAAAACCAAAATGCAATCTGATTTTTAATATAAAAACTTTCATAATACTTATACCAATAAAATTAAAATATCATCAAATTTTGTATTTGCACTAAAGATTGCGATTTATTTATTTTTTAAATATGTTTCTCATTAAAATTCATCATTAATTGTGAAAATCATATTTGTCAGTAATCCTAAATTAAGCAATAAAGCTAAACCCATATAAAAATGTTTAGGGTTGGTTGGATGAAGAATCATGTTTAATGATTTAATGAGTAGAATATTCGTCATTGCAAGTATGATTTTTTCTTAGTCACACTAATCAGTTGATATTAAGACTATGCTCTCTTTTTATAATTCATCTTAAAAATAAAAGATATGTTGTAGAAATATGAATTTGATATAGGGATGTTTTAATCATTGCCACCAAATAATAATACATAAATGTTTTTATATTAAATAATTTAAATAATTAAAACATGCCAAATCATAAACAAATATATTGTTTTACTTTTTACTGTTGTGATTAGACTTGACCTAACATAACCAGATTTATTGAATGCAGCGTTGATGCCCTCCCTCGAGGAAAGAGAAACTGCAAAAGCATAATTTAAAAAGTTATTTGGTGGTGGGGGCAGAGTTGGGGTTGGTGGCATTGCTGACCCTCAAGCAGCCTCAGACAAACACCAGACATGTGGGCTCTAAGTGAAGATAGGGCTTAGCCACTATTCACCACTCCTTCACTTTCCAAGAATATTGAAGGACTGATTTCTACTCATTCCTAATTACTATACATAATTTATGCAAGTTCTGCAAAATTTTAGTTTTTAGTTGCAGAGGACCAACAAAACTTTGTTTCCTAAGCAATGGCAATATTATGACGTAATTTAAATTTCATTTGGATTCAACTACTACTATACCCTTAGTTTAATGATAAAGTTTAGATTTTAAAAATTTTGTGAACTCACATTTGAATTTCACCATTATAAATTGTGTGAATTTTTTAATTTTAATTTATTTTGGTTTTAATCATATTATGTATGAGCTATATTCATATTTATTTTATTTTTTTTAGGTTTGAATATATTTTAATTGTTTGTTGATAAAAGTGTCAAAATGAAAAGAAATAAAAAGAAAAAAATGATAGTGCAAGTAAGGTTGGTTCATTTAAAGAGGCAGAGGAGGAGAATAAAATAGTAAAGAAGATTGAGTGCTTGGAAGTGCTTAAGATTGCTGGAAAGATTAAAATATTCCTCTTTCATTGTTTTATAGAGTATTTATAGGGAGATGTCTTGTACCCAATGATGTAACATCAATGAAAAATTTGAGACATAGTGATTGTGCGATCAACTAGGTGACGAGATCATTGTACATAAATTGTCATCGAGTGTGGTGCGACTCTGACATAGTACGAGGTTGTTATACTTGACAGTCTCCTATTGGAGATGAGTGTGTTCCTACGTGACTAGTCACTGTAAGGTAGTAAACCATTTGGGTACTTCTTAAGTAAGGAGTTAAATATTATGTAGTGGAGAGTCATCCATAAATATTTTTTGATACCTTTTTGTGGTGCCACGGTCCTTATAAGACATAGGTATAATTTTATAATTTTATTATATTTTATAATGTTGAATGTTATTTAAGCTGTTCAAATATATTTATAATTACATGTAATTTTTTTTAAAAAATAACACTATTGCAGCTATTTTTAATCTTGATCACCTATTTAAATGGTTTTTGAATGTCGATATAGTTGCTTTTATTTGAATTTTTCTCCCGTAGGATAGGCCTTTTTTATTCTTAGCCTTTAATTAACTAGGCGTATAAATCATGTTTTAGTGTATGTTGATTCAGAGGACAAGGAAGACCCCCCTTGACTTGATAATTTTAGCACCCTTCACGTGGATTTTCGTGTGTGAATGTGTCGACCACCCCTCTGAAAATGATTGGTGTCTGATTTTCTAGTTCCATCAATTAATGACTTGTTTTTCGCATCATCTATTCACTCAACAATTTCATTATGATTTTAAAACGAGATAATAATAAGTGTTAAATGTAATGGTTAGATATATTGTATTTTTTATTAAAAATTTAAATTTAAATTTTAAAAATAATATCATCTAAGAAAATTATTATGAATTTCTAAAAAATTATTTTTTACTTAATTAGCATAGCTGATGCGAATACTGTAAGTGCATAAATTTTAATTTATTTATAATTATTTTTCTATTGCGTTGCATTATGTGAAAAACGTAAAAATATATATATATATTCTAATTTATTAAGGACACTTTTAATTTTTCTTTTTTGTGCGAATTTTACCTATAGATACATGGTTTTAGGTCTAGAATTAGATATAGCGACATGAGAAAGGATTGTATGAAACAGTGACGCCACGTCATCTGTATCCATTTCTAATAGTTTTATGCTACACCAGTATTTTCATACTCAATTTTAGTATTTTAATTTGGATTTAATTTTTTTCAGGATGAAAATGCTGAAATTTAGGATGAAAATGCTGAAAAAAATAAATTCAAATTAAAATCCTGAAATTCAGGATGAAAATGTTGATGTGGCATAAAACTATTGGAAAGAGATACAGATGAGGTGGTATCATTGTTTCATACAATCCTTTCTCATAGCGACATATAGTTACCTTAGTATTATTTTGCTTTTGCATTTTATTTTCTCGATATTTTAACTATTTAAGTTTGTAAGATTTAATTTGTTGTTAATTTTTCTTTATTTTATAGTATTTATGTATCTTTTACTTTAACTATAAATATTCAGGTTTATTAAATATAAAACTCATATTTGATAGCTTGGAATAATTACTTAGAATTTAATTGTTTAATTAGTGCTAATATTTTATGATGAATAATGTGGTTGTGTATGTGAAAGTATGCAATTTATTATTATATGGATATGTGATCTGGTTCGAGTGAACCTTGCTAGTGTGTTTTTCGACTAGAATTGTGTCTCTTTCATGCTTAATGGTATCTATAAATTAAATTATATGCATTTGTTATAGGATTATTTATTGATAAAGGAAATAATTAATGAAGTTTGTCTTGATTATCGAAAAGGTAAGAAGAAATTGGTTTCTTGACATTCATCGATAACTATAACCAATTTCATCATAGAATATTGGAATTTATCTTTGCATTGATGATCAAACCCATGAATCAAAACTGAGATTTTTTCTTTTGACTAGGTTTTCATCATATTGATTTTCTTAAATTTTAATTACGATCTTTCTTTTGACAATTTTAAATGAAAATTTAGTTTTTAATTTTAAAATTCCCTTTTTACATTTATTCTACGTGTTTTTACTAAAGGAATAAAATTTTCACTAGTCTTTATGGATTTGAATTTACTTATCACTATCTACAAATATTTATATTGAGGAGGAAATTTATTTTTGTTGGTTTTGACAACCACCAAATTTTGGCATCATTGTCAGAGACTAGTGTTAATAGTCTTATTTATTTTAGCATCCTTAACCTTTGATCAAGGTTGTAAGTTCACACCACTTCGAATGCAGATAAGACTTCTTTACAAGAGTGAATGAGGTAAATATTTTCTCTTTTAAGAATTGAATTTCTGACCTAACCTCTCTTGTTCGACAATTGGCTTTAGAAAATTTTCAACAACTAAAGGCTTGTGGGATTTATGTTGATTATGGTTACCATATATGTGTCCCACATCCCAAGAAGATTCCTATGAGTGTGTCAATGCAGTTGAAGGAATTTCTAATTGGTCACGATAGAGATATGATCCCTATATCAATACTTACAATCATGAATGGATAGATTATTTGGATTTTGGCTCTGAACCAAAGTTGTCTTGTAACACCCCTAACCCTTATCCATCGCCGGAACAGGATTACGAAGCATTTTCGGACTTTTCAGATCAAATACAAACATTTCATATCATTTAACATACATATCAGAAACTAATCATAAATCATTCATATTGTCCCTTACGTAAGCCATTGGGGCCCAAAACACATATTAAAAATGAATAAGGACACGGTCGTGTGCCTCTATTTTGAATGCCCACACGGCCTGAGACACAGGCGCTTCTTTTGACCGTGTGAGCCACACACCCAAGCCACACGCCTGTGTGCTAGGCTGTGTGAGCCTACTGACTTGTAAAATTAAGGTGCAGGGGTCACACGCCCGTGTACTAGGCTGTATGTCACACACAGCGGAGACACACGCCCATGTCTCTGCTCGTATGGACAAAAATAGGTCATTTTAAGGCCACATTTCTCACCCATTTTTTTTATTTCAACCTAAACACTTCAAATTTCATACTCATAGGCCATAACAAGACTTTTAATACACTCAACTCAAGCTCTAAGCAGGACATATTATCTCATATATCATGGCATATCAAATTTACTATATTGATCAAAACACATATTTGCATATTTATACCATTTATACTATACTATCTCATTCATCAACATGCCTATAAACTATCCATTAATTAACCACACCCAAACATATATTAAGCATGATAAGACTACACACACATATATAAGCTGATTGGAAATATAAACAAAATATAATTCCTAATATTTACACAAACCAAATTTACTCAAAACCATTCCAACCCTATACATGCTATATAAACTATAGTGTACATTTCAAAAGCTACCGGAATAAGGTGGATAGTGTGACTTGATATGCTGATCCGATCTCCCAACGTTAATCTACAAAGACATTAAACAACACAAGTAAGCTTAATGAAGCTTAGTAAGTTCGATGGCTTAAACATAAATCTTACCAAATCTAATATAACAAATCAAATAAGCAAATTATTCAAGCAATCTCCCTGCCAATCACAGCTTTAATCGATAAACACACTTCTTTCAAATCAATATCAATAATAAACAATAAATCTTTCAATTTCAATTATATAAGTTACTTAGTAAATCTTACCAAATCGAAGAATGACTTATGGATAAGAGTACATTGTTTTCAGAAGTCCGAAGGCTGAATAGAAGCACATAAGTGCTAAATAGAAACTCATAAGGGTTTAACGGAAATAAGAGTTGAACGAAAACCTATAAGGGTTAAACAGAAGCTCAGAAGAGCTGAACGGAAACTCATATGAGTTAAACAGAAGCTCGTGAGAGCTAAACGGAAAGTAAACATAAAAGCTCGTAACAAATGCTGAACCTCGATTTACTTGGGTAATTTGCTATCACTTTCCTCCAATTCTGTCAATTCATCAATTGGTGAATGTACTGATATCCCACGTTCCATCAATTTCGAACATTCAATTTAATTTCATAACTTTAACCATATTTCATTTTCAACAATAGATGTGAATAAATAAATAAATAAATATATATAATACCATTCATCAATACAATATATATTAAACTTTAACCGTACGAACTTACCTGGGTTAAATTATAATATTTGTAGAAGTTTAAATACTATTCTGCTAATTTTCCTTTTTCACGAGTGTCTACGAGCTCTTGATCTAAAATAGAAAATTATTCATTCATTAGCATATATTTTAGTTCCAATTCACTTCACAATTAATTCCCCTCAATTTTTTCAAAATTACACAATTACCCAACTTTTACTATTTGATCCCTTAACTAGTTAGTCCATTAAATGAACTAATTTTTCTCAGTTGAGAATTTATCTAAATATTCTAGGCTATCATATAGCTCTTGATAATTAGAAATTTAATACCAAGCCATAATGTTTAATCTTTTCACAATTTGGTCCTAAAACCAATATCTAACAAAATCACTTTATAAAATCATCATACAACAAAATTAAAGCTCTAAATCCATGTTATTTTATCAAAAACATCCAGTATTCATCAATAGTAATTTTCAAAATTCTCAATAAAATCAAAAACTAAGGTAATAACTAGTTGGACCTAATTGTAAAAGTCTCAAAAACATAAAAATTACAAGAAAAGGGCAAGAATTAAACTCATTTGAAGCTAAAATATGAAGACCAGTTTTGAGAGCTCTTTAATGGTGTTTTTGGCCAAAAAATTGATGAAGAAAATGTCTAGAAACTCTTAGAATCACATTTTGGCTATTTAATTTTATTTTATTTCCAATTTTGCTCTTAAATCACATGATTTTTATTCTTTTTTGAGCTTATGCAGCCTCAGCCATCTCTTTTGGGCTAATTTATTCTTTAAGTCCTCCCTATTTACCATTTAAGCCATTTAATCACTATTTCTTTTAATTAGCAAGTTTTGCATTTTTTCAATTTAGTCCTTTTTTAATTAATTAACTATCAAAACGTTAAAATTTTCTAACGAAAATTTACTACTACCTTAATGACACTCCGTAAATATTTATAAAAATATTTATGACTCAGTTTATAGAAACGAGGTCTCGATACCTCATTTTCTAAACCATTTGACCTAATAAATCCTTATAAAACACAAATTACTAATGCAAAAATCTTTCTAAAATCACATTTGACTCATAAATGCTAAATAATAAAATTTACGAGCTTACTTGTTGAATTTGGTGGTCTCGAACCACTATTTCCAACACCATTGAAAATTAGGCTATTACATGTCTGCTCCAACAAAACTATCATCTTCAAATTTAGGTATGCCCTTTGAAGAAATTGTTAAATCACTTGCAATTAACATACAACAATTTTAATCAGAGACAAGAGTGAGTATTTAGAATCTAGAGAAGTAGGTTAGTCAATTGGTGACTGTAATGAGTAGATTGGAATATCAAGAAGAAGTCGACAATGAGGTAGTTGCTCTGTAATGACCCGATTTTCAGTGGTACCATAAAATGTGATTTAAGAATCCCATTTTTGTAATTCAAGTTCATAAATATTAAATATGAATATTTATGGAGTTAATATGGAAATATATTAAAGATTGGTCAAGTAATTTTGTTGAATTAATTGTAAAGTTCAATCGCTATAGAGTTCCAAATAACAAAAGGCTTGGGGAATCTAAATAGCAATTAGCCAAAGGTCCAAAATGATAATTAAATCATTTTAACTTTGGAGTTAGTGGATGATGATGTTATTCCATTAAGCTAAATTAATAATTAAATTAATGTAAGTAAACCATGATTAAACCAAATTAAGTTAGATTAATTAGTCCCTAATTAGCACATATATAAAGTTAGTGGAGGAAAAATGTTATCATCTTCCTCATTCCACCATTGTCATTTAAAAGAAGAAGAAAACCTAAGAAAAATTTCATGGCATTCGACCATTAATTGATAAGTAAATCCAAGTCATTTTCTTGCAATTTTTATAGATTTGAGGTCATGAGAGCTTATGTAACAGCCTGTTTTTTAGTGGTGACAAAAACAGTGGTTTTGGGACCACAAATTCGACGAGTAAGTTCGTATAATTAGTATTTAATTATATAATTCAATAGTAATTTTATAATGAATTTTGATTTGAGGAACTTTAACCAATTGACTTAAAAGTTAGTATAAGAGGTTCAGTTCAAAAGACAAGTGGTTATTGAAAACGAGGTATTACGACCTCGTTTCCATAATTTAAAGCCATAAATATTTTTATTAAATAATTACAAAGTCATATTATAGGTTAATTGAAGTTTGGCTCGTAATTTTGATGATTGATTGCTTAATTTAGGTACAATGACTAAATTGAAAAAAAGGTCAAAGTTAATTGCTATATATTTAAAATACCAAATGGACCAAAATAGTGATTAGACCATGGTCAAAAAGTCCAAGCGGTGGTGACATGATTAAATCCACTAACTTTTGGACTATTTGTTCATTTAGTCCCAATTAGTCTAGGATTAAATTGAAATAAAGTTTAATTAATCATTAATTAAAAATAATTGAAGGACCAGTTGAGAAATTAAACCATCCTTAGATGGTAATTATACCATAGTCTCATTTGATGGACAAATATGGACATAATTTAGTAATTTCATAAGTTATATTTAAGGGTTAATTTAGTAAATAGTTAAAAAGGCAAGTTAAAATTAACATTTCCTTTCTTCTTCATAGGGAGAGAACCGAAACACCATGGCTAGGGCATGGAAGCTTCGGCCAAGCTTGATTTCTTCAACTGAGTGAGTAAACCTCGCATTTTTTTTTGTAATTTTTATGTTTTTGAGTTCATATTAGTTTAATCTAGCTAATTCGGTGCCTAATTTGTAAAACTGTTAAATGTTGTGAATTATTCTATTGATGAGTTTTGTATATTCTTGGAATTTTATGATGGATTATTAAGTTTGATTGTTAAATAGGACAATTTTGTAAAGTAGTTTTTGATGATTTTAACGTTTAAGGACTAAAATGTTAAAATGACAAAGTTACTTGTACTTGATGTGAAATAATTGCAAAATTGGGCTGTAGAAAGGCACTTTAATATTTGGCTAATCTGAAATTTGAAGAAAATGGTTAAATTGCATGTTTTGAGTTAGAGACTAAAAAGTAAAATACTAGGGGCAACTTTGTAAAAAAGACTTAATTGCATAAAATGAGTTAATTACTGTTGGAATTAATTGAATGGAATTATTATTTTAGATCAAGTATGGGTTGAAAATTAAGGCATAAAGAAGTTACAGAATAGTCTTCGTACCTTATCGTGCTGTAGTTTAGTCAGGAAAGTTCTTAATATTTCTTTTATGTTACAATGATTTGATATATACTACATGTTTATTATAATTAGATCCAACGTTAAACTTAACTATTGAATGATTTGAAAATAAATAATAAATGAATATAGTGAACACGTGATGTTTTTGAATAGCAGGCCTTGAGCCAATGTTATCTATGAAGCTTTGTGCCTAGTAGGCTTTGGGACGGTGTGTTTATCGGGCTTTGTACCTAGCAGGCTTTATGTCGATGTTATCTATTTGGCGTTAAGCCGGTGATTATTTAGCAAGTACTATGTATCAGTGATACAGACCATAGTAATGGCTTGAGATCCTGCATGTGTTGTGGATCTTTGTAGCTTGTTTGAGTAGCATCGTGAGTTGATCAAAGTTTTGAAATTTACTCGAATGAGTGATACCCTGAAATTATCTGAAATGAGATCTTACTAAACAATGACTTTGGAATATGATTTGAATTAATGAATTGTATAATACTTACCTGCTATGAGCAGTGATTGACAGGAACTTTGTTATTTAATTTTATATTTTGATTTGTTAAGTTAAATTTGGTAAAATTTATCGTTTAATTTAACGAACTTACTAAGCTTCAAATAAGCTTACTCGTGTTTTGTCCTTATTTTGTAGATTACATTTTATGGTTAGGAGATCAGATCAACTTGCAAAATCACACTATCCCGAAGAAGCTTTTGGTAGATTTTGTAAGTATTTGGCTTATAGGGCATGTAATAGGGAAAATGGTTATTATGCTATAATTCATGGCTATGTGTAATGTTAGTATTTGTGTAATGTTAGTATTATGCTATAATTGTACTTGATGAATAAAGGGTAGTATTTGTGGTATAATTATTAACCTTAAGTAAACTTGAGTAAGAGGTCAACACGGTAAGTGTCATATTAAGTTGGAATGATGTGTTTGGAATGTGTTAGTTGGTGTATATTATGGATTATAGATAGTTTTTTGATAATAAGTAGCATGAGCATTATAATGCGTTTGGTACATGACACTTCAGTTGGTTTTAGATGAATGGAAATGACATGTTTTGGTTAATATAAAGTGTGTTTATAGACTTGTGAATATGTTAAATGAGCTGGTATAGATACTTATACAATTTCTGTAACACCACAAACCTGGCCTAGACATTAGGGCCGAATCTGGTGGCGTCACATGAGAGTGTTTTTGGAAAATCATTTCAATTATTAGAAACTTGTCCAAATTATTATCTTTTCTGAATTGCGGAAGTCTTAAAAATCATTCATTCATTCAAAAATATTTAACTTAGTTTTAAAACGTGTTTGTGGTGTCACAGTCTATAAATCACTAAAAAAATAACAATTTAAAATCCCAAAATAAAACCAAAAACCTTCCAAGTCCTAGATTACATAAATAAACCCAAAATAATTAAAACCGTAATGCAATAAATAGTCAGGAAATCGTGAAAATTAGAGAGTAACAAGCAGTGGTCACCGTCGAGCACTTCACTGCACCGGTCCATCTACTGATGGGATTACCTGACAGTTAAATAAAATAAACATCCCCACAGTAAAGCATGCATGTAAACAAATATTAGTCAGTCAGTCATAAATTGAGCCTGGGCCCTTAAAAGATACAACGTAGGTCTTAGCCCACTCAAAACAGATTCAGATATATTCGGGCCTTAACCCATACAGATATACATGCAAATCAAATCAGTACAGTACATGCTCACCAACCCTGCACACCATCTCTGTCCACCCTGTATACCATGTGGGGATAAAATTGACACACCCAGCCTTACACACCAAGTATGGCGAAAAAAATCAACCCATCCAACCCTACATACCATGAGGTACCGTAAAATGGTACATATTAGTAAATACAGCATAGCTGCCAAATAATCGGCTAAAAGCCTTACAGTCTTCCTTCTCTTCACAACAATAAACCCAACCCAATGCGATGCAATCATAATATCATGGCATGCTTAAATGCAGAAAACAGATCCTACATGTCACACTCAAAACAGCACAGAACAGTATTAATACACATGCTAAGTATAACATCCTAGCATACATCTCAAAATCGTATCACAGAATAGGGGTCTAAGTAACACTTACCAACCCTTCATCAGGTCATAATCGATTTGGGCGACCCGTGCAACCTTACAGAACATTTCAGTAAAATGGGCTTACACGTCTATGTGGCCTGCACGTGTAGGTCTATAAGCCCGTGTGGGCCCACACGGCCCAAATTAGCCTTGCCCGTATGGATCACATGGCCTGGCCCAAAATTCTATACGCTCGTGTGGCCCACACGGCCCAATTGGCCTAGCCCATACCTCTCACACTGCCTAGCCAGCCTCACACGCCGGTGCCCGTTGCGCCCGTATGGCGCTCGCACGGCCTAACTCGTCGACTACATGGTCGTGTATCGCCACACAGCCTCCACACCGGCAATCCACACACCCGTGTGGCGTCGACAACTTTATTTTTGGCTTTTGTCGAAATGCGATTTTAGTGCAATCGGAGTACACACCTGGACTTTTTCAGATGCCTAAGCACTCACGAGCCCTTCAGAACCTATATTCGTCAATTCCAAAGTACAATTTCAGTAATCTAATTCAAACTATTATGGACTGACAAATCCCGAAATAACCTTTCCTTCAACGAACGACTACAAACCCTATGCGTTTAGTCCATTCCAGAGTAAAGATCAGCCCTCCGAATAACCCCTAACAGTAACCAAGACACCATTTAAACACTTAACATAAATGGTGTACGAGATAGCGAATCAAAAACTTACCCCACGCGTCAACCAACTCGCAGAAACAAATAAATGAACCGCAAAAGAGAGGGGTAAGGAGATGATTGAAATTTCGGTAGTAAGAATGAAGAAGATAAAGGAAAACGGCAGCACAGAGAACCAAAAAGAAGAAGAAACGGCAAAAGTTTAGGTAATTTGAGAGGAAATGTGATTTGGGAATACTGAATCAACTAATCAGATAACCCTTGATGCCCTTTACTACTCCACCACTCAGTATCATACCAAAACTCAAACTCTTACACGCCATTAACATAAAAATTAATGCCCACACTGCGTTTCGAACACAGGACCTCCATCATCCCAACACTCCACTTAACCACCAGACTAGCAGGCCCATTCTGTCAAGTTCTTATAAATAAATATTTATAAGCCAATTAACCAAAGTCAAGGTTTTATTCAAATAAAGACCAAAAATTCAGCCCAAGTCTTGGCTCGAACTTGGGACCTCCTCAACACACCCAGAGCACATAAACACCTAAGCAGACAATTATTTGTGTCAAAATAACATGAAAACATATACAAACATTTTCATGCTACAAATTTCACAAAAGCTAAAAATTAAGAATTTTGGGGCATTACAACTCTACCACCCATAAAGAAAATTTCGTCCTTGAAATTTTACCTGATCATAAGAGGTGAGGATACTGATGTCGCATCGAATCCTCTGGCTCCCAAGTAGCCTTCTCAGTGATATGATTCCGCCACAGCATCTTCACTAAAGGAATAGATTTTCTCCGTAGAACCTTAACGTCGCGAGCCAAAATCTGAACCGGTCTTCCTCGAATGTCAGATCTGGTCTAATTTTAATATCTTCTATAGGCACTATGTGCGTGGGATCAGAGCGATAACATCGAGACATCGAGACATAAAACACATTGTGAATGCAATCTAACTCTGGAGGTAGCTACAACTGATACGCGACTGGCCCGACTTGCCTCAGAATCTGATACGGCCCAATAAATCGAGGGCTCAGCTTACCCTTGTGACCGAACCTCAGAACCTTCTTCCATGGTGAGACATTAAGGAAAACTAAGTCTTCCACAAAATACTCAATATCCTTCCTCTTCAAATCAGCATAAGACTTCTACCTATTAGATGCCGCTTTCAGATGCTCTCGAATCAGACGAACCTTATCCTCAGTCTCTGATACCAACTCTGGACCCAGTACACACCGCTCACCCAACTTATTCCAGCACAATGGAGTGCGACACTTACGACCATATAATACCTCGTAAGGTGCCATCTGTAAACTGGATTAGTAACTGTTGTTATAGGCGAACTTTGCTAAAGGCAAGTACTCTTCCCAACTGCCTCGAAAATCAATCACACAGCTCCTCAACATTTCCTCCAATATCTGAATCACTCTATTCGACTGACCGTCTGTCTGAGGATGAAAAGCATTATTGAAGTCAAGCCTCGTACCCATACTCTCATGAAGCTTCTGTCAGAATCAAGATGTAAAACAAGGATTCCTATCGGAGATAATCGATACAGGAACCCCATGAAGTCCCACTATCTCTGAGATGTACAATTTGGCCACTTTCTGTAAAGAGAATCTGTCCTGGCAGGAATGAAGTAAGCTGACTTGGTCAATCGATCCATGATGTCCCATATAGAATCTTTCTTAGTGGGTGTTAGAGGCAACCCACTAACAAAGTCCATCATCACTCGCCCCCATTTCCACATCAGTATCTGTACTGGCTATAGCAACCCCGAAGGCAACTGATGCTCAACCTTAACCTACTGGCAAGTCAAACAGCGAGTAACAAAATCGGTAACCTCACGTTTCAACCTTGGCCACCAGTATAACTGTCGAAGATCTCTGTACATCTTATTCCCACCGGGATGCATAGCATAAGGGCTACTATGCGCTTCCCTCAAAATCGATTGTCTCAAGTCCTTATCATTCGGTACACAGATCTGACCTCTAAAGTACAAAACCCCATCATCATTAAGCCCAAAATCAGAAATAGTCACAGTCTCCACCTGACGGAATCGCAACTCAAGAGTCTTATCTCCCATCTGTTTATCTCTGATCTGATTAATCCATGTCGGTTTCACTTGCAGCTCTGCCAATAAACTCCCATCACCATAGAGACTCAGTCAAGCGAACGACGCTCTCAGATCCGTCACAGCCTTACGGCCCAACGTGTCGGCCACTATATTGGCCTTAATAGGATGATACTCGATACTGTAGTCGTAGTCCTTAAGCAACTCAACCCATCGACGCTGCCTAAGATTTAACTCATTTTGAGTGAGGAGATACTTGAGACTTTTGTGATAGGTGTAGATGGTACACTTCTCACCATACAGATAATGCCTCCAAATCTTAAGGGCAAAAACCACTACAGCTAACTCCAAGTCGTGTGTCAGATAATTAAACTCATGAGTCTTGAGCTGTCGAGACGCATACGCTACAACCTTTCTGTCTTGACGCATCACTGTATACCACGAAATCTTTACCAGGCTTAGGCTGTATCAACACTGGAGCCTGTGTCAAACTGTCTTGAGCTTTTCAAAACTCTCCTACTGAGCATCAGTTCAAATGAGAGGAACTCCTTTACACAGCAGCTTAGTCAACGGAGCTACGATCAAAGAGAACCCCTCTACAAAACGATGGTAGTATCCTGCCAGCCCCAGAAAACTACAAATCTCTGATACATTCTTCGGGTATTTCCTGTCCAGTACAGCCTTAATCTTTTGAGGATTCACATGAATCCCCTCAGCAGATACCACATACCCTAAGAAAGTAACCTCTTGAAGCCAGAACTCGCACTTAGAGAACTTTGCATAAAACTGTTTCTCTTGGAGAGTCTGCAGAACAATCTTAAGATGCTCATCGTGCTTATCCTATGTCTTAGAATACACCAAAATATCGTTGATGAACACTACTACGAACCAGTCCAAGTAAGGTTAGAACACTCAGTTCATCAGATCCATAAATACCGCTAGTGCATTCGTCAACCCAAATGGCATAACTAGGAACTCGTAATGTCCATATCGAGTCTTAAATGTCGTCTTATGCATATCGGCCTCCTTTACCCTCAACTGATGATAACCTAACCGTAAGTCAATCTTTGAGAACACTGATGCCCCTTTGAACTGGTCGAATAGATCTTCTATCCTCGGAAGTGGGTACTTATTCTTAATTGTTAACTTATTTAACTGACGGTAGTTGATACACATCCTCATCGTACCGTCTTTTTTCTTTACGAACAGAATAGGTGCTCTCCATGGAGACACACTAGGACCAATAAACACATAGTCCAACAGCTCCTGAATCTGAGCCTTAAGTTCAGTCAGCTCTTTCGGTGTCATACGATAAGGGGTGATAGACACCGGAACTGTACCAAATAACTCCTCTGGAAACACATCTGGAAAGTCCCTCACAGTGCGAATATCCTTAACCGAAGAGTCCCCAGTATCAAAAACACTGATGTAGGCTAAGTATGTCTCACATCCCTTTCTTACAAACTTCTCTGCTACCAACGTAGATATTACATTGGTCAGATAATTCTATTGTTCCCCAATCACGACTATCTCATTATCCTCCTCGGTTCTTAGAACAACCCTCTTTTCAGCATAATCCAGACTTACACAGTGCTTTACCAACCAGTCCATACCCAGAATTAAGTCGAACTCCCCAAACAGAAGTTCCATCAAGTCAGCCAAAAATACAGTCCCTTGGAACTCCAACAGCACATCCCTGAATAGTTTACTGACCCTAATAGACTGCCCCAACAGACACTCAGATTCTCAGACACAATACATGCAACATGGGAATGTGTAGAACCTATGCCTATCAGTGCAACATAAGGTACATTAAAAATTAGAAACGTACCCGTGATGATGTCCGGAGCATACCCATCCTCACAACAATGTGCAACATACCAGTGCAGGCTGCCTGGCCTCAGTCGGCCCAGCACCTCTGCCCGGTGCTCTCTGACATCGACCCATACCATTACCACCTCTAGCTTGTCCTCGGCCCCTAAGTGGCTGTTGTACCCCTTTCGGCATCTGTGCAGTCTCAACAACAGGAGATTGCATCTAATTACCCCTCAGTGGACAATCCTTAAAACGGTGCTCAGTAGACCTGCACCTTAAACACACTCTAGTAACTCTCCAACACTCGCCTGGATGGCTCCTATTATAGTGCTGACAAATGGCCACACTAGCAGAAACTACCACAATAGGCCCAACTCTCACGGGCCCATCAGTCTTGGCTTTTTTCTTAGGCCTTATGGCAGAATTAGAAGGCTCTAGATCCCTCTTAGCCTTCCCTCTATCACGGTTCTGGCGCTCAGTGCACTTCACCTCCTCGGCTATCTTGGCATTTCGACCAAGGCTGAGAAATCTCGCTCCTTCTATGGAGCTATCAGAAGACGCAGGCTGTCGCAGAGACCATCCTCAAACTGCAGACAATGATCATACTCAGTTGCCACCATGCCCCTCGCATATCGACTCAGCCTCAGAAATTCGGCCTTATACTCAGCCACAGATCAGTCCTCCTGTGTGAGATTTAGAAACTCACATCGCCTCGCATAAGTATAGCTGGCCCCAACATACTTACCCTGAAATGTGGTCTTAAACAGATCCTATGACAACTGTTCGGGCTGAGTGCCCTCCTTAACAGTCAACTACCACTGATACGCTTCATCTCAAAGTAGTGATACCCCCTTGAGCTTCTGCTCAGCAGTAAAATCTAAATCATCCATGATTCTCTCCGTGGCCTCCATCCAGTACTCGGCCACATTCGAAGCAACCCCAGCGATGCCCCTAAATAGTTTAGCCCCATTAGACCGGAGTTATTCCCTAACCGACCCACTGCCCCTAGATCCAGTATTGGGCCCAGCGACCCCAGATCGTAAGGTTCTGACCCAGTATCAGTCACAGGCAATGCCGGTATCTCACTAGTATCCACCACCGGTATCGTATTAGAAGCGAAGGACTTAGCTCGAGCCACTCTATGGCCTCTACCTCGGCCTTCAGTACCCCGTCCACGAGTACCGCATGTGCTCATCGTAAGAATCAAATTATCTGTATTAAAAGTTTTATGCAAATCAGCTTACAGTTCCAATATATTATTAGCAAATGTTTTATACAGTATAGCTATCAGAGTATTTAGAGTCAGTTCTCGCAAGTAACAGTCTCACTACAATTTTAGTTTACACTACCTAAAGTGTTTTAGAAAGGTACTACCTAAGTAGTCTCAGAATACAGTTTCAGTCAGATCAAACAGACTTTCAGAATATACTACGCATGCTTTCAACCAATTCAATCAGAGTTTCAGAACTTGGATCGACGCTGAAGGCTCGATGTACCACTTAATATCAAACATACTTCAAAATCATTTTCGAATCATTTCTCAAACCATACTTTTAAAACCCAAAAACCACAGTCGAGTTTTGCAATCGGTGTAACACCCCAAACCTGGCCCAGACGCTATGGCCGAATCCAGCGGTGTCACATTGAAGTGTTTTTCAAAAATCATATTTTCATTGAAAACCTTTCTTGTTTTAAAAAAAATTGTGTAAAACCTCAGTTTGCATTTTGGTCAATTCCCAATGTGGTTTATTAAAAGGATTATTCCCTATTAAAGATGTTATTAATTATAAAATCTTAACCGTTGCGAAAACTTAATTTAAAACAGAGGTTGTTTTGGAAAAACTCATTTTTACCACTAGCAATTATAAAAGCACAATAAAATGCCAAATTTAAAAATAATCCAGAAGTTATAAAATTCTTATTACAACCCAATAAAAATCATATAATGTAAGGTAAATAAATAAAACTACTGATCATTAAAACAAGTTACAGTGTAGACACCTCCGAGTCCCCTCCATCGTCGAGCCGCCTACTGAGAGTCACCTAAAAAATTAAAAAGAAGGAGTGAGTTTACGAAAACTCAGTGTGTACGTCCCTCGACAGACACATAACATGCATTAAATAATTTGGGCCTAAGCCTTATTCAATATCGATGGCCTTTAGGCCTTAGCCCATAGTGGCCTCGGTTGGGCCTGAGCCCATATCTCAACATACAGTGGCCTTAGGCCTTAGCCCAAATCACAACAATATCAATATGATTATGCAATGTGCAATTTCCTATAACCAACCCTGTACACCCCCTTCCAACCCTACACTCCTGTGGGGAGATACTCAACCCACCCATCCTTATACACCCGGTGTGGCACCGGTTGCGGTACCACTTATCGTTGCAGCATAGCTACTCATATTCGATGTAGCACTGGTTGTGGCACTACCTATCGGTGCAGTATAGTTGCTCGGTGGCTAAAAAGCCTGCGGTGGCTATAAAGCCTTCGGTGGATCCACAGTCGTCAAGCGACCGTGCGACCCTTATATACACTTCCTCCAATCATAATCCCGGCCCATATGCAATATAATGATACATGAATGCAGCAAAAAAAATATAACATACATAAGCCTTGCTCATAACACATAAGGGTATTTTAGTCATTTCATCCTACAAGAGTGTTTTGGGTGAATTCACAAACCAGGGGTATTTCGGTAATTTTGTAAACTAAGGGTTTTTCTGTAATTTTGTAAGTCAAGGTTATCTCAGTAATGTTGCCCTACAGAGGTACTTTAGTAGTTCTACCCTACAGGAGTATTTCAGTAATTTTACCCTGCAGGGGTATTTCAGTAATTCTACCCTACAGGGGTATTTCAGTAATTTCTTAACACCATGGGTCTAATTACGTACCTTATCCCATCAACAAGTCCCCGTTGGCTAAAGTGAATAGATACTATGCACCAGGTAGGATTCAAAAGGAAAGGAGGTGAGTCATTAAGACAGCTTAAGTACCAAGTTCTCCCTAAATCCAATCCTAAACATGCATATACCCATTGCCACACTTTAACCTTATGACTTGTCCACAGTTACACTTAATTGGTTAATTAAGTTTTATGTTTACTTAAGCGATTATAAGATCCTAAGCCCAAAAGTCCATTATATAACCCTAACGAGTCCACATACATTCATATAGCCCATTAGGCCCAATCATATTTATATAGCCCATCAGGCCCAAATCTATTCCAAGCCATACAACTAACTTAATTAGCTCGTCGCTTATTACCAATTTACTAATTTTTGCTTATTTGGGCCCACGAGCCCGTCGGCTCCTTTGGCCCATTTTGGCCTAGTTGGCCAAAACGTGACCTAAGTCCATGAGATCGCTCATGGGGTCTCAGATATTGTATCGATTACCCTTATATGAATGTTCGCGCACTCGCAAAACTATCGTAACCAAACTTTCAGCTTTTCATCAATTCGACTTTTCTGCATTTCGAGATTTACCGATCTATTATGTGTGTGCAGTGTTTGTACACACTTGCTAACTAAACGCGCTGTGAACTCCTTAGCCACGAACCTTGCACGATTGATCCTAATCAAACTTTCACCGCTTGCTAGCCCCGATCGATTTCCAGATCTGCGTTGTAGAAACCCTTATTATTAAAGATTGACTTAGCAAATGACTAACATCCATCGTAGTCACCCTTACAACTCTTAATAACATTCGGTCAACCATCAAAACTGAAAATAGAGATAAACGCACTTACCAAACCCAAAGCACACTAGGAGTAATTCGGTAGAGACTTGAAAAAAAAGATTTGATCCCACAATTAAGAAGAAAGAGAGGAGATGTCGATTTTGGTGTTTAGAAACAAAAACAAAGCTGGTGACGGCACAACAAGGGATTTGGCCACACAGAAAAGGAGAGCATTCGGCACAAAATAAGAAAAGAAATCAGCTAGTTGGTTTAGCACCCAATCGGCCAAGGTTAAGGAACAAAAAAAGAATGATGAAGCAACAAGGAAATTGAGAGGAGAAGGTTTCGGCAAAGGCAATAAAGAAAGAGAGAATTCGGCATTACCCCTTAAAAACCAATAATGAAAATTCGTAATACCCCCTAAAAGACCCAAAAACGACACTTATTTACTCCCCTAAGCCGAATTTACACACTCGTCACTTCCCAAATGGGCATCAACTCTTCACACACCCCATTTCCTAATTTTCCCCCAAGATATTCTCCCCTATCACTTTATTAATCTCTTCCTTGAATTTCTCTCCTTCAGAGTTCAAATCCAATGCCACTACTAGCCGTCCATAGCATAAAAATTAAATCCCCAAATATTACCATGCTAGCACTCAAACGTAGGATCCTCTTGCCAGCTAATGACGCCGCCTCCTTACTCCCTAAGTGACGCCACTTAGCCACTACACCACAACCTCACTTGTATCATATTTCTTCTCCACTTATTTAAAGGTCATAACTCTTGGGGCCAGGGTTCCCTAAAGGCTGAAAAACAATTTTTTTCCTAACCCAAAATTCAAACTTAAGACTTCATAGAGACCAATAAATACTTCAAAATCACTAGCCTAACCATTCTAACATGCAATTTGTGCCGTTGTCATACTCTAAAAAATTTTAAACACACCCACGCCCGAGGCCCAATTCTTCTAGGCCCAAAATTAGGGTGTTACAACCGGGCTTTGATACCACTAAATGTAACACCCTAAACCTGACCTAGATGTTAGGACCGAATCTGGTGGCATCACATGAGAGTATTTTTGGAAAACCATTTCGATTATCAGAAACTTGTCCAGATTATTATCTTTTCTATATCGCGGAAGTCTTGAAAACCGTTCATTCATTCAAAAATCTTTAATTTAGTTTTAAAACGTGTTTGTGGTGTCACAGTCTATAAATCACTAAAAAAATAACAATTTAAAATTTTAAAATAAAACCAAAAACTGTCCAAGTTCCAGATTACATAAATAAACCCAAAATAATTAAAACCATAATGCAATAAATAGTTAAGAAACCGTGAAAATTAGAGCGTAACAAACAGTGGTCACTGTCGAGCCCTCCGCTACACCGATCCATCTACTGCTGAGGATTACCTGACAGTTAAATAAAATAAAGGGGTGAGTTTTCGCAAACTCAGTATGTACATCCCGACAATAAAACATGTATGTAAATAGATATCAGTCAGTCAGTCATAAATCGAGCCTGATATAGTGTAAGCCTTAGCCCACTCAGAACAGATTCAGATATATTCGGGCCTTAGCCCATACAGATATACATGCATATCAAATCAGTATAGCACATGCCTACTAACCCTGCACACCATGTGGGGATAAAATTGACCCACCCAGCCCTACACATTAAGTATGGTAATAAAATCAACACATCCAACCCTACACACCATGAGGTACTGCAAAACGGTACATATTAATAAATACAGCATAGCTGCCAAATAATCGGCTAAAAACCTTACAGTCTTCCTTCTTTTCACAACAATAAACCCAACCCAATGCGATGCAATTATAATATCATGGCATGCTTAAATGCAGAAAACAGATCTATCACACTCAGAACAGAATAGAACAGAACAGTATTAATACACATGCTAAGTATAACATGCTAGCATACATCTCAGAATCGTCTCACAAAATAGGGGCCTAAGTAACGCTTACCGACCCTTCATCAGGTCGCAGTTGACTTGGGCAACCCGAGCAACCTTATAGGACATTTCAGTAAAATAGGCTCACACGCCCATGTGGCCTGCCCGTGTGGCCCACACGACCCAAATTAGCCTTGCTCGTGTGGATCACACAACCTGGTCCAAAATTCCACACACCTGTCTGGTTCACCCGCGTGGGCCTACACGCCCGTGTAGCCCACACGGCCTAATTAGCCTAGCCCGTGCCTCTCACACAGCCTAGCCAGCCTCACACGCCCGTGTCTGTCGCGCCCGTATGGCGCGCACATAGCCTAGCTCGTCGACCACACAACCGTGCATCGCTACACAACCTCCACATAGGAAGTTCATGCGCCCGTGTTCCGTCAACAGCTTCATTTTTAACTTTCACCGAAACACAATTTCAATGCAATCGGAGTACACACTTGGACTTTTTCCGATGCTTAAGCACTCCAGAGCCCTTTAGAACCTATATTCGTCAATTCCAAAGTCCAATTTCAGTAATCTAATTTGAACTATTATGAACTAACAAATCTCGAAATAACCTTACCTTCAACGATCGACTGAAAACTCTAGGTGTTTAGTCTATTCCAGAGTAAAGATTAGCCCTCTGAATAACCCCTAACAGTAACCAAGACACCATTTAAACACTTAACATAAATGGTGTACGAGATAGCGAATTAGAAACTTACCCCACGCGTCAACCAACTCACACAAACAAATAAATGAACCGCAAAAGAGAGGAGTAAGGAGATTATTGAAATTTCGGCAGTAAGAATAAAGAAAATAAAGGAAAACGGCAGCACAGAGAACCAAAAAGAAGAAGAAACGGTAAAACTTTAGGTAATTTGAGAGGAAAGATGAATGGGAATACTGAATCAACTAATCAGATAACCCTTGATTCCCTCCATTACTCCACTTCTTAGTATCATACCAAAACTCAAACTCCTACACGGCATTAACATAAAAATTTGTGCCCACACTGTATTTCGAACACAGGACCTCCATCATCCCAACACTCCACTTAACTACCAGACCAGTAGTCCCATTCTGTCAAGTTCTTATAAATAAATATTTATAAGCCTATTAACCAAAGTCAAGGCTTTATTCAAATAAAGACCAAAATTTCAGCCTAAGTCTTAGCTCGTACTTGGGACCTCCCCAACACACCAGAGCACATAAACACCTAAGCAGACAGTTATTTGTGTCAAAATAACTCGAAAACATATACAAACATTTTCATGCTACAATTTTCACAAAAGCTGAAAATTAAGAATTTTGGGGCGTTACAAATTCATAAAAAATAGGATTAGATTTGATCACTTTTACACACACATGGCCTGGGACCCGACTTGTCACATAGTTGTGTGTTACACACGAGTAGCCCACATGGGCATATGTCCTGAGTGTGTTAGGTGCAGGGTTTATACGAGCTAGCACACGGGCTAAGACACAGGCGTGTTGCCCAAGTCATTGAGTTACATGGTTGAGCACACAAGGATATAGGCTAGACACACGGGCGTGTAGAATAGCCAAACGGCCGTGTGACCCCTATAGTGAAATTTTTTAATTTTCCTTGAATGTTCTGATTTGTTCCAATTTGCTCCCTAAATGTTCCTAACCTATTTTTAGGGCTTCGAAGGCTCGATTTAAGGCTGTAAATGCATGTTTTATTTCATTCTAAATCATATATGTATTTATGAAATATATTTGATAATTGGATGTTAATTGATATGAAAAGTTTCAAGATGTACAGTAATACTCTGTAACCTTATTCCAGTGACGGAAACGGGTTATAGGTGTTATAGCTTCATTTAGCTAGCTTATGTATCAACTTGTGAAACTTTTAAAGTTTTAGAAAGTTTTCATTGTCGATTTCTTGAAGAATTAGACTTGAAATTGATAGATTTTAAGCTTAGAATATGAAAAGGGCTAGATTGTAAAGTTACTTTAGCTTGTTTGTTAACTTTGTTACTTTAGGGACCAAATTGAATAAGTGTAAAACTGATCTTGAAATTATATTAGAAATAGATCTTGGAAAAATTTAGTTCGAAAATAATTTTCTTGCACATTGGAAAATTAAAATTTTGAAAACTGACCTAATTTGTGATATTTATATCAACAAACCCTAAACTAAATTTGCACATATATTTTCGAATAAACGAATCCATATCGTTCTCGATTTTTAACCAAAAAGTCTTATCCATTATTCTCATACCACGAATATAATAGCTTTCTGCTAAAGTCTCAGTATATGGTTACTATATAACGTGTTTTACTAAAATAAGTGTTAATGTTTCATGCATGCATGTTCAGGTTCAATGAAGTAATAATCTAATATGTTCAAATATCCTTATTTTTTAGCTCAAGACGGTACTAAATGTCTTAGTGACAAAGGCAAAGGACTTGTTATTTAGACTTTGTTATTTTTCTGGTGAGTTCCTTCTTTCTTCCATGGGTTGTGATTATCCTTACTTTATAATATTGTAAGGTAAATATTCTTACTCTGTAAAGGATTATTAATATATGTGTGTATAATAGTTGTCTGTCTAGAGTCATTAGTCTGGGTTCTGTATTCTGGGATAAGAAGTATGAGCCATTTTCATGTTAAGCCACTACATCTACTTTTGAAATAAATGCTATGATATGGACTGATCAATGGAAATGGAGTTAAAGGAAATATGTTGTGTAGTGTAACAGCCCATTTTCAGTGAAATCGAAACAATGGTTTCGGGACCACAAATTCAAGCCGAAAAGAAAATTTATTTTAATACTATTGCATGGTCTACATTATGATAGGAAAGACGTATGAAAATTCTGATAATAAAATTTTACCGATTATGTGTTTAATTAAAGAAATGACCAAGTTGTATAAAATGTAAAAGTAGGGTTCTAGTAGCTATAAGTACCAAATAGCTATGGAATTCAAAACTTGAGATCCTTAAATGGTAATTAGACCATTAAAGAAAAGTTAGTAAATATTTTTGGTGATTCATCCATTGAAAAATTAGAAAATGATAAGGACTAAATTGGAAAAGAGAATAATTAAAAGATGATAAATAAAATAAAGGTTTAACATCATTATTTTATATCATCTTCTTCCTCAAATTTCATGAAAACCCTAGGAAAGAGAAAACAAACTTTCTTGGCTTAATTGGGTAAGTATTCTTGTCCCGTTTTTAGTAATTTTTATATTTTTGAGATTGGGATAGCTTAATCCATCTATTTTGGGGATTAATTTGAAAAGTTATCAAATTATAGAAGATTTTCCAAGGATGATTATGCTAAAAATTTGAATTTTATGGTAGAAAATGAAAGGTTGTTGATAGATAAACAACTTTTACAAAGTGAATTTGGATGAAATTGTGATTTAGGGACTAAATTATAAAGTTGCAAAATCCATGAAAAATTCTGATTTTTGTGAAATTTATGGACTGTTATTATTATATATGGAAATTGGCTAGGCTTGGAATAAGGGATAAATTGCATGAATTTCATTCTCCGAGCCTAGGGACGAAATTGAAATTTATGAAAAGTATAGGGGCAAAATGGTAATTTTACGTAGGGTGTAAATTGAATCTAATTGAATGTGAATTATGATAAATTGATGATTAAATTCATTTATATAGATCCGAACAACTCAAATTCGAAGCTAGATCAAGGAAAAGAAAAAGTTTCAGAATAGTAGAATTTCTTATACAGACGATTATTAAGGTAAGTTTGTGTAATTTAACTATACACTTTATTATGTTTGAGTTGAATGTTGTATTTGAATAGAATATGATATGTATTTATGTAAATTATAAGGGTGTTATAAATGCATGAAATAATCATAAGTCTGAAACAAGTCTAGCAAATATTAAATTTCACTTGAACATTGAATTTTGATGGATAGGTGACTGCCTATGCTAAAAGTGGTTCTACATATGTTGCAAACAGGATTTAGCTTAGACGAGTAATCTTGATATAGTCCTCTCGAGTATCCTATTAAATAGTTCTTGCGAGCATTCTGATTGGTTGTAGTTTAGCATGTGTTGTACACTTCCGCAGCTCTGTGTGAGCGTCCTGTTACATGACTTGATCGGTTGTGATCCAGCATATAATATGGACACAAACGCAGCTCTACCTGAGCGTCTTGAAATAAGCTCTTATGGGCTTCTTGATATGGCTCGCTTAAACTCCCTGTTACCTTATCCGGTGCTCCCTGATATTAACTCTTTGGAGTTATCTGTTAAGCTCTATGAGCTCACTATTTAAAACTCTTATGAGTTTCCTAATTAGCTCAAATAAGTGTCCTGTTACATGGCTCATCAGAGCATCTTGATATGTGGCTCGAGAGTGTGCTTCCTAATTAAGTACCCTAATGGGTACCCCTGATTATGAGTTGACGGTATACAGTTTTGTACACCTTGTGTGTACTACCTGAGTATCCATCGAAGTCAACGGATAAATCCCTGAAATGAGAAATTATAAGATTAAATGAATTATATCTTGAGTGCTTTTGAAATACCTGAAAATGTATCATGATGAGCTCATCCATGTTTAATTGATGTACATGTGAAATATGTGACTAACTTACTTAATTGAGTGTATGTGATTAGGCAAACTTGCCAACTCGTTGAGAAGCATATTATTATTATGCTTATTTAAATGAATATGATTGGTTAGTTTAATTACTGCTATACAAACTTACTAAGCATTAAATGCTTACTAGGTTTTCTTTTCTCTATTTTATAGTTCTCGGAAGCTCGTAAAGGTTGGAAATCGATTGGAGCATCATCACACTATCCACTAGCTTATTTTTGGAATAAAAAGTAAATTTTATTTTGATATAATGGCTTGTATAGGTTAATTTGGCTAATTTTGGCATGTAAATAGATATCTGTAACTTAGCCATTGGAATGGCTAATAATGGTGTGTTTTTGTATATTATTATAAGGTTATATATATATATATATATCATGTTGAACTTATATGTATGTGATTTGGTTAATTTGAATTAGGGTAAAACAAAAGTCATTACAAGAAGGTAAGTTTGTTAAAATGATTATGTGATATTATTTCATACATGTTGTTTGATTTATAATGCTTGAATTGGTTGGTGCATGATTGTAAATGTTGGTGTAGGTTGTTGGCAAAATTGGGTGAGAAATAAAGCTAGGAAATAGCCTTATTTTGTCCACACGGGTAGACACACGAACTTGTGTCTTGATCGTGTGTGACACATGGCCTGGTACATAGGCATGTAGTCTGGTCGTGTGTCCCCTGCATCTTAAAATTTAGAAATAGAATGCTCAGAATTGAGCACACAAACAGAGACACAGGCATGTGTCTCAGCCGTGTGTGATACACTGCCTAGAACACGGGCGTGTGGCTTGGCCGTGTGACCCTTGCACTTAATTAAGTTGCAAGTCAGAGAGTTACACGGGTTAGGGACACGGGCATGTACCCTACCTCATATACCACATGGCTTGAGACATGGGCATGTCACATGGCCATGTGAGCCACACGACCTAACCACACAGGCGTGTGACCTCTTAATCTAATAAAAATTTTAAAATTTTGTAAAAAATTCTCTGAGTTCCCGATTTAGTCCTGACTTGTTTCTAACGCTTAAATTGGGCCTCAAGGGTCCAATCAAAGGATAATACAATTAATTTCGGATTTGAATAGTAAATAACATGAATTAATTGAATTTGTTCTATAAACTTTGGTAATGCTTCATAACCTTGATCCGGCAGCAGATACGGGTTTGGGGTGTTAGATGTAGCCTTTTATAAGGCAGATATATATTGCAAATCGGATTGGCATAACACAATTAAACATGCTATTGAATGATTCTGAAATTGGGAGCTATAAGGAAAGAATGTATATGAATGAAACGAAAACATCTAATATGAATTTAACTCTGAATTCTGGGTATATAACTGGCATGAAAATGGAATGTTTGTGCTACGATTGTGTTGGCATATAGAATTCACCCATGTGACATGCCATTGGCGCATTGAGTCTGTCTGAGTTTTGTATACGCTAGTGGGCATACTTTATGGTTAGAGTGATTCCTTTGCAAGATTGAATTCTGTTATTATTATTTTTACTTAAGATTTCCATGAAACTCACTAAGTTCTTTCGAACTTACCCAGTTACTCTTTCCTTCTCAAGCTTGCTATTGAAGGAAGACTTTCTATAATACTACGAAGATTGGGTTGGGTATAGGGTGTTACATGTATTTATTTGAATATCTTTGGTAGTAAAGCAGAGGAAGCATATGATTACTTTGCTAGCTGCATAATGAGCTTCAAAAGAACTAGTAGCCCAACTGAGTAACTGGAGACAGGTCCTTGGGTCATTATCTATCTTCACGTTAAAAGGCTCGGTGTTTTATAATATGTTTGGTTGACGTAGTTATGAGTAAAACCAAAGGTTGTTTAGGGATGTTACATGGGAAGCTCTAATACTAATTGTTAAAATTTACAGTTGTTAATTACTAAGAAACTAGAGTTTTTGAGTAGACGTGATGGTTGCAGTGCCTACTAAAAGTGGCATAGTGACAAGAAAGACAAAACAAGAATACAACTAGTTATTTATGTAGTTTGGTTTCATTATGTCTGTAGAGCTTAGTTCAATGACATAATCCACTATCTTTAAACCCAATGCTACAAATGATTTAAATACTATTACACCCTAGTATAGCAACCTCACCTTTGTACCTAAAGAACTAGATCACTCACCTCTAAGTGCTTAATGAGAATAAATAAGTGCTCAAACTCTTGATATAAAACTTATACAAATCTCTTTGATATGCATGATATAAAGTAATAAAATTTATAATAATGATCGCACCAAAAACTAACTATTATTAGGACTTTAAGGCAAGCGCACCTATCGAACAGTAGTATAGTTTAGCGGCACGACTGAGATATCGTACCCAAGGGAACCAAAAGTACTAGTACTTACTTCCTTTCTATTATTTAACCTAAAAATTAAAGGGATTTTTTGAAACTAATTCTAAAACTAAATATGAATGCACAGAAAGTAAATTGGGGAAAAACTCTTTAGGAAAACTGATTGATCTGGGTAATACTCAAGGGAGAATCCACCTAGACTTCACTTGTTATCAATTCTTGAGCTAGACGATTTATTCACTTGACTTGATCCGTAGAGATCCCTAACTTATGTTAATACCTCCGTTGAGGATAAGAACAACTAATCCTAGGTTAATTAACTGAAATCTCTTTCTAGTTAAAAGCCCTAGTCTTGCATTAACTCGATCTATGGATCCCCTTATTAGGTTTGACCCTAATCCGGCAGATTTATGTCACCCTATGTCTAAGGTTGCATGCAACTCTACTTAATTATGCTAGATCTACTCTTAAACAGGGACTTTTGCTCCTCTGAATAAGCACATCAATACTTGAATTAATACCTAGGATTATTAAAACAAGAATTAAGAACACATAATGAAGAACAATTCAAGTATTTATCATATAACTCAAGGTAAAATAATAACAAGATCTGTCTTAGGTTTCATCCCCCTCAAGTATTTGGGAGATTTAGTTCATATTTAATAAAGAAAACATCTTAGAAGAATAAAAATAACAAAACATAAAGAACCCAAAAACCCTGAAGGATTGAAGGGAGATCCTTTGTCTTGATGTAGAATTCGGCTTCTGGGATGAATCAATCGACTTCCCTTGGAGTAATTCCTTGCTTTCACTCTCTGTGTTGGCAGAAATACGGCACTCTCTTGTGGGAGACTTTGGAGTTGCCTCCTAGGGTCTTTATATAGAGCTTTGGAATGCCTTTCTTAGCCTCTAAGTATCCTTTTCCGAGTGAAATTGCACTTCCTCATGACAGGGACACACCCGTGTGCCACGCCCGTATGAAATGACAAGAGGCCGTGTGCGAGACTGTTGATGGTGGCACGACCGTGTGGTTTGGCCGTGCTTGTCGGGGTTGGGCCGTGTTGGACTTTAGGTGGCACGACCGTGGGACACGGCCGTGTGGTGAATCCTTGGGCCGTGTTGTTTTTACACTTTAGCCCATTTTCTCCGTTTTCAGCCCGTTTTTCGTTCTTTTCTCTTCCCTGTGCTCTCCTGAGTATAAAACATGAAATAGAAGGATTAAGAGCACCAATTTCCACAAATTCAATGATAATTCATCCAGAAATTAAGCTAAGCATGAGGTAAAAATATGTATAAAATATCGTTTATCAAATACCCCCACACTTAAGCCTTTGCTTGTCCTCAAGCAAAATCTTAACTGACAATTAAGAATCATTCTTCTTAACTCATAATCTTTATCAATAATGTTTCAAACTAATTCATAGGTAATCATACAATGAAAATTCAATCAGAAGAACATTAAAGATTTAAACACTCTAAGTTGAGAATTTTATCACAGAAACATAGGTTTCCTCCCCTCTCTTAAGTAATTATCTCTCAATCAAAATCAATAAGAGTTGACATCCTCACTAAAGATTCACTCTATCCACTCAAAGTGTTTAGGGTTCAAGAATTAAGTACTCTCTAGTCAACTTGAAAAGTTATTACCATAGGCTTGCAAGAAAATCAAATCTCCACCACTATGGATTGATATGATACATCGATAAAAAGGTCTTTCAATGGTTGTAATGGGGCTTTGGTCAGGGGTGTTGTCACAATCTGAAAAAAAAGGTTAGAATCGAGATTGAATTGAAAAATCATCTAGCTAGAAAAATCTCATCACTGGAACATATTTCTGGGGCTAAGCTTTATGATGACATCATTCTAGCCTTGGTGGCCTTAAAATAGAAATATGCAAAAATGTTAAACACTGAATAACAACTAAATTAACTGTATATACATATGTTTTTTTTTTAAGAACAATTCAAATACAATACTTTGAATATTTATGACTTTACAACCTGGAAAAGAGAATAAAGCTAGATAATAATTCAACTCAAATCTCGACAAAAATAGGGATCAAAGTAATTTAATGGAATTCAAAAAAAAACAGGTTATGGGTTAATATTAGAGGTAAGTCAAGGAATGGGTTGTTGGCTCAATGGGGTTCACTTGGGGTTAATTTATGGAGGTAGGCTTTTATGGAGTAAGTGGGTTACATCCTAGGTGCCTTTATCATTTCAAAGTATCAAATCAATGAAGTGGTCTTGACATGTATAATCGAAGCAAGTTCTAGAATAACAATTCAGTATTGACTCACTCAAAGCAACAATAAAGGTGAGCACGAAAGAATGTATGCTTAAAAGGCTTAAAAATCTCACCAGAATTATGGCTATTGATGTCAATCCTGTGAATTTCAAATCTCAAGATAACACTTAAAATTAGGGAAAATAACTTATGAAAAAAATTTATATTCTCAAAAATTTCAACTTATCATGCTTGATTCCCTAGTGTTTTAAAGTTTGAATAATCAAAGTACAAGTACCTATGTCTTAATTCTCAACATATCAATAAAAATCATAAATCAATTAGAATTAATTCCTAACAGGAGATTGAAGATAATGCAAAGAGTGAAAGTGAGAATTCGAAATTTTGAGAATAATGCAAAATGTTAGTATAAAAATTTTCAGGGATTTCAAGGATAATGTAATGACTGAAAGTAAGTTCCCCCCTCCCCACACTTAAGATGCAAATTGCCCTCAATGTACAAAGATAACATTAGTAGCAATAGAAGCATAATATCATAAGATAGGGAAAGGCATGAAACTCCCTGAATTTTGGATGAATTTGTAAGACGGGGATTGGAATTGGAAGAGCCGGTAGTTGTGGCAGGGTTGTCCCATTTACATATGGATATGAGCTGTAGAGCTCCTTTGAAACTGCAAAAGCATTTATCAGTCGTGGGAAATTTGATTAACAGAATATGTTTGTTAAGGGCTGGCTGATATGAAATAATTAATAATAAAGAAAGAAAACAAATTAAGTTCTAACAATACTAGAATTCAAATAATGAAAAAGATAAGGTGAACTAAAAATAAAAGTAAAAGTAAAAAGGAAAATAAAAGAGAAGAAAAGAGAAGGTAGAAATATATATCAGAGTAAAAATATAAATTAAGATAAAAATAAAGATAAGAGGAATAGAAATCTCTAATCCTCAGATAGTCCATGAGGTGGGAAAGGTGGTGCGATATGAAGATGCTGATAAATTTGCGCTAAAGTAGCATTAATGTGATCAAATCTTTCAAAAAATTGTTGCTCGAATCATATGAAGCGCTCAGCTAAGTCAGCTTGAGAAGTTGCCACATGAACTAGTCGACTAGGTGGTGATGGCTCAACTGGGCTCTCCTCCGATGGTGGTGGTGGGACATCATCAGTAATGTCCTCTGAATCCTTGGCCTCTCAGAGTAGGCGGTACTGTGGTGGGTTGGTCCCTGGTCTGCACTGGATCATCTTCATGTGGAGCATGCTCTGGATGCCCTGTGGGGACATCTGGCCAACTAAAGTATACGAGGACGTCTGGGCTACAATGTTGAATAGGCCGAAGTAGCGGCCCAATCTCGTGATGTCTCTCTGTCTGATGCTGGATTGCATGGGCGATGAAATAAGCAAGGTCGATAATATGTGCGTTCGTCATGCACCATAAGAAATAGGCATCGTGGGTGTTTACGACACCCGTGCTTTCGCGTCGTCCCGTCAATGTATGCATAAGTAAAAAGTGAAGGTACCTCAGAGATGGGACAAGGGCGGTCGCTTTGGAGCGCCTAGGATCGTATGTGTGTTGTTGAGGGGCTAAGGCGTGCCAGCACTGAACTGGAGAGACGTGGATGCTGCGGTTGAGCTCGGAAAGGTTCTCTTCCTCTATGAATTCCTCGGTGTAGAGACCGAGTGCTGTACCAAACTTTGGTACACTAAGCTGTCGAACGAGGCCTCCTAGACGAAATTGAATAGTCCCCGGATCGTCATGTCAGATCATCACCGTCTGAAGGTGGAAAGTGGAGCAGAAATCGAGGGTGAGTTCAAAGTAAGTGGGCTCTACAATCCGGAAAAACTAATCCCGGGGATCTGTCGTCAGTAAGGCCCGGACCTCGTCTACTAAGTGGATTTGCTCGAGTGCGCACCAATCAATGCACCTTCCCGTTCCGAGGGGTCGTACCCGTAATAATTAGAATAATTCCTCTCGGGAGGCTTGTGGAAAATGGAGGAATGGATAGTGGTTTTCAGCAACGGGTCGTAAGGATGAACCACCAGGTCCCTTCCATTTCTTTGAAGTAGTGGCGGCAGTTCTCTTACCGCGTGACGACGACATAATGCCTAAAAACAAAATAATATACATTAGTCCTAATAGATTTTGAAACTAAAATTAAAAAGAAGATAGTAAAATTTCCTTAAGCTTTAAACAAAATGAAACATATAAAGAACAGTGTTAATTTACTAACCTAAGTAATACATTATACGTGTCCTAAGTATGATATCAAGTTATGGAAGCATGGGTATGATTTTATACTAAATGCATGTTAGTTTAGATAGGAAAAAGTGGTAAGCAAATATGAGTCTAAGTGGCATGGTATCATGAAATTCTCTATATTGTTCTAGATGGTTCATGCTAAATATATGAATTTCATGCCCTAAAACTAGTGCATAAATGAAATAAAGCATATTATGAACACAAAAATAGATAAGAACAATAGAATTTAAAGAGAAAATCAAGAAAATAGAACCAAATGGGTGATTAATGAGGCGGAGCACGGTCATGGAGGCGTTTGCACTAGTGTGGTGGTGCTGTGGGAACCGGCGGCGACGTTCGGAATGTTGGGGAAGGGGGTTGAGTTGAGAGAGTTTTAGGGTTTTAGAGGAGGAAGATGATGAATAGTGGCCCCTTTATATAGATTTTGGGTCATACGGGCATGTCACACGCCTGTATGGCTCGGGTTTTACCCGTGTGGTTCGAAAATTAGGGATTTTGACGCGTCTGGTTCGAGGCACACGCCTGTCTACCTAGGCGTGTTGAGGCACACGGCCGTGTCCTTCAATGTTCGCTTCTCTCACGGCCGTATAGTAGGTGACACGCCTGTGTCTAAAATGTCAGTGTCGACCACTGTCTTGGAGCACGGGCGTGTCGCACACCCGTGTTAGAATTGACAGTGTTGGCTATGGCCACATCGCACAACCGTGGCATTTTGTCGTAGCCCGTGTGTGATTCAACAGGCTCGGCCACGGCCAAATCGCACGGCCGTGGCGTTTTGTCAAAGCCCGTGTCTTAGGAAAATTTTTACCCTGCTTGTACACGGCCAAATTGCACGGCCGTGTCTCTGCTCTTAGTGTTCACATGGCCTTAGCCATGCCCGTGGGCATGACCGTGTGGCTTGGAAATCCTGCATTCGAAGGGGTTAGTTGATGTATTAGAAAATTGAAAAAGACTTAGTGAGTTAGTACTCGGGTTGCCTCCCGAGAAGCGCTTATTTAGAGTCTAAGCTCGACTCTACTTGGATGTATCACGAAGGGAGTTCGTGGAGCTGAAGCTCCTCCCTATTATCCTTGAAATTCTTACCTCTGTAATGTTTAAGCCGATGGCCGTTTACCTTGAAAGTGCCGTGGTTTGGGTGAGTTACCTCAACTACGCCGTATGGAAAGACAGTTTGAATAGTGAATAGACCTGACCACCTTGATTTAAGTTTTCCAGGAAATAGTTTAAGCCTTAAATTGTAAAGTAAGACAAGATCACCGGTTTTGAACTGCTTAGGTTGTTTCAGCCGATTGTCATGGCGTTGCTTTGTGGCTTCCTTGTATAATCATGAGTTTTCATAAGCATTGAGTGCCATTCATCCAGCTCGTTTAGTTGCATTAGTCATTTCTCACATGTAATATTAAAATCAAGATTTAAAAATTTAATAGCCCAAAATGCTTTATGTTCGAGTTCAAATGGCAGATGGCAACTTTTTCCATAAACAAGTCTATAAGGAGATGTTCCTATAAGAGTTTTAAATGCAGTTCTATAAGCCCATAAAGCATCATCTACTTTTCTTGACCAATCTTTCCTATTTGTTTCTACTGTTTTCTCTAGGATGCGTTTTAGTTCTCTATTTGTTACTTCGACTTGGCCACTGGTTTGTGGATGATAAGGGGTAGCTGTTCTGTGGTGTACTCCATATCTCTTTAAAACTTTTTCAAATTGAGCATTACAAAAATGAGTACCCCTATCACTAATAATTATCCTAGGTGTTCCAAATCGAGAGAAACGTTTTTTTTAGAAAGCGTACTACCATTCTAGCATCATTAGTAGGTAAAGCTTGGGCTTCCACCCATTTTGACATGTAATCTACTGCTACTAGGATCTACTTATTTCCAAATGAAATAGGGAACGAACCCATGAAATCAATACCCCATACATCAAATATCTCACATACAAGTATATAGTTTTGAGGCATTTCATTATGTTGAGAGATATTACCTGTTCTCTAGCATTTATCATAAGAGGTCACATACCTGTTGGCATCTCTGAAAAGGGTAGGCCAATAGAAACCTAATTCGAGTGCCTTGTAAGCAGTTCTAGCTCCACTGTGATGTCCCCCTGTTGGTCCCGAATGGCAGTGATCTAAAATTTGGTATGCTTCTGTTTCAGTAACGCATCTTCAGATAACCTAATCTGCACAAATACGAAAAAGAAAAGGATCTTCCCAAAAGTAGTTTTTCACATCAGCGAAGAATCGCTTCTTTCGCTGATGGGTCAACCCTTTTGGGATTATGTTAGTTGCTAAATAATTTGCAAAATCGACAAACCAAAGAACTGCTGCGTCTGCTATGGCGAGGAGCTGTTCTTCAGGAAACAAGTCATTTATTTTATCGAGGTACTTGGGATGTGGATTTTCTAATCTTGAAAGGTGATCTGCTGCCAAATTTTCAGCTCCTTTCTTGTCTTTTATTTCTAAGTCGAATTCCTATAACAATAGAATCCATCTTATCAATCGCGGTTTTGCATCAGTTTTAGTTAGAAGATAACGAAGAGCATAATGATCCGTATAAACGATGACTTTTGACAATATTAAATAAGATCTGAATTTATCAAATGCAAAAATAACAGCTAGCAATTCTTTTTCTGTGGTTGTATAATTTGCTTGTGAGGCTGTTAGAGTTCTGCTAGCATAATAGATCAGTTGAAAGTGTTTGTCTCTTCGCTGTCCCAAAACTGCACCTACTGCAAAATCACTCACATCGCACATTAGTTCAAAAGGCAGATTCCAATCAGGTGAAATCATAATCGGGACATTGACTAACTTTTCCTTGAGAGTGTTAAAAGATTCTAAACATTCTTGGTCAAAGTTGAAAAGCACATTTTTTTTCTAGTAATTTAGTCAAAGGCTTATCTATTTTAGAAAAGTCTTCAATAAATCTACGATAAAAACCAGCATGTCCTAAAAAGCATCTTATGGCCTTAACTGAATTAGGAGGCGGTAATTTTTCGATGGTTTCAATTTTTGCTTTGTCTTCCTCTATCCCTTTACTAGAAATTTTATGCCCTAGTACAATACCTTCTTAGACCATAAAGTGGCATTTTTCCTAATTAAGCACTAGATCTGTCTCTTCACATCTTATCAGAACACGTTTTAAATTGTTAAGACAAAGTTGGAAGGAATTACCGAAAACCAAAAAATCATCCATAAATACCTCCATGATGTTTTCCACGAATTCGTCAAAGATAGCTAGTATGCATCGCTGAAAAGTAGCAGGAGCATTACATAATCCAAAAGGTATTCTATGATAAGCAAACGTACCGTATGGACATGTGAATGTCGGCTTTTCCTAATCTTCTGGAGCTATCGAGATTTGGAAGTAGCCAGAGAGGCCATCTAGGAAACAGTAATACATATGACCTGATAATCTTTCCAACATCTGATCGATAAAAGTAAGGGAAAATGATCTTTTCGAGTTGCATCATTCAGTTTTCTATAATTAATGCAGACTCTCCATCCAGTGACTATTCTTGTAGGTATTGACTCCTTTTTGTCATTGGATACCACGGTCATGCCTCACTTTTTAGGAACAACCTGCACAGGACTTACCCAAGAACTGTCAGAAATAGGATAAATAATGCCTGTTTCTAGAAGTTTAATTACCTCGACTTTTATGACTTCCTTTATGTTGGGATTCAATCGTCTCTGAGCTTGCACCGATGATTTATATTCATCTTCCATTAGAATTTTGTGGGTGCAAAAAGAAGGACTAATTCCTTTACTATCAGAAATCTTCCAAGCTATAGCCTTCTTGTGTTCTTTTAATACTTGAAGTAATTCCTTTTTTCTTTTCAGTACTTAAGTCTGATGCGATAATTACTGGTAATGTTGAATCATCTCCTAAAAATGCATATTCTAAGTGGTCAGGCAACTGTTTTAATTCAAATTTAGGAGGTTCATCAATCGAAGGTTTTTGTCTCAGTTCGTCATTCATCTTAATACTTTCATAACTTATGTGCCTTGTGACAAGTTCATTAGAGTTTAACTCCTTCATTACTTCTCTAACTTCAGTGGTGGCTTCATCTTCCCCCCACCTTGAACAAGACACAGGTCCAACGTGTCTGCGAGAGAAATTTCCTGAAATTTACCTTGAACAAAATAATCAATAGCATCAATAAAATAACGGGAATCATCTTGTTCTCTAGAAAATCTCATAGCATCATAGATTTTAAAAACGACTTCTTCTTCACCAACTCTAAGCACTAATTTACCATCCCCTACATCGATAACGGCTCTAGCAGTAGCTAAAAATGGGCGTCCCAAAATTAAAGGCACCTCAATATCCTCATCTATATCAAGCACAACAAAATCAACCGGGAATATAAATTTATCTACCTTTACCAGCACATCTTCAATGATTCCCTTAGGGTATTTAACAGATCTATCAGCTAATTGAATGCTCATCCTAGTGGGTTTTGGTTCCCCTAGACCTAGTTGCTTAAACATTTTGTAGGGCATTAGGTTAATACTAGCACCTAGATCAGCTAAAGCTTTTTCAATAATTAAACTACTAATTAAGCAAGGAATAGTAAAACTCCTGGATCTTTTAGTTTGGCTGGCAGTTTATTTTGGAGAATAGCTGAGCATTCCTCGTTGAGTTCCACTGTGGCTAATTCTTCCAACTTCCTTTTATTTTTTAGGAGTTCTTTAAGAAATTTTGCGTACTTCGGCATCTGTGAAATTGCTTCAACAAAAGGTAAGTTAATATGTAACTGTTTAAAAAGTTCAAGAAATTTACCAAATTGAGCATCTGTGCGGTCTTTCTTCGACTTTGCCGGACATGGTATAGGTGGTTTATATTCCTTAAGTGTTGGTGGAGTGTTTTCCTTGGGTTCTTCTTCCTCTACCTTGTCTTTTGTGGATTCTTGAACAGGCTTCTTTTCTGATTCAGCCAGTACTTTCCCATCTCTTAGAGTAATTGCTTTGACATGTTCTCTGGGATTTGGCTCAGTGTTACTTGGTAGTCCACCTTGTGGTCTTTCTGATATTAATTTGGCAAGTTGACCAATCTGATTTTCAAGCCGTTGAATGGATGCTTGCTGGTTCTTTAGTGTTGTTTCGGTATTTTAGAAATGGGTTTCTGACACGGCCATAAATTTGGTGAACTTCTCTTCAAGGTTTGGCTTTTTCTCCTATTATGGTGGTGGCTGCTGAAATCCCGGAGGAGGCGGTTGTCTTTGATTTCCTTGTCCTCCCCATAAAAAATTGGGGTGATTCCGCCAACCTGCATTGTAAGTATTACTATAAGGATTATTTTGAGGTCTAGAATTGTTACCCATATAGTTGGCTTGCTCGGTTTTCATGCCATGTCCATAAGAAGAGTAGTCTGGATTGAACATATTTCCTTGAGTTGTGTCACACTACATCACTGGCTGTGCCTGTGTAGAGTCAACAAAATTATCAAACTTTTTATTTAAAAGTTCTACCTGATTAGTAAGCATGGTGACAGCATCGATATTATAAACTCCTGCAGCTTTTGTCGGCTTTGTCCTCATGACTTGCCACTGATAGTTTTTCAGTGACATCTCTTCTATAAACTCATATGCTGCTTCGAGTGTTTTGTTGTTGATTGTTCCTCCGGCTGCTGCATCAATCATTTGCCTCGTTAATGGATTCAAACCGTTGTGAAAGGTTTGAACTTGTAACCATAAAGGTAACCCATGGTGAGGGCACCTTCTCAACAGATCTTTGTCTCTCTCCCAGGCATCATAAATGTACTCTAAATCCATCTGCAAAAAAGAAGAGATATCGTTTCGCAATTTAGCTGTTTTAGCTGGAGGAAAATATTTAAGTAAGAACTTTTCGGTCATCTGTTCCCATGTAGTGATTGATCCTCGTGGTAAAGAATTTAGCCACTGTTTGGCTTTATTTCTCAAAGAAAATGGGAATAGCCTTAGACGAATGGCATCATCAGAAACTCCATTAATTTTAAAAGTATCACAAAGTTCCAAAAAGTTGGCTATGTGTGAATTTGGATCTTCATCCTGTAAACCATCAAACTGTACAAATTATTGTATCATCTGAATAGTGTTAGGTTTTAACTCAAAATTATTAGCAGCAATAGCAGGTCTAATAATACTAGATTGAGTACCAGCCAAATTAGGTTTAGCATAATCATACATAGTACGAGAAGCATCATCTTGGTTCACTGGTTGCACAGCTATCGCGGGAGGTGGTAGATTGTCCTGATTTACTTCCATCTCTTCCGTAGGTTCTAGCTCTTGTTCTTGTCATTGTTCTGGATAATGTAGGCTTCTTCTGATCTCCCTACGATTTTTGCAACCTGTAGCTTCTAAATCCTCGTCAAAAAGCAATAATCCTATTAGGTTCCTTCTAGTCATAAACTAGAGATACCTAGAGGAAAAGAAAATTTTAGTAAAATAAAAATAAAGCTAAAAAAAAAAAATATGTCTAAAGTAATAGAAATCGAGCGTTCTTAATATTTCAGTTCCTTGGCAACGGCGCCAAAAACTTGATACGCGTGATATGAAGTAATAAAATTTATAATAATGATCGCACCAAAAAACTAACTATTATCAGGACTTTAAGGCAAGCACACCTATCGAACAGTAGTATAGTTTAGCGGCAAGACCGAAATATCGTACCCAAGGGAACCAAAAGTACTAGTACTTACTTCCTTTCTATTATTTAACCTAAAAAATAAAAGGGATTTTTATGAAACTAATTCTAAAACTAAATATGAATGCAAAGAAAGTAAATTGGGGAAAAACTCTTTAGGAAAAACTGATTGATTTGGGCAATACTCAAGGGAGAATCCACCTAGACTTCACTTGTTATCAATTCTTGAGCTAGACGATTTATTCACTTGACTTGATCCGTAGAGATCCCTAACTTATGTTAATACCTCCGTCGAGGATAAGAACAACTAATCCTAGGTTAATTAACTAAAATCTCTTTCTAGTTAAAACCTCTAGTCTTGCATTAACTCGATCTATGGATCTCCTTATTAGGTTTGACCCTAATCCGGTAGATTTATGTTGCCCTATGTCTAGGGTTGCATGCAACTCTACTTAATTATGCTAGATCTACTCTTAAACAGGGACTTTTGCTCCTCTGAATAAGCACATCAATACTTGAATTAATACCTAGGATTATTAAAACAAGAATTAAGAACACATAATTAAGAAGAATTCAAGTATTTATCATATAACTCAAGATAAAATAACAACAAGATCTATCTTAGGTTTCATCCCCCTCAAGTATTTGGGGGATTTAGTTCATATTTAATAAAGAAAACATCTTAGAAGAATAAAAATAATAAAACATAAAGAACCCAAAAACCCCTGAAGGATTGAAGGGAGATCCTTTGTCTTGATGTAGAATTCGGCTTCTGGGATGAATCAATCGACTTCCCTTGGAGTAATTCCTTGCTTTCACTCTCTGTGTTGGCAGAAATACGGCACTCTCTTGTGGGAGAAAAGGCACACCTTTGGAGTTGCCTCCTAGGGTTTTTATATAGAGCTTTGGAATGACTTTCTTAGCCTCTAAGTATCCTTTTCCGAGTGAAATTGCACTTCCTCACGACAGGGACACGCCCGTGTGCCACGCCCGTATGAAATGACAAGAGGCCGTGTGCGAGACTGTTGATGGTGGCACGGCCGTGTGGTCTGGCCGTGCTTGTCGGGGTTGGGCCGTGTTGGACTTTAGGTGGCACGGTCGTGGGACACGACTGTGTGGTGAATCCTTGGGCCGTGTTATTTTTACACTTTAGCCCATTTTCTCCGTTTTTAGCCCGTTTTTCGTTCTTTTCTCTTCCCTGTGCTCTCCTGAGTATAAAATATGAAATAGAAGGATTAAGAGCACCAATTTCCACAAATTCAATGATAATTCATCCAGAAATTAAGCTAAGCATGAGGTAAAAATATGTATAAATTATCCTTTATCACTCTTCAAATATATAAGATTTCGATGCTTGCTAACATGCTAGATTAATTACAATCAATTCCTCAATCAAACTGCCACTAAAATAACATAGATAATATAATAATAAAGTCCAAGATAAATTAAGAATGTTTGAGATAAGTCTTCAATTCAATCCTAATCCAATCATAACTCAAGGGATTTGATTTCTTGATTTGACTCAAACCAATCTTCAAGATATGTTGCTTTGAATAGATTATTCTTCATAGATGGGCTTTCATATTTCCACAACAACATGATTCACAGCCCAAAAATTTTACTTTAAAAATTGTCTACTCCAAAAAGGACAAGTTAAATTAACTTGTCACGGTGTTAATTGTAATACCCCTATCCCGTAACCATCACCGGATTAGGTAAGGGGCATTACCAAACTTGTAACACTGATTGGAATAGTATATTATCAACATAATCCAAAACATTTTCAGGCATTCATAATCAATTCATGCTTTAATTAAACATATAAAGTTATAATAATAACATAGGAACTAATTTGAAAACATATAAAAGATAGAAGAAAACTTAAGAAAATTTTTGAATTGAGGTCACACGGCCATGTGCCCAAGCCATGTGCCTCACATAATCACCAGGCACCTCTGTGTGTCCGGGCTGTGGAAAAACAAGGCATACATACTGACTTATACATACGGCCAAAAGACACGCCCGTGTGTCTAGGCCATGTGAAATACTGGGAGCTACTAACTTGTACACACGGCCACAAGGCATGCCCATGTGTTTAGCCCGTGTGACATCTTGACCAATTCGACTAAGGTACAAGGGTCATACGATCGAGTCACATGCCCGTGTGCTCAGGCCGTGTGGCACAAAGTAGGCTTGGTTTAAGCCACTTCCACACCCATAATTTGCCTTATACCTACATGAAACAATATGCAACATTTTCAATCCAATTTCATCTAATTTCTAGCCTAACACAAACATCATTATAACCAAATCCATATCGACCAATTCATACATCTCTTCTATATCAAATCATACCAAATAACAACCCATATTTATAACTAAACATGTACATCATAACTCATTCATTTACCAATTCAATTCATAATCAAAACTTACCAAAAGTCCATCATTTGGTTCATACCAAAATGACCATTCTCATTTTGACCATACATGCGTCATATATCATACCAAACTTGCATCATTTATCACATACCCAAAACAAACATATTCATACACTTAGCTAGCCAAATCACTTAGCTTAGCACATTTACAACTCAAAATATAACAAAATTTCCCTAGTCTATACATGCCATACTTAGTTATTCACAAACTCAAAAGGGTACCAAAATAAGTTCGGATAGTGCGATGAAGATCCTCGACGATTCCCCAAGCCTTCAGTAGCTTCAATGATCTATAAAATAGAATAAACAAACCAAGTAAGCTTTTAAAGCTTAGTAAGTCATAAGTAAGTAATTTTAACACATAATCTCAACAATAATACAACCATTTCATCAATTTGAACCATGAACAAATAATACAAACTTTATCCATGTCTTACTACATGGTTACTCATTCAATTGAATTAATCATTCTTTGATTCAATTCATCTCATCTCACATATGTACTTCATCTCAACAACTAAACACATCATACATACCTGTCCATTTTCATTCCACTTCTTCTATATGCATTATCGTAGCTCATTTGTTGAACTATCCGGTTTAAGAGTCGAACATTTGAACATAACATTCGATAAGTACCTATACTATAGCCCATAGCCAAATCAAGGTAACTTATCTTGGAGCACCTATACCATGGCCCGTAGCCAAATCAAGGTCACTTCTGAAACATCTATACCATGGCCCGTAGCCAAATCAAGATGTTTATTGCACCCATAGTGCTGATATCATGGCCTGAAGCCAACATTTTACCCTAGTGACATGATACTACCTTCTGAAACCAATCCTACAGTTCAACCTAGCTTTCTCAATCTCGTTTTCTATTTCTAACTCATCCACAACAACAATATCACTCATTCCACCTCATTCGAGGTTCCATTCATTTCAATTCATTCAATATCGATGCAATTAACAACTTTATAATGAAATTACTATTTATAAACTTACCTCGAGTGTGACTTGTCAAAAAGAGTCGATTTCCCGTCGACTTTCGATTTCCCGTGATCCAAGTCCGGATTTTGCTTTTCTTAATCTATATGTATTAAAATCAACTCATTCAATCTCACACTCAATCAATTTAATCCATGAACACATAATTAGCGCACTTTGCAAATTAGCCCTCACATTTTCACAGTTTGACATTTAAGTCCCTATTTCACAAAATTATCAAATACATCAATTTTCTTTAAACAAGGCCTAGCCGAATTTCTATCTAGCCCATTCAAGTCCACATATTTCATAAATTTTCCATTTTAGTCCCTCTATATAATCATTTTCACAAATTAGCCCAAATTAGCTAATTTCATCAAAAATTCAATACAATATATCAACTCAATTCATATCTTTCATTTAACACCAAAAACCATCACAAAGCTCACCATTTCATCACTGGCTCATCTTAAAATCATACTCAAATTCTAAAATTAAGGCATGGGCTTAAGAGAACACGAAGCAACGATTACAAAAACGTAAAAATCATGAAAAACCGAGCTCAAAACATACCTTGATTGAGCAAAATAAGTGCCGAACCCTAGCTTGATATTTTTCTTTCCTTTCTTTGATATAATCGGCTATGGTGGATGAATAATAAGCTAATTTCATACTTTTGTTTTATTAAACAACACATAATTTCAAATTACCTATATACCCTTAATGAAACATTAATGCAACACATTTAAACTATGGACATATTTGTCCACTAACCTTATAATGGTCCATTTACCAATTAAGGCCCTCTCAATTAACAAGCCATGCCAATTTGGCACTTAATAAATAGAAGGCTACTTTTGTATTTTCTACTATTTAGTCCCCTTTTTCCTAATTAAACAATCAATCGATCAAATTTTTCATACTAAAATTTCACACATGACAATTCACATATTATAAACACGAAAAAATAATATTAAAATATTTTCGAACTTGGATATGTGGTCCCGAAACCACTATTCCGACTAGGATCTAAACAGTACTGTTACATTAACTGTAATAACAGCTACCGTTCACACTACACTACGTGAGATACTTGCCTCAATAGAGTACTTATTCCTTTTTATAATCATTTTTGTATAGTTAAATGATGATGCCTATATATAATTCTTTTAATATATTTAAAGAGTAAATCTATATTCGTATATGATACACGGATACTGAATATTAATACTATAGAAAAGTGAAAAATACAAGTGACAAAACCATTAATGTTGTACTTTAAGTGCATAGAAAATTAGGTACACAAACCCGTCAGTGCTAGAAGTTGTTCGCTGGTCCGTATTCCTGATGCAAGTAGAGTAAGCAAAATTGATAAGACGACACCAACAAAACAACGAAAAATTAAACCAAAGTTTCATATAAACGAAAAATTAAACCAAAGTTTCATATAATAATGTGACATTAGTGAAAAGTAAAAATAAAAAAATAAAATAAAAACTTTTTTATTTTTTAAGATTTAAAGTACAATATAGTTTGAAGTGGTGATTGATATTTCTTTTTTACCTTAAGATGCAAGCTTCAAACTTCAATATCGTACATTCTAGTAAATTTAATTTTTTTTATAAATTGTCAAAAGAAATAAATAATTTGTAAAGTGAATTCAGTCAATAGCATTATATTAATACTAGATTATGGAACTCTCGCAATATAAGTAAAAAAAAAAATCAATATAATAAATAAAAAAATTGAAGCTTTGAGTGGAATGATAAATTTAATATTTTATAATTTGTTTGTTATGTTTATTTATTAAAGTAATAACATAATGAGGAAAAAGCTTATTTAATATATATGTTTTAAAATAGTTAGACATAAAATAAAGAATAATTAATATAAATTTAAATATGTAATTAGAAATATGAATAAAAATTCTTTTGAAAAATAAAACATCTTCAAAATAAGTTAAAAATTTTCTTCTCTATCACGAACAATTTATATGAGTGGTTAAAAATTACCGATTATGATAAGTTTATAGCTAACTCATGAGTAAAACATGTGGAAAAAATAATACTCCAACAATAGTGTCTTAAGTTTAAGTTATATTTGTTATTTTGTAAAAAGAATGATTTTTAGTTATTCCAAATAAAATTATCATTTATTTATTGAGTTTGAGTTGAAAAATAACTAAAAACTTATATTTTTTAGAAAGCAATTTATATTGTGAAGATTTTATTTTTATATAAATTTTATATAAAATCAATAAAAAACCAATAAATAATAAATAACCTAACACTATAATATTTGAACCTTCAACTTTATCATTTATACACCATGATCTCATAAGCCTATTTACTCTTTCTTTCTTCTTCTTCGAAAGAATTATTAGAAAAATATATATCAACACGATTTGCAGTAGTTTAACATCAGTCTCATGTTTAAACCTTCATTAGTCTCATGTTTAATCTCTTAATATTTAGTATCACTTAATTAAAAATTTATTTTTAAGTAATTTTACTGATCAGTTTCAAGTTAACTCGTAAATAAGGGTGAATGTAAAATGATAAAATCCCCATTGCTTTCAATCATGAAGATGCAAACTTAAACATAACAGTCCGAATGACACCTTAAGTGCTGTTAAACTGTGGAGCCTTTCTTTTCTGAGCCTTATATTAGTATTTCATGCCAGACAGCAGGAGACATTGATGTTGACTCTAAGAGGCCACATTACTCGCTTAGCCTTACTACAAAATTTGATGTCATTTTCGATTAATGCACCACTTGTCAATCCATGTATGCAATATGTAGATAACCAGAACTAGTTTCCTTTCTATATAAGACCAAGCAACTTGACCCTTGTTTGTTCACACTCAAAATATTGTAATAAACAAAAGCAGAAAAAAACAAAGAAATTCTAAGATGGCTAGGGCTCCTTGCAAGCATCTTCTTCTTGCTGCATTTTTCCTCTTCTTCTTCATCTCCACAACTGCTACAGGTAAATCTTCAATCTCCAACTCATCAACTATCTATCTTTTTTTTTTTCTTTTTTTGATAAGGGATAATGAGTAAGGTTTGTTAAGAGATTTAAACTCGATACTGGTGTTAATTTGCTTTTTCAGCACGAAATCTACCGGTGGCCAAGGAAACTCAAAAACCCCATGATCATCAAGAGCTTACATCAACAAAAGACCATGGAGAACCTAATATTAGTGTTGATGAATTAGTATCTATGGACTACACTCCAGCAACAAGAAAGCCACCGATCCATAATTAATTGGCAAAATTTTGTAAAAACAAGTACTAGCTAGCTAGTTCAGTTCTTTCGTTCTTTTCACTTTGGACCTGCTTTTGTTTGAGTGTATACATTTATACATAGTAGAAAGGATAAAGTAATGAAAGAAATGATTTACACATGTATGAGAATCAAGAATTGGTATACATATATATATATATATATTTATATATTATATGCTTATATATAAGCATTCAGTCTCTAGGGTTTAGCTTCTTTTCTTTTCTTTTCTTTTCTTTTCTTCTTTTTTTTTTTTTTTTTTGTTTTGTATAGAAAAAGTCATGCAGGTTATCAATATGTACTAGCCATAGAGAAAGCCTTGGATTGTGTATATGTTAGTCTTCAGTAATGGATACAAAAGAATACCTATGTTTCAATATCATTAAACTGATTATAAATCTGCCTATATATTGGTGCAATAGCAGCAACAGCGACATAAGTTAAAAGTTATTTTCCTTTTTTCTTATGAAACACATAAAATGAAAGCAGCAAATAAGAAAGATTCATATATACTGTCAGTAAACCAAATGATGATATGACATTAAAAATGAAGTCAGTTGAATTTATTTTTTAAGTTTTTATTACATATCATCAGTTGATTCACTAGGGTTTAATAGTGGAAAATGATGAGAGATTGGGCTTAGATAAAAGTGATGAGGAAGTTTGGAACACGATAAAAGAGTGTTGGATTTTACTCATCAGACTAAGAAAATGAACCAGATATGGTTGTGCAGTGTTTAGAAGGTGGATTGAGTTTAGAGAATAACCATGAATTGTGCAATCGTAGTAGGGAACAAAGAGTGTTGATGGGCACAACGATGAAGAGAGCAGGTACGAGACTGAAGAGAAAAAGGGGTAGCATCTAAAAGGATCTCAAATGGTCTATCTCAACCGATGTGTCTCCACAGGGTCTCAATTGATATAAATTTTAAATGGAAATGTTTTGACGATGAAGCTTAGCAGATCAGAAAAAAAAAAGAATCGCACACAAGATCATAAGAAAAAGAGAAGAAAAAGAATTTTTATGTGCTCATCACTTGAATTATTGCAGATTCATCCCTTTTAGTTTTAGCTTGATGATTTACTTGGGGTTGGAAGTTTTTATGCCGCCATTGTATTTTGTCTTATGATCGGGATTGATGAGGTATAATGATCACGTAATTTTTAAGATGTTAGAAAGATGTTATGTCTTGGATTCATGAATACTGTAGGAAGGGAGGTGGTGTTTTATAATTTGCCAAATGAACTATTATAATAAGTTGTCCTTCCGTGGTGTTTGTTAAATGTTTTATGGGGGTGTTGTAACTTTTTTACCAGTATTTGACAGGGGATAGAATCGTATGTTACCAGAAAAATGAAAATAGAGCTCAACATTTTCTTATTACACTTGTTTTATCCGGCCGATTTGAAAAAAAAAACAAAGTTGGGCTTAAATAAAATTTAATCTCCATTTTCTATATGGATAGGGTTTAGGACCATTTTTAGCCTCTAACCCATCTCGAATATATTATATTACAAAAATATTATATTAATTATATATATATATATATATATTTATATTAAATTATTAATTTAATAACAATTAAATTCATTACTCAAAACTTAAAAATAACAAATTTTACCCAATTAAATATTCCAACCAAAATATAAAATATTAAAAATTATATTTAATACAATAAAATATTTATTATATTTATTTAAATTTTTTAATAAAATAAAACATTTATTATATTTATGGTAGTATTTTTTAGTATTAATACTTTTTAATATGTTTTTATTATGTTAAATAACTTTTATTTTAGCGTTCTTAAAAAAATTAAATACAAACATATCAAATTGAATTCAAATTTATTTTTCTTAAATAGGATCAAACTTGAATAAAAAAGTAAATTGCGTCGAACTAAATTTGATTTTAAAAAATTAATTTAAATACCTTGTATGTCCTGGCCATAATTACCTCTAATTTTAATGCATGAGATTATATATATATGATTAATGAAATATCATAAATATAGTTTAATATTTCATAAACGTTCTTTGTAATTTCGATATTAGTATTGCTTTCTAAGATGTTAGGTTAAGATGATCTATTTTGAAATTGTATTTTTTTTTTTATGAAAAAAATTATATTATCATATTTAGATTAGAAAACTACATTGAGGCAATAGTACAGAATCATTAATAGTATAAGGGTAAATATTTTAAAAATTAATAATATATGAATAATTTCAATATTACTATAAATATTATATTTTATTAAGTGAATGCTCATCAAAGTTAAAATAAATTTATTTAATTTTAACACGCTAATATTAATTAAATATAAAATTTTATATCATGGATACTTCATTTACAAAATTAGACTTCAGATAATTCTCTTCTTTGTTTTTATTTTGTTTCTCTTGCTACAAATATAATAACTTAACATTTGCACATTACGTTATATTTTCAATTTAATTACCCTAAATTTTAATTAATTAATTATTATAAATATGCTTATTATGGCATAACAACTTAATTCCACTGACTTCAAAAAATAATTAGTTTAACATTTTATTTAAACTAACTCCTGTATTTTTTTAAAATCAATCTCAAAATAAAAATGTGAAATTCTCGTAAAAAATACAAATTTAAAAGTTAAAAAATAAAAAAATAAAAAAAAAAGTTACAAATTGAGAGAAACATCCAATTTAAAAACACTTAATATATCACCGTGTAAATCCAATTTATTTTCCTCCATCTCACTATAAATTATATCAATCGAAATTTAAAAAAAAAATTATAATTTGAATCAAATTCCATATGAACAAGCAAAAGAGGCTGCCATTTTGTGTTACGTTGCAAATTCATCGGATCAGCAACAACATAATTAATCTTAATTTAGGAATTAAACTCAAATTCTAAAAATCACTTTCCATCTAATGGAGTAGATTTAGATGAATTCCCATCTCATCATCATATACAAGTAAAGGGATTTTTACTTAAATAATATAAAAAAATTAAAAAGTACCAAAATAATACAAAAAATTTTTTATTTACCAAAATAATACATCCCTTTTTTTTAATTACAAAAATAATACAAATAAAAAAAACAAAACAGAAAAAAAAAACAGAGGTGGGGCCCACAAGCGGCACCAATGGTGCCTCTCCCATAGGCGGCACCAAAGGTGCCTCTCCCATAGGCACCACCCAAAACTCGTGTTTATTTTGGTCATTTGTTCGTATTTTTTCTTATTTTCGGATTAAAATCACTTTCAAAATAAATATTATTTTCGTATTTTATTATTTTTTCAAAATAAATATAATAATATAAAATAATAAAATATGAAAATAGTATTTATTTTGGAAGTGATTTTAATCCGAAAATAAGAAAAAATACGAACAAATGACCAAAATAATGGTTTTTTACTAAACTTATATAAAAAATATTAAAATAATACATTTGAAACATTATGTACTAAAATAATATAAAATAATAAAATACTAAAATAGTATTTATTTTGAAAGTAATTTTAATCCGAAAATAAGAAAAAAATACAAACAAATGACCAAAATAATAGTTTTTTACTAAACTTATATAAATACTATTTTCGTATTTTATTATTTTATATTATTGTATTTATTTTGAAAAATAATAAAATACGGAAATAATATTTATTTTGAAAGTGATTTTAGTCTGAAAATAAGAAAAAATACGAACAAATAACCAAAAATAATAGTTTTTTACTAAACTTATATAAAAATATTAAAATAATACATTTGAAACATTATGTACTAAAATAATATAAAATAATAAAATACGAAAATAGTATTTTATCCTTTATAAGAAGGGTTTTTTACCCAAATATTTTCGTATTTTATTATTTTTATATTATTTTAGTACATAACGTTTTAAATTTATTATTTTAATATTTTTTATATAAGTTTAGTAAAAAATTATTATTTTGGTCATTTTTCTTATTTTCTGATTAAAATTATTTTCAAAATAAATATTATTTTCGTATTTTATTATTTTATATTATTTTAGTAGATAATGTTTTAAATGTATTATTTTAATTTTTTTATATAAGTTTAATAAAAAACTATTATTTTGGTCATTTGTTTGTATTTTTTTATTTTCGGATTAAAATCACTTTCAAAATAAATACTATTTTAGTATTTTATTATTTTATATTATTTTAGTACATAATGTTTCAAATGTATTATTTTAATATTTTTATATAAGTTTAGTAAAAAACCATTATTTTGGTCATTTGTTCGTATTTTTTCTTATTTTCGGATTAAAATCACTTCCAAAATAAATACTATTTTCATATTTTATTATTTTATATTATTATATTTATTTTGAAAAAATAATAAAATACGAAAATAATATTTATTTTGGAAGTGATTTTAATTCAAAAATAAAAAAAATACGAACAAATGACCAAAATAAACACGAGTTTTAGGTGGTGCCTATGGGAGAGGCACCTTTGGTGCCGCCTATGGGAGAAGCACCATTGGTGCCGCTTGTGAGCCCCACCTCTATTTTTTTTTCTGTTTTGTTTTTTTATTTGTATTATTTTTGTAATTAAAAAAAAAGGATGTATTATTTTAGTAAATAAAAAATTTTTTGTATTATTTTGGTACTTTTTAATTTTTTTTATATTATTTAAGTAAAAATCCCACAAGTAAACAAAGGGAATTAAACAGGTATTTCACTCAATTCAGGTTATCTTTGGTTTCGGTATTAAATAAATCGGCCATCCACTTACATTCGAGACCCAACAAGTAAACTTTAAAAGTTTCAGACATCCAAGGAAGGAATAAAGCAGCACAAACTCTCAAGCCTGGCGAAGGCGAAAGCTCTTAGGCGGCCACTGCGAATGTTTTTGAGAAACAGGCCTTTGAATTTGTCATCATCAACACATATACATCAATTTAAAAACTACTTTTCACTGAATATACCTGGATTTCAAAAACAAATTATATTAAAAAAATGTGAAACAAGTATAAAGATATAATAAAAGGTCTCAGACATCCAAGGAAGGATAAAAGCAGCAAAGCTCTCAAGCCCGGCGAAAGGCGAAAGGTCTCAGGCGGCCACTGCGAATGTTTTGAGAAACAAGCCTTACAACTTATCATCATAAACCCATACACATGAAATAGATTATCCTTTAACTCAATTTTAAGAATATCGTTTATCAATTGAACTGATAAAACAAAAGGAAAATATATAAAACCAGATTTCTGTGGAAGTAATTGGATTTTCAAGCACAAATAATGAAAACCAACAATTATATACAAGTCATAAAAGGTCTCAGACATCCAAGGAAGGAATGAAGCAGCACAAGCTCTCAAGCCCGGCGAAAGGCGAAAGCTCTTAGGCGGCCACTGCGAATGTTTTGAGAAACAAGCCTTTGGATTATCATCATAAACCCATACACAAGAAATAAATTTTCCTTTGACTGAATTTTAAGAATATCGTTTATCAATTGAACTGATAAAAAAAGGAAAATTTATGGATCCAGATTTCTGAAAAATGTAATTGGATTTTCAAGCACAAATAATGAAAACAACAATCATATAGAAGTCATAAAAGGTCTCAGACATCCAAGGAAGGAATGAAGCAGCACAAGCTCTCAAGCCCGGCGAAAGGCGAAAGCTCTTAGACGGCCACTGCGAATGTTTTGAGAAACAAGCCTTACAATTTATCATCATCGACTTTATATTTTACTTCGTAACGTAGCAAGAAAAAACTACATGGCAACTGATTCACACAACACCCCAAAATTTATGCATTCAATTATCATCTTGCAAATAAACATATCTAAAAATAAGGCAGCAAAAGCAACAAACAAACAGAGCCTAAACAGAGATGCTCGATCATTGAAATTTTGAAACAATAAAGCATAAAATAAGTAGATACCTAGTAAAAATCAGATTTAATTAACATAAAAGAAATATATATTTCTACTACGGGGTTAAAAAAAGTCTCAGACATCCAAGGAAGGAGCAAAACAGCAGAAGCTCTCAAGCCCGGCGAAAGGCGAAAGCCCTCAGGCGGCCACTGCGAATGTTTCTGAGAAACAAGCCTTTGATTTATCATCATCGACACAATTTATTACAAGCAAACTAAGCTAAAACCATTTCCAAATAAAAAAAAAATTAAAAAGGAATAAACCTATACTGAGGGGTCGATAGTTTTGGGGCTGATGCGAGAAGAGTATGAGTAGAAGGGTTTATAAAGAGGACAGCGGTTAGGGTTTGCAGCCGTATCTATGAATTAGGGTTTTTAGCTGATGAAAAGGGTTTCTCTTATTACAAGTTTCTCTAATTTGGGCTTTATTAAATTAAGAACGTTATTTTATGGGCTTCTCGAAGTTTCAGGACACAGGTTTCACGTTTCTTGTCTCTCTTATATCTGGGTCTACCCAAACGGGAAAATAAATCCTCCAAAATCAAAACCATTATTTTTTTTAAACTTTTTTCGTTTAGGGTCATTTATTTTTAATTTTTAATTAATAATAGATATAATTAATTTGACTAAATTACCATAAAAAGCCCTTTTTTTTCAAAATTATGGAAATGGACCGATATTTCAATTAATTATGGAAATAGGCCAAAAACCCCAAAAACGCATCCACGTCAGCGCGTTGTCAGGGGAAACCGGGGAAAAACGCTTCCTCAGGGAAGTGTTTTTCCCCTTTTTTTAGGGTTAGGGTTTGGGCTAGTTTAGGGTTTTTTTTTTTTTTGGTTTTAGGGTAAGGGTTTAGGATTAGTGGTTTTAGGGTTAGAGTTTAGGATTAGTGGTTTAGGGTTTAGGGTTTTTAGATTTTTTTATTTTTTTAAATAAATAAATTAGGGATTATGGGTTTTGGTTTTTTTTTAAATTAAATAAATTAGGAATTATGGTTAATTAGGGTTTAGGGTTTTTAGGTTTATTTATTTTTTTAAATTAAATAAATTAGGGATTATAGTTAATTAGGGTTTAGGGTTTTTAGGTTTATTTATGGATTAATTTTTAAGTAGTTTAGGGTTTAGGCTTATTAAAAAATATATATTAGCAATCATATAATTTTTTTTGTTTTTTTAATTGATTTGGTTTCTGAAGAAATTATTTTTAGAAGACGTTTCTGAACAAACAGTGTCAAAAATGCTTCAATCAGGATGCACTGTCAGCAGAAGTGATGGAAAACGCTCCCACGTGGACGCGCTTTTGCTACAGTACTTCCTGGAAAAATTATTTTGAGAAGACGTTTCTAAACAAACAGTGTCAAAAACGCTTCAAACAGGATGCACTGTCAGCAGAAGTGATGGAAAACGCTCCCACGTGGATGCACTTTTGCTACAGTACTTCCTAAAAAAATTATTTTGAGAAGACGTTTCTGAACAAACAGCGTCAAAAACGCTTCAAGCAGGATGCACTGTCAGCAGAAGTGATGGAAAACGCTCCCACGTGGACGCGCTTTTGCTACAGTATTTTCTACTTGGCCTGAGGCTATAAATAAGTCAAATTTCATTCTCAGGTTGCATAACTCACAACAAAGAAAAAAAATTGAGAGGTTAAGAAGAGTAGAATTTGAAAATGAGTGAACGTATGAGTGATGTTATTTACTATGATAGTGAGGTTCGTCACACCGAGAACGGTGTTGTTTTTTTTATCGGAGAATACAATGCGACTAGTTTTTAACCAGAACATTGAATTGACAGATCTTCGCAAAAGAATTAGGCGTAAAATTTTCGGTATGACGCCAATGAAAGTATTGTCTATTAAGTATCAATTTTGTGCTTCTGAAGATCCGGTGACATATGACTCGTTTGACATCAGAGGTGCTCGTGGCTTGGAGGCAATGGTGCAGACTCATTTTGCTAGTGGAGCACCATATCTTGAGTTATATGTACAATTTTCATCCCCAAATGATGCATTTGCGGGTTCAACATCTACTGCTGTTCGAGAGGAGTACACAACCCCTGCCCGACACTCCGTTAGTGGGTGGCAAAACACAGAAGCTCCGGTGTTTGGCAGCAGTACGGAATACACAACCCCTACACGACACTCCGTTAGTGAATGGGATATGCACCTCAGTGAGTCGATATCTGATGCTAGGAATACGTACTGGGGAACATCAACTTTTACTGGTGAGTAAGGCACATCTGATTGGGGACGTTATGAAACATTCAGAAGAAGGGATGATGTACTCCCTATGACGTCCACCGGCGAGGGGACCTCATACGTTGTAGCTGATGGTAGGTTAGATGATGAGTCTGATGTTGATCCACCTCGAGAGCTCGGGCCTAATGGTGCAGAAGTTGCATTATTTTCTGAACCAGAGCCTGTGCCAACCAAAGTTAAAGGGGGTTCAGATGAAGAAGAAGAAGATCCGCGATTTAGGGCGTACTCGCCTCCTGCCCACATGCATAATGTCGATCTATATAATGATGATGCGTTGGAGTTTCTAGATCTACCACACAGAAGGCGTGACCGTGCAAGTTCGTCATTGGATTTGGGCGATTTGAAAGTTGGCAAGGAGTTCTCAAACAAGGATAGTTTTCTTGGTGCATTGAAACAACATAGCATCATGAATAGGGTTAACTACAATGTGGTTAAATCCAAATCTGATAAGTTTGAAGCCAAATGTGCGATAAAAGATGGGACATGTGCATGGAAAATCATGGCCTCGTTGAAGAAAAGGACAGGGTTATGGGAGATAAAAAAGTACAAAGGTCCACATACATGTGTTGGAGGTACAGTAATTAGGGTTATTTAACACGTAAAGTTACATTATTTAATACGTAATGTTAAAATATTTAACGTACTAGCTTAATACTTCATTGACAGGTGTTTCATAAGATCATCCTAAAATGGATTTGAGTATGTGTGCTAGCTTAATACTACCAATACTGAAGGAGGATCCCAAGACTTCAGTGGCGGTCTTAATTGCCCATATACGAGCCAATTCAGGTACACGCCCTCTTATCGCAAGGTTTAGATAGCTAAGCAGAAGGCATTGGAGAAGATGCATAGTGGATGGGACGCTTCATATAATGAATTGTGGCAGTGGTGTCAGGTGCTGGATAGATACATCCCAGGTTGTATAACAGACCTTCAAACGGCACCTGCATACTACAATAATCGATTGCTCCGTGGATGCCAAGTATTCAAGCGTCTTTTCTGGACCTTTAAGCAATGCCGAGACGCATTTCTATATTGCAAGCCACTGGTACAAATTGACGGTACCTTTATGTATAGTAGATATACCCATCGGCTATTGCTAGCTGTAGCACAGGATGGTGGTGGGAGAATCCTTCCAATTGCGTTTGCGATAACACCGGGGGAGTCAGCTGATGACTGGGATTTTTTTCTATCTAGGTTAAGGAGGCATGTTTGCCCCCAACCTGATATCTACGTTATATCCGATCGGGGCATTGGAATATTATCTGTAATTGAGCGAGAAGAAAGTCTATGGCAACGCACACACCATCGGTATTGCCTAAGGCACGTTGCGTCTAACTACTACGGGCAATATCGATCTACAACTGAACGACGGCAAGTGACCAACATGGGTAATAAACTTATTATCTATTAATTAATTTCGTTTGTAATATTCAATTTATTCTGAATGGAAGAGTGGTATGTAATTTTTGCTATGAACTTATATTGGCAGGGTATGAGATAAGTAAGGATCGTTTTCATGAGATGCTGGTGATTTTACGTTCAGTTAACGTAGAAGGCGCGGACTACCTATGTAACATACCTTTTGAACAGTGGACACAAGCATATGACGGCGGCCTACGATATGGTCATATGACTACAAACCTGGTCGAATGCATAAACTCTATTCTAAAAGGAACGCGTCATTTACCTATAACATCAGTTGTACGAGAGACATATTTTCGGTTAGCTGCATTATTTCCAAAGCGAGCAGTGACTTATAAAGGCCAAATGCAGGGAGGCCATGTATGGTGCCACAAGGTGTTGCAAGCAATTAACAAATCTAAAGAGCGAACAAACACCATGTACACAGTGTGTCACGATCGCGACAACCTATGGTTTCGTGTAACAGAGTTTGACATACCGAACCAAGGTATTGTTGGCGGGCAATATCGTGTACATTTGCGGATTAGGACTTGTGACTGTGGGAGATTTGATACACTCCGTTATCCATGCACTCATGCAATTGTAGCTTGTCAAAATCTCTGTTTGGATCCCATGACCTACGTAGATGATATGTACAAAATAGAATATATGTACAATATCTGGAGACACGTATTCCCACCGGTCCCAGATGAACGTAAGTGGCCGTCTGTATCGCTTGCTCCATTTAAGTTGTTACCGGATAGAGAACTGTGTCGCAAACCAAAGGGTCGACCTTGCTCAAGTAGAATACGCAACAATATGGATATCCAAGAAATAACGAACTAACCAAAATTGTGTGGATGGTATAGGAACCCAGGACATACAAGTCAATCATGTCCCAAACGGAATGAATGACAGAGATGTGTGTACATATTCAAAAGATCTTTTAGTGTATTAAATAACTTTGATGTGTAAAAGTTTCCTCATTAATGTTCTAATTAAGGTATGATTTCGATGTTATTTGTTGTAAATTTTGTAAATTTTGATGTGAAAGGTGGTTATGAGGTTACAATTAATTAGATGAGGTTGAATTAGATGATATTGAATCATTTAAATGCTTATGATCGCATGAGGTTACAATATTACCTTATTCAAAAGAACTTCTATTTTTTATTAAAAAATAAAAAAGTAAACTAAAATTAACATATTCAAAACATCTTTTATTGTATTAAATGAAAATGTTTATACAAATATATTACAATAAATCAATGTTGGTGGCGGTCGGAATCAGTGCCACATGGGGGCGTCGATGGTTCCGTGCCGGATTCGTCCTTCGTTCAGCATCTGCCGGGTGTTGTGGTTTCTCAAGCGGGGATTCTGGTTCCTCCAGTATGGGATCTGGTTATGGGTGTTGGGAGGATGAACCACATTGATAAAATAATGAACCCAGATGTGTTTGCATCATCCATGGCGAAGGTGGTAGAATCCCATAAGGCGATGGGGATTGGTAAAAAGAAGAGCTCCCCGACGGCGACTCGTGCGATCCCTCATGTGACGGTGGCCTATAGATCGACGGTTAAGCAGGAGTAATTGAAAACAGAGATAAACCATGCCATGCATTCCAACCTACCATGGGACTAGAAAAAGGAAACATATAAGGGTTAGGATACATAAAAGGGTTAGTGTACATACTTGGCATCATCTGAAAAGGCTGTGATGTGGGTGTCGTATGTTGAACTATTGGGCCCGGTGACTGTGGGGGTGCTGTTGATGGGCCCGGTGGCTGTGTCGTCGCTATTGGTTGGCTCGTGTCGTCATCTCTTCTTCTTGGATTTAAAGGGCCCCGTCGTTCCCTTTCAACACGTATTTGTCGTCTCCTCTCCTCTTCGGATAATAGATATGGCTTGCTATGGATTCTAAACCATGGTATGTATTCAGGCATATACGCCAACTCTAGAACAATGATCGGTTCCCAAGTTGGTATATAATTATACCGATTTTCCCACAGTTCGATATAATTTGACCAGTATTTTGGCCAATCTGTATTCGGTTGTCGTAAGTCAATTTCGTGCTCATCATCTAGCTTCTCAGGTGTCACGGGAATTGATTGTTGGAATCCAAATTACCGCAATACTCTATCAGATTGGTGCATCTCAACGATTGCATATGTGACCATTGGGGCCTTCACATGCTAGATTTTCAGATTTTGTAAGAATTCATCTGGAATTACCGCCCGAACTACTGGATCCTCGTATGGTGTCCATTCAAACTATATTAACATGATAAAAATATTAGTTATATACATAATACTAAATAATATTTATGAAATAACTATTTTATTAAGTATACATATTTCGATATAATACTTACTTGTGCTTCTGATCATTGGTCTAATAAAAGTCGTATATCTTCTAGAGAGGTCAGTATTCCAACACAACTAGCCGAATGATTCCACCTAATTAAATAAATTTTTAGCATACAATTATATTTTAAATCTACCTAATAATTCTAAAATCTATTATAAAATTTACCTCGTTATGAGTGGAAATGTATGTGGGTGGTTCACTCGAGGACGTAAAAATGGAAGCCGATATTATGCCCATGATTGGAGTAGTGATAGGCAACCTCCGATTTTGGCTTTATTCGGTACTATCGCCCCGCACATCTCCCGGTATAATGTTGCCAACACGGTAAACCCCCAACTAAGTTCACCGGCTGCCCTAAAATCAACGAGTTTTAGTAGCCACCTCAAATGTACGAGGTTTCGGGACAAGTCCGGCATCAAATAACCTCCAATAATCTGAAGAATATATGCCCGAGCATATCGTATTAATTCTAGTTTGGTAGAATCATCATCTGGCTCTGGGAATGTGTTTCGTAACCAGCCCATCTCGATCCAACCTCCTTTGATTCTATCCGGAATAGCACCCAAAAGCTCGTAGCATACAGCACCCCAATCAGCAGATTGAGTGGACCCGGTCACTGCGTACCCATCCACCGGTAATCCCAATTGCAAGTGCACATCTTTTAGAGTGATAGTACACTCTCCGCATGGAAGATGAAATGTGTGTGTCTCGGGTCTCCACCTCTCTATCAATGCACTGATAAGTTTCGGGTCCAACTTGCATCCACGGCCTACTGTACCCACATGCCAAAAACCCGCTTCATGCAGGTAATTCTCTATCAACGGCGATGAAGGCACATACATATTACGGATATAGCATTGCAACACCCAATCTACTGGCTATAATAAATAATTATAAAATTAAAATTAATTAAAATTGCATAAATGAAAAAAATATTAAATAATCTTTAAAATTAAAAAAAACACTTACCATTCTCTATTGTTCGATAGAAATGTGTGTAGGATCAAGACGAATTAATTCGGAAGCCATTGCTAACACAATCGAAATTTTCAAATTTTCGAAAATTGACAGAAATTTTAAAATTTTTGAAGAGTTTTTTTTTGAAAAAATTAAAGACAAATTTGGGAGAAATTAAACAATTTATTGAATATTTGAGAGAAATTTGAGAGAACTTGAGCAAATTGTTGAAAATTTGAGAGAAATTTAAGAGAATTTTGAGAGAAATTTTAGAGAATTTAGAGAAATTTTGGAGAGGATTTGTGTGTGAAAAATAGTAAAAGGGAGGGGGTTTTTATAGGTTTTTTTTTACCGTTGGGGGGTAAAATGGTCAAAAGATTTAAAAAAATGGTCAAAAAACGGCCAAAAAATCTGACCATTGGAGGGGAAAAACACTTCCCTGAGGAAGCGTTTTGTCCATGTAGGACAAAAACGCGTCCTCAAAGAGGCTTTTTTGTCCAACGTGGACAAAACGCTTCCTAAGGGAAGCGTTTTTCCCCGGTTTTCCCTGACAACGAGCTGACGTGGACGCGTTTTTGGGGTTTTTGGCCTATTTCTGTAATTAATTGAAATATTGGTTCATTTCCGTAATTTTGAAAAAAAGGGGCTTTTATGGTAATTTAGTCAATTAATTTATATTATATTAAATAATTATTCTTAATTTTTTAATGCAAATTTTATACTTGCATATTTATTATTAAACATAAAAATAAATGAATAGTATTTGTCGCCTAAGGTTGTATATGGATTATGGGTAGAATTGTAAATCAGTTATGTTGAGGCTCAGTTTCAAAAAAAATTCAAGTTTAAACCTGTTTTCGATCCGGCCTAATCTATTCAAAAAGTTTATTTTACTATTAAAAAATTAATAAAATATAAAAAATATTTTTAAGTGATATTGTATATATTTTATTATTAAATTTAAATTTAAAAACATTTTTATTGAAATTGAATACGTTGTCGAGTTAGGCTAACTTAAATTACAAATATTATTATATAAGCGTGACCCAAACTGAGTCAGGCGAACTACTTGACTTATGAGCAAGTTTAATTATGAGTCAACCTATGACTCAACATGCACTAACCCTTTAAATATATTATTTAAAAATAAATTTTATATTCATAATTAAATTGATATCAAAAGTCAATCGTCACCAACTCAATTAAGTAATAATTAAAATATCATTGCTTTACAAATAATTGGACTTGGCATTTTTTATTTGAGATATGTGTCAACTTTTGTCAAAAATTAATACTAATTGAAGGAGACAACTATTAGAATGGTAGAGGGAGTAAAAAGTTTAGATAACTTTGCCATTTTCACTTTATTTGTTGATTAATCTTTAAAATATAGATTTTTTTTATATTGGTATTATTTTTTATCACATATTGATACTTAAACTTTACTTTTTGTTGTAATTTTTTATCCAAAAACTCAAATGAATGTTAAAAGAAATTGTGATGACAAGTTCAGCCAATTAAAATATGTCAGGTGTTGATATTTTTAAGTTTAAATTCATATTGATATTAATATTAAAAATATTATTTTTAATTCTTATTATTAATAAGTTATTTTTATATTTTTTTGTTAAAATTATTTTTTTCTCAGAGTTAAAAACTCTCTTCTTTTTCACTATAGCTTCTTTTCTCATCCCTTGCTATCATCACCATCAACCTCCTCCAACTCTCCATTGCTGCCATCTGAGCTCCTCTCTTGTCTCTCCTCCAGTTTGTTGGTGTCAATCTCTTTAAATTTTTTTTTTTGTTTACTTGATTATTTAATATTGAATTATCATGATATTATATACAAAAAGAGACCATTTTCTTGGGTTTCAATTTTCTTTAAGTTAATTCTGCCTATTTTCTTCTCCTTTTTCTCAAATTAATTTTTTGTTTCTAGATTTTAGTTTTTCCTTATTTTTATGCTTCTTGTTGTTGTAATTTTTTCTTTTTTGGTTTGATAATTCAACTCCCAAGATGGGTTCATCTTCTTCTCTTATTTTTCTTTTCTTTTCTTTCATTCTTCTGAAATATCATACTTTGCAAGAGTTGAAATTTTAGAATTGGGTTTGAAAACCATAAGTTTGGGTGATTTAGTACTTCATCACCCACTTAATTTACCCATTCATGGTAGGTCGATTCAAACATTCAAAAACAACAATTTGACCTGAAATTCTTTATCTACAACTATCGCTAGAAACAGTTTGAGTTGAATTACGACAATATTCACCTGTATCACTGTTGGAATATAGAAAGAACACAGTCAAATAACAAAAGAACTTTTGCTTTATTGATCAAACACACATGCTCAACAATGCCTTGAGTTTGCTATTTATAGCAAAAAGTATTTGGAAGTTGAAAATAGTGACAACAACTACCTACCATTAATAGACTCATATATATTAACAGTCTTTAACTATCTTCTGTTACATATTCCATAACATTCCCCTTACTTGGTAACTCCTGTCTTTTGTCATCCTGCAACTTGTCATACCTACTAAGAACTCTAAGTTGATTTCAAAACTTCGTGAACAACCTAACTGATAACGGTTTGGTAAGAATATCAGCTATTTGATCCTGACTTGAAACATGACCGACTTGAAGTGTCCCTGTTGCTACCTTTGCTCTGACAAAGAATAGATCTAACTCCACATGTTTGAATTTGGAATGTAAAATTGGATTTGCTGCAACAGCCACTACTCTCGAACTATTACACCACATCATTACTTTGCTACCAACCTTCATATGTAACTTAGCCAACAAGGATTACAACCAAATCATTTCTGCAGTGGTATGGGCCAGACTTTTATATTCAACCTCAGTTGTAGAACGAAAAACAACTTGTTGTTTCCAAGAACTCCACGACACCAGATTTCCTCCTAAAAAGACACAAAACCCTGTGGTCAATTGCCGATTATCAATACCAGTTCCCCAGTTCGCATCTGAAAACCTTACTAGGGACAATTTCAAAGCTACTGTAAAAACCAAACCATGGTCCAAAGTACGCTACAAGTACCTTAGAATTCTTTTGATAGCCTCAAAACATTGGTCAAGGGGCTTATGCATGAACTGACAGGCTTTATTAACAGCAATGGCAATGTCTAGTCTTGTGGTAACTATGTATTGCAACGCCCTAACTATACTTCTATAGGCAAACTCATCTTCAAAAGGAGTACCAACCTGAGCTAACAGATTACAGGTGGTAACCATAGGGGTGGGAGCGTTTTTTAACTTATCCATCAGACTCTTTTTTAACAAATCAAGGATATACTTCCTCTAATTAAGAAGGAGACCATAAGGAGTGTATGTTACTTCAATCCCCAAAAACTAACTCAACTTCTTTAAATTTTTAAGAGAAAATTGAGAATCTAAGGACCGCACAAACTTATCCACAACTTGTTGATTGTTCCCAGTGACTATAATATTGTCCACATAAACCAGCACATAGAGAAGAGTAGAACTAGACTGTTTAACAAAAAGAGAAGCGTCTGACTTTGACATAGTAAACTTAGTAGCCAACAAATACTTTTTTAACTTGTGAAGCCAGGTTTTAAGGACTTGTTTGAGACCATATAGGGCATTTTTCAATTTACACACCAACTGTTGATCACCTTGATGTTGTTCAAAACCAGATGGTTGAAGCATGTAAATTTCCTCTCTTAAATCAGCATTTAAAAAGGCATTATTAATGTTTACTTGCCTGAGTTGCCAACCAAAAGTAACAGCAAGAGCTAGAACCACTCTAATAGTCATTGGTTTGACTACAGGACTAAAAGACTCTTAGAAATCAATTCCTACCTCTTGCAAATAACCTTTGACCACTAGTCTGCCTTTATACCGTGCAATAAAGCCATCTGCATTTCTTTTCAACTTAAAAACCGATTTACATCTGACTACTTTTTGATTTGTAGGCTAATGATAAACGCTAATTTATACATATTTTTACCTCATGTTTAGCCTATATTTTGGATGAATTATTATCAATTTAGTGAGAATTGGTGCTCTTAATCCTTATTTTTCATATCTTATACTCAGGAGAGCATAGGGAAGAGAAAAGAATAGGAAATGGACTGAAAATGAGGAAAATGGGCCAAAAATGACATAACACACGGCCCAAGGAATTACCACACGGCCGTGCCACACGGCCGTGCCACACGGCCGTGCCACATAAAGATCACACGGTCCAGCTCTCGACAAGCACGGGCAGGCCACACGGCCGTGCCAAATCACACGGCCTTTGTCGAAGTCACACGAGCGTGGCACACGGGCGTGTTCTAGTCGTGAGGAAGAGGAATTTCACTCGAATTGGGATACTTGGAGGCTAAGAAAGGCTCCCCAAAGCTCTATATAAAGACCCTAGGAGGCAACTCTTAGGGTGTGCTTATTTCCCCACAAAGGGAAGTATTCTTTGCTGCCAACACAGAGAGTGGAAGTAGGGATTACTCACAGGGAAGCTGATTGAATCATCCCAGAAGCCGGAATTCTGCAGCAATATAGAGGATCTCCCTAAATTCCTTCAGGGGTTTTCGGGTTCTTTTATGTTTTGTTATTTTATTTCTTCTGAGATGTTTTCTTTCTTTATTATGAACTAAACCCCTCAAATACTTGAGGGGGATGAAACCTAAGACAGATCTTGTTATTATTTATTCTTGAGTTATATGATAAATACTTGAGTTGTTCTTAATTATGTGTTCTTCATTCTTGATTTAATAAACCTAGGTATTACTTCAAGAATTAGATGTGCTTAGAGCAGAGGAGCAAAAGTCCCTGTAATAAGAGTAGATCTACCATAATTAAGCGGAGTTGCATGCAACCCTAGACATAGGGCGACATAAATCTGTCGGATTAGGGTCAAACCTAATATGGGGAACCATTGATCGAATTAATGCAACCTAAGAAGTTAATTGATAAAGGAACTTTAATTAACAACTTAGGCCTAGTTGCTCTTCACCTCGACGGAGGGTTTAGCATAAATTAGGGATCTCTACGGATCAAGTCAAGTGAATAAATCGTCTAGCTCAAGAACCAATAACAAGTGAAGTCTAGGTGGATTCCCCCTTAAGTATTGTCCATATCAATCAAGCTTTTCCCTAAAAGTTTTCCTAATTTTACTCTTTGTGCTTTTCTTAGTTAGTTTTAGAATTAGTTTAAACAAACCTCTCTTTTATTCTTAGGCTAGATAATAGAAAGAAAGTAAGTAATAGTACTTTTGGTTCCCTTGGGTACGATAACTCGGTCTTGCCACTAAGCTATACTACTGTTCGATAGGTGCGCTTGCCTTAAAGCGTCGCGATATTAGTTAGTTTTGGTGTGATCAAGTTCTTTATAAATTTTATTACTTAGTATCGCGAACGTGGATATCAGCTAATATACTAAATCCCAGGTTTGATTTTCAAGTAATTCATCAAACTTCTATTGAACAGCTTTGGTCCATGCTTCACTCTTAAAATCCTCTTCAATTATTAGTGGCTCTTTATCATGTAATTCTGTTGAGAATATTTTTGGCTTGAAAATCCAATTTTTGAATCTAGTCTGCATAGGGTGACTATTGGAATAACTATGTAGAATGGAAGACTAACCAAGGGTGTTTGAACCAGTGCAACTTTATCTTGAGCGTATGACCTAGTGAAACCATCACTAGAACTTGAACCAGTTGAAAGCACAGGACTAGGAACAGCAGAACATCCCTCAGCTATTACCAAAGGACTAAGAACATTAGAACACCCTTCAGAAGCAGTAGCTTGAAAATAAAAACCAAGCTTGGAAGAAATCACAAGAGGCACATAGGATTTATTATGTTGATGAGTTAAATCTGAGCTTAAAGGAGAACCTGATTGGGTAATGATAGTGAAAGGAAAACAACTCTCATCGAATACAACGTGACGAGATACAAAAATTTTACCATTATCATCAAGACATTTATATCCTTTTTTATGTGAGTTGTAACTAAGAAATGTGCAGCTTTTGGACCTTAACTACAACTTATGCCGATTGTATGGCCTAAGATATGGAAAACAAGAACAGCCAAAAAGTTTCAATCGAAAATAATCTACCCTAACTTTATAAAGTTTCTCATAAGGAGTTTAACCTTGTAACACTTCAGTACGAAGCCTATTTATCAAATGAATTGTATGAACAAAGGCATAAGACCACAAACTAAGAGGTCAAAAAGCTTGAGCCAGAAGTGTAAGTCCAATCTCTATTATGTTCCTGTTTCCTTTCGGCCAGACCATTCTGTTTAGAGGTGTGAGGACAAGTAATCCTATGCTGAATGCCACTCTAAAACAACATCTTTATGAAAGATCGAAACTCTCCTCCCCAATCACTTTAAAACATTTTAATATGACATCCAAATTGAGTTTCAACATATTTCTAAAACTATACAAAACACATAAAAGCTTCTGACTTGTTCTTAAGGAGATATAACCAAGTGTACCTGCTGTAAACATCAACAAAGAAAATATAATACAAATATCCATATAAAGTTATATGTGCCAGCCCCCACAAGTTAGAAACCACTAACTCAAAAGAAGAATATACAATTTGAGAAGCGGGGAAAGGTAACTTATGAGCTTTTCCCAATTGACATGCTGAATAAACTTGTGACAGATTAATTTTATTGAAAACAATATTACAATCTTGTAGAACTTGAACAAGCAAGTTATTACAAGGACACTTTCTAATTGAATATTATGTACATATTTTAAAACATTAGAAAAATCAAAAGGAGCTCAAACAGTTGTGTGTGATGAAAATGAAGTGTTAAACATGTACAGCCCATCATACATGTAGCCCACTAGCAAAGTGATTTTATGTCCTTCACAAAATAATGGAAAAGGTGAAACTCAAAATAAACCTTATTGTCTTTTGGAAACTGACCAACAAACATTAAATTCTTACAGACATTTGACACGTGAAGAATATTTTTTAATTGTAAGAGCCTAGAACCAGTAACAAGAGCAGAAGAACCTATATGAGCAATAGGAATAAAATCACCATTTCTCATGGATAATGTACTTATTCCTGTATACTCAGAGACATTGTTAAGAGTGGACACATCATTTGTGACGTGATTAATGGCACATGAGTTCGGATACCAGATTTTATCACTACTAGTAATGGAGTTACCTTATAGACTATTGTTTTGAGAGGGCCAATGTTGAGTAGTTTGTGTGCTTGGTATAATAAAGCCACAACAATGATGCATGTTCGGACACTAAGATACTTGACCAAAATAGCCCTAATTTTCGAGATGATGGTAGTTGACTGACAATGAAGAACCCTGATCCCTATCAAACACCCTAGAAAAATTCTCATCAAACCTATAATAGAATTTTTGCATAACATGACCAATCTTGCCATACAACTGACACTGAGGTTGAGAATAAGAAAATCGACCTCCACATCCCTTGCTATCGTGTATGAATATAGTATGCAAAAATGTGCAAGTATACACGTCAAATCAAGTAATATAATGATAAGTAAGATCGTCTCAACAGGGATCGGATAGGATTAACTTGGTTAAGTTGCTGTTATGAAGTATATGAATTATGTTATGGTAAATATATCAGGGCAAGAATTAGAAGATTAAATTTGTCGAATGGGAAGGTTGGGATTTTTAGGAATCTACCATTATAAACCAAAAATGCCTCAGCAAACTCTTAACCATTTTATCGCTCAGAACGGATCTAAGATAGTCTACTTCTTTCGAGAGTAGGACCTTAGGTTACCTCACCTAAAGTGATATATATTTATAGGCCTCAGATGTGATTCCCAACATTAATTTCTCTTCATTCTGTACAAACATTTCTCTATGTCTAGAAATTGCTATGGGTATTCTATCGAACAACCACTTGTATCATTCAATTTCAATCCAACTAACCTAACCTTTTTAAAATTAGATTATGTTTATAACCATACTAAACATTTATCTATGTCTAGAGTCTGCATGCATGCAATTCAAGAAGAACAAATCGAATGAAACAATAAACTAGATAAGATCAAAGCTTCAACATTAATAGCAAATTAGAGTATCATCCAATAAACCCAATCCGATAAGATTTGGCCATGAGTTGATTAATCAAATCCAAATTCAAAATACCATTCAACATATTAAACATTTAATTGCACAAAAAAGTAATGTAAAAGAAAATAAGGAAGAACTTCAGAAAGCACGCTTTCGCTGATCCAGCCCTCAACTACAGTGTTGTAATGTTTCGCAAATACCTAGTTGACTGCCTTCATCCTCTTCCTCGCGTTCTGCTCTACTTTTCAGCTACTATTGCTACTCTATATTTTTGCCTCAAGATCCTTCCTTTGAGAAAAGCTTGTTTTCTTTCTCCTCTCTCTTCCGAATCTTCCTCACTTTTTATAGGGTAGATCCCTCTCTCAGCACATAATTTTTCCTCCCTCTTTTTCAAGTAGATCTTTCTGGTACAAATATAGCTAGTTAAGAGTGACACGAATTGAATGTTGACTCGGTGTGTTCCTAAAATTACCATGGCATTAATATTGGCAATCTGGCCAACCTTTTGCCATGAAAAACTTCACTCCTTCATTTCTTTTCCTCATTCTACACTTGCCATTTAAAGACAAATAAATCTTTTCCACCCACAAGTAAAAGTAACATAATAACATTTAAGCACAATCCAAGTTTCATGATGTAATGTTCTAAAAACACAAATATAATATCCTAAAATGCATACATCTACTTAAGTATAAACAATTAACCAAGTCTAGAGACCTAAAATATAACTCTTTTCAAGAGTTATCACCTGCCACGGTGGGGGCTTTTACCTCCCCCTCTGAAATTTTGTTTAAACCCCTGATTGTAGGTTCTGATATAACCACATTTAGACTGAGTATCAGTAGCGCCTTTTTGTTGACTCACCATGTTGGCCTGTATTAGGATATCAAAGACAAAATCCAATTATCGTGCTTCACAATCAAGAAGCATTTCAATGAACAAATCTAAAGAAACTCGAGTTATTGATACCATAACTTGAATTGGCTTATATTCAACTGAAAGATCTGCAAAGATAATGCTAACAAGTTATTGATCAGATACCATGCTCCCAACTACAATCAAACTATCACACATATTCTTAATCTTGAAAAGACACTCTTTTACAATGAGTGTAAAAGAGTTGCCCTTTCTTTTGATAATATAAAGCATGTCGTAGACTAGAAATTTTGATACTAGATTTTGCACCAAATCTTCTTTCAATAGTTGTCCATACATCAAAACTAGTATGTACACTAGTTAGATATATCAACACTTCATCAGACATAGTAGATAACAACTAGGAGGCTAAAAGTTTGTCCTCTATTTATGTACTGAAAATTCTAAATTTTCAACCAACTAGTTCTCGTCATCAACCAAGAACTGTGATGGATTATTAACCATACCGAAAACATATCCTTGTAAATCATATCCCTCAAAAATCAAAAGAATTTGATGTTTCCATAAAAGAAAGTTTGTCTCACCAAGTTTGACAGTATCGTGTTTTGGGAAATGTTCAATCTTTCTAAAATTCAATTCAGATTATTGAGGATGCACCTAACCCCCAGTTTTTGAGGAATGATGGTGACTCACTTCATTTCCTAGAATCACCTCTCGAGCCATGACAAAATACTTGAAACTTCTACAGCACTACCAACAAAAAATTCTGACACTGATACGATGTTGAAATATAGAAAGAACACAATCAAAGAATAAAAGAACTTTCACTTTATTGATTAAACACACACACACTCAGCAGTGCCTTGAGTCTGCTATTTATAGCAGAAAGTATTTGGAAGTTGAAAATAGTTACAACAACTAACTACTTAGTTACAACAACTAACTACCATTAACAAACTCATCTATCTTAACATTCTTTAACTACCCTCTATTACATATTCCATAACAATCATTATTCCACCAATTTTCAAGAAGAAAGATGAATTTCAAAGTGGTGAGTGATTTAGCCTAAAATAATTTTAATTTTTTTTACTTTTTTTTTGCAAAAATATTAGGGAGGTAAATAAAGATTTTTCACAATAATGTTTTCATTTCATCTAAAAAGCTTTTTTTCGGGTCCCTGATGTGATTCCGATCACATCATGTTACGAAGCCATTCGGAGATATCAATATTGGACCAAACATGAGGGGGCCAAGTGCAAAATGAAACATCTCATAAGTTTAGGCATTTAAAATAAATAAAATAAGCATTTTCATTTTTAATTTGTTCTTTTAAAATAAATAATATTAGTTGACAAAATAATTATTATGACATATGATAATATTGTCCACATATTAATATCTAATTGGGTCCTATTTTTTTTAATGTTGGTTTCAATTTTTAATTAGAAAGTATAACAGAGACAAAGTTCGAGTATCAATATAGGACAAAAAAAATTAAATATCAATGTAGAAAAATATGTATAATTTAAGAACTAACTTATGAATATATATAAAAATTCATGGCATTTGATTTTGTGTATGTCTCTAGCAAATTATTTCATATCTTATTTCTCAAACAAAGAAAATAAAATTGAAGAGAAGAAATAAGCATCTAGGCTTCCCTTTTGATCAAAGTAGTCGTTGGGGTAAAGAAAGAAGAAATTATTATTATTATTATTATTATTATTATTATTATTATTATTATTATTAAAACATGTTATTTGTATTGTTTGAGGGAAAATTTAACCAAAATAATTAAAAATGATAAAATTGTTATAAAAGTAATATTATAAAAAATGTAAAACACAAATTGTTAATTTTTTGTACTTATAATAATAAATAAATAATATATTTTGAAGAAAGGAATTTCATCCATTAATTTTTATTTAATTTTATTTTTAGTAAAATAGATTAACCTTTATTAAATTCAATAATCGCATGAGGTGTAAATTGATGTTTTAAAATATTAAAGAAAAGTATAACAAATAAAGGGGACTTGATAATTTATAGATTGCCTACCTCCACTACCTTAACTTACCACAACTAAGAATTTATCGAATTCACTAGACTTGGACCTTTCAAAGACAATGTTTAACATTTACAAACACTATCTTTTTAATAGGCAAGATAGAGTCAATTCCCTTAAGGTTTTCTACCCAAAAAACATTAAGCAAACCCTTACAAAGTTGATAAATAAGAATAAGGATTAAAGGCACCTCTCAAAGAAAGATATTACAATGATAAAACTCACTCAATGACAATACAACACTCGAAAGAATTACAAAGATTGTTACTCAAGTGTGTGTAAGAAGAACAAAGAGAACATCAATGAAAAGATTTGATTTTTGTACAATTAACTTTACAAACTTGTTTATTGTCTTCAATATGGAGCTATTAACTTGTATTATGCCTTTTATCAACCTTAGAGTCATTTGGAGACATTGGGAGTAAACTAAAGTTATTGCAGCACTAAATTCGAGCATTAATTACAGACTGTAGACAACTTGTATAGTTACAAATGGACTTATACCAGTAGAAGTCTTTAAAAATGTGATGTTGGAGCCCGATCTATCGATAGAAGTTTGAGGGTTTCAAAGGTTTTGACTTGTGTCGATAATTCTATCGATAGAAGGTACAAGGGAAACTAAAAATTCTCACTGACTTACTTGTATCGATAGAACTTCCTCCAAGTATCGATACAACTAAATAAGTATCAGTAGAAGATCCCCAAGTATCGGTAGAAGTCTGAAGGAAATTTTGGGATGCTCTCTGACTTGCTTCTATCGATCCTAAATGTGAACTTGTATCAGTAGAAGTATACTAATTTGGTAAAAATGGTTCTAAATTGAGATTTTTCAAAGGCATTTTATAATTTCAAGTTTATGAATACTTTGAAAATAATTTTATGAGCTTATATCAATTGATTGCAAATTTGACTATGATCACGCCACGGTATACGAACACCAAGCAGAGAATTGACACAAAATATCAAGAATTAAAGTGACTTAGTTGTAAGTGTGACAAGTCAATTGTAATATTTTTAAGTGTTACAATAGAACACTTAAAGCATTCCAAGGATTGAACCCAAGAGAGGTCGAGAAATAAGGTGAATGACAATGATAACACATGCAATTTACGACAAGTCATCATTTAAGGTTAATTACATTAAATTACACCTAGGAGAACTAAATTAAATAACAATAAAAAGTACACAAATATCAATTCAATGAGATAAAGTGGTCAATTAATATCCATGTTGCTAGTTAATTCATGGATTAGGGATCTAAATTGTTCAAATTCCTAATTGGTCCAATTTTACCCTTCCGTCACCATTTTATCTAATTAGACGAATTAGTCTAGTTTATCTTTAGACCTCACTAAACTAAATTAGATCAATAAAATTAGTTTGCAATAAGATCTCCTCTCGGTCTCACCTAGTTAAATGTTAACCTAGAGGCGTCAATTCCAGGTTTTAAAGCCTAATCAATTTAGTCCAATTATTACAATTTAATATCTAGCCCAGAAACTAACTATGCCACTTTTCAATCAACCAACCACCATAAGGCTCAATGCCTACTCATCATTAACGTACAAATATGATTCATCAAATAACCATAAATGGACAAGATTTAGAGTTTCTTAGTAACTCTTGAAGGAGTCTTTATTGAAGAGGATGGCAACAAGAAAGATAATGAAACCACAACCAAAGATGATATTTTTATACTTTTGAAAGCTAACAAGAATAAAATCTATTAAATGCTTTAAAGATAACTTTAAGTAACAAGAGAAAGTTTTGTATATACTTACAAGAAAACAAAAAGTACAAAAAAATGAAGAAGAAACTAACAACCATCGATTACTAATCTAAGAAAAGAAAACCTAAAAGACTAAAATGGTGAAAGAAATAAAAAATATGACAAAAAGATGATAAAAGAGCTTCTTGTTCTTCTTCTTCTTCTTCTTCTTCTTCTTCTTCTTCTTCTTCTTCTTCTTCTTCTTCTTCTTTGGCATTAGGTTGCCTTTACTACAACAAATTCTATAACCCTAATAATTGATAAAAATGCCATCGAAGAGAATGATTTGACTTGAGTTGATGTTGAACACAAAATTGGCACTGTAATATTTACACCTATTAGACTTTAGTGTCTCGACACCCAAGCTTTAGTGTCACGACATCCTTAGCAATAGGCACAATCTTGGCTTGAGGGTTTTTGATGTCGCGAAACCAGTTAGGCTGTGTCGCAACATCCTCGATAGTAGCACTAGGCTCCTTCACTTCAACCATCGACTTAAAGTTAAGACCTCGAAGGCTTGAATTCTAGACATTGAGGCTTGGTGTCACACACAACACACCTTGGGTCACAACTTCCATAGTAGATTTCTCCAAGTTGGTTTTTATTGAAGTTTGCTTAATTGAGGAGATGAATGGCTAGTGTCGCGACACACAAAGTAGTTTATGTTTTCCTTGAACTTTGGCCTTAACCATCTCCCTACATAAACTCAAATCAAACATTAGACTCTCGGTGGCATAGTTTTCCCAAATTGGGTCTCAAAAGGAGTAAAATGTAAGAAAAACTATCATTAACACTAACAAACTAAAAATCAACAAAAAGCATTAAAATGACTCGTAAATTACTTGAGAACAAACTCATCAAGTGTTTGAGATAGCTTAATTTGACATATCAGACTAAGTGAAAGTTTATAATTTGACTTTGTTTTATCAAAACATTTGAAAAACTAGGGCTAACAACGTTATTAAAAATACCCTCAAAACTCGACCAAAATGCAAACAGAATATCGAGGCGACAAGGCTGGCACTAGGGCATAGGAGTATTGGCTCAGAAGCACTCGAGCTTGAGGCGTTGGGACACACAGATGAGACAAGCGCATTGTAGCGCTAGGGTAAGGCAGGGGCATTAGAACATGGGCACTAGTGTGCCAGGACCACACTGGGGTGCTAATGAGGCTGCTTCACAACGCACGCTAGAGCGTTGGCTTAAGGCAAGGGCACCCAATATAGCAAGACTGCTTTTTTTCGACCATGCCTTGTTTTGTTTGTCTTGGCTCCTTATTTTAACTCCTGATGGTCTTCAAACCTGAACTTTAAACTCCCATAGACCTAATTTAAGTCACAAAACATGCAATTAAATATCAAATATGTAAAACCTATTAAATTCAAGCATAATTAGACTAAATATACAAAATAAACCAAGATACAATATTTTACTTAAGAATCAAACAAAATATTAAATATAATAACGTAAAATATAGTAAATATGAGTAGTTAGTTAATCATCATCTCAATACTTTATTGGCATGGAATAATATTGATCAATTAAAATCTTTAAACCGTATCTTTGGCGCCTCACTTCCAAGAAAAAACACGTTTCTTGACGACGACGCTACTGTTACATAGTTGGAGAACTATGATTGTATCAACTGTTTCATTAGACGCAGGGGACACAGTAGAAAAGAAAGTTCTGAACCATTCAATGTCCCTCTAAACATTCTAACTCCTTTTGATAGAGTTGACTTGCCTCCCCACCAATGAATTTTGTCTAAACTCCAACATCTTCTATTCAATGATATGCTTCATTTTTTCTTTATTATTATATTATCTAAAATCACATAAAACAAAAACAAATTTCCAAGTAGAGTATCTCATCCAGAAATAAAGGGAAATGTGCTAAAAATACATGTTTTTGGAGAGAATGCCAATAAAGAGCTTCAACCATTTTTTTTTTATGGAATTTTACGTCTGACTTTTTTTTTCTTTTAATTTGTTTCATTGAAATATTTTTTTAATGTGATATGTAATGTGTTTTTTTTTAATATTTATATATAAAGAAAGATGGTATGAAACTGTAATTTTATATTATTTATATTTCTTTTCAATAGGAATATGACAAATTAAATTTTTACTCGTGATATAGAAAACTTTAGAAAAAGAAAAATAACTGCTAACTCGGAAAACAATTTTAAATAAAATATCCAATCCTCAAAATCAGAAGTAAAAAAACGAAACAATAATCACATTGTTTAGGGCATACAATGACCAAAAAGGCAAAAATCATATGACTTTATTTATTGGTTGATGTATACTGAGAGGAATCTGATGACCAAGAATGCACCGAAAAATCTCCAATACCGTCACCTTGACTACTGTTACCCAAGTTGAACTGATAACCCGACGCTTGAAGGGGAAAAACAATAGGATATGAAGTCGGCGGCGAAGCAGGCGATGACGACAATAAGGAAGACGATTGTGCTTGAGAACTTACTGATGAAGACAAAACCGTTCGATCGTATGGATAAATGGGTTGATTTTGCCGCAGCTGCTGTAGTTGTTGCTCTCTTGGGAAACTACTGGTGGAAGAACCCAAAAAAAGCTGAGAATAATCGAGATATCCGCCGGCAACTTGAGGATTTGGGACCGAGTAATGAGACTGAGAGTGGTGAACGATTGGGTCAGTAGATGTGGGAATGGAGAAAAGGGTGTTCGGGGAATCGGAAATGGGGAAATGGGTTGCTGTTTGATTGCGGGGAACTGATCGGAGCTTGACATTTTCAGGGAAGTTAAGCTTGGCTTTGTTGCCTCGGAAACGAAGGGCTGCTTCATCGTAGGCTCTGGCTGCATCCTCAGCGGTGTCAAATGTGCCTAACCAAACTCTAGCAGCTTTGAATGGGTCTCTTATCTCGGCTGCCCACTTACCCCATGGTCTCTGTCGGACTCCCCTGTATCTCCTCCTTGGTTCTTCTCTGTTGTTGTTCTCGTTGCTATTGTATTCATATGTTGGGACCAATTGCGCTGGGGTGTTTGCCCCTGTCACTGCAAAAAACAGGGGATGGCTTAACTTAATACAACATATACTATAATTGGCAAAGGTTAGAAACTTAGCATACGTGGAAAGTCTATAACTTTGACTTAGCTTGTAAAAAACAACAATTAATAATAGTTTGAAATTTCTACTATGTTGCTTACCTCCTGCAACAGCAGAAGACGAGCCACCATGTGGCAAGTGGAGAAATTGCGAACAAAGATTAGCAACAGACTCGACCGCCATCCGTCCGCCACCGCCACCACCGGTAGCACAACCGTCGACTTCTTCCCTTCCTCTCTTTAGCCCACCAAATCCCAATGAAGGGTTGATATTGTTAGACCGCCAATCCAAGTATTCATTCCCTGAAAGCTCTTCATCATCAGCAGGCACATCGCCGGCTACGACATGAGTCAAAGCTGAAACCATAACGGACATCTCCCTTTCCCTACAAACATCGGACAACATCAATGACGACGACGGCACCGCCTCCTCCACCGCCGCGGACGACGACCCATCTTCTCTCATCATCATCAACTGATACATCAATGATCCTTGATAGTCTTGGTCTACGTCACCGGCTCCCCTGCTGTTCTCACCGACCACTCTTCCTTTCTTGTTCGCCACCTCTGTAATGATTACGCAGTAATTTGCAAAAATCAAATCGTACAAAACTTAACCAAGTTCTTTTTTTTCTTTTTCAGTTCAACATAAAAATAAAAAATAAAAAAAAACAAGACTTATATAGGGGATTTGAGAATGTGCGTCGGACACTGAATCTCCTCGGAGCAAAGGACAGTTTGGCTCAATATGAAAGCCGCTTTTTAAAATTTTACTAAAGGTCTGTGGATAATTTATTAAAGAAAAAAATTCGAATTTGTACTTTGGAAAAAAAGATGAGCTGGCAAGTGGGCAAATTGAGATTTGTGTACTAGAAATTACGTTTCTAAGTGTGAAAGGGAACAAACGAACCGACTATTGATATTATTGTTTTGACGAATGGTATTAAAATTTGATAATTAATTTCAATATATTCACGCACATGATGAAAAAAAATGTGTTTAATGATGTAAGAACTAAGATGTGAGAGGGGTCTTGGAAAAGGTGAGGCATCTTATGGTACAGTGACTTGTACAAATTTATGCTTAATATAAATTTACCCTTTTAGCTAAATCTCATTTAATTTAAATTGATTACAACTCAAAAAGAAAAAACAAGTTTTGCTTTTTGTATTTCATTTTCATTTCGCATCATCATGTCAAACACTTGCAAAGGTTTAGTTGATGGTGTACAATGCATCTAAGTTCTTAATCCAAAGCTGAACCCACAAGTTGTAGGGAATATAATTTAGGTGATTTTTTTTTTTACTTTTTACTTTTTATTTTGGTTGTTTAATTTCAATGGGAGAGGACATTGACCATTTCATCACCCAAATTTTGTTCAATTCCAATAAACCCTAAACGTGCAAACTTCCTAACTTTTGCAAAACCTTTAGTGTAGTATATTGAAGAAATAGGAAACGGCGTCCAAAAATGTATAGTGAGTTTTTCCATTCTTCTTCATCTTTTTTTACTTATAATAAAAAAGGTCAACTGCTTTGACAGATGTGGTGGCGTATTTTGATTGGATAGAACGGCGGTGTTGAGTGTCTAAAAGCTGACCCAGGTCAAAGATTATTATCAGAAGACGCGGTTTGTTACTAGTTGAATAGATTAGGTGGGGGCCATCCCAGTTTCACCAAGTTGCTTGAGCGCACGTTCCAATCTTTCCAATTTGGACCACTGTCCCATGTTTTTTTTTTGTCCTGTTTCGCTTTTTAAGGAAATTCATTAATTTAATAATTCGTTATTAATACAATAAAAGTTTTAGCCTCAAAATTAATAGAATATTATGATATATTGACAATTGATTTTATCACAATTCGAGCATGAAAGTATTATAAGCACATAATATAATAAGGAAATCAACTTCGAATGATCTAAAGTGATTGGTAAAAATTAATAAAAGAATCGAGCATAAGTAACACTAGAGAAGACAACGAGAAAAGCATCCCTAAAATCACTTGCAAAAGCATGACTACATACATAAGACTAAAAAACGTGCTACAAGAACAAACAAAAATTTCTAAAACTGAAACTTATTACACAATAGAAAACAAACAAATATATATATATATAGAGAACTTAAGATAATATGGGTCTAAACCAATTAATGGAATTATTTATTATTTTGAAATACTTTCAAAACAAAAATATATTAAGAAATCAACAAATAGCCACCTACTTTCCAAAAGAAACTATTGGTGGTAGATAGAGTTTCAGCAACGATAAATACTGTCATCTATCGATCAGAATTTATAAAAATAGCAAAGAGATTCAAAAATAAATAAATTTATAAATAAAAAAGAAATAATACACATAGTTGAATGGTTGGAATAGTTGGAAATTCAATCCCTTTAAGAGAAAATTTTGAATGTCACTATTTTCTATTTAGTGACTTGTTAAATTTTAGAATGAATCAAATTTCAATGTGAATATTAAACACGAGAGTATCTAGTACATAAAAAGAAAAGAATAAATTTTCCTGTAGGTACCATCATTTCATTAATAGTATTCAATTAACCCTTCCAAAAATCTCTCTTCAAAGAATGTGAACATCAACCAAGCTTTTAAGTTTTTATGATTATTATTGGTACATTATTGGATGATAACCTACCTCAAATTCAAATTTTGATTCCAATGCAAATAAATATCATCTAATTTCACATTGAAAGTTTTACAATTGTTGTTACTTTATTGATTTATTGGAGTTTTTGTTTTCTTTTTTCCACAAAAGGAAATGACAATAATAAAATTCAAACCCTAATTTCGGTTTGCTAATAAAAAATTTTAATCACTGCTCCTTTACCTCATTCATTGTTTTTTATGCAGTACCTGGTAATAAAAATAAAGGTAGCGAAAGAAATATGAATTTAGTAATTAAAAGTTGGAGGGTTGAATTGAAAAAAGAACAAGTAGTTAGGAAGTTGTGGAGAAAATAACCAAATAATTATGAGAGTGCAATATTTAGATTAAACAAAGAATGCCGCTTTCTAGTGGTGTGTCATTGTCATTTGTCACTTGTCATTCTTTTTATTCTTCCAAACCAAAACAAAATACACCATTTATGAAAATAAATTTAAACTGCGTATTAAATGTATAATAATTTCATCCTTATGATTATTGTCATGATTTTAACGATTGATGTGTTAAAATAATTTAATTTTTAATTTCTTCTTCTTCTTTTTTGAACTTTCTTTTCTTTTTTGCGCCTTATGAAAATTATGAATTTAGTCTCTATACTTTTCGAATTACACAATTTTAGTCTTGACTCAAACTGTAGTAATTCAATCCGTTCAGCTTAACTCAATTACCAGTCATGTACTATGCATGCAATTGTAGATTTAGTCAATATTTTCCAAACAAATCATTCTAAGTCCTTATACTTTTCAAAATTTAAAATTTTAGTCTTGATGCAACAGAAAATCGTTAATCCATTAATTGAATTTTTAGTTAGTGATATGTGGAAATAAGAAGCTTGTATAATGTACCATTACACATATGATAATATGTTTGTCATATTAGATTTTGAAAATGGTAGAACTCAACTTAATGAATTTAACAATAATCGTTTGATAATGACTGAAATTTTAAAATTTGAAGAGTAAAGAGACTAAGAATGACCAATTAAAGTACAAGGACTAAATCCACAACTTGTATAAAGTACAGGGACTAATAACAAAATTTGACATCCTTTTCCTTCACAATATAAATCCCAACCTAATGTAATTTTTTAGGTTAAATTGTGTTGTTAATCCCTGTACTTTGCAAAAGTTACAAATTTAGTCCTTATACTTTTATTTGATCAATTTTAGTCCATGTACTTTTCAAATTGCTCACTTTTAGTCCCTATACTTTTGTAATTATGAATTTTTAGTCTTGACCCTACAATTGCAATTAAACTTATTTGGTTAAATTCAATTACTAGTCATGTACTATGCGTACAACTATAGATTTAGTCTATTTTCTCCAATTGGATCATTCTAAGTCCCTATACTTTTTGAATTTTGGAATTTTAGTATTGACGCAAATGACAGTCATTAATCCATTAGTGAGTAATACGTGGAAATAGTAAGCTGACATGACATTACATATATGATAATATGTTTGGCGTATCAGATTTCGGAAATAACAGAATTTTACTTAATAAATTTAATAGTTACTCTTTGGTGATGACTGAAATTTTAAATTTTAGAAAGTACAGGGACTAAAAATGATTAAATAAAAGTGCAGGGATTAAATCCATAATTTTTATAAAGTACAAGGACTAATGGCAAGATTTAACCAAAATTTTATGTTTATGAGAGACATCAACATAGAATTAGTGCATTTAGATACTGTGAGATATACTGAGCACTGAAATTTAAATAGTAATTGATAACGTGCAGGTTGGTTTGGCAAAAAGGTGATGGACGTCGGTAAGACTTATCAAAACAAAAAAAAGGTCTAATTCAGTGTAGATTAACCCCAAAGAATAAATAAAATCTTGTTTTCCAATCCAATAAGCCTCTTATCAACTTGCAATTTGTGGGATTCTTTTTTTTTCTTTTTTAATTTGATGGTATCGGTGATTAAATTATAGGGTTTAGTACGTTTAATTTGTTGGCACATGCAATATTAAAACCATCAAACAAAATACTCCTCCTTTTAGCCAACTTATTTATGTATAATTAAATCTATGATAGATTCTTTTTGGGTACATTAATCCATACTAGGTTAACATCAGAGTTTGAAGAAAAAAAAAAGGGTTATATTAATTTGAGTAGTATCAAATCAATTTATACTTTTTTTCATAATTAAAAATATTCAAAACATACATAAATAAAACGAAAGTTAAAAAGTGAAAGATGAATCGAATAAATCGATGAATATAGATAGAGATAGTTATCTAATTGAACCATTTAAGATAAAAACCCCAATAAATTTAATTAATGGCTCTAATCAACCCTCCAAAAAATAATCCTTAAAAATTTGAAGGATGAGAATGGATTCCTACGATTTTTTGAAGAAAATCAAGAAAAAAAAAAAACTTCTAAAAATTACAATAAAGAAATATTGCACAAAAAAAGTAACTACAAGAGTTGAAATTTTTGTTAATGAATGAATTAATTGCTTTTAATGAATAATGAAGAGGTTAATTTAGAGGTGTGCATGGGCCGAGTAGCCCGACCTGGCCCGAAGGCCCGACTGAAATGTGGGAGGGTTTGGGCAAAAATATAGGCCCAAAAAATGGGTTTGGACAAAAAATAAGGCATGTTTAAAACATGGGCCGGGCCTCAGGTAAGGTATTTTTGGCCCGGCCTGAATTCACTAAAAGACAAAAAAATATGCTTTTTTTTTTTTGTTTTTGAATGTTATTTTCTTGTTGTTTTCTTCATATTTTGCTACCATATTACCATTATATTGTTACTATTTTGTTGTTATTGTTTGGATATTGTATAAAACTTATTTTATTGTTAATTTTGTTATTATTTTAAAGGCATTTTTTAATTTTGTTATTATTTTAGAGGTATTTGCTTATTAAGTTGCATCTATTTTAGTGTTATTTAAGTCTACATATTTTTTTAAAATTTATTTTCAATTTGTTGGGAAATATTTATTTTGATTTTTTTTAGTATTTTTGATGTATTATATATATTTAAAAATTATATAAAATAATATAAAAAATTAATACCGGCGGGGCCCGGGTTTTAGCATTTTTATATGGGTCGAGCTTGTGCAAAATTTTAGGCCCATTTTTTAGGCCTGGCCCTACCCGAGCCCAATGAATGGACCTAAATTTTTAGTTGAGCCTGGCCCGAACCCTACCCGGCCTAACCCATGCACACCTCTAGGTTAATTACATCCAAATAAAACTTTAAAGTATAATGAAACTTTAATTAATTTAAATTTTCTTGTTGACTAAGAAGTAAAACTCCTAAAGAACTTTAAATATTTAAAAATATCCTATAATTCGAAATAAATAAATAAAACCTAATAGATATAATATTGAGCTCATATATAATCAAAATTAAGCCTTAAACCCGAACCCAATATGATTTAAACTTGAATTGAAGCTTGAAACTCATAATTTCCCGTAATAATCTCATCAAAAATTCTGTTAGCGCAGTCTTTAGTAAAATAGTCATAACCTGAGCTCCTAGACTCAAAATTGAGTGATTCAAACTACGATTTGAATATATGAATTAAATGGCTCTTTGAACACTATGCAGACATCTTAACCCAAAAATGTTTGAATTCCATCCAAAAATTCATTGCAAATCAATTGATCTACCAAACTTGAAAATTGGCAGCTTGAATTGACTTTAATAAATTTCATCCTATTCATGCATATATTATTCCCAAACAAAGAAAAAAAAGCTTTGAAGGAAGTTTAAGTTTCCAAATCCACATTCAATCCCTAAAGTAGGTTCGGGAGCGTTGATAAGATTTGAAGCAATATGATAAGCCAATTTGATAGAAAAAAGACCATTTGAGGAGGCGTTCCAACACAAGGTATCAAGACCATGAGGAAGGATAGATAATGGATGCACGAGAATATTGTCCCAAAAGAAATTAGGGATTCTAAACAATAAAGAACACAAACCGAATTGGAAATCTTTGACTAAGAAATTTTCTTCACCTGGCATAAGGGGGCCATGAATAAGAGAATGGATAGAAGCCAACCTCGTCTAATCATCATGCCCAAAACTAACTCAGGAGCCATGTTTAATGATCTACCGGATACATTTCTCAATAATATGTTGTTAAGATCATACTAACATGAGGATAAGAATAACGTTTCTGACTTACCTTCATTGATGAAGAGAGCTGAGTATTAACACAGATGAAGTGTAACTGATAAATAACTAACTTCCTAACAACAAACTAACCACTAGAGGTGTGCATGAATGTAGGAGGGCTTGGGCAAAAATATAGACCCGAAAAATGGGCTTGGACAAAAAATAAAGCCCGTTTAAAAAATGGGCTGAGCCTCGGGTAAGGTATTTTTGGCCCGGGCCTGGCCCGGCCCAAATTCACTAAAGGACAAAAAAAATCTACTATTTTTTTTAATATGATTTTCTTGTTGTTTTCTCCCTATTTTGCTACCATATTACTATTATGTTGCTACTATTTTGTTGTTATTGTTTGGATATTGTATAAAACTTATTTTATTGTTAATTTTGTTATTATTTTAAAGGCATTTGTTCATTTTGTTATTATTTTAGAGGTATTTGCTTATTAAGTTGCATCTATCTTAGTGTTATTTAAGTCTACATATTTTTTTAAATTTATTTTCAATTTGTTGGGAAATATTTATTTTGATTTTTTTAGTATTTTCATATATATTTAAAAATTTTAGCATTTTTATATAGGTCGGGCTTGGGAAAAATTTTAGGCACATTTTTTGGGCCCATCCCTACTCGAGCCCGATGAATGGGCTTAAATTTTTAGTTGAGCCCAACCCAAACCTGGCCCATGATCATCTCTACTAACCACTAACCAGTTAACTAATCTTTTTAACACTCCCCCTCAAGTTGGAGAATGATATATATCTTTCATTCCCAACTTGCTTACAAGATGATCATGTTGAGCCAGAATGATATATATCTTTCATTCCCAACTTGATTACAAGATGATCATGTTAAGCCAGACCTAACCCCTTGTCAAAATGTCTACTTGTTGATCTTTAGTTGAAATATGAAATGTCTGTACAACACCTTTTTATATCTTTTCACGCACAAAATGACAATCGATCTCGATGTGTTTCATTCGTTCATGAAACACTGGATTAGCAGCAATTTGTAACGCCGCCTGACTATCACAAAACAATGTTGCAGGAATCTCGTGTTTGATTCCAAATTCTACAATCAACCTTTTAAGCCATACCAGCTCAGCAATAGTACAAGCCATACACCTATACTCAGCTTCTGCTGAAGAACGTGACACTGTATTTTACTTCTTCGATTTCCAGCAAATCAGAGAGTCACCTAACTTGATATAATATTCAGTAACAGGCTTGTGTATCATGAGACAGCTTGCCTAGTCTGAATCATAGTATGCATTCAACACTGGCTTTGAACTAGCTGATAAGAAAATTCTCTGTGTTGGATGCTGTCGAACATATTTAACAATCCGTAAGGCTACCTCATAATAAACCTTTTTTTGGAGCTTACATGAATTAACTTAGATGTTGAATTGCAAAAGTAATATCTGGACGCATATGAGTCAAGTAAAGCAATCTGCCTATCAACCTCTGATAAACTGTAACATTTTCTAACATTTCATCCACTGTATTCCCATAAACCTCTTTATCATAGTCTGCTATAGTATACTTTGCATTCTGCTCAAGTGGTGTTGAAGCACAACGTACTCCCCCTAGACCCGAATCAGCTATCAACTCGAGCGCATATTTCCTTTGATGTAACACAATACCTTCCTTGGAACGAACCACTTCAATGCCAAGGAAATACTTTAGATGCCCAAAGTCCTTCATCTTGAAGTTAAGGTGTAAAATGCCTTTGAGTTCTTTAACCATTTCTCCATCATTCCCCGTAATTAGAAGATTATCAACATATATAAGCAGCAATACTCTTTTTTCTCCCTTAACTTTGGTAAACAACGAATAATCATATAGATTCTGAATATATCCATTACCAACAAGAGCTTCAGTCAGCTTCAAATCCCATTAACGAGAAGCTTGCTTCAAACTATTTAGTGACTTAAGCAGCCTACAAACCTGAGATTTAGACACTTACTGGCTGCGAAAACCCTCAGGCATGGACATATATACTTTTTCATGTAAATCACTCTGAAGAAAAGCGTTGAAGACGTCCATCTGAAACAATGGCCAGTTAAATATGGCTGCCAAAGAAATAATAGTACGCACAGTAACTTACTTTGCCACAGGAGAAAAAGTATCATGAAAATCAATCCCTTCACGCTGATTATAACCCTTAGCAACCAAGCATGCCTTAAACCTTTCAATCGAACCATCTGAATTATACTTCACCTTATACACCCATTTGCAGCCAATTGGTTTTTTGCTGAGGGTAAATCAACCACCTCCCACGTGCCATTTGCCTCAAGTGTAACACCCCGAATTTTGGGCCTCGAAGTATTGGGCCTTGGTTAAGTTTTGGATCCTAGCTTAGTATTTTTAGGAGTTTAATTTTGGCCTTCTAGAAGGTTGAAAGTAGCATGAAGATGGACTCTAAGGAGAGTGATCAGAAGAGAAAATATAGGAAGAGGTTAAGAGAGCTTATCATAGAGAAAAATTAGGAGATGAGATGTGGATAAAGTGGAGCCAATTGGGACTTTAGGGGTTCAACTTTGGGTATTTATAGGGGGTGCCGAATTCTTTTTGAAGAGTTTCCCTTGCTTTGCCAAACCGAATGCTTCATTTTTCTCCTTCTTTCTAGTTATTTTTCCTCTTTTGCAAAAGCCGAATACCAATATCCCCTTTGCCGATTTCTTTCTTTAATCTCTTAAAAGCCGAATATTTACATCCCCTTACCGATTTCTTTTACTTTCCTCTATCACAAATTTGTTTTTATTATTTACAATCTTTAATCAAGATTTTAAAAGCCGATCACACTCAGTAGATATCTAGGCCGCAAGATCAAAGACTAGTTTCAAGTTCAAAGATTTAAAGCGTGGAAAGGATCTCTAGCAAGTGGTAAGTGAACTCGTTTTCAATTTCGATTTTTTTAGGTGGCCGAATCTAGTGTGGTTGGTAGGGGTGACTCGTGTGGAATACGAGTCTCTTGATGTTGATAAAATATGCGTGTTGATGCAGATCTAGGAATATTCGAGACTATTCGCTAAGGAAAGGCTAGAAAAGCTGAAGGTTCACGGTAAGGCTATGGTAAGGCTTCGAGATTTGATGAAGTTTTAGTAAGGTTTGAAGTTGATTCGAAAGTGGTTTTGATTGTAGGTTAAGGCTGAGGATAGTGTAGTACGGGTTGTCAATCAGGTATGTACATACACTACACACACGAAAATCGAAAAAAGCTAAAATCCCAAAATCCCGAATGGGCCTACTGAATTTGTAGGCCCAAAGTGGCAAAGTTGTGATATGTAATTTTATGATGGATTAGTATGTGTGATTGTATGATTGAGTTATGATCGAGCCTAATGGGCTACATAAGCATGTTTGGGGCTTAATAGGTTTTATGAATACGATTGGGCCTAGTGGGCCTTATGGGATTGTAGAAACACATGCTAAGGTTTTTAGTAGACTATAGGCCTAGTTCTGATCTCTCCAATTTTACATAAGACTTAATTAAATAATTAAACATGTCCGTGGACAAGTCGTTAGACTAAAGTGTGGCAATGGATGTGTGCATGTCTAGGATTGGATCTAGGAAGAGCTTGGTACTTAAGCGGTCCGGGTGACCCACCTCCTCTTCTCTTGAATCCTACCTGGTGCATAGTGTCCGTTCATCTTAGCCGTGAGGACTTGTTAATGGGCCAAAATTCCTAACTAAAATTTATATCATTAGAAAATTACGAAAATACCCTTCTAGGATAAAGTTACGAAAATACCCTTCTAAGGTAGAATTACGAAAATGCCCTATAAGGTAGAACTACTGAAACACCTTCGTAGGGTAGGAGTACTGGAATACCCTTGTAAGATAGAAATTATCGAAATACCCCTAGGTAGTGAAATGACCAAGATATCCTTAAGTTCTTAATATGTGAAAATGTGTGAAAATGTGTATGTTGCATTCATGAATTGTATGTTACACTTGGGTGGGTTTTGATGATACGGAGGAAGTGTATATGAGGGTCGCACGGTCGCTTGACGACTGTGGATCCAACGAAGGCTTCTGAGCCACAAGCAGCTCTGCTGCAACGATAAATAGTGCCACAACTGGTGCTACAACGAAGGTTTTTGTGCAACGAGCAGCTCTGCTGCAATGATAAGTGGTGCCACAATCGGTGTCACAACGGGTGTATAAGGATGGGTGGATCGAGTATCTCCCCACAAGAGTGTAGGGTTGGAAGGGGGTGTACAGGGTTGGTTATGGGTAACTGCATATGGCATGAACATCTTGGTATTTGAATGTGGGCTCGGGCCCAACCGAGGCTATCAGGGGCTAAGGCCCAGAGGCCACCGATATTGTTAAGGCTTAGGCCTAATGTGATTTTTGCATATTAATTTGATTGCCAAGGGTTGTACACACTGAGTTTCGAAACTCACACCCTTTAATTTAATGTTTCAAGTGATCCTCAATAGAAGGCTCGACGTGGGAGAGAACTTGGAGATGGCCACACTGCAAGCTACTTAGGAATTTTGAATAATTTTCAAATTACTTCACTTTACTTGTTGTTTTTGTTTAAATGGGTTGTAATAAGGCATTGTTTCTCCGATAAGACTGTAATTAGGGTTTATTTTCTATTTTGACTACCTAGTTTTATCTTTATTTAGATAACTTTCTCAAATTTAACGTAGATTTTAAATGACATTGCTTTTTGGGCGTTTTTCTTTAAACATGGGCTTCCATTTTGCTTAACTAGAACTTGAATTTCTAAATCCCGACTTAAATTTTAACCAAGTAAAGTTTCTATCAAACATGTTCTTAATTTCATAAAATCATTTTGGAAACAATCATTCTCTTCAATGTGATATCGCCAGATTCGGCCATAACGTCTGGGCTGGGTTTGGGGTGTTACATCAAGAGTTTGTATTTCCTGCTGCATGGCTTCAATCCATCTCTTGTCACTAATTGTCATCTGATAGGTTTGTGGTTCAACAAAAAAAAATAAGGAGATGGTAAACAGACGAGAATAAGAAGGTAAATGAGCATAAGAAATATAGTCGGATATAGGATATGTACCTGTAAGCAAAGTAGTAGATGAATATGGATTGGTGGAATAAATAAAGTCTGACAGCCAAGAAGGAGGTTTAGAGACTCTCGAAGACTTGTGCAAAGGTGGTTGATTAGAAAGAGCAGTGGGTGACATAGTAGGAAAAGGACCAACAGGCGAACGATCTATAGAAAGATTAGAGGATGACCCAGCCAGTGACCAAGGTGATGCACTACTAGCAACAGGAATGACAGCGATATGAAGATAATCATAATCAAGCTGGTGTGAAGATGAAGAAACAGGAAATAAAGGAGAATTTGTATCAAGTGACTGAAAAGGAAATAAATTCTCTTGAAATATAACATCACGACTAATAAAGAAAGTCTTGGAATGAATGTTAAAAAGCAACTAACCTTTTTGAACAGTTGAATACCCTATGTAAACTGATGGAATAACTTTATATGTGAATTTATCATGATTGTTAAGCACTGTTGCAAAGCAAAGACAACCGAAAACTATGAGGTGAGACAAATCTGGAGCCCTCTTATGAAGCATCTCAAAGGGTAACTTCCAATTTAAAACTAAGGTAGGCAACAAGTTAATCAAGTAGCAGGCTGTCAAAACACATTCACCCCAAAATTTTACAGGTACATGGGACTGAAATTTAAGGGCACGGGCAACATTTAAAAGATGTTTGTGTTTACGTTCTGCTACCCCATTTTGTTGTGGGGTATGCACACATGAGCTTTGGTGAACAAAACCAGAAACTAATAAGAAGAAAAAAGAGTTGAAAAGACTCACAAAACTAAAAAAAACAGCTAGAAACAATTATTGGAGCTGTCAATCAGAGGAGATTATCAACAATCTAATACCATGTTAAGATCATACTAACATGAGGATAAGAATAACGTTTTTGACTTACTTTCATTAATGAAGAGAGCTGAGTATTTAACCCAGATGAAGTGTAACTGATAAATAACGAACTTCCTAACAACAAATTAATTAGTTACATGCTAACTAACCACTAACCAGTTAACTAATCTTTTTAACATATTTTGCACACTCTTTAGGGCTTTCCATGTAACTAAGGAATTAACTTTGGAGTTGTCATTTTGGAGGTACTTCGCATAAAAATTTGAGTCCATAATTCAAAGTTGGAATGCATAAGCTGCCAACGGAGTTTAGTGAAATGAGCTTGGTTTTGGGCTTTCATCTGGTGAATTTCGAGTCTCCCATCTCATTTTGATTTTGAGATAGTTGCCCAATTTGCCAGATGAATGCGAGTGTTAGATTTTGTCCCTCCCAAAGGAAATTATGATTAATGTAATCAATGGCATTACATATGTTGGAAGGGAGTTTTCGAGATTGCATGAAATAGGAGGGGATAGATGTTGTAGTAGATTTTATAAGAATAAGTCCCCGATTGGGGAAAGGAAATTTGGTTTCCATCTAGCAAGTTTTGAATTAATTTTTTCGACAATGAAAACATAATCCTCTTTGCTGACTCTTTTATGGTGGATTGGATAACCAAGATGGTGACCAAGGTCATAAGTTTCTTGAAAGTGTAATAGATTTGTGATCCAAGATCTTTAATTTTTGGATAAATCTAATAAGATAACACCTAAAGCATACTGATAAAATAAATTACCGAACCATGATTGTTATGGATTGTCCTACTTGTTAATCTTATCATCATGGGACTTGATTGAATAAGGTGAGGAAATTATCATCTCATTTTTACTATAAATCTAAAAATAATAATAGTCGTCGAAATATACTGGATATCCACCTTCGCGACTAATTTTCTTGTTACTAATGCTCTTTGAAGAAGTAAACTATTCATTATATATATGTGTCCACAAGTTTAGTGATTCCTCCCAACAGATTTTTTTTTTTTTTGGGATAAAATATTGGATTTAAAATATAAATTTCAAGAAAAATTAAAATATGGGTCAACATTGAAACCTTGAATTAAGCTCAATTTAACTTATTTTTTAAATATGCAGTATACTAGTCTTGATATGAACTCAACACCGTCATTATTTTTATTTCTTCTAAAAAGGAGGGTAAATCAGTTTAGTGGTGAATTTTTATGGGTAATTGATTGCCAACATATTTGACCAGCCAAGATGTACGAGGCAAGTCAAAGTCGAAGGTTTTAGTCGACATTGGATAGTCCAAAAGAAAACAAACCACATAAATGATACCAGGAACAACGGGTTGGAAAAAAACCAAATCATAGCATAAGCCAAAATATAAAAAATAAAAAGATTATTTGACAATGATGAATTAAAGAAGGTTGGAAATTGAAATAGCGACACCTTCACTACCTTTCTAAACTAATGTTTGGAACCGTTGAGTTTTCTTAATTTTATTATTATATGTAATACATGTTGTCAACTTGAAGCATGCTCTCCAGTATATTACATGTATATCCTTCATCAACAAATTATCCAACTCTCTCTCCGGCGATTTGTCTTTTTTTTTTTAAATTGGATCGGTGATTAAATTGATTAAGTTATCAATTCGTTGATCCAATTAGTTTGATTAAAAATTATTAAAATTTAAAAAATCGGTTTAATTGATTTTTAAACAGTTCAATTAGTTCGTACTAATTTTCGGTCCAATCAATATAATAGCATTCTTCAGATTGTTACTTTGATCGATTCTCAATCCACTCGACTGGTCCAATTTAGTTCAAACATCATTGATTATAAATAGTACAAGACGAAAGTTTAAAAAGCCAACAACCTCAAAACTCAAGGATAAATGAGCATTCTTTGCTTGACTCAGTTCTTCACTCCAAATACACTGGAAGCAAAAGAAAACTTATGCCGGTAATATTAGCGAACGATCATCAAAGAAAATAGAACTGCCTTAAAACTCTTATCAGTAAATCCATATTTATAACTTCCAATGAGTTAATTTACTATTTGAGTTTGAATTTTGCATTGATTCTCACATTAGAGTTTGAACTTTTTTATCCAATTTAGTTTTTGAACTTGACAATTATTCTCACATTGAACTTGAACTTTTTTTGTCTAAGTTAGTTCATGGTATTTCTTTTAAAAAGTTCAAGCCCAATGTAAGAACAATTATTAAGTTTAAAAACTAACTTTGACAAAAAAAAATTTAAACCTAATGTAAAAATAATTGTCAAGTTTGAGAATTAAATTGAAAAAAAAAATTAGATCCCAATATAAAACAATTGAAAATTTTAGGGTTGATTAACCTTATTCGATCAACCTATTCCAATCTTAAAAGTTATTAGTCGTTATCTTGTAAGAAAAATAATTGAAATAAATAGAATCAAACTCTTTTAGCAAATGGTCCCAATCTCCCAACAAGTAGAGTCACAATCAAGTCGTAGGATATCCCCATGCTCTTAATAGCCTCTATAACTAAAAACTCAGAAATGATAGAGATGTTAATTGCTCAATTTTACGTTGACTCCCAAAATGCGTCCAAAATTATTAGAAAACTTGTGCCATTTATGCCATCAATTTCTTTTCAAACAATTGTAGAAACCACCTATCCGCCAAATGATTTACCTTGAAGATTTGACCAAGAAAATCATGTATATTATTAAATAGTAATAATATGATTATGCCAAACTTTGAAGATGAATAATAACCGGTTCAATTTTTTTCAGTTAAATCCATGTATCTATATATTCAGAGGTCAAACAATAAAATAAGTCATGTTTCAAAAAGTAAAAGTACAAACTAAATAGCAATCAAAGGTCACAATTCGACTAACTTTATTGTCAAAAAAAAAAATTTAAATACATGTTCGGCTCTGTCCCATGTCACTCAATCTTGTAAAATGGCTATTCAGTCTTCTTTTATTTTATTTTTTCAATATATTTACTTCCATAAACAAATATTCAACGTTGGAGCAAAAGTGGGTAGGAGGTGCCTCACCCCACGTTACTCCATTGTCGACCACGGAATTTTGAACTTTACTTTGTTTTGGATACATCCATGTGAGGTGGACCATTGCATACCCATCTATTGTGAGTGGAGGGAAAATTGTTTTCAACGCCAACTACAACAGTCGGTTACAACGGAAATTGTAATTTAAGAAAAAGTTATTAAGATATTATAACTTTGGCATGTTTGATTAATGTATTTTGATTATTCAGTTATAGATTTGAACAATAATTTATGAAATTGTAATTGAAGAAGAAATTGAATCAAACAAAGTTTATAAAAGTTCTAATGTGATATATACTTGTATTATTTAAAGAAATATTGATTTTGAAGAAATTAAAATCGAGCAAAAACTCTTTTATAGGGTTTTAACCTACCCAAGTTTCTTCGTTGAAAAGATATGTTTTCTTTCAAAGATTATAATAAAAAGGTTTCAACAAGTTGATTGCATATTAAAAGCAATATCAAAGGCTAATTTATAAGAGATAGCAATTCATTGATTATACTTTTGTAAGTCATTATGTGCTTATTTAAGAGAAAATTTGTCATTGATTTATGTATAAATAACTTATTCTATATAATAAACCAAGCTAGTCATATATGCCCAAAAAAAAGTTAATTGACTAAATACGTCAATCTTTTTAAAATTTAAAGAAATATGTCATTTTTTGAGAGAGTAGAATTGAGTACACTTTCTACACAATTGACAAGAAAACTCATCCAACTACTAATGTGGATTATGACTTGAACACTTTAATTATGAATTGGAATTCATTATTTATTAATTAATAATAAATTAACAATAAGCAAGCTTCAATACATAACAACCACTGATAATCTAAATTGCTAAACATACCAAAATCACAGCTATACAAGGAAGTTAAATTAGATTAGATACTGTGAAGACAAGTAAAACCCATATATAGAGCCGACATTCGTCGACACCAAATTCCCTGATTGCATGCTCTCAAAGCTTCAAAAAGGAACCACTCTTTAGCTCCCACAAGACATGCACTCTTCACGATTTGTAAGGGAACAAACCATTTGTGCCATTCTTGTTTCATCATCTTCTACTTTAGGCTTTTCCTACATTATGAACAGAAAAAAATAAAAAAATTTAAATTCAATATAATTTGCAAATTTCATGACATTCTAGATGTTATGCAACTTCAACATGAATCAGAACATTATGTATTACCTTCAACATCGATGTATCAACGGTGAATTTAATTGCATCAGCTGCTGCACGAGATCTTAAATAATACATTCCTGTCTTCAGACCCTGTATATACAGTCAAAGGGAATCAGCAACCATCATGCAACTTCTGGCATTAATATGTGTTTAATCATGACAAAAGCCAAGTTTTAATACCTTGGACCAGGCATAGAAGTGTAAGGATGTAAGTTTTCCGAAATTAGGTTGGTCCATATGTATATTTAAGCTTTGGCTCTGGTCTATGTAGCATCCTCGATCAACAGCCATATCAACTAATGTTTTTTGCTTAATTTCCCAAACAGTCCTAGTAAATCAGAAACAAATATGTACTTTAACTTCATTCTGAAGAGATAATGAGAGAAAAGGGGACTGGGATTGGGACAAAGATGTCAAAAAAACCCAGCAATCCATACCGGTAAATTGCTTTCAGTTCATGAGGTATTTCAGGAATATTTTGAACTGAACCATCCGCATGTATTATCTTGTTCTTAACAATAGGCGTCCAAAGACTCATCTCAGTTAAGTCATGAAGAAGATGCTTATTCACCACTACAAACTCACCACTGGAGAAAAATAGAAAAATAAGTTTTAAGCAACGGACAACTAAGAAATGGAGCAAGATGCATAAGAGAAAGCCAGGACAAACCTCAGAACTCTACGACTATAGATATTGGAAGTATATGGCTCAAAGCACTCATTATTTCCAAGAATCTGGCTAGTTGATGCAGTTGGCATAGGTGCTAACAAAAGTGAATTTCTCACTCCATGCTTAGCTATGTTGTCTCTAAGAGCATTCCAGTCCCACCGATTTGAAGCAGTAACACCCCACATATCTTGCTGAAGAATACCCTGAAATTTAACAGGCAACTAAGTCATGAGCAAAACATATCAGCAAGAAATGAGCATTTAGTAAGATATTGCAATCACATCAAATATAACTAGATGCATTTCAAAGAATTGCCAAAATCACATACCTTACTCACAGGACTCCCATTATATGTCTCATATGGTCCCTCTTTCTCAGCTATACTAGAAGAAGCTTTCAGAGCATGGTAGTATATGGTCTCAAATATGTCCTTGTTTAGCTGCTGAGCCTGAAATTCAAAACCAGTAAATTATCAGACAAAATAGATTCAACTTAAATGGTATATCAGATTCATATATTCATGATCAAATATACCTCAGGTGAATCAAAGGCCATGCCAAGTAAGATGAATGTATCTGCAAGCCCCTGAACTCCAATACCAATGGGTCTATGACGCAAATTTGATCTTTTTGCAGTTTCAACAGGGTAGTAATTAACATCAATTATTTTGTTAAGATTTCTTGTAACAATTTCAGTAACCTGTCACAACAGTGCAAGGAAAGACATAACAATCATTACTAACAAATAATATCATAAGTGACATCATGCACCAACACAGAACTCATGATGCCATCACAATGATACACTAGATGGATGAAACACCATCTAGCAATATATGGATAAGTGCATCAGCAAAGTAAAGAATCAAACCTCAGCCAGTTTGTCAAAGTCAAAATATCTATTCTGAGAACCTCTACTACCAACAAGCTTACATGGATGAGACTCCAGCGGAACCCCCTGAAGTAGATAAAAAGTCAAGGCTAATTAAATTAACATGCAGACTCAAGATAGAGCAACATGTACAACATAAGCACCATACAACACCTACCTTCTCCCTCACGTATCTTGGTAGTGCAATAGATGCCAGATTGCAAACAGCAGTTTCTGTTGGACTTGTGTATTCAATGATCTCAGTACACAGATTAGAAGATTTAATGGTGCCAAGATTTTGCTGGTTGCTTTTTCTATTGCACGTATCCTGGATAAACAGTGGGAGGCAAAGGGTCAACAACACAACACTCATCTGAGAACAGAAATACCCCATAAAATATAAAGCTTGTTTGGACAAATAACCTTAAATAGCATGTAAGGGGTACCAGTTTCTATCTGGGATTTCAGAATCTCAAACCACAAGTTCTGTGCTTGGACAACCTTCTTTGCTTTGCCCTGAATATCAAACAAGAAAACTTTAGAAAATGAATTCTAGTTGCAAAAAATATAAAAGCATTAACCAAATATACAACAGCTTAACCTCTCTTTCATAATGAATATACAGCTCCTCAAATTCTTCACCCCAACAATCTGCCAGTCCTGGAGATTCATTAGGACAGAATAATGACCACTGCCCATTACTCTGGACTCTTTGCATAAAAAGATCAGGCACCCATAGAGCATAAAATAGATCACGTGCCCGGTGCTCTTCCTACAGCAACAAAACTTAGACATTATTGGATATGATATGATACTATACAGTATTGCAACAAATCAGCCAAAGAAAGAGCTTAACACCCAAATAACACAGCTCATGCAAACAAATTCAAACTACATAAAATACCTTTCCATGGTTCTTCCTGAGGTCCAGATACTCAAAAATGTCAGCATGCCATGGCTCCAAATATATAGCAAAGGCACCTAAATGCATCAAAGACATCCTTTTTAATAAAAGGGCTACCAAACATTGTCAGAAAACATAGCATATAGAATTACAACAATTCAAGTATACCCTTTCTTTTCCCCCCTCCTTGATCAACATAACGAGCAGTGTCATTGAACACCCGCAGCATTGGGACAATGCCATTAGATGTACCATTCGTTCCACGAATGTAACTACTTGTAGCCCGAATATTGTGAACTGAAACACCAATTCCTCCAGCTGATTTGCTGATAATAGCACACTCCTTCAAAGTGTCATATATTCCCTCAATACTGTCATCTTTCATACACAGTAAAAAGCAGCTGCTCAACTGCCAGAACACAAGTCAAAGAACTACATATGTAAGCAAAAGAATTTAATGAACAATGACAATAAATAAGGTGCCTCAATCTAATATTTGCACACAAAACTTACTTGAGGCCTTGGAGTTCCAGCATTGAAAAGTGTGGGAGAAGCATGAGTAAACCATCTTTGAGACATCATGTGATAAGTTTTTATAGCAGAATCAATGTCATTCTCATGAATTCCAACTGCAACCCTCATTAACATGTGTTGGGGCCTTTCTATAACCTTCCCTTGAACTTTCAAGAGGTAGGACCTCTCAAGGGTTTTGAAACCAAAATAATCATAGTCAAAGTCCCGATCATATATGATCTCACTATCCAACAGAGCAGCATTCTGAAACCAACACAATAACAAAATTTAGCCTTTATACATGTAATCATTACACAAAAGAGGAATTAGAAAGGATACACAATGTTGAAAATATGCATAACTAAAAGGCAACAAAACAAAGCAAACACTAAAAACTCCACATAACTAGAAAGGATCAGCATTTGATGCACTCACAATGTGATCATCTAATGCTAACAATGTATAAAATTATAAACAGTGAGGACATCAAATATAAATCCAGCTAAAAAAGGCTTTAAAAAGTATTAAAAAAACACTGTATAAATTTTGTAAGGCCATGATTTTTGCAGTCAGTATCAAGTATCATAATATAGATAATACACAACTTGTCAACATTCATAACACAAATGGATCACTTCCAATTCTACAATCATGCCAAGCTTTTGTAGGCTTAGTCCAACACAATTTTGTCATCAACCAGAAGATAAAGGGTTTACCATTTTTTAAACTAGAAATTTCAACAGAGATCAAAAAGGCATCAGTAACTTGACACTCTAGCCAAAAGATCTACCATATTTCAAACTAGAAAAGCAATAATCAAAATTTGAGAGTAAAAAAGAATGAAACATAATCATAGTACCTTCATGATGATTTCATAAACATCATCAGCAATCAAAGGCGCCTTCAGTCCAGATCTCTCATTGAAATGGTTGTACATGATTTTAATCCTACATTTATAAACCACCCATCCTCAAAACATCAATCGCCTCTCTCCAAAAAAAAAAAAAAAAAACCAAGCTTTATCAAATTAAATAGAAATCGCTTACGTCTCAGAGAATGACTTCCTAGTGTTTTTATGTAAATTCGAAACAACAATCCTCGCCGCCAACTGCAATTACACATTCGAATTAGTAAAAGAATTTCAAAATGTTTAGAATCATTATTTTTAAACAGAAAAAAAGAAACAAACTCACGGAAGCATAATCAGGGTGGTTCGCAGTCATAGCAGCGGCGGTTTCAGCAGCTAACTCATCAAGCTGGGTAGTAGTGACCCCTTTATAAACACCAGCGCAGACCTTCTGAGCGACAAGGACTGGATCGCAGTGATCGATGCTAAGTCCATAGCTCAATTTCTTCAACCTCGCCGTTATCTTATCGAAATGAACGGCCTCTTGCCTTCCGTCTCTCTTAACCACATACATTGTCAATCCTTCTCTACCTCTAAGCAATTTCGTCGAACAGGTTTCAGGCTTGCAGAAAAAGAGTAACCATAAGCGCGGTTTATATAATGCGATAAAAGAAAAGAACAAATGGTTTTGAAATTTGAGATTTATTTTGCTTGGGTTTCCCTCGTTATTAAAATTTGGTTTGGGATTTTTTTGAAATTTTCGCGCCAAAAGTGGATACAATGGGAGCGCCTTTCTTTTTCTTTTTTGCTCAAAACAATGGGAGCATGTTTTATCAATGCTTTTCCTTTCCTTATTCCTTTTGAACAGATATGTACATGGGTCGGGCTAAGTCGAGTTTGAGCTAGGTCCATACAAAATTTTAGGCTCATTTCTTAGGTTCAAGTCCGACTTGGTTTAAAATATAAGCTTAAAAATTTGTCCAAGTCCGGCTCGAAATAAAATTATTAAACCCGAGCCCAGTCTGGCCCGGCCTATATTAAAATTTATTTTAGCTTATTTCATTAAATAAAAAATTTTAAAATATAATAAATCAAATAAATTTAAAAAATAAAAACAAGTATTAAAACAAAAAATAAATAAATAATGAGATTAAAATAATTCTTAAAACAATACACAAATTGAAAATATAATAAAAAGTGGTTATATTAAAATTGAAAATAAAATATAAATATGATTAAAAATAAAAAATATATATTTAGTATATAATTCGGCTCGGGTCGGGCCGGGCTCGGGCTAAAAAAGGTTTACACGAGGCCCGGCCAGTTTTCTAAACGGGCCTCTTTTTTTGCCCAAATTCATATTTCGGACCTATATTTTTACTTGAACCCTCCCATTTTTCGGTCGGGCCTTCGAGCTGGGCCGGGTAGCCCGACCCATGCACACCCCTACTTCTAAATCGTTCGAGTTGTTGTCGCATGGGGTCCACGTTTTATTTTTTTTTTGCACTTTTTAGTTTTCTTTTAGAATAAATACAACTTATATATTTTTTATATTTAAGATTGCTAGAAATTTAATTATTAAAGTATTTTTTATAATATCAAATAGATTTAGGGCTAGTATAGAAATATTTCTTAAAAGTACTTATACCTTTTTCAGAAGTTACAAATTTTAGATTCTCCCTAAAAGTGTTTTTTTTTAAAGTACTTTTAAGAAGCTTTCCTAAATGTGTTCATGGGTCGGGCTGAGTTCGAGCTGGGCCCATCTAAAATTTTTCTATTTGCTAGGCTCAGTCCGAAAAATGGGCCTAAAATTTTATCAAAGCCTGGTCCAACGACCCGACCTGGCCATATTATTTTAAAAATATATAATAAATTTAAAATACTATAGAAACTAACGTTGGTAATTGCAATATAGAACAATCGCAAAGTAAAAAAAGAAAAAGAAAGAAAAAAATAAGGACACACAGATTTTATTTGGAAATCCTTTCGGGAAAAAACTACGGGCAGAGGAAAATAAATTCACTAATGTCGAATTTGAATGGTATAATAGGAGTTTAGACTACATTTATTTATAGGTTGAAAAAACTTTATTCTAATAAATGTCAAATAAATGAAGTGTAGTAAGGTTAAAAAACATTATTCTAATAAATGTAAAATAAAAGAAGTATAGTTCTATATTGATTTTACTTTTATTTTATTTTAACAAGGATTCGAGTCACTCAACTCTAACAATCTCCACCTTGACACGAATTCTCAACAAACAAGTTCTTCACCACGAACTCTCAACAAACAAGTTCTCCACCTCTTCCACAAAACCCCTTAAGGGGTGTTCTTCAATGATGAATACCAACCAAGTCCAAGCAATGCTCAAACTTGGTTATAGGAAATGACTCAATCAACAAATTTGCAGGATTATCATGAATATTAACTTTGCTCAAAACAATATCTTCACAAGCAATAATATCACACACAAAATGATACCGAACATCAACGTGCTTTGTTCTTTCATGAAACATTTGATCTTTCGTAAGAAAGATGACACTCTAACTATCACAAAACATTGAACTGATTTGAAGGTCTTTACTGAGTTCACTAAAGAATTTTTTTAACCAAATAGCTCATTTACAAGCTTCAATAATTGCCATGTACTTAGCTTCAATAGTAGACAAAGCGACTCTAGTTTGCAAAATGGTTTTCCAACTAATTGCGCAACCCCTAATAGTAAAGACATACATTGTGAGAGATCTTCTTTTATCAAGATCTCCAGCAAAATCAGAATCAACATACCCAATGACTCATCTCCTGTTCTTCAAAACTATAAGTAAACATCAGTAATACCTCGTAAGTATTTGAAAATCCATTAAACTGATTTCTAGTGTTCTTTACTGGGATTCGTCATGTATCTACTAATTGCACTAAATGCATGTTATAAATCTGGACGTGAGCAAACCATAGCATACATGAGAGATCCCACTGCACTGTAATATAGAACACATGACATGTAATTAATCTCATCATCTAATTGTGGAAAGAAAACCAATGAAAGTCTAAAGTGGGTTACTAATGGAGTACTAACAGGTTTGGCATTTTGCATATAGAACCTGCAAAAAACTTTCTTAGTGTACCCTTTCTAACTTAGGTACAATTTACATACTTTTTTTTTATCTCTGGGAATCTCCATCCCATGTATCTTTTTCGCTGCTCTCAGATCCTTCATCTCAAATTTTTTTACTAGGCTGGGCTTTAACCTTTTTTATCTTTACTTTATCTTTGGCTGCTATCAACATGTCATCAACATAATGGAGTAGATACATAAGAGAACCATCACTGTTTTTCTTAAAATAAACACAACTGTCAAAGCTGCTTCTTTTGAAATCATGAATAGTCATAAAAGAATCAAACCTCTTATACCACTGCCTTGGTGACTGTTTTAAGTCATAAATGGCCTTTTTTCAGCAAGTAAACATAGTCCTCATTTTCCGAAACTGTAAAACATCCTGGTTGTTGCATGTAAATATCTTCCTCAAGTTCTCTATGCAAGAACATTATTTTTACATCTAATTGTTTGAGCTCCAAATCATACATAGCCACAATACCAAGCAATACTCAAATCGAACTATGCTTCACAACTGGAGAAAATACATATGTGAAGTCTACACCTGAATCTGACTGTAACCTTTTGCAATGAGCCTTACTTTATATTTGGGTTCTTTAACTCTTAGAGTTCTTTCTTTCTTGTTGAACACTCATTTATAACTAACAGTCTTTTTTACCTTTTAGAAGCTTCACTATATCCCATGTTCTGTTCTTATGGAGCAATTCCATCTCTTATTACATAGCAATCATCCATTTTCCTAAATCTTCACAGCTAGTTGCTTCGGAATAAGTAGATGGTTCTTGATTTGCATATATATTTTTAACCACATTTAAAGCATAAGCAACTAGATCAACCTCGATGTACCTCTTTGGAGGTTTAATTTCTTTTATAGGTTTGTTCTTGGCAATAAAATATTGTGGTGAATAAGTAGCTCCACTATGAGTTTCTATACTAACTTGAAAAGTAGACTTTATTGTAGATCTTGGATCAAACTAAAGCCCCACCTATTTTTGTTTGTCTTTATTGGAAGAGTACTTAAGAGATAAGTTAGGTAGCATAGCAGTTTCATCAAAAACAACATCTCTGCTAATCATAACTTTTCTGTTTTCAGGATACAATAACTTATACCATTTAACACTAGCCTTATAACTAAGAAAAACACATTTAATGGATCTAGGTTTTAATTTCTCATTATCAATATGAGCATACACATGACACCTAAAAATATTAAAATTAAAATAATCAGTAGGATTACCAAACCATACCTCTTGTGGAGTCTTTTTCTCAATGGCAATGGACAGAAACCGGTAAAACAAAAAATATGCAGTAGAGGCTACTTCAACCCAAAAAGGTTTTGGTAAATAAGCATTTGACAACAACATCGAACCTTTTCCATGATTATTCTATTCATCAGTTCTGTAATGTCGTTTTGCTATAGAGTATGATAACTGTCAAGTGTCTCACGATTCCTTCTGATTTGCACAATTCATTAAACTCATCAGAACAGAATTCCAAGCCACTATATGTGCGGAGGTGTTTTATCTATTTTCTTGCCTGTTTCTCGATCATAGTTTCCCAAGCCTTAAATGCAGAAACACATCATTTTTCTGCTTCAGGAAGAATGCTTAAAATTTTCTGGAAAAATCATCAATGATTGTCCGCATATAATTAGCGCAACCCCTCGAAGGCACTGATAAACACCAAATTATACATATTTTTACCTCACATTTAGCCTACATTTTGGATGGTTTCTTATTAATTTTGTGAGAACTGGTGCTCTTAACCCCTCTTTTTCTTATCTTATACTCAGGAGAGCATAGGAAAGAGAAAAGAACAGAAAACGGGCCAAAAACGGTGAAAAATGGATCGAAAAGCACGAACCACACGGGCCAAGAGGTGCCACACGGTCGTGCCACACGGGCGTGCTTCATGAAGATCACACGGTCAAAGCCCCGACAAGCACGGCCACTACACACGGGCGTGCTAAATCACACGGCCTCTATCGAACCCACACGGGCATGGCACACGGGCGTGTTCTAGTCGTGAGAAAGACGAATTTCACTCAAATTGGGATGCTTAGGGGCTAAGAAAGAGTCCCCAAAAGTTCTCTATATAAAGATCCCATAAGACAACATTGAAGGGGGCCTTCTTCCACTTTTACACACGTTCTATATTCTTTTCCTCTCGTCTTTCTGCCACACCACAGGTAGAAGCAAGGGATTACTCGAAGGGAGAAGCCAATCAGTTCATCTCAGAAGCCGAAGTTCTGCATCAACATAGAGGATTTCCCTAAATTCCTTCAGGGGTTTTTGGTTTCTTTTATGTTTTGTTATTTTATATCTTCTGGGATGTTTTCTTTTATCATTATGAACTAAACCCCTCAAATACTTGAGGGGGATGAAACCTAAGACAGATCTTGTTATTTATTCTTGATTTATATGATAATTACTTGAATCGTTCTTAATTATGTGTTCTTCATTCTTGTTTTAATAGTCCTAGGTATTAATTCAAGAATTAGATGTGCTTTGAGCAGATGAGTAAAAGTCCCTATAATAAGAGTAGATCTACCATAATTAAGCGGAGTTGCATGCAACGTTAGACATAGGGCGACATAAATCTGCCGGATTAGGGTCAAACCTAATATGGGGAACCATAGATCGAATTAATGCAACCTAGGGAGTTAATTAATAAGAGAATTTTAATTAACAACTTAGGCCTAGTTGCTCTTCACCTCGACGGAGGGTTTAGCATAGATTAGGGATATCTACGGATCAAGTCAAGCAAATAACTCATATAATTCAAGAAGATAATAACAAGTGAAGTCTAGGTGGATTCTCCCTTAAGTATTGATCATACCAATTATTTCCCCTAAAAAGTCTTCCCAATTTACTTTTCCCTATTTTTCTTAGTTTAGATTTTAGCAATTAGTTTTAAACAAAACCTTCATTTAATTTTTAGGTTAAATAATAGAAAGAAGGTGAGTAATAGTACTTTCGGTTCCCTTGGGTACGATACTCGATCTTATCACTAGACTATACTACTGTCGACAGGTGCGCTTGCCTTAAAATGTCGTGATATTAGTTAGTTTGGGTTGATCAAGTTCTTTATAAATTTTATTACTTCATATCACGCGATATCAAGCACTCTGGATGGTCCCCAAATATTAGAATGAATATAATCTAACGTTCCCTTCGTGTTATGGATTTCTATAATGAATCAAACTCTCTTTTGCTTCCCAAAAATGTAATGCTCACAAAACTTCATCATCAAAAAATCCTCTTTTGCTTAATTTTGTCATGTCATTATCACTCATATGCCCTAGATGGATATGTTAAAGTCTAGTAACAACATCATCTGGCAAGGAAGAGGAAGCAACAACTACATTACCGGTAACAGTAGAACCTTGCAAAACATATAACTTGGCAGTCTTTCTCTGCCTTTTCATCACAACAAGGGAATCCTTGCTAATATTCAAAATATCACTTTCAACTACGTACTTATGCCTTTTTGAATCAAGAGTACTCAACGAAATCAAATTCCTCTTCGATTCTGGTACATGTCGTATGCCACTAAATGTTCTAATGACTTCATTGAACATCTTAATTTTTATTGTGCCAATACTTGCAATTTTACATGAAGCATTATTTCCCATCAAATTAACACATTCAGGCATTGCTTCATATATTGTAAACCAATCCCGATTGGGACTCATATAGAAGGTGCAACCAGAATCAAGGATTCACTCCTCGCTTACTTTAAAGTTGTTCGCAAAAGTAACTAGGAGTTCACCATCACTGTAGTCTTCTACAACATCAACTTCATCGGATTGTTCTGATTGTTTTCCTTTTTGATTCGCAGCTCCCTTTTGATCTTGTTCTGTAACTTATAGCTCTCAGATTTAATGTGCCATTTCTTGTTGCAGAAGTTACAGGTTTTACCTCTGTTTGAAGATATTGATCTACCCTTAGATTTAATGCGAGGATTTTGTTCCTATGTCCTCCCATGATTATCATAAGTATTTCATTCTTGTCTCCCACAAACAATAAGACTTTCTTCCTAAGAGTTAGATCCAATCACAGATGTTTCATCTTGTCATACGAGGTTAAGGAAGCATAGACTTCATCAACTGTGAGAGATTCATGGCTATACAAAATCGTATCTCTAAAGGTTGAATAAGACAAGGGCAACAAACAAAGTAGAATTAATCATAAATCTTCTTTATCATACTGAACCTCTATGACCTCTAGATTTGAGAGAATTTCTTTAAACACAGCTAAATATACGTGCACAAGCACACATTCCTCCAAACGATGAGCATAAAGACACAATATTATATGCAACTTGCTATTTAAGGTTTTCGACATACATAGTTACTGCAACTTTGCCCATAATGCAGTGGTGGTCTTCTCATTCATCACGCCCTGTAAAATTTCATTCAACAAATGCAAATGTAATTGTATTAAAGTCTTTTGATCTTTACGCTTCTTCTCTTCCTACATTAATGTCTAAGGCATATTATCTATCCCTAGCAGCGCATCCTCTCCAAATTCATTTACACAAGAATTGCCTGTATCTTTATCTGCCACAACGTGAATCTAGTGTTGCTATCCAATAACGGGATATCATACTTCAATGTCATAATTACTGTGATTGAAACAAGCAACCTGAAAAGCTTTGATACCAGTTTGTAGAAACTAATGTCGATAATGGTAATATAGAACGATTGCAAAGCCAAAAAAAACACACACACACAGATTTTACGTGGAAACGTCGAGAAAAAAACACTGGCAAAAAAAAAGAAAATTTACTAATGTCGAATTCGAATAATACAATAGGAGTTTAGACTACATTTATTTATTGGTTGAAAAAACATTATTCTAATCAATGTCAAATAGATGTAATAAGGTTGAAAAACCTTATTCAAATCAATGTAAAATAGAAGAAGTATAGTTTTATATAGATTTTACTTTTATTTTATTTTAACAATGATTCGAGTCACTCAACTCTAACAAATATTAAAAATATTAAAATAAATATTCCCTAACAAATTCAAAATAAATTAAAAAAAATTGTATACTTAAATAACACTGAGATAGGCGTAACTTAACAACTAAATGGCTCTAATATAGTAACAAAATTAACAATAACAATAAAATAGTAGTAACATAATAGTGCAATGGTAGCAAAATAGTGAAAAAAAAAAGAAAATAGCAATAAAATAGTAAAAAAAAACATATTTTTTTGCATATCCGGGCCGGGCTCAGTAAAAAAAGTCTTACCTGAGGCTCGGCCCATTTTCTAAACGGGCCTTATTTTTTGCCCAAACCCATTTTCGGACCTATATTTTTACGCAAACCCTCCCATTTTTCGAGTGGGCCTTCGAGTTGGCCCTAGCCCATTAACAGGTTTAAGCATTCCTAAACTAGGCCTTAATCACCTATAGATAACGGGATCCACTTAAATTTTAAAATTTTGAATGCTAATGCGGTTTAAATGGTAGACTCTCGCAAGCTTGATAAGAAATTTTAAAATTTTAGAAATTTTAAAAATATTACTATTTTAAAATTCATAATATAAAAATATTAGTATTTATAGTTATTTTGTTTGAATAAATAGTTGTTTTAGAAATGTCTAAGTTCCTAAAATTCCATTATAAAATAACGATATTAAAAAAATATATAAAAATATCATTAAATTAGTAAAATTATATAAATACTTTTAATAATATAAAATATTCACACTACAAAAGTTTAATTAAGTTCGTGTTATCTATTAATTAGGTCTCAACTCAATTGTAGAATTACCAAATATATATATTTTTTGATAAAATATGATATAAGTCATTGTATTCTTCACAAATTTGAAATTTAGATCATGTACTTATATTTTCAAAAATTTAGTTAAATTTTTAAATTTAGGTCCAATTGTTAAGATTATTTTTCTTTCTTTTATTACTTTTCATAATTTTTTTTCTTTTTACTCTCTTTCCTTTTTTTTCTTATTTTTACTCTCTTTCCTTTTTTTTCTTAGTTTTTTTTTACTCTTTTCCTCTCTCTTTTTTCATCTTCCCTTCCTTTCACACTTTTCTTTGGCTTTTCTCTATTATCCCTTTCTTATTATTTTTCATCAATGTAACACCCCTCACTCGAAGTGAACAAATATATCACGATCAAAGGATGTCACATTTGGACACTAGTCTACTAAATACGAACATCAATTTTAAAAATTTGTTTTAACATAAATGAACTCTTTTAAAGTTATTCAAGTCATTTTTATGCTTTCTTTAAAATTTGATTACAAGCGGGGACCATTCGGGACTTATTCAAATCAAAATAGGGTAAACAAGGTTAATGTCATGACACTAGGAAGTAGGTGTCGCCACATTAACTAATGTCGCGACACTAAAAACAGATTACTCTAATTACATGTCCAATGTCATGACATTTATTTCTGATGTTGCGACACTGAAAACAGATTACCCAGAACATGTTTAAAACATCTAAAACCAAGTTTAAACTATCATCAATCATTCCATATCACTTTTAAACATTATAAAACATAAATCTCCATCAAAACATCATATAATTCCACATATAAATCAATCAACTTTTAACTAAGTTTGTAAGGTTAACAAAATGATCAAGATTCTTCATGTATTTTCACTAGAAATATTGCCCATATGTTTTGCACTACCCTATATACATACCATGATCTATAACCAAAAGACCAAAATCATACTGTTTTTCAAGCTTTGATATGTGATGTGATGAGTTGAGATAGTATCTTCATTTTAGAGTTTCAACTCGAATCTCTACCTACATCAATAATTAAACTTACCATTGAAAGTAACCAGTGTTAACATAATCAATACAAACATACAATGAAGTTAAATAGAGAATAACTATAGTGAAATATCAAACTATCTTTATAAGCCACTTACCAGTTTCATTATTAAGTTCACTTACCATTAAATTTTTAGCCCAACCATAGGCTCAAAAAAACACGTAGGATATGAAGAATAAACATTAAATCAATTGCACAAACGTGCATATACTATCTTACATTGAAGTGTAAAATTAATGAACTGCATCGAAGTGCCATTGTCACTACCACTGAAGTGTGAAATCACTAAATTGCACCGGAGTGCCACTATCACTATCGCGCATGAAAATTTCCTAATGGCATTCCATCTATATCCTACTATTTCACATCTTGTTTACATGGGCATTTATATATTAAATTTACTCAAAAATTAAAAACAATTTAAACTTTACAACTTTTACAATATAATTGTTATTAACACAAAAATTCACTATACTTTATAATTCCACTATAATATTACTTTTCGTCTATTTACTAATATATCACACTTCGTTCAAGCCCCAGTTATCAATATTTTAGTTCGTATGTCTCATTTTGCACACTTTACAATTTAGTTTCTTTTTATTACTATTCCAATATACCAAATTTATTCATTTTGAAAGTAAAATACAATTCAGATTTTCACTACTCATTCATCAAATTTTATACATATAATCTTGAATATTCACATACAAATTAATTTTTAAGTTAAGTTAGGTAAAGTAAAATTCTTCAATTACTTACAATCAAGTATTTGGATGAGCTTCTTTATTCTTCTTTCACTTTTTTCTACTTCTTTCCCCTTGTTAAGACATTGTTGGTCACCTCTTTTCTCTCTCTCTTTCTCTTCATTGACATATCACAGACAAGATTTAATATCAAAATAATAATCACATATCATTTCCATGCATTTTTAATGAAATAAACATAAAATACTTAAAGAAAACTCATAATCCTTACGTTGAACTTTTACCAAATCCCTAACTTTAGTTTTCTCTCTCCTCCAATGTGATCATTAATTAACTTTACAAGAAACTTAGCTTGCTATGAGGTTGCTCTATTGACTTTACTAAGAATCCATGGAAGAAATTTGAAGCTTTTAAACTTGAGGTGGTTAGAAATGGTGGAAATGACTAAAATTAAACAAAATGAAAATTGGTTTCCTTAATAAAGAAGGTGGCGTGAAAAGAAAAGAGATGAAGATAGGGGATATTTCTACATCTTTTTATATCAAATATCTATTTGATTTAATATTTTATAGGTTTAATATTATTTAATTTAAAAAATCTAAACATCATCATATACATCTAGTGGCCCATAATTAGTTTCAATCTCATCCGTAATTCACAACACTGTCTTTGTTATAGAAAAATTAATAAAATAATAAAATGGATGAAAATACGATAGAATTTTCTCTTGTGTTTTTTTTTTATTTCTCTCAGGTAAGGATTCTATTTATAATTTATAAGTAATTAACATTCAATGCAATACCATAAATGAAGCTTATTTAAGTGCTTCATTAATGTATATATTAAACATTGCATAATGAATGGGAGGTTTTACCTCATAAATGGGGGGGTTAGAATATAGACATTCACATTTATTTATAACACTCCCCCTTGGATGTCTATTAGAGAAAACAGTGCCTCATTAAAACCTTTATTAGGAAAAATCCCGTGGGATAAAAACCTAATGAAGGAAAAAGAGTACACAATCTCCTATTACAAGTTGCCTCGTTAAAAACCTTTACCAGGAAAATCCAGTGGGACAAAACCTTGGTTAAAGGAAAAGAGAACAACGTGTTTTAGACTCCCCCTAATGGCGACATCACATTATATCTTTAAGTTGACGTATTCCAATCTTGTTTCATAGTCTTTCAAATATTGAAGTTGGTAATGCATTGGTAAAAAGATCTACTAAATTATTACTAGAACGAATTTGTTGAACTTCCATATCACCTTTCTTCTTAAGATCATGAGTGAAGAATAATTTTGGTGAAATATGTTTCGTTCTATCACCTTTGATATAACCACCCTTTAATTGAGCTATACATGCTGCATTATCTTCGTATAAGATAGTTGGCATATTTTCCTGTAATGGCAAATTACATATATTATGGATATGTTGGGTTAATAACCTTAGCCAAATACACTCTCGGTTTGCCTCATGCATTGCAATTATTTCAGCATGATTTGAAGAGGCAGCAGCTAATGTTTGCTTTGTCGAACGCCATGATATGACAGTACCTCCACATGTAAATAAATATCCCGTTTGAGATTGACCTTTATGTGGATCCGATAAATATCCAGCATCAGCATAACCAACTAATAGGGATTTTGAATCATTTGAATAAAATAACCCCATATCAATGGTCCCTCTAAGATATCTAAATATATGTTTAATTCCATTCCAATGTCTATGTGTTGGAAAAGAACTAAATCTTGCTAACAAGTTTACAACAAAAGCTATATCAGATCTTGTATTGTTTGCAAGATACATCAATACTCCTATGGCACTTAGATATGGTACTTCAGGACCAAGAAACTCTTCATCATTCTCACAAGGATGAAATTGTTCTTTATTCACATCTAAGGATCGTACAACCATCGGGGTACTCAATGGATGTACTTTATCCATATAAAATTTATTTAAGATCTTTTTCGTATAAGTTGACTGATGGACATGAATTCCATCTTTTAAATGCTCGATCTGCAGGCCAAGAAAAAACTTTATTTTTCTAATATCTTTCATCTCAAATTCTTTCTTTAAATAATTTACTGCATTTTGAAGCTCTTCAGGAGTTCCAATAATATTTACATCATCAACATATATAGCAATTATTACAAAGTTTGATTTAGACCTTTTTATAAAAACACATAGGCAAATTGGATTGTTTTTATAACCTTCTTTTAATAAATATTCACTAAGATGATTGTACCACATACGTCCAAATTATTTTAATCTATATAAACTTTTCTTTAATTGATTGAGCAATTTTCCCGGGAAACTTTATATCCTTCAAGGATTTTAAATTCTTCTGGGATTTTCATATAAATTTCACTATCAAGTGTACCATACAAATAGGCTGTAACAACATTCATTAGACGCATGTCAAGTTTTTTACGTACTGCTAGACTAATAAGGTATCTAAACGTGATTTCATCTACCACAGAAGAATATGTCTCTTCATAATCAATGACGGGCCTTTGCGAAAATCCTTATGCTACAAGTCGTGATTTATATGTTACGACTTTATTTTTCTCATTTCGTTTTTGCACAAATATCCATTTATATCCTACCGGCTTTACATATTTAGGTGTTTGGACTATAGGTCCAAAAACCTCCCGTTTAGAAAGTGAATTTAATTCTGCTTGAATTGCATCTTTCCATTTTGGCCAGTCTTTTCTATTTCTACATTCCTCAATAGATTTAGGCTCAGGATCCTCATTTTCTTTTGCTATTTCAATAGCAACATTATAAGCAAAATTGTTGTCGACAACTATATTTTTTCGATTCCATATTTTTCTTGAAGTAACATAACTTATTGAGATTTATTCGTTATCATCATTTTCAGGTACCTGAACCTCTTCTGGGGTTTTTTGATTAGTTATATCTTGGGCCTCTTCTTGGGCACTTGCCTCCACAATATTACTATCTTGAGTAATTGCTCCTTTCCTTTTACGAGGATTTTTATCTTTGGAACCGATTGGCCTTCCATGCTTCATACGTGGATTACTTTCTTTTGCACTAACAATTTGCCCTATTGGGATATCAATTCGTATTACAACATTTTTAACTGGTATGTGAGATTTTGTAATTCTCTTTAGGTCAGTAAATGAATCTGAGAGATGATTGGCAATGTTTTGCAAATGTATGATCCTTTGAACTTCTTGTTCACATTGACTTGTGCGAGGATCTAATTGAGATATTGATGATCCATTCCATGTAATCTATTTTACCAGTTGTATTTTCTCTCCCCTAATGTTGGGAATGTTGTTTTATCAAAATGACAATCAATAAATCGTGCAGTAAATAAACTTCCAGTTAATGGTTCAACATATTTAATTATAGAAGGAGATTCATAACCATCATATATTCCCAACCTCCTTTGAAAACCGATCTTTATGCGTTGTAGTGGAGCAATTGGAACATATACTGCACATCCAAAATTTTAAGATGGAAAATATTTGGCTCCTGACCAAAAGCCAATTGTAATGGGTAGTACTTATTATAACTTGTTCGCCTTAAGCGCACAAATGTTGCTGCATGCAAAATAGCATATCCTCAAGCTGTAACTGGGAGTTTTGTTCTCATAAGCAATGGTCGAACTATTAGTTGAAGGCTTTTGATAAACGATTCAGCTAAACCATTTTGTGTATAAACATGAGCTACAGGATGTTCAACTTTTATCTCAATTGACATATAATAATCATTAAAAGCTTGGGATGTAAACTTACCAGCATTATCAAGATGAATAGTTTTGATTGCTTAATCTGGAAATTGTACTCTTAATCGAATTATTTGAGCAAGTAGTCTCGCAAACGCCAGGTTGCGAGTGATAATAAACACCCATGTGACCACCTAGTAGATGTATCTATTAATACCATAAAATATCTAAATGGTCTAAATGGTGGATGAATGGGCCATATATATCACCTCGAATACGTTCCTGAAATGCGGGAGATTCAATCCCAACTTTAGTTGGTGATGGTCTAATCGTCAATTTTCCTTGAGAACAAGCAGCACAAGATAAATCCTTGAATTCAATAAACTTTTGGTTCTTTAATCAGTGTCCAATTGAATTCTCGATGATTCTTCGCATCATAATAGATCCGAGATGGACTAATCGATCATGCCAAATAGTGAAAGTATGTGGTTCTACAAACTTCTGGTTTGTAGTAACATGTGACTCAATTGCACTAATATGTGTATAATATAAACTTGATGAAAAAGCAGGTAGCCTTTCCAAAACATATTTCTTTCCACGTTTAACATTTGTAATATATAGATATTCAATATTATTCTCATTCATAGTCTCAATATGATATCCATTAAGACGAATATCTTTAAAACTCAATAAATTTCTTTGAGACTTAGTGGAATATAAAGCATCATCAATGAAAAATTTTGTACCTTTAGGTAATAATATAATAGTTCTTCTAGAGCCTTCAATAAGTTTTGAACCCGATATTGTATTAACATAGGCATTACTCATTGTCAAATGAGAAAATTTTTTTTATCTTTGAGTATCAAATGTGTTGTAGCACTATCTGCAAGACACACGTCTCCATTAATTTTGGGTCCATCAAAATTTTATTGAATATTCATATTCTTCATAAAAACAAACAAAATATAATATGAGAAACATTGCAAATATTTATTAAATATATAAATTTTTCTTTATGCAAGAAAATAAAATATACTTAAAACAACATAAAATGTCAAAATAACATCAATTTTTCTAATGATTCTCAAAGAAATCTGCCACATCTAGGTGAGTTATATTATTAAGGTCATTAAATTTATCACCCTCATGGGCATAGTCAGTATTAGTATTATAATGAATATCTTCATCTTTTGCCTCCATTTCATCATTTTGGGATATAAAATTTGTCTCCATATGATTTCCCTTCTTTTTAATGGATGCTTGATAAAGTTTCACTAAATGTTCAGATGTACGACAGGTACATGACCAATGCCCCTTCATACTACATTGGTAGCATATATTTTCAACAGTCTTTAAAGGATTATTTTGACCACTTTTTTCTTGTCATTCATTGTTATTCTTTTTCTGGTGGTTAGAAATATCATTTTTATTACCACCATGATAACGATTACTAATACATCCTCGACCATGTCCCCCACTACGTCCACGACCACGGCCGCGGCCTCTATATTTTCTATTTTCGTAATTATTGTGTACTACTACATTCACTTCAAGGAATGGTGCGGAACCAGTGGGACGAATTCCATGATTTTTCATCAACAGCTCATTATTTTGTTCAGCCACCAAAAGGCATGAAATCAATTCAGAATACCTTTTAAAACCTTTTTCACGATATTGCTGCTGTAGGAGCACATTAGTAGCGTGAAAGGTTGAAAATGTTTTCTCTAACTAGTCCTCATCAGTTATGTTTTCTCCACATAATTTTAGTTGAGAACTAATTTTGAAAGGTTCTGATGTGTATTCACTTACAGTCTTAAAATCTTGCAACCGTAAGTGCATCCAATCATAACGAGCTTTAGGGAGTATCACAGTTTTCTGATGGTCAAATCGTTCTTTCAAATTTTTCCACAACTCAAGAGGGTCTTTCATTGTGAGATATTCCACTTTTAATCCTTCATGCAGATGATGATGGATGAAAATCGTTGCTTTTACCTTGTCTTGATTAGATGCTTCTTTATCTGCTAATATAGTATTTCCTAGACCTTTAGCATCTAGGTGAATTTAAGCATCTAACACCCATGACAAATAATTCTTGCCTGATTTGTCTAAGGCCGCAAATTCAAGTTTGGCAAGATTTGACATTATAATCACTTGAATCAAAATAAAAAATGTTAGTAAAATAATAAGTATTCTCAATCGTAAAATAATTCAATTATATATACCAAATTTGCTAAATAATAATATGTATGTCAAATATTAGCATAGAGAGGAATAGTTATAATAATAACTTAACACAAATTACATTAATTGAAATTTCTTTTAATAAAAAAATGTATATATAATCATCATTATTAGATTTTAGTTGTAAAAATAAAAGTGCAAATGTTACCCAAAGCAAATATTTCATCTAGAAAATAAAATAAAAGAATTATGAAAATATGTATACCGTATATAGTTTAACGGGAGTTATACGGGCAAATTATATAAAGTCAAAATGGCGTGAACTTTACTATGAACTCGTAGAAGCTCGTGCTGATAACGTGTTATAGAAAAATTAATAAAACAATAAAATAGATGAAAATACGAGAGAATTTTCTCGTGTGTTTTTTTCATTTCTCTCAGGTAAGGATTCTATTTATAATTTATAAGTAATTAACATTCAATGCAATACCATAAATGAAGCTTATTTAAGTGCTTCATTAATGCATATATTAAACATTGCATGATGAATGAGAGGTTTTACCTCATAAATGGGGGGTTAGAATATGAACATTCGCATTTATTTATAACACTCTTAGCTTTATTGCACTTCTAATCATTTCTGTTTTTCCCAGTAATCTAATTCAATCGTTTATACTTTTAATTTTTACACCCCAACACTTTTCACATTATTGCAGTTTAGTCAATAACCCAAATTAATTTCTCTCAATTCAAAAGTCTTTTTAATTTCCTATGGTATCTGGCTACCTTCTCCACTAATCACTCATGATTCTTATTTATTCTAATTTTATTATTTTTACTTTGAATGTTCTAGTGTTGGATTTGGTGCCTTAAGTACAATATTGTCATTTATGTACACGTGATTTTTTCAAATATAATGGTTAATAAAATTATTCATGAATTACATTAATGCCTTTTGTATATTGTGCTCGTGTTGTTTTTGCATGTAAAGCAAAATAGAAGCAAATATTAGCTCATTGATTATCTAATGTTTAACTAATACTAAGCGGTATTACGTGGTTGGATTGTAATACAAAAAGACAACTTATATTAGTAGACAAACCTAAATATGTCATTAGTCTAATAAAAAAATGAACAAATTGATTAAAAGACTAATATGCCATCTAATAAGTCTAATTAGGGAGATGTCTTGTCTTGGGCATCGGAGCAGACAATTCCGAGAATATAGAAGTATAAATGTGATTGACTAGACTAACAGTACATTGGACTGGAACCAATAAGAATAGATCTCGAATCTGTTGATGGATTTATTCACTTGTGATGTTCATAGTGTGACAACCTTAATCTTGAGTGGATGACGAACTATGTATGCATAACTCGTATACTTTGATGTAAGTAAAAGCCTGAGTTCAAATAGATAAGGAATTGAAAGCTAGTGTGTTGGGTGTCGAAACCATTTTTTTAAAAAAGGGTTGACTTTTATTAAAAAAACAAAAATGGGAGTCGCCATGGATCTTTTTTATGAGGTGTGATCGGATGACCTAGTAATTTAGTTGTTTTAATAAAATGTTTTGATTTATCAAAACAGTGATTTTGGTCTACGATATTCGAGAAAATGGGTTTGGGAGTCGGTTACGTGCGAGGAAGGATTAGCACCCCCGTCACGCTCAAAATTGTTACCTAATTGATTAGTTAATGTCTTAATGTCGAAAGTTGAAATTTCGATAAGAAATTTAAAATACAATCCTTTTTTTTTTTGTATTATGCATTTTCTAATAAAAATCTCTTGAATTAGTGAAAACATGTAAAAGGACCTCTTTTCTCGAAGTAATTAAAAGGTCATACCCCGTTAGTTAGGATACGACACCTTAAATCCCCGAAAACAAATCTTCCTTTTACTTTATTATTTGATCAAATCTCATATGTTTAAAAGGATGTTTGATTATTTAGGATCAACGAGAAAATCGAAACCCCATAAATTAGGGTACGATTTCTTGAATCTCCAAATATGAAACATTACCTAATTTAAAAAGGTTTTCCTTTTTTATGCAATTGAGTGGAAAATAAGATACGATAAAATATTATAATGACGATAACGTAACTAAAAAGATGAATATAGTATTGGTAAACAAGTTTCGATAAAAATAGGTCAAGCAATAAAATGAGAATGTATGATATAAAACAAACAAACATAACATAAAAAGGTTTAAAAAAGGATGAAATAATGAAGCCGTATATAAAAAGGAAACCATAAAAATAAATAAATAAATTTTAGAAGTAAGAAAATATACGAATCAACAAATATTTATAAAAGAAAATATTAACTTTCCAACCTTTAATATGTATATCATACATGTAAAATGATAAATACATATAAGTAGGTAAAATAAATATACATAATATTAATATTAGATATTTAAAAGTGGAAGTAATAAATAATCAAAATAATATAAACAACAACATAAAAAATAAATGAATAAATAAATAGAACAAGTAAATAACATTAAAACTAAATAAAAAAAGAAACGAATAAATAAAGGGTAAATAAATAAGTACGCAATTAAATGAAATTTCCAAAAAAAATAAAAATGAAAGCACTATTCTAAGAGGATTGAATTGAAACCGAAATAAAATCCTAGGGTATAATTAAAAAAATAAAATAAACTAGATTAAAGAACTAAAAAAATGCGGAATGGCCAAATGCGCAAATAGACCCTTCCGCAAAAACATGCGGAAATTAAACTGGAGCAGGTTAGTCGGCTGGGCCTCCACCAAAACGACGTAGTTTTGGCATTTGGGGGGACAAATGAAATGGCACCGTTTCAAGCTTCCTATTTAAGCCCAAGTTTTTTTTTTAAATTTATTCCAGCCCATTTTTTTTAAAAAAAGTCCAAAATCTTTCTCCCTTTTCTCTGTTAGGGTTTCAAACCCCTTTGGGGTCCAATGGCCCCCCCGTCGCCGTGTGTCGTGAACCCGCCGTGGCTGTCAGTCATCGGCGACGGCAACTGTCACCTCCGACAGCTGGAAAAAAGGAAAATCTCTTTTAATTCCATTTTTTATCCCCCAAAAACCTATTTAAAGGCTAATGCCTAAAAAATTAAGAGAAAATGAAAGAAAATTGCAACCCTTTGGTGTTTGTCGAACCCTCAACAAATCCCCTAAGGGCTTCGAGGTGTTCGCAACCAGAAGAGGCTCCAATGGCCGTGGAGGGCAAAGCGATGGGTAAGAAAAAAAATTCCTTTTTTGTGTTTTATTTTTTTGATTCAATAAAAACAAAAAAGAAAAAAAATCCCCTCTTAGAAAAAGATATTCTGTTCTTTATTTTCTTCAGGTATATTCTTAAGAAAATATGAATAACAGATAACAATGAAGCAAGGATCACTTTTTTTTTTTCAACTTAGAATTCTTTTTTGATTAATGCTGTGCGTTCGTGAAAAAAATTACAAAGATGAATTTCGGGCCTTTATAGCCGAATTACAAGAACGTTTACTTCTATTTTTTTTCGTTTTTCCATTGATGCTCGTGTGCTCCTCTCTGCTATTTTATTTAAATTTTCTTGCAGGTATCAGACGCGTGGAGGCAGTGGCGACAGACAGTGGTGGCAAAGGCATGCCTAGCATGCGGGGGCAGCAAGGCTAGGGTTCCATTTTTCTGAAAATGTTGTTGGGTTAAGGTTAATTCTGGTTTGGGCTTGTAATTGGGTAGTGGGCTGTTTGGGCATTGTATTGTAAATAGTCTATTTTAACAAAAAACTAGACTTTATGTTTATTTCAGTTTATTTTGGGTTTTATATTATAATTGGGCCAGGCGAAAATTGGCCTATTACAGCTGCCCTTCTTTGCTCGTTGTCGTGTAATGAGATTGGAGCAAAGACTTTAAAAGGGCCAATTTTGCCCGGTTTTATCGAATCTTGACTTTTTGATGCTTCTTTTCTTCATGAAGCCTTATTCTGTCCCACTGCATAAGAATTGGTACTTCGGTCCGCTCTAATGTAATTTCAAGGAGAAGAGACTTGTAGCTTCGATCTACTCCGCTGAAACTTCAAGGAGATAAGAATTGGTAATTTCAACCTGCTCCACTGCAACTTCAGGGAGATAAGGTTTGTGTATTTTTATCCTGCTCTACTGTAACTTCAAGGAGATAAAGATTGATAATTTGCACCACTCCAATGTAATTTTAGGGAGAAGAGATTTGTAGCTTCGATCTACTCCGTTGGGACTTCAAGGAGATAAGAATTGATAATTTCAACCTGCTCCACTGCAACTTCAGGGAGATAAGGTTTGTGTATTTTCCTGCTCCACTGCAACTTAAGGGAGATAAGGATTGTGGCTTCGATCCACTCCAATGTAATTTCAAGGAGAAGAGATTTGTAGCTTCGATCTACTCCGCTGGAAATTCAAGGAGATACGAATTCGCCATAATGACTTCAATCCATCTCACTGCAACCTCAGAGGTATATGATTTGTGTTTTCAATGATCTGTCACACCATTCTTTGGGGAACATGACATGTAGAATCTATTTCATAGGCCTATTTTTGCCAAGTGATTAGGATGTCATGATCAGAATGAATCAAATGCTCCTAACTAGATGTGTATGGATGATATTTGCATGAATGCAGAATGCCATGAGAATGATCCCTTTTTTAATACTTAAGTTGACATTGCTTGTTGTTCATCAAGGCTCTATCACTAACGTAATACCCTACTCTCTTGTTCAGCTGGTATCCTCGACAGAAAACCTGAAGAAATAGCTAATATTTAGACTATTCTTTTTCAAATGTTTTCAACCCTCAGGTTTGGTTAGTTCTGACTAATAGTCTTGTTTCAAGTCCTAGTACTATTTAGAAGCTTTTAGAGCAATATGCAAAACTCCTTTTGCTTGAATATTATTAGTCCATTAATAATTATTTCAATGCAAAATGCTTGAAAAAGATCGCAATGATGGACAAAACTAAAATTTATTAGGAACAGAATCTGAAAAGAATGTATTAATCAAAGAAAGAAAACATTGCTGGAATACAAAATGAGTAAGAGGAAAATAGGTGCCCCAAATATTGCAGTATGAGCTTCTCTGCATAAAACTTCTCAGGGACCCTTTGAACTTGATATCTGTTCAGAAGACCTGGAGTACTTTGTTGATGCCCCAAGATGTAGCATCCTTTCGTCTTGTTAATTCAGAGAAGACAAGACTACTGCATGCCCCCTACCCTTGATCAAAATTTGAATTGCCCATTCTTGGATTTTCAACTCAAAACTCCTTTGGTCTCAAAGTGACCTTTTACGGGTTTTCGCCTTGGCCTCTTCTTTTTCTTTTTTTTCTTTTTTCTTTTCTTTTTCTCTTATTTTTCTTCTTTTCTTTTTTATATTTATTTTTTTCTTTTTTCTTTTATTTTCTTTTTCGTTTTTTTAAAGTGAAGTATTCATTGCTTGAATCAAAATTCGTAGGTTTAGGCAGGTTCTTTACCTTCCATCTCAGTCAAAATCAGAGCTCTTCTAGAAAGGCCTTCTTTACCATATAAGGTCCCTCCCAGTTTGACATCTATTTTTCTCTAAAGTTCTTTTGTATGGGAAGGATTTTTTTCAGCACAAGGTCTCCCTCATGGAATTCTCTGTGGCGAACCTTCTTGTTATAAGCTCGCATCATTCGTTCTAGGTAATCTGACCATGACGGATAGCTTTTAACCTCTTCTCTTCAATCAGATTCAATTGATCCTATCAAGATCTGATCCATTTTACTACATCCATCTTCAGCCCAGCTAAGGAATTTCGAGTTCAATGGGCAAAACTGCTTCCATTTTATAAATTAATGAGAAAGACGTTGCCCCGGTAGAGATTTTGATAGGTGTTCAATAGGCATAGAGGGTAATTTCTAATGCCTATTTTTGTAAGTTTCAATCATTTGCCCTACGATTTTTTTCTTTTTGTTTTTTGTTTTTTGTAGCCCCACTGCATCATTTATTTTTGGGCGATATGGTGTTTGATCTTGAACTGACTGTTAGACTTCTGGTATCGCATTATGGTTTAAATTCAGTGTATTGTCAGATGCAATCCTTTTTGGCATTTCATATCGATATATGATTCCCTCTTTTTTTCTTTTTTCTTTTTTTTTGGTGTCGGCTTTATGACATCAGCGTATGAAGCAGCTTCCGCCCACTTAGTGAAGTAATGGACGACCACACAGATGAATCGATGCCCACTAGAAGCTTATGGCATGATCGGTCCAATGACATCCATGCCCCATATAGAGGAAGGCCATGGATTCCAATGACTCTTTGTAACGTAGGATCTTTTTCTCATATTGTTCTACCATCCTTAACAAATCTTGAGATAAGATTCGTCTTGCTCATCTTCAAAGTTCTCAGGTTCTTCTGGACACATATCTTGCTCAAAAAGAGGTTCTAAATCAGTAGCAGTGTCGCTTATATCATTGATATCTGGAGATCTGTTATAACGATGAAGGAAGATCCAAAGAACAAAAGAATCTAAGAATACTTATCTGTATAGTATGATTATGAATGAAATGAAAATAATCAAAGAATATTTTCTCGAAGTGAGAAACAAAGATTCATTTTATTGAAATAAAGATGTCGGACATAAGCTTATCTCACAAAAGAATTCATATTGCTCCTAGGCTTAGAGCAATAAGCGTGTTTTGGACATTAATCCAAATTAGCTTTAAAAAATATAGGGATCTCTTCCACAATTCCATTGTTCAAAACATTCCCAGGTATGTAAGGGCAAATGCCGGATAAATTCTCTTCCCCGACCCCCTATTCTTTATTATCCATTAGTCTCTGCACCAAAGCTTTAAATTCAGTGTACTCCTGGATTTCATGACCTTCTTCAGCGTGGAACTCACAGTAGCTCCTCATCCTTTTTGGTCTCTTTTCTGAATTCTGAATTATTAATCCCATGTCTATCATTTGTTTCAAAACTCATTTCAATGGGGTTTTTACTTCTACAACATTGGTTTTGGTTCTATTTCCTCTATTCTCAATTATCGCGTTTACCCCTCGATCTGAATGACTAGGCAACGGATTTCTTGCCATAGTAGGTTCTGATGGATCGTCAAACTTCACGATGCCTTTCTTGATCAACCATTCAACTAACTTTTTAAATGTAGTGCAGTTTTCAATTGAGTGTGCTGTTATTCTCGCATGGTACTCGCATTGGGCATTTGCATCATACCATTTCGAGAATGGAGGTTGCAAGGGTTTCAAGTAGAACAAAGATACCACATGAGCATCAAACAGATTTCGATACAGCTCTCTATATGTCATCGAGATGGGTGTGAACTGGAGTCTTTCCGTGTTTGGCCTCGAGTTGGATTCTTGCCCTTAGCTAGTAGTCATGGCCTTCGGCTGGCCTACAGTGACCGATTTGGAATACCCTTTGCTCATATTATTCACTTCATTTTCATTTTTCTTCAGGGTTGATCTTTTGGCGCTTTCTCCCGCGTCTATCTTCCCACTCTTTACTAAGTTTTCAATCATCTCACCAGATATTACCATATCTAAGAAGCTCATAGTAGCGCATCCCAATATATGGTTAATGAACGGGGCTTTCAGAGTGTTGATGATTAGCATCGTGGTTTCTTTCTCCAAAAGAGGTGGCTGGACTTGTGTTGCTACCTCTCTCCATCTTTGGGCATATTACCTGAAGCTCTCACTTTGCTTCTTTTTCATATTCTGCAGTGTGATACTGTCGGGTGCCATGTCTGTCACGTGGCCATATTGCTTTATGAAAGCCTGTGCCAAGTCCTTCCATGAGTGAATTTTGGCATGGCTCAGTTGGTTGTACCATTTGGCAGCCGACCCAATTAGACTATCTTGGAAGCAATGGATTAACAGTTGATCGTTATTAACGTATCCTGTCATTTTTTGATAGAACATCATAATGTGAGCTTTAGAACAACTAGCCCCATTGTACTTTTCAAATTCTAGAGTCTTGAATTTCGGTGGGAGTACTAAATTTGAGACCAAACCCAGATTCTTAACGTTAACCCCGCAATGGTAATCAACATTCTCCATTGCTTTGAGTTTTTCTTCCAACCACCTATACCGATCTTTGAGTTGTTTTGGCAGTTCCACCCTTACTTTTTCTATTTCTGCCATTTTGTCTAAATCAGGAATTACTGGATTGGTTAGATTGTTCCCCGGATTTGAACCTGAGCTTGTCGGGTAGTTTATTGGTGCCGAGGTACCAATCTGATATTGTTGAGGTCTGATTGTAACGGGTGCCCCTTGTGGATGCAAGTCTGGTTGGGCTTGGGCGCTTATTAGGGTATAACCTGGGGGATAGATGGGGTATTCATGATCATCCCCATAATTGACCACAAGGCTCTTCCCTTTATCATGCCCTCCAGCCATTAACTGTGTTAATTGAGTCATCAAACTTCTTTAGGATTCTAGCATCTGATCCCTCATGTCTTGTTGAATTTTGGCTAATTGTTCTTGTATCTGTGCCTGTAGCTGATCTTGCATATCTCTTTGCAATTGTTCCAATCTTTCCAATCTCTGATCCATTACTTTCATCTTGCGGCGGGTATCGTAATGATATTTAGTTGGTGGATTTTCATTGGTTTTCAAGGTAACTGTTATAATTTTAATTAATCAGGGTCTTTTTATGAAATTTAATGCAGATGATGCAATGTAATGCAGATGAATGAAATGAATGCAAAAAGAGGTGTTGATTTTGATTCAATTCTATTAGAATAACTTTTTTAGAAAATAGATCTATTTATATAAAACAGAAATTTACATATACGGCCTTCCCCTAATACCCAAGGCCTTGACTTTCCTAAAAAGCCAAGCTAACTCTCGGCCCCGATCTGATTCTAGCTCGTACTTTAAGCTTAACACATCAGCCTGAACTACCAGGGTTTGCAAGTGATCGGCTACCTCTCGAACTTGAGCCACAGCTTCGCCCATGACATGATCCCAGTCCCTAACTTGACATTGAAAATGGTGAAGTTGCTCTTTCCAATATTCATTGTTTGCTTCAAGGAGTTCAACTCGAATTTCACAATTTTACAATGCGGTCTCGAGCTCCTCTATTTTTCCTTTCAACTCCTCAATCTTGCTTAGGCTGGCTGTAACGCCCCTAACCCAAATTCGTCACCGGAATAGTTACGGAGCATTACCAGAGTTACTGATTTATTTATCAGATGTTTTACTTCATCTAACATTCATATTTGAAACCAATTAAAATTAAACATGTTGTCCCTTAAACGTACTTATTTTTCTCGACATGTTTTACTTGAATTTATTAATTGTCTCAACATACTTAATTTTTTTTGTATCAACGTAGTAATGATAATCACATATTTACATGTCATGATAAATATCATTCTCTTACCATTTCTTCATAAACATAAATTATGTAATTTATTATATCAATATTTCATGTATAAAAAAAATACAATTCAAGTGACACTAACTTATCTCGTTTTTTATTCATGTTTATAATTTCAATAATCTCTTTCCTTTTTCACGTTTTAGTCTCATATTTGAGTCATTCGGATCTTTATAAATAAAAATGATTGTCATTTTCATTTATTTCATGTTCTAATACATTCAACTAATGTTCTAAACAAAATTTACCATTTTGCCCCTAAACTTTTAATTAATGATGATTTCATCCTTAGGCTCAGAAAATAAAATTCTTGCAATTTAATCCTTATTTCCTGTCGTTATTGTCATACATATTGATAACAGCCCATAAATTCTATAAAATATCAGAATTTTTCATAATTTCAACACTTTTCAATTTAATCCCTAAAAAGTGTTTTTCCCCGTTCTTGAACTAAATTAATAATTTCATTTAAATTTTGCAATTTAAATAATAAAATAATCCTTTTCATGTAATTTGATCATTTCTAACATTTTACAAAATTGCCCATAAAGTTTTACTTTTATTCAATTTAGTCCCTGAGCTTAAAACATGCAAATTAGCCATGCTAGCTGAATATTCATACATATTTTCCTCCTCCTCCTCTCCATTCCACATCCTTAATTTATATAACATGCTTATAAGTAACATTATCAAAACTTTCACTATTACTTATATGTATTTTCAAAACTGTCCATTTGAGTCATAGTTACTAAATTATTTATATCTTGGGCTACAGAACTCCAAATTAAGATCCGCTAATTTTTCCTGAAACCAGACTCACATTTCTTCTTACCATAAAATTTTCAGAATTTTTGGTTTATCCAATTAGTACAGTTTATTCATTAAAATCTCTCCTATTTTGCTATTCGATAGTTCTGACCACTCTTCGGTAAAATTTAATTATCTCTTTGTACAGAAATCAAATGATGTTCTCGTTTGTTTCTTATAAAAATAGACTCACTAAAGAATCAAATCATATAAATTACGTCCCATAATAATTTTTATACAATTTTTAATGATTTTTCAAAATCAAAACAGAGGATCCCGAAATCGTTCTAAATCAATCTCACAAAAATATAAATATCTCAAAGTACAGAATTCATTTACTTGTTCTGTTTCTTTTAGATGAAAATAGACTCATTAATATTTAATTCCATATCTCACTCAACTTCTAATTCAATTTCTACCATTTTTGGTGATTTTTCAAAGTTGACCTACTGCTGCTGTCCAAAACAGTTTTAGTGCAAAATGTTGATTATCAAGTTTATAACACTCTTATTTCCCTTCTCTACAATATTTCCCATCACTTTCTCTTATTTTCTCTTCACTAACATATCAAGAACATAGAACCATATATAAGAAAACTCTACATTGACATCATTTCCATGCTTTTTCAATAATATCAAACTTAAAAATATATGGAAATCTTGATGTTCTTACCTTGTCCACTTGGTTTCAATCTTTAACTTGACATTCTCTCTCTTCCAGCTTCTATTTCTTGAGTCCAACTTGACATTCTAACTCCCCATAGTCTCCTTAACATTTTTCTCCTTTGGTAGCTATGGAAATTCTTTTGATTTCTAGGTAAAAATGGTGAATTTTTGGTGGAAGGACCAAATTGTAAAGAAAGGAAAGTTTCTTCTTCTCTTTTCTTTCTAACATGGGATGCATGGTGGTGTTGTTCTCTTTCTTCTCCTTTTTTTCTTTCCACACACACATATATATACTAAATAAAATAATAAAATAATAAAATATCTTATTAAAATATTAATAAAATAATAATAATTTAATATATAATTATAAAATATCATCAATACAATCATTACTTTCTAGATTTCTCTCTCTTCAAATTGACCATTTTATCCTTTATGATCTTTTAAAATTTCATCCTTGAGTCATCACTTAATTTGGTAAAATTGTAATTTAGTCCCTCATAATTCTTCACCTATTCAATTTAGTCCTAATTCATCAATTTTCCTTTGTTTCTAGATTATTCTACCCTTAAAATATTTGCACTATTGGTCCTTTAACTTTTGATATTTACACTTTTAACCCCTCAAATTTTGAGTATTTACTCTCGGGCAACAAAACTTTCTCACTTTTGCAATTTAGTCCTTTCTTGAATTAATATGTCATAATATATTTCCCAATGACATAACTCAAATTTCCTCTTCTCGTCACTTTATTTCCTTATTTTACTATATCAAGGATAATATTTCACTGTAGAAATTTTCGGGGTGTTACACTAGCCCTTAATTCGATTACGGAGTTGCAACTACAATGGTGATGTAGTGACTTTTCTAACTCTGCCACCCGAGCTCTTAACCTTTCCTTTTCATTTTGGCTCTCTAACAAACTCCTTTTTAGAGCATCCTCCCGTATCTGAGCGTCTTGAAACTTCTTCTCCCACTGATCGACTTTAGTTTTTTCTTCTTTGATTTCCTGTCGCCATTACTCCGATGTTTTACCCAAACCGGCAATTCTTATTGACATACGCAGCTTTTTGTAATCCATTTTCAAACTATCCAGGTCCTCTTCGACCTTGTTCTTTCCCTTCTTTAATTCCTCGACCTCTAACTTGTGAATGTCGACGTCTAGTCCTAACTGCATCTTTTCCTCCTCTAACTTGTAACGACCTCAAAAGTACAAGTATCAGAATATGAATTATCGGGTCTCCATTTTTAGTAAAACGGACTGGTAAATATTTATTAAAAATATTTATGAAATTAGTTATGTATTTAATTAGGTTTTAATTAGGTGAATTTAGTTTAATTTAGAGAAATTAGTGAAAAACACTAGATTAAATAAGAGATAAAAGTTGAATTATAGATTAATAGAATAAAAGAGGGACCAAAGTGGTAAATATGCCATTCCTCAAAGTTGAGGCGGCATAATGTATAAAAATCTAAGATTTTTATACCTAATTAGTATATTAAATTATTATTATGGTTGTTTATTAAATATTATTATGAATTAAAATAAGGCAAATGTATGTTGATGATTGGTACATGTGTAATAATGTGTATGGGTACAAGTGTAATATATATATTTGTTATTAAATAGATATTTATATTTATTAAGTAAAATATAACTATTAGATAATTAATTTAATTATGAGATTTTTTTTAGTAAACAAATTAAATAGAGACAAGTGTAATTAAAGTATTTGTTATTAAAAGATTTTTATAAAAACAATTATTATTATAAACTAATATATATATATATATATATATATATATATATGGTATAAAAGAAAAGAAAAGAAACAAAAACATGAAAAGAGAAATGGAGAAGAAAAAGAAAAAGGAAAAAACTATGGTTTTGATGCTTAAAGCTTTAATAGGTAAGTCAATTAGGCCATTTCCTTTTAATTTTGATGTTTTATAAGTTTTAGAATAAAGTTTTGATGAATTTAAGTTGAGGTATTTGAAGTTTTACAGTTTTGAACATGGTTTATGTTGAACTAGAAAATAAATTAGGGATTTAAAGGAAAGAATTGCAAGTTAGAATTGGGTAAATGATTTAATAAGCTATAAGAAAACAGTTTTGGGAAGCAACATAAACTTAAATTTGAAAAATCACTAAAAATTGTAGGAATCAAATTAAAGGGTAAATAAGATATGAAATTAAAACTTATTCAGCCTAGTTTCTTATAGGAGAAACGGTGTAAGCAATGGATTTGTGAATCAAGAGATATTTGATTTTTTGTGAGACTGGTTCAGAAAGATTTTGAGATACTCTGTTTTAAATTTGAAAAATCATTAAAAATTGTACAAAAATAATTATAGGACATAATTTATACAGTTAGATTCCTTAATGAGTCTATTTTAGAAGAAATAAACGAGAACATCATTTGAATTCTGTACAAAAAGATAATTAAATTTTAGTGAAGAAAGGTCGGAATTGTTAGACAGCAGAACAGGGGTGATTTTAAAGAATAAACTGTAATTATTGACTAAACCAAAAATTCTGAAAATTTTATGGCAAGAAAATATGTGAGCCTAGTTTCATAGAAAATTTACGGATCTTAATTTGGAATTCTGTAACTCATGATATAGATAATTTAGTGACAATGACTCGGGTAGATAGCTTTGAAAGAGTATATAAGTAAATAGTAGAATTGTGTATAAAGAATGTAGAATGAAGAGAAAGAGTAGGAATTGAATAAAAAAATTCAATTATTTAAATTTTAACGCTGTAATTAATAATGTAAATTATTATTATTTTCGTAGTAAGTAAAGAACTCGAGACATCGAGCAAGGAGGGAAAAGAGAAAATAAATGAGGAGTAAAAACGAGAAATCCAGGTTAGTATTACTATAATTCCAATTTGATTATTTGTTATATTAATATATATATATATATATATATATATATATGTATGTATATATATATATATATATGATAAGCAAATTGAGATAAGTATCAAGAATGAATTAAGGGATAAATATGTATTGGAATTGAATTTATTATTAGAAATTGTTAAATTTTGAATAATATGTTTAGTAAATAAAATAAAGGTTAGTATTGATATTAAATTAAATAAAATTTAACTGTATGTGAAATGAAGGGAAATTTTTGGTTATATAATCTGAATTAAAAGAATTAATGTGGTATTGAAATACATATGAATTGAGAAATTGATTTGAATTGTGAATATGAGAAATTATGAATTGAATGATATTGAAATGAAGTATGCATATGTATGAGCATTTGATGGAATATTTAAGGAATTATGATTGGAATTGAATCAACTTGAATTAAATGTGATTATTTGAAATGTATATGGAATGAAAGTATGAGAAAATGATTGAGTTGAAATGTGAATTAAAGTGAAAATAATTGATTATGTGAATCTAAAACAAATTTGTGATTGCATTGAGGAATATGTGAGAAATTGTGATCAAAGAGTAATTGATGTGAATTTGATTGAAATGTGAAAGTGTATTTGAAATTTAAAAAGTGATTTGGAAACCCTATTAACTAGTCGGGCTAGGGTGGATATAGTTGGCATGCCATAGGATTGGAAGAGTTCAGGGATTCTTCGACCTCGAGTCGATGAGACACTTGGTGTGTCATAGATTTGCTTCGGATAGTTTCGATGAGGCGTTGGTCGCCATTTTACTTCGGCTAGGCCGATGAGGCGTTGGTTGCCATTCTGGTGTGTTTGGTTGGATCCGTGTATCCGCCGGGTCCGAGTCAAGTTAATAGGGGTAAATATGTAAAATGATAAATTTTGAATAAATGTGATTGAGCTATTGAAAGAAATAAGAAAGTGAATTTGTGAAATAAATTATGATATTAAATTGGTGATATGAGATTGAATGCATAAACAAAAAGTTCATAATGTGTTCAAAGATGAATTGTGAATTGAAATGTTATATAAGATGGAAAAATGAAACTAAAGTTCACAATTTTGTTTGAAATGATATAAATAATATAAGAAGTTAATTGAAAAGAATAATATAATTGAATTATATGATTTGAGTGTAAATTTGATATGTGAAAATGAAATTGAGATATGATATCTTAAAATATGAACTAAGGTGTAAGAATTGATTAAAGTAAAGTGATGATATAAGAAATCGATTAGTGAAATTGTTATTGTTGAGACATGACTATAGTAAACACAAATTGCAATAAAATTAATATTGAATAAAGTGATAAAAATTTAGTGAATTGTATATGATACGAAATGAGCTAATGGAATGAGATGTGAAGAAAATTCAATGAAAATTGGATAGTGAATTAATGTATGAATTTGATTAAATACAAGTCTTGAAATAATGCTTATTATTATTAAATAATTTGATTAAAAGTATGAAATAATTATTAAGTAATTGTAACATAAATTGAATGTATATAAGTTATTGTATAATTTGAATTATGGTAATACTACTGAGTATATTTATACTCAGCGTACGGTTGTTCCCGTGCGCAGGTTAATTGAAAGCCAGTGTTCGGTCCAGCATCCAGATCAATCCGAACTTCAGAGAAATTTTAATTATGTACCTTACCTTTGGTAGTTGTGGCATGTTCCTAGGTGATGTATAAGTTAAGTATAAGAGTCTTAAGTTTTTGGTAGTAACATGATGGTTAAATTGGTTATAAGTATGAAATGGACCTAATATGACATGTTGAAACCATTTTTTATGATGAGGTTTTTTTAAAAAAACAGGGTTCGACTTTAAAATGAAAATGGGAGTCCCCACCAATCTGTTTAGGTGTGATTGGATCACCTTTAAAACATTTTGTTTTAAAATCATTAGTTTTGGTCTACGAAATCAGAAAATGGGTTCGGGAGCCGGTTACGTACGAGGAAGGGTTAGCACCCTCATAACACCCAAAAAATTGGTACCTAATTGATTATCAAAATGTCTCTAATGTCGGAAATTTAAAAATTTTAAGATACGATCCTCTTTTATTTAGAATGTTTTAATTTTGAAAAATTAAGGCTCACTTATTTCAAACGAGTCAAAATATCACATCCAGTAAGTTAGGATACAATATTTTCAAAACCGTTGAAACTAAGCTCGTCTTTTGAAAATTTCTATTTCGAATTGACAAAACATCATATCCAGTAAGTTAGGGCACAATATTTTGAAATTCCGAAATAGTTGTTTGTATTTTGAAAATTTCAGAAACATTTGGAAGGGTGCTAGACTATTCGAACTCAACGAGAAAGGTTGCAACCCAGTAAGTTAGGGCACTATCTTTTCTCGAAGCCTTCAAACATCAAGCATTGCATTTATTTTATAAAACTTTTGAATATAGTTTTAAATGACATTTTAGAATGACATTTCATATTGCATGACATTGGTATTAAAACAATATATATTGCTAAATATTATAACGTTTCATACAAATGCAATCACCACATGTAAAAAGGTAAAATAAAATAATAAAAATAATCATGCTAAGCAAATAGGAATATATTGAAAAGAAGACATAATAAATATAATGATTTATATAATAATCTATCATAAATAAAACATTAAACAAATAAATATAAAAAACATAAGACATGGCAAATATTAATGTGGAAAACGTATTTGGATATAAATAGATGTCATGCATAAAAAAGGATAAGTAGAATTTACATAAAATATAAAACATACAATCCAATAACTTAATATACATACGAATGGATTAGTGAATAAAGTGATACATATAATACAATATATTAATATAAAATATGTATTTGAAAAGAAACTATAAAAATAATACATAATGTAATAACAATATACCGATTTTAAAATGTAATAATACTAATTAAGAAAACAACGTATAATGACAATTTTTAAACTAGCATTTAGTATATAAAAACATATGTAATATAATACTAATACACCAAATCTAAAATATAAATAATAACACATATTAAAACATAATATTCAATAATTTCAAAATGATATATAACATATATAATAAAGAATGTGTAATAAGAATAATATACAAAAGGAAAAAAATAATTATAAAAATATATAGGTTTAAAGTAAATTATATAATATAAAATATATAATTAATAATAAAATATAATATTTAATAACAATTTCAAAATGGTATTTAGTGTACATAATAAATAATAATATATAAGAGGATTAATATATAATAAAAATAATTATATAAGGATATGAAAATAAGTAACTAATAATAAAATAAACATATAATACGAATAATAATTTCAAAATAAATAATGTATAACAAGAATAATAATATATAAAATGATATATAAAATAATGATAATATATGATATAAAAGTATGTAGGTTAAAATAAAGTAATACATATATAAATAAATAGTTAATAAAATAAGTATATAGTACAAGTTAAAAATATAATATTAAATAATAATAATATATAAATATAATAATATAAAATAATAATGTATATATAAAATAAAATAATAAATAATATGATGAGTAATATATAATAAAAATAATATAAAATATAATAGTATCAAATAATATAAAATGAAAAAATAGTATAATAAATAATATAGTAAAATATAATGATAAATAATATAATATAAAACTAATATAAATATATAATAATAATATAAATAAATTTTTGAAAATAAATGGCAAAAATAATGGAAGAGGACCTAATTAGAACCAAAACGGAACCCTTGGGGCAGATTTTAAATAAAGAAGAAGGGGAAAGGAAGAATTGCGTGGCACGTTAATAAATAGGGATCAAAAGTGAAAATATCCCAAGTGCTTAAACGCAATACCTGTATATGGGTTAAATTGAAATGGGACGTAAAATTCAGGAAAAATTATAAATTAAAAGCATAGGATGCAATCAAATAGCAGCGCAATGAGGGAGGACCAATCGTGCAATTCACCCATTGGGTCATTGCACAAGGCTCACCAATGTAAAACGGCACTGTTTCTTTTATATTAAAACAAAGTTAAAACCTAAAACTAACATTTAATTACTTAAAAACAGATCAAAAAAACAAAAAGCCTAAAACCTCTTCTCTCTTTTCGTTTCTCCGGCAATTAAACTTCCCCCAATACTCCACTACACCACCACCATGCAAGGTGGACGACGAGGCGCGGAAATGGGTTTTGAGCCCTATTTCAAGGTACACTCAAAGGCCCTATCCCCAAATCCCTGCGAACGCCGAAAAGAGGTCCTCCCCACTCCTCGGTTTGATTTTAACGCCAAACAGAGGTACCTCTGACGAGGAGGTTACGCAAGGAAAGTTTTCGTATTCCCTTTTATACATTCGAAGATAAATAAAAAAACAAAATAAAACTTGAAAATTTGAAATCTAAAATGAATATAACCTTTAAAAAAATCCCCTTTTTTCTCTTGTATTGCTTGTATATATCTCTGTGTATGTGGGTATCCCCTTTTTACATTACTTTGTTTGGTTTATATAACCAATTACAAAAGATAGAAACAAATATACTTATCCCTTTCTGCCATATTTGCTGCCTTTGCTGTTGATTTTGTTTCCTTTTGCAGGTTAATGGCGTGATTTTAGCGGTGGTGGATGCGCCGATTACGGCGTGACCTGGGGGATGTGCATGGGAGCTTGCGGCGCGAGAAGGGTTTCTAACCCTAGCTGATAGATTATGTTCTGGGCCTCTTGGGCCTCGTTGTATGCTGGGTCTAGAAGTTTGGGTTAATAGGCTTAGGTTTGTTTGGGGTAGCATTTGGGAATTTGGGTTTGGCTGTAAATGGGTAGCCGGGTAGTTAAATTTGGGTTTGTTTTTAAATGTAAATGGACTATGTAACAAGGGACATTTTATTTTTGGTTTTTATTTTTAATTTATAAAGCTAGGGCAAATTTAGACTATTACATGACATATTAGATACAAGTATGAAATGGAATTAAATAAAGTTTATTAACATGAATTTAATTGGCATATGTATGATTAATGAACAAATAGATAAACAAATTATTTAAAAATGGTTAAATATGTTTGTATATATAAATGTGTTGGTTGCTATATAAATTGCATATTGGTTTTGGGTTGAAATTTTGCAGGGTTGGCTAGGTTAGTTTAGAAATACTCATATTGAGTCCACACAGTCTGGCACACGGGCGTGTGGCTTGGCCGTGTGAGAAAATCAGAATGCTCCACCGGTAAGGGACACGGGCATATCCCAAACCACCACGGCTGTGTTGAACCCCACGGTTCATTAACACGGGCGTGTGAGCCTTACTCTTTAGAAAATTTTTAAAATGTTCAAAAAATTTTATAGTACTTGAATTAGTCCCAAATTACTTTTAACTCTTATTTTTGGACCTCGAAGATCCAAATAAGGGACTATAAGATTATAAAGTCCCCACATTTACCACTCTAAGCCTCGAACCTTGGACCTCCTTAACTGATAGTGACACCACCTATAACTCCCTAAGTGGCGCTATCCTGCCACTGAGCCACAGGCCCATTTGCGTCCTATTTTCCCCTTAATTTATTTAAGAGGCCTAATACCTGAGACTAGGGTTCCACTAAGGCAAAAATTAAAATTTTCCCTATGGTCTTCCTTAACCTTGAGACTTCAAAGAATCCTTGTAATACCTTAAAATTAATACTCTAATAGTGCCCAAACATGTAATCTGAGCCGCTATCTGACTCTTTAAAATTTTAAACTCACCCACGCTCGTGGCCCAATTCTTCTAGGCCCAAAATTTGGGGCGTTACAAGTTCGTAGAATGAGAATAGCAGAGAAGGACGTTCGATTGAAAATCAGGAATGACAATAATCCATTTAATTGAAAACACAAGTGCATTTCGGTTAAATGGTTTATTGCTAAAAATATCACAAACCGGCTTGGTTTTCAAAATTTTAATTTTTCGCTGTATAAAAAAACCGTATTCGAATCAATTTTTTTCTAACATATAGCACGTACAAATCCCGAAATAATACTATTTCCATGTCAGTAGGTGTTGAGGATGTTACAAACAAAACTTAGCCACAACCTTTATCACTCTTCCTCGCCATTTGGTGGCCTTTTTTTTCTCGCTATAAAACGAAGCCCATCCTTCTCCATTCCCTTCCTTGGTTCAAACCCCTAGAGAAAGCACTCAAAACCAATTTCACCACAAGAATGAATGAACTCTGACCTGGCCTTTTTTGCCATCAAATTGAGTTTGACATCGGACCACCTCCTACTTTTATCCTTATAAGCCTCACCACCATTTGAATCCCACAATGGAGGTTCAAAACCTCTCAAACATTACAAGATTTCATGCGTTCTCCCTTCTTTTTTAATTTCTCTTTTTTCTTTTCTGATTTGACTTACTTATTTTGTATTTTGCAGGTTTCTTGTTTGGACTTAAGGAAAGCTTTTACCTGGGGGGAGGGGTTGATGGTTGCTAGTTTGAAGGCTTGGGTATGATGGGGTTCTAGTAGAGAAAGGGAGCTGTATATGGAGCATAGTTGATAGGATGGCGGCCAATAGGCAGAAATGGCCCTTAATAGTAGTGTTTGGGTGACATTAACTTGACCAACACGTGTAGGGTCTTATGGACCAAATTCTAATTTTTGCAAAATATTGAAGGTATTTTTAATTTTTCTGGTATATTTTTATTTTTAATTAATAAAAATATAGTTACATATGTTCATAATTATAACTTAGAAACTAATGGATTATTTATGGCTATGCCTACCTTTTTATCAAAATTTGATCAAGTTCGATCAATCAATATATTTATGAACTCTGAAACATGTTTTGGGATCAGGTTTATCACAAAATATTGATATAATTTTAGATAAAATTTTATTATTACACAACTCATGAGATATAATTTCAATACAAATTAGTGAAAAGACATTTGAAATAATAGGAGTGACAATAATTTTTGTAACTATTGTTAATATTTTCGTCATAAATAAATTAGGTATTGTGACTATTTTTTCTTGTTAGAAATTTAATTTCAAAGTAAAAAAATATGTCACCGTAGAAAAAATTATAATGACAATTTATGTTTATTAGAATTGCTTACGGTTTTAGTGTAAAAAATTTGGTCACAAAAATTAAATAATTGTGACCATTTAATTTTGCCACAATTACTTACAAATTTAGTGTCGAAAATTTGATCACGAAAAAGTTGAATACATGTGACCATTTATTACTGTCACAAGTACTTATAGTTTTAGAGTCAACAATTTGGTCACAAAAGGTTAAATATATGTGACCATTTTTTGTCACAATTGCTTACAAGTTTAGTGACTAAAATTTGATAAAAAAAATTAAATAATTGTGATGAATTTGTGACAATTGTCACAAATACAATAATGACAGAGGTATTTGCGAGAACAAGTGACAACTTTATATCTGGTCACTATTAATTATAGTGACTATTTTTTCTCCACTAAAAATGTTATTTTTTACAGTGCATTTCCATGTTGTCCACATTTGACACCACAATAGGTATACAATTTCTCGTACTAACAACAGAGTGATGAGTGCACATTTGTTCGGCTACCTTCAAACGATGAACATGATGACATTGTCATCTTCCTAAACCTCAAGGAATTGTTATAATAAAAGAAAAGAGAGTTTGCGAGACAACAACCATGCATCAAATCAATAGCCTAAAAAGGAAAATTTTTCTTCAATATTTCATAGATGAGAGCTCACTAGGAAAGAAGAAATGGAGGCTAGATGTTTTCTTTAGATATTATTTTAGGGTTTTATTTAGGGAGTTAGAGTTAATAAAAGTATTTAACCAGGTCACTTACTTTTTACTAATTTTGGTTTAAGTTTTCCTTTAAGGCTCCGTTTGTTTGCCAGTAAAATATTTTCCAGAAAATAATTTCTAGAAAATGATTTACTTTTCTGGTGTTTGAATGAATCTATGTAAAATATTTTTTTTTTTGTTTGGCAAATTTCCTGGAAATATTTCATAAAAGTTTTTTTAAATTAAACAAATATATATTTAAGAATTTATTATCTTTTCATTGTTTAATTGAGTTTATTATATATATTAATAAATTTATATTTTAAATTGTTTTTACATATATTGTAATGATTTATTTATAAATAAATAATAATACTCAATTATTAAGCTAAAATATTAACTTTCATAAATTGAAAACAACCAAAGCAATAAAATCGAGCTAATATGTCAATTATTCAATAGTAATGATCAGTAGTATGGGTTAATTCATATATTTCCACATCGAGCTAATAATTCAATTATACAAGTACAATGATCAGCAGTATGGATTAATCCTTGTCTGTCCTTTATTGAGTGGAAATATTGTAGGCCTTTATCAACCCATCTAGCATTTGCACAAGCAAAAAGAACCTAACAATAACAAAGTGCCTATAGCAATATCAACCAACACCAAAATATTGCCTTTACCAAAAACAAAACAGTGGCTATACCAGCACAAACTCTGTACTAATACCAACCAAATCCAATATCTAATATCAAACTAACAAAATACCAAAGCTCTTCGCTTGCTTCTAATTTGCAACTGATTCTTGTGTGCTTATAGGATCTCCACCAATTTGGCATTTCCTATTTGGTGATTTCAACTTCACTGAAGAGCTTACAGTTGATGTCCGACTTGACTGTGTTGTATTTGATCTTAATCCAGATTGAAAATTATAAAATTATAGCGAGGTAAGTAGTTATAAATTAGCAAAAATTGAAATATTGCTAAACTAGAACTTACATAGAATGTCTGCTCTCCAGATTTCATATTTGTATAGAGGCCTAACCCAGTGACAGACCACATTCGAGTTTTCATACTTGTGGAATGCTTAGTTGTGGAAGCTAACCTAACTTTTTTTGGTTGATTCTTCTTCTCCAATACATTTAATAAAGGTAGACAGAAATTAAAATCAAAGCATGAAATAGAAGATTAATAAAATTGGAAGTGGAATGATTTAAAAAATTGAAGGCCTTTCTTATTCAAATCAAGACAGTAATATGACATCTAAGTTAAACAAATGGCTAAAAACTGGTTCTCTAGAAACAAGACACTGCCTCATATTTGATGTTCTATACCACAACTATTATAAGCTGTGAATGTCTCTTGGGACCACTGGCATGCTAGGAAATCTGATACAAAATCACTAGACACTAAGCTAGGAGGATAATAGATTGTATACACCAACGCAGCTTTAGAGCCCAAATTAATGATTGGAATTAAAAGGTGAACTAGGTAGGAGCCATAAATGACTCTTTAACTTGTAAGTTGTTCTTCTCTTGGCTAAGAGAATGACACCAATAAATAAATCAAAGATAAAAGGGAGATGGAGAATCAAATAGAAAAGGGGGATCGATAAGAATGAGAGATAATAAAAATTATCATAGTTCAACCCAAATTACAACCTCAAACATTAAGCATATCCAGATATATTGAAATCACAAGCTAAAAATATGGGAAAAATCATTCTCACAATAGAACTTCCCAACCCAAATCCTTTTCTAGACAGAACATTTTGGTACTAAGATAATCTAGAAATCATTAAAAGTAAACATGGAAAATGCTTAATGGGGGAAAGACTATATAAGAACAAATTGTATCAAATAATTTATAAGCAACTTGATTAAAGCAATCAAAAACTACTTACTTCTGGTGGTGCTGCACAAAGCATGTAGAAACAGTGATAATTTCTTTCAGGATCAGACACTTGACAAACATGTGATCTTTCTAATAAATAAGTCCTAATGGCAGCTCCTGAAATCCTTCCCCTCCGGCCAAATTGAATATCCACAAACTTACCAAAATGACTACATCATTCAAAACATGCATTTAAAGGTAAAAAAGCGACTAGAACATAGAATCTACTACATGCAGGGTGTAAAACTTGTTAAAACACTCACCTTGAGTTATTGTTCCTAACAGTCTTAGCATTACCAAATGCTTCTAAAACAGGGTTGGACTGCAGATTAGCAGAAAACAAAAATAAATGTTGTTATACGTAGTGCAAATTGGGCATTGTTAAATCAACCTATGGTGAGAAATTTATGCTCTAGGGCATTGTTAAATCAACCTATGGTGAGAAATTTATGCTCTAAGGATCATTTTCAAGCATATATCCCTTTCCACTTCCAAATAATGCATCATTTTGAAATGATATGCCTCTTCATGTATCTAACTCTACCCTCATCTTAAGTTAAAAATAATTATCATTTTCATCATTTGGATTATCATTTTCATATTTTAATCCCAAACTCAGAAAAAAATTAAAAATAAAGAAACAAAGAAAGGCATAAAACCCAAACCAACGCTGCTTCATTTTCAGATAAAGTCCACCACTTATTCAGCATAAAAAACAAATGGGTATTCAGCAGTATAAAAATACATAACCAAAATGATGGCATACCTTAAGCAGTTTTTCAAGAACAAAAAGAAACGAAAATGATAAAGAAGATAAAGAATATGTCATAACTTAAGCCAAGACCCTGCGAAGAGGAAGGTTTGAGTGAAACGAAACAGCAGCGTGTAATTTGCCTGAGAAGATAAGATATGTGACGGACACAGCTAAGGAAAAACGGAAGAGATTATAAAAGATGAAGAAAGGAAGAAGTAGAAGGAGGAAAGTTACTTGGATGAAGAAGGAGAAGGGATGAAGAACGGAAGGAAGAAGGAGAAAGTAACCTGGTGAGAGTTGGAAAATGTCTTACAGAAATAAAATCGGTAAGACATTTTCCCTAAACTCATACTCGTTTTACCCGTGTTTTGGGAAACATTTTCTAAATGTAAAATATTTTTAGTCTTTCAAACACCGTAAAACCAGGAAAACATTTTCCGGAAAATGTTTTCCTGGCAAACAAACAGACCCTAAAATAAAATAAAATGCCATGTCATTAGACTATATGGAATTTTTTGTTTTAAAAAATATAGTTGATAACCATTAAGTGACATGTCAACAGGATTAAAAGATAACTGTGGTCAATAACGGAAACCATTGATCAAAGGGTTTAATTGATATAATTTTTAAGTCCAAGAGCTTAGTTGGGTGTATTTTTTTTAGGGGGGCTTCATTGATTTTTTTACAAAAGTTTGTGGGCTTTTCTACCCCCTATAGCAGTTTTTTTAGATTTATCTTCATATTTAAAAAAAAATATGTATAATAATCACCTAAATGATATCCAATTAATGTTAAATAAAACCCTAATATAATATTAATCTAACACTAATCTCTAATGTTAATCTAATATTTATCTAATATTAGTGTCGACATTAAAAAGAAAAAGATTAAAAAAAATTGAAATTCTTTCTTGCCATCTAATCGAACTTTAAAAAATAAACCCAAAAAAATTGTTTAAAATTTTCAATTAGGTATTAATTTGTTTATATGTTAAAAACATGTTGAAAGAAAGTGGGTTTAATTATTTTATTAAAATATTTTAATAGTGTTATTATATGACTGAAGTTATTAATAATTAAAAGTAAATGATGTAATATGATTCAATCAAAAGTTTATGATTTATATAAAAGTTGGGTTAAGTTTAATGATCTATAATATAAATCATTTAATATACATGAGATTTATTGTCGATAAATGAGAATTAAAAGTTAAAATTTCCAATAGTTATGATTAATAGTAAGTTTAGTATTTTTTCTATATTTAATTTGTTGGAACGTATGAGATATTTTTTATAATTTTATAATAATTAAAGCAAAAAATAAAAAAATGGGGTTAAATTGAAAAGAATTGTAAATGTTGAGGGTTAAATTTATGATTAGTATTGTTAAGGCTACCTCCTGCATCCTTTCCATCGCCCCTCGATGCTATTTGATTCTTAATTTAATTAGTATTGTTGTTGTTATTGTGACAACTTAGAGGATATAAATTCGAGTGTGCTCAAGCGCATAATATTATACACTCTAAGAATTAATGGTTTTTCAGCTTACCGGATAGAAAACCATTGCATGTTATTTATTTTATTTTATATATAACTTAAAAGACATATAATAGTTTTTTTACTATGATTATAAAATTAGAATTGCACTATTATCTGACTAAACCATAAATCAAATAAAGTGATTAGGAGTGAAGTTAAAATTTATTTAAGGTATTAAAATTAAATTATAAATTTTTGAAAGGTTAAAGTATAATTTAATCATGTTTAAACTTACAATAACAACATTTTTAAGGAGATTGAACAATTCTTTTTCAATTTTAAAATTTAAAATATAAATTTATCACATATTAATATCTCATTTTAACTTTTTTTAAAGAACTAAAATTGAGTTGGATTTTTAAACCACTTTGATCTCATTTTTTATTATATAAAAGAGCACAAAAACTATACTACTAAATAATTAAAGAAAATATGTGTAACACCCCAAACTCAAGTTAGACGTTATGGTCTAATTCCGGAGATGTCACAAAGAATGAGTTTTGAAAACGGAGTTGTTACATTAAATCATCTTAGTCTATTATCTCAAAATCTTTTATAACCAAAATCGAAAACTTTAATTAATTGTTTTCTTTGCCAAAACTTATTTACAGCGGAAGTTTAATAAAACTGATACCGTTCAGAAACCCGATTTGTATTTTTAGAAAAACTTTATTTGTATAAAATCGTCGTTATCATAAAACATTTTATTGAAGCATGCAAGTTAACAACCAATCCAAAACCAAAAACCAACAGTTAAAGGTCGATACAGTGCAAAAAGTCCCAGAAATTACAAACTTTCAAATAATCTGAAATTTAATATAAAAACCATAAATTATTAAATTAAAACAGTTTACGGTTGAGTGGCCACCGCTGAGTCTCCGCCGCATCGATCCGCTTAAGTCTGTGGATTACCTGGACAGAACAGACAACAGATGTGAGTTTTCGTAAACTAAGTATGTAACCTAATAGAATTAAGTATGCAAACATACAAGAATCTCATAACAATCAGATACAGATTTAGGCTCATGCCCATTTCAGATACAGTCATCGGAATAAGATATACAGATCAGAACATATAGAATCCTACCCCCATCCTCTACACACTAACTCCATCCATCCCAACACACTATATGGGGTTAAAAACACACACCAATCCCTACATATCATACCGTGCCAATATGACACAAATAAGATAATGTGCAGCCAAGCTGCCAGAAAATAGGTGATGATCACTATTCAGAACACTTCCTCCTCATATACAAATCCCACCCCAATAAACAGATTCAAAAATCAGATACATATATAACAGATTAAACATGCTCAATATGCTTATATACAGATAACAAATATGCATCTAGCATAATATTCAGACATGCATAGCATTAACATATTCAAAATAGAATATTAGTCTATCATATCCACAGTTTTAGGGTTTGGTTAGCCCTTACCGAACATACGGTAAGCCTATAGTTGATCGGAACGACCCGTGTGACCCTAGGATAAATTTCAAAAATATAGGACCATATGCCCGTATGGGCCCACACATCCAGATTGGCCTTGCTCGTGTGGCTCACACGGCCTAGCTCAAAATCCACACGCCCGTGTGACGTGCCCGTGTGGGCCCACACACCCAACTTGGCCTAGCCCGTGTGGCCCATACGACCACACTCAAGCCACTACACGGCCGTATGCTACGCACAGCCATGCATTCGTTGACCACACGGCCGTGTCTCGCACATGGCTTACCACACGGGTGACCACACGCCCGTGTGGCGTCGATAAAATAGTTTTTCGGCTTTTGCCAAAATTCAGTTTTCTACATTTCGGGTACACGCTCGGTACGGTTTCGATGCAAAAACACTTCCGAGCCATACAGCACCTAAAATTGTCCAACATATCACCAAATTAGTCGTTTAAAACGAGACTAAACTAAACTACATTGAGATAGGCAACCCTTAACTCTACCAAAACCCTTACCTTTGAACGAACAACGATAATTTTGTACAACTAGATTATCGATTAGCAACCTCCAGCCCCTTAATATTCTCCTAAGCTACAAAACAAACCCCATCAACCAAAAGAGTCACTAATCAAAACAAAAACCACACTTACCACACTTACCAATAACAGACAATAACACCAAAATAACAAGACACGAGATTACGACAGCAAATAAAGAGACAGGAAGTAGAATCACCGGAAAGGAAAAAGGAAAAAAAAGTGGCAGAAAATAGGCAGAAAAATAAAAGTCAAAATTCTTTTGGGAATATGGAAAATAGAGAAAAGGAAAAAAATAAAATAAACAGGATATCCACAATCCCTCAAATTCCTCCCCACTAACCAACTGACAAACAACTTCTCAGAATCCAACTCCACCAAGACTCTTCCAGAAAACTGAGCAACAATATAATTCCCACGCTCGCGTAAGGATTCGAACACAGGACCTTCAACACTTTAACCACTCGAACCAACATGCTTATTCTGATATGGATTAACAAACAATTCCTATAACACTACTCAACAAGGTTAAGGCTTGGATCAGAAAAATAACAAAATTTGCTAACATATGACTTGAACCCAAGACCTTTCAGACACACTTAGAATACTTAACCACTAAACCAGATACACATTTTATGTCAGATATTTACAGAAGTAGAAGTAAATTACTCAGGGCGTTACAACTCTACCCCCTTAAAGAACTTGATCAGAATAGATGAGGATACTGCTAACACATCGAGTCCTTAGGTTCCCACGTGGTATCCTCAGAGCCATGATTCCGCCACAGAACCTTCATTAACGGTATGGACTTCCTTCTCAGGACCTTAACATCTCGATCCAAAATCTGAACCGGCTCTTCCTCAAAAGTCAAATCTAGTCTAACCTCGATCTCCTCAACAGAGACAACATGAGATGGATCAGACCAATACTGCCTCAACATCGAGACGTGAAAGATATCGTGAATACAGTTCAACTTTGGAGGTAGCTCCAATTGATAAGCGATCGGTCCTACACACTTCAGAATCTAATACAGTCAAATGAATCTAGGGTTTAACTTACCCTGACAACCGAACCTTAGAACTTTCTTCCACGGAAAAACCTTATGAAAGACGAAGTCCCTCACAGAGTACTCAATATCTATTCTCTTTAGATCTACATAAGACTTATGTCTATTAGAAGCCGCATTCAGACGATCTCGAGTCAGTCTAACCTTATCTTTGGTCTTAGAAACCAACTCAGGACCCAAAACCCAATTCTCAGCCAACTCAGTCCAACATAGTGGAGTACGACATTTACAACCATCTAAAGCCTTGTAAGGTGCCATCTGGATGCTAGACTAGAAATTGTTATTGTAGGCGAACTCAGCTAGCGACATATAATCCTCCTAACTACCTCAAGATTCTATCACACAACTCTACAGCATATCTTCTAGTATCTGAATCACCCTCTCAGATTGACCATAGGTCTGATGATGGAAGGCAGTACTGAAGTCTAATCTCGAACCCAGAGCCTTGTGCAATTTTTTCTAGAACCGAGAAGTGAAGCGAGGACTCTATTAGAAATTATCGAGACGGGAACCCCATACAGTCTTACGATCTCAGAGATATAGAGCTTCGCCAACTTTTGCAGTGAGTAGTCCATCTGAATCGGAATAAAATGAGCGGACTTGGTCAATCAATCCACGACGACCTAAACAGAATCCTTCTTTGTGGGTGTCAAGGGCAACCCACTAACGAAGTCTATAGTTACTTATTCCCATTTCCAAAGAGGAACCTTAACAAGTTGTAGCAAACCCGAAGGCAACTGGTGCTCAGACTTCACTTGCTGGCACGTCAGACAACGAGCAACGACATGCGTAACCTTATGTTTCAAACCCGGCCACCAGTACAACTCATGAAGATCGCGATACATCTTATTACCACCGGGATGCATAGTATAAGGGCTACTATGTACCTCCCTCAGAATTGACTGCCTCAAACCAAAATCATTCAGTACACAAATCCAACATCGGAACCACAGAACACCATTATTATTCAACCCAAAATTTGAAGTATTGCCACTCTCAATCTGACGAAATCACAAACCCGGAGACTCATCCTCTAATTGCATATATCGAATCTGATCAATACAAGTCAGCTTAACTTGCAACTCAGCTAATAGACTCACATCATCAAACAGACTAAGACGAGTGAACATCACTTTCAAATCAGTTATTATTCTACGGCTTAGAGCATCAACCACTACATTGGCCTTACCAGGATGATACTTTATTGTGTAGTTATAATCTTTGAGTAGCTCAATCTATCGTTGCTATCTAAGATTCAACTCCTTCCGAGTAATGAGGTATTTGAGGCTCTTGTGATCAGTATAGATAATACACCTCTCACCATACAGATAGTGCCTCCAGATTTTCAATGCAAAAACCACTGTCGCCAACTTGAGATCATTCTTCGGATAATTTCACTCGTGTATCTTAAGCTGACGAGACGCATAAGCCACAACCTTACCATCTTACATTAATACACATCCCAAACCGACGTGTGATACATCACTGTACACCACATCCTCCTTACTAGATTTAGGCTATATCAGAATAGAAGCCTGAGTTAGAACATACTTGAGCTTCTTGAAACTCAATTACTGCGCATCAGTATAGACAAAAGGAACACCTTGCGCAAAAGCTTCGTTAAATGAGCTGCAATTAGAGAGAACCCCTTGACAAACCGCCAATAATAACTGTCAGACCTAGAAAATTGCGGATCTCAGATACGTTCTTCGGCTGTTTCCAATCAAGTACAGCCTCAATCTTTCTCGGATCAACACAGATCCCCTCAGTTCATCAGATCCATGAATGCAGCTTGAGCATTCGTCAGGCCAAAAGGTATAGCTAGGAACTCGTAATGCCCATAACGAGTCCTAAATGCAGTATTATGAACATTAGCTTCATTAACTCCAAGTTAATGATACCCTAAACGGAGATTAATCTTCGAAAACACTGAAGCCCCTCGAAACTAATCAAACAAATCATCGATCCTTGGAAGTGGATACTTGTTCTTCATAGTTAGTTTATTCAATTGTCGATAATTGATGCACATCTTTACGGTGCCATCCTTTTTCTTCACAAACAGAACCAGTGCTCCCTAATGAGACACACAATGACATATGAAACCACAATCTAAAAACTCTTGAAGTTGAGCCTTAAGCTTAGTAAGCTCATTCGGTGTCATCCGGTATGGAGCGATAGACACCATAGTTGTACCTGGTAGAAGCTCAACTCCAAACTCAACTTTTCGATTTGGAGGTAAACCCGGTAACTCTTTAGAAAAGATAAATCCCTCACAGTTCTGATATCTTTGATAGTAGAGTCCCTAGAAGCAGAAACACCGACTTAAGCTAAATACACCTCACACCCTTTCCGAACCAGTTTCTCAGCCACAATAGCAGAGATCACGTTGGATAGATAATCTTGGCCCTCACCGATCACAACCACTTTTTTATTACCCTCAGTCCTTAGAACGACGCTCTTAGTCGCGCAATCCAAACTAACCCAGTGCTTAACTAACCAATCTATACCCAATTTTAAATCGAACTCCTCTAACGAAGGCTCCATCAGATCTGCCAGAAATACAGCCCCTTACACCTCTAACGGAACATCCCTATAAAGATTACTAACCCGAACAGACTGCCCCAACGGGCTCAGTACACTGATCTCACTAGAAGTTCTCTCAATAAAAATTCTTAAATTTTCAGAAATTGAACTAGCTATATAAGAGTGTGTAGACCCTATATCTATCAGAGCGGTATAAGGTACATCAAAAATCAATAACGTACTAATGATAATATCGGGAGAATCTTTATCCTTTCGACGTTGAGTAGCATAAACCAACGAAGGCTGTTTCACCTCAGTCTTATTTGCACCTCTGCTCGGTGCCCTCTGCCCACGGATTATACCATTTCCACCCCTAGCTAGTCCACGGCCCCTAAGTGGCTGCTGAACTGCCCTCTGAAGATGTACAATACCCGGTCCTAAAGCTTGCATATGATTTGCCCACTGTGGACACTCTCTAATACGGTACTCCAATAACCTACACCTAAGACAAGCCCCAATCCCCCTCTAACACTCCCTCAAATGGTGCCTACCACAATTCCCACAAGGCTTAATCCCAGTAGGACCAACATGAGCCCCCACTTTAACAGGCCCATTAGGTCTGTCATTTTTCTTAGGCATCTGAACAGAACTAGAGGGCTTTGAATCACTCTTGTTCTTACCTCTCTCGCGGTCCCTATTTTGGCGTTCCACGCGATTAACCTACTCGGCGATCTTCGTCTTATTTACCAGAACAGAAAACTCGCGCTCCCTCTGAGAAGCAATCAGAACCCTCAGACTGTCTCTTAAATCGTCCTCAAAATAGACATACTTCTCATGTTCAGATGTGATGCGAACCTAGTCGCATCATGTTACGACCTAACTCGATGACACCATGATTGGCTTAAACTCGAGGGGCCCAAATGCAAAATGAAACATCTCATAAGCCTGATTAATTATTGGGCTTAATAAAGTTTTATTTAAATTAATAAGTTTGCATATTTTAATTTTGACTTGCACTTTGTGTGTTCTCCATTTAATAAATTTATGCATTATGTAACTTTCATGTTAGTTAAGTATGCATCATTAATAATGACTTGCATTATGTAACTCCAATGTTAGTTTAAGTATGCATTATTAAATTGAGTATTGCTTAACGTAACTTATATGTTTATTTAGTTTGCATTTTAAACCATGCATTTAAGCATCTTAGTTAATTGAGTTTTTGTTGAACTTCATTTAATAGATGTTACTATTAATTAATCTAGTTACTAGATAATTTATTGATGCATGAGTTTAAGTTTACTTAATTATGCTTCTTTTAATTAACTAGTTGACGGAATAATTGATGCATGTGTTTTGAGTCTATTTAATTAAGTTAAGTGTTAAATATGTGTATTTGTGTTTAATAAGTGTTTAAATGTGTTTAATAAGTTCATTTTAATGTGTTTATTGCAGGTGTCTTATCAACTCACAACCGTTACATTGCAAGGCTGTTACACATTCAATAAGCTGGCTTTTCAAGTGTTTTCGGTTACATAAGAGGGGGTTGTTACAAAAGAAGCTTTAAGCATCATTAAAAAGAGTTTAAAGGAGCATCACACTTCCTTTAAATATCAGCAGCAACCTATTCAACTACCCAAAACATTTTTGCTACTTTAAAGAACAAATTCATGCATTAAAACACTATTATAGAGCTGATGTCTATTTGGTTAGCCAAAGGGGAATTCAAGAGTTTTTTTGTAAGTATTCAATGACATTGATTCAGCTGATTAAAGTCTTTTAAAGAGAAGAGTTATTTGATTCAAGAATTTCAAAAGTCTTGGAACCTTAATTCAGCTCTTTATTAGCACTTTATTATGTGACCATTCGGCTAGCCCACTTTAGCTTTATAAATACATGTAATTAGCCTAATTGAAGGGACTTTTGCTTATTGTTAAATGTTTATAACATTTGTGAGTTTTTAAACTCTCCTATTTCGTTTTAAACTCAACATAACTTATCTAGTTTGCTAGTAGCGTCATCCTATTTCTTTCCAAACTTATCACTCCTAAACCGAGTGTGGCGTTCACCCTTATACCGATTGGTTCCTATATCCATATAGATAGTGGGTCACGGTTTAGCTATCCTTCTATCCACCTTTAAGTGTACTATAAGATTTGGGTTAGTACTCTATTTTAGTACTAGTTCTTTATTGACCTTAAAGCCATTTGAACCATTCCCATTACCATTTTTCAAACACCCAAGTTCATTTGTTAAATCGAACCATATCCCTTAATTATCTTCAACTATCACATACCCCTTTGTTTAAATCCTTATTAAGCCAAATTCAACCATTACGTTGTTCAAGAATGATACTTCTCCATTTTAACGATCGGACAACAAATGACTCGAATTCATCACGAAATGAGTTCGTATCATTTGGTATCAGAGCTAGCCAAAATCAAGGAGCATGGACTTTTATAGCATCTCCGGAGTAAGTGCGTGAAAAAAATTCAAAAAAATCATGTGAAAAAAATATTTCCTTGTATTTAGCATTTTGTAATTTAAAAAAAAGAATTTTGAAATTAAAAATAAAAAGAAAAAAATGTTGTTTTGAAAGTGTTCATAGTTTTCCCAATCTTTAAAGCTGCTTCTCTATCAAATTCAAACCCAAACGCCACACTTAGCACCGGTTTTATTTTCTTTGTGCCTACTAAAATCAACATCATCAACCATCGTAACCCTTTTGAAGCCGACCCTTAGGCTTGCTTATAAGTCTAATCGAGTCTTCTACGAACTTTGAGAGGCGAAACGAGTGGTAAAATGCACAAGTGTTAAGAAAGTATTCGAGTGTAGAAAAAGTCATTTAACGAATACAAATACGAGCTCGAGTGCCATCCAATTTTTCTTTGTGAGTGAAACGTGAGGTTTTGTGGTGAGATATCTATTTTTTATTTTTAATCACTTTTCTTTTCAGCCATAACATCATGTTTCGAGAAGAATTTTTAGAATTTGAATTTCAGTATTTGTTCAAAGAGATGGAGTGCATGCTCGACCGAAAAATCAAGCCATTCCAAGAAAACCTAAATCCTCAAGCAAGAGCCCAACGGAAGTAAATTTTACCAATTCAAGACACGGAGTTAAGATCATCACGGCGAATCACATCTAAAGACTATCCGAGAAGAGACTCTTATCGAGATTCCTATTCATCAAGGAATTCGAGACAAAGAGAAGCCAAATTAGAGTTTGAGTCCTTCCAAGATGTCTAACGAGAAAGTAGAAATATCTCTTCAAGTGTACCAAGGTATTCATCCCCGAAGATTCTATCTCGAAGAGATGATCATATTTCGTATGTAGATCATTCCTCTTATTCTCAACGAAAATCTACTTTTTCTGAATCTTTTATGTTAACTTCTTCTTGTAATGAAAGGAAGTAAGAAAAAAATTGAGAGAAAAAAATGATAGAAAAGAAATTGAAAGAAAAAGAGAGCTTGAAAGAAAAGAGAAAGAAAAAGAAAAAGAATGTGAAAAAGAAAAGAAAATTGAAAAAGAGAAAAATATTGAAGAAAGAAAAGAAAGAGTGTGAGAAACAAGTGTTGTTGAAAATGAAAGAGAATTTTTGAGTGAAAGTGAGATTTCAACAATGAAGGAGACTAGGGAAAAGGAAAGAGAGCCTGAAAAAGAAATGAGTGGAAAAGATGAAAGTGAACAAGAAAAAGCAATGAATGTTTTTACTAACCAACCTACGAGTTGTCCTCATATTGTTTCTTCTTTTCAGGTGTCTAAAGATTCAATTGATGTGTTTCAGCTTTATTACCTTCCCGATAAGAGACGGTTTCAATTAATCAAGAAAGGTAAGATCATAGATTACCTTAGTCCACTGGCGCTTAAAGGTAAGCAAGGTGAGTGTTCCATAACATTTAAGTCACCACCATTCCACTTATATGAATGTGATAATATTGCTGATATTATTAATTGTCATTCTTTGTTTAATGTTAATACGTCCGTTTTAAAAGATGGCAAGACGAGTTTCTCTAACGAAACTTACCGCGTTGACAGGTGTGATGGTGAAGTAAGTATAAATCAGTACAAACAAGTTATGAACTTGTGTGTTAAAAAGTGGCCATATAAAACTCCTAGTTCGATTGTTTGTGATGATGGTGAGACGTTTCTGCTTTGTTGTGTAACTTTTGCATGTTTATGCAAGTTTGTTCACATGGGATCTAAGAGATTCGATTGTTTGAGTATATTTATGTTTAATTTCTCTTTGCCTAGCATGCGTGGTTTATTGATGAAAAAGGAATTTTTGTTGTATTTTGGGAAGAATGATCAAAATCATGTGTTTAATCCTAGAGTTTGTTATTATGGTTCGTCCATGAGAGAAAGCAAGCATTATAAATTTTGTTTGAATGAATGTGTTAACAATTTTTGCTTGTGTGATGTTTTATTTTTAAATCTGGAAATAAAGATGTTGAATTATGATAAGATGCAAATGCAAATTCTAACCTTTGATTATGGAGATTGTTCTATAACATGGTTTAAAGGATTCGCATATTCTTTGTAAGATTACAAGTTTCACTTGCTTCATGTTCTTTCTACGATAAAGGTTAATAAATTTTTGAATCAGAATGAAGCGGTAAGAGAACACTTTGTTTTTTCCCTCGGAACCTATTTTTTTTATCTATGTTCGAGGGATTTGAGTTATGGAATTTGGATTTCCAATACCATAACTTTCAAATGCTTTGTGATTCTGATTTAATGCCATCAATGAAATTTTTAGTTCATCATGAGAATGTAAGGTCAAATCATGTTTTTGATCCCGACATTGTTTCATTTGTTCAATTTTTGAATGAGATTTTAGGAAATTCTTTTGAGCTTATAATTTCTTATGTTGTCACTAATCAATTTCATACTTGTGTAGGTGGCAAGTCGAGATGGAATCCTCCTAAAGAGGGAGGGTATGCAAATGACATGTTTTCTTTTCGAGTCATATGTGATTTTCAGGCTATCGGGAGCAACATTGTTAATTTTATCAACCGAGGATGTTGCGACGGTGACAAATTTTTCATGAGCAAGTGGCTCGATTTGAGGACAAATTGTTTTCAAGAGGAAGGGTATAATGCGAACTTGGTCGCATCATGTTACGACCTAACTTGAGAACAACGAGATTGGCCTAAACTCGAGGGGCCCAAGTGCAAAAGGAAACATCTCATAGGCCTGATTGATTATTGGGCCAATGTTTTAATGACCTTTTTAATTTAATAAAGTTTTATTTAAATTAATAAGTTTTCATATTTTAATTTTGACTTGCACTTTGTGTGTTCTGCATTTAATAAAGTTATGCATTATGTAATTTCATGTTAGCTAAGTATGCATCATTAATAATGACTTGCATTATGTAACTCCCATGTTAGTTTAAGTATGCATTATTAAATTGAGTCTTGCTTAAAGTAACTCATCTGTTTATTTAGTTTGCATTTTAAACCATGCATTTAAGAATCTTAGTTAATTGAGTTTTTGTTGAACTTCATTTAATATATGTTACTCTTAATTAATCCAGTTACTAGATAATTTATTGATGCATGAGTTTAAGTTTACTTAATTATGCTTCTTTTAATTAACTAGTTGATGGAATAATTGATGCCTGTGTTTTGAGTCTATTTAATTAAAGTGTTAAATAAGATAGCTTTTCAAGTGTTTTTGGTTACATAAGAGGGAGCTGTTACAAAAGAAGCTTTAAGCATCACTAAAAAGAGTTCAAATGAGCATTAAACTTCCTTTAAATATCAGTAACAACCTATTCAACTACCCCAAACATTTTTGCTACTTTAAAGAACAAATTCATGCATTAAAACACTATTATAGAGCTGATGTCTATTCGGCTAGCCAAAGGGGAATTCAAAAGTCATTTTCTAGGTATTCAATGACATTGATTCAGTTGATTAAAGTCTCTTAAAGAGAGGAGTTATTTGATTCAAGAATTTCAAAAGTCTTGGAACCTTAATTCAGCTCTTTATTAGCACTTTATTATGTGACCATTTGGCTAGCCTATTTTAGCCCCATAAATACATGTAATCAGCCTAATTGAAGGAACTTTTACTCATTGTTGAATGTTTATAATATTTATGAGTTTTTTAACTCTCCTATCTCGTTTAGACTCAGCATGACTAAACTAGTTTGCTAGTGGCGTCATCTTGTTTCTTTCCAAACTTATCACTCTTAAACTGAGTGTGGTGTTCACCCTTATACCGATTGGTTCCTATCTCCATATAGATAGTGGGTCACGGTTTAACTATCCTTCTATCCACCTTTAAGTGTCCTATAAGATTTGGATTAGTACTCTATTTTAGTACTAGTTCTTTCTTAACCTTAAAGCCATTTGAACCATTCCTATTACCATTTTTCAAACACCCAAGTTCCTTTGTTAAATCGAACCATATCACTTAATTATCTTAAACTATCACATGCCTCTTTGTTTAAAGCTTTACTTAGCCAAATTCAACCATTACGCTGTTCAAGAACGATACTTCTCCATTTCAAAGATCGGGCAACAAACAACTAAAATTCATCACGAAATGAGTTCGTATTAAGATGCCACCATACCTCAAATGTTGCGGCTCAACCTCAGAAACTCAGCCTCATACTCAGCCATTAATCTATCACCTTGCGTGAGATTCACGAACTTACGCCTACGAGTATCAATGTAGCTTGCACCCACATGCTTTCCCTAAAAGGTAGTCTTAAAGAAATCCAAGTTCAGACGATCAGGTTGAGTATTCTTTTCAACCAGTAACCACCACTGATATGCCTCGTCGCAAACCAAAGAGACTGCACCCTTAAGTTTCTGCTCGGGTATACAGTTTATATCATTCATGATCCTCTTGGTGGCCTTTAACCAATACTCAGCCACAGTAGGGGCGTCTCTAGTGACACCTCTAAATAGCTCAGCACTAGGAGTCGTTCAGTTACCGACCTCTGGCCCTTAGTTCCAAAATGGGGTCTAGCGACCCTCTCCAATATCCTCAACATGGCTTGGGACAGTGCATCCTCCCCAGTCAAACGGCTTTGAGACCCAATCTCAGTAGCAGGCGAAACCAGCGTCTCACTCATATCCAAGTTTGGCATACTGCCTAAAGAATAAGACTCAGCTCGAGTCCCCCTACGACCTCTACCACGGCCACGAATACCACGTCTACGAGTTCCACATGCGTTCATTATAATTTCGAATTTATCTATATTAACAATTATAATGCATCAGTTCCAATTTCTTATTAGGAGATATTTTATACAAGAATTATCAGAAGTTCAGATATGTTTTCAGAGGTTTCAATCTCTAACTATCTCAGTATAGTTTCAGAAAGTACTATCTACAATGTTTTCAGAATAGACTATCTAAGTTTTAGAAATACTTATAGAATCAGCGCAAGAGACTTGGTGTACCACATACTTTCCCAACAATACTCAAATTATTTGAAAAAAATTAGTTCTTTTTGAAACAAAATTTTGGAACCCAAAATTTCACAGCTTGAGTTTTGCAACCTGACTTTGATACCACTAAATGTAACACCTCAAACCCAGCCTAGATGTTATGGCTGAATTTCGGAGATGTCACAAAGAATGGGTTTTGAAAACAGAGTTGTTACATTAAATCATCTCAGTCTATTATCTCGAAATCTTTTATAACCAAAATCGAAAACATTAATTAATTATTTTCTTTGCCAAAACTTATTTATAGCTGAAGTTTAATAAAACTGATACCTTTCAAAAACCCAATTTGTATTTTTAGAAAAACTTTATTTAAATAAAACCGTCGTTATTTTAAAACATTTTATTGAAGCAGTTAACAACCAATCCAAAACCAAAAATCAACAGTTAAAAGTCCATACAGTCCGGAGAGTCTCAGAAAGTACAAACTCTTAACAAATTTAAAATTTAATATAAAAACCATAAATTATTAAATTAAAACAATTTACGGTTGAGTGGCCACCGTTGAGCCTCCGCCACACCGATCCGCCTAAGTCTGTGGATTACCTGGACAGAATAAAAAATAGATGTGAGTTTTTGTAAACTCAGTGTGTAACCCAACATAATTAAGCATGCAAACATATAGAAATCTCATAACAATCAGATACAGATTTGGGCTTTTGCCTATTTCAGATATAGTCATCAGAATAAGATATATAGATCAGAACATATAGAATCCTACCCCCATCCTCTACACACAAACTCCGTCCATCCCAATACACCATGTGGGGTTAAAAACACACACTCATCCCTACACACCATATAGTGTCAATACGACACAAGTCAGATAATGTGCAGCCAACCTGCTAAAAAATAAGCGATGATCGCCAGTCAAAACACTTCCTCCTCATATACAAATCCCATCCAATAAACAGATGCAAAAATTAGATACATATATAACAGATTAAACATGCTCAACATGCTTATATATAGATAACAGATATACATCTAGCATAATATTTAGACATGCATAGCATTAACATAATCAAAACAAAATATTAGTCTATTAGATCCACAGTTTTAGGGTTTGGTTAGCCCTTACCGACCATACGGTAAGTCCACAGTAGATCGGAACGACCCGTGCACCCTAGGATAAATTTAAAAAATATGGGCCCACATGCCCGTGTGGCTTACCCATGTGGGCCCACACGCCCAGATTGGCATTGTCCATGTGGCCCACACGCCCAACTTGGCCTAGCCAATGTGGCCTATACGGCCACACTCAAGCCACCATACGGCTTTGCCTTCATCGACCACACGGCTGTGTCTAGCATACGACCTACCACATGGGTGACCAAACGTCCGTATGGCGTCGACATAATAGTTTTTCGATTTTTGTCGAAGTTTAGTTTTATACATTTTGGGTACACACCTGGTACAGTTTCGATGCAAAAACACTCCCAAGCCACACAGCACATAAATTATCCAACATATCACCAAATTAGTCCTTTAAAACGAGACTAAACCGAAGTACATTGAGATAGGCAACCCTTAAATATACCAAAACCCTTACCTTTGAACGAACAACGATTATTTTGCACAATTAGAGTGCCGATTAGCAGCCTCTATCCCCTTGATCTTCTCCTAAGCCACAAAACGAACCCCATCAACCAAAAGATTCACTAACCAAAACAAAAACCACACTTCCCACACTTACCAATAATGGACAAGAACACTGAAATAACAAGATATAAGATTACGACAGCAAATAAAGAGACAAGAAGTAAAATCACCAGAAAGGAAAAATGAAGAAGAAAGTGGCAGAGAATAGGCAGAAAAATTAACGTCAGAATTCTTTTGGGAATATGAAAGAGAGAGAAAATAAAAAAATAAAATAAAGAATCCCAAACACAAGGCCTTCAACACACACCAGACTCCCTAACCACTCGAACCAACATGCTCACTCTTATATGAATTAATAATGTTTTTTAGTTTAAAAGTTTTTCTCTTCATATTTATGTGTATATAAATTTACATTTATCTCATAAAAAAATTACATTAATCTCTTAATTCATATTATTTATAAATTTAGGGATTTACCATTTTATAGATGGACTATGATGTTGAAGGCAAGTTATCTTTATGCAATGGGCCATAGGAATCACTGGCTGCCACCGCATTGCTATGCTGTGCAACCTTGTACTTGTTTTATTTGATCTCCCATTCTCCATAGAAATTATTTTTCTACATACTTGACAAATTCTTCCCTTAGAAACCCACGGAGTCAATGCCAATTACACCCTAACCCCACTTCCCTCCCAGATTTCGACTTTCGAGGACCAAATTAAACCCTAACTTTCCCAAACCCCCTCAATTGAAAGTTGAAACCTCCAACAAAACCCTAACTCCCCCCAAACCCTAGCCCTGCGATTCATAGACTTGAAGAGCAAGAGCTGAAATCTTCCAATTTTCGAGAATAATTAATGGATTTCGACGAGTATGAGTATTTGGAGAAAACCGTGGAGGAGCAGGAAGATTCGAAGAAGAAGACCAAAGACGGAGGAGGAGCGGGGGATAAGAGCGAGAGAAGCTATAGGAAGAGAGATAGCGAGAGAGATGCAGAGGATGATGAAGGCAAGAGCAGTAGCAAGAAATCGAGAAGCGGTCGCGAAGAGGACGACGAGGAGAGGCGAGATCGTGACAAAGATCGGCGTAGAAGCAGCCGCGATAGAGAAAGGGAAAGGGAGAGAGATAGGGATAGAGATTTAGAGAGGAGGAGCAGTAGAGGAAGGGAAAAGGAAAAAGATAGAGAAAGGGATAGGGAAAGAGAAAGGAGAGATAGGGATAAGGAGAAAGAGAAAGAGAAAGAGAAAGAGAAAGAGAAAGATAGAGATAAGGAGAGGAGAGAGAGGGAAAAGGAGAGAGAGAGGAGGGAAAGGGAGAAGGAGAAGGAGAAGGAAAGGGAGAGAGAGAGTAGAGAGAGAAGCAGCAGTAGGTCGAGGAGGCACGAGAGTGAACGCGAGCGAGAGAAGGAGCGGGACAGAGAACGTGACATTGACATCAGAGACAGCAGGTGCCCTTTTATCGTCTCTTTCTCTAAGCAAATTGTGTTTTGAGGCAATTCCATTGTGTTTTTTGCAATCCAATTGTGTTGCCTTTTTATGATCTAAGTGAGTTCAAGAACATGGTGGGGGTGCTCATTGTTGAGACGACGTCTCCTTGGGAGAGAATTTCATGCTCTATTTTGATGTTTAAGAATTTATCCATCTCAGTGATTGATGTGGAAAGAAACATAGTGAGAGGGTTTTTTTTTAGTAGTTTGCATCTGTAGAACTATTATGCCATTTGGATGGGCATGTTTGATATATGTAGATGGTATGCTGTACTAAATTTGGAAAGACCAGTTTGCTAAGAGCAGGATTTTTGTGTTATTCTAGATTATCTAATGAATATGTATGTTTCAGGAGATTTAAAGATAAGAAGGAAGCAACAGAGCCTGAAGCTGATCCTGAGAGGGACCAGAGAACCGTGTTTGCTTATCAGGTAGATGAATTCTGTGTTTTGTTTTCATCTTTGAAGGACTATTAGGCATAAATGTTATACCTATGTGTACAAACATGCATTTCCTTTCGCATTTATTGATTACTGTTGAATTTGAATTGGTTGATGGCAGATGCCTCTAAAAGCAACGGAGAGAGATGTCTATGAGTTCTTCTCAAAAGCAGGAAAGGTTAGTCAGGTTTAATTTGGTTATTTTTTTTTCTTAATGTGAAGGTTGTATGTAATATTTTCACCATAGCTTTCAAGTATGCCAGGAGTCCATATTAATCAGTTTGGAAAAAAGTTAATGCAAATGATTTTGAGAATACAAGTGTAAATTTGGAATTCTATATTTGTTTCAATTAAAACTCATCATTTAGATTTCTGGTATATGGCAATCTCATTTTGCATGGTCATCAATTTTGTTTCTTTTATGCCTTCAAGATTGGTGATAATAACTATAAATTGATGCATATATGCATATTATTGAGATACATCTACTTCCTCTTGCAGTATATGCTCCTCTGCCTTCATTTACGAGTAGTATTATGAATTTGTTGTGTCTCAACATACTATACATGTGGGGTGAGTTAAAATCACATGTGTTAAAACAATATTTTCAGGAACCCTTTGATAGGTCTTTTATGATGAAGCTTGAAAGTCTGGAATTTCCCGGTATATTTAATTTTTTGCAGCTACTGTTTTCTGTTTGATCTCATATTTATCTACATTATGATTTTCAGGTGAGGGATGTTCGGCTGATCATGGATAGGAACTCAAGACGATCAAAGGGAGTTGGGTATGTGCTTTTATGTTGAGCAAAGTTATACTTTCTTTTGTAGTCTTGTCAAATAAGTATTCGCATCTATGCTTTCAAGAATCAAGTTTAACTGTATTCTTAAATTCACTAGCAATGCGATAATGATGAGGGATGATGGAATTGCACTCATGTTTAATCAATTCATGCTGCGTTCGCAAGGTAGATGACATATACCTAAATTTTTTTCTTCTCCCAGAACTCTACTGTTTTGAATTTTCTATGCATTAAGGTAACAGATAAAGATGAGTACCTTCGACCAATTCTTAGCTTGTTAATGGTTCTGATAAGGATTTAATGATACTTCTTCCAATTTAATCTAAATGTGGTTCTTCTTAGAGGACTTAAAACTCATTTGCAGGGCTTTTTCTTTTTTATTCCCTTAATATGTTAATTTTCAATTTTTTTTTTTGCTTGTTGAGGTTGAACGTGAGGGGTTGGGATGATTTCTTGGTTCTTATCTTTATCTTTGATTTTGGTAGTTTTCAGAGTTAATTCTGATATTTTAGTTCTAGAGTATAACGTTAGAAGGTGGTTCCTTCTGGCTTTTTTTTTTCTTTTTATATTGTGAGGACAGGGCAACAATACAACCTCCTTCTTAAGTCCTGATGTGTTGCTTGGTTATCTTGGTGTATGATATCTATTCAGCTTTTCTAATCTTGTTTTGCCGAGCTAACGTATTTTTATCACATGAGACATCAGATTCAACAAAGATACTCAGCATGAGCTTTCTGCACTACAGTTTTCTTTCCCTACATCTATTTGCTTTATTCTTTGTAAGTTTTGATAATATTTTTCCCCTCAAAATTTGAGAGAAACTAATTACAGCCACTGATGAAATTGTAGGTACATTGAGTTTTATGATGTGATGTCTGTTCCAATGGCAATAGCGTTGTCTGGTCAACTGCTTCTTGGTCAACCTGTGATGGTTAAACCTTCTGAGGCTGAAAAGAATCTTGTTCAGTCCAATACTTCTGGTGCAGGCACAGGTGGTGGTGCTGGGCCATATGGAGCTGTTGATAGAAAATTGTATGTGGGTAACCTGCACTTCAATATGACAGAAATGCAGCTTAGACAGGTAATAGGACAATTAGCTTACCAGCATAATCAGAAGTTACTGATCTTTTATTTTGTTTATGAAAGACTTGTAATAAATTTCTTTTTATTCTTAAAATTTCTTTTCAATTGCTGACTGTAGCTTAAACTTGTTAAATGAAAATTTGTGGATGAAACACATTCCACAGAAGTGCTTACGTAGTAGTTTGGAAAGAGTTTCATGACTGTTTGAGATGTATTTTATTCTCTGATCTGTTTCCTAATTGATACTATCCAGTTTTATTTTTACCTTTTACTTGGTTATTATTATTTTAAAGGTACATGATTTTCATTCCAAACCCTTTTCTCATTATTATGTTAATGGCTCAGATATTTGAACCTTTTGGCCCAGTTGAGCTTGTACAACTACCACTTGACCTTGAGACTGGGCAGTGCAAAGGTTTTGGATTTGTTCAGGTAGTTAAAAGTTGAATTAAAATGTTTATTTTCATTACAATAATTATACAACTACTCCTTTGTACCAACAAAAATTATCCATCTACTCATTTGTTGTTCTTTACAGTTTGCTCAACTTGAACATGCAAAAGCAGCTCAAAATGCATTGAATGGAAAGCTGGAGATTGCTGGTCGAACCATTAAGGTGGGCTTATTAGTTTCATGAGCTTTATAACAGTATTCTAAAGTACTCTAATCTCTATTTCATTTATGTGTGTTTGTTCCTCTGTAACTGTTGCCGGCTTCTAATTGTAGTCTTCGAAATTAACATGTTCGTGGTTATATTTGCAAATAGGTTTCATCTGTTACGGATCATGTTGTTACCCAAGATACTGCTGCAAAATCTGCCGACTTCGATGATGATGAGGGTGGTGGCTTGGTAAGCTTGAATGCATATTATTGTACTGGTATCTTACAATTTCTAAATGATTTCAATGGCTGTTTTCAACATAAATTTTCAGCCAATTATAGAACGATATCTAAATAATTCTATGGTTGAAACGATTTCTTCCCAGATTCCCTCATTCTAATAGTTCTTAGGAAGTTTAAATTTTGTTTCTTGTTCTTTCTCTTTCTGCTTATTTTTCTCCTGTATTTTCATCCAGGCCTTGAATGCTCAATCAAGGGCATTGCTTATGCGGAAGCTGGACCGCTCTGGTATTGCAACAAGGTTTGTTTTTGCTTTTAAATAGTCCTTTCCAATTTAATATATAATATATCTAATGTAATAGTGATTGCCAGCATTACGGGCTCCCTTGGAGTACCGCTCCTTAATGGGTCAGCTCCGAATCCACAGACTGTTACTTTACCTGTCAATGGCCAAGCTGCATATCCAACACCAATTCTACCTCCAATCATGTCTACTACAGCCCTTGATTCTGTTGGCCAGCCCAGTGAATGTTTGCTGCTGAAGAATATGTTTGATCCTGCAACTGAGGTTTGAATTTTCTTTTGTTTAAACATTCTATTTCCTTGTTATCTTCTGTTTTTATGGCTTGTACAAGGTAGTCATTTCCTGTAAGTTCTATTTCAGACGGAACCAGATTTTGATTTGGATATTAAAGAGGATGTCGAAGAAGAATGCAGCAAATATGGCAGGGTGAAGCATATATATGTAGACAAGTAAGCATTTTAGATAAGCTAGTATTTTGCAGTTGTTTTATTTTGTAGTTGGCTTAATCATTGTGCTCTTCAGTCAAAGCTCTGCTTCCTTTATTTTACTTGATGACTTTGTTAATGCATAAATCATATGGCTTTGCTTAGTAGAGGGGAAAGAAAATTGGAAAAATGAAAATTTGTAGTAGAAATGTAGAAATCAGAGTAATTCTCTGTATTTTCTTATTGATTTAATAGAACATATTACATCTTTATATATACAACCTATGTCACTACTTTAGGAAACTCTAAGTTAGGAAAGATACTAAATAGGAGATATGATCCCTTAAAATAAGGGATTGTAATAAAAAGAATATTTACAGAGTATTCCTACACTCCCCCTCAAGCTGGAGAATATACATTGTATAATCCCAGCTTGAATAGGAATTTATTGAACACAGGCTTTGGCAAAGCCTTAGTAAGAATGTCTGCAATCTGTCCTTCTGAAGGAATGTAAGAAAGAGTGGCTGTCTTTTTGTTGACTTGATCAGCAATAAAATGCCTATCAATCTCAACATGCTTTGTTCGATCATGTTGAACTGGGTTCTTGGCAATCTGAATGGCAGATCGATTATCACACAAAACTTCAAAGTGATCCTCTTGATTGGCGCCAAGTTCTTTTAGTAATTTAAGTAGCCAAATTCCTTCGCATATCCCCAAAGCTAGTGCTCTAAATTCAGCTTCAGCACTACTTGAAACAACAGATTGTTTTTTTACTTCTCCAAGTTGTAAGGTTACCCCAAACAAAAGTGCAGTAGCCACTAGTGGATCGTCTTTCAGTGAGATCTCCAGCCCAACTAGAGTCTGTAAAAATCTTAACAGTTTTGTCTTGTGTCTTCTTAAACATTAAGCCGTGTCCTGGAGTTTTCTTCAAGTACTTGAGAATTCAATTTGCTGCTGCCATATGCTCTTCAGTAGGATTAGTCATGTGTTGACTTATCACATTTACGGGAAAAGCTATATCTGGCCTTGTTAAGGATAAGTAGATTAGTTTCCCAACTAACCTTTGAAATTTCTCTCTGTCTACTAAGGACCCATCTTTTTTGTCGAATCTCAAGTTTGCCTCCATTGGTGTATCAGCCGGCTTACAACCAAGAAAACCAGTTTCTTTGAGTAAATCAAGTACATATTTTCTTTGGTTGATCACAAGTCCTCCTTTTGATCTTGCCACCTCCATTCCTAGGAAATACCTTAGCTTTCCCAAGTCCTTGGTTTCGAATTCCCTGTTTAACAACTTCTTCAAATTGCTAATCTCTTCCTCATCATCTCCAGTAAGAATTATGTCATCCACATACACAATTAGGATAGCTTTCTTATTTGTAGAAGTTACCTTGATGAAAAGCGTATGATCGGCAAGGGACTGCTTGTAGCCGTTTTGAAGAATGACTTTAGTGAACCTCTCGAACCAAGCTCTGGGTGATTGTTTTAACCCATATAGAGACTTGTTGAGCTTGCAAACCTTGTTGCTACCTTCACTAGACTTTAAGCCAGGTGGCAATTTCATATAGACTTCTTCCTCTAGCTTGCCATTAAGAAATGCGTTTTTTACATCAAGTTGGTGTAATTTCCAATCGCAATTTACAGCCAAACTTAGGAGTACTCGAATAGTGTAAAGCTTTGTCACAGGTGCAAAAGTTTATGTGAAGTCTATCCCATATGTTTGCGTAAAACCTGTGGCCACTAGTCTAGCTTTGTATCGTTGGATACTGCCATTGGAGTTATACTTTACAGCAAAGATCCATTTATAGCCGACAGCCTTTTTTCCTTGAGGAAGGTCTGTAACGGTCCAAGTAGCATTTTCCTCTAGTGCACAAATTTCCTATTCAACAGTCCTCCATTTTGGATCCTTTAGAGCTTCAGCTATGCTTGTGGGAACCTGTTCTTTATCCAAGGTTGCTATAAATGCTTGAAAAGAAGGCATCAATGAATTATAACCAGTAAATTTTTCAATAGGATGCTTGGTGCACTGTCTAACCCCTTTTCTAATAGCAATAGGAAAGTCATCTAGAGTAGTGGACTTACTGATTTCTTCTTCCATTTCGGCAGCTGGACCCAAATCCAATTCTTGGCAAGAATCAGATTGCAAAACAGTCTCAGGGATATGTTTTCTTTTTCTTGTGTAGACACGAAGCTGTTTGGGTGGTGGTGTTTCTGGAAGACTGTCAATGGGAGTAGGTGTATTTTCAGGAAGAGTGTTTAAAGTGGGTGTGGGTGAATTAGTCATAGGTATTACAGGAGAATCAATGGGAGTAGTCACAGCTGACAAATCTGCAGGTAAAGGCGAAAAAGATGGCAATTCTGAAGGTTGAGAATGAAGACAGAAGGAAAATATATATATATATTTCTTTTGCATCAGAATTCCTTTTATGCCGATCTTTGTTCTTATAATATAATTACTTATGGGAAGAGATGCTTTGATTTTGGTACTGAAATCTGTATCCTTCATTCAGGTGCTCTATAGACTGGAAATATAGGGCTATCAATCGAGGGGATCCTCACGATTTTTAAATCTATTAATCTATTTGTATTCTTTGATGAAACTATTGAGACATACATGTACAATATATGGTGAGTCATGTTCATGGTGCATACCTGGTGGTATTTTCCTTTCCTGGCTAAATGGTAGGAACTCACATACTTCTGGTGGTAATTTCTGCATGCTTGACATCATTAGGTGCGGTCAATACTTAATAATTTTGATCTGTCAGACTTCCCAATTCATTATCCTGAAGTATTTTTTGCCGAACATTTTCCCTTATTAAGTCAATTAAAAATGTTACTAAATTTGATGAGTAAAGATTTATTTGCTTTGCCTCTTCCCAACTGCAGTTTTAGTGTTTTTTTTTTTTTTTCTTCTTTTTCTCCTTGTAATACTTCTTTTGTCTTTTGTACAGGAACAGCGCTGGATGTGTCTATCTGCGATTTGACTCCGCAGAAGCGGCAGGTAAAGCTCAACGTGCAATGCACATGAGGTGGTTTGCAGGCCGATCAATATCAGCCTTATTTATGGTAAGTTGTTTACGACACATACATAGGTGGGTAGTTTTGTTATATTTTATCATGAAATAACATTTTTCATAAAAATGGTTGCAGCAACCCCAGGAGTATGAAGCGAGGTTTAAATGCTGAAGCAGAAGCAATATTGGATTTGTTTGTTATGATATGATGTGTGTTGGTGGGTGGTAGGGTATTACTTTTGAAGACGCGTTTTATTGTGCTGAGTTTAGAATTTTATTATTATAAGCGTAGTACACAACGACCTAATTGTAAGATAAATGTTACTTGTTAGCTCATTTTTTGTTCTGTAATAACGATAGAATTTCGGATGTCTTTATGATTCATTCAGAAAGCTTTATTTTTTCAAGAGTTCAGGGTAACAATTGAAACGGAAAGGCCGATAGTGGGGAGCTTAGTAATTTGGATAAGGGCTTGTGATAGATTTATTGAAAACAGTGGTGACTCTGATGGTGATCAATTCTTATTGACTATAATCTATGGTGATGAGGTTGGTGCTGTTGTTGTGGTGAGGACTAAATCATGTATTTGGATTTAAAAGTTAGTGGTGGAAGAGATGAATTATTATGAGAACCCTGACACCTCCCATCTTTAATTTTGTAACACCTATCACATTCGTCGTGGGAGTAATTACAATAATTTAATAATTAAATTTATACATTTCTTATTCATACTAGAGTCAATATATGTTTCATTTGTATATGCACCTAATAGCATACAACAAATTCACTATGTATATTATTATTAGAATATAAGAAATAACATTTGATTTTAATATTATTCAACAACCCCAAAATCTAACCTATTAGGTATATGTCAAATTAAAATATGAATGAGGCCAGAATTATGGATTGGATGTTGTTGATGCACTGGAATTTTGAATTAGATCTAACCTGCGCGCGGAGGAAATAATCCGTGTGTTGAGTAAAATATTTAGTGGTATTTTTATAGTTGAGTAAAATATTTAGTGGTATTTTTATAATTTAAGTAGATAATACTAAAATTAACAATCCTACCTGAATAAATGTGTATATCTATATGTATATATCTACCATATGCTAATAACTTGAAGTTACCAAGTTTACTATTCTCGATAATAAACTTGTTATATGAATAAAATCAACACTTCTTCCTGCTTCATATAAACTAATATGTAATAAAATCAACACAGATAATTCATTATACCCGTAATAATAATTTTAAACTAATATGTAACTCCTTGTAATCTAACCTATTTACCAATTTGCTTTCCTCTCACAAAAAAACATATATTATTAGTAAAACATATTTACAAGCATATAACATAGTTTATACCAAAATGACCCAACATTTAGGCCATGTCCTAAGGTCACCAATTTGTTGTACAAATAACACATGTATCATCTAATAATTTAGATGTAATACCCTAGTCCGTTTCCATCGTCAGATTAGGGTTACGAAATGTTAATGTACAAAACAAAACCCTTAAATTCTATACAGAACAAGTAATTCAACTTAATTATAAATTCCAGTATTTCATTCCAATCATAGCAAACACACACATTTAGGCATTAAGTCAAGCTATCGAAGTCCTAAAAACGATTTAAAAGAAATCAGGGATCGATCTGAATAAATCAAATTTTTTTTAGAAAAACATGAAAAAAATTGTGAAAATAGGAGTCACACGACTGTGTGGCTAGGTTGTGTGACATGGCCCAAACCGTGTGACTATCCACACGTTTGTGTGACTACTCCACAAGCTCGTGTGCGCAGATCATGTAACTCTCTATGACCGTGTGGCTCAGGGTCACATGGCCGTGTCATTAAGTTGTGTAACTCCCTATGCCCATGTGAACCAATCTCCACCCAAAATTTTTAAGACACACGGCTGTGTGACAACTCGTGTCCCACACGGTTGTATGCTCCATAATTAGCCCCTAAAATAAGCCATTTAAAAATCAAACCTTGCCCAACAAGCTACTCCATTTGCACACACATAAACACACTTCAAACATTCATAACATACCAATTCAATCAACTTAGATCTTCTAACCAATATACCATTCAAAAGCACTTCATTTCATGCCAAAACAAAATTCATTAAGAACAAAACTATAATGCCACTACTCAATCACCAAACTTAGATAAAATAGCTACCTAATGTCAACCATTATCAATCCATTTCACCATTTAAAATAAGCATACCAAAATGACCATTTACATATAGCTTTTAATATATAAACAAACCAACTATACCATATATGCATCCAACCATTTACAAAAGTAACCAAAATATACAAAAGCATAAATGACATTAAACCCAATACATACATTCCCACATCCTCACACCAATCAACCATATCAACCATATATAAACACACCTCAAGCCATATATTACAAAGTACTTAAATATGACCAAAGGACATAAACTTACCAAAGCACTATAAGTCCAAACAAACAAAATATATTCACAAAAGGCATATTCATACCAAGTTGACCATTAGCATATTCAAAAACTTCCATTATAAAAAGTCCTATACATGCCATTTACAACCTTAGCTAAAATAACCAAAAACTACTAAAGTGATTGATGGATAGTGTGATAAGACTCCAATAAGATTCCTATCGGTCGAGCTTCCAATGATCTACAAAACAAAAGAAAAACAAAGACATAAGAAACTAGTGCTTAGTAAGCTCGTATAAACTCAAACATAAACTTATCTTTTTAAACTAAATTTATAAAATATGCTTGACATCATTACCATGCTCATAAGCTTAATGAACTCTTATTTACCTAACCAAACTCACAAATTAGTAAGTTCATACATAATTCATATAACTTCAACCATATCATGAGTGAATTTCCATATACATACCATTCATCACATATTTGTTTAGTTCTGTTTCAATCCATTTGCATTCATCAAATTTACCTTTTCATAAGATTATAAACAATCATAAATTTATATACATGCCTTTCCATTAACCTTTACTTACCCACTGAACCATCTAGAATTTCATCGGATACTCGGGAATGCTCACATCGTAACCTTTCCTTTTCAATAGTGCTCACACGAGCTACAAAATGGGCCTGTTCACATGAGCTGTGGGTCAAAATGTTAGCTACATGATGCTACTCACATGAGTTGTGGAGAATCAACAACAAACGTAAGACCTTAGCCATCAGTAGGACATTTAAGACTAACACCCGAAACCGTATAACCTTAATGACATGTCATTTGTATCCTAAGAATTCTTAAGGTTCTAATGGGATTACTTAACCATCAATTGTCCAAAATATCGTGATATTTCCAAGTCAAATTATATTCAACATATTATAACAAATAATCAAACCAACTATAATTAATAATATTATAATTCATACGAACTTACCTCGATACCACTATCGGTTTAACAAAGTCAAAAACTAATCCAACACCTTAGCTTTACCTTGATTTAAGTCCGGTTGTTGCGTATCTTGATCTAAATAATAATTTCATTCAATTAAGTACTTCAAATAACCTTAATTATTCAATTCAATCTATAATTCATATTATCAAGAAATTACAAAATTACCCCTTCTATTTTAACTTTTTCACAACTTAGTTCTTAAGCTCATAACTTGAAATTTCACCTTTTTTTTACCTAAAATATGTTAGCCGAGTATTCACTATACTCATATCAATCCACATTTTTCTTCTGTTTACAAAATATACATGAAATTCACCATTTAAATAATTTAATCCCTAAACCTTAAATTCTCTAAACACTACTTAACAAAACATGTTCATTTAACAACCAAAATTAATAATCTACCAATTAATATCAAAACACACTCAAACTCAACCATGGAAAGTCCCTCAACCTTTAATATTTTTGTTAATTAATTCCCGGGCTACGTAAATTAAGCTAAAATGAGCTCAAAAATAAAAATAATTAAAAATGGGATTCAAATACATACCATGCAATCAAACAAGTCTAGCTGAAACTTCAAACCCTTCTTCAATGGTATTTTAGGTTGAAACAAGCAAAAATGAAGAAGATGATATCATTGTAGTGATTTATTTTAGGTTTATTTAATTAATTACAGTTTTACCATTAGCTAATAAACTTATCAAATAACTAAATCATGTCCATCATTGTCCACTATATTTATAAATGGCAAAATTACCATCATAACCCATTAATTTATTTTTCTAAGACCATTTAACCCATGTAATTAATAGAATTCAACTTTTATACCTTTTTCAATTTAATCCTTTTCACCTATTTAACCTTTTAAACTTTAAAATTTCTCGAAACTTTAATGCGACTCTAATATAACCTTATAGACTCTAAATAAACACTAAAATATTTACTCACTTGTTGGAATTGTGATCTCGAAACCACTATTTTTGATACCACTGAAAACGGGCTGTTACATCATCATCCAAAATAGCACATATATTAGCCCTATATACATACCATTCTCATTTCAATCCATCTATTAAATTATTCCTTTCAACCTATCATCACTTCATACCATATTTACTCCCGTTACATATACATACTTATCTAAGCTACTTAACTAATTCATTTCAACCTATCACATAAAACATATCTAAAACATATACATTCTACCTATCAACTTTAAAATTCAATCCCACAATTCTTTGTTAACAAAAAATACATGTAATACTTTAACCAATTACTAAATGGTCCCAACTAATTCACTTCTCATATTTACTAATTCACCCATATAATTATTCCAAACATAGTTAAAACATACCTATACCAACAAAGCACTAATCATTTATGCCACAATTCCATTCCAAACTTATATAATGCTAACATATCATCTACCAATATTAAAATATAAAATCAAATTATACCAACTTTCATGTATTTTTTTATATTTGTCATACCATTCATATTTTACGATTCAATCCATTATAAATCAATATTATCAAAGTTCTAATTAATCTAAACTAATAGATATTAAAAATAATTAAACATATTATAAAATATACGTAGTACGTTTCATATAAACTTACCAAATAAGATTAGAGACAATTGAAGTATTAAAGACTAATCTGTAATTTTCTCTTCTCCTCAATTATCTATCAGTTAATTTAATTCTTGATATACAAAGAGGAGAACTTGGCCGAATTCCCTAGCTTCTTAACAATGGTGGAAACGGGTAGAAAAGAGAGAATGAAGATGATGACATGTTTTTTTATTTTTTATTATATGTTTTAACATCTTTTGTTTTAAATATAATATTATAATTTAACATATTTTTATTTTTTTTCTACTTACTTCCACTAACCGTCCATGTCTTTTAGAATGTGGCTAATTTCTACATAAACCCTTGAACATTAATTGATAAAGCCTTTTAGTTAATGAATTTTAATAGCGATTAACTTTTATATTTTTACGATTTAGTCTTTACACCTTAATTAACTATCTAATTGACAATAATTAAAGGACCAAAATTTAATTAAACTTTATACTAACCTTGTAAATATAAATAATAATATTTATGGTCTAAAACATTAGAAATGGAGTTTCGAAACTATATTTTTCAATACCACTGGCTTTAGGATCATTACACTTGTACTTTAATTAACTATCAATTAAACAAAAATTATTAGACTAAATTTTAATATATTTCTATACTAGCCTCATAAATATTAAATATTAATATTTATAAACTCAATTTACAAAAATAATATTTCGAAACCATAATTTCTGACACCACTAAAAACCAATTTTGAATCTATTTTTTTTACTTAATTAAAGATAAAAGCTTAAATGCAGATTTAGCTTGTAACATTCTTTTCAATTTTTTTATTAAAAGTAATATTTAAATAATTAATTTTATCATTTTACAAAATATTAATTTCATTTTATTTTATGGAAAATACGAGATATGTATTGTTTAGATATTACTTGAGAAAATCCTCATTATGTTGTTAAGCTTTAAATTTAGTAGTTATTACTAATTCTTTTTCCTTCTTGATTGAAACATGTTCTTTACATAGGAGTCTTGGTCATAAGTACATAAAGAATGGTACATTCCACAATTCGATGTACCATATAATACGTGAATTTCAGTAATGAAAGATGACTAATGTCATGTACATAAATCTCGTGAAGGATACTAATGGTCTTTCATATATATTTAGTCATCCAAGTGCATATATTATAAAACTTCCTTTTGAATGGTTATTTTTTATGATTATGTCTCGTTAAAACTTTGTCAATTAAATGGGATAAAAAATTAGTCAAGGAAAAATAATATAATATTACGTTTCAATGTTATTCATGTACTTCTTGAAAATTGAAGTTGGTAATGCTTTTGTGAATACACATGCCATATTAGCACTTGATATCATGTTTATTTTACATTTTTACGTGTTTAAATTAATTAATTCTTAAATTAATTCTTGCTAAATTGGTAATTTTATGTTTAAATTTTGTCAGGAATAGAAAAGTTGGCTCGAAAACTGTGAAGAGAAGCCATTCGATGCGTTAAACGATCACATCCTGAGTTCGAAATAGGATCTTATACCGAGGACATTTTCTCATTCGACGAACGAGAAGAAACGACAGATCAAACTATACACTAACTTGTAGCACCAGATGAACAACAGCCACTGTGCATTACTTATCCGGCGAGGGGAACACCGTTCAAATTGAAGCTGGGCTTAATTTATCTCTTGCACACCATTCGCGGAATGCAAAATGAAAATTCGCATACCATCTTAAAGAATTTCACATGGTTTATACGAGCATGAAACCTCAGGGAGTAACTGAAGATCAAATTAAACTTCGTGATTTTCCTTTCTCATTAGCCGACTCTGCTAGAGAGTGGTTATTTTATTTACCTCCTAGTTCAATTAATACGTGGTATGATATGTTTCGTTTATTCTTTGACAGATTTTTTCCAGTACTTTGGGCAATTGAATTGAGATGAGACATTGTAGGAATTCAACAAAAGGAGACTGAATCGCTCTATGATTACTAGAAACGATACAAAAAGTTGTGTGCAAGCTACCCACGACATGGCCTGACTAGACAGTCACTTTTGCAATATTTTTATGAGGGGTTACTCTCAATGGAAATGAAGATGATTGATGCTGCTATTGGATAGACACTTGTAAATATGACGACTTAGAGAGCAAGAGAGTTGATTTCAACCATGGCTACAAATTCTCAACAATTTCGACCTGCTACAAAACCCAAGAGATGGGTTCATGGGTTAACTTCTCTATCTTTAGAAGATAAAATTGACAAGCTTACTAATGTTGTTCAAAATTTGCTTACAGATAAAACAAGCCTAGCATAGTTGTGTGGAATTTGTGCTATGCACAAGGGTTCGACAAAACTAGCGAATGTTGTCAAAAATTTTCCAGGGCCACCCCAAAGGCGATATGATCCCTATTCGAACACCTATAATGTGGGGTGGAAGGATCATCCAAATCTAATTTATGGGTTGAATCCTTGATTCAATTAGCCATACCAACAAAGGTCGCTCCCGAAACAACAATTACCACCTCCAAAATCATCTTTGGAAACCATAGTGGAAAGATTAGCCAACAGTACTAAAAAGTTTCAATAAAAAACTGACATGCATTTGTAGGAATTAAATAAGCAAGTGAGCAACCTTGCACTTATGGTTAGCATTTGGAGTCCCAAGGTAAGTTGCTATCTCATACTAAACCTAATCCTCGACATAATGCAAGCGCCAGGGATTTAAATTGCGGTCCGTTATCGGAATAGCGGCCGTTATATAGCGGTAGCGGTGCCGTCCAAAACCGCTATTGCTGAAAATAACGGTGTGAAGCGGAGTCACACCGATAGCGGCGGGTCGCGGCCGCAATTTAACGGGTAACGGCCGATCGCGGCAATAACGGGCCGCTATTCCCGTTATTCTCCGTTACGGTAAATAAAAAAAATTATCTATCAATGTTCAACAGAGTTGAGAAATACAAACACAACACAATAAAACAAAGGGAATATATTCCCTTACCTGCAAATTCAGAGTTTTCCATCAAAAAAACAGTAAAAAGAAGTCCAAACTCCAAAATCCAAATTAATAAACAGAAAAAAGCAACCAGAAGAGAACTTAAAAGCAATTCGGCAAACAACAATACAACACAGCAGCAGCAGAAAGAAAAAGTGAAGAACAGAGAGGCAGAGGTGTTTCTGAGTTTTGGGAAATAAGAGAAATATCGAGAAAAGATTTTTGTTTTTCCTCCCAACACAGCAGAAGAAATAAGAAATAAGAGAATCTCCTCCTTTGCTAGTTTTCTTAGGGGTGGACCGGGTGGTCTTCCGAGTTCCGACGCTTCCCGCTTCTTCTTCGAGTCTTGTGAGGTGAGGATTTGGAAAGTCTTTGGCTTTGCTGCTTGCTGGTATTTTGACCTGGTTTTGTTGTGGCTGTTGGCTTTTGATTTTATCTGTGTGCCCATTTTTTTTCTTTTTGTTTTTCCAAGGTGTGTTTTAAATGTTGGTGTCGGTTACTTTTTTGAACCACCCTAATAATGAATTCCATTTCCAGCGTTGCCTTCTTTTTTTCCCTTTAATTTGTTGAAATTAAAATATTTTATTTTATGTATATTGCTATTAAAGGAAGTTAGAACGGATAGCAGCATAATCTTTAAAATATTTAGATTTTAACTAAGGTTCAACTTTTGGCCTTAGACAAACCATTTTAAATTGGGCCATTCATATTTTAATTTATATTAATTAAAATGTATTAATAGGTAAATATTTTTTTAATAGTAAAGTAAGTAATTTAATGAATTAACTTAAGCAAGAGAGTTAAAATATTTAAATATTACATACCAAAAAAAATTAATTTTATAAGAAAGAGTATTTTCACTATAAACATTGTATTATGAAAGGTCTAAAAATAAATTTTCGATCCACTTTTTCTTTTCTTATTTTTTAAACACAATTTTTTATTAATATTGTTCAATTGGACTAAAATGTGGAAATATGTAAATTCAATTGGACTAATTGTGAATACATGTGTGAGCTGCCATTTTTTATTTTTTTTATTAGTATATTAAAGTTATGTTTTAAATTGGACTGCCTTGGTTTCACGAGAACTCGATAGTAGACAATTATTTTTTGATGATAATGAAATAAAATGTGAAAAAGAATAATTCAATATTTCATTATTTGATATTCTCAATACTATAAAACAACCTTCCAAATATTATTCTGGACCCAAAAACATTGGAACAAGTAATTATGGGTTATTGTGTACTATTGTTTTTAATAAATAAATAAATTATGTATGAATTATGCAATAAATTTAAATTTTCCATGTTAATGATGTTTACTTTTTTTTTATTATATTGTTTTTTTTTTTTTTGTATTATGAGTTGCTTATATTTCTAAATATAATTCTATGTTTCTTATATTTCTAAAAATAAAATTATAGTTTCGATCCCTTTATTATGTTCATATTTTAGATTTAATCTTTATATTTTAATTCAACGTAATTTAATCATCTACTTTTAAAATGGCATTAGTTAGCCCAAATAACATCCATGACTATTTTGATTAAAATGATTAGGTGAATTTCTTTTAAGAAGACCTTTCTAACACACACACATAAAAAAAATACATACATGCATGAAGTTAGAATGGATATTTTTAGAAAAAATTTAACATTAACATTTTAACTAGAATAATTAAATGTATCAACTATTTTAATTGACTAATAATATTATATAAAAAAACCAAATTATATCAAATTAAGGTGTAAATAATAAATCCAATAAATAGGAAAGAATTAAGGTTGATTTGAAGGACAATTTAATTTAATTTAATTTTTTAAATTATTATTTAATTAAATGTAATTAAATAATTGAGTGAAAAGTGAAAACTAAATTAAGTAGTCATCACAATTTTACCGAAATGATTAAATTTATTTATATATTTTAATTTTTGTTTAGTCTTTTTTGAAAATGATGAAATCTTAAAATAATAATCACCCAAAAACTTTGGAACCAAGTAATTATGGGTTATTGTGTATTGTTGTTTTTAATAAATAAATAAATTATATATGGATTATGCAATAAATTTAAATTTTCCATGTTAATGATGTTTACTTTTTTTTTATATTGTTTTTTTTTTTTTTTGTATTATGAGTTGCTTATATTTCTAAATATAATTCTATGTTTCTTATATATATAAAAATAAAGCATGTCACCACGTGAAGATTTTCCGACTAAAGGATTGGAGGGTGCACCAAGTAATGATATAGGTTGGCACTTTGGAAGTCCAGTGCCAAATGCGAAAGGAAATATCGCATGTAAACTTTGTGGTAAAGTTGTAAAAGGAGGAATAACACGATTAAAAGAACACATTGCTCATAAAACCGGCAATGTTGCACCATGCCCTAATGTTACTGGTATGTTACACTTTATTATTATTTTCAAATGTTATTGTAAATTTATCAATAAAGTTATATATAATTGATAATAATATAAAGTGTGAATTATTTTTATTTCATTAACAGGTGTCATTAGAGAAAGTATGATGAATATCTTGAAAGAGAGCAACACAAAGAAAATAGACAAAAAGAGGAGAAAAGATGAATTCTTATCTTAATTAAGAGAAGAGGAGGATGAACACGAGGAATTCATTGATGAGATTTCTGCTATAAGGCAAGCCACTCGAGAAAGTACCCAATCACAGCAAGAGTGGCATAGAAGGGAAGAATTCAGACGAAGTACTGGTGGTTGGGATAACATTTATGAAGAAGGGCGGTCTTCTCATGGATCAGCTAGAGAATATCATAGAGAAAGAACAAGTAAATCCATCCCAACTGAGTCTGAGTTTACCTTAAGGGGAGCTATACCTGAATTGGTTAGAAGCAAAAGTTCAAAGCAACCAAAGGTCAATGACTCTTTTTTAAAGAGTTTTCGAAAGAAGATAGGTGAAGCGGTTTCTAAATTTTTAATATATGAAAGACTTCCTTTTCAATTAGCTAGCTCTCCATGGTTATATAACTTAATTCAAGTGTCAACAGAAGTTGGACAAGGTGTAAAGCTCCCAACACCTTATGAGGTTTCAGATGTGTATTTGGAGTCAGAGCATCAACGAGTTCGTGATTGGGTAAATGGACTAAAGACTCATTGGAAAGAATTGGGTGCAACTCTAATGTGTGATGGTTGGACCAACAGTTTGAATCAAATGCACATCATTAATTTCCTTGTTTATTGCAGTAAAGGAACCGTTTTTTGGAAACCGGTAGATGTCTCAAGTGTTCGCAGTAGAGATGCTGAATTCTACTACAGTTTGTTAGATTCAGTTGTAGAAGAAATTGGAGAAAATTACATTGTCCAAATAGTGACTGATAATGAGGCAGCAATGAAAGCTGCTGGAAAAAAATTAATGTTGAAAAGAAAACATCTGTATTGGACCTCATGTGCAGCTCACTGTTTAGATCTATGCCTTGAAGATATTGGGAAAAGGCCTAGTGTAGCAAAAGTGTTAGATGAGGCAAAGAAAGTGACTTGCTTTATATACAATCACATTTGGACTGTTGATTTGATGAAGAAGTATACACAAGGGAAACAAATACTTCGGCCCGCTCTTACTCGATTTGCAACTCATTTCATTCAACTTGAAGAGATAACAAGACAAAAGCAAGGTCTGAGAGAAATGTTTAATTCAAAGGTTAGTATTTTATAATTAGTTAATATAATTAGTTAATTACTTAAATATAGCAACCTTTAATGATTTTATTAGTTCCAAATAATTTAAATTATATTATTTTAAAATTTTTCTTATGAATATATAGGAATATAAAGAATCAAAATGGGGACAGCAAAAGTCAGGGCCTGCTTATGAAGCCAAAAAAATTGTTTTGGGAAAAGATTTTTGGAAAAAAGCCAATGATCTCATAAAAGTTTATGAGCCTTTAGTAAAAGTATTGAGACTTGTGGATAGCGATGAAAAACCAACAATGGGTTTTATTTATGAGGCTGTTGATAGAGCGAAACGAGCGATTCAACAAGAATGTCGATATTTTACTGAGTATGAAAAGATTATTGACAATAGATGGAATTTTATGCATTCCGACTTGCATTCAGCTGGTAAGATAAAATGTTTCATATAATATAATTAAGAAATATTTTTATATTTTATTATTTTAAGATTTATATTATTATTTGATGATATTCTTATAAATTATACTTAGGTTATTTTCTCAATCCTCAATTTCAATTTGGGGTGGAGCATTCTGAGAATGTACTAATAGAAACATTAGAAGGTACACGATCAGTAATTGAAAGATTAGAACCTTCTCTTGATATTCAAGTCAGAATGGTTAATCAGGTTAGATTCAAGTACTATTATTTGTAATTTAGTTACATAATTTGAAATAGAATTATTTTTTTAATTTTTACTCTATCTTTTATTTATGCAGCTGTTACTATTTAGAGATAAACATGAGACATTCGGTACTCCACAAGCGCAAAGAGCTTGGAAGCAAATGAATCCGGGTAAACAGTTAATTAAATTGTTTAATTTAATTTATATTATTTAGTTATATTTTACATTTTGAAGTTATTTTGAAATTTAAATAATATTATGCAGCTGAGTGGTGGATAATATACGGTACATGTGTTCCCGAATTACAAAAATTAGCAATTAAAGTGCTTAGTCAAACAACTTCAGCATCAAATTGCGAACGAAATTGGAGCACATTTAGTTATATTCACACCAAGGCAAGAAATAGGTTAAAGTATAAAAAACTTGAGAAACTAGTGTTTACCTATTACAATATGAAGCTTCAGATAAGGCATCAAAAAAGAATGAGCACTGATGATATAAACGCTAGTTTTAATCCTATCAGCCTTGATTATATCTTTGAAGATGTTGATCCACTATCAGAATGGCTTCATGAGAAAGAGAATCCATTATTAGATGGTGAAAATGCCGGTGTGTTGCCTGTGGATACCTCTGATGATGAAATGGATGTTAATCAATCTCAACAACAAAATTTGTCTCATTCAAGTTCTAGTTCAAGTTTAACGCCAAGTCAGAGTGGCGATGGACCCGATGGTGGTGGTTTAAGTCCAATTGATGAGGATGATGGATATAGTGGTGATAGAGGTGAAATTAGGTCTTCCAGTCAGTATGGAGGAGAATATAGGGTTGATACTACTAATAGACATTTCCGTGACAGATCCGAGTTTGATGGAAATATGTTTGCTGAACCTAGGAGAGATAGAAGTGAGCCTAGAGCTCCATCAAAAGGAAAAAGCAAAAAGCATGCTTCTATAGGCTCTTCATCTGGTAGGAGATCAAGTTCTAGTAACCTTGGGTATAGTGATTCATCTACTAGCACTCAAGGTTTTTATCCACCAGAACAACCTTCATATTTTCAACCTTCATATGGTTATCCACAACCATATGGTTATTATCCACCATTTCCTAATCATGGTGTGCCATACCAGCCTCAAATGCATCCTCCGCCACCAATGTATCACCCGCCTCTACCTTTCATGTATCCTCCTCCTCAAATATATCCTCCATATCAATTACATGAAAGCCAAGGTGAAAATGTTACTTTTTTTGGATATATTTTTGGACAAAGGCCAAGAGAATCAAATCAAGAACGCTCTGAAAGTGAAGGTGAAGGATTTGATCTTCCTCGTCATTCCACTAATTGGTGAAAACTAAATCGTACCACTACCATTATTTGTAAGGTATTTTTTTTTTAAAGAAAACTTTTTGTTAATGTTCTTAATTTTGATGATATTAAAACATTTAAAATATATCTTTAGATAAATGAATGGAGTATATTTTATGAAAAGATAATTAAGAATCGAAGCATATTAAACTATATATGAAAGTAGAATAAGAGTAAAAATAAGTGGTAGGAAATAGGAATAGTTAATGAGAATTTATACATTTATCTATTTCTTTTTTTCTTTTGCAGCATAGAATGTTTATATTTTCACCATCTTCAAAGTTATCAAGAAATATTGAAGACATCTCTCAGGTATGAATTTTCAATTATTTTATTTATAAAAATTTTCAAACTTATTAAATATGATAAATGTTTGATATTTCCTTTTTTTTTACTTTGTTATTAGTTAATATAACATTTTTAGAAAATTCGTAAATAAATATAAAAATAATTAATGATTATAAAAGTTGTGTTCACATCAGGGATTTAAATAGCGGTCAAAACACTCTAAAAAGTTCATAAGTGTTAGAAAACACTCTAAAAATCATTAAAAGTGACTTTTTTATAATTATAATTATAATTATTATGTTTTACAATAAGTTTTGCAAATTTTAAAAAAATTCACGACCGCGATACCCGCAGTGACCGCAATTGCATCCGTTATGCCCGCAACCGCGATAAACGCGACGCGACCGAAAACGCGGCCGCGACCGCAATTTAAATCCCTGGCAAGCGCTATGACATTGAGAAGTGAGACAGTTTTGGAACCCGCACTTGGCACGAGTTTTGCCAATGACGCTAACGAGAAGAAAAAAACTTGACTTAGAGGCTCCAATGGAGTTGGCACCACAAAAATCGTTTGTAGTACTATCTTCATTTTCTAGAAGGCTCATCCAACTTAAGAAGAAGCGAGAAGAGAATGAGACCCTTGGCACTTTTCGAAAGGTAAAAATCAACATTCCTTTTCTTGATGCGATTAAGCAGATTCCATAGCAAAATTCTTAAAAAAATTATGCACGAGTAATAAGAAGCACTTGGGTAATGAAAAGGTAAGTTTCGGAGAAAACGTCTCCACTTTTGTACAAAAGAAAATACCACTTAAATGTAAAAAGCAATGTATGTTCTCTACTTACAAAAAAAGTAGTGTTGGAATTAAAAAAGCCATGTGCGATTTAGGTGCATCTATCAACGTTATGCCTTTGTCTATTTACAAACTACTAAACACGTGTCCTTTGAAAGAAACATGTGTAATCATTCTGCTTGTAGATAGGTCTGTAGTGTATCCAGAAGGAGTGCTAGAGGATGTTCTTGCCAAGGTAAATGAACTTATTTTGCGATTAAATAATGCACTGTGGGCGTACTGCACAACTTATAAGAGACCCTTAGGTATGTCTCCTTACTGACTTATATTTGGTAAGCGATGTCATCTTTTTGTAGAATTAGAACACAAGGCGTTTTGGGTTGTTAAGGAATTCAACATGGAGTTGGATGCTGTAGGTAAGTATCGAAAATTACATATTTAAGAACTTGAGGAAATTCGATGAGAAGCATACGAAAATGCCCAAATTTATAAAGATAAAATCAATACATTCAATGATCAAAAGATAACTCATAAAATATTTTTGGTTGGGCAGAAAGTACTACTTTATGACATTACACTAAGAATTTTTGCAGGTAAGCTTCGAACTAAGTGTTTAGGGCCTTTTGTCATTATTCACATTTTGCCACATGGTGCAGTCAAAATCAAAAGTGAAGAATTTGGGAAAATATTCAAAGTAAATGGAAAACGTTTGAAGCTTTTCTACAAAAAATTTTCAAGTGCATATGGTCGATGAGTTAATACTTGAAGAGTCGATTGAATAAAAATTTCAGGTCATCGAGCTAACGACGTTAAACAAAAACACTTTTTGGGAGGTGACCCATATTTATTTATTTTGATTTATTTAATTTTGAATTAATTTTAGTTTATGTTGAAAATAAAAAATAATAAGATTATTATTTAATATATTTTAATGTGTTATTTTCCAGGAACAACAGTGGAGATTATCCTTTTTATCCAAAAATAAATCAGAATTAGATTTCTTTTGTGGCAAATTTCAGTGCTGCCATTTGTTGAAACATACACCCAAGACCGAACCGACTAGAACCAATCCGAACTACCCAAACCATCCTTTGCCGAATTAAACACACACAGGGAGTAAACTTGACCTTTCTCTCTACGTACTTTAATTCTTATATAATATGTTTGAGGACATGCATAGGTTAAGTAGGGGGTAAGTATGTGTAAGTATGCGTGATTGTTTCTCTTTAGCTGCATGATTGTTTCTCTTTCGCATGTGTTAATTCTTATTATGAGATTATTCATTTATTTTTTTGACATTGAGCCTCTAATTCCAATGCTTAGTCAATTTAGATAGTTGGGTGGTTTTTGAATTAAAATGTTCATTATCTAGTTTAATCGACGTGTGTGTTAAAGTTGAAATAATGTAATTAGATTGTTTCATGAAAATTGATTATTTATAAATTTGCTTGGTAAGTATATCATTCTTAGTTGTTCAATTTTAAATGTATTTGCGAAAAAAAATCTACTTCGTTGATGGCTTAAGTTAGTGGAGATTTCAAGAACGTGACCGAATTTAGTAACCGGGATGAGGTGCTTGGGTTGTCATCTCATTTTGCCTAAAAAGGTGTGAGTGACAAACTAAAAACTTGCAAACACTCCGCTAACTGAGCTTTCATGAGTAGGGAAAAATGATCCGTTTGGAGACGTGTCAAATTGAGTAACCAGGGTAAGGTGCTTAGGTTGTCATGTCAATTCGCGTAAACAAGTTTGACTATGTCCCAAATTTACTGTATAATTAATTGAGAATAAATACCTTGCAAATTTTAGTTCGATTGCAATTTAGTGGAGTGATTGAATATACATATTTGAATTTTATGACACTTGTTGATTAAACTGTGTATTTGAATACTTATTCATTTTTTGCCTAAATTGTTTAGATTGACCATGGTTGCGGAAGAGATGCTTGTTTTTCGCCTAAATTATTTAGATTGACCATGGTTGCAGAAGAGATGCTTGTTTTTTGATAAATTATTGGATAGTTTCTAATGTGGGGATATGCAATATGCTTGAGGACGAGTATAGGCTAAGTAGGGGGATTTGATAACATGTTTATTTTGCAAATTTTACGTGTTCAAATAAATTAATTTAGATAGTTGGGTGGTGCTTGAATTAAAGTGTTCATTATCTAGTTTAATCGACTTGTGTGTTAAAGTTAGAATATTGTAATTAGATTGTTTCATAAAAATTGATTGTTTATAAATTTGCCTGGTAAGTATATCATTATTAGTTGTTTAATTTTAAATGAACTTGCGAAAAAAAATTCTACTCCGCTAATGGCTTAAGTTATGAGTGGAGATTTTGGGAATGTGATCGAATTTAGTAACCGGGGTGATGTACTTGGGTTGTCATCTCATTTTGTGTAAAAAGGTGTAACACCCCAAACCCGGCATAGACGTTATGGCCGAATCTGGCTATGTCACATGGAAAAGGATTTGAAATCAAATTTTTCAAGTTAAAACCACTTAGTTTGTTAGCTTTTATTTAACTCAGAAAAACGCCTACTGATTGGTTTGGCCGAAATCATATCTCTTTTTAGCGGAGGCTTAAGTAAGCACTTATTTAAAGAAAATCGTTTATGTTTAGGTATGCTTTAGTTTTAGGAAAATCGTTGAATTTGAGTAAACTGAGTTTTACCACGTCTAGCAGTTGTAAATCCATAAAACCGATAAAAATACACAGTAAAAACAAACAGTCCAAAAGTCCCAAATTACATAAAAAATTAACCAAAAAAAATTAAAACCATAAGTGCAAATAAAACAGTTTAACAACCGAGTGGCCACCGCTGAGTCCTCCGCCGTATTGATCCGTCTAAGTCTGGGGTTTACCTATACAGTTTAAACAGAAAGAAGCGAGTTTACGTAAGCTCAGTGTGTAATCCTCACAGAAAACATGCATACAGTCAGATAACAATTATCAATCAAATACAGTCTGGGGCCTAAGCCTATTACAGATTCAGATATAGTTTAGGCCTTACCCTATTCAGATACAGTGTCAGATATAAATTAGGGCCTTAGCCCATCTCAGATACAGTTATGCATACAGTAACAGAAATTAGTATCCTACCCACCAGCCTCTACACACCATCTCCGACCATCCCTATGTAACGACCCAAATTTTACGGGCACCGGAAAGACGAGTCATAGGGCCTCCGTCTTAGGAAAAATGAGTTCGTAAATATTTATTAAAAATATTTATGAAGTTAGTTATGAATTGAATTAGATTTTGATTAAGTGAATTTAGTTTAATTAGAAATAATTAGTAGAAAGGACTAAATTGAATAGAGAATAAAAGTTTAATTATGGAATTTAGAAATATTAAGGGATTAAACTAGTAATTAAACCAAATTAGTGACATGTGTATGTTAGAAAATAAATACAAGTGTTTTTAAATTATTGGTACAAATGTATAACATGTGTGTATATACTTAACTATTAAGTAAAATATATTTATTTATTTATTATTATTATATTTAAAAATTATGTAAATATTATATTTTGTTAATTAGTTGTGATAATGACAAGTGTATGATAATGATGATTACATGTGTCATAACATGTGTGTATACAAATGTATGTGTATAATTAGTTATAAAATAGATATTTACTTTTATTAATTAAATTAATAATTAAATGAAATAATAATAAAATAGAAAGAATAAAAGAAACAAAAGAAAGAAAAAAGATAGAAAAAGTTACAGAGAAACAAACGAAAGTAGAGAAGAAAAGAAGGAAAGAAAAGAAAAAGGGAGAATTAAGGTTTTAGTGTTGAAGTTTTAATGGTAAGTTTACTTAAGCCCATTTCTTGTGATTTTAATGTTTTTGAAGCTTTAGAGTTGAATGCTCTTGAATTTGTGTGGAAATATTGAAAGTTGATAGACTTTTGAATAGGGTTTATGTTGAGAAAATGATGGAATTAGGGATTAATTTAATAAAATTATTGATTTGAATTGATTTAAGGACTAATTTGTAGAATAGGTTATAAGTTTTAAGTTTTAGGGGCTAAATTGAAAGAAATTCAAAATTATGGAAAAATAATGAAAATTTGATAGTTAAATGGAAGTTTTGATACAAATTGAATAAGGAAATGATGTGAATTGCAAAAAGGAAGAAGATGAAAGTGTTTAGGACAAATTTGGTATTATGGTAAAAAGTTGCATGGACAGTTAGTAATTTATATAAAATATGTGTGTTATTAATTAATTGTAATTATGTTAATTTTCGTAGCAAATAAGGAAATTGAGGCGTTAAATACGAAAAGGAAGGAAAAAGTGATCGAGGAGTAAATACGATAAATTCGGGTTTGTATTACCTTAATTCAAGTTATTATTTGTTATGTGTTTAAATCTAATATAGGTGAATAGAGAATGAAATTAAGGTAAGTAGTGATATTTGAATTAAATATGATTTGGAATTGATTGGTGAATGTATGATTATGTGAATTGATTTAGAATTGATTGGTGAATGTATGATTATGTGAATTGATTTGGAATTGATTGGTGAAAATGTGATTATGTAACGCCCCAAAAATCCCAAACTTCTTTTTGTGTGGTTTTTATGTGAATATGTGCTTAGCAGTCTTAAGCAAATATTATTTAGGTGTTAGAAGGCCCATAGTAGAGTTTAGGTCCAAGTTTAAAAGGGAAAATATTAAATTTATTTTGGAGTTTAATTTTAGGCTTTTAGAAGATTGATAGTGGCGTGAAACTGGACTCTCAAAGAGGTAATCAGAAGAGAAAATTTAGGAAAAAGATTGGGGAGTTATCAAGGAGAAAAAGGAGGAGATGAGAAGGGGGAAGTGATGGAACTGAATTGGGAATTGAGGCTATGGGCTATAAATATGTGCCGAATTTGGGATCCTAGGCTAATGCCAAATTTCTCATCTTTTCCTCAAGTGCCAATTTGTATTTTTTTTTCTTTCTTCTTCTCTTCTTTCTTCTTTTTCTTGCCGAATTCTTCCTCTCCCTTTTGTTTCATCCATAGCCGAATCATTCCCTTGCCAATTAAACCATCCATTGTTTTGCCGAAACCCCTAGTGGTCCCATTATTCTTTTCTCTCTTAAAAGCCGAAGAACCATACGCTTTACTGATTTCTCTTATTCTCCATTACAATCTATTTTGCTACCCTCAATCAAGGGGGTTAGGAGTCGATTGCATATTCAGTGGATATTTAGGCCGCAAGATTCAAGGTGAGTTTCGGTAAGTGTCTCATTCTCAATTTCAGTTTCTTAAAGGGGTGGCCGAATATATGTGTAGCCTATAAGGGTGACTCGTGTGGAAGACGAGTCATCTGATGTTGATAGAATATGTGTGTTGATGCAGATCTAAGAATATTCGAGATTAATTGCTAAAGGAAAAGCTAGAAAAGCCGAAGGTACACGGTAAGGCTACGTTAAGGCCTTGGGATTTGATAAAGTTATAGTAGGGTTTGGAATTGATTCGAAAGTGGTTTTGATTGTAGGTCAAGGCTGATGATAATGTAGTACGGGTCGTCAATCAGGTGTGTACAAACACTACACACACGATATCGGCAATGCCGAAAAGCCAAAATACCGAAAGTGGCTAAATGGGCCCGGTGGGCCCTGAGGCTAAGTTTTGTGAAATTTATTGATTTAGTTATATGAATTGAGTTAGTCATGCATATTACATGATTTGAATTGGATTTGGGCCTAATGGGCCATACGATTGTGATTCGGGCCTAATGGGCCATATGGTTGAGAATGGGCTTTGTATATCGGTTTGGGCTTAGTATCTGTTAACTGCCAAACATTCATAAAACTTAAAAACACAAATGCAACCGTGAACAAGTCATAAGGTTGAAGTGTGGTAATGGGTATATGCATGTCTAGGATTGGATCTAGGAAGAGCTTGGTACTTAATCGGTCTCAATGACCCATCTCCTCTTCTTTGGAATCCTACCTGGTGCATAGTGCTTGTTCACTTTGGCCAACGGGGACTTGTTAACGGGCCAGGTAGGTACTGAATCCATAAAACTTAAAAATGATCGAAATGCCCTAAGAGCAAAAATTACTAAAATACCCCTATGTGTTAAATGTAGGATTTATGTTACATGTATGATTGCACCATTCATATGATATTCTGTTTAGGTTGCATATGGGTGGGAATTATGGTACGGAGGAAGAATTTGAGGATCGCATGATTGCTTGACGACCGTGGATCCACTGTTGGCTTTTAAAGCCCAATATGTGATTAGCAGCTTTGCTGCAACGTTAGGTAGTACCGCAACCGGGCTACCATTACTGTGTAGCGGATGGGTGGGTCGATTTAGAAATCCCCACAGGTGTATAAGGTTGGTCGGGAAATTTTGTGTAGCAGATGGATTATTGGGGAGGGTTTTTACTGTATTGCATATGTGATATATTACGATGATACTGTGATTAGGGCTTAGATCCAATTGATTGCTTGCATGTTAATGATTACTGAGGGTTGTACATACTGAGTTTCGAAACTCACTCCCTCTTTTATTTTCTCAGGAAACCCTTAGTAGGCGGTTCGATGAACGGAGGGACTCGGAGGTGGCCAGCTAGCAAGACGCTTTATTTTATTTGTTTTCTTTATAGTTCCTAAGTATTTTGATTCGGATTGTGATAAGGTTTTACCTCTGCTATTTGTTACATTGAACGCTTTACTTTATTTCCTCTAAGTTATCTTACTTCTTATTTTGAAACAATGGATTTATTCAAAACTAAGTTTCTACACTTAAAAATATTTTTCCTAAAAAGTTAAAAAAATAATTTTTAACTTATAGAAAGACTGATTGATTTTTAAATACAAGCTGTTTGAAAAACAACTTTAAATTGGAATTTTACTCAAATTTCTTTAAGAAGGGTTTTCAATGAAAAACAAGGTTTTTTGCAAAAACACTTCAATGTGACATGCCAGATTCGGGCCTAACTTCTAGGCCAGGTTTGGGGTGTTACAGATTATGTGATTTTGAAGCAAATTGAGATTGAAATGCTATTATGATTGAATTTGAATGATTTCATTCAATTGAAAGTGGAAGTGAAATGAATAAGTGATTCCGATACCCTATTAACTAGTCGGGCTTAGTGGATATAATTGGCATGCCATAGGATCGGAATAGTTCAGAGATTCTTCGACCTCGAGTCGATGAGACACTTGGTGTGTCATAGATAGTGTCTCATCGACTTGCTTCGGATAGTTTCGATGAGGCTTTGGTAGCCACTTTGCTTCGGCTCAGCCGATGAGACACTTGGTGTGTCATAGATGTACTTCGAACTATCCGATGAGGCTTTGGTAGCCACTTTACTTCGGCAAAGCCGATGAGGCGTTGGTCACCATTCTGATATGTTTAATTGGGTCTGTGTATCTGCTGAAGTCCGAGTCAGGTTAATAGGGGTGTTTAAGTGAAATGAGTAAGTTATCTGAATTGATTGTTTGAAATTGTGGATGAAAAGCGAAAGAGATCTTGTGATATGGGATGTGAAATGAAATTTCTGATGTGAGATTTGTGTGATGAGTTTGAATACATGAATCAAAGATTCATAAAAAGTTTAAGTTGAAATGTGAATTGAGATATTGTAAGTGCTTGAGAAATGATCTAAAGTTTGTGAATTGTTGAAATCTATATTGATGATAATATGGTATGAACTTATATGTATGATTCGATAGTTGTTTATGTATAGTTATGATATTTTATTGTTTTTGTAATTTGAATTATGGTAATACCACTGAGTATTTCCAATACTCAGTGTACGGTTGTTTTCCGTGCGCAGGTTAGGTAAAGTTGAGGTTCAGTCAAGCATCCAAGTTAATCCCGATCTCAGCTCAAATTTATGGTGATGTATCTATCTTTTGGTAATGTGGCATGTCCTAGGTTTAGTATTTGTTACTTGTAAATGTTTAATATTTTGAATGTAAATATGGTTTATAAACCTTAAGAAGTTTTTGGAATGAATGAATGAGTTTTTGCTTAGTTTGAAATTGATATGAATGGTATTTGATTAATATTTATAAGTTAATAATTTGGGCATGTATTAGGTATGTTTAATAGGTGAAAGAGGCTTTAAAATAGTGAAAAATCATGTTTTCACATGGCAAGACACATGGGCGTGTGCCCAGGCCGTGTGGTAAAGTCAGTGTTGTCCACAGGCTGGCCACATGACCATGTCTCAGGCTACACGGGGGTGTCCCCAGGCCACACGATCATGTGCCCCTGTCTTCAAAAAAAATTTTCAAAGCTCCCGGTTTAATCCCAAACTATTTTCTAAACCTATTTTGGGCCCCGTAGGCCTATATTAAGAATTATTTGATGGAAATTAGATGGTTTTAGATTGAAATTCAAATTTATGTCTCATTTTTATTCGTATGTTAGTGTATAAGTCTGATAATGCCTTGTAACCCTGTTCTGACGACGGTTTGGGGTTAGAGGGTGTTACACCCTACATACCATGTGGGGTTTAAAACACCCACCCAGCCCTACACACCAGGTCGTACCGAATGCGGCACATAACAGTATAATGTAGTTGAACTGCTAGATAATAGGCATGAAGCCTTTTAGTACACTTCCTCCAATAATCAATCATCCCACCTCAATGAAGATGCAACTAAACATACTCAATGTAGACATACTGGAATACATGCTTAAATGCTAAAATTCAATTATCAGTCATCCATACGGATCAGTAAATATACATAAATTTAACATGTTCAATACATACATTATATATTCAGATCACACATTTTAGGGTCTAAGTAGTGCTTACCGACCCTACAGTAGGTTCACAATCGACTTGGGGGACCCGTGCAACCTTAGGAAACATTTCAGTTAAATGGGCCCACACGCCCAAATTGGTATTGGCTCGTATGGATCACACGGCCTGACCCAAAATCCCACATGCCCGTGTGGATTACCCGTGTGTACCCACAAGCCAGTGTGGCTTACATGGTCCAAATCGGTCTAACCCGTGTGTCGCACACGGCCTACCTGGCCATCACACGTCGGTGTCTAGTGCACGGCCTGGCCTTCGTCAAACACACGGCCGTGCCGTTCGCACACGGCCTACCACATGGGCGACCACACACCCGTGTGACGTCGACAGTGAAGTTTTCGCCTTTTGCTGAAACTTCATTTTCTGCGATTTTGGGTACCCACACCTAGTTCGATTTCACTGATTTTACAACCAGATATCACCAGAACCTACGTTTGCCATTATCAAAGCCCTAATTTAGTAACACAAACAAAACTAAACCGGAAATATTTCTCCAATGACACTTTAGAAAATTAATTAATAAATCCGATCACTTACTGACAACGATTCGAAGTCCCAAATAATCAAACTCAACAGAAGCACAAATCGCTTGTCGACCTTCACATAGTCCAAAAGAACCAAAATAATCTTCTTAGAAACTAACCAAGAAACAATTAACAATAGGCAAAACCGTTACTTACTGAACACGCACAAAGAAACGCGGCACTAAAGGAGATGGTCTTGGTTACAAAAATCAAAAAAGAAAGAGAGGGAGAGTGGAATGGAAATTTCGGCAGGGGAAAAGGAAGAGCAAAACGTTCGAATTGGGGAGAAAGGAAGGAACCAAATTTTGGAAAAAAGAATCCCAAATCAGATTTTCTGATAACCACCCACTATTCCCTCAACTCCCACATATCCCAGTATATCTCAACTTCTCAGTATTTTAATTCACTTCAAACTCCTATACGGCACCAATAGCAAAAATAATTCCCTCACTTACGTAGGGATTCGAACACAGGACCTCTAACACACCAACACTCCACTTAACAACCAGACTAGAGGTGTGCATGGGCTGGGCCGGGTTTAGGCCGGACCCAACCAAAAATTTAGGCCTGTTTGCTAGGCCCGACCTAAAAAATGGGCCTAAAATTTTGCCTAAGCCCGACCCGAATAAACATGCTAAAACTCGGGCCCGACCCGGCCCGCCCATATTAATTTTTATATAATTTTAAAATATATATAAACCATCAAAAATACTAAAAATATCAAAATAAATATTTCTCAACAAATTAAAAAAAATTCGGGCCCGAGCCAAAAATGCCTTACTCGAAGCCCGATCCATTTTTTAAACGGGCTTTATTTTTTTGTCCAAGCCTATTTTTCGGGCCTATATTTTTGCTCAAACCCTCCCACATTTTGGGCAGGCCTTCGAGTCGGGCCGGGCTGCCCGGCCCATGCACACCTCTAAACCAGACTAGCAAGCCCATTCTAATGGAATTTTACAAACAATTAAACTTAAGCCCTTTGAGCAAGGTTAAGGCTTTATTTAGTAAAATTCCAAAATTTAACCCAAGTAAGGTTGAACTTGGGACCTTACCCACACACCCAGAACACTTAACCACTGAAGCAGATAGATATTTGTGTCAAAAATTCACAAAAGCCAGAAAAAGAAATTTGGGGCGTTACAAAAGGTTCGTGGGACGAAGCGGAAACTTGCAAACACTCCGCTAATTGAGCTGCTATGAGTAGGGAAAATGGTCCGTTTGGAGACGTGTCAAATTGAGTAACCGGGGTAAGGTGCTTAGGTTATCATCTCACTTCTTGTAAAAAGTTTTGACTATGTCCCAAATTTACTGTATAATTAATTGAGAATAAATACCTTGCAAATTTTGGTTCGGTTGCAATTTAGTGAAGTGATTGAATTTACATATTTGAATTTTATGACACTTGCTGATTAAACTATGTACTTGAATACTTATTCGTTTTTCGCCTAAATTATTTACAAATTTCGTTTTTCGATATATTATTGGATAGTTTCTAATGTAGGGATATATAATATGCTTGAGAATAAGCATAGGCTAAATAGAGAGAATTTGATAGCATGTTTATTTTATATATTTTACGTGTTCAAATCAATTAATTTAGATAGTTGGGTGGTTCTTAAATTAAAGTGTTCATGAAATGTGTATTAAAATTGAAATATTATAATTAAATTGTTTTATGAAAATTGATTATTTATAAATTAGTTTATAAATACGTGTTCATTTTATATTTTTAATTGTTTAATTTTAAATGTATTTACTAAAAAAATTTCTACTCTACTGATGGCTTAAATTATGAGCAGAGATTTGGGGAATCTCACCGAATTTAGTAACCCCTCATGCAATATTGTTGGCTTGCATTATCTATAAAAATCCATAGACTTTTGTTATATGTTGAATAATAGTCTTAACCCTACACATTCACGACTTGCTTCATACATGATTAATATTTTTGCATGATTTGATGAGATAGTAATGATTGTTTGCTTCAGAGACTGCCATGAGATAGTAATATCATCGCATGTGAAAACATAGTTGGTCTAAGACTGAACTTTATGATGACTAGAAAGATATAATGCATTAACATACGTCATTAATTTTGATTTTACTCCATTTGGGAAAGTAAACCCATATAAGATGTTCCATAGAGAAAACAAAACAAACATGTTTCACAAACCATCTTATGCCTTTATGTTGGTGCAGAATTAAACTTGCAAGTAAATTGCCTACAAAGGGTATATCTAGTTTAGTGCAATTTGTGAGATACAAAAATGCTCTAGATATAATACTTCGGGATGAATCATAACATAGCTTAATGGATGAAGCTTAAGTTTATTAAATTGTTTCAATATAAGTCCAAGATAAAATTTCAACTTATTGCAATTCTTCGCTTCAAATTCCTTCTTTAAATAGTTAGCAATTACAAAGATCTTTTTGGGAGTTTTTTCTATGTTTAAGCCATCAACATTATTTTCATATCCATTTTCACTTACCGGATCTTTGTAACTTAATGGAGTATGTTTGTTGAGGTTTTGAAGTATGCTTCAAACATAATTAAATCCTTGAAAGATTTTGATTTAGATACTATTTGAAAATAGTTGCATCCATAGCAAGAATCTATGTTACCCACAAAGATTTATACAATAAGTCTGCCTTGCATACAAAACCCAATATGATATCTTCCAGTGTCAGAGCTACTGATCCAAATGCTTTTAGTTTGACTAGTCACTCTAACTCAACCTATATTGCTTCTTGTCATTATCATTCTAGATATTAGAAGCAATAATTATAGATGCAAACATATTATCAGCACCAATTTCTTTTCTTCCTCGTATACTTTTTAACTCTTGACTAGATCTCCAAGAAAACGAAAATACAGCTTTTAATAAAAGCATTAACTAATTAACTTCGCAGGTTTTTGAATATAATGCTAATTCCCACAAGGTGAAGGAAACAAAAATAACTACACGGCAAAAGTTAGTGTCACCTTATTTCGTAATTATATGGTTGGAGATTTAATTTTCTCTTATAAGAATGAAATACATTTTGTGGCTTTAAGAATTTTTACGGTGAAAAACTTAGTTATTATTATTAAAGGTGAATATTAAAAAAAGAAGACAATAATCATTTTTGAAATAGATTTAAGACAAGGAAAAGTAGTCAATTTAATTAATAACCAATCAACTTATATCTTAATTAATTTAATTACACTAGTTTAACATAAGTCGGTTCAGTTGATGAAGTCGATTAAAATGAATTTGGTTGCAAGAATAAGGTTAAAAATATTCTTTTAGAGGGAATCGACATAAAATTATATATTCTTATAAGTTGAATTCAGTTCTTCTAATTGATTTTGATGGCTTACGTTATAATTCTTTTTAATAAATCTTTTATTAGGTGTTGGAGAAGTTATTGTGTAGGTTTTCATGATGAACATTTTCTGTACAAACACCATATTTTATGTACCAGCTCTGTATACTAGAAAATACACTGGTATATAAGAACTTAATCAAACATTTAAAGTGGTTAAATTTTATTATTAGTCCCTATATTTTGTAAAAGTTATGGAGTTAATTCATATATTTTAATTTAGTTATTTTGATTCTTTAAACTTTTCAATTTTTAAAATTTCATTCATTACTAAATGGTACTTCTTAAATTTATTAAGTTATGCTATACTATTTCCACTAATTACACACTATAAGTCTAGTTAATGGATTGATAATTGTCATTAGTTAAAATTGAAATTTCAAAATTTGAAAAGTATAGGGACTTGAAATGATTCAGTAGAAGAATATGAACTAAATCTACAATTGTACATATAACATAGGATTGGAATTTGAATTTAAGCTAATGGATTTAACAACTACTATTCGAGTTAGAACTAAAATTTTATAATCCAAAAAAAATATGAGAACTAAAATTGATCAATTAAAAAAATATATGGACTAAGAACAATTAAATTAAAATAGATAGGCTAAATCCACAACTTTCGCAAATTATAAAGAATGATAGTACAGATATATTAAATTGAACAACAGGCAAACGCACGTATAGATAGCATTATCCAGGTCAAGCACATTTTAAGCTCATCATGTATTAAATTCTTCATCTTCGTTTAAATTTTCTCATCATGTATCAGATCAAGGAAAACACTTGCGCTTCATCACTTTTGGTCTCAACATAAAATTAGATTGTTTATTAGAGAAATAAGTACCACATAAAATTATATAATTAACCCAAAGACAAGAACAGCAGCTGAATTTGCATTGCAGATCAAAGGAATGGCTGCAGCCATGGCCAAACTGTGCTCAACCTGCTATCTAGAAAAACACCCTTTACCCTACAACAAGTTCAAAATAAAGAATTCTTCCCTAATCCCACTCTTAAAATTTCTAAATATTGACAAAATTAAAAGTAAAAAGAAAAGTCAGTTGATCAAAGCTTCATGATCATGATTAATGACCAAAACCCAGAAGAAAACAAGTCTTCATTTTCAGTTTTCCCTTCCAAAAACAAAATTACTAATCCCTCTTTACAGAAGTTAAGTCTAATTAATAATATTTCTAGAGGAACCGTAGCTAACCTTCATAGACTTTGTCTCCTTGTAAATACTCTCAAGGAATCGATACCTCCGTTTCTTAGTTGGTCTCGAAATCTCCTCTTTCCCAAAAATTTCTTCAATCTTTGATGAAGTTATCTCATTTTGACTTTGTTCCAAGCATCTCTCGTCTTTCATCATCTTCGCTTTGATTTTCTGCTTCTTGTTGTTGTTGCCATTGCCACTGCTGGTGCTACTGCTGTTATCTTCATCGCTGAGTAGCATCAGCTGTTGAGCGGCTGCTGCCATGTCCGAGTCCGACATTAACAACGTCCATTGCATCTCAACTGAAGAGTACTCAGATTCCAACATTGGGCCTCAAACGCAATCAATAGTTTAATGATTTCCTCTCTTCCTTCGATCTTCTTCTTCTTGTTGTTTATCAGATTGGTTTGGTTAATTGTTGAAGGGTATATTTGCATTTATGGGGGATGGGGAAGCGCGCGTTTCAAGGGTGTACGTATTGTATAAGATTAAAAGATGTGTGTTCTAATTCTGAAGGAGGAAAATGGAGAAGTGCAGTGCTGTTTCTAAGGAGGTGGGTAGAAAGATCATGGCTGCCGGATCTTATAATATAATTATATAATCTTTTGGTCGAACCAAAATATAATATTTAATCTTTTGATTTATCCCATGCTTCTAATTCTATTTTAACACACAACACCAAAAAAATGAGCTTTGATTGTTTGACCGCTCTTTTCAACTCTGTATCTCTTCATTATGGGTCATACTACGCAATTTTGGGTGACCAAATTTTGTTATGATTTGAAAAAAATCAAATTTTTTTAAATTTTGAATTAATTAAATTGAATTATTTTATTTTTTTAAGTTAATTTAAATAAATAATTTGAGGTTCGAGTTAGTCGGCTTAAATTTTACAATTCGAAAAACTTAAATAATTCAAATAACAGGTTAGTGTAAATACTTTTTTAGTTATTGTCAATTTTGAAAATGAACAAATTGATCTCTCTCATAACAAAAATTACAAAAAAATTTAAAATATGAAGAAAGTTAGCAATTTTAAAAATTTTCTAAAATAATAATTTTGTAGACCTAAATAAGTTAATTAACGATTCAAATTTATCATACTAAAATATTTTTTTTATTTAGCTTTGAAATTTTTTTAAATATATATGTTTCAAATTTATGTGCTCTAATATAGAATTAGTTATATTGTAACAATATTTTAATTTGACATGTTTAATTTTTTTAATTTAACTCGAATAATTTAACTTGATTCGGTTTGACTCGATTTGAATTTCATTTCACTTGACTTGATCCGGACAAAAATTCAAATCGAGTTAAAATGATAAAATAAGACTCGCTAACTCGAAATTTTTTCACTTGATTCAATTTGATTCAATCAAACATCCACCTCTAATCACAATTCATTTCAGATGGATTTTGAAAAAAAAATTATTATATAAATTTTGGGTTTCAAACAATTCAACCTATAGTATAGAAAATAATTACATATAACAAAATTCTATTGCTTAGATAAATTGGATTTATTAGGTTTTTCTTTAGAAATAATTTTTTATATAGTATTTAAAGTTATTTTCATTAATTTAAATATAAAATATTTATTTCCATATTATAAAAATAAAGCTAATTATAAATTAAATAAAAAAATTAAAATTCTGTTAAGTTCAGCGCAATTAATTATAATTTTTAGCTTTAAATATAAAATTACATTTAATCGAATTCATTTAAGTATTAATCAAATTAAAGTAAAATCGGATTTAATAAAACTAAACACTACGATTTAAATCGATTTTGGGTATGTAAGAATAACACCTTAAAAACTTTAATCTTGGTCTTCCCAAAATGAGGAAATTATTTGGAAAAGATGGGTTCCCACAAAAGGAAAATAAAAAATTGACCGATGGAAATGTTAATTCAATATTTTGAAATTAAGTAGATTATTGTTTTGACCCATCAAATATTGTAGCTTTTCGATTGGGGAGTTTTGAACCATTCATCTTGAATTTGTCAAAGTTGTGGGATGGTTGATTTTAATTGGTGTAAATTAAGGTGTTTATGTTTCCATTATTGCTTTTGGTTTATAGGAGAATGTATGAAATATTGACCTCACGTTATTTGTATATCTTTTTAATAGTTTTATGTTATATTGACATTTTAGTCTTGAAAAAAATTAAATTCAAATTAAAATATTGAAATTCAAGATAAAATTATTGATGTCATATAAAATTATTCATACAATTATTTTTTGATAGGGTAGATGAATTTGTGACTAAAAAAATGGAAAATATGGTTTAAAAGGTACATTTAACTAGATATTGACTCGAGACATTTTTTTCTAAGTGAATATAGATTTGAAATTTCGGATTTAAATTTGAATTTTATTTGTTAGATAAATGGTAATAATAAAATACATATAATATGTATAAAATAGGTTGAAAAGTGAAAAATATATATGGAATTTTTAAATATTAAAATATTAAACTCTAAATAAACATATAATAAATTCATGAATTTAGAAATTATTATGAATGTTACAATTTTTTTAAATAATTTACTATTTAATTTATAGAATTTTTGAAATTCAAATCTAAAATATAAAATCTTAATGTTTAGACATCAAAGAGTAATTGAATGAAATTGTAATTATTAAGGTAGTAAGTAAGTAATCACAAAGAATTGCAATTTTCAAGACGTGTTTTGCTGACAGAGTGTAATTACATTGTAATTCCCTATGCCATGCTTGGTAATACAAATTGTAATTATATAGTTACATAATATAGATTTTTAAAAATATTAGTTACTATAAAAAAATTATTAGTGTTATAGCCCAATTTTGCCCCATTCCCAAAACCAAACCCGAGGCCCAGTAAACAACTAAAACCCAAACACCTAAACTACCCCATTACAAATAACCATTAAACCCAATCAACCCACATTAACTAAAATTAAAAAACCAAATAAACCCACTACCACAGCTAGCCCAAAACAAAAAAGAAAAAAAGAAAATATGAAACCCTAGAAACCCTAGGTGCGCCGCACCTAGGGTCTTCAGCCTGGCATCACCAACCCTCTGCGCAACCACCACCCTTAGCCAACTGCCCACTGACCACTGCACCACCGGTCACCTACTCGTCCCACTTGTCTCTGCCGAAGTCACATCCATCATTGAACCTACAAAAAGAAGGAAAAATAGACGAAAGCAGAAAAGATAGAAAATAATAAACAAAACCATTGATAATGGCTATAAAAGCCAATCGATATTTTTGTAAACGGGTCGGCAGTTTTTAATGAGAGAAAGTTTAGATTTCAATCACCGATTTTTGCAAACAAAAACACCACAACTAGCATAGATTAAACATCAAAAGGGGAAGATTCAAACACCTTCAAATCGGAAACACTGCTCGCAAGTGGAAAAGGAAAAAAATAACGGCAGAAACAAACCAAGGTTTCGAATATTTTCTTTATTTTTCCTTATTTTCAAATCTGCTTTTACATATATATATATATATATATATATATACACATATTAATCATACTAAAAAAAAATAATAAAATAAAGAATACCTTTTTTTTCTGAAAATCACGGTGGCCGGCGGCGGCGAAGGCTGGGCGGCGCGCGGTGGCGCATGGTGGCCCTCCTGGCTGAGGTTCTGGGCTTGCCCAGAGAGTGAAGAGAGGTTTTCTCTCATTTTTTTTTTGTGAAATAGCTGAAATGAAAAAAAAGAATAAAATTAGTTTAAATAGCAAAACGAAACGGTGTCGTTTTGCACCGATGGATTCAATACTGAAACGGTGTCGTTTCAGCCACCGACCCGCGCACCGACCCGACCCGCCTCAGGATCCGCGTGTTTTTGTCTTTGGATCTAATTGCGCAATCCGTCTTTCTGCCTTTTTTATGTTTTGCAACTAAGTTTCTGTATTTTAAAAATTGGCCCCATAATTTTGTTTGGATTTCAAATAAATCCTGGATGATGCGACGTCGCTTTAAACGCTTTGGGAAATTTCTGCTTCGGCCCTCCGCTGTTTCTCGCACGTTCAAATTAATCCATTAGTTTCCTTTTATTTTTAATTTCGTCCCAAACATTTTGTTTTTTGTTCAAATCAATCTTTTTTAGCTATTTTAGTATTAGAATTAATTATTTTACTGTTATTATTTTTATTATTAGTATTTATATATATATTCGGTATACATATGCGTATGTTTTTTTTAATATTATTTTCAAATGTTATTATTATACTTATATGTACTTATATATTTTTACACAATATATTAATAGTTGTTTTATATTATTATTTCTAATATATAAGGTATTGTTATGTACATACTTTAAATATTATTAGGTATTCACTTTAATGTGTATATATATGCATAGATTTTTAGTACTATATGATGTACGTATCTTTAATATTATTATTATTATTAGTAATAGTAGTATATGTTTTATTATATATGTATATATATAGTATATATATGTAAATATTTATATAGTATTATTAATAATTGTTTTGTAACATTATTCTTATTGTTTCTAATACTTTATATATTATGTATTTTTCTTATGTACTATTATTATGTCTAATATGTCACGTATATACTTTTAATAGTGTTATTGTATATATTTTTTAATATGTATGTGTATATCCCTGTAATTTTATTAATAGTTTGTTTATAACATTACTTTTTATATATGTATACATCATGTATATTTTTAATACTATGTTAGGAATATCTTTCCATATATATATATATATATATATATATTTTATTATACTATTTATATATACGTGTATATTTTTATATGTATATATATTTTAGTATTATATTATTTATATATACCTTTTTTTCTATATTATCTCATATATATTTTTTAAATACTCTATTATGTGTATATTTTTTAAACACTCTTATATTGCTTAATATCGTATGTATTTGTTAATATTTTACAATTACTGTATTTATTATTTGCCATATACTCGCATTTTTTCTTATTATTTGCATATTTCGAATTTAATATATGTCTAGATTGTATTGCATTACAATATTGTTACAAATTCTTGTATCATTTTCAAAACACTGTTTCATGTTTTTCACAAATAAGGTATGTAACGATTTTAACATTAAGTCCGTGATTTCACCGCTATGTTGGGTGAATCACATCGGCTCGTGTTAAAAAAAAGGAACGCCCTTTTTTCAAAAGAAATTGAAATTTTAAAAATTCTCGTATTTCGATCAGATCATGATTAAATTTCAAATTGAACTCGTATTTTTAAAAATCAAGACAAACCGTGTTTAATAAGATACCAATTTTGGGCGTCACGAGGGTGCAAATACCTTCCTCGTGCGTAACCGACTCCCGAACCCTATTTTTCTCTGAATTTTGATGTAGACCTAAACCCCGCCTTCTTTTTATCTAAAAATGAATTTTTCTGTTAAAAAAAGGTTTTATTAGGTGTCCGATCACACCTAGGAAAAAAGATCGGTGGCCACTCCCTTTTCTTTAAAATCGAAAGTCGATTTTTTAAATTTTCAATAATCACCTCAATTAGCGCCCAAAGCGAAAATTTTACATCGCTAAAATTAGCACGATAAAAAAATTCTTAACAAGTAATAAAAATTAAAATCAAATAATCATATGTATTATGTTAATCCAAAAAAGATAGTTGATAATATAATTACTAATAAAAATGACAAGAAAAAGAAACATCATATTTAATTTTATCTAATTGTTATAGTGTTCCATATTTATTGAGTTTTTCCCTCTTGAATATTTAACATAAGCCTTTTTTTCATCAAATGTTGGTCATTAATCGAGTTTATCATTATCTAAATCTAAATTTGTATCATTAAGATTATTAAGATCTCTTTCTTCTATGTACTCCTCTAAGTATGGATCATCCCAAATCTACCTATGAATGAAGCTATGTAGTATGCAACATGCTAGTAGTATGCAACTTTGTTGTTGTTGTTTTTTTTAATTTTTAAATTTTATACTAAGGTGATGTTAATATGTGAAAAATATTTTTTAGAATAACAAAGGTCTTGTAACGACCCAAAAGTCAGTGGAGTCAGAAACGGTGGTTTTGGAATGTTGTTTTCCAAATGATAGAATTTGTGAATATTATTTATTAATATTTACGAGCGTATTACAATATTATATTGAGGTTTGGTCTAATTATTTTAATTATTTGAAAGTTAGACAAGGTACAAGTGTATCAATTCTAAAGTTGGTGATTTTGGAAATTGAGGTATCGGGACCTCATTTCCGTAAACTGAACTTGTAAATATTTTTATTAAATATTTACAGAGTTATATTAGAGACGAATTAAATTTTGGTTAGGTGATTTCATTGAATTAGAACTTAAACTAAGGTACAAAGACTTAATTGTTTAAGTGATAAAAGTGTAATGGTTATTAAACTATAAACTAATTTATAATCAAAAGACTTGAAAAGCAGTTATACCCTTATTATTTAATTTTTTTTGAAAATATCATACTGGTAATAAAAAAATAAAGAAAAAGAATACAAAGGAATCCTACTGGGTAGGTCCACAAACTATAGAGCCCATAAGCAAGACAAAAAAATTAGGCTTTGAGCAAGGCCTACCGAGAACACAAAACAGACAAAAACAAAATACAATAAAGCAACACCCCAATCTAATTCATAGATGGCACCCACCGAAGATCATTCATTGTAAATAATGACAGTTCCAGTCCCTAGGAAGTAGTTTCCAAAAACCAATAGACTATTATTCACTTCCTTATTCTCTTCCCAAAACCCAAACGCCTACCTCAGTTGATTATCAATCTGGTTCTCTCCTTCTATATGATCTATCTTTCACTGCATCTCACTCAGGCAATCCTCCGAGAAGGTAAGTCCGTGACCCACTTCTTATTGCTTCAATGGCTAATTCGTGAGCCATTATATTTGCTGATCTAGGAATATGCTTGAATAAAATATGATGGAAGAATCGTTTTTGGCATTGAATACTAAAAACGATAAATTATACATATTTTTACCTCATGTTTAGCCTTTATTTTGGATGAATTATTATCAATTTAGTCAGAATTGGTGCTCTTAATCTTTCTTTTTCATATCTTATACTCAGGAGAGCATAGGGAAGAGAAAAGAAAGGAAAATGGACAAAAAACAGAGAAAATGGGCCAAAATGGGTAATCGATACGGCCCAAGGGGTCATCACACGGCCGTGGCACACGACCGTGCCACACGAAAACCACACAGTCCAGCCCCCGACAAGCACGGCCGTGCCACCTAAACAGTCTAGAGCATGGCCTCTTGTCGAAATCACACGGGCATGGCACACGGGATGTTCTAGTCGTGAGGAAGAGGAATTTCACTCGAATTTGAATGCTTAGGGGCTAAGAAAGCCATTTTAAAATTTATATAAAGACCCCAAGAGGCAACTCTTAAGATATACTCTTTTCTCTAAAGAAAAGAGCGCCATAATTCTGCCAACACAATGAGTGAAAGCAAGGAATTACTCCAAGGGAATCTGATTGATTCATCCCAGAAGCCAGAATTCTACATCAAGACAAAAGATCTCCCTAAATTCCTTCAGGGGTTTTTGGTTTCTTTATTTTTTGTTATCTTAATTCTTCTGAGATGTTTTCTTTCTTTATTATGAACTAAGCCCCTCAAATACATGAGAGGGATGAAACCTAAGACAGATCTTGTTATTATTGATTCCTGATTTATTTGATAAATACTTGAATTATTTTTAATTATGTGTTCTTCATTCTTGATTTAATAATCCTAGGTATTACTTCAAGAACTTGATGTGCTTAGGCAGAGGAGCAAAAGTCACTGTTTTAAGAGTAGATCTACCATAATTAAGCGGAGTTGCATGCAACCCTAGACATAGGGGGACATAAATCTGCCGGATTAGGGTCAAACCTAATAGGGGGATCCATAGATCGAATTAATGCAACCTAGTTAATTAATAAGAAAACTTTAATTAACAGCCTAGGCCTAGTTTTTCTTATCCTTGAAAGAGGTATTAACATAGATTAGGGATCTTTATGGATCAAGTAAAGTAAAGAAATCATCTAGTTCAAGAAATTAATAACAAGTGAAGTCTAGGTGGATTCTCCCTTAAGTATTGCTCATATCAATCAGCATTTCCCTAAAGTTTTCCCCAATTTACTTTTTGTGCACTTTTAGTTAGTTTTAGAATTAGTTTCAACTAATCCTCTTTTATTTTCAGGCTAGATAATAGAAAGGAAGTAAGTATTAGTACTTTTGGTTCCCTTGGGTACGATAACTCGGTCTTGCCGCTAAACTATACCATTGTTCGATAGGTGCGCTTGCCTTTAAAATCGTGATATTAGTTAGTTTTTGGTGTGATTGGTTTTTATAAATTTTATTACTTAATATCGTGAGCATATGAAGTTTTTGGCGCCGTTTCTGGGGAGCTAAAATATTAAGAAAACTTGATTTCTATTACTTTAACCATTACTATATTTATTTATTTTCGGTTTTTATTTATTTTTAATTTTATTTTTAATTTTCTTTTTAATTTTATTTTATTTTTAATTTTTAATTTTTCTTTATCTTTATTTTATTCTATTTTTCTTTGCTTTTTCCTTCTAGGTATTTCTAGTTTATGACTAGAAACAACCTAGCAGGACCATTGCTTTTTGACGAAGATTTAGAAGCAACAGTTCGCAGAAATCGCAGAGAGATCAGACGAAGCCTACAATATCCAGAACAAGATCAAGAACAACGGCCAGAACCTACAGAAGAGATGGAAGCAAATCAAAACATTCCACCACCGGCCACAATAGCCGCGCCACCAGCAAATCAGGAAATAGCTCCTCGCACTATGTATGATTATGCCAAACCTAGTTTGGTTGGTACCCAAACTAGCATCCTTAAACCTACTATTGCTGCTAATACTTTTGAGTTAAGGCCTAACACTATCCAGATGATACAACAATTAGTGCAGTTTGATGGTTTACAGGATGAAGATCTAAATTCACACATAGCCAATTTTTTGGAACTTTGTGATACTTTTAAAATTAATGGTGTTTCTGATGATGCCATTCGTTTGAGGCTATTTCCATTCTCTTTGAGAAACAAAGCCAAACAGTGGTTAAACTCTTTACCACGGGGCTCAATCACCACATGGGAATAGATGACCAAAAAATTTTTACTTAAGTATTTTCCTCCTGCAAAAACAGCTAAATTACGAAACGATATCTCTTCTTTTGTACAGATGGATTTAGAAACACTCTACGATGCCTGGGAGAGATACAAAGATCTTCTGAGAAGATGCCCTCATCATGGCCTACCGTTATGGCTCTAAGTTCAAACCTTTCACAACGGTTTGAATCCATCAACAAGACAAATGATCGACGGAGCCGCAGGAGGAACAATCAACAATAAAACACCCAAAGCAGCTTATGATTTTATAGAAGAGATGTCACTAAATAACTATCAGTGGCAGGTCATGAGGACAGCCGACAAAGGCTGCAGGAGTTTATAATATTGACGCTGTCGCTATGCTTACTAACCGAGTAGAACTGTTAAATAAAAAGTTTGATAATTTTGTTGGTTCTACGCAGGTATAGCCAGTGATGCAGTATGATGAAACCCCAGGAAATATGTTGAATCCGGACTATTCAACTTATGGACACAGCATGGAAACTAAGCAAGCCAACTATATGGGTAACAATTCTAAACCTCAAAATAACCCTTATAGTAATACTTACAATGCAGGTTGGAGAAATCACCCCAATTTTTCATAGGGAGGACAAGGAAATCAAAGACAACAACCTCCTCCAAGATTTCAACACCCACCACCATTACAAGAGAAAAAGCCAAATCTTGAAGAGATGTTTACCAAATTTATGGCTGCATTAGAAACCCATTTCCAAAACACTGAAACAGCATTAAAGAACCAGCAAGCATCAATTCAAGGGCTTGAAAATTAAATCGGTCAGCTTGCAAAATTAATTTCAGAAAGACCACAAGGTGGACTACCAAGTAATACTGAGCCAAATCCCAGAGAACATGTCAAAGCAATTACTGTGAGAGATGGGAAAGTCCTAGCTGAACCAGAAAAGAAATCTACTCTAGAATCTTCGGGAGACAAAGCAGAGGAATCCAAGGAAAACACTCAACCAACACTCAAGGAATACCAACCGCCCATTCCATATCCAGTAAAGTTGAAGAAAGAACAGCCGTCCAGTTCGGTAAATTTCTTGAACTTTTTAAACAGTTATACATTAACTTACCTTTTGTTGAAGCAATTTCACAGATGCCGAAGTACGCGAAGTTCCTTAAAGAACTTTTGACAAATAAAAGGAAGTTGGAAGAATTAGCCATAGTGGAACTCAATGAAGAATGCTCAGCTATTCTCTAAAATAAACTGCCGGCAAAACTGAAAGATCGAGGGAGTTTTACTATTCCTTGTTTAATTGGTAGTTTACTTATTGATAAAGCCTTAGCCGATTTAGGCGTTAGCATTAATCTCATGCCTTACAAAATGTTCAAGCAACTAGGTCTAGGGGAACCAAAACCCACTAGGATGAGTATTCAACTAGTTGATAGATCTGTTAAATATCCTAGGGGAATAATAAAAGATGTGCTAGTAAAGGTAGATAAATTTATATTCCCTGTTAATTGTTTTGTGCTTGATATGGATGAAGATATTGAGGTACCTTTAATTTTGGGACGTCTATTCTTAGCCACTGCTAGAGCTATTATTGATGTAGGGGATGGTAAATTAGTACTTAGAGTTGGTGAGGAAGAAGTCGTGTTTAAAATCTATGATGCCATGAAATTTCCTAAAGAACAAGATTATTCCTGTTATTTTGTTGATATTATTGATTACTTTGTTGAAGATAAGTTTCAGGAACTTTCTCTCGCAGACACGTTGGAACTGTGTCTTGTTCAAGGTGGGGGAGAAGATGAAGCCACCACTGAAATTGAAGAAGTAAGAAAGGAATTAGATTCCAATGAAATCATCACAAGACACATAAGTTATGAAAGTATAAAGATGAATGATGAGTTGAGACAGAAACCTTCTATTATTGAACCTCCTAAGTTAAAGCTAAAACAACTGCTAGATTATTTAGAATATGCCTTTTTAGGGGAAGACTCAACTTTACCAATTATTATTGCCTCAGATTTGAGTATTGCAGAAAAAGAGGAACTTTTCCATGTGTTAAGAGAACACAGGCATGCTATAGCCTGGAAAATTTTAGATATTAAGGGTATTAATCCTTCATTTTGCACCCACAAAATTTTAATGGAAGATGAATATAAACCATCGGTACAAGTTCAGAGACGATTGAATCCCAACATGAAGGAAGTCGTAAAAGCCGAGGTAATTAAACTTCTAGATGCAGGCATTATTTATCCTATTTCTGACAGTTCTTGGGTAAGTCCTGTGCAGGTTGTTCCTAAAAAGGGAGGCATGACTGTGGTATCTAATGACAAAAAAGAGGCATTACCTACAAGAACGGTCACTGGATGGAGAGTTTGCATTGATTATAGGAAGCTGAATGACGCTACTCGAAAAGATCATTTTCCCTTACCTTTTATTGATCAGATGTTGGAAAGATTATCAGGTTACATGCATTATTATTTCCTAGATGACCTCTCTGGTTATTTCCAAATCCTGATAGCTCCAGAAGATCAGGAGAAAACGACATTCACATGCCCATACGGTACGTTTGCTTATCGTAGAATACCTTTTGGTTTATGTAACGCTCCTGCTACTTTTCAGCGATGCATGATAGCTATCTTCAATGAATTCGTGGAAGACATCATGGAGGTATTTATGGATGATTTTTCAGTTTTCGGTAATTCTTTCCAACTTTGTCTTAATTATCTAAAACTTATTTTGATAAGATGTGAAGAGACAAATTTAGTGCTAAACTGGGAAAAATGCCACTTTATGGTTCAAGAGTGTATTAGTTTAGGACATAAAATTTCTAGTAAAGGGATAGAGGTCGATAAAGCAAAAATTGAAACAATTGAATAAAGCAAAAATTGAAACAATTGAAAAATTACCTCCCCCTAACTTAGTTAAGGCTATAAGAAGATTTTTAGGATATGCCGGTTTTTATCACAAATTTATTAAAGATTTTTCTAAAATAGCTAAGCCTTTAACAAAGCTGCTAGAAAAAGACTTGCTTTTCAACTTTGACCAAGAATGTTTAGAACTCTTTTAACGCTCTTAAGGAAAAGTTAGTCAATGCCCTGATTATGATTTCACCTGATTGGAATCTACCTTTTGAACTAATGTGCGATGCCAGTGATTTTGTAGTAGGTGCAGTTTTGGGACAACGAAGAGACAAGCACTTTCAATCGATTTATTATGTTAGCAGAACTTTGACAGCCGCTCAAGCAAATTATACTACCATAAAAAAAGAATTGCTAGCTGTTATTTTCGCATTTGATAAATTTAGATCTTATTTGATTTTGTCAAAAGTCATTATTTATACTGACCATTCTGCTCTTCATTGCCTCTTAACTAAAATTGATGCAAAACCTCGATTAATAAGATGGATTCTATTGTTACAGGAGTTCGATTTAGAAATAAATGACAAGAAGGGATCTGAGAACTTGGCAGCAAATCATCTTTCAAGATTAGAAAACACGCAACCCAAGTGCCTTGACAAAATAAATGATTTGTTTCCTGAAGAACAACTCTTATCCTTAACAGATGCAACAGTTCCTTGGTTTGCTGATTTTGCAAATTATTTAGCAGCTAACGTAACCCCAAAAGGGTTGACCCATCAGCAAAAGAAACGATTCTTCGCTGATGTGAAAAGCTACTTTTGGGAAGATCCTTTTCTTTTTCGAATTTGTGCAGATCAGGTTATTCGAAGATGCGTTACTGAAACAGAAGCATACCAGATTTTAAATCACTGCCATTCAACACCCACAGGAGGACATCACAGTGGAGCTAGAACTTCTCATAAGGTACTCGAATCAGGCTTTTACTGGCCTACACTTTTCAGGGATGCCAACATATATGTGACCTCTTGTGATAAATGTCAGCGAACAGGTAATATTTCTCAACATAATAAAATGCCTTAGAACTTTAATTAACAGCCCAGGCCTAGTTGTTCTTATCCTCGAAAGAGGTATTAACATAGATTAGGGATCTCTACGGATCAAGTCAAGTAAAGAAATCATCTAGTTCAAGAAATTAATAACAAGTGAAGTCTAGGTGGATTCTCCCTTAAGTGTTGCTCATATCAATCAGTTTTTCCCTAAAGTTTTCCCCAATTTACTTTTTGTGCACTTTTAGTTAGTTTTAGAATTAGTTTCAACCAATCCTCTTTTATTTTCAGGCTAGATAATAGAAAGGAAGTAAGTATTAGTACTTTTGGTTCCCTTGGGTACGATAACTCGGTCTTGCCGCTAAACTATACTACTGTTCGATAGGTGTGCTTGCCTTTAAAATCGTGATATTAGTTAGTTTTTGGTGTGATTAGTTTTTATAAATTTTATTACTTAATATCGCGAGCATATCAAATACTCCTTATCAAAGCCCCTATCATCGATCTGTCTACCAGATCTGACTGACTTTTCTTTATTACTGAAACTGAATCCCATTCGATTATAACTGATATAAATACTTTTTGTTTCCCTAATAAAACTGCTTAGACGCACGTATGTGCCTCTGCCGTGAATGGAGAAGCAACTACCCTATATACCGCCGTTTTAGAGGCGAGAATCTCTCCAGAAGCATTTCTGCTAGCACCACTGAGGCAGACATACCTGTGCCTCATCAAAGGTCGCATCAAAATTCACTTTAATATCGAACCCATTACGGGCACACCATTCCACAGGTACGATTTCCTTACTCAGTTTACTATTCTCACACTTGTCAATTTCTTTGGTATATCTTAAGACCTACGCAACTATATCACAGCCCCTACTTCTTGTAACACCTCAAGCTTCTTATTTTGCTTCTGTTAATTTTGACACAAATAAATGTCTGCTTCAGTGACTAAGTGTTCTGGGTGTGTGTGAGAGGTTCCAAGTTCAAGTTTTACCTTTAGCAATTTTTGTTATTTTTGCATCTAAACATTATCTTTGTTCAAGGGGCTTATATTTATTTGCTTATGAGATCTTATCAGAATGAGCCTATTGGTTCAAGTGGTAAGGGAGTTAGAGTGTTGGAGGTCTTGTGTTCAAATCCCTACGTGAGCGTGGGTGTGATATTTTTGCTCTGTTGACTGTTAGTGTCTCAGTGTGGCTTAAATTCTAGAATGGTTGAGTTTGAGGTTTAGTGGGAAGTTGAGAATATCAAATTAGTTGTGATATTATCTTATTTTGTTTCTTTCCCAAAAATCTGACGTGTAACGCCCTGAATTTTGGGCCTAGAAGTAATGGGCCTTGAATTTGGGATCGATTAGAAGGCAGTTTTAAATAATTTAATTGTGTAAAAAAATAGAATTGCATGTTTAGTTAATAATTAAGTGTTTTAGGAAGGCAAGGTAGTGGCGTTGGTATGGACTCTGATAGGAAGTGATCAGGAGAGAATTTTAGGGTATGGATAAAGGAGAAAAAGTAGGAGATTGGGAGAGGGGAAGTGATGGTGCCGAATTGGACTTTAGAAAAGGCTAGGTTCGGCTATTGGCTATTTAAGGAGTGCCGAATTTCATAGTAGGGTTTTCCTTACTTTCATATAGTTTCTTTTCTCTCCTCCTCTTGCTGAATTCTTCTTCTCCCCTTTGTTCCATCTTTGCTAAATTTTTCCTTTGCCAAATAGCCATCTATTGTTTGCCGAAACCCTTAGTAAGTCCCTTTCTTTTTCTTAAAAACTAAATACCTGTGGTTCCTTGTCAATTTCTTTTCCTTCATCACTATCCATCTTTGATTACCATCCTTAAGCTAGTGTTGAAAAGTCGATTGCTTAATCAACAGATATCTAGGCCGTTAGTTTGAAGACGAGTTTCGGTAAGTGTCTCATTCTTAATTTCGGTTTCTTACGGGGGTGGTCGAGTATATGTGTAGCCTATAAGGGTGACTCGTGTGGAAGACGAGTCACCTAATGTTGATAAAATATGTGTGTTGATGCAGATCTAGGAATATTCGAGACTATTCGCTAAGGAAAGGCTAGAAAAGCTGAAGGTTCACGATAAGGTTACGGTAAGGCTTCGGGATTTTATAAAGTTGTAGTTTAAAGTATAAAATTGATTCAAAAGTGGTTTTGATTGTAGGTCAAGGTTGAGGATAGTGTAGTGCGGGTCGTCAATCAGGTGTGTACATACACTACACACACTGAAATCGGTAAAAGTCGAAATCCCGAAATCCCGAATGGGCCTGACGAGCTTGTGGGCCCAAAGTGCCAAAATTGTGATATGAAATTGTATGATGAATTGACATGCATGATTGTATGATTGGATTGTGCTCGGGCCTAATGGGCTACATAAGCATGTTTAGGACTTAGTGGATTTAATGAATATGATTGGGCCTAGCTAGTAGGTCTTATGGGATTGTAGAAATGCATGCTAGGGTTTTAATAGACTATAGGCCTAGATTTGATCTCTCAAATTTTACATAAGACTTAATTAAATAATTAAACAAACCCGTTGACAAGTCGCTAGACTAAGGTGTGGCAATGGATGTGTGCATGTCTAGGATTGGATCTAGGAAGAGCTTCGTACTTAAGCGGTCCGAGTGACCCACCTCCTCTTCTCTTGAATCTTACCTGGTGCATAGTGTCCGTTCATCTTAGCCGCGAGGACTTGTTGATAGGCCAAAATCCATAATTAAAATCTGTATTATTAGAAAATTACGAAAATACCCTTCTAGGATAAAATTATGAAAATACCCTTCTAAGGTAGAATTACGAAAACACCCTGTAAGGTAGAGCTACCAAAACACCCTCGTAGGGTAGGAATACCGAAATACCCCTATAGGGTAGGTTTACGAAAATACCCCTAGGTAGTGAAATGACCAAAATACCCTTAAGTACTTAATATGTGAAAATATGTGAAAATGTGTATGTTGCATTCATGAATTGTATGTTGCACTTGGGTGGATTTGATGATACGGAGGAAGTGTTCTGAGGATCACATAGTCACTTGACGACTGTGGATTCACTGTAGGCTTTTAAGCCACCGAGTAGCTTTGCTACACCGTACATATACAGCAGCCTTGCTGCAACGTGAGTAGTGCCGCAACCGGTGCTACCTTTGGAGTGTAGAGGATAGGTGGGTTGATGTAGACATCCCCACAGGTGTGTTGGGCTAGTATGGGTGGTGTGTAGCGGTTGGATTTGGGATGGGAATATTTGCATACATGTAATTCTGGTATGATATGAGGTCAATGTGGGCTAAGGCCCAGACCATCGATATTGTTAAGGTTAAGCCCAATGTGATATGTGTATAATTAATTGATTTGATTGCCAAGGGTCGTACACACTGAGTTGCGAAACTCACACCCTTGTTATTAATATTTCAGGTGATCCACAATAGACGGCTAGACGCGAGAGAGGACTCGGAGATAGCCACACTACAAGTTACTTAGGAATTTTCAATATAGATTTATTAAGTGTTTTATGATAATTACTTTTAAATCTCCACTGTGATGTAATAAGGCTATGTATCTTCGATTTCATTATTTACTTGGGATTTTATTTAGTTACTGCTATATTTAATAAACATGTTTTTTTTTTCTAATTATTCATTTAATTTAATTCTTCAAATTTTTAACTAAGTAAATTCCTATCAAGCATATTCCGTTTCGAACTAAGTTTTCAACTAAACCATTTTTTGAAGGCAACCCTTCAATGTGACATCGCTAGATTCGGGCTTAACTTCTAGGCCGGGTTTGGGGTGTTAAATGACTTTTTCCTCTTCTTTCTGCTCTCTGCCACTTTTCTTTCATTCTTTTCCTTCTTGCCGCCATTTTCTTTTTCTGTTTTCTTTTTGCTTCCAAGTCGCTGTATTTCGTTATTTCGGCTCTCTTTTCGCGTTACTGGTAAGTACAGTTAGTGCATTTTAATTTTGGTTGATGGATCACTGGTTGATCGGTTTTGTTTTGTAGCTTAAGAGAAGTTCAAGGGTCGGGAGGCTACTGATCGACACTTTTGTTGTATGAAATCGTTATTACTCGTTTGAAAGTAAGGATTCTGATGGATTCTAGAGTTGCCCTTTTCATTATAGTTCGATTTTAGATTGTTTTAAGATATCTAATTCGGTGTTTTTGTTGGTCAATTAAAGGTTCTAGAGGTCTTGGGGGAGTTTCCACATTGAAATCGTGCTAGGTGTATTCCTGAATCATAGAAAAATAGGATTAGGCAAAAGTCGAAAAACCTTACTGTCAACGTGTATGACGACACGACCGTGAGCAATGAATGTATGGCCGTGTACAAGATATGGCTGTATAATAACCAAAGTGTGGTCGTATGAGCTACACGGGATAGGCTAAGTAGGGCGTGTGAGCCACATGGGTGTGTGAGTTTTTAGGCCAGACTGTGTGATCCACACGGGCAAGGCCAATCTGAGCGTGTGGGCCCAAGATTCTGAATTTTTCCTTAGGGTTGTACGAGTCGTCGCAAAGAATTGTGGGCCTACTGTAGGGTCAGTAAAGGCTAAAAATAAGCCTAATCTGTATGATCTAATATTCTGGTATTCTGATATGGATATGGTAATTGTATGCATGTCTGATTATTCTGTTATCCGTATTTGTACGTGATAAGCATGTATAATGTGTAATATGTGTATCTGTTATTTCTGTATTTGTTATTGGGGGTAGGATGTTATATACAGAGGAAGTGTTATTCTGGCAACATGGCTGCACTTTATCTGTTATGTGCCATATCGATATAGTATAATATGTAGGGTTCGGTGAGTGTTTTAAACCCTGCATGGTGTGTTGGGATGGTCTGAGATGGTGTGTAGAGGTTGGGGGTATGATTCTGTTATCTGATCTGTATATTTGTGTCCTACTCTGTATCTTAAATAGGCTTAGGCCTGAATCTATATCTGAATGATATCTGATTGTGTGCATGCTTAATTCTGTAGGGTAACACACTGAGTTTATGTAAACTCACTCCTTTCTATTTGATCTGTACAGGTAATCCACAGTCTTAGGCGGATCGGTGCATGGGGGACTTGATAGTGACCATTCGTCTGTAAACTGGTAAATTTCGTTTTATGATTTTATTTAAGTTTAAGTTTTCGGCATTAAATTTTGAGAGTTTGTAATTTCTGGGTGTGACTTTGGTTTTGGGATTTGATCTTAATTTGCCTATTAAATTGCGATGATTTTACCTAAAACAAGGTTTTCTAAACATGTGAACCGTTTTCCTTAAAACACAACGATTTTTTTTTCTTATGCTTTCGCTAAAAGATAGGTTTTGAGACAAATCGACTAATTGAATAAACATTTTTGAAATAGATAAAAGCAAGTAAGAGTTAATAAACTGAAAAGGGTTTTATCATGTTAGTTTTGTTTTTAAAATTCATTCCATGAGACACCATCGGACTCAGCCATACTGTCTAACCGGGTTTGGGGTGTTACATTTAGTGGTATCAAAGCCATGTTTCAAAACTCGACTATGAATTTTGGGTTCCAAAATTATGATTTTAAAGAATTGGTTTTCAAAAAGATTTAAATCATTCTGATTAAGTATGTGGTACACTGAGGCTCCGGCGCTAATCCTGTAACTATTCTGAAACTTAGTTTAATCTGAAAACACTATAGGTGGTATATTCTGAAAATACTATAGTTAGCATTATCTAAAACTGTACTGAAATAGATATAGACTGAAACTTCTAGAAAGTATTTTTAAACTTCTGATGCATAAATATTGGAATTAGCATAAAATTCTTAATGTAGATAGATTCGAATTAGCCAATGAACGCTCGTGGAATTCGCGGACGTGGCACTCGAGGTCGTGGTAAAGGCCGTAAGGGGCTTGAGTTGAGTCCTCATCTCTGGGCAGTATGTTGAATATGGATACAAGTGAGATATCAATTTTGCCTACTATAGAGACTGGGTCTCAAAATCGTGTAGCTGGGGACGACGCACTAGCCTAGGCCATGTTGAAGATTTTGGAGAGGGTTGTTGAACCTTATACTGGATCTAAGGGCTATGGGTCGGTAACTGAACGACTTCGGTCTAACAGAGTAAAGCTGTTTAGGGGTGTCACTGAGGTTGCCCCTAGTTCGGCCAAGTATTGGCTTGAGGCCATAGAGAGTATTATGAACAACATAGATTGTATAGCTGAGTAGAAACTTAAGGGTGCGGTCTCATTGCTTTGCGACGAGGCATATCAGTGGTGGTTGACGGTTGAGGAGGGTACTCAGCTGGATCGTCTAAACTGAGAATTCTTTAAGTTTGTCTTTCAGGGGAAGTACTTGAGAGTGAGCTATGTAGATGCTCGATATGGATGCTTGTAGGTGTGAGTTCATGAATCTCACGCAAGATGACAGATCTATGGCCGAGTATGAGGCTGAATTTCTTAGATTGAGCCACTATACTCAAGGCATAGTGGCATCTGAGTATGAGAGGTACATCTGGTTTGAGGATGGTTTGAGAGATAGCCTGAGGGTTTTGATTGTTTTGCAGTGGGAGCATGAGTTTTACGTTTTTATTGAGAAGACAAAGATCGCTGAAGATGTTATGCACGTGGAGCACCAGAATAGGGACAGAGAGAGAGGTAAGAATAAGAAGGATTCGGAGCCCTCAAGTTTTGTTCAGAGGCCTAAAAAAGGCTAGATCTGATAGGCCAGCTAGAGTAGGAGCCCTTTTTGCTCCTAGTGGGATTCAACCTTGTGAAGACTATAGTAGATGCCATCCGGGCGAATGCTGGAGGAGAATAAAGGCATGTCTGAGGGACCGTATTTGAGAATGTCTACTGAGGGCTGATCAGGTGCAAGCTTTGGGACTGGGTTCTACGCAGCCTCAGAGAGTAGCTCAGCAGCCACTTAGGGGCCGTGGTCAGGCTAGGGGTGGTAATAGTCTAGGCCGAGGACAGAGAGCACCGGGCATAGGTGCTGGTCAGACAGAGGCGAGGTAGCCTGCACTGGTTTATGCTATCCGACGCCAAGAGGACAGAGATGCTCCTGATGTCATCACCTGTATGTTATTTATTTTTGATGTACCATACACTGCTTTGATAGATATAGGGTCTACTCATCCTATATAGCCAGTTCTATTTCTAAAAATTTGAGAATCTCTGTTGAGAGCACAACTAATGAGATCACGGTACTGAGTCTGTTAGGGTAGTTTGTTCGGGTTAGCAAACTTTATATGGATATTTCGTTTGAGGTGCAAGAGGCGGTATTTCTAGCAGATCTGATGGAGCTTTCGTTTGGGGAGTTTGATTTGATATTGGGTTTGGATTGGTTGATTAAGCATTCGTCAGTTTGGACTGCGTATCTAAGAGGATCGTTCTGAGAACTGAGGATGATAATGAGGTAGTTGTGATCGGCGAGTGTCGAAATTATCTGTCAAATGTGATATTCGAGCTTGTGGTTGAAAAATTGGTTCGAAAAGGGTGTGAGGCGTTTTTGGCTTATGTCAGTGTTTCTGAATCTAAGGACTCTTCTATAGGGGACATCAAAACTGTAAGGGACTTTCTGGATATCTCTCCTGAAGAGTTACCAGGTTTACCTCATAATTAAAAAGTTGAGTTCGGTATTGAGCTACTACTGGGTATAGTTTCGGTGTCCATTGCCCCCTATTGAATGGCATCGAAGGAGCTTACGGAGCTTAAGGCTCAACTGCAAAAGTTACTGGATCGTGGTTTCATTCGACCTAGTGTGTCCCCTTGGGGAACACCAGTTCTATTTGTCAAGAAGAAGGATGGGACCACGATTTCAATATCAATATGAGAGTCAGAATAGCTTTTAAGACTAACTGCAATATTTTCATTTTATGCAAGACATAATCCACCCATTGAACTAATTGATGCAACATCAATCCCATTAAAAATCCACATCTCCTTCTTACACCCTCCATTCACGTTTTATTGATCTTAGTCTCCATAAAGAAGACCATTTGGGGATTTATACAACTTCAGCAAATGCTGAAGTCTTCTAACAGCCTGTGGACTCCCTAATTTATGAACAATTCAACTTATTATTTTCATTGCGACGGTCGGCTTACCCTTTGGCAGCCACCGATAACAGAAGAATTTTTTTCAATCCTCTACTGTTTCTAAGAACAAGAGAGCTTATCTCCTCTCCCACCAAAGATCTATCATCCTCCTTTCTAGGCCTCTTTTTACCATCTTCCCTTTCAATCGCACTATCCTCGCCATCATACTCCATATCTGTCTATTCGTGTATTTTAGAAGATCCTACCTCTACATTCGAAACCCAATTCAAATTCCCCTCCAAATTAACCCCTAGAATGGGGTTAACAAAATTTCTAGAACATCTTTTATCTATAACCTCTCAATTGCATCTCTCCAATTCACGTTATTTGATTGAACTCCCTCTTTGAATTTCATCACCATCACCATGTAGCCACACACTATTCATTGCGAGAGCTCTCCTGGATTGAGCTTGTAGTGACAAATTCCATCCTATCTCAACAGCTTCAAATCTTAACTCCATTTTAGAATGGCAAAAAGAATCACTATGCCCTAGCCGTCTATAAAAGAAACAAAATAGGGTCAATCGTTCATATTTAAAACTGACATAAGAGCAAATTCCTGACGAAAATAGAACCTTCTTCTTTCTCCTTAGAGGTCGTCTAATATCCAACTGAACCCTTATTCTCAGATAATGTCATCCTCCCTTCCCTAGATTAGAACCATCATACTCTAAAATTTTTCCAATAAAATCCCCAATTTGCCTCGTCAACGCTTCAAAGAAAAATCCCGTGGGTACTTCATGAATTTGTACCAAAAAATTCGCAAATATTAGTGGCAACTTCAACGGGTCCTTTCCATCCTTCAAATGATGAAATATTAACAGATGATTATTAAAAGTCCATGGGGATCCATTAAGTACCCTCCCCTAGATTCAAGATCTGAACTATTTTTATCGGATGCCAACGATTTGCCATTGTACTCCTCATCGCTGGAAAGAGAATAACGCTCGATGTTATTCTTCCACCATACTCGAATCAAATTTCTTCTGAATATGCATAATTTCCTCTTCCTCGTCATCCAAAGACAACGCAACCAAATCTCTTTCTATTGAACCAGATCAATCGCTAAGCTGGCCAATTGGCGAAGATAGAACAAAACCTCTAATATAAACAACGCCGTCAAAATCCTTCAACAAAACCATAAAAACTAAAAATTAACCTAAAAGAACAAGAGCTTGCCAGCGACAACATACCAAAACGTGCTAAGAAAGCAAACCAAGTGTAAAAAGAATTAGAGGCTCTTAAATTGCTACACGAGTTTAGAGGACCCTTTTTGTTTAATTAAGTGGATGGTCATATCATATTTATATGCATGTAATATATATTATGTTAACTATAATATATATATGTTATATTAAACTATTATAAATAAAATAAAATAAAATAAAATAAAATAAAATAAAATAAAGATGAGAAATAGATAGGGGAGAAGTTAATAAAATAATGAAGAATAAAACAAAACAATTTTCTTCTTTATGGTCTTGCATACCGAAATGGTGAGGGAAGAAAAGAGACATTCGACCATTGTTATTTAAGTTTTGAAGCTCAATTTGGTTTGTATGTTTTGGTTCTTTTTAATTAAATTTTATATTTTTGGAACTTTAACATCATGTAGTACCTTACCCATATTGAAAATTTAAGAATTAATGATATTTGTGGAAATTCCCATTGTTGAGAAATTCAATTCTTGGTGTTATTTTTGTTGGGTTGTAAATTTAGGAGTTTAATAAACATTTTTATTGAATGATTCTTGATTATTTTAAAGTTTAGGGACTTATTTATGAAAATGGTAACTTAAGGAGTATTTTGTGAATTAATGGAAAAATATGAATTGTGTTGAACTTTTGGGAAAAATGGTTAGCATGAGATTTTGTTGATAGTGGTTGAATTTCATGCTTTTTAATAGAGGATTAATTTGTATTAAAAGTTTATTTTGAGAGCAAATAAGGAAAATGCAATTAAAAGTTTAATGGCTTGTGTATAAATATTTTGGATGGTTGAATTAAGTAAATTAATTAAGCTATTGATTTTTGATCGAGAAGCAAGATGATTAGTTGATAACCGTGGAAAGAAAAAGGTAGTTGAGTAACCATCTTCTATCTTAGTAGCTATTATAATCAGGTAAGTTCGTAGTCTTTGACTCAATCTCTTTATTTAATTTAATTAATTTAGTCGTATTTGATATCAAATTATATCCATTAATATAGTTGGTTAAATCTTTCAGATGGAATACTATGGAATCAGATTCGAATGTATATGAATTAGATAAAAAATATTTTCATTATTATTGCTGTGGTTGATTAAATTATAGAATATGGTTTTAAGGATTTAATTCTTGGTGGGTACAACTATCGTCGATTATCCGACTAGCGCAGGGCATGTAACAGCTTATTTTCGATAAAGATTGGAACAGTGGTTTCGAGACCACAAATCCGATTTCGAAAAGAAAATTTATTTTAAAATATTTTTATGATCTATAGTATGATAATAATGTCATATGAAAAGTTTGTAAGGAAATTTTACCGGTTACATGTTTATTTTGATAAAGGACCAAATTGCACAAAGTGCAAAAGTAGAGTTCTAATAGCTAAAGAGATTAAATAGCTATAGAACTTTAAAGTAGAAGTCCTTATATGGTAATTATACCATTAAAGAAAAGTTAGTAGATATTTTTAGATGATTCATCCATGAAAAATTAGAAAAAGTAAAGGATGAAATTAGAAAGTTGAAAAATAAAAGATGAAAAATTAATTAAATAAAAAAATATCATCATTTTATGTCATCTTCTTCCCCAAAATACATGGAAACCCTAGGAGAGAGAAAGCAAACTAATTAAGCTTAAATAGGTATGAATTCTTGTTCCGTTTTTAGTAATTTTTATATTTCCGAGATCGTAGTAATCTAATATATCTATTTTGGGGATTAAATTGCAAAGATATCAAAGTATAGAAATTTTTCCATGGATGAATATGCTGAAATTTTGAAATTTATGGTAGAATATGAAAGATTGTTGATAGATAAACAATTTTTACAAAGTGATTTTTTATGAAAACATGATTTAGGAACTAAATTGTAAAAGTGTGAAATTTATGAAAAAATTATAATTTTTATGAAACACATGGGCTGTAAATATTACATGTAAAATTCGATTAGGCTTGGAATAAGGAGTAAATTGCAAGAATTTTATTTTCCAAGCCTACAGACGAAATCATCATTAATTAAAAGTTAGGGGTAAAATTGTAATTTTTCCAAAGATGTGAATTGAATTGAAATGAACATGAATTGATGTTAAATTTATTTGTATAGACTCGGATAGACCAAATTCGGAGTTAGAACAAAGAAAAGAGAAATTATCAGATTAGTAGATTTTACATACACGAACAATTGTCGAGGTAAGTTCGTGTAACTAAATTGATTATATTTTTATGCTTGAAATAAATGTTGTATGTATGAATTGTATGAATGTCCTGTGTATAAAATTGATCACATGCCCGACTATACTCGATAAATGTTAAATCCTGTTTAAATGAAAAATGTTATGAATCTATGCTTAAATTAAATATTTTGAATGTGAATTGTGTAATGACAATGTTTATGAAATTTGAACATATATCTGAAAAGTGCTCGAAAAATTTTAAGTTCCGTTTAATGAATGAAAGTCGATTGGATACAGGGTCCCGATTGTTTCCCGATTGGTTATGATCCAGCATATGTTGCAGACATACCATAGCTCGAAAGAGCGTCCAAATATAAGACCTCTCAAGCTTCCCGTTAAAGTGTTCTTGTGAGCTTCCCGTTTATACTCTTCGGAGTATTCTGATTGATCGTGATTTGCATTTGTTGTAGACACACCCATGCTTTTATGAGTATTCTATTTATAAGTTCTTTGTGAACTTTCTATTATAGGCTCTCTGGAGCTTCCTAACAGTCCTCGCTTGAACTTCCTGTTATAAGCTGTACGGTGCATTCTGATAAGTTCTTTTTGGAGCTTCCCGTTATAAGTTCTTTGTGAACTTTCTGTTACCATGCCCGGGTGTGCTTTCTGTTACATGGCTCTTCGTGAGCTTTCCGATATGGTTCTTTGTGAACTTCTCGATTATGAATCTTATGAACTTTCCGTTATAGTGCTTGAGAGTGAGTTTCTATTTAAATGCTCTAATGAGTACTCCCAAACATGATTTGACGGATTCTGAATTGTACACTTCGAGTGTACTACCTGTGTATCCATCGATGTTTTCAATGATTCAACGGGTAAAATCCTGACATGAGAAGATATGAACATGAAATGAATTATTACATGTATCTACCGGAAATACGTAAAACTGAGGATACATGATATATAGAAATATGAGATGATGATATATGAACATAAAACTTGTTTGATAAATGTGTTCATTCGTGATTATAGATTTATACACCTCGAGTGTACTACCTATGTGAAAATGATATTTCAAATGATTTAATGGAAATAATCTGAACTAATTTTAACTCGAGACAAATTATTATGAAAATGTACTTGAAATACAGGGATATGATTTGTAAACGCTATATGAATACATAATGTGAAAGTATAAGTACATGGAAATTTAATGATTGTTGAGCTCATATATGTTACATGATATTTGAATGAAATATTTGACTAACAATGGTGATGAGAAAGTGTGTTAGGGCTCGTGATCAAGATAATTGAATGTGCTTTGCATGTTTATCTTGAATATAAAATGAATGGTAAGTTAATTATCATGTTATACGAACTTACTAAACATTATATGCTTACTCTATTTTATTTTCCCCTATTCTATAGTAATGCAGAAGCTCATTAGATTGAAAGCTCGATGCAGATCACTCACACTATCCATCAGCCTATTTCGATATATATGGTAAATCTATTAGGGTTATAATGGCATGTATAGGTTGATTAACCAATGTTGGCATGTAAATGCTTTGGTTAGGACAAGCCATTGGAATGGCTTATGATGATTATGTTTAAACATGTATAGATAAAGCTATAAGATGTTGGAATAAGTTTAAATGGTTGGTTAATAGACATCATATTGATATATGGATGATTTAAGCATATTTTGGTAAGATATATGCATATAAGTAAAATTGATAAGTTATATAAGTTTGTATATTTGAATATAAGATGGTAAAGTATCATTTGAAGTGCTTAAGAGCACATTAGTTATATATGAAGATATATCATTACTTAAGATTTGGTTTTGACTTAAATTAATTACTTTAAATTGGCTTGTGAACATGTTAAAATATTGGTGTAGGCAAAAGACAAGAATGGGAATATGGCTTGGAAATAGCCTTATTCTGTCCACACGGGCAAAGATACGAGCGTGTGCTTCAGCCGTGTGTGACACACGACCTAGCACATGGGCGTGTATTGTGGCTGTGTGTCCCCTGTATATTAAAATTAAGAAACAAAATACTCAAAATTGACCACACGGGCGTGTGAGTTGGCCTTGTGACCTCTGCACCTAAATAAATTACAAGTTAGAGAGTTACACGGGTTAGGGACACGGGCATGTGCCCTACTCAGGTATCACACGGCCTAAGACACGGGCGTGTCATTTGGCTGTGTGAGCCACACGGCCTGACTACATGGGTGTGTGTGCTCTGTACTTAGGAAAATTTTGAAATTTCGCGAAAAATTTCTTGAGTTTTCAGTTTAGTCCCGACTCGATTCTAATGCATATTTTGAGCCTTGGGGGCTCTCATAAGGGACTATTTAATTGATTTTAATATAAATACTATGGGAGCACTGTATTTTGATGTGAAATGTCTGTTATTTGTTTTGAAATTTCTGGTAATGCTCCGTAACCCTGTTCTAGTGACGAATTCGAGTTAGGGGTGCTATATGGCACAATAATTTGTTGACTTGTTCGACTAGTACTGGGCACACAAATGATCTTGTCGAGTTAAACGACAAGTGTTGGGTGCAAAACCTTGTGTACGGTTTACCGTTAGGCATCGGGTGCCATTTAGTGGATTATACATTTCGGTAAGGTATAATGATTCATGAGAGGATTTTTGTATATAAATGATGTTATAGATATGTTTCAATGGGAATTATGGTAACTTTATAAAGATGACTTATATGTTATGAGATGTAAACTTTTGTTTAATAGTTGTAAAGGGGATCTTTTGAGAACATAGGTTACTTACTGTTTGAATTTTTACTTGACTGTAGGTTAGGTATTTATTGTTGTTCTACGACTCAGCATCCACGACGAATCTCGCACTCAATGTTGGTGCTGTATTCTCTTTTTGAGTTTTGGCATGTACCTAGGATGTCAATTGTGAAATAACAATCTTTTGTTTTTAGTGAATTCTAATGAATGTAGTCCTATAAGTTATGAATGATGTGTAACTTAGAACATAGTTGTTTATAAATGCTTGAAGTTGTTCATGTAAATGCTTTCACTTTGTGATTGTTCTAGTGAATTGCTCGCTTTGGTATTATATTAATGATGTGTTTGAGTTAGTATTAAAAGAAAGTATATATATATATATATATATATATTGTCATTTGGTTGATGTTGAATATGAGTAATTGGTTTGAGTGATTGATCTACTTATCCTACTTATTTGAATAATTGAATTTTGTTCGAGGTACCTATGAATGACGTATTAGTAAGATGATGGATGAATGAATTGTTGGTTTGTGTTGGATGTTTAAAATGTGGTATCAATAAAGGCACATTGGTCAGGCATTTAAGATGGTTGTTTTGTCATGTTTTGAGTATGTTTAAATGTGTTCGAATAGGTTAAATGGTTGATGAATTGGTTGCTTAGTGCCCAAGAAATCACAAATTGGTAAATTTGAGTTTTAAGGTACATTTAGGTTCATATGGCCTGGGACACGGGCTGCCACACGATTGTGTGTCTTAAAACAGTGAGTTACATGGGCGGATACATAGGCTGGGATATGACTGTGTGTTTGGACTTCGAATATCGACATGGTCTGGGTTGTGACACATGGCCGTGTGTCCCCTGTTTCCAAAATTTAAAAATTTTCCCAACCTCTTTCATTTTGTTTCGAATTGACCCCAGAGTGTTTCCAATTTATTTTTAGGGCCTTGTAAACTCTTATTAAGACCTGTTTGAGTACGCTTAGTTACGATTGGTATGCGGTTTGATTTATTATCATTATGTTTGGATATATTTTGTTAAAAAGCAACTGTTAAATTTTTCAAATGTTATCGTAATACTCCGAGACTCCAATCTAGCGACGGAGAGGGTTTAAGCATGTTATAGGTTCTTTCAACCATATTTCGAACTTTTGAATGTCTCAAATTAAAGAGTTTGTGAGCCGTCTCTAATGCTTGTGTCTAGCTCTATTCTCTCAAATGGTATCATACTCCGCGAAATGATGTAAAAAAATCTTTTGTATTTGCATAATTAACATCCACCATATAATATTTGGGTTCACGATGCAAATAGTTTGTAGTTTTAATCATAAAAACTTATATAAACTTAATTTGGATAAAGAATTATGCTAAGTCATAAGCCTATTTATTATAATATAAACTTTATAAATTTATAATATAAAATTTATAATATATAACCTTTATAAATTTTTTTTATAAAGTGTATAATAACTTTCTTAACACTTCTTATAAATAATATAATTTTAACCATAATTTTAAAAAAGTTATTTTTTTACAAATAAGTTATGATAAAAAAAAACTATAATACTTTTTTTACGAATAAGAATATTATTTTATAATATATAGTATGAACACATAAATAAATTATGCCCTTACTTCTTGACTATATCTTTTTATAAATAAATATATTATAACACTCTTTTGACATGTAAATTATTTTTTATAAGTAGCTTTTTTACCATAAATTTAAAAAATTTAGAATTTAAATAATATATTTTTTGTTATAAATTTAAAAAATACGCATATATTATTTTTATAATATAATTTTTAGGATAATATAATAAAGTTTTGGCTATAATCATCCCAAATAGTCATACGAGTTCATGCTTATAATATAAAAATTTATAATTTAAATTTGTATAAAAATAAATTCTAAAATTGAATTTGGGTGTAATTACTTACGAAATTATTCTAATTCTCACTCTCTCCCTAAGAATTGGAAAGTGTAATTAGGGTGCTTCCATTAAACCCAATTTAGCGAGACTCACCAATTACAATGGTTACTCAAACAAGTCATCTTGTATAATTACAAGTAATTACATCTAAATTCAAAGATTAGTTTAATTGTTGAAAATTTAAGCATTGAAAAAATTAAGTAGAGGATTTAAGTTGTAAAATTTATTTGATATATTTTTAAAAATTAAATACAAAACTTAATTAATTTGTTTGATAAATGTAATTTTTAAAATTTTAAAAGTAAAATATTTAAAGGATAATACTAAAATAAATAAAATAAAAATAATTGAAAAAATATCTACATTAAGTGATAAGTAGCTCGTTATCTGCTTACCTTTTCTACACTTTTTCATTTAAAATTCTTTCACTTATTTCTATAATAGATTATCAAATGTGCTTAAAAAAATTTAAATCATTAAAAATATTAATTTTTAATTAAAAGATATTGAATAATTTATTTTTTTAAATGGATTATCAAATAAAGTCTTGGTTGATTTAATTTCTACAATGAATTATGAAATAAGGCCTAATTACACATATAATTACACAATAAATCTTGAGCTTGATCAATTATGTCAAAACCTCATTTTCACTAAAAATCGAATTCTATATCAATAAATTAAAATATTTAAATTAATCAATTAAGTTAAACTAAGATTAATTATTATTGTTATTATTTTGTACTAGGACTAGCACAATTGTGACGTGGGGAAAAAACAAAGGTTAGGTAGAGAATGTGAACAAAAAGACAAAAACTGAGGTACAATGACACAAATTTTAAATTATTTCTGCTAGTATTTGGAAAGGGAAAAAAAAATACTGTAGCAGCGTAAATTTTAGACCCAAAAACATCTCTTTTTGTTGCCATATTTTGAATTTTAAGATTATCGCAATTCATATCTAAATAATTTTTTTTATGAACGAAGGACTTTTTGGGTTATTTTAAAAAATTTAACCATTTATTAAAATATGTTTTTATTAAAGATATTTTGTAGAAGAATTTTTTTAGGATTAATTCAATACTTACTGAGTGTTGAATTTAATGGACTGTCAAATCAACACAAAATTTATATATTTTTTAACACAAAATTTATATATTTTTTAAAAGAAGGAAAGTATGGTAAATTATATTAAATGAGCTAATTGGGCGAATAATAAAATAAATCCCCTAGCCAAAGTAAAAAACTTTATTTGTGTGGGATGAGAAAAATTTCAACTTGAGTCGATGAAGAGGTATGTTAATAAGTATTAATGTATCTAGTGTATATATTTGTAGTTTTTGTGGATGTCGTACCTAAACCATGCGGTGTTTCTTGTTATACTCAAGACAATGTATGAGCAATATGTGTTATTTAGGGTGCAAGTACCAATTATTTGTTTCCACATTGTGGAGTGAAATCACCTTAATTGAATGAAACAACAATTTGAGTTTAGGTGGCTAGATAAGTGTTGAATGATAGAGAATGCATTGTGGATTGCGCTTGGGACCAACGAGCTTAGCGAATGTAACGCCCCAAAAGTTTTATTTATGTTTTTGTTTGATTATGACACAAATATTTATTTGCTTTAGTGGTTAAGTGTTCAGGATATGTGTGAAAGGTTTCAAGTTCAAGCCATGACTTGGACAAATTTTAGTATTTTTATGAATAAAGCCTCATCTTTGGTTAGTAGGCTTTTAATTAAAAGTCTGTAAGTAATGAATAGAATGAAGGAGGTCTTGTGTTTGAGTTTTTGCAAGAACATTTTTTTTGCTTATTCGTCTAAAAGAGTTTGTGTTAGACTAAAAATCTGAGTAGTTGGAGTGATTTGGGGAATTGGATGGTTATCAGAATATTCAGTTTCTTTTCATCTAAAACTTTTCCCCTTTTGCCGATTTTTGTTAAAATTTTCCCCATTCTTTGCCGTTTTTCCCTTGATGTTTCCCTCTTCTTGATTCTTCATCTTTTTCGTTTTCTATTTGTCTATTAATCAAGCTCGAATCTGTCGACTTCATATTCCTGTGTGTGATTGGTAAGTTGGTTATGTTCAAATCTTATTTTGATTAACGAACCTTCGGTTAATGGGGCTCGTTTTTGTCTTAGATGAAGTTTAAGGGATGTGGACAACCAATTGGGGGTTATTGTGTTAGGAAATCGTGGTTGCTTGCTCGAAGGTAAATGTTCCATTGAATTTTTAGGGAGTATGCCTTTTGTCTGTAGATGTTGAATATCGATTTAAGTGTATAATTGAGTGTATACTGATCAATTATAGGTTTGGGATTGCTTGGAATTGCTCTTGCGTAAAAAAAGATATAGGTGTGTACTTGAAAACGCAGAAAATAGGGTTTCAGCAAAAGACAAAAACCTCACTGTCGATGCCATACTAGCGTGTGGTCGCCTGTGTGGTTGGCCGTGTGCCCTGACACGGGTGTGTGATAAATGAGGCCATGCCGTGCGTAAAGGACACAGCCGTCTGATGGCCAGATAGGCCGTGTACGAGACACAGGCTAGGCTATTTTGGGCCGTGTGGGCCACACAGTCATGTAGGCCCACATGGGTAGTCCACACGGGCGTGTGGGCCCACACGGGCAGGCCACATGGGCGTGTGGGCCCACACGGGCAGGCCACATGGGCGTGTGAGCCCATTTTACTGAAATGATTTCTACGGTTGCACGGGTCGCCCAAATCGACTATGAACCTACTATAGGGTCGGTAAGCACTACTTAAACCCCTAATTATTTGAATTGAGTGATTGATTATATATGTATTGAGCATGATGTTAGTATGCATGTATACTGAACTGATTATATGTACTGTTAACCATGATATAGCATGTCATGTATTGTATGTTGCATTATATTGGGTTGGGTTGACATTATTTGGAGGAAGTGTACTGAAAGGCTCTTAAGCTTAATGTCTGGCAGCTCAGCTGCAAATTACTGTGATTTGCCGCATTCGGTACTACTTGGAATGTAGGGATGGGTGGGTGATTTAATCCCCACATGGAGTGTAGGGTTAGACGGAGATGGTGTGTAGAGGCTGGTTGGGTAGGACTTTGTTATTGAATATTCTATGACTGATACTGATACTGTGATGGGCTTAGGCCCTAATGCATATTGATACTGTATTGAAATGGGCTAAGGCCTAACTGCCACCGATACTGAAAAGGGCTTAGGCCTAGATTGTGTATGGTTGATTACTGTTTATATGTTTTTTGTGGAGATTACACACTGAGTTTACGTAAACTCACCCCTCTTTGTTTAATGTGCACAGATAATCCCCATACCTAGACGGATCGGTGCGGCGGAGGACTCGACGGTGACCATAGTTTTTGAACTTCATGGATTTAATTCATTAACTTATGATTTATGGTTTTATCTCTTTATGGGTTAAATTTTTTATGTAAGGTGGACTTAAGGACTTTTATTTTGTTTTGGTTTATAGTTGATTTACGTCACGGATTTATAACTGCTAGAAGTAGGAAAATCCGGTTTTCAAAATGCAAAAGATTTCTCTAAACACACGAATACATAAACTATTTTTTTTAAAGCTTCCACAATGAGTTACGTTTTAAACAGTTGATTAAATGAATAAAACGAGTTTTGGAACTAATAAGAGATAAGGAATAGTAATTAAACGGAAATGATTTTTAACGCAACGACATAGTTTTCAAATACCCAGTCATGTGACACCGCCAGATAGTTTTCAAATACCCAGTCATGTGACACCGCCAGATTCAGCCATAACATTTAGATCGAATTTGGGGTGTTACAGCGAATATATGGGGCAATAGTTTAGGATGGTAATTCCCTACCCTTTAAGGCATACATGGGTTAAGCAAGTTTCTATGTAGAAGGGGAGTATTCATTAGTTAAGGAATGATGCATTCCATCCAACTATCAATGAGCACAATGAGGATGTGCTCGAGTAGAGCCCAACCTATCTAGCCGGACCTAGAGCCACCTATGTAGTAGTTCCACCCTCTTGCCTTTTTGATGTACTAGCTTAGGTGGGCCTTTATATCATACTAGTGAGGTATTCGATCATGTCAACCCCTCTCTTTCTTCATTTATGACACCGGCGATGGAAATAACACTCACAAATCTAGAGTTTATGTAGTTCTTTGGTCAAATGAGCTCGGTCATATCTTATCTACTTCATCCATCACATCAATTTCTCCGATGGGCTAGTTGAGTTTACAATTTAATTTTTTCAGCTTGAAACCATCAACTTGTGGAACTCATTCACCATATTGATAATCATTGACAAAAACATTGTGTAAAATTGGACAAAAAAAAAAACACTATCGAGTTACTAATTGGGTTGTAAAATTGTTGAGTTATGATTTTTGTAAGCTATTTACAAAGCTTATGTATAAATTCGACATAGCAGATTCCACTGTTTCATTTACATATTCCACTTTCATTTACTTTACATTTATATATCTCATTTTAAATACAAGAAAATTGCAAAGCATAATGCTTCAATGGTTGATTCATCGTCCTTTTCTATCCTATAGACGAAGGTAAACCATATTATTAATGGGAAATCTAACTCGAAATATGAAGGGTCATATTTATAGAATTCTAAAACCAAAATTCGACATCCTTGGGCCAAGGTCACTCTACAATATTGTCAGAAATACAAAAAAAAGGTTCTTGAAACCCTAGCCTTAGTTTATAACACTAAATATAATACCAGAAAACCACCCACTCCTTTCGACAGGACCAAAGATTGACCAACTCCTTAGTCCTTTGAGACTTGCTAATCCTCTCCGGTGGTTGAAGGTTCGCACGAGATTAAAAACGTTTTTGAACATCTCCCTCTCTTTCTTTCTTTTCAACTTCACGTAGTCTTTCACAACTTTTTTAATATGTAGAAAGCTCTTGAATTGTTTGGTGCTAGCATTCCACATCCTCTATCTCAATGATGATCTCACGCTTACCAGTTGTGGTTGGATTTGTGAAAAGTTTACTAATAAAACTTTCATCCTGTGGGTAGGCTTCAAACTCCTGGATGAATTTCTCCAATATTTTGTTTTAGATTACATAAGGCCTTGGCATTGACAAAGTCTTTCTAGTGACTATTGAGCGATCATTTGAAATTTAACCCAAAGTCACTTCCTTAAATTACCCCTAGATCCAATCCTCACCTCATTATAACAGCCTTATGATATTTCGATATCTATGCCACTGACCTCTCCCATCATTTTCTTTTTTCTTTTTGGCTTGAGCCATAACTCTTTGATAGGGGGTTATACACCCTTTTCATAGCTTTTCAGGCTCATGACGTTGAACCAACAAAGTTGCTTATCACTGTCAATGGCTTTGAAGCCCACCAAAATGATTTCAACGAAGGTTTCACCAACACGCAATAAATTCTTTTTGGTTTTTTTGATTAACCGGAACATTGTGAATTTGGAGCCAAAATTTGGTAGTGTTAAAGTCAATATCTTCAATACCTCCTTTTTTCGGTCGTTTCTTCAACATCAAGTGGCAGTTAAGAACTAACAAAGGAATAGCACTGAGCACTTTAGCTTTATCTCTGTCATTCTTGAAGACAAACAAACACATGTTCTTTCCCAGAACATGAGACTCAAAGTAGAACTCTTTTGGCCAAGCATTCCTAAGAATATGAATCATTAAACCAACTTTAATCTCTTTATTAGAAATTACCTTGTCCAATAGAGAGATGGCTCTCATTCATTCTCCCATCTGATGATTCGAGTCTAACTCCTGGGTCTAAAGTTCATTATACATGTCATTCATGTCAACAGCTTGACCCTCTCCTTGTTACTTGCGGTGCAAGAAAGGAAAACTGTGGGAAATAAGATAAACTTAGAGATATGATTTACTATCCTTTAAGGCTTTAATTTTGCATTTAGAATATAACAAGTCTTGAAAAAAAAAAAAGTAGAAATAACATTATTGAGTTTTATATACACACATTGTGTTTTTTATAAAAGTGTTATTTAGTACATAATTTAATGCACAAGTTAGATTTTTTTTTTTTGTAATATTGCAACTTTTCAAAAAAAAAGTATATTTTTTTCAATTCGAGTAATTACTAGAAAGTTGTTTATTCAAGTAAATTTGTTCATATGCAAATAAAAATAAAAATTATTATCATTATTTCGAAAAAAAAAATATGTGCCCATTTTTTTGACCTTATGTATATACATAAATCCTAATAGGTAAGTCCATTTATCCAGTAGACTAGACACCTAACTTAATTACCCAAGTTATATAGGATTGTTTATTTAAATTCTTTATTCATGCTATTTATTAGCAATGTAGGATTATTAACATCGGGCAAAGTCAAGATGCTAGTAAGGGCTTCGCTCTTTAGAAAAGGAAAATTTTCATCTTGGCCTTTTAAGTTTTACAAGATTTTAATTTAGTAAAATGTAAAATTATACTTTAACCTCTCTTAAAATAATAAAATTTTAATTTAATATTTTAAAAATTATAAAGTGAATTGCAAATTACTAAGAACTCTTCATTTTTATAGAAAATTCCATGCAAATCTCAAATAAGAGGGTATAAAGTGGGAGAAAAGGAAATTGAATGATTCTAAAACTGGACAAAACAATGGAATAAATAAGCCTCACTCTTCATATGACAGCCCAAGTGGCGGGTCATTAAGGACCAAATAAATCGAGCCCATATTCATCTGCTATGACAATGAAGTTTTTCTTTAAAGCGAAGAGAAGCTTGCTTGCTATCGTCTACATTTTCATGACGATGCAATTTAACTAAAATATATTTCAATAGCATAGCTTGCGAGTTTTAAAAATTGTGAAGTGCTGATGAACGTTTTGAGTACAAACACCATACTTTATAAATCATCTTTTTATTACTAAAAATTACACAGTGCTGTATTAAATTAAGAAATTAATCAAACATTCAAATTTTCACTCACTGCTCATTCATCTTTACTCCGTAAAGGTTATTAAGGTGAATGATAACCTTTCTGTGGCTAAAATCAAACATTTATATACTATGTTATCTGAACCAAAAGATAAGTATATATTTGAAAGTTCATACCCCTCCCCGCCTATACTTATACTCAAATATATGTTTAAGAAAAACAAAGTGTCCAAATAACATAGAATGATAGAGAGAGATAATCATGTCTTTATTTGTTGTTTGCTCATACATTTTATAGCAGACGACTTTTCTCTACGATGTCTTGTTGGAGCTTGAATTTTAAGTTCATATATCAGGGGTGTTTTATAACAATAACTAAGACCAGAGAGAGAAATTAATCAGTGGAAATAAGCTATATAGCTGAACCTGCAAACACATTAAGCATAAGGCACAAAAAGCTTTGACGTCTCCTCCTGAAAGTAAGCATAAGGCACAAATTTAAGCTTATGATCAAACATATACCAGATCAAGGAAAAACTTGTGTTTCATCACTTATGATCTCAACCTTTACTGGTAATAAGATAATTTAACTTGACGTTGGATTAGAGAAATAAGTACCACATAAAATGATAATTAATCCAAGGACAAGAATAACAGGCGAACTTGCTTTGAAGATGAAAGGGATGGCAGCAGCCATGGCCAAATTGTGCTCAACTTTCTATCTAAAAGAAACCTTTTTACCCAGAAACAAGTTAAAACTATAGAGCTTTTCCCAATCCCAGTCTTAATAATTCTTAACGTCCATCAAATTAAATCTATCCAAAATTTTATTAAAAAGTAAGAAGTCAGTTGATCAAAGCTTCATGATCATGATTAATGACCCAAACCCAGAAGAAAACAATGATCAACAAGCTTAGTTCTATCACCAAACGAGCAACCCCAAATAAACCAAGTACAAATAGTAATCCATCTTTACACAAAATTTTCCCATTAGGGTTTATTTCAATAGCATAAACTATTCCCATTCCCTTTCCCATAGCTAACCTTCATAGGTTTTGTCTCCTTGTAAATACTCTCAAGGAACCGATACCTCCGCTTCTTAGTTGGTCTTGAAATCTCTTCTTTCCCAAAAATTTCTTCAATCTTTGCTGAAGTTATCTCATTTTGACTTTGTTCCAAGTATCTCTCGTCTTTCATCATCTTCGCTTTGATTTTCTTGTTATTGTTGTTGCCATTGCTGCTGCTGCTGCTGCTGTTATCTTCATCGCTGAGTTGCATCAGTTGTTGAGCGGCTGCTGCCATGTCGGAGTCCGACATCAACAACGTCCATTGCAACTCAACTGAAGAGTACTCAGATTCCGACATTAGGCCTCAAACGAAATCAATAGTTTAATGATTTCCTCTCTTCCTTCGATCTTCTTCTTCTTGTTGTGGTTGATCAGTTTGGGTTTGTTAAATGTTGAGAAGGTTAGTTTTGCTTTTATGGGGGATAGCGAAGAGCGCGTTTTAAGGGTATACGTATTGTATAAGATTAAAAGACGTATGAAGATGAAGAAAATGGAAAAGTTCAGTGCTGTTTCTAAGAAGTTGGCTAGAAGTATCATGGCTGGCGCAAATAAAATAATCATTATTTACTTCTTCTAATCCACTGCTTTTAATTCCATTTTAACACACACCACCTAAAAAGATTGTTCGTCTGATTAGTTTACTTTTTCTTCTAACATTGACTCTCTTTTCAACTCCATTTCTCGTTCCATCCATCTTTTTAAAAATAAAACTTTTATATATTTTTACCAATTTAAATAAAGAATATTATTTATATATTATATTATAAAAAAAATTAATCATTCCAACCTAAGTTATTTTAAAAAAAAGTCAACTATTACTTCACAACTTAGAATTCAATTTACATATAATATTAATTATTATAAAATATATTTTAATTGTCAAAAAGAAAATACTACTATATATTTTGTAACAAATATATTTATGTTGTGTTTGTTTCATTAATAAGAACATTTAAAAAATGATTTAAAAAAATTATCAAATAACAAAAAAATATTTTACACATCCAAATATTAAAAAAATATTTTTTAAAAAAGATTAATTTTCGATTTTCAATTTTGGAATTAAGTTAGATTATTGATGTGAGCCATCAAATATTGTTGATTGTTGAAGATTGATCAAAGGTTTTGGATGGGGGGATTTTGAACCATTGATGTTGAACATGTCAAAAGTTGTGGTATGGATGATTCAAATGGGTGAAAATTACGGTGCTGCTTATGTTGCTATTATGGCTTTGGTTTACAGGATGGTAGATAGTGACTTTGAAAGTGACAAATATGGTTTATAAGTACCCATTCAAGGAAATATTCACTCCCTTTTCTTTTTTTCTAAAGCTTGCTTAAGATACCCTCTTCCTTATCAAGTCTTTGCTATTTTCTTCTTCTTTTCCTTTTTTTTTCTTTAAAAAAATAAAAATTGCATTTTGGCTACAAATAAAGTATTAACTGCAACTTGTTTAACTTCTATAATAATAAATCTAGTTTAGTGTTTATTTTTTTAGTTAAATTTAATTTTTATTTTTAAAAAGAATCGAATTTGTCCATTAATATTTCAAAAATAGTCTAATTGTTATTTTTTTAACAAAAATACAGTCTAAAATATCAAATATTTAAATATGACAACCCACGTAGAAAACTACGTATACTTCATACTATTTTTTTTAAAATTTTATCAACTTTTAATAATATTTTTGAATTTTGAATATTTTTAAAATTTTAAATTATTTGTAAAGGTGATATAAGATACAAATAATATTATATTAGTATGAAGGACACAGAGACTATCACGTCAACCCAATATCGTTAAAAATTTAATGTTTAAGTTAATTTTTTGGTTAAAAAATGATTTAACTTTTTTTTAAGTTAAACGATAAAATTTTAACTTAAAAAAAGAAGAAGAAATAAAACACAAATTAATATTGATGTACAAACTGTGCTTTTACCTTTACATTAGTGACTTGATGACCAAACTTTGCTCGATTCAATCATTGTTAGAGAGATATGATTATATATCTTTTCAATATGTAAAGTATGTTTGCAACCTCAAAATAAGGAAAAAAAAAAAAAAAAAAACAAGATATAAATTCTAAATTTATTAAATTAAAATGGATTTAATAAATTAATTAATGATTTCTTTTTGTTGTGTGTGTCATAGGACTAACACGATTATCACGCCACACTTTTTTCTTGTATCAGTGAGAGAATGCATTTTTCCAAATATTTTTCATCCAAGTATTTGGAAATTTAGGGGTAGATTCATAAAGAGTAAGGAAAAAAAAAAAAAAAAGTAGTTTAAACTTTAGACTGATGTATTGTTTTTTTTAACTATATTTAAATGGTAAGACCATCACAATTAACGTACGTGTAAATAAATTTTCTTATGGATCAAGTGATTTTAGATCAAACATCCATTTAAGGGAAATAGAAACCTTGGTAGTTAGAATTAAACTTTTAACATTTTATCAACATTCAATATTCCTTGTTACTTTTCAAAAAAAAAAAAAATCAATATTCCTTGTAAAGGGGATTGCTAAGCCAATTTCCAAATAGGATAATGGCACAATTATTCCTGTATTTTATTATTTAGTGAATGGATGTTTGTAAGAGCTTGTTGAGTTAAAACTTTCAAAATAAAAAATGTTAAGATAGACAACTTTGTTCAACAGCTGATTGGGAATGAAATATGTGAAATGACATAACTGACCATACTTGCTAAAATATTACTCCCCTTAACACATGCTCTGAAGCTTACTAGGAGTGCGAAGTTATCAGTAGCCTCCATTATCACATTTTCACTTTTACCTCCAAAGTCCAAAGTAAATCTAAAAAAAAAAAAAAAAAACTCCATCATGAATCTACAAAAATCAACATTGCGGCGAGAAATTTTCAATCGAGCCCATTCATCTTTGAATATTTATGTACTCTTAATTTATTTTCAATTTACTTGTGTAAAATGATTTCTTATGTAGCTTTATATTAATGGAAATATGCTACTTGACAAATTTATTCAGAGTGTGACATAATTATCACTAATTTACATACTAAGAACATGACATAATTATCACTAACAATATAGTTTACAATTATATTGATACACAATTAATATTTAACAATTTCCACAAGGTTAATATTTGCAAATAAAGAATTTAAGAAATTTGTTTATTTAAATTTTTAAAAATATTCACTAATTAATTTTCATAATGTATGTTTTTAATTCCTCAATAATAGTGTTTTATTTTAATAATTTCACCCAATAAAGACTACAGTATTATAAACAAATAAATATGTAACAATAAAATGTGACATGCCATTATTTGTCATTTTACACGTATAAGCTTTTAGCTATTAGCTAAGTTTTACCAAATACTTTTAAATAAACAGTTAATAGAACCAATTGCTGTAATTAGCAATAAATTATCAGTTAATTGTCAAATAGAGTCAATGCACAATGGATGAAAAACCAGACAAACTGAGACTAATTCAGACAAAAATTAGACAAAACCTACATAAAGCATATGCAAATTGTAGGAGAGAGACTCAAATATTAAAATTATAAAAGATAAAGCTCGAACCTAAACTTTTAAAGTCCGTTACGTTAGCCATAAACAATTGTGTCAAAACTGCGTTGATAACTTCACACTTTTATTAATCATAAAAAAAAATTATGAATATAAATTTGAGTGAATCTACATAATAAAATTGTCGAGATTAATTAATAAAACCAACATATATAAATTATTAAAAATTTAAAATAGCTATTTCATTTAGGGGTGCATGAGAATGTTAAATTTGAAACTTAGGGGGTTCAACGAATCCATATATTTGAGTATAATGGTCATGGTCTAAATTTTGGCAGCTTCATAGAAGAAGTCGTTTTCGCAAGTTTAGCTGGGGAATATATATATATATATTGCTTTCATTATTTAAAATTCTTCTAATTAACCATTTTAATGTTTCAATTTTCAAACTATCTTCCCCCCCCCCCTCCCTTAAATTTATATAAACAAAACCACAAAAGAAATATTAAATGGGGATGCAGTGAATAGAAAAGCATTAGCAGTCCTTAGGATCAAACTTTTGAATCACATATGAAATAGATTTAATAGATTCTGTATGAATTACGATTTGATTAAAGAAATGGGCTTTTTCAAAGGAAGAATGTAGTTGTAGAAATCAAAACAGGTCTATTTTTGTTTTACAATTTTGAATAAATCCAAAACAAATTTATTCTTATGCTTATATTTGTATAATTTCCACATTCCAAACAATGAGGTAGATAAATGGTAGTGTTGGAACTTGACCGGTCAACAACTATTATCAGACCGTTTCTGTGTTTTTTTTTTTCTTTTTTAATTTATAAACCAATATTCAAAATCGAAGGAATTGACCTAAAGGAAGTCAAGGTAGCTTTGTCAAGTTGTTTGATTGACAAATGATTGTGCTAAGAAATTATCCTCACAATTAATTCACTGACATGGAAATTTGTTCCAGGATTGAATTATTCCACTTGATAAAAAAAATATTTTTAAAAGCTTGAGAGTAAAATTTTGAATCTTTATCCAAAAGATTGGTCGTAGTGTAACATCAAAAGATGGTTTTTAAAAAGATTGGTGTTTCAATGAAGATGAGGATCATATTGCAAGTCACATTGGTTTTCTCTTTGTTTTGGTTATAGGTAGATGATTTTTCTTTGGGATATTTTTATGAAAATATTGCTAAAACAGTTCAACAATTTCATTAGCAAAATTTTAGAGTATCATACAAAATAATCGAATTGGGTTAAGAATTTTCTGTGCATCTGTGCTCAGTTAGATATTCAAAAATTGTTAAAGAGAAGGAAAAAGATTATGGTTTCTCAATCGAAATTTGTTTATGCAAACTTTTGATATGAAAGATTAACTCTCTTTTGTTTTTTTTTTTTTTTTGTGACTGCCTCGGGCATGGGGATAATTTGTGTCCTATCAAATTTAACTATGGCACGAAGGAGATGGAGTTTGGGTGAGATTTGTCATTAATGGTGCAATTGAGAAGAGCCACCACCATGACGATTGTTTGGCTCCGAGATAAGGGCGGTGTAGATTTTTTAGGTGCCAATTCAAGAAAGCAAGACTCGAGGCGAAATTTTAGGGAGGGACAAAGGCAAGAATTATGACAGAATGTTAATCCCATTTTGGGGTTTAATTTAGAAGGTAGAACGCTTTTCTAATTAGATTGAGTTCAAAGAGGCTGTATGCTTTTGTAATACCCCCAACCCGTATCTATCACCGAAATAGAGTCACGAGGTATTACCAAAGTTTACAGAATTTTTTTCTTTTTTTTTCAATTAATCACACGGTAACTCATTTTATAAGAAATTGTACAACTTAAAATTCACCACTTTTCCATAAGCACACGTATATTTTCATTTGATTACTTACCCTTTCGACGTATCAACATATTACCATTTAACCAATAACTTGGCACTTGTCTAAGCATCAATAACAACACTTGTTAGCATACTAGAACATATTTCATATAAATTTAGGATTGTTAATCTCAGTTTCCATGTATCAATATATTAAAGATAGCCGTATATTTATATATCATGATACATATTATGCTCTTGCTATTTCTTCAAAAACATGAATCATTCATATTACCAAAATTTCATGTATCATTGTTTTTATGAATTTCACATATTTATTCCAGGACAGTTCATAATCCTGAATATGCATAATTATTAGGTAAGTTTTACGTACATGTATTTTCCATGTCATATTTTAATATATCGAATAAATATCATTTCTGTGTATTTCAAGTTCAATTTCATAATTATTTGTGAAACAGGCCTATTTTGTCCGGCCCTGGCCCAGGCCCAAATTAAAGAAACAAAACTAAAACCAAAAAAACAAACATACATTAAAATAGCCCCACTACCATTTGACCCAAACAAACACAAACCCAAGCTACTACAGACCTTAGCCTAAATTCACCTAACCCTAGTCCAAATTCTAGCCCACTAAACCTAAACATTTTCAGCCAACCAAACCCTAGCCCCAAGCATTCAGTCGCCATCCTCATCATGCGCACCACCACCACCGCGCGTCGCCCTCTACGCACGCACTCCTCCACGCACGCCTCTAACTCTCCTCTACTACCTGCAAAACAAAACAAACACGCAAGAGCAACAAGTCAAAGCAGGAGCCAACAATGCAGAAACAAACAAAACATAAAAAAAAAGAGTTGTATATTTGTTTATAAAAGCCTCAATAGGCATTATGTATGGTTTCCTTCGGATTTTGAATGAAAAAAATCAAAAAGATTTGAACTTTAAGGTGATTTTCGATTTTTAGTTTCTTTTATTTTCATCTAACTCTCTTTTTTTATTTTCTTTTATTTTATTCACGAAATAGAAAGAAGGGGGAAAAGGGAGGCTCACCGATAACGCTGGGGTCACGCCGTCGGCGGCTCCTTCCGTCATCGGAGCCGAACCTAAAACATGTGGAGATCTCTTTATTTTCGAGTTTTCTTGGTTCAAAGGTCTTGGCCTTCATACATGGCTTGAATCGGGGGCTAAAAGCCCACCTTTGCACATCGTCGGCCACCGAATGCGGTGGTGGTGCGACGGGCGGCAGAGGAACCCCTTTCGGTCAGAAGAAAAAGAAAGGAGAGGGGTTTAAAGGCTCATTCTCAATTTTTTTTTGGGTGTGGTGGGGCTACAAATGAAGGATTTTAAAAAAAAATATGGGCTTTAATTTAATTAATCAAGAAATGACGCCGTTTCAAACCCCCCCAAACGCGCCTTAAAACAGCGTCGTTTTGAGGGGGATAAACCCGCGCGACCCGACCCAGTTGAAAGGGATCCGCGTGTTTTAAAGCCATGATGGGCTATTTGCCGTTTAAGTTCTCTCGCATTTTCTGTTTTTCCTATTTAGTCCAATTTTGCTCTTCCGCTATTTGAAATTCGCCCTCATAATTTATTTTCTGTTTCATTTTGGTCCCCCTAAACGCAGTGCATAAAAGAGTTTGGGGCATTTTCTCTTTCGTCCCCTCGTATTTTCAGCGCTTTGCAAATTGGTCCCTCATTCCATTTTTTGTTATTTCAAATTTATACCCTGAATATTCTTTCGGTTTCAAATTCGTCCTTAACCTTTTAATTAATTTATTTGTTTATTTTTCAAACTGTAGCGTTATATATTATTTTATATTTTATTTATTTTACATCGCCTTATTTATTTAAAACTCTTATACTTTATATATATTATTTTATTATTATAAATTTTCATATACTCTAATTATTTGTAAACTTTTATATATATTATCTATTTTAAAAAAAAAATTATATATTGTCCATTTTAAGCCTTTTTTATATTATTCATATTAAACAATTTTATTTTTTATTATTCATTTTAAAATTCTTTTCACATACTATATATTTTAAACAATTTTTATCTATTTTAAACTTTACATTAAACTGTTTCATATACTATTCTAAAATCTGTTAAACTGTTTTTTAAAAACCTTTTTTACATATTATTTATTTAAATCTTTTTTATATATTATTCATTTTAAACTTTAGTATACATCATCCATTTTAAATTTTTATATATGTTGTTTAGTAAACCTTTTTATATGTTTTATTCTAAAATTCTTTTCGTATTGATTATTTTAATTTTTTAATTTTATTTCGAATTGTTTTTTATATTACTTATTCCAAATTCCTTATGTATTTTAAATTGTCTTATATGATTTATTTCATCTTTTATTAATGTGAATATTGAAATCATGTATTTCATATGATTATTGCTATTGCGTGTACAATAATTCATTTATTCGTGTTTCTTATATTATTGTCATTCACTTATGTAATATTTTATTCATGTATTATTTCTCCATGCCCATTACCATATTGTTGTTCATGTCATTATGTCGCGAATTAAACTCCAATGCATTTATCCAATATGGATCGTTTTACTTTACTCCAATAAGATAAGTGAACATCGTTTCGATTTTATAATCGCTATTATTCAAAGAATTTTCAAAATAAGGCAATATTTCGTGTTTGAAAATTCAAGAAATCGTGCCCTAACGTGTTGGGTTTCGGTTTACCGTTTGACCAAATAATCGAATATCCTTTTAAAATTTCAATGCATGAGTTTTGGAAATCATAAGATGATCTTGGTATCGAGGGTTCGAAATGTCGTATCCTAACGTGCTGGATATAATATTTTATTCCTTCGAAACAAGGGAATCTCAATGTCCAACTTGAGTTATCCAAACATTTTTTAAAGGATTGTATTTCAAAATCTTTTCAAAATTTCAACTTTCGACATTAAGACATTAATTAATCAATTAGGTACCAATTTTGGGCGTGACGAGGGTGCTAATCCTTTCTCGGGTGTAACTGACTCCTGAACCCGATTTTCTCAAAATTACGAAGGCCAAGATAGTTGTTTTAGTAAGTGAAAACACTTTATTAAAACGATCAAATTTTATGAGGTGATCCGATCACACCTCATAAAAAAAGATTGGTGGCGACTCCTGTTTTAATTTTTGTTTTCAAACAAAGTTGACGCCATTTTTCAAAAAATCGTTTCGACAGCTTGGCGACTCCACTGGGGATATTTTGAGAGTCAGGCCATAAATTGGTTAATTTTTGTCCTTTTGTTGAAAATTAAAAATCGATTTGAAAAATCATGATTCATTTGTTGCATTTGTTTGTGTTATTATTGTGGCTTGAGTCTTGTAGAATACTTTAGCATTGCATTGCATGATCGAGTGGTCACACCTTTTAAGTGGGAGTGAGAAACTATGCCTTCGTGAGGTTTTCACCTCCGCATGTATTCCCCTGAACTAAAATCGATCCATATGAGCCTATAATGGGTGAGGATCAAGGAATCTGTCGATTCAGGTACCCTTGCCTTAAAGTTGAACCACATATAGTGAGCCCTAAGAGCCTACCCTAGGTAAAACTGTACCAAACCCTAGTGGTTACCCAATTAGGTGCTCTGTTTTATTGTTTATTTCTCCTATGCTAATGTGTTTTCTTTTGTTTTGATTGCATTGCATAGCATCATCATAGAAAGGAGGTGTTGATTCATATTGGATTGCTAAATAAAAGAGCTTGTCATGAGAGAACGGATTTCTTGATAAAGTAGATTATAATACGGTCATCCAAATACGGTCTGAGTAAACACAACGCAAAAAGGCTGATAGCTCGTGGATGAATGCACGACTTTGCTTCATTGCCCGAGGGTTCAAGCCGGCAAAGAGTCATCAATGTTTCAACTTCCTTAAAGAAGCTTGATAAACTGTAAATTATACATATTCCTATCCCACATTTAGCACATTATGGATGAATTATCATTGAATTTGTGGAATTTGATGCTCCTAATCCTTTGATTTCTTGTTTTATGCTTAAGAGAGCATAGGAGAGTGAAAAGAACAAGAAATGGGCCGAAAACAGAGAAAATAGGTCAAAGCAAGAAAATAAAACGGCCTGAAGTTCAGCACACTGCCGTGCCACATTAACAAGCTTGAGCACGGCCTAGGCTCGATTCACACGGGCGTGCCACACGGGCGTGTTCCTATCGTGATGAAGTTCAATTTCACGCGAAAAAGGCTACTTAAGGGCTAAGAAAGACATTCCAAACTCTATATAAAGACCTAGGAGGCAACTACAAAGGTGAACAGTATCCCTGCCAAGACAGAGAGTAGAAAACAGGGAATTACTCGAGGGAAAGCCGATTGATCCATCTCAGAAGCCAAGTTCTACATCAAGATAGAGGATCTCCCTTTAATCCTTTCAGGAGTTTTGAGTTTTCTTATATTTTGTTATTTTCTTTATTTTGAGATGTTTCCTTTTATAAACATGAATTAAACCCCCAAATACCTGAGTAGGATGAAACCTAAGATAAATCTTGTTATTGTTATCTGAACTGTATGATAAATATTCGATTTATTCTTAATTGTGTTTTTAATTCTTGAATTGATATTTTCGGGATATTAATTTAAGTCGAATGTGCTTAGGCAGAGGAGCAAAAGTCCCTGTTTAAGAGTAGATCCAACACAATTAAGGGAGTTGATCGCAATCCTAGACATAGGACGAGGAAAATCTACCGGATTAGAGTCAAATCTTATATGGGGATCCATAGATCGAGTTAATATAAGGCTAGGAGTTTTAATTAGAAAGAGATTTCAATTAATCAACCTAGGATTAGTTGTTTTTACTCTCGACAGAGATATTAACATAATGTAGGGATCACTACGAATCAAGTCGAATGAAGAAATCGTCTAGTTCAGAGTTAGATAACAAGTGAAATCTAGGTGGATTCTTCTTTAGGTATTGTCTTTATTATTAAGTTTTCCCAAAGCAATTCCCCAATTTACCTTTTGTCTCATCCTTAGTTTAATTTAGAGTTAATTAGTTTACAACCAAAACCCTCTTTATTTTTAGGCTAGATAATAGGAAGAAAGTCATTACTAGTACTTTTCGTTCCTTGGATTTGATATTCCGGTCTTGCCACTAACTATACTACTATTCGATTGGTGCACTTGCCTTTTATCGTGAAAATAGTTAGTTTCTATGTACGATCAATTTTATTACTTCATCACATCACGATCAAGTTTTTGGCGCCGTTGCCGGGGAACTGAAATATTAGAAACACTCTATTTTTATTACTTTAGCCATTACTACTTTTATTTATTTTTAGTTTTTATTAGGTTTTATTTACTAAATTTTTCTTTCTTCTTTGTTTTTCACTGGCAGGTATCTCTAGTTTATGACTAGAAGAAACCCGTCAGGACCTTTTTTTTTTTACAACGACTTAGAAGCCACAGTTCGCAGAAATCACAGAGATATAAGAAGAAGCTTACGGTACCCAGAACAAAGACAAAAAGAAGAACCCGAATCGATTGAAGAGATTGAAGCAAATCAAGATAATCAGCTACCTCCTGTAGTAGCCGCAAATCCTGTTGAGCAAAATCCTATTCCTCGTACTATGTATAATTATGCTAAACCAAATTTGGCTAGTACTGAATCTAGTATTGTTAGGCCTACTATTGCTGCAAATAATTTTGAACTGAAACCTAACACTATTCAAATGATACAACAGTTTGTTCAGTTTGATGGTTTGTAGGATAAGGATCCTAACTCACATTTAGCCAATTTTTTGGAATTCTGCGACACATTCAAAATAAATGGTGTTTCTAATGATGCCATTCGTCTTTAATTATTCCTATTTTCCTTGAGGAATAAAGCTAAACAGTGGTTAAATTCCCTACCACGAGGGTCTATCACTGCGTGGGAACAAATGACCGAAAAATTCTTACCTAAATATTTTCCGCCGGCTAAAATGGCTAAATTAAGGAATGATATCTCTTCTTTTTTGCAGATGGATTTAAAGACACTTTACGATGCCTGGGAGAGATACAAGGGCTTCTTAAGAAGATGTCCTCACCATGGGTTACCTCAATGGTTACAAGTTCAAACTTTTCACAACGGTTTAAACCCTTTAACAAAACAGATGATTGATGCAGCCGCCAGTGGAACGATCAATAACAAAACCACAGAAGCAGCTTACGAGTTTATAGAGGAGATGTCACTGAATAACTATCAGTGGAAAGTCATGAGAACAAAGCAGCAAAAAGCTGCCGGAGTTTTTAATATTGATGCGGTCACCATGCTCTCTAATCAGGTAGAAATTTTTAATAAAGAGATTAATAGTTTCGTTGGTTCTACGCAGGTACATCCAGTGATGCAGTGTGACATGAGCAATTCTGAGTACCCTACATATGGATATGGCATGGAAAACGAGCAAGCCAACTATATGGGTAATAATTCTAGACCTCAAAACAACCCTTATAGTAACACTTACAATGCAGGTTAGAGAAATCACCCTAATTTCTCATGGGGAGGACAAGGTAACCAAGGAAATCAGAGACCACCACCTCTTCCGGGATTTCAGTAACCACCTTACCAGCAAGAGAAAAAGCCAAACCTTCAGGAGATGCTCACGAATTTTATCTCCATGTCAGAAACTTGTTTCTAGAACACCGAGATGGCACTTAAGAACCAGCAAGTATCCATCCAAGGACTCGAAACTCAAATAGGCCAACTCACTAAGCTAATCTCTAAAAGACCACAAGGTGGTTTACCAAGCAACACCGAGACTAACCTTAAGGAGCACCTTCACGCCATTGACACAATTAATGAATGAGGGTTAGCTTCAACTAAATCAGAGCCAAGTCAGAACACTGTGGTAAATAAAGGTAAGGATGAGGTAAGTCACAAAGAACCAGTTGTCGAAGAATATAAGCCTCGTGTCTCATATCCTAATGCGATAAGGAAAGATCGCACAGATGAACAATTTGGTAAATTCCTTAAACTTTTAAAGAAATTACATATTAACTTACCATTTATTGAAGCTCTTTCACAGATGCTAAACGCTGTTAAGTTTTTAAGAGAGCTTCTGACAAACAAAAGGAAGCTGGATGAGTCATCTCATGTAGAGTTGAATGCGGTGTGCTCAGCCATTTTGCAGAATAAGCTACCCAACAAACTAAAAGATCTAGAGAGTTTTACAATTCCTTGTTTACTTGGTAGCTTAGATGTTAAAAATGCTTTAGCTGATTTAGGACCCAGTATTAATGTAATGCCATATAAATTGTTTAACCAACTAGGTCTTGGGAAACCTAAACAAACTAAGATGAGCATTCAATTGGCTGATAAAACCATTAGATTTCCTAGAGGTATAATTGAAGATGTGCTTGTCAAAATTGATAAATTTATATTCCCAGTCGAATTTGTTGTTCTAGACATAGATGAGGAAAGCAATGTACCCCTAATTCTAGGCGACCCTTTTTAGCAACTGCTAGAACCATAATTGATGTAGGCACAGGCGAGCTCACACTTCGTGTAGGTGATGACAAAGTTACTTTACAGGCTCATAACTCTAATAAGACTGTTAATGATAAAGATATTATTACGAGTCTTTGTAATAATTGTGATCTCACCGTCTAACCTTCTTTGCAAGATACTCCTCACATAAATGTGACCGAACCACAAACGAGTCTGTCCAAGGAAACAATACATGAAAAACGAATGCTACAGATTGAAGAACTAGATGAGTCGCTGAACTACCACTAAGAGAAACCAAAAATATGCCACACCGAACCAAAGCATCATCATGATAACCCTAAGGTAAAAACGAATCAATTTAAGGTAGGGGATAAAGTCTTATTAGAGGGAGAGGATCCTTGAATTTCAAAACTTCATACAAGTGATACACCTCCCTTCACGATAATGAAAATTTTCCCCTATGGTATAGTCGGGATAACACATAAGACATTTGGCACTTTCAAGGTAAATTATATTTGACTTAAGCCTTATTTTGATATTAAGACTGATAGTAGGGAAGAGGAGTTTGAACTCTTCAAACCACCGTGACCGTGCAAGCTTGAAAAAAGTCGAGCTTAGACTATAAACAAGCACTTCTTGGGAGGTAACCCGAGCACAAACATAGTAAATTTCCTTTATTTAAGCTCTCGAACTCTAATTCATCAACTGACTTCCTGCATGCAGGTTTTTCAAGACACACGGCCATGCCCACGGACGTGCCTACAGTCGTGGAGACATCATGGGCAAAGACACGGCTGACACGCTGTCGTTATGATGTAAAAAATAAATAGCCTTAATCTCAATAAAATAATTGGAACAAGTAGAATAGGGAGAGTAAGGGTCGATTCCACAGGGACTAGGAGTTTGATGATTTTCTTGCTTTTGACTTTGCTTAGGCGTGATGAGTAAAGGGAGGAGTAGAAGGGGGGTTTGTAGATTTGAAGTGAAGTAAATGATTGAAATTAAACAAGTAAATTAAAAAGATTGAAATTGAAATCAAGAGATAAAAATTAGCCTTGGGCTAAAGACTTTGCCTCGATTTAAATCGATCCTCGAATGGAATTTTACCTCTGGGCACATGCCGGTTACAGTCTATAGGGCCCAACCCCTATAACTTGTTTTTCTCTCAAGTGAATCGAGAATCTAAAATCAATTTTTAGATCTTAATTCTTTATGAGCTAATAGCGTCAATCGCTTATTAATTCAATACTTTGAAAATCTGGAAAAACCCGACTTGGATTCTATCATCTCAAATAAGAATCTAACCCGATTTCAGTTTCCCTTAGCGGATCGCCGCTAAGCGTGTTCACAGGAAGTCGAAGTGCCATAGGCCGATCCTTCCTTCCAATTGTTAATCGAAACCGAATTTTATTCCAACGTGCACTTTTTGAAATCAAACCGATTTGATTGTAAAAGGATGGTCGATTACCAATCCTTGATTCTGAAAACTGAAAATGTACCCCTCGAGGGTATGAAGTGCTTTTTCGATTCTCATGACTTAGAATCGAGTCATCGCTTTAGCCTTTGGCTATGGAAAACTTAACTAAGCATGGTAAAGACCATACTTAGCATTTTAAGAAAATAAAGTAAGAACTAAATCAAAAGGAGAAATTTTTAAAACTAGAGAGAAACAAAGAGTTTAATAAATGCAAAGTGAAGGATGCTCGATGGATAGATCCCCCCTTGAGGCTTACCCCAATAGGGTATTTATAGTCCTCAAAAATCCTAAAAAGTAGCATTCAAAATTAAGAGATAAATCCTAAATAAATAAAAATAAATCTTAATCCTAATTTGAATTTAAATGGGCGGCTAAGTCTCATTCTCAACGCCAAATGCCTTCTAGAAATTACTGACTAAACCTTCTAAAAACGGCTGACTGGATGCCACATCAGCGACATCATGCCCCAAGTCACGCCCGGTAATTCGGCCATGTATCCAGAAAATCCAAAATTACTCAATTTCGTCAATTTAAGCTTAATTTTTGCAATTCAATGTCCTGAATAAAAAAGGAATGAAAAAGGCCAAGTTAGCAACTCAAAATAGCTAATAAAGGAGTAATCGACCATGAAATAATGTATAATTTAAACACTAATCAAATTCCCCCTCACTTATTCAATGCTTGGCCTCAAGCATTTCTCAATTATCATGCAAAAATCCAAAATTGCCAATTCCAATTTCATAAAATTTCCAAGGTTTCTAAGCAAACCCAACCAAGCACATGTCGAAATTCAAGCTCAATCAAGCAAGGTATAATCAATTAAGTGCAAATCAACCATGGCATTTCAATCAATCATCAAGTCCAAAGAATTCAAGACTTAGTTCCTCACATGGGTTCACTCATTCTGCTCAAGTGTTTCAGGTGAAAGAACCGCTCAAGCCTGAACCAACCAATGCATTACCATAAGCTTGAAACTAAATATCATCTCCACTACTTAGTATGAAAATGATGCAACAATCAAGAGGACTTCAAACGAGCTGTAATAGGGCTAAGTTCGGGTAGGATAAAGGCTGAAAAATGAGGTTTCAAAATTCCAAGACAAGGAAAAAAAAATTATTCCGAAAATTATTCAAAGAAAAAGAAAATAGAAGGTACGAGAAATGAGAAATTCAATCAGAGCACAATTCACTCTCTTTTCTTCTTTCCCTTTTTTTCGAAACATTCTGTTTTTTTTTTTGCTATTTTTTTTAGAGAGAAACAATCTCACTTTGTCATGAAAAAGGGTAGCAAAAAGATGGTAAAAATAAAATAGCCTCGGGTTTGAAGTGTAGTGAATCAAAGAAAAGGATAAGGCTCAAATTGGTTCACTAGGGGGTAAAACAAAGAGGGTAGGCTGTTTTATTTGGGAAAAGAAATGGGTTAAATCCTAATGCCTTTATCACATCATAGCATCATAATCAACAATGTAATCTAAAAAAGCATCGAGTCACAAGTTCTAGAATGGAATCAATTGGTTTGGCATACTCAATTAAAACAATGAGCAAAAATAAAAGATATGCTCAATAGGTTTAAAAACTCACATGAAAGGCTTGTGGACTAAGTCATGCATCCAATTCGATCAATGAAAGCATGAAATTACCACGAAAAATTGACTTAAATTAATCATGCCATGCTATCTTGAATCCTAAATTCAACAAGAACATGCTTGAATTCACAAAGAAACACAAAGAAACTCAATAAATTAGAAGATTGGCAACCAAGATAAATCAGTAGTCATAATCAAGAAATACTCAATTTCAAATCAACGAATAAACAAGAGTTAACTTGATTCTAAGCCCACCCCCCACTTAAAATCATATTGCCCCAATATGAACAATAAAAATTAAAATGCACAAGAGAAAGGGTGAAAGTACTCCCTGATTAATGTGCGGGTGTTGGCGGCAAGGGGACAAAAGGTGGGTTCGGGTTGTGCTATCTTGCGCCGGCCCTATTCTTGCTTCTAATGTGCGCTGAACACTCCCCCTCTCTTAATGATATTGTGCGTCTAGAACATGGGGGACTCTGTTGCTGCCCTTTCACGATATATGCTGGAAATTGGCCTTGAATTCGGTTAATTTATGCTTCAATTGAACCAATTCTTTGCTTCGGCTTTGTCCGAATTAAAATGCCGGGGTACCTACAAAATTCAAATCAAAGAATTAAAAATGATTAAGTGAAATTAACAAAAAAAATTGAAAACTAAAGATTGAAAACAAGAAACGAAAACGAAATGGGTTGCCTCCCATTAAGCGCCATTGTTTAACGTCGTTAGCTTGACGACTCGATTTCAAAGCTTGGGTTCTTCCAATTCAATCTCTTCAACCAATTTGACAGGGGCATTATCATAGTATGGCTTCAATCTTTGCCCGTTAACCTTAAATCAAACTCCTGAGTCGTCTTCTATTTCCACGGCGCCATAAGGAAAAATTTGAGTTACCTTGAATGGTCCGAGCCACTTTGATCGAAGTTTTCCTGCAAAAAGCTTAATTTTAGAATTAAATAGCAAAACCTTTTGATTAACATTAAATGATTTAAAGGATATCCTTCGATCATGGAGTTCTTTCGTCTTTTCTTTATAGATTTTGGCATTATCGTAAGCGTTTCGTCGGATTTCTTCTAACTCTTGAATGTGTAATTTTCGTGCTACTCCGATTGCTTCCATCTCTATGTTACATTGCTTTACCACCCAATAAGTATGATGCTCAAGTTCAACCGGTAAGTGGCACGGTTTACCGAAAACTAGGTGGTATGTAGACATTCCGATCAGCCTTTGTAAGCCGTTCTATATGCCCAAAGTGCTTCGGATAACTTTAAACTCCAATCCTTATGGTCTGGTTTGACAATCTTTTCCAGAATTGCCTTAATTTCACGATTTGACACCTCCACTTGCCCATTTGTTTGCGGATGGTAAGCCGTGGCAATTCTTTGTGTCACGCCAAATTTTTTCATGAGTGCTTCAATAATTCGATTGATGAAATGGGTTCCTCTATCGCTAATGATCGCCCTTGGTGTGCCAAACCTGGAAAAAATAAAATTCTTTAGAAAATTAACAGTAGTTCTCGCATCATTATTATGGGTTGCTTTTACTTCGACCCACTTTCAAACATAATCGACTGCAAGAATTATATAAGTGTTACCGTAAGATGACACAAAAGGTCCCATATAATCAAGACCCCACACATCAAAAATGTCGCATACATAGATTGGATTCATAGGCATTTGATTTCTACGACTTAAATTACCTACTCTTTGACACTTTTCGCATGATTTACAATAAAAATAAGCATCTCTAAATATATTCGGCCAAAAGAAACCGCATTCTAATATTTTATGAACAGTTTGCTTCGGTCCAAAATGACCGCCACATGCATACGAATGACAGAATATAAGGATCGAATTTACCTCTTCTTAGGCTACACATCACCAAATTACCTGATCGGAGTAGTGTTTCCAAAGATAAGGGTTATCCCAAATGTATTATCGAGACTCCCTCTTAATTTTATTAACAACCGCTCTTGGTAGGTGTATTGGAATTTTACCCATAGCTAAGTAATTTACCATGTCAGCAAACCATGGTAAATTCCCTTGTTGCGCTAACATTAAGTGCTCTTCGGGAAACTCCTCTTTGATCGACGGATCAGATGAAGTGATAGGAATTTGGCTCAAGTGATCAGCCACCAAATTTTCTCGTCCCTTCTTATCCTTTATTTCTAAATTAAATTCTTGGAGAAGCAGAATCCAACAAATTAGCCTCGGTTTTGCTTCCTTCTTGCTCATCAGGTACCGTAATGCTGCATGATAAAAAAAATGATAACATTAGTACCTAATAAATATGAACGAAATTTTTTTAAAGCAAATACTATAGCAAGAAGCTCTTTTTTAGTAGTGGAATAATTTCTCTGAGCCGAGTCTAAAGTTCGAGATGCATAGGCAATGACGTGCAGCTCTTTGTCAATTTTCTGATCGAGAACCGCACCAACACTAGTGTCGGAGGCATCACACATCAGCTCGAATGGATATTCCCAATTCGATGGTTGTACAATTGGAGCCGTAATTAGCTTTTCCTTTAAGGTGTTCCACTACTTTTTGCATTCTAGATTGAAATCAAAGATTTGGTCCTTGTGAAGAAGACTGCATAACGGTTGTGTGATCTTTGAGAAGTCCTTGATAAATCGTCGGTAAAATCCTACATGGCCAAGAAAAGAACGTACTTCCCTAACCGTAGTCGGGTAAGGGAATGAGCGAATAACATCGGTCTTGGCTTCATCGACCGCAATCCCATTAGAAGAAACTATATGTCCTAGAATCAACCCTTTATCGACCATAAAATGGCATTTTTCATAGTTTAAAATAAGGTTGTATTCTAGGCATCGCTTCAAAACATTTGATAAATTAAAGAGGCATTCGGTAAAGGTGTTACCATAAACAGTGAAGTCGTCCATGAATACCTCTATACCCTTCTTGATAAAATCAGAAAAGATACTAACCATGCAACGTTGAAATGTGGCTGGCACATTGCATAGACCGAAGGCCATTCGTCTATAGGCGAACGTTCCAAAAAGGCATGTGAACGCCGTCTTTTCTTGATCTTCAGGTGCCATCGGAATTTGGAAGAAACCTGAAAATCTATCAAGACAGCAGTAGTAAGTTTTACCGGCTAATCTTTCTATTAATTGATCAATAAAAGGTAACAGAAAATGATCTTTGCGAGTTAAAGAGTTCAACTTCCTGCAATCGATACAAACTCGCCATCTATTTTGCACTCTAGTCAGAACTAACTCACCTTCCGAGTTTTTGATTACCGTTACTCCAGTCTTCTTAGGCACAACATGTATCGGACTTACCCAACTACTATCCGAGATGGGATAGATAACAACGGCATCAAGTAGCTTTTGAATTTCCTTTTTTACCACTTCCATCATAGGCGGATTTAGTCGACGTTGTCCTTCACGTGATGGTTTCGCTCCTTCCTCAATCTTTATCTTATACATACACGTTGAGGGACTTAACCCTTTGATGTCGGCAATTGTCCATCCAATGGCTTCTTTGTGTGCATGTAGTATTTCCACGAGGTTATTTTCTTCGTCTTTACTTAGCTTGTTCGACACAATAATCGGCAAAGTATCATCGTTGCCCAAAAAACGTACTTCAAGTGATCCGGTAATTCTTTTAGTTCAATCCGAGGGGCCTGCAAAATCGAAGGTAATAATTTAGTTTTTGAAGGTATAGTGATTTTGTTAGAATTAATGGAATCAATAGTGAAAGTTTGTTTCAACTCCCTAAATTCACCATTAAAATCATCGAATTCCCTGCAAATTTCATTAACAAAATTAGTCTCAACAAACTCATCAATCGTAGGCTCAATTATATCGACAAAATTAATGTTTTGAACATCATCAGGATACCGCATCGCTTTGTAAACATTAAATTTGACGACCTTACCATCAAACTCCACTGTGAGGATCCCACTTCGGACATCGATTTTAGTGTTGGCGGTGCTAAGAAAAGGTCGCCCAAGGAGAATTCCAGATGAAGTGTTTGAGCGGTCATTTTCCATGTCAATTACATAGAAATCGGCCGGAAAGATTAGTTCGTTTACCTTTACCAAGACATTCTCCAAGACTCCCTCTGGGTAAATAATTGAACGATCCGCCAATTGAATAGTGACCTTCGTTTCCTTCAATGGATCGGCTGAAAGAGTATTGTACACGGATAGAGCCATCACATTAATGGAGGCTCCCAAGTCGCACATCGCCCTCTTTATGCCCACTTTGCTGATTTTGCAAGGTATGACGAACATGCCTTGGTCTTTCAACTTTGGTGGAAGTCGTCGGGTCAAAATCGCAGAAACGTGCTCTCCAAGATTTACCTTCTCATGTCTGGTTAGTCTTCTTTTATTAGTACAAAATTCTTTAAGGAAACGAGCATACCTTGGTACCTTCTTAATTACCTCTAAAAGAGGGATGTTAATATCGACTTTTCGAAAAACGTCTAGGATTTTCTTCTCCTCAGCTTGCTTATCTTTCTTTATAAATCTCGATAGAAAAGGAGGTCATGTGGCGTAAGGAAATGGTGCTGGTTCGGATACTGGATTCTCTATTTTTCTTCGGGTTGTGGCGTCATTTTCTTCTTAGGGATTGGCATTATTTGCTTCTTCGGCACTTATGGATTTTTCGACAATTGCCTTATCATTTTTGCTTGTTTCAGCGTCGTTTTTCTCTTGGATTGGCATCATTTGCTGTTCAACAATTTTTCCGCTCCTAAAAGTGATGGCACTCATGTCTCCCGTGGGTTTGCTTCGGTTTGTGAAGGAAGCTTGCCTTGCAATTCTAAGCGGCCCACAGTTTTTGCCAATTGACTTATTTGTTTGTCAATTTCTTGTAAATGTGACTCTGTTCGGTCTTGAAATTTCTCTTGGGATTGCGCCAATCGCTCTACGAGTGACTCGAATGAACTTTTTGGCGGCTGATATGGTTGTGGTGGAGGCGGCCTTGGTTGGTAAGATTGGTTCGACCTTTGGTTTTGTGTGTAGCTAAAATTCGGGTGGTCTCGCCATTCCGGATTATATGTATTATATGGGGGTTATAAAGTCTTTGAGGTGGCCCCGGAAAATTCCCTACGACATTCACTTGTTCGCATATCCCCTCTTGGAATGTCGGGCAACAATCGGTTGGGTGGTCTGGCATCGTACAAATTTTGCATACTCTGGCTGATCCGTTCTTTCTTGCAATTAGAGAATTAACAACGTTAGTTAATTTATCGATTTTATTTTCAAGTGAAACGGTACTTACCTCGTGAACCCTTCGGTTGGGTTCATTCGTGGCGCCAAACTGTTGAGAGTTGGCTACCATTGTCAAAAGTAATTCCCTTGCTTGGGTGGGCGTCATGTTGAGAAGCGCTCCTCCATTGGCGGCGTCAATCATTTTCATCTCCATCGGAAGCAAACCTTCATAGAAATATTGCAAAAGCGTTTGTTCGCTCAATCCGTGTTGCGGACAGCTCGTACATAGCTTCTTGAATCGCTCCCCATATTCATAAAGTGACTCGTCATACTTTTGTTTAATTCCAAGGATGCTTCGCCTTAGTTCGTTTGCCTTTGCTGCTGGGAAAAACCTGTCAAGAAAAATACGATTCAAATCAGCCCAAGTAGTAATGGAATTTGGCGGTAAATAAAACAACCATTCTTTTGCTATGCCGGATAAAGAAAAAGGAAACGCTCGTAATTTAATTTGGTCTTTGAATACTCCCTGAGGTTTCATGCTTGAACAAACCAAATGAAATTCGGCTAAGTGTGTGTGTGGACTCTCGCTTAGAAGGCCACTGAAGGTAGGAAGGAGATGAATTAACCTCGTTTTGAAAGTAAAAGGGGTGGTGCCTTGAGGAAATGTAATGCAAAGTGGTTGTTGCTCCACAAGAGCCGGGTTAACTCGCGAATTGTTTGATCACCCATCGTTTTTGTTTGTTGTGCGTCAGGTGTTGGATCGGCAATGGAAGTGTTATCGGCATTGATCGGATTAGGTGAATCCATTGATTCTTCATTGGTAGCGTTAGTTGATTCTTTGGAACTTGTTTGTTGTTTTCGTTTCTTTTTATCCTGAAGTGTTTGACCGTCAATTCTTCTTGCTCGCGCTTCGATTTACGGATCAAATTCTTCAAGTGTACCCGAATTTTGCCTGGTCATAAATCAGAAACAAGAAAATTAAATCAGTAACTTGCTGAAGTCCCCGGCAACGGCGCCAATTTTGACACGCTATCGTTATGATGTCAAAAATAAATAGCCTTAATCTCGATAAAATAATTGGAACAAGTAGAATAGGGACAGTAAGGATCGATTCCACAGGGACTAGGAGTTTGATGATTTTCTTGCTTTTGACTTTGCTTAGGCGTCATGAGTAAAGGGAGGAGTAAAATGGGGGGGTTTGTAGATTTGAAGTGAAGTAAATGATTGAAATTAAACAAGTAAATTAAAAAGATTGAAATTGAAATCAAGAGATAAAAATCAGCCTTGGGCTAAAGACTTTGCCTCGATTTAAATCGATCCTCGAATGGGATTTTACCTTTGGGCACATGCTGGTTACAGTCTATAGGGCCCAACCCCTATAACTTGTTTTTCTCTCAAGTGAATCGAGAATCTAAAATCAATTTTTAGATCTTAATTCTTTATGAGCTAATAGCGTCAATCGCTTATTAATTCAATGCTTTGAAATCTAGAAAAACCCGACTCAGATTCTATCGTCTCAAATAAGAATCTAACCCGATTTTAGTTTCCCTTAGCGGACCGCTGCTAAGCGTGTTCACAGGAAGTCAAAGTGCCACAGGCCGATCCTTCCTCCCAACTGTTAATCGAAACCGGATTTTATTCCAACGTACACTTTTTGAAATCAAATTGATTTGATTGTAAAAGGATGGTCGATTACCAATCCTTGATTCCGAAAATCGAAAATGTACCCCTCAAAGGTATGAAGTGCTTTTTCGATTCTCATGACTTAGAATCGAGTCATCGCTTTAGCCTTTGGCTATGGAAAACTTAGCTAAGCATGGTAGAGACCATAGTTAGCATTTTAAGAAAATAAAGTAAGAACTAAATCAAAAAGAGAAATTTTTAAAACTAGAGAGAAACAAAGAGTTTAATAAATGCAAAGTGAAGAATGCTCGATAGATAGATCCCCCATTAAGGCTTACCTCAATGGGGTGTGTATAGTCCTCAAAAATCCTAAAAAGTAACATTCAAAATTAAGAGATAAATCCTAAATAAATAAAAATAAATCTTAATCCTAATTTGAATTTAAATGGGTGGCTAAGTCACCTTCTCCACGCCAAATGCCTTCTAGAAATTGCTGACTAGACCTTCTAAAAACTGTTGACTGGATGCCACGTCAGCGATATCATGCCCTAAGTCACGCCCGTGCCCTAACCCCGTGGTTTAACCTGCCAATTCATATATGGGCGTGTGACCCCATAAACGAGCGTGAGAGAAGTGAACATCGAAGGACACGGCCGTGTGACACGATCGTGTTCCCTAACATGCCCAAAGAACACGGGCGTGCGCCACGACTCAGGCACGCCAAAACCCTTAAAATTCGAACCACACGGGCTAAAAATGATTCACACAGGCATGTGCCACACCCGTGTGCCCTAATTCCTATATAAACCCCTCACTATTTATCATCTCCCTCACTCAAAACCATCGAGCACCAATGCGGGACCGACCCTCCTCAATACTGCTTATCTCAGTCCACCGAGCAGAAAGACCCAGAGGACATTTCTAATGATGTCCATCCATCCCTCGAGGAGCCACCGCCCACTCGTCGTCTAGTTCATGAGGTAGCTTCAGATTCTGTCACTTCTGAGATCTTCACACTATTCGAGCAACTGTGTTTTCAGCACATTGATCACATTGATGCTACTTTATATCAGATTTCACAGCATCTCCATCTCACACTGCCACCTCCACCTCACGAACCATCTGAAGATTAAGACTCACGAGTCCTCTTATCTTATTCTTTATTTTCATTTTTATTTTCCTTTTCCCTTTTATTTCATTTAAACTTTATCGTTTTCATTATTTGAATTTCAATATTTTAAGAACTTAGTTTCTTTTATTTCAAACATTTCATATTGGCTATTTCCTAACGAGTACATTGTGCTAATCTAAATTCCCTAAAAAATATTAATGCTATCGCAGTTTCAAAAGAGCTTTACAGCTCAAATCCATCTCTAATGGGAAAACCTTGCCACAACTACCGGTTCCTACAAGACCACAACTCTAGCCACCACGACACCGATCATCATATTCTTTTGGCACAGAAATTGTGGATCAACATCCTTTCCTACAAATCTTCACACCTCCAACTCAAGGAATTCATCCAATATTCAGGGAGTTTCACTTCTCCCCCTATCTTATGATTTTATGCTTCTATTTTCACTAACTTTATCTTTGTACATTGAGGGTAATGTACATCATAAGTTTGGGGGGTATTCACTTTCATTCTTTGCATTATCCTCGAACCCCTGAAAATTTTTGCATTGTTCTCAAATCCCTGAATCTTGGCCTTAACAATTAGAATAAATTCTGATTGATTTCTGATTTTTATTGATATGTTAAGGATTAAGACATAGGTACTTATGCTTTGATTATTCAAACTTTAAGACATTAGAGAATCAAGAATGATAAGTTAAAGTTTTTGAGAATTTAAATTTGTCTAGGTTATTTTCTCCAATTTTAAGTGTTATCTTGAAATTTGAAATTTACAGGATTGGCATCAAAAGCCATAATTCTGGTGAGGTTTTTGAGCCTTTTAAGCATACATCCTTTCTCTCTCACTTTTATTATTGCTTTGAGTGAGTCAATATTGATTTGTTGTTCTAGAACTTGCTTCGATTATACAAGTCGAGACCACATCATTGATTTGATATACTGAAATGATAAAGGCACCTAGGTTTTAACCCACTTATTCCATAAAAGCCTACCTTCATAATTAACCCCTAGTGAACCCCATTGAGCCTAACAAACCATTCATTGACTTACCTTCAATATTAACCTATAACCCATTTTTTTGTTGAAATCCCTTCAATTATTTTGATCCCTATTTTTTGTCGAGATTTGAGTTGAATAATTATCTAGCTATGTTTTCCTTTTCAACTTGTAAAGTTTATAAATATTCGATTTGTTCTTAAAAAAACATATGTATATTTCAGTTGTAATTCAATGTTTCGCATATTTCCATGTAATTTTTGAGCTTTTGTTCTTAACCGATATTATCCAAAATAAAAAGGGTTTTATTCTAGGAATATGTGTCAATGATAGAAATTTTTCTAGTTAGATGATTTTTCAGTTCAATCTTGATTCTAACCCTCTTTTTCAGCTTGTGACCACACCCCTAACCAAGGCCACGTTACAACCCTTGAAAGACCTTTTGATCGATGTATCATGTCAATACATAGTGGTGGAGATTTGATTTTCCTGCAAGCTTATGGTAATAACTTTTCATGTTGACTAATGAGTGCTTAATTTCTGAACCCTAAACACTTCGAGTGGATAGAGTGAATCTTTAGTGAGGATGTCAACTCTTGTTAATTTTGAGTTCAAGGTAATTACCTAGAAGAGGGGAGGAAACCTATGTTTCTGTGATAAAATTCTCAACTTAGATTGTTTGAGGCTTTAATTTTCTTTCGGTTGAATTCTCAATGTATGATTACTTGTAGATTAGTTTGAAACATTATTGATAAGGATTATAAGTTGAGAAGAATGATTTCTAATTGTGAGTTGAGATTTTGCTTGAGGACAAGTAAAGGCTTAAGTGTGGGGGTATTTGATAAACTGTAAATTATACATATTCCTATCCATATTTAGCACATTTATGGATGAATTATCATTGAATTTATGGAATTTGATGCTCCTAATCCTTTGATTTCATGTTTTATGCTTAAGAGAGCATAGGAGAGTGAAAAGAACAAGAAACAGGCTGAAAACGGAGAAAATGGCCCAAAACAAAGAAATAACACGGCCTAGAGTTCAGCACACAGCCGTGCCACATTAACAGGCTCGAGCACGGCCTAGGCTCGATTCACACGGGCGTGCCACATGAGCGTGTCCCTGTCATGATGAAGTTTAATTTCACGTGGAAAAGGCTACTTAGGGGCTAAGAAAGACATTCCAAACTCTATATAAAGACCCTAGGAGGCAACTACAATGGTGAATAGTATCCCCGCCAAGACGGAGAGTAGAAGACAGGGAATTACTCTAGGGAAAGCCGATTGATCCATCTCAGAAGCCAGGATTTACATCAAGATAGAGGATCTCCCTTGAACCCTTTCAGGAGTTTTGGGTTTTCTTATGTTTTGTTATTTTCTTTATTCTGAGATGTTTCCTTTTATAAACATGAACTAAATCCCCAAATACCTGAGGGGGATGAAACCTAAGATGAATCTTGTTATTGTTATCTGAACTATATGATAAATATTCGATTTGTTCTTAATTGTGTTTTTAATTCTTGAATTGATATTTCCGGGATATTAATTTAATTCGAATGTGCTTAGGCAGAGGAGCAAAAGTCCCTGTTTAAGAGTAGATCCAACACAATTAATCAGAGTTTATCGCAATCCTAGACATAGGACGACGAAAATCTACCGAATTAAAGTCAAATCTAATATGGGGATCCATAGATCGAGTTAATGCAAGACTAGGGGTTTTAATTAGAAAGATATTTTAATTAACAACCTAGGATTAGTTGTTCGTACTCTCGATGGAGATATTAACATAATGTAGGGATCTTTACGGATCAAGTCGAATGAAGAAATCATCTAGTTCAGAGTTAGATAACAAGTGAAATCGAGGTGGATTCTTCCTTAGGTATTGTCTTTATCATTAAGTTTTCCCAAAGTAATTCCCCAATTTACCTTTTGTCGCATCCTTAGTTTAATTTAGAGTTAATTAGTTTACAACCAAAACCCTCTTTTTTTAGGCTAGATAATAAGAAGAAAGTCATTACTAGTACTTTTAGTTCCTTGGATTCGATATTCCGGTCTTGCCACTAACTATACTACTATTCGATAGGTGTGATTGCCTTTTATCATGATAACAGTTAGTTTCTAGGTACGATCAATTTTATTACTTCATCACATCATGATCAAAGCTAACGAGCATCACGAGGATAAGTGAGCAATGGGTCACGGCCTGGATCAAGCGAAAAGGAATTAGTAGGGGGCATTTATTGGAAAGTTCGTGAGATTGGACCTTAACATCCGGATACGAAGAAAGGGATCGATGTCTTCGCCTAGAATGGGAGGGCAAGGCCGCATATGTAGTCTATTTTATGCAAAGAAATTTGTTTTTTAAAAAATCTGTTCTAATGGAATTGAATTCAAAATCAACGCTTCTCTTTCTTCTTGCATTCATTTGCATTTCATCCATTTGCATTGCATCATTTGCATTACATTATTTGCATTGCATCATTTACATTAGATTTTCACAAAATGACCCTAATTAGGTAAAATTATTTTAGTTAACTTGGGAACCAACAAAAGTCGATCGACTAAGTGTATTTATGGTACATGGAAAAAGACCAAAGATATGAACCAGAGATTAGAAAGGCTTGAGCAACTTTAAAAAGAGATGCAAGATCAATTACAAGCGTAAATACAAGAGCAACTAGCTAAGATCCAACAAGATATGATGCGCCAAATGTTGGAATCTTGAAGAAGTATGATGACTCAGTTATCTCAGCTGTTCGCTGGAAGAATGGATAAAGGAAAAAAACCCTTGGATCAATGCTGAAGAAGACAATGAGGATCCTCTCCATCCTCCAAGTTTTACCCCTTAAAATGCTTAGATGCATCCGCAAGGGGTACACATGGCTATCAGACACCAACAATATCAGCCCGGTACCTCGGCATCAATGTATTACCCGATAGGCTCAGGTTTTAATTTGGAGGGCAATCCAACCACTCTTGAAGTTCCTAATCTGAACGAAATGGCAAAAATGAAAAAAGCAAAGATGGAACTGTCAAAAAAACTCGAGGATAGGTACAGATGGTTAGAGGAAAATTTTAAGGCAATAGAGAATGCTGACTACTATTGTGTGATTGACGCCAAGGATCTGAGTTTGGTCCCCGATCTAGTACTCCCGTCGAAATTCAAGACTCCAGAGTTTGAAAAGTAAAATGGGACTAGTCCTGAAGCTCACATCACGATATTCTATCGAAGGATAACAGGATATGTTAATAATGGCCAACTTTTAATCCACTTCTTCTAGGACAGTTTGATTGGGTCTGTGGCCAAATGGTACAACCAGCTAAGCCATGCCCAAATTAATTTATGGAAGGACTTGGCACAAGCTTTCATAAAACAATATGGCCACGTTACAGACATGGCACTCGCCAGAATCACACTACAGAATATGGAAAAGAAGCAGAGCGAGAGCTTCAAGCAATACGCCCAAAGATGGAGAGAGGCGACAATGCAAGTCCAACCACCTCTTTTGGAAAAAGAAATAACAATGCTTTTCGTCAACACTCTGAAATCCCCGTTCATTAACCATATGTTGGGAAGTGCTACTATGAGCTTCTCAGACATAGTAATGTCTGGCGAGATGATTGAAAACGCAGTAAGGAATGGGAAGATTGACGCAAGAGAAAGCGTTAAAAGGTCAATCCTGAAGAAAAGAGATGACGAAGTGAATAATATGAGCAAAGGATATTCCAAACTGGTTACTATAGGTCAGTCGAGGGTCGTAACCACTAGCTATCAAGGCTCTTCAATGCAAGAATCCAACTCGAGGCCAAATACAGAAAGGTTCCAGTTTACACACATCTCGATGACTTATAGGGAGTTGTATCAAAGCCTATTTGATGCGCATGTTGTATCTCCTCGTTACGTGAAACCAATGCAACCCCCATACCCCAAATGGTATGACTCAAACGCTCAATGTGTGTACCACGCAGGGATTACAAGGCATTCAATAGAAAATTGTCTTGCTTTCAAAAAGTTGGTCAAACGGTTCATTGAAATGGGAATTGTAAAGTTCGACGACTCTTCGGAACCTAATCGCTCAAACAAAGCAGTAAATGTGATAGTTGAAAGTGGGGGAAAAAGAGATGCAATGCCTTGAACAAGTCAAAAGCCGGAAGGAATATTGGTGAATCTGAATGACATATCCGAAGAGGGAACCAGGGAATAAAAGTTTCTGCCCTTACATATTTGAGAGTGTTTTGAACAATGGGATTGTGGAAGAGATCACTGTGTTTTTTAGAACTAATTTAGAGTAATATTCAAAACAAGTTTGTTTCCTTAAACCTAGAGGCAATAAGAATCCTTTTGTGAAATAGGCTTGTGTCCAGAATCTTTATTTCAATAAAATACATCTTTTTTAGCAAATATTCTTTTATTCTTTCTATTTATAGATTCTTTTGTTCTTTGGACTTTTCTTTCAAATATTCTTTTATTCTTTATTCATAATCATGCCATACAAATAATCATCCTCAGAATTATTTATTCTTTGGAATTTTCCTTCGAACCTATAATAGGTCCCTAGATATCAATTGTAACTTATCTCCTGATTTGTTAAGAATGGTAGAACAAGAGGAAAACTGGATCCTATCTTACAAAGGGTCAGTGGATATTGCGAGCAGACAAAGATCGAAGCCTAGCTCACCACAAAAATAAGGCAAGACATCATTGAGTTATTTCTAAGAATTCGAAGATGTTTTTGCACGATCATATCAAGGCACGCCTAAGCTACTGAGACGTGGACATGCTATTAAGACAAAAAAAATCTTAAAAGAGGTCCGTAAGGATGTCCAAAGGACACATGCTAATGGTTTTACGATAGCCAAGCTAATCATTAGATTCGGGTTCTGCTGGTCTACCATAGAAGAGGATTGCATCAGTTATGCCGTATGCCAAATTTAGGGAGACAAGATTCATGTGCCTCATTCATTTCTTTACAGGCTTTCTATATATGGGGCATGGATGTTATCAGGCCAATCTCTTCAAAATTTTTAGTTTACATCAATTTATCTTGGTGGTAGTCGATTACTTCACTAGGAGGGTGAAAATCGCTTCATATGCCAATATTACAAAGTTGATAGTCATTAGAATAAAAAAAAAGAGAAAAAGAAGAAAAAAATACCAAAAAGATCATATCTAATCGTATAATGTCAAAAGTTTGCGATCTGTTCAAAGATCAGGCGCCACATCACAGTGCAGCAAAGGCAGCCAAAAAGGAAAAACAAAAGTAAAAAAGAGAAAAAAAAACAAAAGCAGCAAAACAATGATCATTAGGAAGATGACCTAGACTTGTAAAGATTGGCATAAAGAAGTTACATTTACCTTCTATGCTTGTTAAACATCGGCCAGGACCTTCGCTGGGGCAACACCTTTCTCATTGATTCATGGAATGGAAGTGGTTTTTCCCATTGAAGTCGAGGTTCTTTTTTTTTTTCTCGAGTCTTGTCAGAGCTAAAGTTGGATGAGGCAGGATGGATCCAATTCCAATATGATCTATTGAATAGAAGAGATTGAAAGCTATTCGTTGTGGTTCAATACACCAAAAATAAATAATGTGAGCTTACAACAAAAGGATCACCCTAGGGAATGTCATGATGGGGCATTGAAGAAGATTTTTCCCATACAAAAAAGGACTTCAAAAGAAAGTGGATGCCAAACTAGGAAGGACCTTATGTAGTAAAGAAGGCCTGTTCTGGAAAAATGTTGATTGAGATAGATGGTAAGGACTTGCCTAATCCGATGAATTTAGATTCAATAAAAAGTTTCCAAAGAAAAAAAAAGAGACACAAAAAAGGAAGAAATAGAAAAAGAAAAAAAAAAGAGGCCAAGGCAAAAACCCGCAAAGGGTGCCTTGAGACAAAAGGGGATTTGAGTTGAAAACCCTAAAAGGGCGGCTCAAATTTTGATCAAAATAGTGTCTTGCTATGCCTGAATTAACAATGAAGAAGTATGCTACGTCTTGGGGCATCGACAAAGTACGCCGGATCCCCTAAACACAAATTAAGCTCAAAATGGTCCTCAAGAAATTTGTACAGAGAAGCTCAGGCTACGATATCTGGGGCACCTAGTTTTTCATTTTACCTGTTTTGAATATGCTATTTTTGATTACCTTATTCTTTTCAAGATACACCTCCAATAAATTTCCTTCTTAATTGCATTAGCTATCCTTGATTAACTTATTTATTTTGAGCTATGCTCTGAAGTAATTTTCTTCTTGTCCATGGTTATGATTTTTTTCAAGCATTTTGTATTGAAATAATAATTAATGGACTAATAATACTTCCATAAAAGGAGTTTCACATATTACCCTGGAAGTTTCTAAATAGTACGAGAACCTGAAACAGGACTATTGTTTAGAACTCACCAAACTTAAGGGTTGGAAATGTTGAGCAAAAGGAGTCTAAATTGTGACTATATTTTCAGATTTTTGGTCAAAGATATCAATTGAATGACAAGACAAGATATTGCATTGGCGACACGACCTCGATGAGTAACGAGCAATGTCCACCTAAGTATTAAAAGGGGATCATTCTCGAAAAAATGATGTTCTGCATTCATGCAAATATCATGCATACACATTTGGTCACGATACCCGGGGAATGGTGTAACAGACCAAATGGATTGAAAAAGATCCTGATCTTATACCCCTGAGTCGCAATAAGAGGGTTTGAAGATGATATAAGCCTTAAGGTCCTAGAGGTACCATGGAATGGACCTTAAAGTTACAGTAGGGCAAATCATTTGATCAAAATATGATCGTTTCTTCGGGTTTTCTGGCAAAGATACCAGCCGAGCGAGATGGCAGCGTAATACGTCAGCAATAAAACTTTGATGGACAACGAGCAATGACAACCCTAAGCATTAAAAAAAGGGGATCATTCTCATTTGGCATTCGTATATCATTCAAAACACGTCTAATTAGGAGCATTTGACGCATTTCGATCATGGCATCCTAATCATTCAGCATAAGCACAGACCCATTCTACAGGTTATGTCCTCTAGAGGACGATGTAGAAAGAGAGATTGAAGCTACCAGTCGTGCCTCCCTAAGTTTGTAGTGGAGCAGACTGAAGATAACAAATCTAGCCTTCCTGAATTTACAGCAAAGCAGATTGAAGACACCAGCTTTGCCTCCCTGAGTTTGCAGTGGAGCAGACTAAAGGCAGCAAATCTTGCCTTCTTGAATTTGCAGCGAAGCGGATCGAAGACAATCCTTATTTCCTTGAGGTTTCAGTAGAGAAGATCGAAGCTACAAATCTCTTCTCCCTGAAATCACATAGGAGTCATAATTCTTATCTCCTCGAAGTTCTAGCAGAGTAGGTCGAAGCTACAAATCCCTTCTTCCTGAAATTATATTGAGGATCAATACTTATTTCCTTAAAGTTTCAGTAGAGAAGATCGAAGCTACAAATCTCTTCTCCCTGAATTCTTATCCCGTCGAAATTCTAGTGGAAAAGGTCGAAGCTATAAATCCTTTCTCCCTAAAATTATATTGAGGGTCAATCCTTATTTCCTTGAAGTTTCAGTAGAGAAGATAGAAGCTACAAATCTCTTCTCCCTGCTCTTATCTCTTTGAAGTTCCAGCGGAGTAGGTCGAAGCTACAAATCCCTTCTCCCTGAAATTACATTGAAGATCAATTCTTATCTCCTTGAAATTCTAGCAGAGTAGATTGAAGCTACAATCTCTTCTCCCTGAAATTACAATGGAGCGGCCTAAAGCCATAAACCTTATCTCCTTGAAGTTATAGTGGAGTAGGTTGAAATTACCAATTCTTATCTCCTTAAAGTTCCAACGGAGTAGATCGAAGCAACAAATCTCTTCTCCCTAAACTTATATTAGAGCATGATAAAAATACACAAACTTTATCTCCCTGAAGTTGCAGTGGAATATGTTGAAATTACTAGATCTTATCTCTTTGAAGTTATAGTAGAGTAGATCAAAGCTACAAATCTCTTCTCCCTGAAGTTACCTTGGAGCGGATCGAAGCGCCAATTCCTATGCCCCTAAAGATGCAGTGGATTGGAATAAGCCTACTTGAAGAAAAGAAGCGCACAGAGAGGTCGAAACTCAGTAGGTCCAGGCAAAATTGGCCCTTTTATAGTCTTTGCTCTATTCTTGTTGCACGACAATGAGCAAAGAGGGGCAGCTGTAACAAGCCTATTTTGCCCAGCCCAGGCCCAAATTAAAGAAACAAAATAAAAACCAAAAAAACAAACATACATTAAAATAGCCCAACTACCATTTGACCCAAACAACCCCAAACCCAAGCTATTACAGACCTTAGCCCAAATTCACCAAACCCTAGTCCAAATTCTAGCCGACTAAACCTAAACATTTTCAGCCAACCAAACCCTAGCCCCAAGCATTCAGCTGTCAGCCTCCTCACGCGCGCCACCACCATCGCACGTCACCCTCTACGCACGCCTCTGCCGCTCCTCTGCTACCTGCAAAAAAAAAACACGCAAGAGCAACAAGCCAAAGCAGAAGCCAACAATACAGAAACAAACAAAAAATAAATTAAAAAACAGTTGTATATTTGTTTATAAAAGCCTTAATAGGCATTATGTTTGGTTTCTTCCGAATTTTGAATGAAAAAAATCAAAAAGATTTGAACTTTAAGGTGATTTCTGATTTTTAGTTTCTTTTATTTTCATCTAACTCTTTTTTTATTTTCTTTTATTTTATTCGCGAAATAGAAAGAAGGGGGAAAAGGGAGGCTCGCCAATAACCCCAGGGTCGTGCCATCAGCGGCTCCCTCCGTCGTCGGAGCCGAACCTAAAACATGTGAAGATCCCTTTATTTTCGAGTTTTCTTGGTTCAAAGATCTTGGCCTTCATACATGGTTTGAATTGGGGGCTAAAAGCCCACATTTGCGCATCGTCGGCCACCGGATGTGGTGGTGGTGCGACAGGCGGCAGAGGAACCCCTTTCGATCGGAAGAAAAGGAAGGGAGAGGGGTTTAAAAGCTCATTCTCAGTTTTTTTTGGTGTGGTGGGGCTACAAATGAAGGGTTTAAAAAAATCAGGGCTTTAATTCAATCAAGAAACGACGCCGTTTCAAACCCCCCAAACGCGCCTCAAAACGGCGTCGTTTTGAGGGGGATAAACCTGCGCGAGCCTACCCGGTTGAAATGGATCCGCGTGTTTTAAAGCTCTGATGGGCTATATGCCATTTAAGTCCTCTCGCATTTTCTATTTTTCATATTTAGTCCAATTTTGCTCTTCTGCTATTTGAAATTCGCCCTTATAATTTATTTTCTATTTCATTTTGGCTCCCCTAAACGCAGTGCATAAAAGAGTCTGTGGCATTTTCTCTTTCGCCCCCTCATATTTTCAGCGCGTTGCAAATTGGTCGCTCATTCCAGTTTTTGTTATTTCAAATTTATACCCTGAATATTCTTTCGGTTTCAAATTTGTCCTTAACCTTTTAATTAATTTATTTGTTTATTGTTCAAACTGTCGTATTATATATTATTTTATATTTTATTTATTTTACATCGCCTTATTTATTTATTTAAAACTCTTATACTTTATATATATTATTTTATTATTATAAATTTTCATATACTCTGATTATTTGTAAACTTTTATATATATTATCTATTTTAAAAAAATTATATATTGTCCATTTTAAGCCTTTTTTTATATTATTCATATTAAATAGTTTTGTTTTTCTATTATTCATTTTAAAATTCTTTTCACACACTATATATTTAAAACAATTTTTATCTATTTTAAACTTTACATTAAACTGTTTCATATACTATTCTAAAATCTATTAAACTGTTTTTTTAAAACCTTTTTTACATATTATTTATTTAAATCTTTTTTATATATTATTCATTTTAAACTTTTGTATACATCATCCATTTTAAATTTTTATATATGTTGTTTAGTAAACCATTTTATATGTTTTATTCTAAAATTCTTTTCGTATTGATTATTTTAATTATTTTATTTTATTTCGAATTGTTTTTTATATTACTTATTCCAAATTACTTATGTATTTTAAATTGTCTTATATGATTTATTTCATCTTTTATTAATGTGAATATTGAAATGATGTATGTCGTATGATTATTGCTATTGCGTGTACTATAATTCATTTATTCGTGTTTCTTATATTATCGACATTCACTTGTGTAATATTTTATTCATGTATTATTACTCCATGCTCATTACCATGTTGTTGTTCATGTCATTACGTCGCGAATTAAACTCCAATGTATTTATCCAATATAGATCGTTTTACTTTACTCCAATAAGATAAGTGAACATCGTTTCGGTTTTATAATCGCTATTATTCAAAAAATTTTCAAAATGAGGCAATATTTCGTGTTTGAAAATTCGAGAAATCGTGTCCTAACGTACTGGGTTTCGGTTTACCGTTTGACCAAATAACCGATATCCTTTAAAAATTTCAATGCATGAGTTTTGAAAATTATAAGATGATCTTGGTATCGAGGGTTCGAAATGTCGTATCCTAACGTGTTGGATATAATATTTTATTCCTTCGGAACAAGGGAATCTCAATGTCCAACTTGAGTTATCCAAACATTTTTTAAAGGATTGTATTTCAAAATCTTTTTAAAATTTCAACTTTCGACATTAAGACATTAATTAATCAATTAGGTACCAATTTTGGGCGTGATGAGGGTGTTAATCCTTCCCCGCACGTAACCGACTCCAGAACCCGATTTTCTCAAAATTTCGAAGACCAAGACAGTTGTTTTAGTAAGTGAAAACACTTTATTAAAACGATCAAATTTTATGAGGTGATCCGATCACACCTCATAAAAAAGGATTGGTGGCAACTCCCGTTTTAATTTTTGTTTTCAAACAAAGTTGACGCCCTTTTTCAAAAAATTGTTTCGACAATTTGTTTCGTGCTCGAATTATTGCATGTCGGAACTTTATTCATTAAATCATTCAAAATATCAACGTCATACAAATAATATTTTTAAGGTATTCGAATCTATAATCATAGATGCATATATCCATCAAGAAATTCCATGTACAAATATCATCATCTTATATTTCCATATGTCCAGTATCATTATCATTTTTCATGTACTTCAAACAAATATGTGTAATGAATCTTTTTATGTACATATTCCTTCTTTGGTCAAGATTTTTACCTACTGAATTTATCGGAATATCGATAGTTAAAATCATATAGTACAAATCCATAATCCATTAATTCATATCTACCCTTTTTAGCTATGTGTTTACCATCTTTTATATTTATCCCGTTGAATTTCTCGGAATTTCGTTGGATTTCCAGTAGTACACTCTTGGTGTACAATCTCATTGATCGTCAATTCGTATACATATATATATCCTTTTCAGAAAGCACACTCCCGCGAACCTCATTTCTTACAGCAGGATTACCAGTCTAGGCTAAATCCCCTGTATCACGAACCTCATTTCTTACAACGGGATTACCAGTCCAGGCTAAATCCCCTATAATATATACTCATAGAGTATTGTCGGGATTACCAGTCTAAGCTAAATCCCCTGCAACAACAATTACTCTAATGAGCTTGGATCTGAATTACCAGTCCAGGCTAAATTTAGACCCTAATTCGAATTACCCGTCCAAGCTAAATCCATATTCCACATATTCTTCAAAATGGCTTATAACAGGATCACCTGTCCGAGCTAGATCCTTTTCACACATATTCTTCGGGAGGGCTTATGTCATTTATTTTCCCTTTATATCGAGTATTAGCAATATTTCATCAATTATCATACAATGAACATTCAAATCATATAATTCAAGTTACATGAACTTACCTAGTGCTTGTTCATGTTTATAATTTCATTAATCTAATATCTTTTCTTTTTCATGTTCAAGTCTCGTATTTGAGCCGTCCAGATCTTTATAAATAAATTTGATCATCGTTTTCATTCATTTCATATTCTAATACGTTCAATTAATGCTCTAGGAAAAATTACCATTTTGCCCTTAAACTTTTAATTAATGACAATTTCATCTTTAGGCTCAGAAAAATAAAATTCTTACAATTTAATCCTTATTTCCAGCCGTTATTCTCATACATAGTGATAATAGCCCATGAATTCTATAAAATATCAGAATTTTCCATAATTTCTACAGTTTTCAATTTAATCCCTAAAACATGTTTTCCCCCAATCTTGAACTAAATTAATAATTTCATTCAATTTTACAATTTAATTAATAAAATAATTCATTTCATACAATTTGGTCATTTCTAACATTTTTACAAAATTTCCCATAAAGTCTTACTTTTATTCAATTTAGTCCCTGAGCCTAAAACATGCAAATTAGCCATGCTCGCTGAATATTCATACATATTTTCCTCCTCCTCCTCTCCATTCCACATCCTTTATTTATATAACATGCTTATAAGTAACATTATCAATAATTTCACTATTTACTTATATGTATATTCAAAACTGTCCATTTGAGTCATAGTCACTAAATTATTTATATCTCAAGCTACATAATTCCAAATTAAAAACCGCTTGATGTTTTTGAAATTAGACTCAAATGCATTTCTACCATAAAATTTTCAGAATGTTTGGTTCAGCCAATAAGTACAGTAAAATATTCAAACTTACCCCTGTTCTGTTGTTTGACAGCTTCGACCTTCCTTTACTAAAAATTAATTATCTCTTAGTAAAAAATTTGGATGATGTTTCCATTTGTTTCTATTGAAAATAGAATCATTAATAATTTAAAATGTACATTTTAACCCCTAATTATTTTTCTCTAATTTTTTATGATTTTCCAAAGTCAGAACTGGGGAACCCGAATTCATTCTGACCTTGTCTCACAAAATTTATTATATCTCATGATTTACAATTCCATTACTTTCATCGTTTCCTCTATGAGAAACTAGACTCAATAAGCTTTATTTCATATTTTATTCATCCTATGATTTGATTCCCACAATTTTTGGTGCTTTTTCAAAATTAGATTACTGCTGCTATCCAAAACTGTTTTAGTGTAAAATGTTGATTACCCAGTTTATAACACTCCTATTTCCTTTATCTACAATTTTTCCCATCACTTTCTCTTATTTCCCTTCATTGGCATATCAAGTACATAGAACTATATATAATAAAACTCTACATTAACATCATTTCCATGCTTTTTAAATAATATCAAACTTAAAAAGATATTAAAATCTTGATATTCTTACCTTGTCCTCTTGATTTCAATCTTTAACTTGATTTTCTCTCTCTTCCATTCTAACTCCTCATAGTCTCCTTAACATTTTTCTCTTTTGGTAGCTATAGAAATTCTTTTGATTTCTAGGTAAAAATGGTGAATTTTTGGTGGAGGGACCAAATTGTAAAGAAAAGAAAGTTTCTTCTTCTCTTCTTCTTCTAACGCGGGATGCATGGAAAGATGGTGGCTGGTGGTTCCCCCTTTTCTTTCCACACACACATATATATATACACTAAATAAAATAATAAAATAATAAAATATCATTAAAAAAATCTATTTAAGATATTATAAAGTAATATTTACTTATTTAATTAATCTAAAATATCAACATCATCATTGCCTTATATATTTCTCTCTCCTTCTAATTGACCATTTTGCCCTTTATGATCTTTTAAAATTCCATCATTGAGTCATCACTTAATGTGGTAAAATTACAATTTAGTCCCTCATAAATCTTCACCTATTCAATTTGGTCCTAATTCATCCATTTTCCTTAGTTTCTAGATCATTTCATCCTTAAAATATTTGCACTATTGGTCCTTCAACTTTTCTATATTTACACTTTAACCCCTCAAATTTTGAGTACTTACTCTTGGGCACAAGACTTTTCTCACTTTTATGATTTAGTCCTTTCTTGAATTAATACATCATAATATACTTCCTAAATAGATTTTGTTGACATAACTCAAAATTTCCCTTTTTATTTCTTTATTTCCTTATTTTACTATATCAAGGATAGAAATTTTCGGGGTATTACACCTCTGGTGGGAGGATTCGGGTTGATATGGAACATGACTTGGAAGATAATCTAATAGAAAATGTAGATGGAAAAAACAAGCCTCTTTTTGAAAAGATAAACTCTAGCGTTTCTATTTCTGTAGATTTTTTGGGGACCACTAATGAAAGTGTACAAGCTTAGCTTCAAGGGATATTGGTAGCTGCCAATAAGCAAGCCAACCAATCACAATGAAACTATTATGATGGAATGCCTATGGGCGTCCGTGGCTTGGAGAACCTATAGGCTGTTTGAAGACTTCAGCCTATGCTACAAATCTATCATCCCCAAATTGTCTTCTTTATGGAGACTAAACTAAGTGCAAAGAAAATGACACTAACTCCCTTATTGAACATATTCACTGAAAAAAAACTAAACAGAAACAACTACAAGGAACCGAGTTGTGAGAAACTTTAAATAGTTCTTGATACGAAGTGCCTTTCGGCCACTCAAGCTGAGGCTAGAAAACGTTGGGAAGAGTCTAATGAGATAACTCGTTGCTATATGTTAACAAGCATGACTAGCACCCTATATAAGCAACTAGAGAGCTATAAGACTGTTAAAGTAATTCTAGATAAGATTAAAGACATGTTCGGAGGCCAAACTACCTTGGCTCGACAATCTGCTATAACTAGCTTAATGAATCCCCAGCAAAAGCTTGACACTTTAGTCAAAGAATGTATGATCACTCTAATGGGCTACGTTGCTGAGGCTATGGACAATGAGGCCAATTTAGAGCCGAAAATTGTTTTGTTAGGGGTAAAATCATCAAAATTTTACTGGGGGTAAAATAGGGATGAGAAAATTATCTTATATATAAATATTAAAGTTCATTTTAGGAAAATTACAAAGTACTAATTTAAAAAAGTCCCAAAAAGTACTCGTAATTTGACACGATGCGAGAGAGGCCCCAAAATTCCTCATGAACATGAAGAGGGCGGCAACCTTAGGAGGAATACTATGGTGTGCTATCCACCCTAGTCCTATTCTAAATATAATGTTGTTTTTCTATTTTAAGTAAGCCACTAAAACTTAACAAGGGTTCTACATTCTCTTCCTATAAATAGATGACACCGGTAGAGTTATTAACACAACTTTAAGAGATTGTTATTCTACCAAAAAATAGAGAGAATTTATTCTCAACTATTATATATATTTCTGGAATAACAATTCTACTAGTTTCTATTAAGAAGAGAGAATTTTCGTTTTCACCACAAAAGGAGAGAGAACTTTTTTTAGTTCCATTTTTCAATTCAATTGGAAACTTTTTTTAGTTCTGTATTTCAATTCAATTGGTTCAAGCCAACACTTGAAGAAGTTCGTGGTACGAGAATAGTGGAGAAGAGCATTTGATTAAAATTCGGGAACAATGAACGTCCACTAAGCCAAAAACACAAGTACAAATTCAGTTAAGGTTTACTGCTATAAATATAACAAATAGGGTCAATTTTTAAAATTTTAATTTTTTGCTGTGTAAGAAAACCATTTTCAAACTGAATTTTTTCCAGAGCGAAGCTCTTCGGATCTAGAAAAGTATCTTAGGTTACCTAATATGGTTGGATAGGGTAAAAGATTGGTGTTTCAACTGCTAAAAGATCGAATGAAGAGTAAGATAACAACTGGTGTATCAAACACCTTTTCACAAGGGGGTAAGGAAGTTTTTATAAAAGTTGTTTTGTAGGTCAGACTAACACACTCGATGTCATGTTTTTTGCTCCCAAATTTGCTTAGTTTGGACATAGAACGTATTATTGGGAATTTTTTATGGCAAAAATGTCAAGGGAAATGTGGGATTCATTTTTGTGAATGGCGTCAATTATGTAAGCTTAAAGAAAATGCTGACATAGGCTTTAGGTGTTTATCCAAGTTCAATTGGCTTTACTTACAAACCAAGGGTGGCATTTAATTTGTTATTCAAATTCTTTGCTATCTCACACGCTAAAAGCTAAATATTTCTTGAATTTAGATTTTTTAAATTCAAGTTTAGGAAATCTACCTTCATATACTTAGAAAAGCATGTGGGCTGCTAAGGGACTTCTTCAAGCTAAGATGTGTCGGTTTGTTGGTACAAGGACAAAGATTTTAGTTTTGAAGGATGTTTGGGTGCTTGGGGTTGTAGATTTTAGAATTCAAAATTATGTTAATAACCCTGACGTTAGTATGGTAGCTGATGTAATTGATTCCACTATAAAGCTTTGGAGAGAAGATTTTATTAACAATACCTTTAATGTGACTAATACAGAAAGAATCCTTTGTATTCCCCTTCCACGTATCCTACATGATGACAACCTTGTATGATGAGGCGAAGCTAGGCTTTTGGTGAATATTCGGTGCGTAGTGGGTACAAATTACTTTTATAAGGTATTCATGCTCCTACTCCTAACTACATTCAAGATGTTTACATATATTTTTACAAAAAGCTTTAGCTTCTGGATTTACCTCTCAAATTGAAAAATACAAATTGGAGAATTTCTCAAAACTTTATTCGTACTTTTAATTATCTAAACTATAGAATATTGATTGGATTCGCAAGATGCCCTAAATGCTCTGGTGAAACAAAAACCATAGAACATGTTTTTTGAGACTACCCCATTATAAAGGAAATTTGGAAAAAATTAAACTTTGCTTGGCCTCAAATAATATCAAACTCAGGATATAAGCACTGGATGTCATTTATTTTTGAAAATAACTCATTTTATCAGTGCAGAATGGTTGTCTGTACCATATGGGTGATATGGACTGCTAGAAACAAAACAATACATGAAGGAGATCAACCTATACCTTCAGCTACAACAGGTTTTATTCTAAATTATCTATAGGAGTTGCATAGGTTGAACAAGAAATTACCTATCTGGAGGGTAGAATTTGAATGGTAGAAGGCGCCAGAGAATCCGTATGTGAAAATCAATTTTGACGCTGCTTTTCATCTACAAAGGAAAAGATCATGTTCAAGGATTGTCATCAGAGACTGAAATTGCCCAGAATTATCTTGAATGACTACATACCTACAACGTTCGCTGCGGAAGCACTTGCATGTTTTCAAGCAATTCAAATGGGTCTAAATATGGGTTTCCAGGAAGTGGAAATAAAGGGAGATGCACTCTTGGTAGTGAAAAAGCTACAAAAAGACAAAGATAGATTTGAAATTAATGCTCACATAAAAAATTCGAAAATATTTTTCATAGGTAATAAATCCTGTTTTTCAGGCATCATCGAGAAAAGCGAATGAAGTAGCGCATTCTTTAGCTATAGAAGGTATTAAAACAGATGATTCGACTTAGTTGTTAAATTGTTTTTCTCTTTTTGTGGCTAGGGTGGTGGAAAACAGTCGATGGTGGGTGGATCCACTAGATTAAGTTGTGACGCTTGCCGGATTTGGAAGACAGCTTCTGAAATTGATTCATCTTTAAGAGACAAAGAACATTTTGTTGGAGCTAATTTTTTGTTTTTTTAGATGCTTCGAGAAAGTTATTTGGCCCGATTTTAGCTAGATTTGTTTTTTTTAATGAGTTAATTGTTTATTTTTCCTATGTAATTTACGGCCACCATTTATTGTGTGCTTTGAGAGTTGTTTCACATAATAAAAATCCAGGTTTTTTCACTTAAAAAAAAAAAAAGAAAATAGTTTTATTTTTTATTTTTTAAAGGTATTTTTTATTTTTCTAAAAATTAGAAAACATGGTATTTATTTTTCTTTAATAGATATATAAGAAATAGAGTTAATTGCACCAAATATCCTTAAGCTATGATCCTTATTCTAAATTGCCCCCATACTTCAAAATGTTCTAATTTCTTCTTAAACCATCGATGTTATATAAATTAAGTTGTTTGGTTATTAAAACTGCTAATTTATTTGTTAAATCACACATCATAGCTAAATTTAAAATAAAAAATTTAAAGAAATAGAATGTTGTCACATGATTTTTAAAATTAAAAACAAAAATAAAGAGTGAACGATAAAGCTTTTTTAAAAACTTCGAAAACCTTAAAACTAAGGCTTTTATAACTTCCATTTTTACAATATCCATATTTTCTTAAAATTTTCATTTTAAATTATTTCGCATTAGATCTGACATGTCATTCAATAGTTAAATTAATAATTTTAGTAACGGAAGAACCTAATTGATATAATCTTGATAGTTTGGGGATGTAACTAAATTGATTTAAAGTTTAGGGACCAATTTAGAGTGAGGGTCATAATTTGTAGATGTTCGGTGCAATTAACTGTAGAAAAGTAACAAAAAAGTTTACATTTATATGGATTCGAACCAAGATACTAGATTTAATATTTGAAAAAATGTTTTAAAAAAAAAGAGAAATTTTCTGTTTATAAAGTTTTGAACTAGGGCCAGTTCATTTAAAGTTAAAAAACTCTCATTTTCATCATTTTCACTTTTATCAGGCATTTTTAGTGAGAACAATGAAAATAGCTTTTTATTGTTTTCTGATTTTTACATATTTTTATTTTCTACAAATTTTTAAATTTTTTAACCATAAATGTTTTCTTCAATGTTTTCCATTTTCCACGAAAATGAAAATGATCTTTATTTCCCGAAACCAAATGGAGGCTTAGACTCGCATAACCCCCCTAAAAAACCAGCTTAAGACTCATTGGTGTCCAAAAAGGTATTGTAGTGACTAATGGCCCAACAAACATACAAAGGAAAAATAAACAGTGGGTAAAAGAATGGCCTAATCTAAGTTAATGTAGACAACCTAAAGACAATCCTAACCACCTACCACTACGAAAAGGATGAGGGATGGCCTCGAAACCATCAAGTGGCTAGAGAAACCATAACACCAAGAGTTAAAATGTCACAATAGTAGGAGACAAAACCGAGGCAAGATCCAGAGAGAAGCACCAACATCATTATGAACTCGAATCGAAATCGAAGTTGGGTTAGAATAGCGCTTGTCCTCCATCCTGGAGAGCAAGGAGATATACATTGAGGCAATAAGTGTTTAACAGAGACACAACGATGGAGTCCACTGAGAGACATAAGAGGAAAGAGGATTGTGCCAAAAGAAGACTTAGAATCGAGAGTAAAAAAGAGGCAAGCTCCAAAAACAACTTTGGAAAACTTATGAGACCAGTAACTCAAGGAGAGGTTCATCAACAAAATGAGCAATGGGCAAACCACCCAAAGGATGCTTGGGAAGACATCCCTAGGAGTATGGGTGAATACAAAGGCGTAAGTAGGGGCTCCAATGGAACAAAATTTCATTTAATCTTTTCATAAATAATAAATTTATATAATATATGGTAAACTTGCACTTTGACTTCTAAAAATAAAAAAAAAAATCTATTTAATCCTTTAAAAATGATAAAATTATAAATTAATATATGATTAAATTATATTTTGACTTCTCAAAAATTTATATTTGAATTTTGGCCCTTTAAAAAAATATTGGATTCGCCCCTACAAAAAAGACTGACCATTCAGGCCAACAACAACAAACCCTTCCCAAGGTCAGGACAATCTATTAAATAAGAAGGAAAAAAGAAAAAGAAAGAAAAAAGTGAGAGAGGAAAATTTGAGGAGACAAATGAGAAGGCAATAGTTGTCGCTTGGGAAGAACAACTGATAAGAAAGTTTGAGGGCTAGGTTTTAGAGAAAAGAAGTGAGACAAGGTTGATTTCATTTTTTTTTTACACCAAAACAAATATTTTTCTTATCGAATGCTTACTAGGTATACACTAATCATGAGCTTTCCAAGTCACTTTTGCATATGGGGACGAACATGAAACTAAAGATAATTTATTTTGGAATTATGAGGCATGTTAATGCAAGATAGATTGTAATGGGCATCGATGATATGTAATTAGGGAGAGTTCAATTACGATATTATAGTGGAATGACTTAGTGACTAAATGAGTTTATAATTAATAAGCGAAAAGTTAGAACTTAATTATAAATCATTTTAATCCTAATTATATATGTACAATCGATCTCCCCGCTAACTCATCAAAATCAAAAATGAATTGCATGTAGAACTAAATGAACGAAAATGAATGTAAATGATGAAGCTGGAGAAATGAGTTGCATTCACAAATAAATGTGTTTTCTCACTAACTATAGAGATGACTTGAGAATTAATTTAACGTTTTCGAATTATTATTTAATTAATTATAATTAAATAATTAAAGTTTGAAAATGAAATTAAATTAATTCGTTATTATGAATCTGTTGAATATGAAAATTAAATATATTTAATCATAGATTCTTTTACGATAAAATTGTCATAACTTTAACGTAACTAGAATTAGGTTGAGAAAATTTATTTAATTAGAAATTAATTTAGTTAATTTAATTAATTAAATTAATAAAATAAATAATATTTATTTTTGGTAATAGAAAATAAGTATTGAATTGAATTAAATGCTGGGTCAAAAGTCTAGAAAGCGCATATAATTGAACCCAATATAAGAGAGGCCCAAATCTCCTCGGATTACATGTGAAGGGCAACAATCTTAGTGTTAGTATTTAGGGTGTGTTGCCCCCTCTCTCCTAGTTGGACTAGGAGAATGTTTTATATTAAATAAATAATATTTGTGTTATTCTTTTTCAACTAAATTTCTCTTATCTCTCCTTATAAATAGATAGTGTTAGTAGAGTTATTTATATAAGTTTTACACTCAAGTTTCATGTACTATTATTCTACCAGAAAGTAGTGTGAATTTATTTTCTTAAATTATATTAAATTTTTTGGGAATAACAATTTCTATCGGTTTCTATTGAGAGAATTACTTTCCCTTATAAGTAATTAAATCATTCGTTGTTCTATGTTTGGTTTGTGTTGCTCGAGCCTACACTCAACACAATTTGAGGTATAATGGTAACAGAGGAGGTTATTCGGTTGAAAACCATGAATGATATAGATCCGTCTCGCATAAAACACAAGTACTTTTCGAAAACAATTTTCTTGCTATAAATATCACAAATCAGTTTGGTTTTCAACATTTTTAAACTTCCGTTGTAATTGAAAGCCGTTTTATTTTTCCAACATTAGTAAGGAAGTCCCACCAACTCCTTTTGAGTTATGAATTGTAGGAAACCTAGTTTGAGACATTGGGGTTGTCCAATAGAGGGAAGAATCTACAACCCACATGAGAAAAAGCTAGATTCAAGGACAATATATGGGTTTTCCATTGGTTATCCAGATAAGCAGAAAGGGTACAAATTTTATTGTCCTAACCTTAGTATGAGAATAGTAGAAATCGGTAATGTTAGATTCTTAGAAAAGGGAGAAGTTAGTAGGAGTAATGTGTTGCAAAATTGGGTTTGAAAAACACAACGAAAACTATGTTTTAGGAAAAACCAAAGTTTTAATTTTTTTTTCCAAAACTAGAACTTGGTTGTGATATCTAAAGTAATAAACACATAATCAAAATTTTACATTTTCGATTTGTCTAGGATAGATGCTTCGAGTGAGTAGTTTTCTTCACTATCCTCAAGCTCACTTCTGTCAAGTGTGGGCTCCCTTTGAGTCAGAAAATTTTCCATAAAATTATCACTGGAGTAATTTCACAATTTTTCTAAACTTCTAGGCCAAGTTGTAAATAAGAAAAATATCTCTAAAAATTTTTTGAAATAATTTTTTCAGAGAATTTTCTCTCTACAACTTTCTTTTAAATTCAAGTGTGTGAAAAATAATAACTTAATGCTCTCTTTATATATGGAGTGTTTAGAGAGTTTAATCATAATTAAACTTAATCACTTTAATATAAAATTAATAAAATACTATTAAAATAAGTATTAAATTAAATTTAATATTAAAAACTATTAAAATATTATTATTTTTGGAATAGTTATTTTGAAAACAAATTAGCTTGTAGAGTCCCAGTAGAAGTGTGATTCCTCCACTACTTAATCACCAAAGGACCACTCGCCGGCCACCAGAATGTCATCGTCACCGGCATCGACATGTTTAGTGGTGCCATCGTAGGTGCAATATCCTCACGGCACCCCTAGTCGATTCGGTCTGAGCCAATGACGGCCCAACTGGTCTAGTCTAGCCATCGGTTGGATGTTGGCCGGGTTTTACATACCAAGCTCAATTCGACCAGTTTTTGGGTCTCAGTCTTAGTTTTGGATTCTCAGGCCCAATTTTCGATTTCAAGTCCAATTTTCAAGTTCAACTACCTATTGGGGCAATTTTCTGACTTAAAAATTAATTTTCAAAAATACCATATTAATTTTAATTAATTTAATTTTACTTTATCGAAATTAATTTTCCCAAAAATCACTAAGATTTTTCAAAGTAATTTTTCAAGAAAGTTCTTTAATCAAATTTTCTAGTTCGAAAAATTCTTACGACTACCTAATTTAATTCCACATCAAATAAATCGACTCAATTAAATTATTTTCAAAGTCATAGAATTTTCTTCTGATTCAAATGCAGTCAGATCGAGCTTTTGTTGAGCTAGCAGAGGAACTAATTAGACACATACATTTAGGCTCTGGTAATTGCAGTTATATCCAAAAGCATCGTTTTGATAATTCGCAATTACTTAATCATGGAGTCAGTCCAAAAGAAGTATCATGATTGAAAACTCCTTCTTGTATACTCTTTATGACAGTAATTCATCCAACTGTTTTGTCCAATGACCTCGTCATGTGTGTGTTACTCTCATATAATATCCTTGATTCCTTTGAATTAAATCCATTCACTCAATGCAATCTTATTTTTTTTATCCCATTGTCACCATTGTGTCTTTTTAATGAGAGCATATCGTTAACTCTTTAATTGAGTTATGAATTCCATTGTTGCAAGTAAAGTCATGTATACCGGCAATGGGCTCGATCATCTTTAGAGCATAAGCCTTCACTTATATCAAAGCACATGAGTTACATACGTATCGTCAGTGACTAACTCAGGATTTAGGTAAATCACACCATTAACATCACAAGTGAATTAATTCACAAACGGATTCAAAATTAATTCATCTTGGGTCTAATCCAATATATCATTCTTTCAGTGAATACATCTATGTCTCTATCCTTGGAGTCAACTGCTTCGATAGCCAAGACTAGCCATCTCCCTAATTGGAATTGTATATGACATAATAATCCTTCAAAGTATTTGAATCAAATGTTCGTTTTGATTCTTTTACGAGATTACAGACTCGTTTAGATTATCTACTAAAGTAAGTTATCTTTTTCGCAATGTAAGCATTCTAAGAGTGCCACATATCATCAATTTGAATTTAAACAATCAATAAGCTAATATTTATTTGTCACAATTTCGCTATGCATGCAAAACACGAAAGACAAACACAAAAGACATAATAGTAAAATGTGAAATTAACTTTATTTATTTATTTATTGTTCAAATACATATAAAATAGAATATATTTACTACAATATAAGTACATTTCTTAACATAATAAACTTCAAAAGGTAGAACCAGAGGAAATAAGAGTAGATTTCACACCACTCTTTTTACCTCAAGAAATTGTTGTCCCTCAACCTTCATAGCAAGTTAAGATAAATGATCAACAAAATGAAAATGGTTTATAACTCCAAGAAGGCGTCGTCATTGAAAATGTTGCAGAACCATCAAAACCTTAACTTTGAGAAGATCTTAAAAAGAACAAAGGCTTGCAATTTCTAATGATTGTGTGGTGTATCCACAAGAATCTAATTTTGATATTGGGATGAAGAACGATCCAGATTCATTTTCACAAGCCATGAAAAGTGATGGTTATGATAAATGGGTTAAGGTTATGAATAAAGAGTCGAAATCAATGGACCATAATGGTGTTTGGGAGTTTGTTATCTGCTAATTTTAAAATTATCGGGTGTAAATGAGTCTATAAAATCAAGTTGATGCTAGAGGTAACATTGAACAATTTAAAGCTAGACTAATGGCCAAAGGTTTTACTAAAATGTAAGGCGTTGATTATAAAGAAACCTTCTCTTCTATTTCAAAGAAGGATTCTCTTATAATATCATGATACTTGTAGCTGATTTTGACTTAGAGTTACATAAAATGAATGTGAAAATTGTTTTTCTAAATGAGAATTTGGATGAAGATATCTACATAGAGCAACCTCAAGGGTTTGTAAGGAAAGGAAAACAACGTTTAGCTTGCAAATTCAAAAAATCCATTTATGGTCTTAAACAAGCTTCTAGACAATGATATATAAAATTTAATGAGACTTTTACATCGTTTGGGTTTAAGGAAAACACTGTTAACAAGTGCATTTATCTAAAAGTCAGTGGGAGCAAGTTTATATTTTCAATATTGTATGTCGATGGCATTTTGCTAGCTAGTAGTGATCTTCGTTTTTAGGGATCGATTTTGAGGATTGTTTTTGTCAGAAAAGGGTATACTAATCGAGTTCTAAGGAGATTTAATATGCAGTTATGTTCAGCTACTGTTGCACCCATTGAAAAAGGTGACAAATTAAGTAATAAATAGTGCCCAAGGAATGAATTAGAAAAGGAACGTATGAAGAAAATTCCTTATCCATCATTTGCTGGAAGCTTAATGAATGCTCAAACATGCATTAGGTCGAATATTAGCTATGTTGTTGGAATGTTGGGAAGGTGTCAAAGTAATCCAGGCTATGAACATTGGAAAGCAACAAAAAAAGTAATGAGATACCCTCAAGGGACAAAGGATTACATACTCACTTATAGAAGATCGGAACAATTAAAGGTTGTTGGATACTCAGATTCAGGGTTGCCTCGATACCTTAAAGTCAACTTCTAGCTTTGTATTTATGCTAACAGATGGGGCAATCTCGTGGAGAAGTATAAAGTAATCTTCATCCATAATGGAGGCTAAACGTATAGCTTGTTTTGAAGCCTCGAGTCTTGCTTTGTGGTTGTGAAATTTTATCTCAGGACTTGGTGTAATTGACTCAATTGCCAAGCCATTGAGAATATATTGTGATAATACTGCAGTTGTTTTCTTCTCTAAGAATGGTAAGTATTCAAGTGGATATAAACACATGAATATAAAATACTCAATTATTAAAGAAAAAGTCCAAAAACAAAAAAGTGTCCATTAAAAATATGAGTACTAAACTTATGTTAGATGATCCATTAACTAAAGGATTGCCCCCAAAGACATATATAGAACATATTAGAAGGATGAGACTTCCAAGTAATCCAAAAGATGTATGCTGATAAATGTTTACAATGTTCATGTAATTGACACTTTTTTGGGATATTGAAAAAATTTAAGTGAATTTACAGTTAATAAAATTGGCATTGGGACTGCAAAAAAATTGAAAATTATGCCGACGTTATAATGTCTGAAACGGAGAAACTTTTTTTAGCCCATTTTCTAATTACTCTCTGCAAATAAATAGAATAAAAGTGTCAAGTAATAAAGATTTTGATTGAAGGATTTAAAATTTCAATCAAGGTTGCATCTTGTCCAACAGTTTGTATATAAAAAACTAGTTTTATTTTCTTCAAGATATTTTGAGTTTATGATTTACTGTATTTTCCATTAAATATTTCCTACACAACTACCATCTGAAATGGCTTTTCTTTTTTTAATCATCACCACACCTAGGTTAAGTTCTTTCTTTGACTGAACCACCAAAAACCTAGGGATCGAAATGGATGAAGAAAACAAATGGTGACCAAAAAAAAAAACGCATAAGAAGTGGATAGTGCTTGAACATACTCCATAAGAATTATAGTAAAAAAAAAAAAAAAAAACCCTTCCATACAAGTTTACCAAAAGAAAAAAATAATAAATGCAGGGAAACGAGGGAACAAATATAGTTCTATTATTATTCATTACTATCAATTTATAAGAGTACACATTGATTGAACATACTCCATAAGTCCAGATTATGCCAATAGAATTGAGGATATTTCAATGGGAACAAATTCTGAGATACCCTATCCCATGTAAACTTTAGGAATACAGACTCTCCAAAAGAATACATTAAAAAAAGACCTAAAACACATGCAAATTTTAATAAAAGAATTAATACTAAAAGAACAAAAAAAAAAACACTGTAAAACAAAGAACAATGTGTCATCCACCCCTCCCTATATCTACAATCAGCCCAACTTATAATTTGTCTCCCACAAAATTTTTGCTTTGCTCATGTAAACATTACCTCAACCATTCAGCACAAATGAACACAAATAAATGCCCTGTGCAACAAACTTCACAACTCAAGAGCCAAAGCCTACTGCTTCATTCAAGTAATGCTCCTAGTCATCACAATTCAGCCCGCAAATTTCTAATACAGGGCCATCTTTCGAGACGAATGGGTTTATTCGGACCCACATAAGTGTCAAGATCGAGGCCAGCAGGATTGACCAAACCAAAATAATGGTTGGCATTCGGTCTTGTTTCCCAAGCAGACCCTTGAGGAAGGGGTAGAGGTGGATAATAACCCAAAAGGCAAAAAATAGTCGCCCAAACAATGGGCCCCATGAATCATACCCATTATTAATGGCATCCGAGATTCCAACCACAACGCCGACTATGTTTATGATCAATAAGGTGGTGGGAGGGATGAGTAGCGATGTCCACTTGAAGAGGTAAAGCTCAGAAAATTCACCGTCGTCGGCTGCTTTAGACGTCACGGTGAAGCTTGTGCTGACACCAGCCAGAACCTTCAGTAAACCCTGAAAAAGGGCAAAGAGGTGTGATGATACACCTCCAATCACCCAGAATTGTTCGTTTCTCCACCAGTCATCAATTCCTACACCACCCCACTGCATCTCGAGAATACCGGTTGCAGCAATTGATATGAAGAGACCCATGAATACTAGACTCGCATAGTTGCTAATCTGTAAAGGAGAGTCAGTATTCCATGTTAGACAAGGCCATATAATAGGTACAAGATAAAAAACTAACAAACTATAACTTAGGGAACAAGGCAATCCAACAAAATAGGTTGGTTGACCAATCAATTACAGATATAAAGCTTCAATTATGATGCCAGAATAGGTAGATGGAACAGTTATCAGTTATCACTGCTTTAATATCAGGATAGCTTACCTCAGGAACAATAAACTTCCCGGTAAGGAGACATATAGCTGGAAGGGTACAGTAAACAAGCAAGGGAATGGAGGTCCATGGATAGACGACTGAGTTTATGTAGGAAAATCGTTCCAACCATTTCAATCCACCCCCGTAACCGTACCAAATGGGACAATGCCTGCTCAAGAAAATTTCAACAGATCCAAGAGCCCAACGTAAAACTTGGTGCAGACGATCTGAGAGGTTAATAGGAGCTGAACCCTTAAAAGCAGGTCGTTTAGGTATGCAGTACACAGATCGCCAGCCATGACAGTGCATCTTGAATCCTGTTAATATATCCTCAGTCACAGAGCCATATATCCAGCCAACCTGGTTCAAAAGTAGAAAGTTTTAGTGATTAAGAGATACCAATAAGTTACAAGCAGTCTATATGAAGTATTCAGATTCATTTTCCAGTTTATACTTACTTCCTTTCCCCATTCTGTTTTATCTTCATAACCACAGCTTATGACTTGGATTGCTTCTCTCAGTAATGAAGCAGGGCTAGCATTTTGAGGAACTCCTCCATCCTCTGGAAGAGTCGAAGCCACAAAAACCGGAGACTGACCAAATTTCTTCTCCAATTTCATAGGAGATGTCACTGATGACTGAGAGTTTGACTCTGACAGTGAACACAGATTCTAGTTTAGAGTGTTGTACTAAAAATACAACATAGAAAAATAATAAGATTACTGAAATTGTCAGTTCCCGTCCTTGCAAGTAAACCATTACCTGAAATTGCCCCTTCAATGTTTTCAAGAGCATGTATCTGCTTTGAGGCTTCCCTTTGCTTAGACTTCCTTGTCTTCTCCTTCTTTTGCTTCTGTTTCTTGTTCTTTCTAGAACAACAGCATAGAAAGCAACACCATTTTGGCAAACAATTGCAGGTTTTACCAGGAGGCTTCTTTGTAACTGGCGCATCAAAACCATAAAGTGCTTGTCTTCTGAAAACACACCCTGTTCCCACATATATTGGTCCTTGTATGCCATCTAATCCTTTCATGTTGATCTGGTTTCAATTTACAATATTAGGGATTTGGAAGATAAAAGAAAAAAATATATAATAAACTGAGAAGAAATGAAATAAACTTACATCGAAGAAAACAACATTGCGATTTGAGTATCTATCATGTCTATCAATTCCATCAAATCTTTGAGGAAACTGCACATAACAAACTTTTTTCCCGGATGTTGGGTCCATCATGAAACACATGGCTTCTCTAAGTGCTTTACTATTGTTAATATAGTGATCACAATCAACATTCAGCAGATAAGGAGCATTTGTAAGGACAGCCGAAACTCGTATCTTCATTACACACAAAGAAAATTCGTAAGTTTAACACCATGTGCCAAACACCAAAAGGGAACAAAACAGAAAAAACATAGAACTTGTGCCTTACCAAAGCATTCATAGCCCCAGCCTTTTTATGATGTTCAAAACCTGGCCTCTTCTCGCGAGAAACATAAACTAGGCTAGGTAGTTCATTTCCTTCCACATCTCGAACACCATTACCACCCAGGAAAACCTGTGAGAAAAAAAAAAAAGTTATCGGGTGTAAATAAGAAATTCAATGAGATGAACAACAGGCCATGCACATAAGAGGAATCAAAGATGAACCAAGTCCTAATTGCAAGCTACTTTCAAAAGTCGCATAAAATAAATAACCTTATTTTCCCAACAACACATAATGCTGCAAATCTCCAATGTAACACAGAGTTAAGAGGAGGCATCAAAGAATGAATTACATCAATCCTCCTCAGTAAAAGCTCTCCCTTCATCCATCAATTCTTACGCACTTAAGTACTTCAAAATATAATGACAAAAACAAAGCAAGGAAATGCAATGCCATCTGACCTGAATCATGCCAGGATGGTCACGAACATTGTTTCCAGGCCATGGAGTTCCATCCTGCATTGTCCAACCATCCTCAGGAACCTTCTGTGCCGTGGCAACCAAACCATTTATCTGAACTTTGAATTCTTCATACTCTCTCTGCAAAGTCAAATAATATACTATAAAAATAAAGCATTTGATGCTATCAAGAGCAAAAAATAATAATTGCTAAATTCAACATCTGCTTGATTAGAAACGGCAGATGATTTGTAGAAATCAAAACATAAAATAGCTCAAACACATGCTACAATGAATGACAAGAAGTCACACACCTTCATTGCTCGCCTTTCCCTGACAAAAGCTGGATGGACTTTGTTTCTTAGGTAGTCTATCTTCTGAGAAAAATACCACTCTGGAGCACGGGGCTCAATATTGAACTTTTTACAGAAAGGGACCCATTTCCTAGCAAATTCAGCTGTCTCAGAGAGAGCTTCAAATGTAAGCATGGCAGCACCATCATCTGATACATAGCATGCAACTTTATCGACAGGATAATCAACAGCGAGGATGGACAGAACAGTGTTAGCAGTAATCAGTGGAGGTTCTTTCATTGGATCCACTGTACTCACAAAAATGTCTACACTAGCCAACTCTGACGGTTTCCCTTCTTTCTCATACCTGCCCAAAAAGGTAAAATTAGGAAGGAAAGTGACACCAAAAATCACATGAACGGAAGTTAAAATGCATTTGGAAATCTGAATTTAATAAGCTGCATGCACCACCACAAACCTCAGAGATAGGCGATCAAGATATGTTTCACGTTCTATAGGGCACCATTTAGGGAATTGATCCAGAATCCATGAAACAGCAAACCATATTTCACATATTACAGATGTCAACCACAAACCATACGCATCCCTGACTGGATGCAGAAGTCTATAGTGGAAAAATAGGCCAAGAATTGCCAGACGGAGTATGATAATCATTCTGTATGGATTTATTTTGCTTGAAGGAATCGGTAGCTTCCTTGAAAGTGGTTGCCTGCCTTCATCCATCCTGAAAAGGAAGCCCATTTGTTAAAAGACCAAGAAAACAGCCTAAAAACAGTCAATGTTTGTAGACACTAATATCAACAGTCAAATTACAAACTTCAAGCAGTCACTTACATTGGCAAATCAGCATCATCCAGCTCCTTTCCATCAAAGTTTCCTCCATCATTCCCTCCTTCATGCTTAACTACCTGAAGTTTGTCATTCTGCCTTTTCTTCCACTCCTCCATCCGATCCTTCCATGCGACACTTCCATAGCCATATACTGCTATATCTTTCTTAGGAACCATAGGTCTAGGTTGCACTGCAGAAATGGAAACACTAAGGTCCAAGACTAGAGAGACAATTAACTCAAAATTGGTAACAAAGAGAGGTATAGTGACTTACAAGGTACAGATGGATCACTACAAGGCATTGGATGAACTCTATTTCCATTGCCCATAAATTGGGGTACAATGAGAGCATGATGATCAGCAGAAATCTCCGAATCCTAAAACAATAAAAGAGTTGTTATACATAATACTGTTTTAGCAGTTGAGTGTAAAAACATAATGCAGTATAGTTTGAAACTCTTTTAAATATGTATAAGAAGAGAAACTTACCTCTTCACCATAGGTCAAGAGAGGAATCTGAGAGCTAGGAAGAGAAGAATCAAGTTCTGAAGATGCAGGCATTCCAGAGGCATTTTGGTGGGTACCACGGCCAGTGTTAAGGCGTGCATTGAGCATGGCCTCAGCAACTTGTTGAGGGTCCGAAGCATCATAGTCAAACTCATTGTCCAGATCATCTATGTCATCTTCTTCCTCATCACCTTCAACCCTAGGACTGCCTGAATTTTACATCTCTAATTAGTGACACTCTTAAGCCGTTGTTGGCTGCCAATGTTGACCTTACATTACAGTAACAATCTCACCTTTGATTCGTTTGTATCTGGTTTTGCACTGAGGGCAAGCTTGGTTACCCTCTCTTCTCTCATACTCGTAGCAGGGTCTGCAAACCGGGAAAGCACATTCATTGCAGGCAACAAAGGGCTCTCCATCCACTGTAATCTCAATCTCATCCCCGCAGATCTGACATGTTTGCCCACTCAATTCTTGCACAGACTTTATCTGATACAAACCCCAACCATAACAAGATCAAAATCAGCTCCTGATCATGAAATGTGTCAACACAAAAAATCCAGAAGAAACCAAAACGACTGAAGAAAATTCTATAATTTTCATTTCAACTTACTATGCAACATTTTGATGCAATGCAAGATTTTGAAAAACAAAACAGAATTGCAGATATAAGGAATTTATTCACTCCCCATATGAAACCATTGCAAGTTCATATGAAACTAAGAACAGGAAGAGAGATGGATGAGTATGAAGGGACAAGATTTAATTTAACATGTTTTATAATAGCTTCATTCCCCATATCCCGATGAAGAAATACAAAAAGTTATAAGCTACTTCATCAAGGATTTACATCAATATCTCCAACAAATGCAGAGCTCACTCAGCATTTTGAATTCACAACATCCACTTGTCAAAATTCCAAAAGATTTGGAATTTTCAGAAGAATTTAAACAGTTTGGCGTGACCGACATGTCCACCAAATCACAGAATCTTATGCTTTCTTCCAAATCGTGCCAAATTCCCAGAATCCAAACAAATATCTCGACTGCAAAGAATATTAGCCAGGCTAAAATCACAACTCATACAATTAACAACCAAAAAACCCATTTTTAAGGAAATGTCTATTAACGGAGCAACACTCGAACAGCTCAACATACAAGATTTAAAAGATTTACGACTCAAAACAGCAAGAAAAAGGCACCAAACTGTGTAAATCAAACAAAGCCATAAAACCCTACCTAGTGAAACTCAGATCATTTAAAAAAAGAACCCATTTCGTAAAAGAGCAAATTAAGGAAATGGGTAGTCCTAAAACTACCAAATCAAGCCAAAAACAAAAGCTTTTTTTTTTTCTTTTCTTTTTCTTCTTTTTGGAGATTTGGAGCGTCTTACTCTTGCGTTTTCATCTGCATTGATCAACACGAACTCGTTTCTGTTATGAGAGCCAGCAATGAGTCGACCACCAGTGTCCATAAATCACTAACAGCAACAACAATAACACAAACTGAGGGAAAACTGGGTCTCTTCTTCACCAAATGAAGTCAAGTCTCAGTAACATCGAATTCCTTGAAGAGATCCAATATTGGTCCCTTCACCTCTCATCACACGAAACCCAATCACAACTCCACCGAAAAAAAAAAGGAAAAACAACCCACCTTGGATGATATAATAATAATATAATAAAATTTAATGGAAAATAGCAAAAAGGTGTAGCCTTTTGTATTGAGAAGCAAGCCAAGTTTGCTACTTTGGTCTCAATCTAAAATGCCAATGAAAGAGAGAGAGAGAGAGAGAGAGAGAGAGAGAGAGAGAGAGAGAGAAAAGTGTTGAAATGTAGACGCGTAACAAAGGAGGAGATGACACACAGAGAAAAACAGAACAACATTAAACTAGAGGTAGACAAGGAAGATGGAAAACCATACTTATCTCAAATATAATATATATGAAAAAAAACACACACACACAAAAAAAATCCCAAAAAAGAAAAAAAGACAGCAAGATAAAAGCTAGCTAGCAATGGTGGTGGGGCCCATAAAAGGATGGTGGCGCTGGTATGTTGCCCCCACCATAGTTGGTGGACAGACAATAATTATTCAAAGCAAAGTGTTCCATGGGGGAAAATATTTTACATTAAAAATGGGATTATTTTTCATATTGAGAATGTTTTTATTGATAATATGTATTCTTAAATATAAAATGATTTGGTACTTTTATGTTAATTACTTTTAAATATTTTAGTAATTTTTTTTTTGTAAAAATCTTCAGATAACTATGGTTTATCTGATCAAAATGTATCTCTTTTTTTCGAACGAATATCATTTTAATAAATTTATCATGAATTTGATAATATAAATATAAATAAAATCGTATCAGATATCATTAATCCATCATTGGATTGGATTACATAAAATAATACTGATGATAATAAAACAAAGAAAAATATTTGTTAAAAAAAAAAAGCATACTCGTAGACCTGTAGATTGCAAAAAATAATAATGCGTAAATAGATCCAACTGCCTGCTTGTTTTTTTTTTAAACTATTTCGCACATAGCTTTAGTATCATTTTTTTTATAGATTAATTAGAATGCATTTAATTTAATAAACTCGTTTATCAAAAAAATAATTTTTTATTTTAATATTTTTCATGTTTATATTATTTTCGAAATTTATGATTGTGGTTCTCAAATTATTATTTTAATATTTTAAATTAAAGATAATATTAGATAATTAAATTCATGAGTTCTAATACCTGCCTAATTTTGAAAAAATTAACATTTAGATCAATGAGTTATTGATTCAGTAATAATAATTTGTACAAATCAAGTTCAATTCCTGTGGATAACTTTTTTTTTCTTTCTTCTTTTAAATAATATAATATAATTTATTATACTAAAGAATATCATTTAAAATATTATTCAACAAAACGTGCATAAATGAATAATATATAATGCAATTTTTTTTCATAAAAAAGAGGTTTCAGCTTAAAAGTAAAGTCAAGATACTCTAGATATTAAAAATGTATTTTTATTATATTTTAAAAACAAAACATAAAAATATATTTAATCAGTTGATATACTTATTTAAAATAGTAGTTAAAACTCTTAAAAGAAACTGCTATACGTTACTACGCATATACATTATTATAGTAAAACAGTAGGGTTTTTTTTTTCTTATAAAACCCTAAAACTCCAACAAAATTAAAAATCACAACTTTTGCCGACAAAATTCTATATTTTGAAAAATTAAATTGTTAACTGACTTTATTGTAAATGTAGTGGGTGCCACATCAAGTCATTTTCATGTGAGATTGGTCAGATACTGTGCATCTCATGCCACATGTGTTATTACACTGTCGGTGGAGCTGTTTTCTTTTTTATTAACCAGTAAAAACAATATAATATTAAGATTTACAGACATTTCTTTGTTTTTAACATCATGGAAACCGAGGGATTTTGACCTTTTTCATGTTTTTTGGGTAACTGATCTCATCTTTGATAAAGTAACGTCCAGTCAAAGCTCGATATGAAAAAGTTATTCCTTGCTTAACTAAAACTTACATATTTTTAGTTTAAGTCCCTCGTAATTTGGATTCACAATCAAATTGCATTGAAATTCTAAATCCAAAAAAACAAAATTTATATTTTATATAATTTATTCAGATTTTCTTTTTTCTATTTGGTCTGGTTTAACTTAATGTTCATAGCACAGGAAAGGAAATTTATATCGTGAACTGGGCACTTTGATCAACAACCAGATAGTAAGTGAAAGAAGAAAAAAGAGATAAAAATTAAAGATATATGATTAGTTTTTTATGACACTTTTTTATCCTACATGCCTAACAAAAACACGCAAAGAGCAGGCTACCCAATACAGCTAGCTGTTATCTAATAATATATATATATATATATATATAATAACAATTAGTATGTGTCTTTTTTTTTTTTAAATCATGCTAAACAATTTAATAATCAATAATTTTAGAGAAAATATTTGATATATTATCAGTAGAGTTTTTTAGACTCCACAAGTAGGATTAAGGATTAACAAGCATCTTATAATAGTATAATAAAATATTTAAAAAGTAAATGTTTAAAAAAGAAATACACATATCAATTTTTTAAGGTTAATTGTGGAATAAAAAAGTACACTGTCAATATATCAAATAATAGGGTGAGCAAAAAAATGACCAAATCAAAAATCGACCCAAACCGAGGTATATGGACGATTTATGGAATTTAAGTTCAAAAACCATGATTACCTAAAACCAAACTGAATTTTATTTTTACTTTTATTTAATATATAATTAATTTTAATTTTTATAATATAAAAATAAATATTTTATAAATAAATAGTAGAAATAATTTAAAAGTTGTTGAAATTTTATTATTTTTTAGAAATATTTATAAAAAAACTTTAAAATTTTGTCCAATAATATTCAAAAGTCATAAAACAAAGCTCATTTTATAAAAATATGTCTAAAAAATGGAAAAATAGAGAACTAAACTAAATATAATAGGCGGTTCAGAAAATCCAAACAACCTGATTGAACCAAATCAATATCACCCCTACCAAATACTAACTTTTAATTTTAATATTATAACATTAAAAGTTAATTCAATTATTAGTATATTATAGTAAAAAGATAATTTATTTAAAAGGTTAATATTTGATATACTAGCAATGTATTCTTTTATTTCACGGGCAGCTTAAAAAATTGTTATGTATTTTTTAAATATTTATTTTTTAAAATATTTTACTATACTGGTTAGCCCCTAATCTACTTGTAAAGTCTAAAAATCCTGCATACCAAATAATTTTTCTTTTTTAAAATTAATTTTATATTTAATATATAAAAAATTCTAAATAAAATAAATTTAAACAAAAGTCATGGAATAACTTTAAAAATTTTTTAACAAAATAAGTAAAAGAATAATTTACCTAAATTAGAAATAAGTACTCTAAATGAAGAATGTTACTTGTAAAATAATTGTAATGCGAACATGAGTGTAAAGATTATTGTAATATATATGTGAAATTCCGGAAAAAACGTAATAAGAAGAATGAGATTTATATACTCTTTCTTTAATTGAAAAAAAAATAAACTTGTAACTAGTAAAGATTATATATTATTAATAATGGGTTGGTTGATATTGATAAAAAGCTTAACATTAAGGGTGAATTTAGATAGGTGATTGGGTACATTGTGGTGCATTTGGCCTACTTTTTATATCACGTTATAATATTTAATTTTAGTGTCACCACTATTTTTACACTAACCACAGATAAACGTACTGCTCATCTAAACTCACCCTAATCCAAATTGGCATATATGGAGATAATTTTAATGCTTTTTAAATTTCCAAGTAATTTCATAAAATAATATTTATAATTTTTCACATTCTTAATATTTTCTTTAACAAAGTTTGACCATTTTTTTATCATTTATAAATTAAGCAATATGAAATATTATAAATAATAGTCAGATCAATTATTGTCAATGTGTCAGAAGCTTTGTGCCACAATGGTCAACAACCTAACTATTCAAAAATTGATTGTTATCATGAATATATAGTAGTCGCAAAAAGTTTTAATTTGATAATCGCTCGTGTACTTAAATTATATTTAAAAAAATAATAAGAAAGGTAATAAAATCTCAATCCACTAAATAATTACCGAGGATGAACAGTAATGCAAAATGGGTAAACAATATTGAATGGAGCATTTCTATTACAGCGCAGGGCAACCTATGTTCCCTGGACTCAAGATCAAGTTCCAGTGTAAGTATCATATACCGTAATTGGAGCTACTGAGCTAAAAAAGCTTACAATCTTTATTGAGTTGCCTTAGCTGTTTTGCAACATCAGTTATCATCGGTCGATTCTCGGGAATTTTCTTGTGTACAACAAAGTGCAATCTTCGCCAAACTTACCAACTCATCACCATTGATACCTTTGCTCGAACTACGTTGATCCACAATTTCGGTTAACTGGTTGCCTCTTCATTTATTTTGAATTCCAAAACTTCAGGTGCTATATACCTAACTACCCTAGAGGTTGTATCTTCTACGACATGGGATTTTCCCTTCGGAATGGCTACGGAGAGAGAGAAATCAGCAAAGCTTAGCAACATAATTGGCATCTACCACTATTGATATCAGCAAAAGGCCTCGATTAATAGCAGGTCTGGACAAAGCAGTATGGACATATGTTTTAGAGGGTTCATTTGATAAGGCAAATTCATGTCAAATCCTGTTACATTCGAGGCTCTTTCATTCACTTTCAAGTATTTTAAACTGAGTAAAATTAGTTCCAAACATTTTAATCACATTTAAGCACTGTATGAAGCCCAATATGCCCGGGCCCGTCATTAAATCAGATAAACCAAAAATAGAAACAAACCAGAAACTAAAACCAAAATTAAAAATCCAAAATATTATAAACAGTCCATTTACAAAATTAAAACCCAATAGCTACCCAAGTGCCTAGACCCATTACAATCTTGACCCAACAACTACCCGTAACCCAATAACCAAACTAAACCCTTAACCCAATACAAAATTAAAGCCTAACCCAAAACAGAAACAAACAGACTCCTAACCCTAGTCAACCCTAGCGTCGTTTGTCCCACTGATCCGCAGCGTAAACGTCGCTCAAGGGTCGGCTCTGCCCCGTCCCCTTAGCACCAAAACGAAAAAAGCCTCTCGTTGACTCCCCTTTGCACCTGCAAACGTACCAAAAAGGGGGACAAGAAATCGCAACACGCAAAGACAGAGAACAACAGATACAGAAACAAAAAGAAAATTGTATTTTCATTTTATCTTTGAAATCGGCTATAAAAGAGCCAAAGCAACCACTGTATTTTTTTACGTTTTTGGCAGAATACAAAAATTTTTTAAAAGAGGTATATTTCTAGTTCTTTTTCTTCTGTTTAAGTTCCTATTAGCATCAACATATCAAAAAACGGGAACAAAAGAGAAACTTTACCTTCGAGTGTCGATTGGGTCCCGGATCTGAATCGTTCTTGCTCAGATTCGGCCTTTTTGGCGAGTTTTTGCCCGTTTTGGGTTCACATTTGTATTTAGAGTGCTTAAAAAAGGGAATAAAGCAAAAAGGGGACTTACCTTGCCGATCAGAGCCCGTCCTCTTCGTCGCCATAGAAGTAGGGAGGGGCCGAGATCCTAGCTCTCAAGATGCGACCTTAAATATCGCCTGCGTGGGTAGCCCACCGCCGTTCTAGGACGCAAAAAGGTGTTCGATCGGAGACTAGGGTCGGCTGAGAGTGGGCATGAGGAATCGAAACCTCCCTTCTTCTTTTTTCTCTTTTGTTGTCTGCTAATGTGGCTGAAAGCTCAATCTTAGGGTTTTCATTTTCCTTTTTTTTCTTTTCTTATAAACGACGTCGCATAAGCCTTAGGATTGCCCGTGTTGACCCGACCCGTTAACCCCTAGGATCCGCGCGTTTCTGCGGAGAGAGGATATTTGCGCTATGAATCCCTCTATTCTGTAGCGCGTTTCATTAAAGTCTGATGTTTTTTAATTTGGCCTGTTTATTTCGTGATGGTTTCAATTTAATCCCTGTTCTGATGGTTGACCGATACGCACACGGCGTCGTTTTGAACGGTGGGGTATTTTCCCTTTAAACCCCTGTTCTTTGCACGAGCATTCGATTGGGTCCCTGTTTTATTTTTTTAATTTACCCTATGAATTCTGTTTTGCTTTTAATTTCATCCTTCTACCTCGTTTTTATTGTTTTTTTTCTTGTTCATTTACTAAATTAATTATCTTTAATATATCCTAATATAGTTATATTACTATTATTATCATTATTATTATTTATATATACTTACATAGTATTATTAATAGTATTTTTGAAATTGTTCTCATTCCTAACATATACATTATGCATATATTCAAATACTATACTATGTATATGTCTCTATTTATTACGTATATTTTCAATGCTACTATATATACTTTTAAATATTATTGTCACATATATTTTTTAACGTACATACGTGTATATTATGTTTGCATTTTTATACTATATGATATATTTATCCTTATGATATTATATTATATATTTTCGACATTATACTACAAGATATTTTTAACATTATATTTTGTATATCTATTAAGTATGTATTTTTAACTCTATTATGCTCATATGTCTTTTCAATATTATCTCTTTTCATATATTATGTATATTATTTCCTAACTCTATATTACATATATTATATTTTTATATATATTATGCATGTATTTCTTATACTATTAGTGTCTTCAAGATATTGTGTTTCGTCACCTTACATACTATTATTACATGTTCATATGTGTACATATATATATTCATTGTTTTTATCTCATGTTTAATTCTATTGTTGTGTGTGATATTGCATGTACCATTATTATTTTTAATATTATCGCCATGTTTATTATTTACTTCAATGTATTTCTAAGTTATTCTTTTATTTATTTGCATTTCATAATCAATTTGCTTTTCGTTATTTCAAAAATCCTATTATCCCGTTTTAAATTAATTTCCATGCATAAGGCAATGTAATGATTTAACACTAAGTCGTTGATTTCATCGCTATGTTGGGTGAAAGTCGACGGCTCGTGTTAAAACGGGACATCCTTCAAAAAAAACAAAAACTCGAAACTTCTCATTTCTTTCAACCGAATCACGATTAATTTTTTTACATTGAGCTCGTATTTTTGAAAATCAAGACAACGCATATTTAATAAGATACCAATTTTGGGCATTGTGGGGTGCTAATACCTTCCCCCTACTTAACCGACTCCCGAGCCCTATTTTGCTCTGAATTTTAAACGTAGACTTAAACTCGGCCTTCTTTTTATCAAAAAAAATAAAACTTTTGTTAAAATAAAGATTTTATTAGGTGTCCGATCACACCTAGAAAAAAGATCGGTGGCGACTCCTCTTTTAAATAAAATCGAATTTCGATTTCCAAATTTTCAAACAATTACCCCAATTAGCGACCAAAGTTTAATTTTTACATCGCTACAGCTGGCGACTCCACTGGGGAGCTCATTTGAGAGTCGAGTCGAATTAAACGCGTGTTGTCAAATTTTCAAAATTTCTTGGTCAAATAAACACTTAGTCGTGATCCGAAAATTTCATTTTTGAAAAAATCATACATTTGCATCTGTTGTAAATATTTTGCTAATTTGCTTTATTATTTTGTTTTTAAGCTCTAAGTTTGTACGATTTTAGTTTCGTAGTTTTTAAATAAAACGAAAGGTTTATGAGTTTCTCCCCACACACCGTGCACGTGCATTCTTGCGTAACATGAGCTTTGTACCCGGGCTCCGTCCGTTTAAGTGAAAGTAAACGCTATGCCTTCGTGAGTTAACTCGTCCCTCCGCACAGGCTAGTGAATACTTTCGGGTTACATACGACTTATGCTTTTGTGAGTTAACTTGTCCCTCCGCATAGGCATAAGTAAATGTAACCCCTCGAATTGGACTCGTCAGCCTATGATGGGCCATGACCGAGGCTTTGTACTAGTCTTAGTAGACGATAGTACAAACAATTTGAGTACCTATCTAGAACCAAAACCGCATATAGTGAACCATACGAGCCACCTAACTAGAGCCATACCGAACCTCCGTCCGTTTAGTAGTTACCGAAATAAGTACACGGGAGAAACGCCTCCAACCTTTTTCATCTTTACTTTTTGTGCAAGGGATCGGGTCTATTTAGTCAACTAGGTCGGGTAGTTTAATTTGTTAAATTTGTCATGTTTTACCTATATTTGATTACTAACCAAGGGTTGTTTGTCGTTGTTTTATTTTTCATCATGCATTATAGGCATCATATTAGGAAGGTGTTGACTAGAGATCAGTTGCCAAAAAACGGGTTTCTGATGGAAGAGTCGATTATATAAACAACCGAGAAAAATGCCGTGGTTCGGGATTGGTCTCTAAAAACTCAGAAAGAGAAAGGGGATAGTCTAATGGAATGATGTGTTGCTAATCTGCCCGAGCACGTAACTGTGAATGTTCGTCAAAATAACCTTGAAGACTTGGTTCTGATCTGAAATCAGTGGGACTCGGACATTAGAGGGATCTTTACTGAAAGATATAGGGATATAGCCAACCTAGTCGCTGTCAATGTAGATGAGTAATTGATTCGAGCCTTGATCAAATTCTGGGATCTAGCCTATCAATGTTTCACTTTTAACAAAGAAGATATGGCTCCGACTATAGAAGAGTACGCGGCTTTACTTCGTGTTGATAATGTACAGTCCTATAAGATATATGTGACGGAACCTAAGCCAATGACCTTCAAGAAGAAGCTAGTGAAATTGACAGGCATGACTGACACATGGGTCGAAAAACAAATAAATAAGAAGAATGAAGTCATTTGTGTCCCGTGGTTTTCCCTGCGAGATTTGGTCCTAAACCATCCCGATGTGTTAAAAAGAGTAAATTTGTTCACCTTGGCCATTTACGGGTTGATTGTCTTCCCTAAAGTTCTTGGACATATAGAGGTTGTGGTGGTGGATTTCTTTGAAAGGCTAAAGCAAGGAATCAACCCTGTCCTGACTATTTTGGCCGAAACCTTTAGATCCCTAAGCAGTTGTAGGAGGAAGGGAGAATGACGTTTTATCAGATGCGCGTAGTTACTCAATTTCTTTGAGCCATTTCTGGAAGGTGGAGCGTACGCCGTTCCATATGTTTTCAAAAACATTTGCCCCGTTGGAAGCTCATCTTAAGAAAGAATGGCCAAAGGAGATCACCGAGCAACATTGGGTTTCAGTTTTTCAAAACCTACACGCTGAAGATGTAACTTGGAGAGCACCGTGGATTCGCCCGTCAGTTCTGTTATACAAAGTTAGAAGCCAGGATTGGGTACCACTACTCGGGTTATGGGAAGGAGTTGGATATGCCCCATTAATGGTCCAAAGGCAATTCTCTTCATGACAATTCATACCCGCCACCAGAGGATTAGCACAATCCGAGTTTGCTTTCGCGGGTAAAAGTTATATGAAGAGGGTCCGAGACACTTCCAAGTCTTGGAAGGAAATTCATTTGATGGAGTTGGCTCTATACGCTGATACTCTCACCCAAGATTACGACGTATGGAGAAAGTAACGGGTGAATAGTCAGTAAGTCTCGTCGATGAATCATACCTTCCAGAATCCTTTCTCGGAGGAAATGCCATCCGAGCTAAAAATGGCGAGACAAGAATTTGAACGCAAAAATTCTAAAATGTTACGGGACCTTAGTACTCTTCAAGAAGAAAATTACCAGTTGAAGATCGACGTCCAGATTGAAAAGTCCAGAACCGAGAAAGTGCAAAAAGAAGTTGAAGTCATAAGAAATGACTTAAGGGACCTTCATTTGGAAAATAAGGAGTTAAGAAGCACTATAAAGAATAGCAGACTAGGCAAGTCGTCTACGAAATGGACAGAAGAATTAAGCAACGTAAAAGGCGGAATGGAATTTTGGAAAGGGAAAGCGAAGAACGAAGAGGAAAAGACTGTCTGGGTTATGATAGAATTGAGAAAAAAGAGCGCCGAATACGAGACCGTGTCTACCGAATTAATGACTAGTAGATCTGAACGTCAAGAGTTAAGAGAGAGAATACGATGTCTAGAAGATGCGCTGCAAGCTCGACAACCACAGCTAGATACTCTCTTAAAAGCCTTGGAAGAAAAGAATGATCAATATGATAGAGACACTCATGCCTATAAAACAGACCTCCAAGAAAAAAAAATGCAACTTGGCTTTTTGATCAACGAAATTCGTAAGGTAGCCATGCAAGTGGTACAACTATCGGATGAAGCTGAAGATCTCAGTTGTCAGTTCCCTCCAAGCCAGAGATCGAGCATATCGGAGTTCCTGGATCGAGTAAAGAAATATAGCAATATAGCTAGGAAGTTTGTGTAACAGTTGAATCGAAAGATAGCAAATGTTTTGTAATAGACTCTTTTGATAAATGAAATGCCTAAATAGAGGCTATCTTGAAATTAACACCAATTCTTGCATATGCATTCATGACTAACATTCATATGACATTTGTGCATTCATTCATTGCATCTACATATTCCATAATCATTCACTAAGGTTAAATCATACAATTCGCAGTTACGATAATACAAGGCTGGAATCACATCATTTGTATAGGACTTACCGACAAGCTAGAGTAATGGAGGCTGAATTTAATGAAATGATCAAAAGGATGGAGAGAGTCCAAAGGGAATTACAAGAGCAACTGGCTAAATCACAGCAAGAAACGAGGGATCTAATGGTGAGATCTCGAGAGGAATCTCTGGAACAAAAGGACCAAATAGCTAAGATGACGGAAATGATGTCAGCTCTGGCAAAAGGGAAGGGACCCATGCAGAACCCTGAGGTTGTTAATCTCGATCAGGATCTGCTCTATCCCTCAGGATTTACTCCGCCCCATGAAACACAAAGAGAGAATACTCAAGGGGAACCCACTGGCTTGGAGCAACGACCTGTGCCACCCACTCATCTAGGGCAGGGAATATTTGTGTCAAATCCTGGAACCACTCCTGTTAATTCACCCATTCCGGATTTAGATGATCCGGTAGAAATCCCCAAGTTAAGGACAGATGATCACGAGGCTTAAGAGAAATATAGGAGCCTAGAGAAAAGACTCAAAGCGATAGAAGGCACTGAGGTCTTCTCTGCATTAAGCGCTAAAGAACTTAGCCTGGTGCCCGATCTAGTCCTACCTCCAAAATTTAAAGTACCTGATTTTGAAAGATACGACGAGACGAGATGTCCAAAAGCGCATCTTGTCATGTTTTGCTGGAAAATGACCGGTTATGTGAACGAAGATAAGCTGCTCATACACTGCTTTCAAGATAGCCTGGTTGGATCAGCTCTTCGATGGTACAATTAGCTTAGTAGAGAAAGGATCCGATCATGGAAGGACCTAGCGTCAGCGTTCTGTGAACAGTATAAACATGTATCTGATATGGTGCCCGACCGGATGACTTTGCAAATGATGGAGAAAAAGCCGTCAGACACTTTTAGACAGTATGCGCAGAGATAGAGGGATGTCTCAGCCCAAGTGGAACCCCCACTAAAGAAAACGGAGATAACTGTCCTCTTTATCAACACCTTAAAGGCGCCACTTTATGACAAACTAGTGGGAAGTGCCACGAAAGACTTTGCGGATATTGTCATATCCGGCGAGCTTATTGAGAATGCTGTCAAGAGTAGTAGAATAGAAGGACAAGAAAGTTCAAAGAGGGCAGCGCCCATGAAGAAGAAAGAGCCAAAAGCCCATATGGTGGGAACGGAAAGCCGTTATACCTCTAATCCGTACCCAAACCAACCCCGACCTTGAAATTACCCACCTCCAAATTTTTATTATCCTCCTCAAACCCCTTACTACCAAACACCACCTCCTTACCCTTCTTACCCCGTTTACGCCACAAGTAACCCGAGACCACCCACCACATTCCCACAAAATACAATGCACGCCCAAGGCTAACCCAAAAACGAGCAAAGGCTAGCAAGACCCATTTCCGAGAAACTACAATTTACCCCTATTCCCGTGTCGTATGGGAAACTGTACCCAAACTTTTGGAGAAGCAATTAATATCTCCACATTATATGGCACATTTGAAGCCCCCATACTCGAAATGGTACGACCCAAACGCTAGTTGCGTGTATCACGTTGGGAATCAGGGGCACTCTACGGAAAACTGCCTCGCTTTCAAAAGGAGAGTGCAAAGACTCATCTACGCGGGCATTTTGCCATTCTATGGTACTGGCGGTACGACCGGGAACCCATTCCCAAACCACACCGAAGGGAATGTAAACGCGGTAGGAGAGGACGATAAACAGCAAGCCAGAAGATATGTTTCTGAGATAAGAACACCTCTGCAGAAAATTTGGGAGGTATTAGTTGAGAAGGGATTGCTTTGTCATCCCAACAGAGCTCTCGAGGAAATAAGTACAAGAGGTCAAGGTTTTTGTGATTTCCATGGTACTGAATGACACAACATTCAGTCTTGTGAGGGATTTAAAGGGTTACTCCAAGAGATGATGGATAGTAAAGAGGTTGAGATCTTCAACAAGGGTGAAGAGGCCGATGAAAGAGAAATATGCTCCTCTGATAATCAATCGTCGGGTTTCCCGTATAGCGCCGACCGACCGCTGATAATTTACTACGGAGCGAAGAAAGAGCCGACGAAACCGAAAATGATAATCGAAGTGCCATCTCATTTCCCCTACAAGGACGATAAGGCAGTACCATGGAAGTACGACGTTAACATCGTCACACCTGAAGGTGAAAAGTCTGAAGCCGTGACCGAAAGTGTTGGAGAAGTAGGTCATTTCACCCGTATCGAGAGGTGTTATTCTAAGGAGGCAGAACCAATGAAGAAGACCAGCGATTTGAAGCAGAAAAGAAAGGCGCCAATGCACGAGGCCAAAGAGAAGCATGAAAATCCACTCGAGCAACAAGAAACTAAAAAGCCTGTGGATGAGAAGGAAGCACAAGAGTTCTTAAAGTTCATCAAGCACAGCGAATACAATGTGGTGGAACAGTTGAGTAAGCAGCCAGCACGAATCTCGGTATTATCTCTGCTTTTGAATTTGGAGCCACACCGGAACACCTTGTTAAAAGTGTTAAATCAAGCTTACGTGGCAAACAACATATCTGTCGAGAAGTTTGATAGGTGGGTGAACAACCTGAACGCGGTCAATTTCATTTCTTTTAATGATGATGAAATACCACCAAATGGCAGAGGCTCAGCGAAAGCATTGCATATTACAACCCGCTGCAAATGTTACATAATACCGAACGTGCTCATCGATAACGGGTCGGCACTTAACGTCATACATTTGGCCACGCTTTCCAGGATTCCTATGGATCTGTCCTATCTAAGGCCTTGTCACTCCACAGTAAGGGCATTCGATGGGACAAGGCGAGAAGTCATGGGAAAGATTGAGATCCCTCTAGAAGTAGGCCCTTATATATACGATGTCGAGTTTCAGGTCATGGACATTACACCATCGTATAACTGTCTTTTGGGAAGACCTTGGATCCATTCTACTGGAGCAGTTCCATCATCTCTCCATCAAAAGATAAAATTTATCATGGACGGATGTTTGGTCACTGTTGATGGTGAAGAAGACATCGTCGCGTCAATCCCTACCGACGCACCCTACGTTGAAGTAAGCCAAGGTGCAGTGGAATGTTCCTTCCGATCCCTCAAGTTTGTCAATGCCACATTTATTGCGGAGGGAAACAGAATTCCCGTACCTAAGCTATCAAATAATACTAGGATGGGAATTAAGTTGACCGTGGGAAGGGGAGCCTGAGCGTGGGAAGGGGAGCCTGAGCAAGGAAAGGTTTGGAAAGATATCATCAAGGGATAGTCAGGGCTCTAAAACCAGTACCCCACAAGGCTCGATACGGTTTAAGGTTTCAGCCAGATACGCGTCAAATAAGAAAACAGTGGAAGAAGGATCAAGAAAGAAGGGTTGCAAGAACCTTGGGCTGAGAACTAGAATGGGAGCCCATAGAGTACCCTCCTCTGTCAAGAACGTTCATGTTTGCGGGAATGATATACCCCGGGGAAGATAATTCTCGAAGCATCCTAGTAGTGATTGAAAAGGGTTTTCAGAATATCAGCATAAATGCCGTTGACGGAGAAGCTGATGCGAGTAGAGATGTTTCAATGATACGCCATTGTCCCTCAGGTTTCGAGCTGAACAATTAGACTGCTGAGGACGTTCTTGTAGTTTTTAAGTCTTCCTCAGAGTAATGCTTGATGTTAACTTTTTCTTGTGTCCCTATATAATGGGATTCTTTTGTAAGAGCTGGCGTTCGCTCTTTATCTTTTAAATGAATATCAATAAAGATGCATTTTGTCACGATCTTTTGCATTCACATTAACTTCATAATTATTCTCTCACTTCACAACCTGTCCCTACATTCGTCACATACCATGCCATAACATTTTGCTTGTTGTTTCCGATATTTCAATGCCCCTCTATAGTTTCCTTTTCCATTCAATTTTCAGGTACCCGGATATCAACGACATGAACAAACCAGTTACGAATCTTGAAATAGATTTTGAGAGGGCTATTTGCTTAGGAGAATTCGAGGTTGAGGAAAATGTCGATGACTAAGTCTCATCTCCTGACTTGCTGAGAATGGTAGAACAAGAGGATAAACAGATCCTACCTCATCAAGAATCTATTGAAACAATAAACTTGGGAACTGAATAAAAGAGGCAAGAAGTGAAAATTGGGACCTCCAATTCAGAGGACGCCAAGCATAATTTGATTGCTTTGCTTCGCGAGTATAAAGACGTATTCGTATGATCGTATTGGGACATGCCAGGATTGGATGAGAATATAGTGGTTCATAAACTCCCACTGAAACCAGAGTGCAAACCCATCCAGCAGAAACTAAAACGGATGAGACCTAAAATGCTGCTGAAGATAAAAGAAAAAGTCAAGAAGCAGTTTGACGCAGGCTTCTTACAAGCCTCAAAGTATCCAGAATGGGTGGCTAACATAGTCCCGGAACCGAAGAAAGATGGCAAAGTACGACTGTGTGTGGATTATTGTGACCTGAATCGAGCGAGTCCCAAAGATAATTTTCCTTTACTGCACATTGATACATTGGTGGATAACATAGCAAAACATTCATTATTTTCCTTCATGGATAGATTCTCGGGGTATAATCAGATCAAGATGGCTCCTAAAGATATGGAAAAAACCACCTTCACAATGATGTAGGGAACATTCTGCTACAAAGTGATGCCGTTCGGATTAAAGAATGATGGAGCAACATATCAGAGGGCCATGGTGACGTTGTTCCATGACATGATGCATAAGGAAATAGAAGTCTACGTTGATGATATGATCGCAAAATCCCGAGGGGAGGAAGAGCATGTTGTGAACCTCAAGAAGTTGTTCGAAAGATTGAGAAAGTTTCAACTGAAGCTTAATCCAGCCAAGTGCACATTTGGGGCTACCTCAGGAAAGTTGCTAAGCTTCATTGTTAGTGAAAGAGGTATCGAGGTTGATCCAGACAAGATAAAAACCATACAAGAATTACCACCTCTGCGCATGCAAAAGGAAGTCAGAGGATTTTTAGGGAGGTTAAACTATATCGCCCGATTCATCGCTCAACTTACCAATCAATGCGACCCAATCTTTCGGCTCATTCGAAAACACAATTCGGGAGAATGGAAAGAGGAATGCCAGGTGGCTTTTGACAAAATAAAATAGTATTTGTCTAGTCCCCTGGTGCTAATACCGCCAACTCCAGGAAGGCCTCTAATTTTGTACCTGACCGTGTTTGAAAATTCAATGGGTTGTGTACTGGGGCAACATGACGAGTCAGGAAAGAAATAAAAGGTAATTTACTACCTTAGTAAAAAGTTTACAGAATATGAGGCAAAGTATTCGTCAATTGAAAAGTTTTGTTGTGCCTTGGTTTGGGTAGTTCGAAGGCTCAAGCAATATATGTTGTATCACACGACGTGGTTAATCTTGAAGCTGGACCCAATAAAGTACATGATGGAATCACCCGCACTCTTAGGAAGAATGGCACGATGGCAGATCCTACTATCAGAATACGACATCGCCTATGTGAGTCAAAAAATCGATAAAAGGAAGTGCGATAGCTGACTTCTTGGCAACTCGGACAACAGAGGAATATAAGCCTTTGAGATTTGATTTCTCAGATGAATACTTAATATGCATCACGGAAAAAGAATCTGAATCATCAAAAGAGAAGCCATGGAAAATGAGTTTTGATGGCGCATCGAATGCCTTGGGGCATGAATTGGAGCTATCCTAGTAACACCAGAAGGGGATTATTATCCGTTCACTGCAAGACTGAACTTCTTCTGTACCAATAACATAGCAGAATATGAAGCTTGTATCATGGGACTTCGCGCAGCCACTGAACGGAATATCAAAACTCTAGAGGTGTACGGGGACTCGGCCTTGGTAATCTACCAAATCCGTAGAGAATGGGAAGTGAGAGATTCGAAATTGATCAAGTATAGTGATCTAGTAGCTGAATTGATTAAAAAATTTAGAGAAGAAACTTTTAATTACTTCCCACGAGAAGAAAACCAACTGGCTGATGCTTTAGCCACTTTGGCTTCAATGTTCAAAACAAGTAAAGAAACATAAATAATGCCCCTCAAAATGAGCATATACGAGGTCCCTGCACACTGTTGTAGCATCGAGAAAGAGGCAGACGGACAGCCACGGTTCCATGATATCTTAGAATATGTCAAGAATCGAAGATATCCCGAACAAGCAAATGAAAACGACAAAAGAACAATCAGAAGAATGTCAGTAGGATTTGTTCTTGATGGGGACATCTTGTACAAAAGAGGGAAAGATCAAGTGCTTCTGAGATGCATAGATGCCATTGAAGCTAAGAAAATACTCGAAGATATCCATGAAGGAATTTATGCGACGCATGCCAATGGTTTTACTATGGCCAAGAAGATTATGAGACTAGGTTACTACTGGTCGACGATGGAAAGTGATTGCATCAGTTAAGCCAGAAAATGCCACAAATGTCAAATTTGCGGCGACAAGATTCATGTAGCCTCTTCGCCTCTTCATGTCATGACTTCCCCGTGGTTTTTTTTTATGTGGGGCATGGACGTTATAGGGCCAATTTCCCCAAAAGCTTCCAACGGGCACCGATTCATCTTTGTGGTTATAGACTACTTCACAGAATGGATAGAAGCTGCTTCATTCTCTAATGTGACGAAGACTGCAGTCTGTAGATTCTTGAAAAAGGAAATCATTTGTCGATATGGTTTGCCTGAAAGAATCATTTCGGATAATGCTTTAAATTTGAACAACAAGATGATGAAGGAAGTATGTGAGCAATTTCAAATAAAGCATCATAATTCCTCGTCCTATCGCCCGAAGATGAACGGAGCTGTGGAAGCGGCCAACAAAAATATTAAGAAGATTGTCGGGAAAATGATAGAAACATATAAGGATTGGCACGAGAAGCTACCATTTGCTCTGTATGCATACCGCACGTTTGTACGAACATCCACGGGAGTAACTTCTTTCTCGTTGGTCTATGAAATGGAGGCTGTGCTACCTATCGAAGTTGAAATTCCCTCTCTACGAGTCTTAATGGAGTCAAAATTAGAGGAAGCAGAATAGGTTCAAGCTCGATATGACCAGCTGAATCTCATCGAAGAAAAACGCTTGAAGGCAATCTACCATGGACAGATGTACCAGAAAAGAATGATCATAGCCCACGATAAGAAGGTACGGCCAAGAGAATTCCACAAAGGAGAACCCGTGCTCAGAAAGATTCTCCCAATTGTAAAAGACTTGCGAGGAAAATGGACACCAAATTGGGAAGGACCATACGTTGTAAAGAAAGCCTTCTCGGGTAGAGCTCTGATTCTCACTAAGATGGATAGGAATGAGTTGTCGAATCCAATAAACTCTGACGCTGTGAAGAAGTACTGTGCCTAAAAAAATAAAAAAATAAAAAAAAAGAAAAAAAGAAAGAAAGAAAGAGGAATCAGGATGAAAACCCAAAAAGGGCGTCTTGATAAAGCTAAAAGATTAGGATGAAAACCTAAAAGGGCGTCCTAATAAAGAGGATTCAGGGCCTAAGGGACAAGACTATTCGAACAGTGAGTTAGTCAGCGAGACTACAATATTTGAAGCGTTTCTGAAAACTCGAAATCCTCTACGCGAAAAGCCATTCTCGGAAAGATTCTTGATTAAGAAACGTGGAAGAGTTCATGCGTTGAATATCCAGAACCTTTGTATCCACTAAAAAATAATTTCATTTTTCTTGCTTCATGACTCTTCTGACTTTTTGGTCGACTTTCTTTGCTTGTTACCTTTGAAGTGAATAAAAGTGGGGCACCTCTTTTTGCACTTATTTTGTGACCATTTCCATACATATCTTTGTATAGTTTATTTGAATGATAAATAGTGAAACGACATACTCTAAACAAAAGTAACGTCGAGTATTGCCCGTATGAAAATTTGGTAAGTACAAAAGTTTCCAAAGCGAGGACAAGGTTCAATAGGGGCAAAAAGGGGATATCTGAGAAACACAGATTACTCGTAAAGCTTAAAGACAAGAACAAAGCATGAAAAGAGAGTCAAGACTCGAGGCAAAAAAATGCAGATCATCACAAAATTCATAACGAATAAGTTAAAAGCGCACAGCATAATCATGTTGGCATAAAAGGCATTTAAGAGCAACATATGCATATCATGATAACATCATGCATGATATATACAGGTACCCTAGCAGAGCAAAAGGCTTTAACTGTATTGAATCAAGGGAAAACACTAGAAATTTCACCAGATGATATGTTTTGGTACCATGTTTAAATTTCATTTTCAAAAAAATCAACTCATATTGCGAGAAGTGAGTTGGGCCTCAGGGCACGCTGAGGTATTTTCAATTTATGTTCTTTTTATGCTCTCAAAATCAGCTCATATTGCAAGAGATGAGTTGAGCCTCAGGGTACGCTGAGGTATCTTCAATTTATGTTCTTTCTATGTTTCCAAAAATCAACTCATATTGTGAGAGGTGAGTTGAACCTCAAGACACGTTGAGGTATTTCCAATTTCTGTCTTTTAATTTATGTTTTCAAAAAAAATCAACTCATATTGCGAGAGATGAGTTGAGCCTCAAGACACGTTGAGGTGTTTTCAAATTGTATTTTCAATTTATGTTTTCAAAAATTGACTCATATGACGAGAAGCGAGTTGAGCCTCAGGTCACGCTGAGGTATTTTCAATTTATGTTTTTCAAAATTAGCTCATATTGCGAGAAGTGAGTTGGGCCCCAGATCACACGCTGGGGTATTTCTAATTTATGTTTTTCAGAAAGTCAACTCATATTGCGAGAGATGAGTTGTACACAAAGTCGCGTACAGATTAAAGAAAAAAGACTGGAGTTGATCGAAGAGGAAGATTTTACCTCTCAGAGGGTGTATTGAAACGGGTCAAAGTTGCAAGTCTTATCACTTTGAAGTTGCAGAAGGAAAAATCACAAGCCTTATCTTACTAAAACAAATGATCAAGGCAACAAGATGTAGTGGACCAGAACGAGGCTACCTGAAGAGGAGAAACAACAAAGCAAGTCAAGACTCAACAAGACCGGGCAAATTTAGTCTTCTTTGGAAAGTCTTTACTCTATTCCCGTTACACGACAATGAGCAAAGAGGGGCAGTTGTATGAAGCCCAATATGCCCGGGCCCGTCATTAAATCAGATAAACCAAAAATAGAAACAAACCAGAAACTGAAACCAAAATTAAAAATCCAAAATATTATAAACAGTCCATTTACAAAATTAAAACCCAATAGCTACCCAAGTGCCTAGACCCATTACAATCTTGACCCAACAACTACCCGTAACTCAATAACCAAACTAAACCCTTAACCCAATACAAAATTAAAGCCCAACCCAAAACAGAAAAAATAGACTTCTAACCCTAGTCAACCCTAGTACCGTTCTTCCCACTGATCCGCAGTGTAAACGTCGCTTGAGGGTCAGTTCTGCCTCGTCCCCTTAGCACAAAATGGAAAAAGCCTCCCGTTGACTCCCCTTCGCACTTGCAAACGTACCAAAAAGGGGGAACAAAAAACCGCAACACGCAAAGACAGAGAACAACAGATACAGAAATAAAAAGAAAATTGTATTTTCATTTTATCTTTGAAATCGGCTATAAAAGAGCCAAAGCAACCACTGTATTTTTTTTTACGTTTTTGGCAGAATACAAAAATTTTTTAAAAGAGGTATATTTCTAGTTCTTTTTCTTCTACTTAAGTTCCTATTAGTATCAATATATCAAAAAATGGGAACAAAAGTGAAACTTTAACTTCGAGTGTTGATCGGGTCCCGGATCTGAATCTTTCTTGCTCAGATTCGGCCTTTTTGGCTAGTTTTTGCCCGTTTTGGGTTCACATTTGGATTTAGAGTGCTTAAAAAAGGGAATAAAGCAAAAAGGGGACTTACCTTGCCGATCGGAGCCCGTCCTCTTCGTCGCCATCGAAGTAGGGAGGGGCCGAGATCTTAGCTCTCAAGATGCGGCCTCAAATATCGCCTGCGTGGGTAGCCCACCGCCATTCTAGGATGCGAAAATGCGTTCGATCGGAGACTAGGGTCGGTTGAGAGTGGGCATGAGGAACCGAAACCTTCCTTCTTCTTTTTTCTCTTTTATTGTCTGCTAATGTGGCTGAAAGCTCAATCTTAGGGTTTTCATTTTCCTTTTTTTTCTTTTCCTATAAACGACGTCGCATAAGCCTTAGGATTGCCCGTGTTGACCCGACCTGTTAACCCCTAGGATCCGCGCGTTTCTGCGGAGAGAGGATATTTGCGCTATGAATCCCTCTATTCTGTAGCGCGTTTCATTAAAGTCTGATGTTTTTTAATTTGGCCTGTTTATTTCGTGATGGTTTCAATTTAATCCCTGTTCTGATGGTTGACCGATACGTACACGGCGTCGTTTTGAACGGTGGGGTATTTTCCCTTTAAACCCCTGTTCTTCGCACGAGCATTCGATTGGGTCCCTGTTTTATTTTTTTAATTTACCCTATGAATTCTGTTTTGCTTTTAATTTCATCATTCTGCCTCGTTTTTATTGTTTTTTTTCTTGTTCATTTACTAAATTAATTATCTTTAATATATCCTAATATAGTTATATTACTATTATTATCATTATTATTATTTATATATACTTACATAGTATTATTAATAGTATTTTTGAAATTGTTCTCATTCCTAACATATACATTATGCATATATTCAAATACTATACTATGTATATGTCTCTATCTATTACGTATATTTTCAATGCTACTATATATACTTTTAAATATTATTGTCATATATATTTTTTAACGTACATACGTGTATATTATGTTTACATTTTTATACTATATGATATATTTATCCTTATGATATTATATTATATATTTTCGACATTATACTACATAGATATTTTTAACATTATATTTTGTATATCTATTAAGTATGTATTTTTAACTCTATTATGCTCATATGTCTTTTCAATATTATCTCTTTTCATATATTATGTATATTATTTCCTAACTCTATATTACATATATTATATTTTTATATATATTATGCATGTATTTCTTATACTATTAGTGTCTTCAAGATATTGTGTTTCGTCACCTTACATACTATTATTACATGTTCATATGTGTACATATATATATTCATTGTTTTTATCTCATGTTTAATTCTATTGTTGTGTGTGATATTGCATGCACCATTATTATTTTTAATATTATCGCCATGTTTATTATTTACTTCAATGTATTTCTAACTCATTCTTTTATTTATTTGCATTTCATAATCAATTTGCTTTTCGTTATTTCAAAAATCCTATTATCCTGTTTTAAATTAATTTCAATGCATAAGGCAACGAAGTGATTTAACACTAAGTCGTTGATTTCATCGCTATGTTGGGTGAAAGTAGACGGCTCGTGTTAAAACGGGACGTCCTTCAAAAAAAAACTCGAAACTTCTCATTTCTTTCAACCGAATCACGATTAATTTTTTTTACATTGAGCTCGTATTTTTGAAAATCAAGACAACGCGTATTTAATAAGATACCAATTTTGGGCGTTGTGGGGGTGTTAATACCTTCCCCGTATGTAACCGACTCCCGAGCCCTATTTTGCTCTGAATTTTAAACATAGAATTAAACTCGGCCTTCTTTTTATCAAAAAAAAAATAACACTTTTCTTAAAATAAAGATTTTATTAGGTGTCCGATCACACCTAGAAAAAAGATCGGTGGCGACTCCCCTTTTAAATAAAATTGAATTTCGATTTCCAAATTTTCAAACAATCACCCCAATTAGCGACCAAAGTTAAATTTTTACATCGCTACAAGCACAATCCAATTTTCTTAATGTAATGCAATGAAAATTACAAATGGGATGTCATTAAGTATAGGTAATTAATTAGGTCTAAAAGCATGAAGAGTTATCAAGCTCCAATTATTAAATGAGGAAAAGAGGCAAGTCTAGATATAAACCTTTTTAGAATCTTATGCCTAACCAATGTGGGATTGCCCTTTCTTTTGCATTACCAATAGTATGGAGATATGTTTTAGGGGATTCATTTGGTAAGGTGAGGAGATGTTACAATTTAGTAAAACGAGTAGTCATAAAGAGATGGCAGAGAGAAAGATCAGAACAGACTCAGAGTAATAAGTGTGGTGGTGTTGGACGCGATAAGGGGCTGAGAATGATGAAAGCTACAATGGTTATTGTGATTATATAAAAAAATTATAAAGAGAATTTTAGAGAGCTAAGTTGGCAAAGTCCCAAAATGAGACATTCAAACCTCTATTTATAGGCTTTGGAAAGGAAGTTATCTCAAATAACAATTAAAAAACAAGTGACATTTTTTATGGAACGTAGGAAAGATGTGGATTAATTCATAAGAACGTGTTATGAATTATTGGATAATGAGAATGAATAATATCACATTCATGTTACTTGTAGTGGGTAATAGGAGTGAAGTTATGAAAATAGTGGATATAATAGTAGTTTAGTGAAAGATACACTCATGTAATTTATTTTAGCAAGAAGAGTGCTACTTACAAACTTAAGTGCAAGTACACAATTTTATGGAATGTGGGAGAAATGTGGATTAATTCAAAAGAACGTGTTATGAATTAATGGGTCATGAGAATGAATAAAATCACATTCATGTTACTTGTAGTGGATAATGGGGGAGAATTATAAAAATAGTGGATGAATGATAGTTTAGTGGAAGTTACACTCGAGTAACTCATTTTAGCAAGGAGAGTGTTACTTGCAAACTTAAGTGCAAATGCACAATTTGGTCCACGAAAAGAGAGAAAGACAACAAATACTTGTGCTCCAGAGAGATGTTAAGAAATAAAATTCTTAACAAAATTCGTATTTGAGCCTCCAAGCGATGCTATACAAGGCATCCCAATAGTGAAGCAAACCTAAGAATCTTGCCAAACTTCTTATGTTTTCCTTCACAATCTTCTCAACATGGAGTGGTTTTGCAAGAAACAATATTTATTGACACTACTATAGGCAGGAGCATTAACAACAAGAAATGAGTATCTACAATATACAACTACCTTAGCAATATCCATTACAATCTTTACTCTAGACATCCATGTTAATAGCTTAAATTGCCCCTCACAAACATCAAACATTAATCTTTGGAGTTTTTTCACCACCAAATTCATAAACAAGCATTGGACTTTGAGTCTCTAAGTAACATCCAATGAGTTTTAGAACATTCTTGTGCACACTCATTTGTGAGCTAATTACTACAATTATGATAATCGTTTCAAGACATTTGTTATAGCTTTAGTGCCTTTTCACAAATATCTTGTGACCATGCAAAAAGCTTTTGTATAACATAAAATGAGTGTAACTCGAAATTTATTGATTTAATTTTGTGTATAATATGAAATGAACGTACCTTAAAATTTCATGATGACCTGTTTAGAAATTAAAATTTAGTAAAAAAAATAGATTTGAATTATCAAATTCAAATATTTTGTTTAAATATCTAATAAAGAAAATAAAATTTAAGTGAATTCAAATTTAATTTCATAAATGAAAAAATTTGAATTTTAAACTTAGAAAATTTCAAAATTCAAAATTCATAGAAACAAGGGAATTCTTTTTCTCTATTGATTCACTCTGCCTTCAAAACAAGGTATTAAGTACCGTATCAATGAGGGTATTGTCTTTGTCCTAGTACTGGTATGTACTGGCCCTAGTGTCTTTCAATATATCATTTTAAATTTTTGACAAATATAAAGATAGTCTAATTTTTAATATATTATATATTATATATACATGCAAATAAGTCTCAATAACATTCTTATAAATATATTTATACGTAAATATAAATTTTAAATATTTATATGTAAATATAAATTTTAAAATTATTAATTAGATTCAATAAAATGTTTAATTTAAAATGTAATCCCAACAAAATTAAAATGTTTTAGATAAAAAAAATTTAAAGTTAGGTTTAAAATAACAAAATGTTATACCAACCAACAATGTTTTTAGAACTGAACTGATGGTCGAACCGGTTAGACCATTGGCTCTCAATCCGGGCGATTTAAAGAAAATAATTTATTAAAAATTCAAAAAATAAAAATATTTAAAAAAATTATAAAACTAGTTAAAGTGCCAATTCAATTGATTTCTTAGTCCGATTCAATCAGTCCATACCAATTCTCGGGTTAACTGATTTTATACCTCTCACCAGATTGGTACCTTGGCTGGTACCCAATCTAACTGATTTGGTTCATACAACCCTACCAACCAGTACAAACCGATATTGGTTGAAACGAGTTGAACACATCAAAACGGTTAAAATGCAACAAAATCTTAAGCAAAATGAAATCAAGATTGCTTGATATGAGAACCAAAATGTTATGTACTGACTGCTATGACCAATACCAATATAGTATCAACCATCATGGGTCAAAAACACAAATTTTTCTTCTGTTCATTTTTATTTGCTTCACCCAACACCACTATGATCAAATTTAAAAAAAAAAAAGAGATGTTTTTAATTATAATTAATTTATTGATTTTAATTTTTTGAAGGTATTTAAATTCAAATATAAAAGAATGTTTTTGAAGCAATTTAAGTAAAAAAAATATGTATGTATACTATTTAAAAAAAATGTTTTTAAAACTCAAAATTAGTTGAAACCTAAATTTAAATTTGAATTATACGAATTTGAGTTGAATGGTAAATATTTTAAATCCAAAAAATAAAAAATTGTAATAATAATTTTCAATTCTGAAACTGGACAACGTAACAGACTTGGTTGCTTCGCTCAACAGTCAACTGGTGGGCAAAGAAAGGAGGAATAGGATCACATTTAGCATCAGATGAGGCAATGAGCTTTTTTCACACTGTTTGGATCAATTTCACCTCTTTTATCACAGTGGACTTATTATTTTCAGCTGTAGCTTTATTCTCCGCTCAACTTTCACCATTACTACTTTTGATTCTACCTTTTACACCTATCACCATTTCTCTTCTTTCTTTTTTTCTATCTTCACTTGCTTTCATATTTAAAATATAATAAAAAAATTTACAAAGAAATCACATCCTAACTCACCCTTCAGTTTTTTTATGGAAAAAATTTCCACACTATTTGCCTTCTTTTTCTTGTTAATTTTAAAGTTTATAAATGAGTATTTTATATTTAAAATTTATTCAGTATCATTTATTTGATATTTATAAATATTTTTATATACATATATTAAATATATTTTTGAGTCCAAATCCTTACAATCAAAAGATATTTATCTCTTGTATTAAAAATATTATGAAACAAACTAATTTTGAAGTTAAAAGTTGATAATCATATTATTGTCATATGTGAATTTAATTCAAACTATTTAAATCCTTCATTTATGGATATTATATAATAATTTATTCTATTATGTAATGGTTGGCATATGTAAAGTAATACGTAGAAGGTTTCAAACATACATATAAGTGCATAGATGAGCTGCCTTTTTTGGCAGTATTATTATTCATTAAGTCCTCGTGAAAATGCTGATTCCCCGCCAATGAGACTCCATGTACCCAATTCCATATAGACTCCAAATTTGAAGTAATGATTGGTTCTTTCTTTGAATGCTATCAATGTAAACTTTGACATTGCAGGTCCCACGTCATGGATTACATTGTACATATTTTCTAATACCACAGAAGATGGGTAATATTATGAGAAGAACCACCAAATACTTGCATCACCAATGTTGCCTTTGTTCCGTTTGGGATACATGCCTCTCCCTCGAATTGCCATACCCCAAACGAGAAATCAGAAAAAAAGAATCAAGAGCTTTTTACCACTAGCATCACCTTTATTGAGTTTAAGCAAATGTTTTCTTTGATTTTTATACTATTTTCTGTTTTTGTTTCCGATTATACCATATTAAAATGGTTGATTGATTCAATGTTAATTAGACATCATCCGTATTAAAGAGACAAGTCAATATTATAAGAATTTTGTATTAAAAAATTTAAAATTAAATTATTATTTTTCGGAGACAAATGCATAAGTGAATTTTCATTAAGAAAATCTTGCTAATAATCCTACTAGTTAAAAAAAAAAAATTATATATGTATTTTTATATTAAATATTTTGCCCGTGAATCTGCAAGGGCTTCAATTTTTTTTATATATAATTTTAATTATATTAAATAATAATGATTTATTTAGATTTTTTTTCTGAAAATTTGATATTTATTTATTAAAATAATTATATTGGTAATATAAAAATTAAATGATATAAATTATTTCTTTACTAATAAAAAATATCATTTTTTTTATTAAATCGACTTAAATTCATAGGAAGTGGAAACTTAACCGTAGAGACGAAAAAGGAAGATAGAAGTTAATTTGTTTATGAACATGGGTTTGGGAATTAAAGGAGTGTTAGATCCATGATACCTTCCAATTCAGCAAAGTCTTGCCTTCTAACTATAATATTAATTTGGAAAATATGTGTGAAAGAAAAGGACATGTTTGTAATCAATTATCGTGTCTCACATCATTCTTCCATCTTTAGATATACTACATACTTACCTGTAGAATATTTTCGAATAAAGAAAAATGATAAAAATGTGTATCAATTATATTTAGCCATATTACATACTTATTCTTCCTTTAGAACACAATCATTAATATTTTTCACCAATTTACATAATTTTAATTGCTATAATAATAAATTCACTCATTGACAATTTGATTTTAATTCTAAAAGAAACAACAAATTTGGCCTTTAACATATATACATCTTGTCAATTTGTTGATATTCTAAAATATCATCTAAAAATTAAAAAAAAAAAATGTATAACATTTCTTAAAAAAAAAAAAAATCAAACTAATGTTTCATGAAGCTTACATAAAAACATGAAGCCATTCCTTAGGATGTAGGCAAAAAAATCAGACTAATGCCGAAAGAGTTCGAAGACATGACTTCCAGCTCTTTGGGCACTTCTCGGAAGATAGTATGCTTCATGGCTGTCTTTGCAGCTTGTTAAGCGAAACAGGATTTCTTAATTTTCTAGCCTGGATATTAAGGAATGGCTTCATATAATTTATGTAGACCAGATCATTTTGCTGTTGATGCTGTCGATTAGGACATCCTCTTCGGAGTAAGATGCTGGAATCTATGGTTGCGAAGGAATAATCTTGTCTTAAACGACAATTTTGTAGAAATAGAGTTTACTTGGCAGAAGTTTTAGGATGGCTCTGAGATTATTTATACTTTGCAAATGCCTATGGCCTTTTGCATGTCCAACATTGTTAGGGAATGGCGGACAATATCCTAGAGGCCTCCACCAAATGATACTTGGAAAGTAAGCACTGATGGCGGTTTATCTACTTCAGGTAGTGCTATAAGAGATTCGACTGGAAGATGGCTAAGGTACCTTGGCTGTCGAAAGTTGATTTTAGAAATGGATAGCCAAGCTTCTAGGCAGCAAATCAATGACTTGGATAATGCGCAAGAATCTTCTGCTATTGTTGGTGGTATTATGGACCTGCTGAAAAAGAATTAGGATAATCGTGTACGTCTCAATCACCAATTCTTCGTTAATTGTAATTTAATTGTAGTAACCATTCAACGATTAATCCATACCAAAAAAATAATCCCAAAAAAATGTTTTCACAATTTAATTCGCTGATAACCTTGCAAACTAAAAAAACTCAACTCAAATAAAAAATCTTCCTTAAAACAAGGCTAAAAACAATGCTATAAAATAATCCTATCTATCTTTCGAACTGAAGAAAAAAACGAATATACAAATAAAAAGGATTAAATATAGTTTCGGATCTCACAGCTCAAACAGTAAGATTTGATGCACCTTTGGCTAGAATATAATTTAGTTAATCGTGATCATAATTAACTAAACAAGATAAAATTTAATAAAACAAAAAGAATAGGAACAGAGAGCAGCACAAAATCCAAATCAAAAAAGGAAGAAAGAAAAGGTATTATCTTATTCGGAAATTAACACATAGTATTTTATTCCTACATAAATTCTTATAAATAAAATTAAATATTTATCTAAATAAAATATAAAAAATAAAACTTAATCTCAATTAAACTCCTAAAAATATCTTTATAAATAATATTTAAATAAAAATAAAATAATCCTAACATCTAAAATTCAGCACACACGAACCTATATCCTTCTATATTGATAACAATATTTATACCAATCAAATTAAAATTCAATCAATTTCTTTTTTGTGATGATTAATTAGCAGTTGAATGAAAGTACCAAAGGTTATAAATGTTGATGCATCTATTTTATATTAGCATGTCTTAGTTTTACATTATTGAAATAATAGAAAAATCAGTTGGGAATTTGACATTTTATTTGGGGGGATCAAAGACATTTTATTTATAATTCTTGTAAATATAGTTTTTATAATCTCAACAAAAATTACATATTGTTATTTAAGTTCATCACTTACATTAATACTTTATTTATAATCTATAATATATATAAAGTAGGAGTTTATTGATATTAAAAATAATTTATTAGTATTACTTGATAATATAACAAAAGTAATATTAATTAATATAATAGTATATTAATGTGAAATTAATTAATTTGGACATTTTTTTTAAAAGTTTTACATAAAAAATAATATAATATATTATTAATTAATAAAATTATAATTCTATAAAATCATTGAATATATTTAGATAAATTTGAAGTAATGATTGTTTCCTCCAGCACCAGATCCTTGGTATCTTTGAAAGCCATCAATGTAAACCTTGACATTGGAAGCTCCCACGTCATGGATGTTGACCTTGAGCCATCTATTATATACGTTTTCAAGCACCGTCGGAGACCTGTAAACCGTGAGTTTGGCGGAGTAAACGCGGAGCATGATAGTAGTTGCACGTGAAGAGCCACCAAATACTTGCATCACCGATGTTGCATCTGTTCCGCTTGGGATATATGCCTCTCCCTCAAGTTGCCATACTCCAGATGAATAATCATAGCCCTAGAAAGGGTTTAAAAAGACGAGCTAAACTATATGAAATATCAAAATTAAAGACAATTTTATTAAGAAAAATATAAACTGAATTATTAATTTTTCAAACTAAAATGCACAATTGGATCCACCTTACTCCCTTGGAGTTGCCCATAACTGAATTTTCATAAAATATTTTGCTATTATAATTATAATGTTCAAAAAGATTTATGTATTTTTCTAAGAAATATTCTTATATTAAAATTTGCTCATTAATCACATTTTATTATTAAACAGTTTTTTTACTCAAATAGTTTTTACCAACAATTTTGGGTGTATTATTATCTTATTGTTCAAGATTTTTTTTATTAAAAATATCTAAAAAGAAAAAAAAAGTTATTTAGAGATATATTTTTTTAAAATTGATAAAAATATTTAATTTAATTTTTTTGAATATTTTAATTTTTGGTTTTTGCCCAATTCAATGGTGGTACTATACAATATAATATAGATTTTGATGGTTGATAAGAATACACTAAAAAATGAAATAAAATAATTAAAGTATTAAAGAATAACTTTGTATTTAAATTTAAAATTGTTCTAAAATTAGTATAATAAAAATAAATGGTTGTTGAAATTCTAAATAATCGTTTAATGATGAATTTAAAATTTAAAATATGATTTAAAATAAATAAATATATATATATATGTAAACACTTTAATTTTATAATTTGCTCGAATTTAAATTTCGAAATGTGATTTAGTATCGCTAGTTGTGGTATGAGGTTTGTTATTGGCAAACACCTAAAATGTGGACCCCATTGTTGAAACTATATCGTTCGCTTGGAGACTTATTGTAAGATTTTTGCAGCTCAAAATTTAATTGTGATAGAAAATTTGCGATAAATCTACCAGTATGAGCATTAGCATGAAACCAAATCAACACACAAAGAACTAAAAAAACAAGTGGAAACTTAACCATCTTTTTAACTCTTCAAAACAACTGAGAAGGCCAAGATAGAAATGAGATTGAATTATTATACTTGGTTTGTTTGTGCCTCTTAATGTTGTGCTTTGTAGATATTTATAGTGGGATGGGTTTGAATTGAGTTAATTGGGTTTGAATTTTGAGGAGAAGAAGCCGACGCCAAATGCCAAATGACAAAAAAAAAATCAAATTGTATGAAAGAGAAATAAATGATTTTTTGTGTGTGAATAAAACTAACTCTAACATGTAGCCACCCTACTATTCCAATAATTACTTAAGGAGCACCCATAATCAAATTACATTCTCGATTTTGATCCCAATCATGTGCTATGTTATATTATATCCGTGACTTTTTCCACAAAAATCAGATTCCAGAACTTGATATTTAAGAGCCCTTGAGGAAAAGCCAAGGTTCTTTTCTTAATTGAAATAGCTTGGGATAATTCCAGGACAATAGTCTACTATTGCCCCAAATTGAGGCAACTCGTTATCTTGTTTAATTGCGATATTGGGTCGATTCAATTGACTTTTTTACTATTTTAAAATCATTTATTTTAATTTTCAGTTTTTTATTTCTTTTTTAAAAATTTTGATTTATTTTTGATAAAATAAATTTTATTTTATGATTTTTTGAATATCATTTGATAAATTATCAATATCTTTTTCATAAATATTTATCAAAAATAGTAATTTTTTAAAAAAATTTAAATTATTTTCACTATTTCAAATATATAATATTTATTTTTATATCATAAAATTAAAATTAATTATATATTAAATAAAAATAAAATTATATTTAATTTAATTTTAAATAATCGCAATTTTTAAATTTACATTTTATAAACCATCCAAACAAGTCAAATTTTCTTAGTCGGCCCTACTATTTGCTTTCCTCTGGATGAGTGTTTTTCTTTGACGAAACAATAATTCGACAGAAAATACAAATCTGGTTAAAATTTGATTGCCAATTTGAGTTTGGTTGAGATGCTGCAATCTTGAGCATTTAAATTCAAATGTTTTTTTTTTTTTTTAAATCTGATTAATTAGTTAATTAATTTAAAATTAATTAATTAAATTTAAAGCCCTCTAGTTCAATACTTGTTAAACGTATTCGGTAGATATTGTCTGCAATGGTTCAATGAGAAATTATTTATACTCCTTAAAAAAAAATTTAGAAACTGATTGCATCGCTAAATTGACTTTTAACATGAACGAGGGTCTACAATTGTTTGTAGAAAATCTGTTAAATATGGATAGTCTAATATAATTATTGTATTATCTTTCCTTTTCATTAAAAAAAAAATGTGTCTAGAGAATTTCTATTCGAAATGTCTAGACTTGAGTTTTGGTTTTTAAAATAAAATTTAAAAAATTCTATGTGATGACCTAATGATTAAAGGTATTTATCACCTCAAATATGGTTTGAGTTTGAATTTGAATTGCGCTAATTACATTTATTATTTGAGCTTTGTACTTAAAACTATTATAATTTTGAAACTTTTTTTTTATCTCGCATAAAAATATATTATTTATTATGGTTCCTTTCTTAATCAACCAAACTCAATACCCATTGATGAACTTATTTTTTCTTTACCTAAACCCCAAAAAAGTTCATAATTAACTTATTTTTTTCATTCAATAATCCTAATTTTTTTCCTAAACAAAAATAGCTATAAATATTAACATTTTTAAAATGATGCATTTTAAAAAAATAATTTTAAAATTTTCTCATCCATGACAACGTAATTATGCAATATTTTCAATGAAATTATATTTTGGTACAACAATAAAATCAATTAAAATAAAATAAAAATGAAATTTAATCTTAAATTATTATTATAAAAATGTCTATTAACAATATATTAAATTCAATGATAAAAAGGAAAATTAAAATTAAAATATTTCGTATCACTCTACATTGGGTCAATGAATATTTATTACATTCATTATTACTCCACATTACTCAGTGTTGCTACACTGTAATTTTTTACCCATAATTTTTAATTTAATATTATATAATATATAAATATATTTATTAATAAAATTTTTGTATGTCTATGAGATATAAAAGTACATATGATATTTGACTGTATATGATCTTGGTATTAAAAAATAAATATATCTCTTAATTTCATCCTTCTACTTTATTAATCTAGTATCTTTATTTTAGTCTTCTAAAATTTGATCATATTTTACGGAAATTGATAAGTTAATACAACTGGTAACGTTATTAAATTTTACTGTCAATTCATTGATTTGGAAATTAATAGTTGCACAACTTATATGTAGAGGTGTGCATGGGCCGGGCCGGGCCGGGTTCGGGCCGGGCCCAACTAAAAATTTAGGCCCGTTCGTCGGGCTCGGGCTGGGCCGGGCCCAAAAAATGGGCCTAAAATTTTTTCCAAGCCCGACCCAAATAAAAATATTAAAACCCGGGCCCGGCCCGGCCCGCCCATATTAATTTTTATATTATTTTTTATATAATTTTAAAATATATATAAACCATCAAAAATACTAAAAAACCAAAATAAATATTTCTCAACAAATAAAAAATAAATTTTAAAAAATATGTATACTTAAATAACAATAAAATAGATGTAACTTAACAAGCAAATGCCTCTAAAATAATAACAAAATTAACAAATGTCTTTAAAATAATAACAAAATTAACAATAAAATAAGTTTTATACAATATCTAAACAATAATAACAAAATAGTAGCAACATAATAGTAAAATGATAGTAAAATAGGGAGAAAATAATAGGAAAATAATATTTAAAAAAATAAAATATTTTTTGTCTTTAGTGAATTCGGGCCGGGCCGGGTCAGGCCCGGGCCGAAAATATCTTACCCGAGCCCGGCCCATTTTTTAAACGGGCCTTATTTTTTTGTCCAAGCCCATTTTTCGGGCCTATATTTTTGTCCAAACCCTCCCACATTTCGGGCGGGCCTTCGGGCCGGGCCGGGCCGCCCGGTCCATGCACACCTCTACTTATATGCAATGAATTATCAAAAACCAATATTCCGAGCATTTATCACAATAAACTAGCAAAAATTAACAATTAAAGTTTATGCATTTACCAACAATTACACTAACTTCTTAAATTTTCTAAAATATGATAACTAATTTCTAACAAATAAAAGTAAAAAAAAAATCTAATTTTGAATTTTCATAAAATAAAGGGGTGAACTTCATAATTGTACAAAAAAAATGAAGGCACAATTGTAAAAAATACCCTCAATGTTAAGGGGTTTTTGGTTAACCTTTTTTTTATCGGCACCCTCAACATTACGATTTTTTCAAAAATCAGTCTAATTTTAATGGTAAACATTAGTTGACCATCAATCAAACTGCAGGTCAACAAATTAGCCTATATGCATGCCACATAAGCACGATGTCATAATTTTTTTTCATTTTATTTCCATTCTTCCTTCTTCTCTTTTTCTCTTTCTTCTTCATCGTTTCTGCATCAAATGGAAACCAATAAAACAAAACCAGCAAGCTTCCTTAGGTAGCCTCTCACAAATCCGTTCTCTAGAAATCCACCCACCAACAATCTTGCTCTATCGCAATCTCCATTGCCAGCGGAGCCTCCTACATCAACTAGTACATGCGTGGCTCGATTCGTCTTCCTCATCACATATCTATCCATGGGAAACTAAATAAAACCTGTTGAGCCCAATTTTTGCCCAGCCCAACTCCAGAGTACAGCCCAAAAACCTATCCACTAAACTAAGCCCAATTTACCCCAAATCCAATCCAGCCCAAATCAAACCCTAACAGTCCAATTGAGAAACAAAGCCGAACCCCAAACAGAACACCCATTTGCGCCGCAAGTCAACTTCTAGGTGCCGTACATCGCGCATCCTCCGCGCCATACGTCCCACTTCGCCGTTGCTCGCGTATCCCACATTCTCCGTGATCTTCGCCTATACTTGCAAAACGTGTACAAAACGATTGTATGATACGGCTATAAAAAGCCATTTTCGATAATGTAAAATGGGGGAATTCTTTTTGTATTTACACATACAGAAATGAATAAAAAATAGAGAGCAATATTCCATACTCAAAAAATAAATAGCAAGATTGCAAATTTAAAGAGATCAGAAACAGTATTGAGAAGGTGCTTTCTAGGCTTTTCATCTAGTTCTTTTATTTTGTTTTTTAAAACAAAAGAAGAAAAGAAAAGGGGCTTACCAAAATTCGCCTTGAAACGGGATCAAACGGGGCCACTCTCGTGCATCGTTGACCACCGATGGTGGTGGTCTGGTGGTGCGTCGGAGACCCCTTCGTCGTCAAAATCAAACCCGAAATGCCTTCAAGGGGCCACCTTTATCTCCTTCTTCGAGTTTTGGAGATCTAAACTTCTAAATGGTTGTAAAGGGGGTTTGAGGGTTCTCTCTTGCGCGTTGTCGGCCACCAGATCCGGTGGTGGTGTAGCGGCGGCGACGAAGAACTAATCAGCGCAACTAGCAGAGAAGAGAAAGAGTCTTTTGTTTTTTTTAAAAAAAAGGAATGGGGTCTGTAATGTTTTGAAGAAAATGGAGTGTGGTTTGAATAAAAAGTGAAGCTGTGTCATTTAAGGAGGAGGAATATGCCCATTTTGTTTTTGGGGTTATTTGCGTAATAGATCCTCCCTCTTTTCAGCTCGTTTCAATTTGATTTTTTTTCCTTTTTTAATTTTACTCGCGGTTTTTGAATTTGTTCTATTTTAGCCCTGATTCACTTTTATTTTATTTTTAGATTGGCCCTATTCATTTATTTTTTAAAATTAGCCCCCTGAAATCTTGTAAATTTCACCTTAATCCTTGTTCTCTTCACATTTTTACCCATGGTTTTGTTTTTGTTCTGATTTAGTTTTTTAAATTTGTTATTTAATTATTTATTTTAATGCTTTATATATATCATCTATCTTAAATTATCTTATTCATTTTACTTTTCTTCTTTTCCGTATTATTTACATTAGGTTGTTTTGTTATATATATTATTATCATTTATTCATTATATGCTATTTATTATATATTACTAGCTTTAACCATTTTACATATTATCTTAAAATTTATCAGAGTGCTTTCTTTTTTAAGTTGTTTTATTATTCGTGTAAAATTTTTCATATATCGTCTATTTTAAATATATTTTATTTATCTTAGTTTTACTTTTTTCCCTTTTATTTTTTTTTCCTTTTTTTTACATATTATATTTTGACATGTTTATATATTGTTTTAACTTGTCCCATAAATTATTTATTCTAAGTTACTTTACCTATTAATTCTTTTGTTTTTATATTTTACTTTAAATTGTTATTTTATAACATTCCTCCCAAGCTTTTTTATATCTTATTTATGTTTTACATTGATTATTTTTGAATCCTCATTTTTCTCATTATGTTTATTTTGTACTTTTATATATGTTATGTTGCTAATTTTAAATTTGGTCATATATTTTTTTAAATCATTTTGTATATTATTGATTTTAAGATTTTTTATTATTATTTTGAACTCATTCATGTTTTTGTTTGTACATTTCATTTCGATTTGCTTTGTTTCTTTTCTAATTTGTCATATAGGTTTTTCAATTCATTTGTCTTTAATTATCGTGTTAGTTGGTAAATATTGTATATTATGTGACTGTCATGAATTGTTTTGTAAATATGTTTGATCTTGTCTACATGGCAACTTTATTCATAAATCACCATTTTAAATAAAAAACATTGATGCATTTCATTCAAAATTTTCCAAAATAAAGGCAATGTTCGGTATTTAAATAATTCAAAGGATCGTGCCCTAACGTACTGGGTTTCGCTTTCTTTGCTTGTTTTGAATATCTGAATATCCTTTTACTGGTTCGCTCTCAAGATTTTTCAAAATAAAGGCAGTATTCGGTATTTAAAGAATTCAAAGGATCGTGCCCTAACGTACTGGGTTTCGCCTTCTTTGTTTGTTTTAAATATCTGAATATCCTTTTACCGGTTCGCTCTCAAGGTTTTTCAAAATAAAGGCAATGTTCGGTATTTAAAGAATTCAAAGGATCGTGCCCTAACGTACTGGGTTTCACTTTCTTTGTTCGTTTTGAATATTCGAATATCCTCTTAAAGCTAAAACGCCTGTTTTAAAGGCAAGCTCACATCTGAGGGTCAAAAATATTGTGTCCTAACGTACTGGATGTAATGTTTTACCTCGAGGTGAGATGGTCTTTAATACACACTGGACTTACCTGAATGTTTTAAAAGCCAATAAAAAGAGGATCGCATTTTGAACTCTGTCCAAATCTTTAATTTTTCGACATTTAAGATACCAATTAATCAATTAAGTACCAATTTTGGGCGTATCGAGGGTGCTAATCCTTCCTCGTTCGTAATGACTCCCAAGCCCGTTTTCTTAAAATTCGTGGACCAAAATATTTTATAAGGTGACCCAATTACACCTTAAAAAAGGATTGGTGGCGACTCCCAATTTTCGTTTGCAAAAGTCGATTCCCGTTTTTAAATTAAAAATGGTTTCGACAAAACCTCTGTGCAAACTCTATTAACTCCTCCACTTCTACTAAACATTCTAGGGTTTGAAATCTTATCTTTCTCAATGGCGGAGAAAGAGGCGTCGTCGGAGCCTACCGAGGCCAACCCACCAACTGAAGACATGGATCTTGAAAACCTTGACTCTTTTGCCCAAAACCCTAATGCCGGAAACGACGACAACGATGACTCCAAATTGAAGCGTGGGAAAGAGAACGACGACGAAAAAACCGAAAACGTTTCCAAAAAGCAAAAAGTGGATAAGTCCGTAGAGAAAGAAAGGTTGGAGAAGAAGTCGGGTGAGTCACCAGATTTGGGTCGTGTTCAACTCAGTCGAAAGGAGTTCAGGTCGTCATCGGAGATGCTTGATTACTTCTACTATTTTCTTCATCATTGGGGTACTTAACTGAACTTTAACAAGGTACTAATTAAATTATCTTCTTTTTTTTTTTTGCTTTTTTTTTTTGTTTCGCTGTTAGTTTTCATTAGTATTTGCGATTTATTTGATGATCTATTTTATGTGGAAGAAAATTTTTATTTTTGTTTAGTAGAAGAAAATTTTTATTTATTTATTTTATTTCGCTATTAGTTTTCATTGATTTTGCTGCACTCAAAATAATTTTTTATAGATGACATCATTTATGACATCATGCTTATACAACATGTCGTATAGGTTATTTTGTTGACTTGCAGTTTGATTGACGGTCAATTCACGTTTACCGTTAAAATTGGATTGATTTTTGAAAAAATCGTAACATTAAGGGTGTCAATCAAAAAATAAAAAGGTTAAGGGCTAAAACCCAAAAACCCATAAACGTTGAGGGTATTTCTTGAATTATACCAAAAATGAATATGAAGTAACCTAAAATTAAATTATGAATAAAAACATATAAAATATTTAAGACAATTAAAATTTAATTTAATTCACAAGTTAATAATCTTACACAATATTAACAACCAAAATAGAAACAAAATTTACAACGAATCATTTAAATCTAATTTAACAAGTCATAACAAGAGCATATGCACAAATTATGGTGACTAAGAGTCCTATGTTATGTTTAAAATTTAAAATCAAGAGAGTGTTATCTTTTAATATTTTCACTAGTGATCACATACATACATGCATAGTGATAATGTGAATACATGATAGATAATATGTGCAATGTGGTGAAAATTAAATAGGGAATCAAAATCCATTAAACCACTAATTTTCAATTCAGCCAATTAATCATTGATTTAATTATGAAAAAAATTATAAAAACTCAAAAAAATCTTAAAAATTCATAAAGAAAATTAGAAAAAATTAAGAAAAATAGGAAGAAATATAAACATTCATTTTAGTTCAACTAGTTTTTAATTGATCTAATCGATTTTTAATGGTTCAATTGATTTTTTTACTGATTTCATGGTATTGGATGGATCAATTGGACAATCAATTCTTGATTCATTGGACAGTCTGATTTAGTTCTGGTAACTATGAACGAGTGATCATATGCATACATATATACTAGTTTATTTGAAAAATTAAATTAGATATATTAAAAAAATCTCAAAAGAAATTGTTTAAATTAAGTTTAAAAAAAAAGGTAAAATAAGGAAGAAAAATATTGCATGCTTCATACTTATATAAAACTTATGATTGAGTCAACTAGACACCAACTCGGTTGAAAAAGACAAAACAACTATTTATTTCAATTTCAACATTTATACATAGAATAGAAGGTAATAAATGTTATTTAAAATAAAATTTAAAATAATTTTAAGTTATTATCTTTAAAATTTAAAGTTATTTCATATGCATGCATATCTATATATAAACTAGTGATAATATACATATATATTTATATATGAATTAAACAAAACCCTAATCTTCAAATAGAGATGTGTATGGGTCGAGCCTATGTAGTGATATTAACACACTTTATATTTGCCTAAACTCAACTTGACTCGAAATATGAGCCTCAAGTTTTGTCTAAGTTTGCTCATATTTAAAAATGGATAACCCAAGCTTATTTTAAATTCATCCTTATTATTTTTAATTCATTTAAAATATAGTATTTTTAGTGAATCTTTTTTATTAAATTTTAATCAAAGATAACTAAACATATCGACTAATGTTTACATTATAGTATTACATATTTTATTTTATATAGATTACATACTTTATAAATATAAAATAAATATTTATATATTAGAAAATAGAAAATGGGCTGGGCTCGATCCTTGAATGTTGGAGCCTAAACCTAGCTCATATTTTACAACGAGGATAATTTTTTCCCTCGCCCATTTTCCGAGCCTTATATTTTTGTTCAAACTCTTCCATATTTCGAGCTTAACTTAAGGTTGTGTGAATAATCTGGTCCTTTAACATGCTTATCTTAAAAAAAAAATTGTGAAAAAAACCTAATTAATTAGTGACTAGAATTTATCACACAGATGAAAAGATAATATATTATATATAAATTTACATTTTAAAAAATAGTTCATATATAAATTTTACATGGTAAGAAATAATAATATTTAGAATAAAAGTGGATCACTTTTTTTCTCTCTAATAATTAGAAGTTACATGGATAAAAACAAAAAAGTTTTAATTGAGAAAATGATTATTTATGTAGTTAGTTTAAGACTATTGGATAAAGTTAATTTATTTTATAAATGTTTAAATGATAAAATTATCTCTATAGTCTATATTAAAAAAAATAATTTTGGTATTTTTCATATTTTTACCAATTGAGTTAGTATCACTTGAATTGTGACACCAAGCTTATTAAAGCTTTTTATTATAGTCCAGACAACATATCTATATATGAAATAGTGATCATATACATAAGTACATATACATTGACTAACTAAAATTTTAAATTCATCACTCATCTTTTCGTTTTTTTCTCTTATAATTATCTTTTACGTAATATTTTTTTTTTTATCTTTTAGTGAATTTGAGCCGGGTCGGGCCTGGGCCAAAAATACCTTACTTGAGGCCCAGCCCGTTTTTTTATTTTTTTTTGTCTAAGCACATTTTTCGGGTCTATATTTTTACTTGAACCCTCTCATATTTCGAGCGGGCCTTCGGGTCAGGCCACAGGTCTAGGCTTCACCCATCATATTTTCTAACTCTTCAATGTCCAATTTGGATTGTGCCAAACTTTTATCTTGAATGATCCAAGTATCGATTTTGTCAATACACTCAAAATCAATAGGATCTAAAAATATGTTCTTGTTAAAAATTTTACAAATTAAAGTTGTGTTGTCAAATTTCAATATTTCACTCAACACAACTAAATAAAAAGTCCATAATGCGCTAGAGAACTTGCCTATTTTTTAAAGGGAGATTGTAATGCACAAAGACAAGGTCATTCAACCTTTGGTGCTCCAATCTATTTCTTCACTTTGTATGTATTCGGGTTTTTTATAAAATTAATGCAAAAAAACACCAAAATAATACAAACTAAAGATTATGTACCAAAATGGTACATGTAGGGTGGTGTCGCCTATTGCAAAAGCGTGACCACCCTACTTTCTGCCACCTTCTGCTACAAAAAAAAGTATTAGTTAAAAAAAAACATAAACTGTTAAAAAAATAAACTGTTGTAATGTGATAGGACACTGGTGGAGGGGCTGACACAGGCAGCACTGGTGGAGGGACTGCGGCAGGCGACACCAAATGAGGGCAGGGCAGAGGTGGCACAGTTGATGGGACGTATGTATGCAGATGGCTTTTTTTTCTGTGTTTGGGGACCTTATAATGGTCCCCAATTTCATTTTCAGTAGCACCATCGAAGGAGAAGAAAGAAAAGGAAAGGAGAAGAAGAAAAGAAGAAGAAGAAGAAGAAGAAGAAGAAGAAGAAGAAGAAGAAGAAGGAGAAGGAGAGGGCGGCACTGGTGAGGGAAAAAAAGAAAAAGAGAAGGAGAATAGAGAGAGGGAAGGAGAAAGAGAAGGAAAAAAATAGAAAAGAGAAGGTAAATTTTTTATTTTATAAAATAATGGATTTTTATATTGTTATTGTTTTGGTTGTTATTATTATTGTTGATTATTTTTTTTTTGTTAGTTATTATTGTTAGTTATTATTATTGTTAGTAAAAATTTATTATTATTATTGTTAGTAAAAAATCTTTATTATTATTGTTAGTTATTATTATTGTTGATTTATATTAATTTTGTAAAAAAAACCCTAAAAAAACCTTTTTATGTTATGTAAAGAATGTTTTATTTTTTTATGTAATTTATTTGTTATGTGTGTTTTAGGTTGATTAGATTTTTTTTATGAAATTTACTTGGCATGTTATATATTTTAATTATTTTAATATTATTTTTTATTTTTTATGTGTAGATGGGGTTTTTTTACTAAAACATTATAAAAAAAATTAAAATACCAAGATAGTATCTTTATGAAAAAAATATACCAAAAAAAATTTTTTTTTGGTGAAAGTGGTGCCGACGGGTTTTTTGCTAAAATATTATAAAAAGAAAATAAAATACGAAAATAATATATTTTCAAAAATTAAATACGAAAATAAAATACGGTTTTTTTACAAAATTAATAAAAAACACCAAAATAATACAAACAAAGAGCCAAAATCACCTAACAAAAAAATTGGAAATATTGCAACATAACCACTCCTTGTGTTCCAATCTTTTTTATTTCCCAAGTTTAATTACATATTTTATATTTTAAAACAATATTGAACTACTTATCATGTTTTTTTAATTATTATTGCATTGCTAACATTATTATTAAATTTAAAAATAAATTTAAAATATATTGAACTACATGTCGGGTATATTATATATATATATATATATATTATATTTTAAACCAAAATATTGTACTTATTATCAATTTAAAATAATAATAAAATATTTATATTTATTATGTGTCGTTTATGTTATGTTTTTGTTATTTTTTTATTGACATGTTATTTTTAATATTTTAATATAAATTTTTATTTTTTTATGTAGGTAATATATTAAATATTTGAGATGGCAATGGCTCCATTGATTAATGACGATCCTCACATCTCTGACATAGTTAATCATATGGTAATATATTGTTATTTGTTAATCACGGGTTCCATTAAAAAAGATCTACGTAATTTACAGAAATAAATTATGTTATTATAATTATTTTCTATAATTTAACACTGTCAGGCCTATACCACGCATTAAGGGGCCAGGTGAATGGTTTAGGATATTCCCTGGATGAACGACTGATGCCCTACTTGGAGCTAGCTGGATTCGGGTCAGCAGCATTGATTCAGACGTTTGATTTGCATTACGATTTAATATCCGCATTGGTCAAGCGTTGGCGCCTAGAGACCCACACTTTTCATTTGCTGTGTGGGGAGTGCACTGTCACTCTAGAGGATGTTGCATTGCAACTTGGGCTCCCAATCAACGGGAGTGCCATGACGGGCGTAAGTGCAATAGCTGAGCCGGCTGCACTTTGTTATAGCCTACTAGGAGCCTCGCCCGACGATGATGAGTCCAATTTTACGGGTTTGAAATTTACATATTTGAAAGCCAATTTTGAAAATTTATCAATTAATGCCATTGAAAAAGAGTTGATGTGCGTAGCTCGAGCGTACATTATGCATATTATAGGGGGTGTACTGATGCCCGATGCGAACAACAATAGGGTTCATCTGATATATTTACCCCTATTAGCTGATTTGCATAATGTTCACTCATATAGTTGGGGTTTTGTAGTTCTGGCTATGTTGTATCGTGAACTTTATCGGACGACAAAGCCTGATGCCGTAGACATAGGCAGATGCCTTGTATTGTTGCAGTCATGGGCTCTTTATCGGATGTCATTCTTGGCATCGGTTAGGCACCAACCATACGTATTTTCACTAGTTAACAGGTGATAAAATTTAACTTGTTATTAATTGAGAATTTCTTTATAATGATACTATTCTAACGATACTATATTTACTTGAAATTTGTTTTCATAGATAGAGTTTGTATCCAGGCATCGGGAGGTTGTACACTGTCTCGATATATCGTCTGATGATTGAACAACATGCCGGGGAAGGGATAAGCTATTCCAATATTTGTGACATATAATTACTTTGTATATCTTACTCGAACCGTGTTAAATTGTAACCATGTTATTAATCGTGCAATTTATATGGATGTCATATCGTAGACCAGAAATTGCGACTATTATACCCTCGTCTGCCTACATTCATTCTCAATTGTGGTGCATTAACGTACCAATTATGAATTTCAATGTAGTCGAATGGTACAACGGGGATTGAGTACTACGACAGTTTGGTTGCATTCAGTATATCCCAGATCCGCCAATGCAAATTAGGAAGGTTCACTTGATCAACAAGAAAGGAAAACATGGAAATCATTAGGGGGTTGTGCACTTGAAATATATTGCGGTGTGGAATAATTAGATGGTTCGAAGACCTCAAATGGATATGTCTTCCGATTTACAACTATCATTAGAGTACATACAATGGTACTCTAATACGGGAAAGCCATATTTACTTGGTGGACAGTCAACTGTAGTCCCCTCGCACATGCAGCGACTTGAGGCATACGAGCTAGTGGCCGATATAGAGGCCGAGCTAGAGCCAGAGCCAGAGCCCGAGCCCGAGCCAGAACTCGAGCCATAACCGGAGGTCGAGTCCGAGCGATCACATACACATTCAGCTGATAGTTCTTATCATCCGAATTTGTAGGGCAATGACTATTTTTCGAGCTTGTCAGGGGGCAGATACCAATACAGGTTTAATATCTTTGGGTCGTACCCACCGCAGTTTAACACTCCTCCCAGCCTGTATCCACTACAGTACAACACTACCCCCGGCCAGTATCCACCGCAATACTCTAGTCCTCTTGAGTCATATCCATTGCAACATGGCACTCCTTCCAGCTCAAGTTCATCGATGCCATTTGAGCCATATGATTTTTCTTCCATGTTTTGCACACCCCACCTACGACTGAAGAGGATGTTGGTCGTCGTAATCACCCACAACGTGAACGTCGACCTTCGCAAAAATATACCCCTAGAACCATACCATTGAACCATCAATTTTAAGGGTTTCTTGCGGTTTTGATATTACAAAGTTTATATTTTTTGTATATATTTAATTAGATTAATTAGAACTTAAAAAATTAGAACAAAATTTGACCATAACGCAAATTTGATTAATTTGGACATCATAACATTAAAACATTAAAACTTGTAACAAACTTAGTTTTGTAATATAAATTTTGTTATATAAATTAAATACATTACAACATTAATCTAATTGAACAAACTTTGCAATATAACTTTTTTATATAAATTAAATACATTACAACATAAGCTCAATTCCTACTCGATCGTGACAATTGTCTAACATGATAGTTTCGCTGCGGGCATTTATTCCGATTATGACCAGCTAACCTGTATAATCCACAACACTTACCGTTGGATTTCTTCCTAATGTCCATTTCATTACAGATTCTGGATAATTGCAGACAACCTATTGGATTCCTGTGTTGCCTTCTGTCTGGGACAAGCTCGAAAGTTATCGGAAGCACCTCTCACGTAAACAGGTCAGGCAGGATGGGGAACTCATTTTCTTAGACATGCAACATACACTATAGTGTGTACATATCATCAACAAATTGTTCAACATTGAGCGAGAGTTTAGCACACGCTGCCACGACATGCGCATATGGATAATGAAGTGTTTGGAACCTCCTACAATTGCACCGTCTGTTCCGGAGATCAACTCCATAGGACCTAGGTGGTATACTAGGTCGACGGTCGATGGTCTCCGTAACTTGATACGTTTCAAGGCGTCGTGAATATATTTCTACATTTATCGACCTTGCCATCTGACGGTTTGTAACTATTGCATCCCTAACATATTCGATAAACACATGTCCCGCCTCCATCTGATTGACTTGTTGCTGACCTATTCTTAGTATGAAGGTTGCCAACCTGTAGAATGTAGCTGAGAAGAAGGATGAAATTGAAAAATGTCGTGTTTTTAACAACACAGTGTTGACCCCCTTTACCAAGTTTGTGGTCATTTCACCATAACGAAAGCCCTCGTCAAAACTTTGATCTCATTGCCACGGCAACATTGTACCTAACTGTAATAGCCCAAATTTGACCGGGCTAAATTTGAGCAAAGGAAAAAGATAAATAAATGAACAGTCTATTAAAAAGTCCAATTTACAAACGTTGGAGCCCAAACACTACTGGCCCAAAAATTTAAAATCAAATCCTACTACCCGTGTACCCAAAATACACCCATAACCTGGTCACTAATTACCCAATACCCGTTGCACCCAATAGCCCAAGTTAGACCACTACCCACTATTACCCTAAACCAAACAATACCTTAAACCTAAACCAAATTAAATCCCAAACTACCCAGAGCCTATTACACCCGTGGCCCAAACTCTTAGCCTAAACCAGACCCAAAATGCCTACCCAACAGCCCAAATGGCCCAGACACCTGAGTTGAATCAGGAAACCCTAGGGTTTCCAGAAGCCTTCGCGCCGCAAGCTCCAAGCTAGGCCAATCGTCATGCCGTAATCGAGGGCTTCTTGTCTCGCGTTGCAGCCATCTAGCCCCGAATCGCGCATGGTCGGTGCGTGAAACAGCGATTGGCCACCTGGATTCTCCGCGATTACCTGCAAACAAAGGAAAGAAACAGCAAGCAGACAGAAGAAATAGGGCAGCAAATCAAGCACAACAGATATACATACCAAATGAGTTTAGAATCGGTGGCTATAAAGCCCAAATAATGATCAATGTAAAGGGGGGATATACACACACACAACGATATATGCATATACAGAGAAAGATACAAACAGATTCGTGTACAAAAATACGAAAAGAGAAATAAAAACAGTTTTTGATTCCAATGAAAGGTGGTTTTCTGTTTAGTTTTATTATTTCATTTTTTTTTATTCTGATTCGAATATATATACAGGGTTTTTAGTACACAAAATACCTTTTAAAACAAAGAAGAGCAAAATTACCTACGTTTCGGCTTAAGAAATGGGAGATTAGGCTCTCCGACCACCATCTGCGACGGCGCGTGGGTGCGTGAGGTGGCAGCCGATGATCGCTGCCGGAGCTCGGGCCGAAGGGGGTTGAGAGCATTTGGGTTTTTTTTTTGTTTTTTTTAAAAATGGTTTTCAAATGTTTCTTAAAACTGTTTTTTACTTTTATAATATTTAAAAAAATGGCATCATTTAAACTGGGGGGATCCGCGCGTTGACCCGACCCGACCCCAGGATCCGTGCGTTTTGTGAAGCTGGTTTAATTACCAGGTTGGTCCTTCCGCTTTTCTAGGGTTTTAAAATCAAGTTTTTTTATATTTTTAATTGGCCCCAAAGGTTTTCCTCTCTTTTCAACTTGGTCCCTGAGCTATTCTGAAACGGACTTCAAAATGCTGCCGTTTTGGGGATTAGGGTCTATTTACCCAATGAGTCCCTCGTAGTTTGCGCGCATTTCCTTTGGGTCCCCGATTCAGTTTATTGTTTTTAATTTTCCCCTATAATTTTTTTAAAAAAAATTCAAAATTGGTCCTATATTATTTATTTTCGTTTTTATATAATTATTTTATTTATCATATATTATTTATTTTATATATTATTGTTATATATTATTTATTATATATACTAAATACAACTTTGAAATTATTATTAAATATTATATTTTATTATTAATTATATATTTTATATTATATATATTATTTTAATCCTATATATTTTTATATAATTATTGTACTATATATTCTTTTATATATTATTCTTATTATATATTCTTTATTATATATGTTACATATTATTTTGAAACTATTAAATGTTGTATTTTCAATTTGTATTACTATTTATTATATTAGTATTATATTATGTATTTATTATATATATTTTTTATATACTAAATGCTAGCTTAAAGAAATTATCACTATATGTTGTATTCTTAATTTGTATTATTATATTTTAAAATCGGTATATTGTTGTTATATTAGGTATTAATGTATTGTTTTTTAGATTATTTTCAAATACATATTTCATATGCGTGTACATATATTATATTATCATATATCATTTTTACTTATGAGTTTATTTAAATGTATATTGAATTATTGCATTGTTTTTTTACAATTTGTAAATATTCTATTTTATTCCTTGATTTATCTTATTTGTATATGGTTTCATTTTTTGAGATTTAACATGTTTCTATTCTGTTTTTATAATGTGTTATTGATGATTATTGTTACATATTTATTACAACTATTATGCTTCCTTTTGATTATTTTGTTTATGCATGTTCTTACTAGCTTTTTATTTTATATTGGTCTTAGCATGATTTTTATTACAAGTATGATTATTGTGATTTTTTATTCGTATCCGTATGAAATGTTAGAATGTGTTACGACATATATTGCTATGCTTCATAATACATTAATGTGATATGTCATTCTTTAAAATGTTACTTGAAGTTTTCAAAAGTAAAAAAGGCAATGCTTGATATTTGGAAGCTTCGAGAAAAGTAGTGCCCTAACTTACTGGGTTGCAACTTTTCTCGTTGAGTTTGAATAGTCAAGCACCCTTCTAAGTTTTTAAGGTTTTCAAAATGCGAATAGCTATCTTGGAATTTCAAAGCATTGTGTCCTAACTTACTGGATATGGTGTTTTGTCGCCTCGAGATAGAGATTTTCAAAAAGGCTAGCTTAGCTTTGAATGTCTTAAAAATCTTACGTCCTAACTTATTGGATGTAATACTTTGATACATTTGACACAAGCGAGCCCTAATTTTCAAAAATCAAAATATTTTAAAGAGGATTACATCTTGAAATGTTTAAATTTCCGACATTAAAGACATTTGATAATCAATTAGATACCAATTTTTGGGCGTTACGAGGGTGCTAATCCTTCCTCGTACGTAACCGGCTCCCAAACCCGTCTTCTGATTTCGTAGACCAAAACTAATGATTTTAAAACAAAATGTTTTAAAAGGTGGTCCAATCACACCTAAACTGATTGGTGGCGACTCCCGTTTTCATTTTAAGTCGACCCCGTTTTTTTCCAAAACCCATAAAAAATGGTTTCGACAGCTTGGCGACTCCACTGGGGACCAATAAGAGAGTCAAGCGTTATAATTTATTACTTTTTGTCTTAATGTCGGAAATTTGAAAAATTTTGAAATACAATCCTCTTTCATTACATGTGTTTGAATTACTACTGCATATGTTTGTTATATTTTGGCGCACATTGTATTTGCATGACCGTTGTGGTCACACTCTTAAGTGGAAGTGAGAAACTATGCCTTCGTGAGGTTTTCGCCTCCTGCAGGATAGTGGATCACTTTCGAGATACATCCGTACCTATGGTTTCGTGAGATTTTATCTCCGTGTAGCCATAGGGAAATGTATTCCCCTAAACTAAACTCGATTCAAATGAGCCTATAATGGGTGAGAATCGAGGAATCTGCTGGTTCGGGTACCTTAACTTTAGAACTGAACCACATATAAAAGGACTGTAAGAGCTCAACCTAGATAGAATTATACCGTAGTTATTACCCTTGCAGGTTATCTTTGAGTTTATTGTTATCATGTAATACTAACTATTTCCTTTCTTTTGTTGCATATCATTTCGCATTTAAAAGGTATTGATTTTCGGTTAGTTTTTAAGTTAGAGAGTTTTATTATGGAGAATGGACTTCTTGATAGAGTGGAAGGCAACACTAACGTCCATATATGGTCAGAGCAAACTCAGTTAGTAAAAAGAGATAGTCTAGCTGTGGGATATGTGTCAGAGTTGTCAGACTACACTCGTATCAGCATCACACAAAATAATCACCATGAGTTAAAGGAAATATGGGATCAATGGGATAACAAAGCCAAGCAGTTGTTCTACAACAACTATGGGGACTTGCAGTACTTGCTTGATTTGAAAATAGATGGGGATTTGTTTCGGGCCATCACTCAGTATTGGAATCTTGTATACAGTTGCTTTACGTTTGGAAAAGCCGATATGGTACCTGTGGTGGAGGAATATTTGGTTTTGTGGTGTTGTCCTTTATTCAAGTTGATAAAGTTTACTCAAGGGCTGACTGTATTCCAACTTTTGTGAGGAAGTTGATGAACGTCATGGAGAGGGAGCGAGCTAAAAAGGAAAGAGTAAGAGGGAAAAGGGGCAGCGTTGGAATTCCTGCCTCTTTCGCCACTGTTGCTTCTTAATATTGTTCCAAACAAAGCAGAATTGGATGCAAGGAAGATTATTCGACACCCTATGGCAAGGTGTGCTGTAGGAACTAAAGGGCAGAAGGTAATGTACTCACCAATCACTTCAAGGTGAGTGAGAAGAGTACTGATGGACACTTCTACCATTACAGCATTTCTCTTTCATATGAAGATGGTTGATGGTAAGGGTGTTGGAAGGAAAGTGATTGACAGAATGCATGAGACCTACAAAAGTGAGTTGGATGGAAAAATTAGGCCTATGATGGTAAAAGGCTTATTTATTATAGGACCGCTACCAAACAACAAGTATGAGTTTACTATGTTGTACCTATCAGAGACAATAGAAATGCAAGCCCTGATCGCCTGCCCAAATGGACGCAAAAAAATAAAACAGAGATTAAAGAAGACCATATCATTTAAAGACCTTTAAAGTGGAGATTGGCTATGTTGAGAAAATACCCATGTAAGCATTTCAAAATACTTTGCGTGGATAGGAATCTGAAAGCTCTCAAGAAACACTGAAGGTGCTGGATATCATTTTAAGGCAGCATGCTGTGAAGCAGGAATGCCTACTTGTTCGCCAAACTTTCTTTCAAGATAATCAGAATAACCTCACAAACACTGGAGGAGGTGTCCATGGCTATAGGGATTATCTCATGGGTAAAGCCATAGCTCAAATTCGAGATGGTAGTAAATTATTTACGGACCCTGAAGGTACAAGCTGATACATTGAACGCGAAATACAAGCTACAGCCAGATCGTCAAGAGTTAGCTCTGTTGTTTAGGAGAGTTAAAGCTTTGGTCCATAGGGCGAATGCGTATTTGTAATCCATTCATATGTAAAGATATTCTTTTTCTAAATAAAGTTTTCTAAATGAAATTGAATCGAGATCGATGCCTTTTTGCATTCATGCATTTGCATTACATTACATCAAAGAAAAGAAGGTGTTGATTCGAAATTCGATTCCTAAATATAATAGTTTGTCATAAGGAAACAAATTTCTTGATAAAGTAGATTATAGTGCGGTCGTCTGAATATAGTCCAAGTAAACACGATGAGAGAAAGCTGGTAGTCCACGGAGGAATACATGACTTGATTGCCAACGAAGATTATCTAAGAGCCGGTACTTTTTGATGAGTATCATGGAGATAAGCGAGCAAGAGATCAAGGCTCAGATTAAGTAGCAGGGAGCTAGCAAAGGCAACTTTTGGAGAATTATAGGATTCAACCATGAAGAAAAGATCAGCGTTTACTTGGACTATGAAGGGCAAGGCTGCATATGTAATCTATTTTCATGTAAAGAAATCTATTTTTTAGAAAAGTTATTCTAATGGAATTGAGTTCAAGATCAACATCTCATTTTCTTTTGCATTCATGCATTTGTATTGCATCACAGCACATGCAAATTAAATTCATAAAAAAGATCCTAATTAGTTAAGGTTAAAAAGAGAAAGAAAGAGAGAAAGAGAGAAGAGGGTCATGGCTGAGTGAAAAGAAGACGCTCTCTTATATATCCTAGACTTTTGTATCAAGAGGGATAGCTTACCCGGAGATGGGGGTGTTTGGAAATGAAAATTGTTCCATCAAGAGACTGATTAAGGGAATCTGGAGGGTATTCGTCCTTACGAACCAGGAAAGTCCTTAAACAACTGGACTGCGAAAGAACTTTCTGTAGTCTTTAGAAATTATACGGAGCAGTCTGCAGAACACTCTTGTTACTCTAAAGCCTAGGAGTAGCAAGATTTCATTTGTGAAATAGGCTCGTGTTCAGGCATTTTTGTTTTAATAAAACATACTTTTGTTATCAATATGAGCGAATATTCTTTCATTCTTTTATACTGATGAATATTCTTTTAACCTTTAAAATTCTTTCTAAATTTTCATTGCATAGTCATTATTGAATTCATTTATTTCTTGTACATTCTTTTGTGCCTATTTTAGATCCCTAGATATCAATGACAGGGGCAACGATACTACAGATTCAGAGTTCCTTTTTGAGCCTAACATGTGTTTAAAAGAACCTCAGTACTTTTGACAGAACTTGTAACTTGTTTCTGAATTTGTCAGAAAGGGTAAAGTAAGAAGAGAAACAGATTTTACCCCATGGAAATATGGTAGAAAATATAGCCTTAGAGGAACGAAAGGTTGTGAAATTGGAACATGCATAGCCAGAGAGCCAAAACAAGATCTCACCGAAGATATTGTTAAAAGAGTGATATCCGTGATATGAAGTAATAAAATTTATAAAGAACTTGATCACACCAAAACTAACTAATATCACGACGTTTAAGGCAAGCGCACCTATCGAACAGTAGTATAGCTTAGTGGCAAGACTGAGTTATCGTACCCAAGGGAACCAAAAGTACTATTACTTACTTCCTTTCTATTATCTAGCCTAAGAATAAAAGAGGGGTTTGTTTAAACTAATTCTAAAACTAACTAAAAAAAGCACAAAGAGTAAAATTGGGAAAACTTTTAGGGAAAAGCTGATTGATATGGACAATACTTAAGGGGGAATCCACCTAGACTTCACTTGTTATTGGTTCTTGAGCTAGACGATTTATTCACTTGACTTGATCCGTAGAGATCCCTAATTTATGCTAAACCCTCCGTCGAGGCGTAGAGCAACTAGGCCTAAGTTGTTAATTAAAGTTCCCTTATTAATTAACTCCCTAGGTTGCATTAATTCGATCAATGGTTCCCCATATTAGGTTTGACCCTAATCCGGCAGATTTATGTCACCCTATGTCTAGGGTTGATGCAACTCTGCTTAATTATGGTAGATCTACTTTTATCACAGGGACTTTTGCTCCTTTGCTCTAAGCACATCTAGTTCTTGAAATAATACCTAGGACTATTAAATCAAGGATGAAGAACACATAATTAAGAACAATTCAAGTATTTATCATATAACTCAAGAATAAATAATAACAAGATTCATCTTAGGTTTCATCCCCCTCAAATATTTGAGGGGTTTAGTTCATAATAAAGAAAGAAAACATCTTAGAAGAAATAAAATAACAAAACATAAAAGAACCCGAAAACCCCTGAAGGAATTTAGGGAGATCCTCTATATTGCTGCAGAATTCCGGCTTCTGGGATGAATCAATCAGCTTCCCTGCGAGTAATCTTTACTTCCACTCTCTGTGTTGGCAGCAAAGAATGCTTCCCTTTGTGAGGAAAATAAGCACACCCTTAGAGTTGCCTCCTAGAGTCTTTATATAGGGCTTTGGGGAGCCTTTCTTAACCTCCAAGTATCTCAATTCGAGTGAAATTCCTCTTCCTCACGACTAGAACACGCCCGTGTGCCACGCCCGTGTGACTTCGACAAAGGTCGTATGATTTGGCACGGCCGTGTGGCCTACCCGTGCTTGTCGAGGGCTGGACCGTGTGACCTTCATGTGGCACGGCCGTGTGGCACTGCCGTGTGGTAATTCCTTAGGCCGTGTGTTATGTCATTTTTGGCCCATTTTCCTCATTTTCAGTCCATTTCCTATTCTTTTCTCTTCCCTATGCTCTCCTGAGTATAAGATTTGAAAAATAAGGATTAAGAGCACCAATTCTCACTAAATTGATAATAATTCATCCAAAATATAGGCTAAACATGAGGTAAAAATATGTATAAATTAGCGTTTATCAAATACCCCCACACTTAAGCCTTTGCTTGTCCTCAAGCAAAATCTCAATCCCTAAATAAGAATCATTCTTCTCAACTTACAATCTTTATCAATAATGTTTCAAACTAATCTACAGGTAGTCGTACAATGAAAATTCAATCAAAAGAACATTAAAGATTCAATCACTCTAAGCTGAGAATTTTTTTCATTGAAAAATAAGTTTTCTCCTTCCTCCTAAGTAATTATCTCTCCATCTTAATTAACAGGAGTTGACATCCTCACTAAAGGTTCACTCTATCCACTCGAAGTGTTTAGGGTTCAAAAATTAAGCACTCTCTAGTCAACCTAAAAAGTTATTACCATAGGCTTGCTAGAAAATCAAATCTCCACCACTGTAGGTTGATATGATACATCGATCAAAAAGTCTTTTAAGGGTTATAACGGGGCTTGGTTAAGGGTGTTGTCACAGGCTACAAAAGAGGGTTAGAATCGAGACTGAACTTGAAAAATTATCTAGCTAGAAAAAATCTCTATCACTTTAAAACATAATTCTAAGGCTAATTCTTAAGATAATATCGTTTCTGTCTTTGTAGCCTGAAAATAGAAAAATGCAAAAACTCATTGAACTATTTACAATTTACAATCGAATTTTACTGTATGTACTCATTTTTTTCTTTTTCTTTTTTTTCTCTTTTTTTCTTTCTTTTTCTTTTTTTTTCTTTTTTTTGAAATGATTAAATCAAATATGATAACTTGGAAATTTACAATTTTGCAACTAGAGAAGAGAGTAAAGCTAGATAATAATTTTATTCATGTCTCGACAAAAATAGGGGTTAAAGTAATTGAATGGGAGTTAACAAGAAATGAGTTATTGGTTAATAATTAGAAGGTGAGTCAAAGAATAGGTTGTCAAGCTCAACGGGGTTCACTAGGGGTTAATTTATGGATGTAGGCTTTTTGTGGAGTAAGTGGGTTAAATCCTAGGTGCCTTTATCATTTCGGTATATCAAATCAATGATGTGGTCTCGACATGTATAATCAAAGCAAGTTCTAGAATAACAATTCAGTATTGACTCACTCAAAGCAATAATAAAAGTGAGCACGAAAAAAATGTATGCTCAAAAAGGCTAAAAAAAATCTCACCAAAATTATGGCTTTTGATGTCAATCCTGCGAATTTCAAATCTCAAGATAATACTTAAAATTAGGGAAAATAACTCATGCAAAAATTGGGGGTTCTAAAAAATTTCAACTTATCATGCTTGATTCCCTAATGTTTTAAAGTTTGAATAATCAAAGTACAAGCACCTATATCTTGATTCTTAACATTTCAATAGAAATCATAAATCAATCAGAATTAATTCCTAATAGGGAACTGAGAATTATTTGAGAACAAAGCATAAAAAAAAATTCAGGGGTTTTTCAGATAATGTAAAAATTTAAAGTAAGCTTCCCCCCTATACTTAAGATGTACATTACCCTCAATGTACAAAGATACATAAATAGCAAGAGAAGTATAATATCATAAGATAGGGAGAGAATTGAAACTTCCTGAATTTAGGATGAATTTATGAGGAAGAGTCGGCAATTGTGGCAGGGTGTTCCCATTTCCATTTGAATATGAGCTGTAGAGCTCCTTTTTGAAACTGCGAAAATATTAATTAGTTGTGGGAATTTTCAATTGATAGAGATTACTCGTTAGGGCTTGGTCGATATGAAAGATAGAAATTTAAATAACAGAAAAATAATAAACTAAGTTCTAGAATACTAATGCTGTAATGAATTAAAAGGATTAAGTATAATAAAAATAAAATTCGAAATAAAAAGGAGACTAATAAAGGACAAAATAAAAATGAAAAATGAGAAAAATAGAACCGTATGGGAGAATAGAGGCACATGCCCGTGTGGCTCAGGTTTCGCCCATGTTGGCTATATTGCACGGCTGTTGTGAACTTGTTTACTTTTCGCACGATCGTGGAGGTAGTCACAGGGCCGTGTCTAATTTGACAGTGTTGGCCACGGCTTAGGGACACGGGCGTGTGGCATTGTGTGAGCCCATGTTGATACTGCAGGGTTGCCACGGCCATGTCGCACGGCCGTGGGAAATTGTTGATAGCCCGTGTGGAATTCGTAAGGTTGCCACGGCCATATCGTACGACCGTGGGGATTTGTCGACCTCCCATGCTTTTGGGAAAAATTTACTTTGTTTGTGCACGGTTTGGGTGCACGACCGTGTCTCTGTTTTAATATGTCACACGGCCTTAGGTACGCCCGCGTGCCAGGCCGTGTGGTCCTAATTTCCTGCATCAAAGGTGTTAGTTACTATATAAAAAGATTGAAAAAAATAGAAGAAAAGTTACTAAGTTAGTGCTCGGGTTGCCTCCTGAGAAGCGCTTGTTTATAGTCTAAGCTCGACTTTTCTTAGGCTTGTTTGTTCACGGTGGTTTGAAGAGTTGATACTCTTCCATCCTGCTTGTAATTTTATTATTAACATAAGATTTGAGTCGAGTATGGTTTACCTTGAAAGTGCCGAGTAGACTCATGTTTTATTTCTACTGTACCATAAGGGAAAATTTTCATTACCGTGAAGTAGGGTACGTCGCTTGTATGCTCTTTTGAATTCACGATTCGAGGGTCGTCTTCCCCTAAGAGTACCTTATCCCCTACCTTGATTTGACACGTTTTTACCTGAGGGTTATCTTGGTGATACTCTAGGCTAGTGTGACATGTTTTGGGTTTTTCATGATAGTTCAACCACTCATCTAGTTCCTTGACCTGAAGCGTTCGCTTTTCAGGTGCCTCTCCATTGGATGGACTTGTCTGTGATTGGGTTGCCTTTATGTGAAGTGTATCCTGCACAGAAGGTTGGGTGGTGAGTTCAATGTTTTTACAAGGACTCGTGACTATATTATTATCAATGGTTTTAATTGTGTTTTGAGCTTGTAAAGTAACTTTGTCATCACCTACACGTAGTGTAAGTTCACCTGTTCCTAAATCAATTATTGTTCTGGCAGTTGCTAAAAAGGGTCGCCCTAGAATTAAGGGCATATTGCTATCCTCGTCAATGTCTAAAACAACAAAGTCAATTAGGAATATAAATTTGTCAATTTTGACGAGCACATTTTCAATTATTCCCTTAGGAAACCTAATAGTTTTATCAGCCAGTTGAATGCTCATCTTAGTTTGCTTAGATTTTCTAAGGCCTAGTTGTTTAAACAGTTTGTAAGGCATGACATTTATACTAGCCCCTAAATCAGCTAAAGCATTTTTGGCGTCTAAGCTACCAAGTAAACAAGGAATAGTAAAACTCCCTAGATCTTTCAGTTTGGTTGGCAGTTTATTTTAGAGAATGACTGAACATTCCTCGTTGAGTTCCACTGTGGACAGTTCTTCCAGCTTCCTTTTATTTGTGAGAAGTTCATTTAAAAATTTTGCGTATTTCGGCATCTTCGTAATTGCTTCAACAAATGGTAAGTTGATATGCAATTTCTTTAAGAGTTTAAGAAACTTACCGAATTGTTCATCTGTGCAGTCCTTCTTTAGTGCGGTTGGGTATGGGATACGAGGTTTAAATTCTTTGTTGATCTCATCTTTGTAACTTACCTCATTCTTTTCTTTGCTTACCACAGGCTCCTTGCATGGCTCTGGGTTGGTTTTGGTTACCCCCTCATCGTCTATCGTACCTACAGCATTGAGTTGCTCCTTAGGGTTAGTCTCAGTATTGCTTGATAACCCACCTCGCGGTCTTTCAGAAATTAGCTTGGCAAGCTGGCCTATTTGAGTTTTAAGTCCTTGAATAGATGCTTGCTGGTTCCTTAGTGCCGTTTCGGTATTTTAGAAACGAGTTTCTGACATGGCCATGAATTTGGTAAACATCTCTTCAAGATTGGGCTTTTGCTCTTGTTGCTGCAGTGGCTGCTGAAATCCCTGAGGGGGCTGTTGTCTTTGATTCCCTTGTCCTCCCCATGAAAAGTTGGGGCGATTTCTCCAACCTGCATTATAAGTGTTACTATAAGGATTATTTTGAGATCTAGAATTGTTACCCATATATTTGGCTTGCTCAGTTTCCATGCTGTATCCATAAGACGAATAGTCTGGAGTGAACATATTTCCTGGAGTTGCGTAGCATTGCATAACTGGTTGTACCTGCGTAGGACCAACAAAATTATCAAACTTTTTATTTAAAGGTTCTACCTGATTAGTAAGCATAGTAACAGCATCAATATTATAAACTCCTGCAGCTTTTGTCGGCTTTGTCCTCATGATTTGCCACTGATAGTTATTCAATGACATTTCTTCAATAAATTCATAAGCTGCTTCTGGCATTTTATTATTAATTGTTCCTCCTGCGGCTGCATCAACCATTTGTCGTGTGGATGGATTCAAACCGTTGTGGAAGGTTTGAACTTGTAGCCATAAAGGTAGTCCATGATGAGGATATCTTCTCAAAAGATCCTTGTATCTTTCCCAAGCATCGTAGAGTGTTTCTAAATCCATCTGCACAAAGGAAGAAATATCGTTTCGTAATTTAGCTGTTTTAGTAGGAGGAAAATATTTAAGTAAAAATTTTTTGGTCATCTGTTCCCATGTGGTGATTGAGCCTCGTGGTAGAGAATTTAACCACTGTTTGGCTTTATTCCTTAAAGAGAATAGAAATAGCCTTAGTCGAATGGCATCATCAGAAATGCCATTTATTTTAAAGGTATCACAAAATTCCAAGAAATTTGCTAGATGTGAATTTGGATCTTCATCATACAAACCATCAAACTGTACAAATTGCTGTATCATCTGAATAGTGTTAGGTTTTAGTTCAAAATTATTAGCAGCAATAGCAGGTCTAACAATGCTAGTTTGAGTACCAATCAAACTAGGTTTAGCATAATCATACATAGTTCAAAGAGCTTCATCTTGGTTTACTGGTTCTGCTGGTAGTGCTGGAACGTTTTGATTTGCTTCCATCTCTTCTGTAGGTTCTGGCTCGTGTTCAGGTTCTTGCTCTGGATAATGTAGGCTTTGTCTGATCTCTCTACGATTTCTGCGAACTGTAGCTTCTAAATCTTTGTCAAAAAGTAATGGTCCTGTTGGGTTGTTTCTAGTCATAAACAAGAAAAACCTAAAATAAAAATAATAAACTTAGAAAAACCTAGAAAAAAAAAGAAGAAAAGGAAAATAAAAAATAAATATAAATATAAATAAAAATAAATAAATAAATAAATAAATATATTAATGGCTAAAGTAATAGAAATCGAGTGTTTGTAATATTTTAGTTCCCTGGCAACGGCACCAAAAACTTGATATCCGTGATATGAAGTAATAAAATTTATAAAGAACTTGATCACACCAAAACTAACTAATATCACGACGTTTAAGGCAAGCGCACCTATCGAACAGTAGTATAGCTTAGTGGCAAGACCGAGTTGTCGTACCCAAGGGAACCAAAAGTACTATTACTTACTTCCTTTCTATTATCTAGCCTAAGAATAAAAGAGGGGTTTGTTTAAACTAATTCTAAAACTAACTAAGAAAAGCACAAAGAGTAAAATTGGGAAAACTTTTAGGGAAAAGCTGATTGATATGGACAATACTTAAGGGGGAATCCACCTAGACTTCACTTGTTATTGGTTCTTGAGCTAGACGATTTATTCACTTGACTTGATCCGTAGAGATCCCTAATTTATGCTAAACCCTCCGTCGAGGCGTAGAGCAACTAGGCCTAAGTTGTTAATTAAAGTTCCCTTATTAATTAACTCCCTAGGTTGCATTAATTCGATCTATGGTTCCCCATATTAGGTTTGACCCTAATCCGGTAGATTTATGTCGCCTTATGTCTAGGGTTGCATGCAACTCCGCTTAATTATGGTAGATCTACTCTTATCACAGGGACTTTTGCTCCTCTGCTCTAAGCACATCTAGTTCTTGAAATAATACCTAGGACTATTAAATCAAGGATGAAGAACACATAATTAAGAACAATTCAAGTATTTATCATATAACTCAAGAATAAATAATAACAAGATTCGTCTTAGGTTTCATCCCCCTCAAGTATTTGAGGGGTTTAGTTCATAATAAAGAAAGAAAACATCTCAGAAGAAATAAAATAACAAAACATAAAAGAACCCGAAAACCCCTGAAGGAATTTAGGGAGATCCTCTATATTGCTGCAGAATTCCGGCTTCTGGGATGAATCAATCAGCTTTCCTGCGAGTAATCTTTACTTCCACTCTCTGTGTTGGCAGCAAAGAATGCTTCCCTTTGTGGGGAAAATAAGCACACCCTTAGAGTTGCCTCCTAGGGTCTTTATATAGAGCTTTGGGGAGCCTTTCTTAGCCTCCAAGTATCTCAATTCGAGTGAAATTCCTCTTCCTCACGACTAGAACACGCCCGTGTGCCACGCCCGTGTGACTTCGACAAAGGCCGTGTGATTTGGCACGGCCGTGTGGCCTACCTGTGCTTGTCGAGGGCTGGACCGTGTGATCTTCATGTGGCACGGCCGTGTGGTAATTCCTTGGGCCGTGTGTTATGTCATTTTTTGCCCATTTTCCTCATTTTCAGTCCATTTCCTATTCTTTTCTCTTCCCTATGCTCTCCTGAGTATAAGATATGAAAAATAAGGATTAAGAGCACCAATTCTCACTAAATTGATAATAATTCATCCAAAATATAGGCTAAACATGAGGTAAAAATATGTATAAATTAGCGTTTATCAAAGAGGTCCATGGGAATTTCAGAAAGACGCAAGCAAGAGGATTCATAATGACTAGGGGCAAACATGAGGACACTGCTGGTCCATCTTGGAAAGGGATCGCATCAGTTACACCATAAATGCCGAATTTAAGGAGTCAAGACTTATGGGGCATGTATGTTATGAGCTTGTGCTCGTCAAAAGTTTCAAGCTGACAATAAATCATCTTTGTGATTGTCGATTACTCCATTAAAAGGGAGAGAGTAGCTTCATATGCCAATATTACAAAGTCAATAGTTATCGATTCAAAAAAAAAGAATAGAAAAGAAAAGGAAAAGAGAAAAACAAAAACGAAAAATAAAAAGAGGTCCAAAAAAGATCATCCTCAACTGCACAATGTCAAAGATTTACAGTCTGTTCAAAGATTAGGCACCCTATCATTGTACAACCAAGGTTGCCAAAAGAAAAAAGAAAAAATAAAAAAGAAAAAAGAAAAAAGAAAAAATAAATTACAGAAGATGACCGAGACTGGTAAAGATTGGCATAAGAAACTACTACTTACTCTCTATACTTATGCTGGAGCAAACACCTTCAATTCCAGTTGTTTCAGAGGTCCCAACCCTCATCCTGGGCATGGATGTGTTTCATGACTCTCCTGAACAGCCCGATATTCCATCAATCACTGCGGTGGTCAGCTCCAGGCAGTGGCATTTGATTTCCTACTATAGAGCATCCGTGCGTGTACAATCTCCTAAGCTTGAAATGATAAATTCTCTCTCCAAACCAGTTTCTGACAAAGTGGATGAAGGTATCAAGAGGGAAGCTCTCTTAGATTTTTATACAAGTTCAGGGAAGAGGAAGCCTGATCAGGTCATTATCTCCAAGGATGGAGATAGCGAGTCTCAGTTCAGTCAAATGATGTACAAAGGACTTGATCAAGTTATTGAGGCTTGCAAGCTCATTGACAAGAATTGGAACGCTAAGTTTGTGGTTATTGTTGTAAAAAAAAAACCATCATACCAAGTTTTTCAAGCAAGGATCTCCTGAAAATGTGCTATATGGTACTGTCATTGACAACAAAGTATGCCATCTGAAGAACAATGATTTTTACTTTTGTGCTAATGCTGGAATGATAGGAACCATAAGGTCAACCCACTATTGTATTCTCTTAGACTAGGTTGGGTTTTTAGCTGATGATCTACAGAAGCTTGTTCATTCTCTATCCCACGAGTATCAAAGGAGCACTACAGCCATATCTGTTGTGGCCCGTATTTGCTACACTCATTTGGCAGCCTCACAATTGGGGCAATTTATAAAGTTTGTGGATGCTTCAAAGACATCATCGAGCCATGGTAGGGTGACTACTCCGAGAGCACTTTATGTACCCCAGCTTTCCAGGTTGAAGGATAATGTCAGCAACTTCATTGTTGAATTTGTCAAACGACAGCCAGGACTGTTGTTGGGGCAATTCCTTTCTCATAGGTTTATGAATCGAGATCTTTTCCTCCAAGCTTCGATGGAGTCAAGAATTGAATACCTCTAGTGATTTTAACTTGAAAATATTCATCTTAATCAAATGTACCAAGAATGGATGACACAGACTTATGATAAAGAGGGTTCGTCCACAAGAATTTCTCACGGAAGCTAATGTGAAAACCCGCAAAGGGCGTTTTGAGACTTCTAAATTAAAAAAATAAAAAAACAAAAAAAAAAGGAAAAAGAGAAAAAAGAGAAAGAAAAAGAAAAAAAGAAAAAAGAAAATGGAGAGGCCAATGTGAAAACCCACAAAGGGCGCCTTGAGACCAAAGGGGTTTTGAGTTGAAAACCCGAAAGGCAGCTCAAATTTTGAAAGGCATACAGTGATCTTGCTATACCTGATTCGACAAGAAGTGAAGTACATTACATGGCGGGGCATCAACAAAGTGCTTTGGATCTTCTAAACACATGTGGTCCTCATGGAATTTGTATATAGAAGCCCAAGCTGCGATATCTAGAGCATCTAATTTTTTGTCCTGTTTACTATCTTTCGATTCTCTTTCTTCTCAAAGATAGATTCCTAGATTAACTTCCTTTGTTTTTTTTTGATAAATCATTCAAACTCTAATTATCCTTAAGATCAATTTATTTGTCGTCCATTATTCATAAAGCATGTTGCATTGAAATAATGACTGATGAACTAAAATATCTTCATAAACGAAGTTTTACATATTACTCTGAAAATTTCTAGATAATACAAGAAACTGAAACATGACAATTGTTTAAGGAATTCCCATTGAGTAAGGATTGGAGGTACTCAAGAGAATTTCTTCTTCAGTCCAAATGGTGATTAGACGATGTCTATCCTAAGAAAGGATCATTTCACGAACATCTCCAGCAGGCCGTAACATTCGGGGATGGTACAATAGGACCAAATTGATTCAAAGCATAGGAGTAGAGTATGATTGATACGTCGAGAAGAGCGAAGATGAAATTTCGATGAATGAATGAATGATAACACCTGAAATAGGAATCATTCTCATAATATTTTGCACCATAACATGTCTAATTAGGAACATTTGACTCACTTCGATCATAGCATCCTAATCGTCAGGCATAATCATAAATACATTCTACAGGTTATTAAAGACGACGCGCCTTAACCCCCTAAGTAGTAGGGTAGCAGGCCACAACATAGTAGATCTGGCCTTCAGATGATTATACTGAAGCAGGATTCAAGATGATTTGGCATCCTTGTGCTCACAAGGAGCAAATCAAAGACATAGCTGATTTGGCTTTCATGTGCTTACGATGAAGCAAATCTAAGATGATTTGGCATCTCTGTATTGTCAGAGAACAAATCAAAGTTTGGCGTCTCTGTATTGGGCGGAGGGCAGATACATAGCAGATCTGGCATTCAGATGTTTATACTGAAGCAGATCTAAGATGGTTTGGCATCCTTATGCTTACAAGGAACAAATCGAAGACATAGCTGATTTGGCTTTCACGTGCTTACGATAAAGCAAATCTAAGATGATTTGGCATCTCTGTATTGTTAGAGAGCAAATCAAAGTTTGGCATCTCTGTATTCGGCGGAGGGCAGACACATAACAGATCTGGCATTCAGATGTTTATACTGAAGTAGATCCAAGATGGTTTGGCATCCTTGTGCTTACAAGGAACAAGTCGAAGACATAGCTGATTTGGCCTTCACGTGCTTACGATGAAGTAAATCTAAGATGATTTGGCATCTCTGTATTGTCAGAGAACAAATCAAAGTCTGGCGTCTCTGTATTTGGCGGAGGGCAGACACATAGCAGATCTGGCATTCAAATGTTTATACTGAAGCAGATCCAAGATGGTTTGGCATCCTTGTGCTTGCAAGGAACAAATCAAAGACATAGCTAATTTGGCTTTCACGTGCTTACGATGAAGCAAATCTAAGATGATTTGGCATCTCTGTATTGTCAGAGAACAAATTGAAGTTTGGCGTCTATGTATTCGGTGGAGGGCAGACACATAGCAGATCTGACATTTAGATGTTTATACTAAAGCAGATCTAAAATGGTTTGGCATCCTTGTGCTTACAAGGAACAAATCAAAGACATAGCTGATTTGGCCTTCACGTGCTTACGTTGAAGCAAATCTAAGATGATTTGACATCTCTGTATTGTCAGAGAGTAAATCGAAAAGCGAATTTGGCGTCTCTGTGTTCGGCGGAGAGCAGATCGAAGATACCAACATGATAGTCATAAGTTTGCAAGGAGCAGATTGAAGACAAGGATTTGAGAAGACCGGTCAAATTTGGTCTTTCTATAAGTCTTTGCTCGATTCCCGTTACACAGCAATGAGCAAAGAGGGGTAGCTGTAATAGCCCAAATTTGACCGGGCTAAATTTGAGCAAAGGAAAAAGATAAATAAATGAACAGTCCATTAAAAAGTCCAATTTACAAACGTTGGAGACCAAACACTACTGGCCCAAAAATTTAAAATCAAATCCTACTACCCGTGTACCCAAAATACACCCATAACCCGGTTACTAATTACCCAATGCCCGTTGCACCCAATAGCCCAAGTTAGACCACTACCCACTATTACCCTAAACCAAACAATACCTTAAACCCAAACTAAATTAAATCCCAAACTACCCAGAGCCCATTACACCCGTGGCCCAAACTCTTAGCCTAAACTAGACCCAAACTGCCTACCCAACAGCCCAACAATTGAAACAGCCCAAATGGCCCAGACACCTGAGTTGAATCAGGAAACCCTAGGGTTTCCAGAAGCCTTCGCGCCGCAAGCTCCAAGCTAGGCCAATCGTCACGCCGCAATCGAGGGCTTATTGTCTCGCGTTGCAGCCATCTAGCCCCGAATCGCGCATGGTCGGTGCTTGAAACAGCGCCTTGGCCACTCGGATTCTCCGCGATTACCTGCAAACAAAGGAAAGAAACAGCAAGCAGACAGAAGAAATAGGGCAGCAAATCAAGCACAACAGATATACATACCAAATGAGTTTAGAATCGGTGGCTATAAAGCCCAAATAATGATCAATGTAAAGGGGGATATACACACACACAACGATATACGCATATACAGAGAAAGATACAAACATATTCGTGTACAAAAATACGAAAAGAGAAATAAAAACAGTTTTGATTCCAATGAAAGGTGGTTTTCTGTTTAGTTTTATTATTTCATTTTTTTTATTCTGATTCGAATATATATACAGGGTTTTTAGTACACAAAATACCTTTTAAAGCAAAGAAGAGCAAAATTACCTGTGTTTCAGCTTAAGAAATGGAGAGATTCGGCTCTCCGACCACCGTCTGCGACGGCGCGTGGGTGCGTGAGGTGGCGGCCGATATCGCTGCCGGAACTCGGGCCGAAGGGGGTTGAGAGCATTTGGGTTTTTTTTTTGTTTGTTTGTTTTTTTTTTTAAAATGGTTTTCAAATGTTTCTTAAAACTGTTTTTTACTTTTATAATATTTAAAAAAACGGCATCGTTTAAACTGGGGGGATCCGCACGTTGACCCGACCGGACCCCAGGATTCGCGCGTTTTGTGAAGCTGGTTTAATTGCTAGTTTGGTCCCCGATTCAGTTTATTGTTTTTAATTTTCCCCTATAATTTTTTTTAAAAAAATTCAAAATTGGTCCTATATTATTTATTTTTGTTTTTTATATAATTATTTTATTTATCATATATTATTTATTTTATATATTATTGTTATATATTATTTATTATATATACTAAATACCACTTTGAAATTATTATTAAATATTATATTTTATTATTAATTATATATTTTATATTATATATATTATTTTAATCCTATATATGTTTATATAATTATTGTACTATATATTCTTTTATATATTATTCTTATTATATATTCTTTATTATATATGTTACATATTATTTTGAAACTATTAAATGTTGTATTTTCAATTTGTATTACTATTTATTATATTAGTATTATATTATGTATTTATTATATATATTTTTTATATACTAAATTCTAGCTTAAAGAAATTATCACTATATGTTGTATTCTTAATTTGTATTATTACATTTTAAAATCAGTATATTGTTGTTATATTAGGTATTAATGTATTGTTTTTAGATTATTTTCAAAATTTCATATGCGTGTACATATATTATATTATCATATATCATTTTTACTTATGAGTTTATTTAAATGTATATTGAATTATTGCATTGTTTTTTTACAATTTGTAAATATTCTATTTTATTCCTTGATTTATCTTATTTGTATATGGTTTCATTTTTTGAGATTTAACATGTTTCTATTTTTTTTATAATGTGTTATTGGTTATTATTGTTACATATTTATTACAACTATTATGCTTCCTTTTGATTATTTTGTTTATGCATGTTCTTACTAGCTTTTTATTTTATATTAGTCTTAGCATGATTTTTATTACAAGTATGATTATTGTGATTTTTTATTCGTATCCGTATGAAATGTTAGAATGTGTTACGACATATATTGCTATGCTTCATAATACATTAATGTGATATGTCATTCTTTAAAATGTTACTTGAAGTTTTCAAAAGTAAAAAAGGTAATGCTTGATATTTGGAAGCTTCGAGAAAAGTAGTGCCCTAACTTACTGGGTTGCAATTTTTCTCGTTGAGTTCGAATAGTCAAGCACCCTTCTAAGTTTTTAAGGTTTTCAAAATGCGAACAGCTGTCTTGGAATTTCTAAGCATTGTGTCCTAACTTACTGGATATGGTGTTTTGTCGCCTCGAGATAGAAATTTTCAAAAAGGCTAGCTTAGCTTCGAATGTCTTAAAAATCTTACGTCCTAACTTATTGGATGTAATACTTTGATACATTTGATACAAGCGAGCCCTAATTTTCAAAAATCAGAATATTTTAAAGAGGATTGCATCTTGAAATGTTTAAATTTCCGACATTAAAGACATTTGATAATCAATTAGGTACTAATTTTTGGGCGTTACGAGGGTGCTAATCCTTCCTCGTACGTAACCGGCTCCCGAACCCGTCTTCTGATTTCGTAGACCAAAACTAATGATTTTAAAACAAAATTTTTTAAAAGGTGGTCCAATCACACCTAAACAGATTGGTGGCGACTCCCGTTTTCGTTTTAAGTCGACCCCGTTTTTTTCCAAAACCCATAAAAAATGGTTTCGACACTAACCACTATTGAAAAGATGTGTTCGTTTGACCTTCTATGTAACTCTTAAGTCGAGTCATTCTTTGGTGAAAAATATGTGGCTCTAACTCGTACACTGTATATTTATTAAGAAAAGATAAGTTAAAGTAACTCGATAACATAAAACATTAAAACTTATATTGAAAAGATAATATTATCTTTTACTCATTTTCATAACTTGTCTCTTCCAGTCTGCATTCTTATAATCTCGATGGAAGTTAGCCCCAATGTGACGGATGCAATAAACAGATCTCTATGGCACATCGGAACGCCTAATTACCGCAATTAATCCTTGCCCTCTATCGGAGATGATGCAAATATTATCGTTGCTAATAATATACCTTAACAGGTTGGTAAGGAAAAATTTCAAAGATTCCAAGTTCTCCTTATCTACGATGACAAATGATATCGGGAGCACGTTCTTATTGCCATCTTGAGCAGCCACAAGAAGTAGGATCTGTGTATATTTTCCATATAGCCAGGTCTCATCCACTTACACAAATGGCTTGCAGTGGGGAAATGCCCACACACATGGATCAAACGTTTAGAACATTCGATGGAAAATTCTTTTTCCTAGTTGTAGTTGGTCATCCAGGCCGTAATAATGTCATGTCTGTAACTCAATGACAGTCCCCGGTACGTACTCCCGCATAGCGGTTATCTATCCTTATAGCTCGTTATACGACGTATCGAAATTCCTATACAATTACTCCATTACCATCTATTTAGCTATCCACGCCTTTCGATATGATTCTTAATACTGGAATCATGCCTGCATTTCGACAATAGTAACGAAACTTTAATGGTCGGCATGTTCTTCATCATTGGCATAATACATGTACAGATAGTTTTGGAATTAATTTTTCAATAATCTTCTATCATACGTGTTGATGTGCATGTGTGAGGCCCAACAAATTTTCGTGTCTCCCACATCTGTGAATTTTGAATAAATGCAGCTCGTACCCGCCACTTGTAGCCTTTCGTCGACTTCCCACACTCCCTAATATATAATGTCGATTTAGACACTGCGACTTTGTAATCCACTGATATATTCATGTTATACCGCTTAATAGCAAATAAGCACTCTTCCTTACTTTCGAATCTCTGGCCTACGAAAAATTCTCAGGATTAGAATTTATGGCCAGTCAATGAGCAGAAAGTATTTCATGATACTCTGAAAATTCAACTACGTGCGCTGCTTCGGGGTCTATGAGCGACATGTGTGGCCTAGGATTATTATGTATCACAATACTTTGCATCTGGTTCCCGACCGAAGACGCATTAAGGTTTTCATCGTCATTCACGTCTTCGTTGTCAATATCATCGGGGACATTGTCTACATCGGGATCACTATCACTATCAACCTCTTGATCGCAAGGATCACTACTATCGTATCCATCATCACCAACCACATCAATACCGTGTGTAACATTAAAATCAATATCGATCCCACGTATAGTCGATTCACTATCAACATACGATATTGGAGCCACCATGCACGATTCTTGAGCTCCATGTTCTTCACCATATGCAGTGAGATATTCATTTTGCTTCATACCGACTAACTCAACAAATAAGTAAATTGGTGCATTTTTGTCACTCCCATTCCCACAGTAAATAGCGATCATTGTCTCTACATCTTCGTCGTCTACAAGTTCCATTTCTATGAATTTAATGAGATCTGTTGAAACTAAAAACTTGTAGAAAAGTTTCGAGATCCTTCTCCCACAACGTATAATAATTATTGCGTTAATCCTTCCCTTCATATCATCCAACAAGACATTTCTATTAAATCTCATTGCTATTTGTTGCCGACATTCAAATATGCATCCAACAGTTGTTGTCAAGATGATTCCACCGCAATAAACGCATACAAAAAACTGATTATCCATCTTCAATACTCAATTTGTTAAAAAATAAACAAATTTCACAAAATAATTTCGAACAGCAAATAAATTACTTAAATAAAAAAATAATTAATCAATATGCAATTTTTTCATTCATAAGCTCATACTTTTTCAGTTCTCATTTTGTACATGAACAACATTTATCTTTACATTTAACCACTTAAATTAAGTTCTACGTTTTCTTCCATTCCGATCCTGTATCTTCCTCTGGGAAATTCTATACAATCCAATTTAGAAATTCTTGATTCTTTTCATATTCATCTTCAACAATACAATTTGGAAATTCCTCGGGATCTTCTTCCTCTTTAATGTTTATAACGGGTATTGAATTTAGAACTTCTCTTGGTAATTTCCTAACATCTAAATTCATCTATGGTATGTCAAACACATTTTGCTTCCTAGTCAAATTTCGTGAACCTATACTTTGTCTCGCTATTTTCCTTGCTCCATAAAAGATTATAAACTTCACAAAGCATATAACTAGATTCCAATAGGTTCGTGCTACCAATGTCTTCCACAGTTGGTCTAAAATGATTTGGTGGTTCCGTTCTATTAATGTCCCTCTAAGGGTTAAGTATTGCGCTTTATTCTTTCTAATCATTTCATAACCCTTCCACAACACTTCTTGCATCTTTTTATTTATGGTAATAATGTGTTGAATAATGTCTTCTTCTGGTTTCATTCTGTAATCTTGCACTTTTCTCATCATCTTATCAACTTTCTCCCTTTATGCTAAAGTTATTATCTCATCAAGCAATACCAAATATGTTGCCATTTCTAACAATATCTATAACAAAAATATTTTCAGTTCTTATCACTAATTAACAATTACTTTATAATAGTTTTACTAACATAAAAACTTTCAAATATATTAAAAAAATTTAAAACATAACATTCACAATGTTGAAACCATTTTTGAAAAACAGGATTACTAGGGTTGTGAAAAATGAAAATTAAAATGGGAGTTGCCACCAATCTTTTTTATTGAGGTGTGATCGAATCACCTCGTAATTTGATTGTTTTAATAAAATATTTTAATTTACAAAAACAACGATTTTAGTCTACGAAATTTGAGAAAATGAGTTCAGGAGTCTGTTACGTACGAGGAAGGCTTAACACCCTCGTCACGCCCAAAATTGGTACCTAATTGATTAATTAATATCTTGATGTCAAAGGTTAAAAACTCTGAAAAAATTTAAAATACGATCTCTCTTTTTATTAATGTTAGTTTTACACAAAAAAAGTTTGATAAATCGAAGCAGATGCTAAAGACCTTCCTGTCCCGAAGTAATAAAATGTCACATCCAGTACATTAGGACATGACATTTTAAATCCTCGAGAATAAACTTGTCTTTTGGTTTTCAAAACTTATGCATTTTAATTTTAAAAGGGTATTCGGTCATTTGGGTCAAACATAAAAATCGAAACCCAATACATTAGGGCTCGATCTCTCAAATCTCCAAACACGGAATATTGCCTTTATTAAAAATCTTTTTATGAATTTAGGCTGAAGATAATGTAATATTTAAAACGATACACGAACGAAATATCGTATTAGCAAAGGGTAATAATGAGTACATTAATAAAACAACACATGAGAATCGTATAATGTATGCTCTTTTAATATTAACAAGAATCATCAAAAGATAAATAAAATAGATAATGACAATGATAATACCAACAACGCATACATATAAAGAACAGTGCTAACCAAATAATGGAGACAAAGAAATAAATACACAAATAAATACGAGGGAGAATAATTTATAAAATATCGAAAGTAAAGAATCAAGTTAAAGTAAAATGAAATTAAGGATATAGTTTGCAATAAAACATAAAATAAATAGTAATAATAATGATAAATAATGATAATAGAAAATCTAAATTTTGCAAATACATAGGAAGTATTAAATATACAAATAATGGAATAAAATTATAATGATAAGGGCCATAATAATAATAATGTCAAAATAATGCATATAAAAAAGAAATATAAAATTTTTAAATATAATAAGTACAAAGAAATTAATAAATACATAAATAAATATTTAAGAAGAATAGTTTATAAAATATTGAAACAAGTGACTAAATTAAAATGTAAGTGAGAGTTGAGGTGCAATTTGTAATCAAGTGCATAATACATAATAATAATGATAATAATAAAAATAGATAGATAGATAGATAGATAGATAGATAGATAGATAGATAGATAATAGATAATAAAACAAAATAGATAAATAAATGTTTGATGCAAAAAAATAAAATAAAATAAATAAAGAGATAATAAAGGGACAAATAAATAAATAAAATAAATAAAAAATTAAAATGAGTAATGGACTAAACTGTAACCAATATTGAATTAAAATGACAAATTAAGATTTAAAAAACGACCAATTAGAAAGGCGCGAAATCTCATAAGGATTTATTAGGAAATTATTCCCTTCACCCTCCAAACGCACCGCTTCCAGAACCACCGAATGGTCGAAGGACCAAAATGAAAAAAAGGTGAAAAGTCCATGGGTAGATTTAAAAAAGAAGAAATAAAGAAATAATGACTTTATTAAAAAGCTATTAAAAAGTGGAAGGACCAGGGTTGCAATTATACCTTGGTCCAGAAACACACGGATCCTAGTGCCCCATCGGGTTGGGTTTCGGGTCGAAGGCCAGGTCACCTTAAACGGCGCTGTTTTGGCTGTGTTAGGGAGGGGCTGAAACGGCAGCGTTTCCGGCTACTATTTAAGGCCAATTTTTTTTTTTTAAATTTCACTTCTAGCCTTTGATTTAAAAAAAAAAAACTGCAAGACCTCTCATCTCTCTCCCTCTCAACTCTCTTCAGCCTCACACTCAGATCCGGCCGAGGTCCGCAGTCGTTCGCCGCACCACCACTATATTCGGTGGCCGGCGATGCCCAAAGGCTGGCTTCTCAACCCCGCTTCGAGTTGGTTTGATGGCAAAGCTCTCCAAACCCGAATAACCGAAAGAAAAAGAGGTTCCATTCGCCCTCTCCTTGGTCCGATTCCATCCACGGAGGAGAGATATCCGGCGAAGGGATCACGGGGCGATGACACGAGGTAACTCCGGTGAGTTCCCCTCTTCCCTTTCCTTTTTATTTGTTTCTTTCGTATGTAAATAAATAAAAAATAAAAAAAAACTTAATGAAATTGTAGCGACGTAAAAAATTTTAGCTTGGTCGATAATTGGGGTATTTGATTGAAAGTTTAAAAACCGAAGCTTGATTTTAAAAAGAGAGTCGCCACCGATCTTTTTTCTTAGGTGTGATCGGACACCTAATAAATTGTCTTTTTAAAATTTAGTTTTTGAAAAAATAAGGCCGAGTTTAGGTCTACGTTTAAAATTCAGAGAAAAGTAGGGTTCGGGAGTCAGTTAAGCACGAGGAAGGTGTTAGCACCCTCGTGACGCCCAAAATTGGTATCTTATTAAACACGTGTTGTTTTGATTTTCGAAAATACGAGCTCAATGTAAAATTTAATCGTGATCCGATTGAAAGAAATGAGAAATTTCGAGTTTTTGGTTTTTTTTAGAAGGACGTCCCGTTTTAACACGAGCCGTCGACTTTCACCCAACATAGCGATGAAATCAACGATCTAATGTTAAATCGGGACATTGCCTCGTGCATTGAAATTAATTAAACAAGACTAAGACTTGAAATAGCATAAAGCAAATTGATATGGAATAAAAGTAAATAAAAGATTGGAAATACATCGAGGCAAATTATGAACATGACGTGATAAAAATAATAACAATATATACGATATCAGACGTAACAAGAACTAAACATGAAATAAAAAAACTATGAGTATGCATACATACACATATGAACATAAAATAATGGAATATAAAGTGACAAAAACTTAACATTAACAAACAAATAATGTTTCCTATATACATGCGTATACGTATAAAGATATATACAGAATGGTATTGTTCGAAAATATACATAATAACATCGAAAATATGTACATGGTATAAAAGGATATAGGGTTAAAAGGATTATGTATACTTAATATAATAATAAATATAATAATATAAAAATACTGTATATGAAAAGTATATAAGTACATGCATAATATGTAAAAGATATACAATGGATAATATAAAGAATATATACATGAAATAGCATAAAAATATGAACCAATAGTGTTAAAAATACATATAATATATAAGATACTATATATACATAATATAGAAGTAAGAATAATATATATAAGAGTATATACATAAGTTAATAATGATAATAAAAATAATAATAAAATATAAAATATAAAAAAAACAAAGGTAACTTAATAATATTAAAAATAAAATAATAGATAATAATAATAAAAACAGTAAATATATGTGGTAAACACGATATTAAAATGATACTATAAATATAAAAAAAATATATAATGAAAACATACAATAATACTAATAATAACAATGATAGTAATAATAATACTGATATAATAAATGTAATAGTGGTAAAATAATATAATAATGATAGTATGAATAATATATAAAAATAATAGTGATAATAATAAATAATAATAATAATAATATAATAATAATAATAACAACAATAATGGTAAAAATACAAAAGAAAATATGACATAATGAGAAGGTAAGGGAAATAAAGTAATAGATCATAATACATTAAAAATAATGAATATAGTAGTAAATATACCAAGATTACAAACAATACTATGAAATATATATATACACACACGTATATAATGGATACAACATTAATAACAATATTAATAGTAATAATTAATAAAATAAAATAAAACAAAAAGACAACAAAAGGACTAAATCGAATTTATAACTGAAATACGGGGCTATATTAAAAACAAGAAAAAATTTAATCGCAAAGTGGCTGAAAAGCAGAGGGATTAAAATGTAAATGAACCACATGTATAAACACACCGTTTAATATGGACTAAATTAAAATAGGGTTGAAATTTCAGAGGCAAATCAAAAAAAGAAAGAAAGTTAAAGCGGGGCTCAATCTTCGGACCGCGCAAAAGGGAGGGACTAAATGTGCGAATATCCCTTCCAAGCCAAGCGCATGGGTCTTCCTGGGTGCTGAAACGGGTCGAAATCGGGTGGCTTACACGGCACCGTTTTGATCATTACAAAATTAAAAGAAACCCTAGGCATAATGCCTAACCATTTTCAGACCAAGGCACCAAACGGTGCTCTCCCTTTCCCTCTCATTCGACCGAACCCAGAAACTTCTTTCGACCGCCGTTTGGCCTCCATGCCACCACCATAATTGGTGGATGATGGCGCGCAAAGGCATCCCACTGCCTTTCGTTTAGGACCTAGCCTTGGAGGTTGTCGATTTTGGCACCTAGGATCCTACCTCAAACTCCGATTTCAACGAAGGAGGTGTGTACTCCGGAGGCCGGTTATGCGAAGGTGAGCCTTCTTCCTTTTGTTTATTGTTATTTTATATACAAACCAATAAGAAAAAAAGAAACAATCTAAATAGCATTTGAAATCGAAAGATCTGTTTTGAAAATATTGAAAAATCACCTTCGTTCGGTTTCTTCATTTTTGTATTCCTTTTTGTTATTCTCTACTGCTTTTTGGGTACTTTAATCTCTTTGTTTCGTGTTTGTATTGATGATAATCAGAACCCCCTTACATTTCTTTTGATTAGCTCTTTTTTATGGCCATTTTTTACAAGTATTCGCTATTATTTTGCTATTTTTCACTCCTGTGTTGCGTGTTTGCTTCGTTTGCAAGGCATGGGCAGCGTTGAACGATCGGTGGAGCAGGTGGCTGTTGGCAGAGAGCAGTTGGGTGGTCGTGCAGAGGGTTGGTGGCACTGAAAGTCGGGGCTAGGGTTAGGTTGGCTTAGGGTTAGTGGGTGTTGTATTGTATTAGGCTAGGTTGTGAGTTAAACGGGTATTGGGCTTAAGTATGGGTTTAATTTAGTGGGTTAAGTCTTAGGTTAGGTTGTTGGGTTATGGGTTTTCTGATTTTGGCTTGTAAAATTGGGCTGTTAGGTGTTGTGGGTTTGGGTTGTATTGGGGTTAAGGGAATTTGGGTTAATTTGTAACTGGTTTAGTTACCTAGGCCAAAATTGGCCTGTTACAGAAATAAACAAATAAACAAAAATGAAAATCAACTTAAAAGTTCAGATCTTTCTTTTCTATTCAAAAATTTCGAAACTGTGTTTTTTGTATATATCCTCCCCCATACATTGATTTGTTTTGGTGGCTTTATAGCCAAAATAGTACACTGTTTATCTACTGGTCATGTACTGTTTGCTTGCCTGCTGCTTCTGTCTTATTTGCAGGTGTTAGGAGCATGGTAGAGCAGTGGAGGGCTAGGCCTTGGGCGTGGTGCGCGCTGAGGCACATGGGAGAGCTGCGGCGCTGGAGAGGAGGGGGAACCCTAAGGTTTCGAAAATTTGCTTAATGTTGTGGGCTTAGAGTTTGGGTTAGGGTTTGGGCCATTTGTAAATTGGGCCTTTACATTTTGTAAATGGACTGTGAATTTTGGTTTTTATTTTTATTTTGGGTTTTTTAGTTTTGGGGCCCGGGAAAAAATGGGTCATTACACACAATAAACACATAATTAATCTAAACACAAAATTTACTAACAAATCACAATAAACAAAATAACTTTTAAAACAAAATACAAAAATAACACTAAACAAACTATATAATACTAACAAAATAATTTTTTCTTATCATAATCTATTCTATTCAAAAATAACAAAAAAAAAAAAAAATCTTTTTCTTCTTTCTTCTCTTCTCCCTCTTTTCTTTTGCAATTTTTTTTATTGGAAAAATTTACTGTTCTTTCTTTCTCTTTTCTCTCTTCTTCTGTAATTTTTTTACTGGTGCCTGCCTTTGTTACTACTGATGGGTTGAAATAGGGGTTTGGGGAACTGGGTGCCGCCTGTGCCACGTCCACAACTCATTCCGCCTCTGCCACGTCCACCACTGGTGTCGCCTCTGCCAGAGGCTTCACCAGTGCCACCTCTGACATGCCCTCTTCTCCTTTTTTTTAAAACAATTTATATTTTTTAACAATTTATATTTTTTAACTAATATTTTTTTAGCAGGTGAGTGGCAGAAAGTAGGGTGGTCACACCTCTGCAACAGGCGGCATCACCCTACATGTACCATTTTAGTACATAATTTTGGGTTTGTATTATATTAATTTTCTTTTTTATATTAATTTAGTAAAAAAAAACCTGTGTATTCTTTCAAACACAACCCAATTTCGTTCACAACCGGAAGATGTAACAACTTGGCTCAAAAGTCTTATAGCTAGCTTTTGCAAATTTGGAGCACCATGGCCAAAGAACATCCACCACTCGTCTAGAAAAACAAATATATTAGATAATATATTACAAATTTACAATTATATAAATAGATAAGTAACATAGTAGATAACTTTTTTTTACTTGGCCTTCTAGTTTTGCTATAAATAAATGTTAGCTCTCTTCCAAAATTACCATTATGCTGTAAAAAAAAACAACACTCTTCGACCAATCTTCTACCACTTGAAATATGTTTATTGGCAAGAATTAATAGAAATCCTTCCATGACAGCTACGTCTTGACATTGGTTTTTGGCCTCATATTGAAATGTTGGATTCAACCAATATGCTGCTGCATGGATATCTTGACGCATTTGGTTCCCCCATCTATCTTCCAAAATCGAAGTGTAACGCTCGTACAATCTTCGTTTCTGCCGAAAGTTTTCTCTAATGGCTTTGCTTGCTCTAAGCGACATCATAAACATAGCCCAAAGCAAGTTTCTCATTTGAATCCAAAAGGCTCAACAACCGTAAAAATGGACCAACAATTTTCAGAACCACCAAGCAATTATTCCAAAACTTATTGTCCAAAATAATATTTTGAATATTCTATGCATGCCTTGGTCGTTTTGGAGCCATTCCAAGCAATAAACTTTCTAGAAGTGACCATGGCTTGCAAATCACACTTATGATCATGCAAACTCTTCAAAGCAATAAAAGCAGTAACAAAACGTGTCTCAGTTGGACGACAAATCTTTGTCCACCCTTCTCTTCTTCTTAACCAACCCAAAGTCTATTTATGATTATACACAAAAACTGTAATAGAAAAAGCACACTCAACATGAGATATTTTACCAATATCCTTCAAAATCCAATTGATACAATGTGTTGCACGTGGTGACCATAAGATGTTCGGATACTTCCCGTTAAGTAATCTCCCAACCACTTTATTATTTGCAGTATTATTTGTAATCTCCCAACCACTTTATTATTTGCAGCACATTGCTCAGGTCAACAATTTCCACAATCTCCGAAAATATTTTGCAAAGAGTTTTGGCATCTGAAATCAAATCAGATGCATCAATGGACTTGATAAGGCATAATTCTTTAGAAAAATACACTTTAAAATTGACTAATGACCTTTGTCTCATATCTTTTCACCTCTCTCCCATTATGGTGCATCCACATTTCGCACAAATGCTTTTATAGGAATTAACAGGCAATTGTAATTCCCTCTTTAAGTCGTTAGTAGATTGGTTCGCAATGCATGGCGGAGCTTTGTATTCCCATCCCACAAATGTTATGGCATCAACCATTTTTTGATAATAATATGAATGTGAAGCATTGATCGGGATACAAGAATCATTAAAAAAAATCGAGCCATTGTCATGTCCACTTGATGCCAACTTTCTTTGCTTTTAATGCAGCCTTGATAGTGGGTTGTGAGTCGACAGTTGTCCTACTAGAAAAATAAGAAGCAATATTTGCAAGCCGTTTTCTTTTCTTTTAGCTTGTCATGCTATTGCCTTCACTAAGATTTTAACATCTTGCTGTTCTGGCACGTCACCTTCAAATTGATGCACACTAAGCCGGAATGAATTCGATGCTTCTCTTACTGTTTCATTCTCTCTTTTGTGACCTTCATATTCAGCTAATTTTCTTCCATGCGGTGCTGCACATCTAAAGACACTTTCTCGCATGGCCCAACATCACCCCTTCTACCAGCAAGATGCATTTTCATTCTACGTATACCTACACTTTTAACAAGTTTGGCACAAAATGTACATGTGAGCCTCTTCTTTCGAGCATTGGCTCTCCCTTCCACCACATATGCTCAAGCAGGATTAAATTTAGAATGACTCGATCGAGAAGATTGTACAAATGATGGTTGACTGGATGGATTTGAGCTATCGATTATGTTCATGCTATAATCACAAATATAGACAAATACTTAAGTGATTAAAAATAATAAGATGATATTTCTTTAAAAATATAAAATATAACTAATCAACCCCTAACATTTTGAATTAACAAGCTAAGCTAACAGCACTAAGTCACTAACATAATGTAATAACATTAACAAATAATAACCCATAATAAGCAAATCCAAAAACCCAAGTATTAACCATTAACTATTAAGCTTTAAAAAGAGAGAGAAGTCTCACTCTCACCTCCAGGTTCCAGGTTGCCGGCGGGGAGGTGTGAGACTGTGAATGGCAGGCTGAATCAGAACAAGCAGCCAGCACAGTGAGCGGGGTTGCTTTCGTATCTTTGTGGGGGAGAATTGGAGTGGGAGTGTTGGGACTTAAGTCTTTAGGCCTAGGGACAATCGACTGATTGCGTAGGACTTGTTGATTATTTTTTTTTTAAATTAATTTTTTTCGCTTTTTTTTTCTTTTTGGGCTGAATTTTAAAAATGTTGTGGACTTTTGTGGTTTTGGGCCGTTTGGGCTTTTCGGCTAGGCCCTGGCTGATCTAACCCAAAATTTTTAAAATCAGGCCATCCAGGTTTTTCGGCTTGTAGCTCGTGGTCCAACCGCGGGTATTCTCAATTTCTAATCCAAACAATTTTTATTTATTGATTTGATTGATTTGATCTAATTTAGATATTGCACTCTTGAATAATTATAAATTAGAATGAAAAAACATAGAGTAATTAAAAATATTCATCCCTCAAAATTGATTAGACTATTGAATTATTCAACTCAAATCCAAAAGTGCTTGCATGCTTTTAACGAATGGACATCACTTCTAATTTTGAACTAACCGGAGCAACACACTGGATTGCGATAAACTTTTTCAGCATTTAATCAACCGAAATAACATACCTTTTATTTGAGATAGAAGCGTGCAAGAGTTAGCAATTTAGATGGTGGTGATTTATTGCAACATCATCCTTTGAAGATAATTATCATTGTTGAAGCAAATAAAAAGTGGGTTAAAATGTAAAGACTCCTAGTCGCACGGCACAAGGCAAAGAAATTTTTACTATTTCCTTTTATTGACTGCACAAATAATAGTGAGGTTAAAATAAAGATTCCATCCGACCAACAATTATAACATGAAGCAGAACACCAGAAAATCATTCCATATAAATGATTATTATATAGCATTACAAGTCCCAAGCCATCAAAGTTCATCTGTTTTCTCTTCTCCATTAAGATCATAATCTTTAAACTTACTGGACTATTTCCTTCACAATGAACCCTACTGTGACAAGGAATTTGCCACATCGATCACAAAACGGTATCTGACATCAGATTTAGCAAGCCTTTCCGTGGCCGTATTGATTTCCTCTATCCGAATCAGCTCGATATCTGCAGTGATATTGTGCTTGGCACAGAAGTCTAGCATCTCCTGAGTTTCTTTCATTCCTCCAACATCACTTCCTCCAATAAGCTTCCGTCCTGTAAGCCAGAATAATCAAGCCAAGTTCACAGCGGTCAATAGGTGATTACCTTCATTACCAATGCAAAGTTCTGCTATGGGAATTATATATATAACTTTATTTTGTAAATGTTTTGGTGGAATTTAAGGCCTATAAAGAGGGGAGTTTACCCATGACTAAAGGAAAAACAGGCAATTCGAGTGGCTTATTAGGCAATCCCACAGTGACCAATTTTCCATTCACCTTCAGCAGACTAAGCAGTGGAAGTAGGGGATGGACCGCAGACACTGTGTCAATGATATAGTCCATGGTACCAATAGCTGACTGCAAAGAGTAAGCACAAACTAGATTAAACCATTACAATTTATAAGCATTGAAGTGCTAATAAGCACTTCATAATCGAAACACGGTGAAACTTTTAGCCAAAATGTCTGCCAACAGCTGAAAGAGCAGTTCATAATCGAACCAGCTGCTTCAGTTTTGGATCATGATTGAACCGTTCAAACTCTGAGGCATCAAGAGGCCTAAGTCAACTTATTGTGTACCTTCATTTTTTCCGGATCGTTAGAAACAAGGAATGAGTCAGCACCAAGTCTATCGATTGCTTCAGACTCCTTCTGTGGGGAGCTACTAATGACAGTGACTTTCAATCCAAAGGCCTTACCGATCTTCACAGCAACATGACCAAGCCCACCAAGTCCAGCAACACCTAGATGCTTGCCTGCCTCGGTCATTCCATAATACTTCATAGGGCTGTACACTGTGATCCCTGCACATAACAATGGTGCACCCGCATCCAGTGGCAAGTTATCAGGAAACCGTAGCACATAGCGCTGGTCAACCACAATCATATCCGAATAACCACCATAATTTTTTGTCCCATCTGGATTGTAAGAGTTGTAGGTAAATATTATACGAGGGCAGTAGTTCTCCAGGTCCTGCTCGCAGCATTCACATGTCTTGCAGGAACCAACCAAAACCCCAACCCCAACCCGGTCGCCAATATTGAATTTTGTCACATTCTTCCCCACTTTGGTCACAACACCTGAAATTTCATGCCTGTGCGACAAAGCATGCATTATTTATGCAAGTTCCAGTAAGATGGACTAGGAAGATAACAATGTCCATCAAACGATACCACCATACTCGATAAAACCATTTAACTAGCAACTCAACCAAAAAGTTCCTAATCAGTTCTCAATGCTTCAAAGGAAAGGAAAAGAAATCTACATAAGACGTAACAATATTAATACGATAGATAAACAGTTAGCAACTACTCTAGGCCTGCTTGGTCAGCTCAACTCTCTTTTACATGGAGAAACAGGAATCCTCAACCAGCATTGCAGACTGCATGGTTGTTGGCGGCCAAGCTTATTTCATAGCAGGACCCCCAATTTCTTTTGACGAAGAAAATTATAAGATGCATCCGATAAAATGTTATGCTTTGATAGTATGAAGAACAATTTAAAGACGATATTACAGAAAATAAGTAATGTATGGGAGTGCTATTGAAGTTAAACAAGTTTATAGGAATTGCTTTGCACAATTTAAGAAGTACATATTTACTTAACATGGCTGGTTCTAATACTAGTCAAGAGCTACCTTAGCGCATCTAGATAACACAAAGTTTACTTAAAGGTTGAGGTTTCTTATCGGAAATAACATGATATGAAGAAAGAAGAAACATTACCACATCAAAACACACTATAGCTAATTCCTTGATCACTGCAGATTAGCCTCATAATTTACAATACATGTTACCATATAAGATTATGTATCATACCCAGGAACAACAGGGTAAAAGGTGAAACCCCATTCATTTCTCAAAGTATGTAGGTCTGAATGGCACACTCCACAGTAAAGAATTTTTAAAGTGACATCATCATCACCATTTTCCCTGCAAAAAATATTGAAATAAAATTTGTAACAATCATGATCACACCGAATATACATATAGGGTAAAGATTGAATAAACTGTTTTGTTAATATCATAATCCTCATGCTGGATACCAATGAGGTATACAAAAAACTCTCTCCTAACAAATAGAGCTTAAATTTGAACTTGGTTAGTCCAAATGGTTGTTGGCTCACCTTCCTGCTATAGTCATCAAAGAGATTAAATAAGTGTACCCAAAAAAGAAGTCAAGATTGCGTGTTTTTTTTTTTTGGGACAAACTAGATATTCCATTAACAGTTGCACGAAACCCAGAAAGGCCCGTCTTTCTTTTCATATATAGATCGCTCCATGGCGCCATAACTAGCTAGTGCATGAGCTACTTCTTCAATGGCACATCTTTTTACATAAATTTTCCATTTTATTTTATCCTTTTGCATGAAAAAAGGTGTAGGGATAAATTTAATAAAGGTCAAATAATAAACCAAGTCACTAACACAGGATTTATCTATTAAATAATAAAAAAAGTTCCATCTTTTTCATGTTCTTTTTATTACTAATCAACAGTCAAGTTGATATTTTTCATCGATCAAACGTTGCATTTAGTAATCAACCACAACACGCACGTGAAAACTAGCCAAAAACACACGTTGAGTAAAAGGCAAAAAACTGGGGCAGAAAATAGCAAAGAAGGAAAAAGAAATAATTAAGTAAGAGATATATGTAATTACCTTCTGGAAAAATTGAAAGGGGAGAGGATTCCAGAATTATCAGTAGCAGCCCAACCAAAAGCTTTTTGTTGGTTCTCTTCCTCTGCTGATTTTGCCATTTTTCTTTTTTGCTACGTTTTGCTTGATGAGTACAAGTAAAACCAGGGAGTGGGTGACAAAATATATAGAAGGGAGATGGGCACTACTTGGCAGGTCTGCCACTACATTTACTCATGTTGTGTGGGTGCATTAATTTAATTTAATTAATCTCCTATATCTTGAAAGGTGTTGGATTCGATATTTTTTAAGTAACATCTTGAATTAGAGTGACGCGAATATAAAAAAATTAGGGTTCCTAAATTTTTAGAAAGAAATTACATTTGTGATTTAATATTTTGACATCTTTATATTCAATTATATTATAATAATTTAATTTTATAAGTTCGGAATTTATATTTATATTTATACTTCAATTATATTATTAATATAAATTTAGACTAAATTCCATTTTAAATTTAATTGGATATCAAAACATCTCAAATCATAATTAATATTATAAAAGTTATATAGGACGTTAGTTTTCGAATACAATGATTAGAACTATCTATAATTCCTTTCCAATGTGTTTTAGTACATTTATGTATTGATAACAATATCCATATTAATAAATTTAGTATTCAATTTTCACAGTTATCATTCATTTATGAAATGCCTTTATATTTACATGGTACACAAAGCCTCCTTTCAAATTCAATCCTTTTTACATGATCTATTATTCCTTTATTTTCGTTTTTTTTCCGGTTCTTTTTTTTTAAAGAAAATATATTTTCTAGAATTCGCTGGTGCAAATAGGAGGAATCTCCAGTTGGGATAAAGTAGATAAATAGTGACTAAATTATTATCTATATTTATTTTGATGATTAAACTTTTAATTTTTTTTATTTAGTCATTAAATTATTTGAAATTAATTTTTTTATCATCTAAATTAACAGTTATTTGAAATTTGATGGAAGTGTTTATGTAAATTTTTTATTCGTTTAACAACAAATTCAGCTTTTAATATTTACAAAATTTGTCATTTTAACTCGAACTTTAAAAAATTTAATAAATTTAACCCTCAACATTTATAAAATTTACAAAACTAGTTAAAATAAAACTTCCCCTTAGCACAAAGTTCAACATCAATGTTATCAAGAAGGTGATTGAGAAGTTGTGTCTACACCATACAAAAAGGATGTCTACTTATGTTTTTTCAAGCCCAAAGTGATATTATATTTGTTAAAAGTTATATATTTTAATACTAAAAGTAACAATATTAACATTCTAGTGTCCAAATCAAGCTTTAGGATTGATTTATTGAAAGTTAATTGTTAATATTATCATATTTGAATTTTCATATATTTTAAAGGAATAATTTTAGCATCAATAGTAAATTTATTTAATTTTACGTTTAATTTGTTAAATATAATTTAATATTTATGTTTTTTTTTTAATTTTAACTTGATTCAACGAAAATTAATTACTAATATTATTAATGCAAATCAACCCGCAAAAACCGAATTAAAACTAAAACTTTCAGAATGACAAAATACAAATATATAGAAGCACATATAATCATTAAAAAATATCAAATTCAAATCCAATATTATGAAATATTTATATCGGATTACGAACATTGCATTAATAGCTTCCCTTGTGGGAATGGCCATTAGTATCCAGATAAAGTGGGCAGTTGGAATGAAGTGGGCAGTTGAAATCTTAAATGCAGTTTTAAATGGTTTATAATTGCTTCCCACACCCAACTTTTTCACTACCCTCATCGTCACATGGTGATGCTATCATCTTATTATTAATGTGCACCGAGGAGATATATTACAATACTAATTTAGTAACGCATTATTACATTATGGGTCGGACCGAATCTATTCTATTTTTCAAATATATTTTGTTTTGGATGGAATCTATGTTTTTAGGGGTGTTCAGTCAGTTAATCGACTCGAAACACCGTTAATCAAATTAATTGACTCTTCAAAAATTTTAACCGTTAGCCGAACTGAAATTTTTTCAATAAAATTAACCGAACCGAAATTTTTTCGGTTAATTCGGTCGGTTAATCGAATTAACCGAAAATTATATATATTTTTTATTTTTGGTTAAAATAAGTATAAAATTAACCGAATTACCCGAATTAACTGAATTACCTAATTTACCTGAATTAACCGAATTACCCGATTTAACCTAATTAATCGAATTATTTTATTTTTTTTATTTTTATTTTTATTTTTAGTTTTTAAATTATTTGTAATTTTTATGATTGGGTTGGGTAATTGGATTGGGTAATTAGTTTTAGTTTAATTGGATTTATGTTGGATTTGGTTTGAATGAATAGTGGGTTATTTATATATTATAATTTTATTTATTAATTTTTTGGTTAAACTGAAAAAATTCGGTTAACCGACCGGTTTCGAACCGAATTAACCTTTAACTGAAAACTCAAAAAATTATTAACTGACTCCCGACCGAAAAAATTTGGTTAACCGACCAATTAACCGAATTTAATCGATTAACTAAATTTTTTCAATTTTACCCTAATTTTGCACACCCCTAGATGTTTCCGAAATTGTTGCTTACCAAGTTTGTGTTACTATACTATGATGATTAATAGTAATACCAGATACTTTTGCCTAGCAAAAGAAAATTAACCCAATATTTGCCATTATCAAATTGGGCTAGCCAATCCAAAATCATTGGTTGGTTGAGTTTGACCCAACCACTCATGGTTGGTTATATCAAAACACAGTTTATGGCTTTGAAGAAAACAAACACGGTTTAGTGGGCCACTTTTTGAAATCAAAACAAAAGTGGGACTTTTGTGGTTAAATCACGGCAGTGGATATCAAATAGTTTTAGTTTAGTTGCTGTTAAATTTTTTATGTGTTTCGGTTAATACTGTAGTACAGTCCATATCAGTTTCTATAAGATTTTTTAAGTCAGCCGAATATCATTCAACAGAAGCCGATGGATTTAGCTAGATAATCTAAACTGAAAGAAATGTTCATATTCTTATTAAAGACCCATTGGATTAGAGTATGGTCAGCACCAATTGGTCAAACAATGAGCAAAACAAAACAAAATCAATCACACAAAGTATGGCCCTCCTCAATGATTCGGCAATAAACGAACAAGTCCAAACTATTACTATTAGTCCGACTCAACAATGATGTCATGAAAGTCCAAATCCCTAATCATCTTGAGGATGTTGACAATAGTAAGTGCCTCTGGTGAAAGAGCAACAAATGCACCATCAAGCTGTCAAGCACACCCTGCGCGCATCATGTCCTTAGACTCACGAACCACTGCTCCAAAGGTCGCCGCTTGCTTCTTAGCCCAGCATGCCACATCGACATTGATATTGAAATGCTCACCATTTAAGGCCTCCTACCTTTCAGTACTTGATCCCCTAAGCAGCAACGATACGCATAAGAGGCTATGCACCCTGAGGCCCTTATGGAGAGTGCAAGCATGAATCAAAGCATCTTGTGGAGATATATTCTTTCTTTGAATGATCCCAAAATTCCTTGCTTCCCAGAGCTGCCATAGGAGCAATAAAAGGCTTGTGAAATCCTCCTTCTCAAGCTTCCTCGTAGCAAAACTTCAGTCAATCAATCACCCTACAAAAAGAAGCACACAATAAATTATTGTCAATACCACTCAAAATTAATATATAATATTTAAAAGGAAAACAGGTTAGGCCAGTTTGGACTAGGCCTAGAGTGTTGGAGCTAAAGCCCATTCTGTTTAGTATATGGGCATTAGTTTTCGCCCAAAACAATTTGTTTAAGTCCTATTATTTCGTGTTTGAAATTCTTTTAAGTACCTAAATTTCTTATAGAGTTTGAATAATTAGTTATGTCTTGGTCTCTATCTCCATTATATGATTATCTTGATTTATTATTTTTTTACGAGAATTTTCATATTTAAAACCAATGAATCTACCATGCTTCATGCATGTATTACTTTTAATTTATTTTAACAAGTTGTCCTACTAGGACTTCAATCCAAATCAAAACATTAGCTACTATATAGCACTTGGTTATTCTCATCAGGTCAGTAAATGCCTTTGATAGTTAACTTGTAATAAAGTGAATTATCTTTTTGAACATATAGTTCAAATCACTTTCTATGAGGATCTAGACATTGATCATTCACTCCAAGTAATTTATTTATCCAACTATTATTTCTCTCCCCTAATGTTGGGAAAACTATTAAATCCAATAGAAATAACAAATCATATCATAATTAAATCTCCAATTTATTTAAAACATCTAATAATATAAGGAGATTCATAATTAATATATATTCCCAGCTTTCTTTGAATACCCATTTTATGCATTGTGGTACACATTCAAAAATTTTAAAATGGACTATATTTTGCTCTTAACCAAAAGCTAGTTGTAATGGGGAGTATTTATCACAACTTATTGACTTTAGGCGTACAAGTACCAAATCATGTAAAATATAATATCCTTGTACATATACAAAAAATTTGTTCTAAAAAATAATGATTTAGCTACTAACTGGAGGCATTTAATCATTAATCTTGCTAAACCATTTTATACGTATAAGCAACAAACTCTATGATAGTTATTCGCACTGACAATCTAGCATACAATACTCGTTTAAAAATTGAGAAATATACTTACCAACATTAGCAAGAATTGTTGTCTCGATTGCATAATCTGAAGCTTTTGTTCTTAAACAAATCATAAAACAAGTAATCTTGCAAACTATAGGTTATAATTTGATAACTTACATGTGATTATCTTGTAGATGCATCTACTAAAATAATATCAAAGCATTCTACTTTTCAAATAGATGTGTAACACCCCTAACCTGTTTCCGTCATCGAATTAGAATTACAGAGTATTATTGTACAATCAGAAACATTTAAACATCATATCATTCAATAATTTAAATATATCATAAATCATTCATTCACATGTATAATGTCCCTAAATTGAGCCCTCAAGGCACTAAAAATAGCTTTGAGGCAATTAGAGACTAATTTGAAACAAATCGGAAAGTTTAGGAAAAAGTTACAAAAATTGGAAATAGGGGTCACACAACTGTGTGGCTAGGACGTGTGGAATCACCCCAGGTTGTGTAAATTTCGAATAAGGGACACATGACCATGTCCCAGCCCGTGTCCTCACTCGTGTAATTCATTGAGTAGGGTCACACAATAGTGTCACACGCCCATGTGCCAAGCCGTGTAACTCACTAACTTGAACCTTAAGAAATCTTTAGATGACACATGGCTGTGTCGCCAGGCCATGTGCCTCACACAGCTGAGTCATATGCCCATTTCTCATGCCGTGTGAATAAAAAATTTACCTAAAATTAAACTATTTCATGCACAAACATTCAATCCAATTATGCACACTCTCAAAGGACCAAAACATCATCCAAGCACACATGCAAATTGCCATTTCCAAACTCTAATTCAATTAACCAATACGCCATTCAAAGGCTCCACAATTAGCATTCAAACATCACGTACCTAATCATATTCACATGCCTCATTTCATTAATACAAACTTAGTCCATTTAGGTATTAAACCACATTTAACCATTTCCAAACCATTCAAAACATACCATAAGAGCCTTATTTACAAGCCTTAACAAGTAACCAAAAATGACAACATTTGGTAAACAGAAAAGTGCACCAACCAAACATGATCTTTAAGTCATAAAAATATCAAAGCACCAATATAAAACATCCTATACATCATTTACCTAAACATGTTAATATTGTCATTTTCAAACATAATAACCTAGTTCAAATATGAACTAAAACATGTCACAAGTAACCATTTTCAAGCCATCATCAACATGCCAAGATAACCTTATAAATAAGTACTTTAAAGTAACAAAAATCACATAACTTGGTAAGGCATCAAAGTGTACCAAACCAACATAGCTTTCCAAAGCTTATACATGCCAAAACACCATTAACGCATACACCATAATACCACTACAAATCACCCTATACATGTCATTATAAACCTTAACCAAATTACTCAAAAACTACCAAATTATCCATTGGATAGTGTGATAGATTTTCAACTAACTTCCAACTGATCAAGCTTTCGATAATCTACACAATAAAGGAAAATATGTAACACCCCAAACCCAACCTAGACATTATGGCTGAATCTGGTGACGTCACATGAAAGTGTTTTTCGAAAAGTATGATATCGATGAAAACCCCTTTTCTATTTAACCACTTTGTGTTATCTTATTATGATCTTAAGACATGTCATTCATTTTTAAAATGTGAGCCTTAAAACAAAAAGGTTTCCATTTCTAAAATGTTATTAATTTTTAAAATGTCATTTATTGCGGAAGCTTTTAAATAGGTTGCGTATTCGAGGAATTTCCATTAAAACATTTATTAATTTTGGAAAACTCACATTTCCTATTGCTAGCAGTTATGAATCAAAACTATCAAAATCCCAAATTAAAGTAAAATCCAAAGAGGCGATTATACAGAAAATAACCCAAAATAAAGTTCATAATCATAATTAATTACTAATTTGAATGAACTAGGTTGTGTGGCCACCGCTGAGTCCTCCGTTGCACCGATCCTCCTATATCTAGGGATTACCTAGATAGTAAAACCAAAATGGGGTGAGTTTACGAAAACTCAGTGTGTAATCCCCAAAGCAACTGAACAAACAATATGCAAACAATTAACAATCTGAGTCTGAGCCCTTTTCAGTAACAGTAATTAGTTGGCCTTGGCCCATTACAGTAGTAATACCAATAACAGTAGCAGTAGGGCTTTGGCCCATTTTAGTATGGTATAATGACAGTGGCAATGGCAGTAGGTCCTTAGCCTATTACAGAATTAGAAATCAGTATGCAGTGTATAGTACGCATGTTTACCCAACCAACCCCTATACACCATCTCCTGTCCAACCCTGTACTATTGAGGGGAATATATCACCCACCCATCTTTACACTTATAAATTAGCACCGGTTGCTGCATTAAACAATATTTGCAGCAGAGCTATCAGTAATATAATCAGCTTAAAGCCATCAGTAGGTGCAGCAGAGCTGCCAGTACAGTACACTTCCTCCAATCATAATATACCCATCCCCATGCAATGTATCATGCAAACATGTCATGTCATATCATATTATTATACATGTATGCCAAACAATTAAAAATAGCATGCTAAACTATAGTCATACAAGGATATACATACATACATACATCATATAGGGGCATAACAATCATTCAATCAATTAGGGTTCTAGGTAAGCTTACCAACCCTATGGAAGGTCCACAGTCATATCAGGTGACCTATGTAATCTTAACAGTCAAACAATGATAATAGGCCTATGGCCCATATTGAGGGCTTAGGCCCACTCGCTCGTGTGGCCCACAGGGCCCAAAATGGCCTTAGCCAAGTGGATCACGTGACCTGGCCTAACATTTCCACAAGTTTGTATAGTTCACCCATGTGGGACCCACAAGTCCGCGGCCTACATGGCCCAATTCGGCCCAGTATGGCCCAATACGGCCTAACCCATAAAATTGCTCATGGTCGGCCTCGTCGCTCATACGCCTAAGTTTAGTCACGTGACTTACCTATACGGGCGCGGGCACGCCCATGTGGTGTTGATGTTTGCTTATTTCGGCTTTGTCGATTACTAAAATCGAGTCGTGGTTACACACCTTGTTTGCGAAAAAGCACACCCAATCCTTGAGCACTCCAACACTACATTCAGCCACAAAAATCAATTAATCTTGTGACAACCAAACAAAATGACCCAATCAAATACTTAAGCACTTAGTCAAAGACCACTTACATTGTTTGGACAACCGAGGCCCTAACCACCTAGAGTGTCAAAAAAGAACGATCAGTCGTATCTTGGTTACAACCTGTAAATCAGTCGAATCCTTATTACTAAATATTCACAAGACTAGATTGATTCAATATGGAACACAACTTACCGAACCATCAGAACCAGGAGTTGGTGCAGAAGAAAGAAAGATTCAATCACAAGAGAAGAAAGTGACGGATAAAAGATGCAGCAGGTTCGGCCAAAGCAAGGGATGTGCATTTGCTCACTTCTCAATGGGTAGAAAATGAGGGAAAGCCGGAAACCAAGGGAAAATCACGATCTCAGTAGGGAAGGACAAACCATAAGAAAGTAAAACCATAAGTAGCCGTGACTTACCTAGCAAGAATCGGCCAAGGAATACTGCGAAGAAGAGAAAGATCAACGATAGGCTTGAGAGACCCAAAACGAGTGTCAAATAAAATTAAGGAAGAAATAAGAAACCGGAGAAAAAATTAAAAAGAAAGAAAAAAAATAACAATAAAATATGAAAAGAAAACCCCAGCTGAAATTTTTGAGATACAAGAGTTCACATTCGGCACAACCACTCCCATAGCCTCAAACTCCTTTTCTTCCCCAAAATCCTCAACCGATAACCCACCTATCCATATCCCTCTATTTCATCCAGGATTTACTCCTAAATTTCGACAATTACACTCCTTCCACACCTCCACTACTTAGTATTTCAGTCAAACTCTAACACTAACAAGGCGCGAGCAATAAAAATAATCCCACGCTTGTGGTAGCACTCGAACTCAAGACCTCCTGCCCATTTGCACTCCACTTAACCACTGGACCAGCAGACTTTTTTTGACCTAATTTAACAATATTTATTCTTAAGTCTATTGGCCAAAGTTAGGGGTTTAATCAATTAAAACTAAAATTTGCCCAAGCTAAGGCTTGAACTTGGAACCTCTCAGACACTTCCCAGAATACTTAACCATTGAAGCAGACATGTTTTTTACGCCACAACATACAAAAATACAAATTAATAATTATTAGGGCGTTATAAAATAACTACATAAGCAATGAATGCTTAGTAAGCTCGTATAAATTTTAAACATAACCCACCATTTCATTAATGAGCTTTATAGAATAAGTATAAACCTTTTATCAATGCCATAAGCTTAATAAAAGCGTATATAACACCATCAAACTCAAAGTTAGTATACTTGTTCATGATACATAAGAAACCAACCATGTATAAACAAAACATTTAATTCATCATCGTTACCATACAATCATGATTCCTTCCATTTGTTTACTTACTGTTTCCAATACCATGACTTTAATATAAGCCTATTCAAGTATCATCAAGCTCACATGTTAGTAGATTCATTGAAAATCATATAAACTCATTTATAACATAAATAGATTTCATAAAATACAGTACATAAGCACCAACCTTTTTATATAATTATGAACCTTTCTATTAAGTCACTTACTGTTTCATTCCTTTTCTTACTTGTTGAACCATTTAGAAGTACATCGGATACTCGGGAAAACTCAGACGAAGTGTGCCTTTACATATAATCTTAACCTTTCCTTTATATCAATGCTCACACGAGCTGTGAAACGAGCCTACTCACACGAGCTGTAGGTTAGGATGTAAGTTACACGATGCTACTCACACGAATTGTGGAGAATCCATAAAAAAAATACAAGACCTCAGCCATCGGTAGGACATTTAAGACCAGCACCCGAAACATGAAATCCTTAATGACATGTCATTTGTATCCTATGAATAAAACTTAAGGTTAAATCGGGACTCAATATCCATCAATTCACCATAGTTTTGATATATTTATATTTTGATTCATTTACATCAATTAACATAATATACATTCAATTTAAACAACATCTGAGTGATTCTAGTTCATACGAACTTACCTCGCTAAATTGCAGCAATGACTAATTACAAGGGCTATTTGGTAATTTTCTCATCTCCTCTATTTTTTACTCGTTCTTGATCTAAAATAATAATTCCATTCAATTAACTAATTCTAACAAAAAAATCAATTCATTTTATGCAATTAATTCCTTTTTATATTTTACAAAATTACCCCTAATATTTTACTTTTATTTAATTTAGTCTATAAGCCCAAAACATGCAAATTAACCATTTTTATTCAATTTCATGTTTAGCCGAATTGTTTGGAACCCTATTACAGCCCAAATTTACTATTAATTTACAGCAAGTCCTTGTACTTTGTAACACCCCTAACACGGCCTAGGAATCTAGACCAAATTCGGGATACTACATTGATCACCGAAGTGATCGTGAGCAAATTTTACAAACCAATTCATTCTAGCAAACCAAAATCATTTAAAATCATTTATTATCAAATCAATACAAATTTAAAATAAAACTAAATGTAAAACCAGTTAAAATATACGAATAAAAACATAATCGGGAACCGTACCACTACTTTATAAATCCTTATAGTCAAACTTAAACCAAATAACAAATAATACCGAAACTAAAAACCTCATAGTTTATCCCCTAAGACTGCCCGAGACATCCGCTGAGTCCAGCGTCTAGAAACCAGAACTGTACCTGAAAGGGGAAACAGAAGAGGGAGTGAACTACTCGAACTCAGTGTGAGATTAAACAGATATTTTACAGAAAGGAAACCTAAAAACTAGAAGCAGTTAGAGATAGAACATACTTACAGACTGACTAAAATAAAATACAGACCATATGTAACTTAACAGTCATATGGCTCTGTTAGACACAGTAACGATAATCCTCAATAATCACAAACTAGGCCTCAGCCCTTCTTCAAAAGTAATAACAGTTCTAATCGAGGCCTTAACTCCTCTCAATCAATATCCAGTCAAATAGTAGCGGTCATATCAATAGAATTCACTTAGGCACAAGTGCCTTTCAGTCAATTAGACATTCGCAAACAGTCAATCAACCACATCAGACAAATTCGGTTACAGTAATACATTCAGTCAATCGATTTCAATCAAATGCATATGAGTGCAGATGAGTTACAAAATGCACCCACCCATCTAGCCAACATACCTCTTCGTCAAACCTTTCACTTACTGTGGGGATATAATCAACTTACCCATCCTTGTACCCCGAGTAGGACCTCGAAAAACCCATCCAACCTTATACTCCATAGGACGTCATCCCAGGTTCCCCAGTAATGATAATCATCAACATTGTCCACGACCCTCAGAGAATTGGGATCGCCTTCGACCCTCTAGGAATTGGGGCTATTAGTGTGCAGATAGACTGTCAATCTCAAATATTACGCAGCAATGCTAGCGTATGAGCTGTATTTGGCAATACGGTGAACCGCAGTAGAAAATGCAGTGTAAACTGCCAGATCAAATAATAGTACGTAGCGAAGCTAATGTACATGCGGTACAGTGCTATGCGATAAACCGCTATACTGACAGGTTGTAGTAAAACTTCTAGATCAGTCAGATCGTCCACGACCCTCTGGGTATTGGGACTGCCTACTACCCTCTGGGTATTAGGGGTCTCAGTATGTAGATAAACTGCCAGATCGTAAATCGTCCTTCTCTTTACATCCCAACCTAAAACACTTTATATTCAGATGTTTGTATGCAGATGTATGAATTCAGAATTCAATTTCAAACAATCATTTAGAAGCAGTCACTTACAATCACTCATTCAGTTATAGAAACATGCATACTTATGCACCCAAATTCAGCACCTAACACATCACACACTTAATCTCAAGTAACACATATGCCGAGGTCAAAATAGTGTCAAACCCATACTCAATAGGCCTGGTCGAGGGCTGGAACACACAGAATCGTGATTACACTCGAATTGCCCCAAAATCAGAATTTGGCGAGTTAGGGCTACACGCCCTTGTGCTTTAGCTATGTGGAGCAATCCAGGCCTTGTAGGGATCCAAAAGCCCATGTAAAAGGCAGTACACGGGTGTGTGATAGAGGCACACGCCTGTGTGGTGCAAGGACGCGGCCGTGTGAACAGGCCGTGTAACTCACTGTCTAAAATCAATAAAGTTTAGTGCAGGGTAGACACGGCCGTGTGAAGGTTTCACATGCCCGTGTGGCCATCAGACACGACCGTGTACCCCGAAGCACATGCTCGTATGAAAACCCTAGGCCCCAAAACAGTCACACGGTCGTGTGTCCCAAAACACACGCACGTGTGGAAACCTTAATTTCCCAAATCAGCCACATGGTCGTGTGTCCCATAACACATTCCCGTGTGGAAGCCCCAATTTCCCAAATTAGTCACACGGCCATGTCTCCAAGGGACACACTCGTGTGGTTTCTGACAAAAATTCCCAAATCAACTACACGCTCGTGTGGCCAGGCCGTATGGCACCCAAAATTGGCCGGAAACCCTGGTTCCCAAATCCACACTGCCATGTGCCTCCAACACATGCCTATATGATCGTCGAGGTGGCCACGAAACCACCCAAAATCAACATCATTTTTTCCGTTCTGGCCACCGTAACAGTCCCAGACCTTCTCCCTATCAAAGTACATCAAAAAAGGGGGTTTTCCCTTCACTTCCAATGACTAGAAACTCAAAACCTTTGGGTTATCACTCAATCAAATTAAGACAAAAAGAGACTTTGTAAAAACAATTATGAGGAGACAAAGTTTAATCCCACACCTTTTTTGATCGAGGTAGACAATGGCGGAGGAGCGATAATCTCGAAAACCGCAGAAACAATCATCTTTTAATATAATTTTAGGGAGCAAAAACTTTGGAAGAGATGAGATGGAAAGTGGAAAACGTGAAAAAAAAAAGAAAAAAATCCCCCAGAGGTGTAATCCCAATTAAAACTAAAAGTAATAAAAATAATAAAAATAATAATATCTATAAATTAAAAGTACTCAAAATAACTATCCAAAAAGTTCTCCCCAAACTCGAACACAGGACCTCCAAGTTCACCAACACTCATCTATCCCCTAAACTAGCAGGCCCATTCTTGTCGCTAAATTTCACAACTAAACTCTTATGTGCAACCTTCTCATTGTCCCTATGCTCAAGGCCCAAAACTTCTAGGCCCAAAATTCGGGGCATTACATACTTTTACTAATTTCACATTTTAGTCTTTAAACATTAAAATTAATAAAAATTACTTTACAAAATAGTCCTATCTAGCAACCAAGCTTAAGATTCTACCATAAACTTTCAAAAACATCTCAAACTCATCCATGGTAAAATTTTAAACATTTAACAATTTAATAAATTGACCCTCGGGTTAGCTAGATTAAGCTAATACGAGCCTAAAAACATAAAAATCATTAAAAATGGGATCAAAACACATACCATGCATAAGAAATCAGCTTGTCCGAATGTTAACTCAACAATAGATTCTTTTATGTTTTCTTGTTTTGGTTGGAGAAGAAGAGAAGAAAAAGATAATTTTTGGTTTTATTTATTTTATTTAACAAATTACATTTTTACCCTTAAGATTTTAATTTAAAAATTAACAAAGCAGGTCCATAATTTTCCACTATTAACATGCATGGTATATTTACCATTTAAGTCCATTAATTAACCTTTTCATAACCATTTGACCCATTTAATTAATAAAAATAAGCTTTTGCAACTTTTACAATTTAGTCATTTTTAATTAATTAACTATCTAAACACTAAAATTTCTTAATGAAACTTTAATACAACCTTAATAACACTCTGTAAATATTTAATAAAATATTTATGGCCTAATTTATAGAAACGAGGTCTCGATACCTCATTTTCTAAAACCACTTAATTTTAGGGTCATACCACTTGAATTTAATTATTCATTCGAATAGCACAAATTGCCTATTCAAAATTTATTTTAATACCATATTTGACTTATAAATATTAAATAATAATATTTATGAATTTACTCATCGGATTTGTGGCCCCAAAACCACTGTTTCTGACACTACTGAACAACGGGCTGTTACAAAATAGGCTCATATTTCTTTCAGAAATGCAAAAGATTCAATCTCAATTTTTGCTAGTGAGGTTTAATGAATTTTCTTTGAGAAGAAGCAACATTTAAAAAAATGAAAAATCTTCAGTTTTTTTTATGAATATTCATATAAATTTTCATCTTGTTGCATCATTATTAATCGGGAAGGTCTAACTGGTCATGCGAACTAATTAGTATATTTGGTCTTGTAAACTTTTGGTTTACTATGCACATGATTCAATGATACTAATGTAAAATTTTAATTTGCCATCTCATATGATTTAACTATAATAATATATACATAGTACCAACTAAAGGAAAAGATGATAGTTTTCCAATACAAAATTCTTATCCGATATAATAGATTTAATCAATCATCTTTTCATCCATAGTCTTAATATGATATTTGTTACAACATATATCTTTTTAAAGTAAATTAATTTATTTGAATCTGACTAGAATGTAGCACATTAATTATCGCTTTGTTCCTTTAGATAACAATGTATTAGCTCTTCTAGAGCATTGAATTAATTTTGTACTATGAAAGACTAACATGTTCCATTACCATATTGAGCATAAAGTAACAACATATTAGCTTTGTGGAGCCTTAAATCAATTTTGTACCACTAAAAATTGGTTCATTCATTACCAAACAAGAAAAATGCTTTTGATACCAAGGATAGTAAGCACTATTGTATTGTCTACAAGACATATTAATTGAAAAATAAAATTTTTAAGTGTACGATAGGTACATAATCAATGACTTTTGCTAAATTATCTCTCTTTTTTGAAGGGTTATATTGAGAACTCTTGTTATTCTTTTATTTATCTCTATATCTCCACTTTTAGTGGTAAAAAGAATTATTACTAGTAAAAAAATCCAAAGTAAATGGTGTCACAATCCAAAAAAAGGATGCAATTCATACTTGATGTTTAGGCATACGACAAGTACACAATTAATGACCTCTCTTACCAAATCGATAACATATGATATCTTTACTCCTTAAAGGATTCTTTCTGGAAATCTTGTTCTTCTCTTATTTATTTACATTTTCCAAATTTGGTGGCGAGAAGAATTAATATGGCCACCCTTTTTATGATTATTATGTAGCCACTTATTACATCCACGTTTAAGGTTATGTATTTATATATTACTACATTTGCTTCAAGGAATGGAACAAATCTAATATTGCGAGCTTTAAGGTTTTTCATTTAATAGATCCTTATTTAATAGTACATTTGAAGCATGAAAAGTTGAAAAGGTTTTCTCTAATAAGATCTTGCAACTTCATGTGCATCCGATCATAACAAGCTTTAGATAAGATATCTTGCAACTAAAAGTGCATTTAATCTTAACGAGTTTTAGTTAAAATTATCATTTTTTAAGATCATATCATTCTTTTGAATTATTCCACAATTCAAGTGGATACTACGTGGTCAAATGTAATATTATCAACCCTTCATGAGAATGATGATGAAAGAATATCATGGAGATGATTCACAGATCAAATAGTAAATAATCCACAAACATTAGTTAATAATGCAACCATCAATTAATAATCCACAAATCAAATGTCAAATAATCCATAAATACCAAATACCAAATACCAATCTATAATCTACAAACTCATTAAAATCAAATACAAAATATAATCAGTTTTTTCCGTATTCACAATATCAAAATCTCAATATGAGATCCATTACAGTGAATATCTTTTAAAACCAATGTATTAACCATCACAAATTTTGATACTTCAAATATTGATATATTACCTCTTTTGGAGCTTGCAACTAATTTTGTACTACTAAATATTGCAATAATATTGGTTTGTTTCAATACCAAATAAAATAAATACTTTCTACCCGTAAAGATGACATTCATTACTACATTGTTAACAAGACATATATATATTTTCTTTAAAGAATATTATTAGAAACAAAATAGCATGGCATACAATAGGTATGTGACCAATGATTTTTTATATCACGTTGATAAGATAAGTTATCTCTACCCTTTGAAGAATTATCTTGAGAACTTTTATTGTTTTCTTTGAAAGTATTGTATTATCTAAGAGAAACTTATTTCTTTTTATATCTGTGTGCCATTAATTTCATTAATTGCGAAAGTTATTTAAAAATAAATAGTAATGACAAAAATTCATTTTTGTTCAAATAGCCAAATGCCATTTATTTATTGAAGAATGTCATTCTAAACTTTTGTAATGGTCGTATGACCATTTTTTTTTATTCTTTTTTGGAAAAAAAGGTGTCAAAGCAATTGTTTTTATAGAAAGAAAACTTTCTTATATATATAAACTATCCATGATAGTTTCTCACTAACTACTGTTTAATAACGTTAATGGATTTAGGTTTTAGCCCATTATGGGCAGATCAGATTCGTGATCCGATATTTCTAACAAAATATATTCTCAAAAATAAAATTTTAAGAAAGTTAGATTAAAATATATTACTTGATATAAAAGTATATTTGAAAAATTGATGTGGCTGAATGGTCGAAGCCCCACACTTATCCAAATTTTGTTTGGGTTCGAATCAGACTTGAGGAGAAAAAAAAGTGGAGAATGGAGGAAAAATTGGTTTTATAGATATATTGGTGTATGATATTGAAAATTCTAGAGTAGCTAAGGGGTTAAAGGCAATTGATGTGTGCAACACCCTAAAAACTGGGTTAGAAGAACTTGAGTTAGTGAAATCAAGAGTGGTTATCTCTCAATTTTGAGTTAAGATTTTGAAAAGTTTGCATGTAATTTGATTTGTTTTAGTGGTTAAGTGTTGTGCTTATGTGTGTGAGGTTCTGGGTTTGAATCTTGCCTATTGAATTTTTGCTATTTGATTAAACCCTTATCTTTGGATATTTGGGTTATAAGTTATTTTTAATCAATTGATGGTAAGAATGAGCCTGTTGGTTCAATGGTTAAGCTTATGTATTTCTTTTGGTCTTGTGTTTGAATCATTGTGAAAGCAATGGAAATGTTTTTATTTTTACTACCTTGTAAGGTAGTTTAGTTTTTTTTAGTTAATTAAACTCTCTCCAGGAAACTTCCTAAGTGGTTCACTTTTTTATTTTTGTTTTTTGTTTTTGCCATTCTCCTTTGTTTCTTTCTCTTTGTTTTGATTAATTATCTTCAAATTATCTTTCCTTTTTGCTATTTTGCATTAAATTGATGTTGTAGGGGGTCTGACTTCTCTTTATTTGTTTAATTTGTTTGTCGGTAGGTTTCAATTTGAGGTTTTACGTAGAACGTTCTTTGACGAAGCTTCGGTTTTGGGATTTTTTTTAGCAATTTGATTGTGAATTAATCATTTGTTTGACCAATTGTTTGTCGTTTTAAATTTCAGAATCGTTTGTGTTGCTTCTGCATCGAAACCGTATCAGGTGTGTAACGAAAACGTGATTTTATATGAATTGCTAATGCCAAAAAAATTGGCTATGACGCCACACGGCCGTGTGCCAGGCTGTTGGTAGGTCGTGTGAGCCACACGGCCATGTGTCAGGCAGTGTAACTCACTTTTTTGGAATCATAGGCACACAGGCATGTGTCTAGGCCGTGTGAGATATCTTTTGGGACTTAGGTCACATGGTCATTTGTCAAGCCGTGTGAAGGACTGTGTGAGGTATAGATTTGAGGTAAATGGCCATGTAGACCACATGGGCCAGCCTTGTAGGCTGTGTGAATCCGCACGAGTGTGTGAGCTTAAAAATTAAATTTTTCTCTAGGTCTGTAAACATTGTTCCAATCAAATGTAGGCCTTCTACGGGGCCCGTATGGTTTTAGTTATACTATAAAATTTGATATATGATGGTTGTTAGTGTATAATCCAATGTTTGTCTGTATGTCTGATATGAAATAAGTTAAGTAGGTATCATCTTTTAGTGTATGATGTGTTGTTTGGGATGTGTTTAAGATATGTGAACTATCCAGGTATGTTTTGTACTCTGTTAATTTTGATGGCACGTCTCTGTGTACCTTGTTGAATGAGAACATGTGATATTTGAATATGTTAATTTGTTTAATAATGATTCTGATATATAACCATGGATATAGTTTCATGGAAAATATGATATGAGTTATTGAGATTTGAGAAATCTGTTCTGCATAGCATGGATTACCATGCCTTCTGTTATGTTATTGTACGATAACATGTCCTACATGCTTATCACTCTGGTTCTGTATATGCATGCTATGATACATTGTATGGGGTTGGGATGATATGAAAGAAGGAAGTTTCTAGCAGTTTAATGATCTGCATTATCTGATGGTTTATCCACAATATTGTTTGGCAACTTGTTTGCAATTCTGGTGGCATTGTCCAAATTATTTTTTAGTGTGATTTGGTTGGATGAGTTTCGAAAAACTCTATTTTGGTATGTAACAGAGTTGGGTAGGATGTTTTCTGATAAATCTACAATTTGATTTTTTAAGAACATCGCATTGGCATAATCATACATCCTCTATTTGGTTATACAATTGTTATGAAAATCTTTGTGATACTATGATTAGTTCCGCTCTGGTTATATGATTGTTATGAAATTCTCTGCGTTACTCTGTTTTGTATACTATGTATTTGATCTTTGTTTGAGTTTTGTTATACATTGAGTTTTATAACTCACCCCTTTGTTTTATCTCTATCTGTTCAAGAAAACTTTTGACTTAGGACTCGACGGCGTATGGGAGCTCAGATTGTTTTCGCACTTAATGTATATATGGTAAATTTAGAAATTAACCGTTTTGATCTTTTGGTTTGTAATCTGTTTCTGAACTTGTTTTAGGGTTTGCTTAATTCGTCGGTAATTGACATTTTGTAATGCGAGACTGCAAAATCACTTAAGTCAACAAAACGAATTTCTGTTTTAAAAACTAAAACTCTGAAAAAGGTTTTTCGCTGCAAATTTAGGAATTTCTTAAGTGTTTTCTGAAAGAAAAAAATATTTCTAGTGACTGTTTGCAAAAGTTGTATTTTGTACATACTTACTGATATCAGTTTTCCAAATGAACCGGTGTAATTTTTTCAGATTCGGTCATAACTTGTAGGCTGGGTTTGGGGTGTTACAATGTGTGACTCGAGTCATAAGATTGAATCTTGCTATTGGAGTTCAATTTTTTTATTGAAAGGGCTAAATGTTGAAAGTTAGGGCTTTGGTTCATTCCTGGCAGATAATAGATTTTTTGTAGAATCAAAAAATTTAGAAGAATACTTAGAAGGATATTTTAAAAAAATCAAGAATAGTGAAAAAAATTGACCATCAAAGATTTTTAATGGCGAAAAAATTGATAATTGTTATAGAATTATTATAAGATATATCATAACTCGACCTAAAATTAGATTCTAGTGACCCGTAATTTGCCCCGAAAAAAGCCCTTTTATATGGACTTCTAAAGACCCTCTTTAAGAGGTTATGCTCTCTTAAGTGTCTCTCTTTTTTTCCAATCTCCTTTTTTATAAGAAAAACCAATTTTCTCTATACTCTAACCACCTATACTAGGAAGAAGATGAACTGGCCAACTCAGCTACCAACTAAATCTTGTATCAACAATAGTGCGATGAGCGTGGACCGAACCAACCAAAATACCCTTTACTCTCCGCTATCAAAGTCACATTCTCTAAGAGAAGTGCTGGCTTGCTCAAGAAGGCTAATGAACTCGCCATTCTCTGTGATGATGAAGTTGTTGTCAACATTTCCTCCAATATTGACAAGCTCTTTAAGTTTTCCAACTCTAGAATGTTGATTACTAGGATCATCGACTATGAACTTTAGAGGGATTAATAACCTCTCAATTTTTGCGCTTCTCATAGTGACGTGATTATTCCTAGCTACTTTCAAATCGTGGCACTCAGATTTTGGATGTTAAGATAACTTAGAATTTTCGATTGATTTCTATTTATTCGTCATAGATGTGTTGACTCATATATGATTAGTTGTGATGATTTAGAGTTTGCAAAGAATGTGTTTGATGAAGTGTTTGAAATAAATGTTTGTGTGGAGAAGTTGATGATGTAAATAAAATGTTTGATAAAATGATGAAAAGAGGAGTAGGGGAATAAATGCCAAAAGAGAAACCTAATTGAGTTACTATTGTTGTGTTTTGTCAGCATGCTAGCAATCGAGGCTATTAGAATTTAGAAGATGGGATCATTCGTACATTACAAACATTATAAGATAGAACTTATCCAATTTGTTAGGGGCACTGATCATTTTGTATTCAAGGGCTTGCTATGCGTGGGAAGAATATCTAGACTATTGAGAATTCTCGAGGAATGATTAAGCAGGGGCTTTTGCTAGATGGTGTTAATTTTATTGTTGTTTGTGCCTGTAACTGTAGAGAATTGGTGAATTTTGGGTTTGTTGTGCAGCTGATAATGTCTTAAGTACTTGTTATCATTAGTAGTCCCGCATACAAATTGAGTATTGTCGAGTTGAACACAGAGATTTTATCTCTATATCACCCATTTTCCTTTTCTACGTATCTTATATGATATGTTCTTTGACTTATGCTCTTTTATCTTTTTGTTAATTTTCAGTGTCAGTTTCTAATTCTCCTTATGGCAAGGCAAATCAAGTCTAGTTTAATTACACTATTTCTCATTGTCAATATCGTAAATGGTATTTTATTTTCCCTTTCATTTTTCTTCTTGTTGATGACTTTGGCGAAGCATATGCATATGTGTACACACTATTAAAATAGAGAAAACATGGATATATATATATATATATATACCATTGAAAACTAAAAAAGCTATTTACATTTAGTGGTTTGTGGAGCTATTAATTTATTTTTTCCAAAACCAAATGAGATGAGTAATATCTTCGCTATTTTTAATGCAAATTTTAGCAAATGTTACATGTAAGTAGCTCATCATTTGTAATTTAGAGGGTTTATCCTTCACCAAATGTTTTAAATTCTTTATAACCTCTCTAACTCAGGGCTCGGCAAGCCTTTAACTTAATTTGGTGAGCCATGTTTTATTGCACCCACTCTTCACCATTAGTTGTTGAGATATATATGGGTTTTCTTTCAAGGTGGCAAAGGTGTGTTTGTACTGGAGTAATTTCGTCAAGTGTTGTAATTAGAGCATAACTCACTAAGGTTCGTTAATTTTTTATTACAAAAATTACTAGTATTTTTCTCCTGTGTTGCAAATATAAGTATAAGAGACAAAGTCCCTTAGCGTTTTTGAGCACACATTAATAAAAGTATAATTATATGATATAAATAATTATTGATGTCTTTCTTAAGTTTAGCATTTCACCAAATTTATCTCCACTATGGCTCGTCAAAGGGATAAGTTAAAAGTGGGCAAAGTCACCACATTTTTTCAAGCCTACTTCAATGAAAGGTTAGAAATTTTATGAAAGTAATGAATTTCAATGAATATTACAAATTTTGGAGAAGGAATCAATATTGGCAATGGTGGTAAATTTGGCGAAGCATGGTTCACAAAGGGACAGGTGTCTTGCAACACACCTTGTTAGGGTAAATATTCTATGAAGAATGCCTCACCGAACTCAACAGCACCGTGCCAAATTACAACTCTTAATCAATATAGGTTTTGTTAACAAAGGTATAGATTCTCACCTCCATTTACATATATTCCTTTATATTGATTTATGCAAAGCGAAAGTTACTAATGCATCGTAAGACTTAGTTTTCTCATTATTTTCTCAAGTAATTAGTAATGTATATCATTTGTTATTTCCATGAACATCGACATTATTTATATCTCTTTTGTGATCCATGATTCAAAATTTACGCTTTGCATTTAAGGCAAGCCTTACTTTACGTTAAAGAGATGTAAGCTCCAGAATCCACCTTATGCTTGCGAGATTTTAAGAATCTCACGAATCGAATTTAAAGCTCACTGATTTACGATCAGAGCTTCAGTTTATTGATTTATGATCATGAAGAATTCATTAAGAGTTCACCAATTTACGATCACAACTATTATTTTTAACGCTCATTAATTTATGATCATAACTTCAGTTCATTGATTTACGATCATGAACAATTCATTAAGAGTTCACCGATTTACAATCGCAACTTTATTTAAGCATTTTACTAATTTATGATCACAACTGCCATTTTTAAAGCTCATTGATTTATGATCAGAACTTCTGTTCATTGATTTAAGATCATGAATAATTCATTAAGAGTTCGCCGATTTATGATCGCAACTCCATTTAACAATTTGCTGATTGACGATCATAGCTGTTATTTTTAAAGATCGTTGATTTACAATCACAACTTCAATTCATTGATTTATGATCATGAACAATTCATTAAGAGTTCGTCGATTTATGATCGCAACTTCATTTAAATAGTTTGCTAATTTACGATTACAACTATCATTTAGCTCGCTAATTTATGATCACTGCTTATGATCATGAATAATTCATTAAGAGTTCATAGATTTATGATCACAACTCTATTTAAATAGTTTGCTGATTTACGATCACAGTTATCATTTTTAAAGCTCGTTGATTTGCGATCACAACTTTTGTTCATTGATTTATAATTATGCACAATTCATTAAGAGTTTGTTGATTTACGATCGCAACTTCATTTAAACAGTTCGTTGATTTATGATCACAATTGTCATTTTCAAAACTGGCTGGTTTACGATTATGAACAATTCATTAAGAGTTCATTGATTTACGATCATAATTCCATTTAAACAGTTTGTTAACTTACGATCACAACTTACATTTTTAAAGCTTGCTGATTTATGATCACAGTTTTAGTTCATTGATTTATGATCATGAACAATTCATTAAGAGTTTCCTAATTTACGATCACAACTCCATTCTTACGATCTGATAGCTTATGATCACGACCTTTTGGTTACGAAATTTGAATAATCTCATGGTCTTTAAAACCATTTCCCTAGTATCCTTTTAAATTTTGTACCACCCTATCAAAAAACAAAACTTACTCAATAAAGTTTCAAGTTAAAACTTACGTTGTAACCCCCAATTGCACACTACACACGTGAAAGTCTGTCTTAGAAGAGTCACTTTATTGCTCTTCTTTGATAAGATGGGGATAAATTGTTATAAAATTATTATAGAATATATCATAACTCGACCCAAAATCTCATCCGCTCTAGTGACTTGGAATTCAACCCCAAAAAAGCCCCTTTATATAGACTTCTAAGGACCCTTTTTAAGGGGGTCTGCTCTTTTAAGACTCTCCACTTTTTTCCCATCTCCTTCTTCACAAGAAAGCCCTTTTCCTCCATACTCTAACCACATATATTAGGAAGAAGATGAATTGGCCAACTCAGTTACCAACTAAATCTTGTATCGACAAGCATCATCATGCTAGTAATGTGTTATGAAATAAAGGTAAAAAGAGTAAAGAACAAAGAAATTGGGAGAGTAGCAGAGAACATATTTTACTGATCAAAATAGGGATGTTAACAATTCTTCTCCAAAGTCTATATTTATAAACATAAAAAGTATAAATGAAATAAAACTCTATTTATAATAACTATTAGAATATTAAAGTATGTCAAACTTATCTTGATTTTGTTGGAAAAAATTCGATTCAAAAATAGTTTTCTTACATAGCGAAAAATAAAAATTTTGAAAACTGAGCCGTTTTATGATATTTATATCAATAAACCATTTATCAAAATTGCACATGTGTTTTCGGCTAAACAGATCATTGTCATTTCTGGCTTTTAACTAGATAGCCTTCTCCACTTTCTCATATCACGAATTGCTTCGAGTGTGGGTTCGAATGACTCGAATCAAACACAGAACCATAAAAAGTTTACTTTACTTTTAGTGGGAAATCAAAATTCTCTTTCAATAGAAAATGATAGATTTATTATTCTAAACAATAGAATTAATACTTAGATTATAAAATCTCACTATTTTCGGGTAGAATAATAAAATCTCAAAGTTGTATATATGTATCCCTATCGGTACCATTTATTTATAGGGAGAAGAGGTACATAACAGCTCGTTTTTAGTGGTGTCAGAAATAGTGGTTTCAGGACCACAATTCTGATGAGTAAATTATCACTTTAATGTTTATTTAATGTCCTCGAGATTATATGAAGGTTGTATTAAAGTTTCGTTAAGAAAATTTGAAGTTTAAATGGTTAATTAGGTAAAAAGGACTAAATCGTAAAATGTGAAAAAGTTGAGTTCTATTCGTTAAAGGGGTCAAATAGCTATGAACTAAACCCCTCAAATACTTGAGGGGATGAAACCTAAGACAAATCTTGTTATTATTTATTCTTGAGTTATATGATAAATACTTGAGTTGTTCTTAATCATGTGTGCTTAATTCTTGTGTTAATAAGCCTAGGTATTAATTCAAGAAGCAGATGTGCTTAAAGCAGAGGAGCAAAAGTCCCTGTGATAAGAGTAGATCTACCATAATTAAGTGGAGTTGCATGCAACCCTAGACATAGGGTGACATAAATCTGCCGGATTAGGGTCAAACCTAATATGGGGAACCATAGATCGAATTAATGCAACCTAAGGTGTTAATTAATAAAGGAACTTTAGTTAACAACCTAGGCCTAGTTGCTCTTCGCCTCGACAGAGGGTTTAGCATAAATTAGGGATCTCTACGGATCAAGTCAAGTGAATAGATCGTCTAGCTCAAGAACCAATAACAAGTGAAGTCTAGGGGGATTCTCCCTTAAGTATTGCTCATATCAATCAGCTTTTCCCTAAAAGTTTTTCCCCAATTTACTTTTTGTGCACTTTTAGTTAGTTTTAGAATTAGTTTCAATCAATCCTCTTTTATTTTTAGGCTAGATAATAGAAAGGAAGTAAGTATTAGTACTTTGGGTTCCCTTGGGTACGATAACTCGGTCTTGCCGCTAAACTATACTACTGCTCGATAGATGCGCTTGCCTTTAATATCGTGATATTAGTTAGTTTTCGTGTGATCAGTTTTTATAAATTTTATTACTTAATATCGCGAGCATATCAAGTTTTTGGCGCCGTTGCCGGGGAACTAAAATATTAAGAAAACTCGATTTCTATTACTTTAGCCATTACTGTATTTATTTATTTTCAGTTTTTATTTATTTTATTCTATTTTTCTTTGCTTTTTCCTTCTAGGTATTTCTAGTTTATGACTAGAAACAACCCAGCAGGACCATTACTTTTTGACGAAGATTTAGAAGCAACAGTTCGCAAAAATCGTAGAGAGATCAGACGAAGCCTACAGTATCCAGAACAAGATCAAGAACAAAGGCCAGAACCTACAACAGAGAGGAAGCAAATCAAAACATTCCACCACCGTCCGCAATAGTCGCACCACCAGCAATTCAAGAAGAAGCTCCTCGCACTATGTATGATTATGCTAAACCTAGTTTGGCTAGTACCCAAACTAGCATTCTTCGACCTACTGTTGCTGCTAATAATTTTGAATTAAAGCCTAACACTATTCAGATAATACAGCAATTGGTGCAGTTTGATGGTTTACAGGATGAAGATCCAAATTCCCACATAGCCAATTTTTTGGAACTTTGTGATACCTTCAAAATTAATGGCGTTTCTGATGATGCCATTCATCTAAGGCTATTTCTATTCTCTTTGAGAAATAAAGCCAAACAGTGGTTAAACTCTTTACCACAAGGCTCAATCACCACATGGGAACAGATGATAGAAAAATTTTTACTTAAATATTTTCCTCCAGCTAAAACAGCTAAATTACGAAACGATATCTCTTCTTTTGTGCAGATGGATTTAGAAACACTTTACGATGCTTGGGAGAGATACAAGGATCTTTTGAGAAGATGCTCTCATCATGGCCTACCTTTATGGCTCCAAGTTTAAACCTTTCACAACGGTTTGAATCCATCAACAAGGCAAATGATTGACGCAGCCGCAGGAGGAACAATCAACAATAAAACACCCGAAGCAGCTTATGAGTTTATAGAAGAGATGTCACTGAATAACTATCAGTGGCAGGTCATGAGGACAAAGCCGACAAAAGCTGCAGGAGTTTATAATATTGATGCTGTCGCTATGCTTACTAACCAAGTAGAACTTTTAAATAAAAAGTTTGATAATTTTGTTGGTTCTACGCAGGCATAGCCAGTGATGCAGTGGGATGCAACCCCAGGAAATATGTTGAATCCAGACTATTCAACTTATGGACACAGCATGGACACTGAGCAAGCCAACTATATGGGTAACAATTCTAGACCTCAAAATAACCTTTATAGTAATACTTACAATGCAGGTTGGAGAAATCACCCCAATTTTTCATGGGGAGGATAAGGGAATCAAAGACAACAACCCCCTCAGGGATTTCAGCAGCCACTGCCGCAACAGGAGAAAAAGCCCAACCTTGAAGAGATGTTTACCGAATTCATGGCCATGTCAGAAACCCGATTCCAGAACACTGAAACGACATTAAAGAACCAGAAAGCATCAATCAAAGGCCTTGAGAATCAAATTGGTCAACTCGCCAAGTTAATATCAGAAAGACCACAAGGTGGATTTCCAAGTAACACTGAGACCAATCCTAAAGAGCAAGTTCATGCCATAAATACAACAGATGATGAGGCATTAACCAAAGACGACCCAAAGTTATGCGAGGAACCTAAGGTGAGTAAAGTTAAGGTAAAGGCAATGAACAACAAGCCAAACATCAAAGAATACAAGCCTCGTATCCCATACCCAAACGCATTAAAGAAAGACCAGTCAGACGAACAATTCGGTAAGTTTCTTAAACTCTTAAAGAAATTACATAGTAACTTACCCTTTGTTGAAGCAATTTTGCAGATGCCCAACGCTGTTAAATTCTTAAAAGAACTCTTAACAAATAAGCAGAAGCTAAAGGAGAAATCTCATGTGGAATTAAATGCAGTCTGCTCAGCCATTCTACAAAATAGACTACCGACCAAACTAAAAGATCCAGGGAGTTTCACTATCCCTTGTTTACTTGGTAGCCTAGAGGAAAAAAATGCTTTAGCTGATTTAGGGGCAAGTATAAATGTCATGCCTTATAACCTGTTTAAACAACTAGGTCTCGGAAACCCTAAGAAAACCAATATGAGCATTCAACTAGCTGATAAAACTATTAGGGCACCTAAGGGAATAATTGAAGATGTACTTGTCAAAATCGATAAATTTATATTCCTAGTTGACTTTGTTGTTTTAGACATTGACGAGGCTAGCAATGTACCTTTAATTCTAGGGCGACCCTTTTTAGCAACTGCTAGAACTAGAATTGATTTAGAAACAGGTGAACTCAAATTACGAGTAGGTGATGATACAGTCACCATACGAGTTCACAACTCAATAAAAACTACAGATGAGAATAGAGATTTGAGTCCCTGTAAAAACACTGAACTCACCACATAAACTTCTGTGCAGGATGCACTCCACATAAAGACAAAGCAAACATTGGCAATTTCACCTATAGGAGATGAACCAGAAAAATGAATGCTCCAGATCGAGGAACTTGATGAGTGGCTAAACTTTCACGAAAAACCCAAAATATGCCACACCAAAACAGAGCATCACCAAAACGACCCTCAGGGACAAACAGATCAACTCAAGGTGGGAGATAAGGTAATTTTAGGGGAAGACGATCCACGAAGCTCAAATTCAAAAGAACATACAAGTGATACACCCTACTTCACGGTAATGAAAGTCTTTCCATACGGCACAATTGAGGTAACTCACCCAACCCACGGTACTTTCAAGATAAACGGCCATCGGCTTAAATTTTATAAATGTGAGAATTTTAAAGATAAAAGGGAGGAGCTTCAGCTCCATGAAATCCCTCCATGATACATTCAAGTAGAGTCGAGCTTAGACTCTAAATAAGCGCTTCTCGGGAGGCAACCCGAGCACTAACTTAGTAACTTTTTGTCTATTTTGATTTTAGTATTTTTCATGCATCAACTAACCCTTTTAATGCAGAGATTTAGGACCCCACGGCCAGTCCCACGGGCACACCCCAAGCCGTGTGAACGCTTTAAATAGAGACACGGTCGTGTACCCAGGCCGTGTATAAACAGAGCACAAATTTTCCCAAAACACGGGCCACCGATAATTTGCCATGGCTATGCGATATGGCCGTGGCAACCTTTTGACTTCAACACGGGCTACCAACAACACCCCACGGCCGTACGACATGGCCGTGGCAACCCTGCAGGATCAACACGGGCTTACACAAACCCCCACGCCCGTGTCCCCAACCCGTGGAAGACACTGTCAAATTTCACACAACCGTGGAACATATCACACGACCGTGTGACACACGAACACGATTGCACATAGCCGTGTATACTATTGCACGACCGTGTGAATGACGAAGAACTGATCTCCCACGGCCGTGTAAAACATCCCCACGGGCGTGTACTTCAAACCATGAGCGCCAAAACCCCCGGATTTCGAAAGACACGGGCAAAACACGACTCACACGGGTGTGTGACATGCCCGTGTAACCTAAAAACTATAAATAGGGGCCACTATTCATTTCTTTCCACACTCAAAACCCTCAAATCTCTCTCCCCAACCACCATAAGTGCCGCCACACACCCCAAAAACACCACCACTTTTGAAATCAGCTGACCCACGCCCGTGCATACCCGACCCACGACCGTGGAACATCAAATTTGGTTCTATTCTCTCATTTTTCTTATTTATTTATTTATATTTCATTTTTATTATTATCTAGATGTTTAATCAAGCATGTAATTATGAAAATTAGGATGCATAATCTAGAATTAGATAAAACACATTAGGATTGCATGCCATTTTTGTCATAAATTTACTATATACATACCCATATTTCTTAGTTTTGTTACAAGTTTCAACATGATTAATTTCTACTATTCAGGTTAATCCTTAGTTTATGTTTTCTTAGGACCATTATAATCTATATTTTAATTATCTATTTAGTTTAATTTCAATCTTTAGAACTAATGCTTTTGTTATTTTATTTCAGATACTATGTCATCATCACGCGCTAGAAAGGCTGCTGTCCCCGCCTCTAAGAAACGAAAAGGGCCAGGGAGTTCTTCATCGAGGCCCACCTCCGAGGTTAGACACCCATTTATCACATTCGCCCAAGCCTCGTAAGAGGAGTATTATTAACTCCTCCGAGCCTGCCCTATATCTACGGGCCGCTGCATAGACTGGGGTGACCTTGAGCAAATTCGTTTGATGGATGACGTCCGGGCGTTACTGATGAAAGAGCCATGGGAGTTCTTCCAGATTATAGAGCCAACATACTTAGAACTCACCCTCGAGTTCTGCTTCACATTCCACCTATAGACGGTGATGACTAGATTTGACGATCCAAGGACGGTCCAATTTCGGTTGGGAGGCCTCGTGCGACGTCTCAGCATACCAGAATTCGGCATAGCACTTGGGCTCTACACTGAGCCGTTCATGGCGGACGAGGACTTCCCCAACCTTTCTCGTCGCATCCACGTCCGGCCCGTCGACTGCTGGCATGAGATCGGCCCTGGACGGCAAGTATATAACCCCAGCGTCAGTAAGGCAACCGTCCTCGTCCCCTCTCTGAGGTATAACCATGCTCTTCTTGCTCACACTCTTACAGGTCGACGAGAGAGCACAGGCGTCGTTAACACTCACGATGTCTACTTCCTGTGGTGCATGGGGAACGGACATGTCATTGACCTCGCATACTTCATCGCACACGCCATGCAACACCAGATGGGGAGGCACCGCAGAGGCATTCTATCCATGGGGCCCTACATCACGCATCTGGCTCGTCACTTCGGGCTCCTCAACACCGTAGCTCAGACATCCTCTTACACTTTGATCGGTCAGATGTCTCCCCAAGGCATCGCGATGATGTTACACATGAGGATGATTGAGCGAAGGCCAGGAGCGACCCCCCTTCAGTTCCGACTCATCCAGGAGGGAGGACCCAGAGGACATTACTGATGATATCCCACTACCACAGCCAGCAGATGACGCACCTATAGAACCACCACCCCCTCGCCACTCATCTCGGGCAGCAACAGCCCACGCTGACTTGTCTGAACGCTTCTCCCACTTCGAGTAGCAATGCTTCCGGCGCCTCGATTACATCGATGCCAATTTAGAGCAGATATGCCAGCACCTGAGCATCACCCCACCGCCGCGCGATCCATCAGAGGATTAGATTTCTCTAGTCCTCTTAACTTTATTTTTTATTGTTTATCTTATTTTTATTTTACTTTATGCTAACTTTTAAACACTGATCTTTATTTTCACCTTTTCTTTTAACTTTCTTTTCCTTTTCCTTTTTAAATTTTCTCATTTTACCTTTTGCATTATTTATTTTTAGTATTTTGTTTTCTTTATTTTATTTTAATTCTTTTCCTAACGTCCTTACCCTAACAAGTAATTTCCATTGCTCCAAATTCCCCACGACTAATAAATTCTTTCACAATTTCAAAGGAGCCTTACAGCTCAAATCTCTATGAAAATGGGAACACCCTGCCACAATTGCCAACTCTTCCGATCTCCGTCTCACTAATCCATCCAAAGCACAGGGAGTTTCAATTCCCTCCCTATCTTATGATATTATGCTTCTATTGCTACTAATGTTATCTTTGTACATTGAGGGCAACGTACATCTTAAGTGTGGGGGGGGAACTTACTTTAAATCTTTATATTATATATGAAAACCCTGAAATCTAATGCTTTGTTCTTAATTACATTATCTTTAATCCCCTATTATGAATATATTCTGATTGATTTGTAATTTCTATTGATAAGTTGAGAATTAAGAAATAGGTACTTATACTTTGAATATTCAAACTCTAAAACATTAGGGAATCAAGCATGATAAGTTGAAATTTTTGAGAACCCCAATTTTTTTCATAAGTTCTTTTCCTTAATTCTAAGTGTTATCTTAAGATTTGAAATTCGCAAGATTGACATCAAAAGCCATAATTCGGGTGAGATTTTTGAGCCTTTTGAGCATACATTCTTTCATGCTCACTTTTATTATTGCTTTGAGTAAGTCAACACTGATTTGTTATTCTAGAACTTGCTGTGATTATACATGTCGAGACCACATCATTAATTTGATATACCGAGATGATAAAGACACCTAGAATTTAACCCACTTACTCCACAAAAGCCTACCTCCATAAATTAACCCCTAGTGAACCCCATTGAACCTAACAACCTTTTCTTTGACTTACCTCTAATATTCACCTATAACCCATTTTTGTTGAATTCCATTCAATTACTTTGATCTCTATTTTTGTCGAGATTTGAGTTGAACTTATTATCTAGCTTTATTCTCTTTTCCATATTGTAAAGTTATAAAATATCAATGTATTATACTTGATTTGTTCTTAAAAAAAACAAATGTATTCAGTTGTAATCTTTAATAGTTCAAATAGTTTTTGCATATTTCTATTTTAAGGCTACCAAGGTAGAAATGATGTTATCTTAAGAATTAGTTCAAGAAATATATTCCAGTGATAGAGATTTTTCTAGCTAGATAATTTTTCAATTCAATCTCGATTCTAACCCTCTTTTGCAGCATGTGACAACACCCCTAACCAAGCCTCATTACAACCATTGAAAGACCTTTTGATCAATGTATCATATCAATCTATAGTGGTGGAGATATGATTTTCTAGCAAGCCTATGGTAATAACTTTTCAGGTTGACTAGAGAGTGCTTAATTTTTGGAACCCTAAACACTTCGAGTGGATAGAGTGAATCCTTAGTGAGGATGTCAACTTCTGTTAATTAAGATGGAGAGATAACTACTTAGGCACTAGGAAGAAAATTTATGTTTTCAATGATAAAATTCTCAACTTAAAGTGATCGAGTCTTTAATGTTCTTCTGATTGAATTATCATTGTATGATTACTTGTGGATTAGTTTGAAACATTATTGATAAAGATTATAAGTTGAGAGGAATGATTCTTAATTAGGGATTGAGATTTTGCTTGAGGACAAACAAAGGCTTAAGTGTGGAGGTATTTGGTAAACGATAAATTATACATATTTTTACCTCATGTTTAACCTATATTTTGGATGGATTATCATTAATTTTGTGAGAATTGGTGCTCTTAATCTTTCTTTTTCATATCTTATACTTAGGAGAGCATAGGGAAGAGAAAAGAATGGAAAACGGGCTAAAAACCATGAAAATAAGCCAAAATGTGTAATCAACACAGCCCAAGGGTTTATCACACGGCTGTGGCACACGGTCGTGCCACATGAAGACCACACGGTCCAGCCCCCGACAAGCACGGCCTGGCCACACGGCTGTGTCACCTAAACAGTCTAGAACACGGCCTCTTATCGAAATCACACAGGCGTGGCACACAGACATGTTCTAATCGTAAGGAAGAGGAATTTCACTCAGATTTGGATGTTTAGGGGCTAAGAAAGCCGTTCTAAACTCTATATAAAGACTTGATGAACGATAAATTATAAATATTTTTACCCATGTTTAGCCTATATTTTGGATGAATTATTATCAATTTAGTGAGAATTGATGCTTTTAATCTTCCTTTTTCATGTCTTACACTCAGGAGAGCATAGGGAAGAGAAAAACAAAAAATGAACCAAAAAACGGAGAAAATGGGCCAAAATGTGAAAACGCACGGCCCAAGAAGGGACCACACGGCCATGGCACACGGCCATGCCACACAAAGACCACACAGTTCAGCCCCGAGAAGTACGGCCAAGCCACACGGCCTCTTGTTGAAGTACACGGGCGTGTTCTAGTCGTGAGGAAGAGGAATTTCGTTCGAATTTGGATACTTAGGGGCTAAGAAAGCTATTCTAAACTCTATATAAAGACCCTAGGAGATAACTTGAAAGGTGTGCTTATTTCTCGCTAAGGGAATACTCTTTTCTCTCAGGAAAGAGCACCATATTTCTGCCAACACAAAGAGTGAAAGCAAGGGATTACTCCAAGGGAAGCCGATTGGTTCATCCCAGAAGCCAGAATTCTACATCAAGACAGAGGATCTCCCTAAATTCCTTCAGGGGTTTTCGGGCTCTTTATGTTTTGTTATCTTAATTCTTCTAAGATGTTTTCTTTCTTTATTATGAACTAAACCCCTCAAATACTTGAGGGGGATGAAACCTAAGACGAATCTTATTATTATTTATTCTTGAGTTACTTGACAAATACTTGAGTTGTTCTTAATTATGTGTGCTTAATTCTTGTGTTAATAAGCCTAGGTATTAATTCAAGAAACGGATGTGCTTAAAGCAGAGGAGCAAAAGTCCGTGTGATAAGAGTAGATCTACCATAATTAAGCGGAGTTGCATGCAACCCTAGACATAGGGCGACATAAATCTGCCGGATTAGGGTCAAACCTAATATGGGGAACCATAGATCGAATTAATGCAACCTAGGGTGTTAATTAATAAAGGAACTTTAGTTAACAACCTAGGCTTAGTTGCACTTCGCCTCGACGGAGGGTTTAGCATAAATTAAGGATCTCTACGGATCAAGTCAAGTGAATAAATCGTCTAGCTCAAGAACCAATAACAAGTGAAGTCTAGGTGGATTCTCCCTTAAGTATTGCTTATATCAATCAACTTTTCCCTAAAGTTTTCCCCAATTTACTTTTTGTGCACTTTTAGTTAGTTTTAGAATTAGTTTAAATCAACTCTCTTTATTTTTAGGCTAGATAATAGAAAAGAAGTAAGTATTAGTACTTTTAGTTCCCTTGGGTACGATAACTTGGTCTTGCCACTAAACTATACTACTGTTCGATAGGTGCGCTTGCCTTTAACATCGTGATATTAGTTAGTTTTAGTGTGATCAGTTTTATAAATTTTATTACTTAATATCGCGAGTCGTTATCAAGACCCCAAGAGGCAACTCTAAAGATATACTCTTTTCTCTCGAGAAAGAGCGCCATATTTCTGCCAACACAAGGAGTGAAAGCAAGGAATTACTCCAAGGGAAGCCGATTGATTCATCCCAGAAGCCAGAATTCTACATCAAGATAGAGGATCTCCCTAAATTCCTTCAGGGGTTTTCAGGTTCTTAATGTTTTGTTATCTTAATTCTTCTGAGATGTTTTCTTTCTTTATTATGAACTAAGGGGATGAAACCTAAGACGAATCTTGTTATTATTTATTCTTGAGTTATATGATAAATACTTGAGTTGTTCTTAATTATGTATGCTTAATTCTTGTGTTAATAAGCCTAGGTATTAATTCAAGAAACAGATGTGCTTAAAGCAGAGGAGCAAAAGTCCCTGTGATAAGAATAGATCTACCATAATTAAGCGGAGTTGCATGTAACCCTAGACGTAGGGCGACATAAATCTACTGGATTAGGGTCAAACCTAATATGGGGAACCATAGATCGAATTAATGCAACCTAGGGTGTTAATTAATAAAGGAACTTTAGTTAACAACCTAGGCCTAGTTGCTCTTCGCCTCGACAGAGTGTTTAGCATAAATTAGGGATCTCTACAGATCAAGTCAAGTGAATAAATCGTCTAGCTCAAGAACCAATAACAAGTGAAGTCTAGGTGGATTCTCCCTTAAGTATTGCTCATATCAATCAGCTTTTCCCTAAAATTTTTTCCCTAATTTACTTTTTGTGCACTTTTAGTTAGTTTTAGAATTAGTTTCAATCAATCCTCTTTTATTTCTAGGCTAGATAATAGAAAGGAAGTAAGTATTAGTACTTTTGGTTCCCTTGGGTACGATAACTCGGTCTTGCCGCTAAACTATACTACTGTTCGATAGGTGCGCTTGCCTTTAATATCGTGATATTAGTTAGTTTTGGTGTGATCAGTTTTTATAAATTTTATTACTTAATATCGCGAGCATATCAGCATGGTATGATTTTATGCCCCATTTTTAATATGATTTTTATGTTTTTGAGTTCGTTTTAGCGTAATCTAACTAGCCCAGGGGTTAATTTACAAAATTATTAAAGGTTGAGGAACTTGCGATGTATTTTTTTTGAATGTGTTCTGATTTTAGTTGATAGATTACTAACCTTGGTTGTTAAATAAACATGTTTTGTTAATTGATTTTTTGATGAAATTGTAAATAGGGATTAAATAGTTAAAAGTGTAAATCCATGGGTTTTGTTGTGAATTGTTTGTAATTATGGGTTGTTCCAAGGTCCCTTGTAATTTTGTTTAAGTTTAATTTAGGAAAAAATAAGTAGTATTCAAGTTATGAGTTTAAGGATTAAATTGTGAAAATTTAAAATGTTAGGGGTGATTTTGTAATTTTACATAAATATGAATTATGGCTTAAGTTGAATGCTAGAAGTACTTAATTGAATGAAACTATTTATTTAGATTAAGATAAACAATAATCGGATTTAAATCGAGGAAAGGCTAAACCTTCATATTAGTTCAACTCTACTACTACGACCTTAGTTATCGTGCTAAGTTCGTATGAACTATGATCGTATTAGTGTCAGGTAAGTTTATTATTTTCGATATTTTGTAATATAAATAAACTTGAAATTGTAAATGTATCGATGTATGGATAATTGATGGATAACGAATCCTGTTTCAACCTTAAGAATTCTTAGGATACGAATGACATGTCATTAGGGATTTCATGTTTCGGGTGTTGGTCTTGAATGTCATACCAATGGCCGAGGTCCTGCATTTGTTGCGGATTCTCCACAGCTTGTGTGAGAAAACCAATTTCATAGCTCGTGTGGGCATTGATGTAAATGAAATGATACAGTTATATGGAAAGGCATATTATGTGTGAGCATTCCCGAGTATCTGATATAATTCTAGATGGTTCAATGAGTAAGAAATGGAAATGAAATGGTAAGTGCGCAAATGGAATGAATCATGATCTTATGAAAAGGTTGATGAGTTAAAACATGTATATATATATATGGAAATCTATTTATCTTATGGTTGAATTCATTTGTGTCATGGACAAGTATACTAACTTGTGAGTTGATGATGCTTGTATAGGCATATGGTAAGCTTATGGTTTCGGTTGATATTATGCTTATGCTATAAATTGTCCAAATGAAATGGTAAGTTATGTTTAAGTTTATACAAGCTTACTAAGCATTAGTTGCTTACATAGTTCCTTACATAGTTACTTTCCTTTGTTTTACAGATATTCAAAAGCTTGATGTAATAGCCCGTTTTTAGTAAAATCGGTATAGTGGTTTTGAAACCACAAATCTCAGGTTAAAATATTTTTTTATTATATTTTTAATGTCTACAGTATGATAGAAGAGTCGAATGAAAATCTCGTTAAGAAATTTTACCGTTTGAGTGCTCAATTTGTGAAAAAGGACTAAATCGCGTAAAGTGAAAAACTTGAATTCCATAAGTTAAATGCACTAAATTTCTATAGAATTAATATGTATGAGTCCTATTGTGGTAATTATACCATTGTTATATTGAATGGACAAATATGGACTTCGTTAATGTGATTAGTAAATGTTATATAAGTAAATTGATAATTAATTAAATGTTTAGCAAAGAAAAAGAAAAGAAAATGGCTATCATCTTTCTCATTTCATCTTTCCACAACTAAAATTGCCATTGTTAAAGAAGGGAGCTTTGGTTTTTCATTTTGTTACATGCATGGTACAATTTTCATCCCGTTTTTAATGATTTTTTATGTTTTTGAGGTCGTTATAACTTAATCTAGCTAGCCCAGGGACTAATTGGAAAAATTGTTAAAGAGTTTGGGTGTTGTCATTGATGAACATATATGTGTTTTGATGTTTTATGATAGATTATGAATGGTTGTTGTTAGATAAACAACATTTGTTAAGTGATTTTTAGTGAAAATGTTAAATAGGGATTAAATTGAGAAATGTGTAAAATTCATGGTAAAAAGTGTGAATAAATGAAATATATGGGCTTCCATATGCTTAAATAAAATTGGGCTAGCATGGTTTGGTACTTAATTGCATGAAATTGCATTTTTATTGAGATAAGGACTAAATTTTAAAGTAGTTAAAAGTGGAGGGTAAAAGTGTAAACTTGCAAAAATATGTATTTTGGGCTAAATTGAATTGAACGATAATTGAATAAGTTAAACTTGATTATATATAGATCAAGAAAAGTAAAGATCGGAATTAGATCGTGGAAAAGACAAGGTTATTGAGTAAATGATCAAATCTGTCGTTTGAATACGAGGTAAGTTCGTATAATTAGAATTGAGTATTTATATATATACCAATTTGAAATTTATGCATGTGAATTGAGAAACTAAAAAACATGATTATTGAATGCGTAATAAAAGAGTTTGAAGAATACCGAGCCCCGTTTGAACCTTAGGAATTCGTAGCATACGAGTGACATGTCTTTAGGGTTACCGATTTGGTTGAGATCCTACATGTGTTGCGAACTCACCACAGCTCATATGAGCTTACCGATATTTTAGCTTGTAGGAGCTTACCGTTTCTCAGCTCATTAGAGCTTGCCGTTACTTCAGCTCGGAAGAGCTTACCATTTATAGCTCGAAAGAGTATACACGTACAAGAATTGATGGATTATAGTTTAGTGCACCTTGTGTGTATTACCTGTATATCTGACGATATTCTAAGTGGTTCAACGGACACAGTTTTGTTTTAAGTTACGTGAGATTGAAATGAGTTAGTACAAATGATATATGAACTATAAGGTAATGACATTATATGATATATTGAAGTATGAATGGAAGATATATGTATATGAAGTTTGATTGAGAGTTGTATTCATCCATATGATTTGATGATTATATGTATTTTTACATAACTAACCTATTAGTGAATTCATGTACATAGGCATTTGATAAATTGGTTAGAATATACTATGTTTAATTACCTAAATTGTGATTAAATGGTAAGTTTAATTCTATACCATACGAGCTTACTAAGCTATATAGCTTACTTTGTTTCTTTTCCATGTTTTATAGTGATTCGGAAGCTCGTTCAGTTTGGAAGTTGTCGGAGATCTCATCACACTATCCAGCTGTTACTTTGGTACTTTTGAACTTTGGATATATAGGTTATATGGCATGTATAGAAGTTGTGGTTAATATAGCCAATTGATTTGGCTTGTAAATGATAAATGTTTTAGTTATGTGTATAGCCATGTGATTTGGCTTGTTTTGGTATACTTGGTTATGAAAATATGTATAAATAGCCTTTTGATATCTTGTGTATAATTGCTTTGTGAATGTCTTGTGGTGGATTGGTATTTTATGAAGCAAATGGTTAGAATTGAGATGAGCATGTCTGTTAAGTTAGGCTCAAAGTCTAAAATAAGTAATTGATCATTTAGGTATACTTTGGAAACATCTTAATGTGTTTAAAAGTGGTTAAATGAATGTGATTGTGGATATCATGTTGTATGTGTGATTATTACATGATATAATCTTGATATTGGTTAGTTTTGAGGGCCTATTTATGCCTTGATTATATGCATGTTGAGGTGTGCAGGTTAGAACCTCTTTGGGTGAGAAAAATAGCTTGGAAAATAGTCTTTTTTTGTCTATACAGGCAGAGGCACGGACGTGTATCTCAGTTGTAACGCCTTGATTTTTGAGATTTTTTGGGTTTCTGTGATTTTTGGTGAATTTTAAAATTTTGGTGTTCTGGATACTGGAATTGTGTTTAAATGTGTTAGTGGGCCTTTAGAAGGCCCAAGCCTAAGTTAAAACCTGGTAAAATATCAAGTTTGGATTTTAAGTGAATAGGAGACTTGGTTAAGTGGGATTTTAAGAAAAACTTCATAAATTATGACACAAAAAGGAGCTTTGGCAAAATGGCAAGGTGGCGCCACTAAGTTCCTAAAAAAGTGGCGCCTGGGAAGGAATTAAAGGTCCAGGGTTCAAGTTGCAAGGTAAGCGTATAGTTACTTTTAATTTTTAGGCATGTGCCAGGCATGTGAATACTTAAGTAGAACCGGCTAGGGCCTTAGGGAGGTTGGGCCAATTGCTCTGTTAGTAATTAGGGTTAGTTTCTTTTCTTTTTCTATCAAGACAAATTAGGGTTAGCCACCTAAAGATTATTTTTTTCTCAACTTCACAAAGGTGACCGAAAACACAAGGTACCACTCCTTTGTGCCGATTTCACTTGTCTCTTCTTCTCTACCATTGTTTTCTTTTCCTTTTTACTTTCTTCTCTAGCCGAAACCTTGTTACCACCTTATTCATCTTCTCTTTCAATTTTATCCCGCTAAAAACCCCCATAGTCGATTGCCATAAAAGCCGAAATCCCGAAATATTACTTCTTGTGCTGATTTCTTCTAGCCAACATTGTCTTATTTTCTTTATCTTTTCTAGTCGATTTCTGCATCATCTAAACCTTTAGGCTCTGTTGATAATACCACTCCAAGATTATAACCCTAAATCGTCATCTTCGTCATCAGTCAGAAGCTGAAAACGCCATTCCTTAGGAGCTTATAGCCGAAACTTGAGATCTCTAGGATTTGATCTCTGCGAGTGTTTAAGGGCTAGATCTACATCAGATCTGAGTAGAAACAGAAGGGGAATCAGTGGTAAGTGCTCATTAACCCAGATATATAAGTTATTTTGCAATTTAGAAAAAGGCTGAAGTCCCTAAAATCTAGGGAGGCTGTCGATTGGGGCATAGGGCTCTAAGGGTCATTAATCAATGATTTCTTTTGGTGAATAGTATGTTCTAGAGGCAGTTGATTGAAGGCTTGGACAAGTGGATCAACTAGATTTAGATCTAGTCACTAACTTCGACAAAGGTGAGTTCTCAAGGGCCTTTAATGGTATATTGAGATTGGTTATACGGATTTGTAAACTAAAAGTCGTGGTAACCGATTGTAGGATATCGTGGGGGATTACGTTAGCAGTCGTCGCGAAACAGGTGTGTATTGAACACCCTCTCATAGTTCAATTCGGCAAAAGCCGAAATGTCGAAATTCTGGCATTTCGTGGGTTTGTGAGTGTGCGAAATCTCACAAGATGTTTAGAAATCATTAGATCTGAAATCGCAAAGTAGTAAGCTAGTCGTGTGTGGAATTTCGTATACTTCGGTAATTGGGCCTGATGGGCTGCAAATGGGCCCAATGGGCTTATAGGCCCATATGGGTGAAAACGGGTAATTAAGGTATACTGATAGATTGTAGGTTCAAAACTGCCTAAACTGATAAATTGATCTTAAAATCTGGACTAAATGGGCATAAATAGCTAATAGACACAGTAGGGCCTATTAGGGGTTTTAGGGCCCGATGGCTAAAAACTGTTAGAATAAGTTAATTAAACTGCTGAGATGAAAATTGGGTTAATAATGACTGAAATCTGTATAAAACCCTAGGAGACTGATAAAATTACTGAAAAACCCTTATTGGTGGAAAATTACTATTTTACCCCTAGGAGTAAAATGACTGTTATACCCCTAGGGCTAAGTGTGACCAAAATACATGTTTTACTGTTACTGTTTACTGCATGCCATGTCATTATTATCTGTTGCATGGTACTCGGATATTGATGGAGGAAGTACTGAAAGTGGCTTGACCACGTACTGGAGGCTTTGCTTCAACTTACTGATATCTGAGCAGCTATGCTGCAACTGTGGAGTGTAGGGCTGGGTGGGTTGAGCTATTCCCCACATGGTGTGTAGGGCTGGTATGGGTGGAGTGTAGCGGTTGGATTTAGGCTGGGTTGGGCTTGCATAAATGTTAATATCTGTTCTGTTTTGAAATGGGTCTATAGGCCGTATGTTATCTGAAAAGGGCTAAGGCCCAGTTTACTGTATATGGATAGGGCTTTGGCCCAGTTAACACTGTGACTGGCTAGGGCTTCGGCCCAGTGGGCTTGAGTTGATTTAGGCTCTGGATGGGCATTCTATACACACTGAGTTTTCCAAACTCAACCCCTTTCTTTCCATCCATGTAGGTGAGCCCTAGTTGGTGGACTTGGAGCTGGGAGGGATTTAGAGTGGCCATGAAGATTAAATTTCTGGTTTTCAATTCTTTTATTTCATTATTTATTTAGATTTTTTTTTTGGTTTCTGGGTTGTAATAAGGCCGCTCTATTTATTTTGGGTTTTTAATTTTTTTTACATATTTAATTTGTTTTAACTTAAGAATAATATTGTTTAAATTGTTTTTGAAATCGAATTTACTTGTTTTCAAAATAACGCGATAAACGAACATTTTCCAAACCAAATGCACTTTCCAAAGAGTATCAAAAGTCATGTTTTTAAATAAACCTGTCACGACCGATAGTAAATAGGACATTTATTAAGTAAATCAGGAATTTCTCTTAAAATAACAAAAACGGTTTTGTAGAGCTCACCCTAATCTTAGTAACTAGGTAACATGGTTAGATGTAGGTGATGTGACACACCAGCTTTGGCAATAACGTCTGGGCCGGGTTTGGGGTGTTACATCAGTCGTGTGTGACACATGGTCAGGTGACACGGCCGTGTGTCCCCTGTAGTTCTTAAAGGAATCAAGTCAGTGAGTTCCACGGGCTAGTCACACGAGTGTGTGGTTGGCCGTGTGACACAAGTAAATGAGTTACACAGGGTAGGGCATGGGCCGGGACATGACCTTGTGATCCCTTTTCGAATGTCTACACGGTCTGTAACACGGGCATGTCTTTTGGCCGTGTGTCTGGCCACACGGGCGTGTGTCCCCTGTATTTGAAAACTTTCAATGTTTTCCAAAAATTTTCATAAGTTCTCGGTTTAGTCCCAAATCTTTTTAAATGTCTATTTTGGGCCTTGAGGGTTGGGATTAAGGACTATATGAACGTATGTGAATGACTTATGTCTAAAATTAGAAATGTATGATAAATTATGTAATAAGTTCGGTAATGCTCTGTAACCTTATTTTGGCGACGGATACGAGTTAGGGGTGTTCCACTTGATCGATTAGAAGCTCGTCGGAGACCTATCACACTATCCAGCAACCATTTTGGTAGTTTTTGAGTATTTTTCCAAGGTTAATAATGGCATCTATAGGTCTTTTGTATTGATAGTTTATGTATGTGTAATGGACGTTTTGGTATGTTTAAGCTTTTGAATTTTTAGTTGATTTGGTGAACTTTAATGCCCTATCAAGTTATGTCATTTTGGTCACTTTTAAGTGCTTGTATATGAAGTCTTTGTTGGTATGTTGTGGTGATATACAAATGATCATATGTGAGGTATTTGGAAGTTAAAGAACTAGGTTTGTATGCTTAGAATATGGCAACATTGCCTTGTTTTGGTAAATGATGTGTTGATACAATTGTGGTGCCTTTGAATGGCATATTGGTTAGATGAGTTAAGATGTTTGAAATGGCATGTTTATGTACGTTCGAATGATGTTTGAATCCCTTGAATGTGTGCCAAAATGGAATGGTTGGTTAAGCATGATTTGGCCTTGAAATGGCTTGTTTTTAGGTCAACTTTTGGGTTTACACAGCTTCAGACACGGGCTATCACACGGCCATGTGATCCTACTCAGTGTGTTATATGGGTGAAGACACAGGCTAGGACACGGCTGTGTGTCCCTTTGTTCAAATGTTACACAGCCTGGGCTATGTCATACAGCCTAGTCACATGACTGTATAACCTCTGTTTTTACGTTTTTGCATCTTTTTCTTAAAACTTCTATTTTGTTTCAAATTAGTCCCAAATTGCTTCTAAGCTATTTTTAGGGCTTCGAAGGCTCGATTTAGGGACCAAATCCTTATGTTTGATATGTTTTGAATGAGATTAATTTATTTAATGTTATTATGATAAATGTTTTTCAATTGATCGATGACAGAAACGAGTTAGGGGTGTTATAAGGTGAAACCCTTGTTGAATTATAAAAGTCTATTTCAATAGAAAAACGAAGTCCTAGTTTAATTAGGATTAGGTGCGGCGACAACCCTAGTTAAACAAACTAGGGTTTGTTGTCCCTAACATTAAACATAAAGGGCTTTTGTGCCTCTTTTATATCGGGTCCATTCACACATACTTCCTGGACTTTTAACCTAGTACTTTATAATTCAATCCAGTCTGATATTTGTTTTTCTATTTCCCAAAATAAAGATATTAAATTATTTTAAATAAATTAATTTCACAATTAAATAATTCCCTCAACCGAATTCTAATTCTATTAAAATCTTGACGATTTTACTGTAAAAAAATCTATGATAAAAATATATTTAATATTTCTACATTCAACGGATTTACCATGACCAAAAATTTATTTCCATTTTTGAACTTCAATTATTTAATCACTTAATTAAATAATAATTTGAAAATCCATAAATTAATTTTCTAGTTCATTTCCATTTAGAGAAAACCACATTAATTTCTAAATGTTTCTCATTTCTCTAATTTTATAATTTCTATCATTTTTGTTCATTTGATTCAACATACAATTCATTTCTAGTTTCAACGAGCTAGCAAAGGGACTGATTGGACATATACGATTAGGGCTCAAATGATTTATAATTATGTTTCATCTTTTTTCCTATAATAATAAGCTCATTTAGTCGCGAAGTTATTCCACTATAGTATTGTGATTGAGCTCTTCTTGATGACCTACCATTACAAAGGCAACTCAATCAATGCTCGTCCAATAACCTTGTCATAAATGTGTTACCCTCTTAAGATATCTTTAATCTCTTTGGATTAAATTCATGCTTTCACACCCTAAAATTGGGCTTGAAAGAATTAAGGTTTGTAAGTGAGCCATTGGTTGCAAGTAGACTTTTATGTTTTCTTTTGTGTTTGAGAGATAATGTTAAGCCTAATAGTTCTGTAGTTAAGCGTCAATTTTCCATTAGGTTTCAAGTTCGATTCCTTATTTGCGCTAAGTAAGAATTGTTTTGTTTTTGTTTTTGGTTCCAATTCTGAAAATTTTGATAGGTTAAAGTTTTATTAAAATCTTATTTTATTGTATTTTATTTTTGTTTTAATTTTTGAAAACAAGAAATTCCAAAAATTCTCTCACATTCTCCATTCCTTCTCTCTCATCAATCTCCCTCTTTTCCAAAAATTTTAGATTTTGGTTTTCTTTCTATTTTGTCTCTCATTTTTCCTCTCATTCTTTTTGGTTTCCATATAATTGTTAATTGCCGCTTCTCAAATTTGTTCTTTGTTTAGTCAAGTGTTGAATCAGATAAATGTAAATGTCGTTGTTGTGAGCTTTATGTTAGTTCTTCGATTCTTCTATGATTGGTTTCAATCAAAATACGTATAGGTTCTTATGTGCTCTCGTATTAAGTCTTAGATCGTTAAATTAGGGTGCATCGGTCGGTTGTTGGTGCTTTGAAGTCATTTTTCCAAGTGTGTTTCTTAAACCTATGTAATTTAGGGGTCAATTTGATGTTAATTACAATAGTTTTTGGGGTGGTCTATGAACCATATGGGCAGCCACACATGCGTGTGCCGCACACGTGCGGTCCAGACAGTAGTGTGCTGCTTAGAAATTAGCTTATTTTGGTGTCTCACAACTTGGGGTGGATCACATGGTCTGGCCACATGGTCATGTCTCCCTGTCTCTTAAAAAGTTAGTAAGTTACACGGCCTGCTCATTTGTCTGTTTACCTCAGTCACATAGGCATATCCTTGGCCACACGAGCTTGTCTCCTCTACTATTGAATTTGATGGTGAGCTACACGACCTACTAACAAGGTCGTGTACCCCTATCACAGGAGCGTGTCCCTCTACCACACGATCGTGTATCCTTGTTACACAGTTTGGACCCTCCCACACGGTTGTGTGGTTTTGTGTTTGCAGTTTCTTCCTAATGTTTGCTAAGTGATCTGTTTTGGTCCCTCAGTGTTCTTCTGCATGTTTAAGCCTCTGTAGGATTGTTTGAGACACGAATGCTGGTTGTGGTAGGTCTACGAAAGACGTGTTATTATTAGAATAATTTTGTATATATATATGTGATTCTAATATATGATTTTGGACAATTTATTGAAGTTAATTATATGATACTATATATAATATTCTGATATATGGAAATGTCTAGATATGGTGATAAGAAAATTTGATTTTCGTGGATTTTATGTAACACCCCTAACCCATCTACGTCGCCGGACTAGGGTTATGGAGCATTATTGATAAAACGAAAAACATTTATCATAATAACATTAAATAAATTAATATCAATCAAAACATATCAAACATAAGCATTTGGTCCCTAAATCGAGCCTTCGAGGCCCTAAAATAACTTAGAAGCAATTCGGGACTAATTTGAAACAAAACAGAAGTTTTAACAAAAAGATGCAAAAATGAGAAAACAGGGGTCACACAGTCATGTAGCCAGGCCGTGTGTGTCACACGGCCGTGTGACAGCCCATGTGTGTCACACGGCTATGTGACAGCCCGTGTGAACCAAAAATTTCCCCTAAATTAAAGCCATTTCAAGGCCAAACCATACCTAACCAACCATTCCATTTGGACACACAATCAAAATACTTAAACATCATTTAAATACATCTAAACATACCATTTCTAACATTCTAATTCATGCAACCAATATGTCATTCAAATGCACCACATTTATACCAAAACATCATTAATCAAACCAAAGCAATATAGCCAAATTTCAAGCATAAGACCTAATTTCTTTAACTACAAAATAACATCACATATAACCATTTACATATCATCACAAACATACCAAAAAGGACCATACAGTCTAAGTACTTAAAAATGGCCAAAATAACCATTCCAAAACATGCCATCATACCATATACCATCTAGAACCTATAGAGTATGCATGAGGTTTCATTCACCCATATTTGAAACTATTATTCATGCCAACATTTACCTTATTAGCCACAACAAGCTTGACACAACTCAAGACAAGCAATTTCACTTAAATAGCCTTTCAACCCTATTACATGATGTTTATGACCATTAACCAAAATAACCATAAATACCAATATGTCGAATAGATAGTGTGACGATACTTTGATGAGATTCCAACTGGCTGAGCTTCCCGATAATCTATAAGGCATAGGAAATGATTACATAAGCATTTTATGCTTAGTAAATTTGTATAAGCAAAACTTCACTTACCAAACATATTAAATTAAATAACCAAACCTACTCTCATCAAGTTGTATGCCAAACTTCCTTTCCTATGCATATCACCTCCTAAGGTTAGTAAATATATCATTACACATAAATCCCAAGTATCTCATGGTATACAGATGACAAACATTTAGGCTTCATCCATAATTCATCACCTATACATATATCCTGTACACATACTTTCCATTGAAATCATATAGTTAATAGATAGTAAGTAAACAATACATCTATAAAACATAACATATATTAATAAATAGATTCCATGCATATTTCATCCATCACTCGATAAATTATCATCCATTTTCATATTGTATAAGCATATTCCTCTTTCCTTGTGATATGAACATTAGTAACATTAAGTTTTCATACATGCATTTCCATTAACCTTTACTTACCCATTGAATTGTATAGAATAGCATTGGATACTCGGGAATGCTCACACATAGTGTAACTTTTCATGTAACTGTAACCTTTCTTTTCCATTAATGCTCACATGAGCTATGAAATAGGTCTACTTATATGAGTTATGGGTCAGAATGTTAGCTACACAATGCTGCTCACATGAGCTATGAAGTATCCACAATAAGTGCAGGACCTCCCATCAGTAGGACATTCAAGACCAACACCCAAAACCGTATAACCCCAATGACATGTCTTGTGTATCCAAAGTATTTACAAGGTTCAAATGGGACCTTTCCACATATCCAGTTCTTTAAATTTGATTAGATCATACCATTTCACATATGCTTCATGAAATACATATTTTTCAATTTTACACATCCAAAATCTTTCCTCTCATTCCATTGTACCATTCCACTACACATTAAGTGAAGTTCATATTTTTCATATATAGACTTTAATTTAATTAGCTCCACAACTTAATCCATTATACTAAATTAATACAAAACTATCCATCAAATTATGCATATCATAATTATTAATAAACATTCCATCCGAAACAACAATAACGATTTTTAATCCCTATACAAACTTGCCTTAACAAATACAGTTGTAAAACTGAAGTCAATGACTAATCCAACCTTAACTTTTCCTCGATTTTGATCCGTTTGGCCCGTTTCTTGATCTAAATAATAATTTTTATTCTATTAAACCATTCAAATAACTTAACATAATTAATTCAAGCCTATAATCCATTTTAAGGTGAATTTACAAAATTACCTCTAACATTTTAACATTTATGCAATTTAGTTCATAAACCTGAAACTTGCAATTTCACCATTTTTAACCATTAATCATCCTAGCCAATTTTTACCCAATTTTATAGTAGCCCATATTTATCCAAAATTTACAATATTTTTTTTGAATTTTACTATTTTCATAAATAAGTCTTAAACTTGAAAATCATCAAAAATTACTTAACAAAAATAATTTTATTTAACAACCAAGCTTAATAATCTATCATAAAATTTCAAGAACATCAGAAATTCATCCATGGTAAAATTCTAAAAATTTAACAATTTAACAAATTGACCCCCAGATTAGTTAGATTAGGCTAAAATGATAGCAAAAAACATAAAAATCATTAAAAACGAGTGCAAAATGGACTTACATGCACTAAAATTAGTTTGGCTGAACCTTGGAGGTTAATAGTGATGGACATCCAGTGGAGAGAAAACCAAATGAACAAGATGATACTTTTTTTTGTTTTATTTAATTAATTATTTAATTTACTATTATACCCTTGTAATTTAACTAAAATTTCTCAACTTTTCACCTTTAAGTTGTCCATTAAGAATAAACAAGGTATATTTACCTTTTAAAATCCTTAATTTATGGTTCTTTAGCCATTTAGTACAATTAAGCTAATAGCAATTGACTTTTGTATCATTTATGATTTAGTCCTTTTTCCTTAATTTACTATCTAAACATTAAAATTTCTTAACCAAATTTTAATATGACCTTAATAACACTTTGTAAATTTTTAATAAAATATTTACGGCTTAGTTTATAGAAACGAGGTCCCGATACCTTATTTTCTAAAACCACTTGACTTTACAGACATACCATTTGAACCTAATTATTCTTTCATTTAACATAAATCATTAAATCAAATTTTATTATTACACTATATTTGACTCGTAAATATTAAATAGTAATATTTACGGACTCACACGTCGGATTTGTAGCCTCAAAACCACTATTTCGACACCATAGAGAAATGGAATGTTACATTCTGTTATTTTGTAATTGAATGTGAGAAAAAATAATATCATATACGTATTTTTTGTGAGTTTTGCATGTGCATTTGCATCTATGGTTGGGATACAGTTATGAAAAAAAGGAAGTTTGATTTGACAATTTTACCTACATTGCTAAACTGTGGCGGCAAACCCACAATAATATTAGCAGCTTGGCTGCTTAATAAATCAAGTGGAAAATAACCACATTAAGGTGTGTTCGGTTGGATGGGTCCACCATAATCCAACTATTAGTGTGTAGAGGTTGGAAAGAGCCTAGAGTCACGGGTCGTAGTTTGAAGCTCGTGCCATCATACCAAATGTATCCAATGGAGGTCTATTGTTTAGATGGGGATCATTTGGCCCACAAGATTTGGCCCGATTCGATAAGCTATTGGAGAAGCTTGTCAGATAAAAGCTTGGGTGGCCTAATGATGAAAATATGCAACATAGGCTATCTTGGTAACTAATTTTAAGAGATTGATTGGAATCATATCTTGTAAAGATTAAATTAGATTTTATATAGTATATCTTGTAAATCTCATAATTTAAGGGATATGATTAATCTCGTCCATCAATATAACTTGATCTTGACCGTCGGTTTAAGGGGAGTTCAACTATAAATAGAGAGCCTCCCCCTCACTTGTAAAATCACTCCATTGTATTCAGTTTTTCTTTATTCTTTATGAATAAGAGAATATTGAGATCATTTACTCAAACACTTCTCATGCATTCTTTTTTGTGGCTTTTTATTGTTCTTTTGTAGCTTCTTTTGGCATAAATTGCTTTCGCTATACAAATAGGTGTCTTGAAGGAATTCTAAAGGAATCATCACTTCTGGTGTTTAGGCTGACTTAGGCGAGTTTGGCTCAAAAGGATCATCTAAAGCTGCACGGATCGCGAGACAAAAGATCTAGCCCTGTGACAAGTGATATTAGAGCTATTGGTTGCTAAGGCACCATAGGGATGTCAGAAGAAGAGTTTGATGAAAAGTGGTCTAGAAAACCAATCTTTATGAAAGAAAAGTTGTCGATAGTAGAGGAACGCGTAGGTATACTCGAGAAGTCCATAGAGGATGTGAAGGAGTCATACTATACACTTGGTGAACGCATAGATAACTTGTGTGAGCAATCCAGAGACTTTGTGACCCTATGTCTCACTTCCAATTTGAATAATATGCAAGAGTTGCTAGATTCCCAAAGGAAGAAGCTGACGGAGAGGAACGATGCTCTCGAGGCCATGGTGATGCCTTTGAAAGAGGAAACAATAGCCATGATAATGGCTTTGAACACAAGAATAGAGAAGCTCGAGAGAGAGTTGGCCTTCTGTAGAGCAGCAGTAGGGAAAGGAGTGTCAAGTGTAGTACTCAATTGCAAGGATATCCTAAAGCTGAAAGAGTTTGTGGGGACAAGGTACGCATGTGATGTAGATAATTCCTTATGGAGGATGGAAAACTACTTCTGTACCAAAGGCATCATGGACAGTTCAATTAAGGTAAATATGCTTCAATGTTTCTTATTGATATTGCGCTTCTATGGCGGTGAGCAGATCCACAGATAAAGGGCAAAGTGAGATTAGGACATGTCAAAAGTTCCAATGTAAGTTGAAGGGATAATTTTACCCAAAATTTACTGAAGAAGAAGCTCGAGCAAAGTTGCGATGGCTAATGCAACCGGGCATAGTAGGAGAGTATGTTTGAGAGTTCAAGGAACTCATGCTCTAAATTTCAGATATGACTGAGAAAGAGGCATTACTTGTTTTCAAAAATGGATTGAAGCCGTGGGTCAGACTAGAAGTGAACAAAGAGGTATCCAAAAGCTGTTAGAAGCTATGACGATAGCGGAGTCCATGGTCAAAGTCTAGGGAAAGACAAGCTTGAGTCTTCCAAGTTTGAGGAAAGGGGCATATGTGAAAAGGATCACAAGAAATATAATGATTGCAATGGCAGTGGCGACGATGGTGGTAATGAGAAACCACGAGTTGGGAAGAAGAAACCCAACAGAAAGAGAGACAAGTTGAAATGCTTTCTTTGCGATGGTTCATATATATTGAAGAAATGTCTGAAGAAATCTGCACTTTCTAAGAAGGAGAAGACGATAGGTAAGGCCTTGAGACTTGGTTCAAACGCAAGGGGTGTTAAAGCCAAGGAGGCCAAAAGTGAGAAGAAGCCAGTGGAGTGCTTCTTGTGTCATGGTCCGCATAGGTTGCGAAAGTATCCGAAGAAGTCTGTTATCGAAGGGAGCAATGGAATAGACAATGAGCCCAAGAAGCTTGGGTCGAGCAAGGGAAAAGTCAATGCTAAGAGGGCAAAGAGGAGCAAAAAGAAGTGAGTAAAGTGCTTCTTGTGTCGTGGTCCGCATGAGTTGAAGAACTATCCAAAGTAATCCAAGTCAATTGTGGTCAAAGAAAAGGCAACATCAAAGCTTGTTGAGTCATCGAAAGGGCTTCTATACGAGGAAGATATGGGTTTGTCATCGAACTTAGGGGAAAAGTAGCGATGAAAATAGTAACATTAGGACCAATGAGACTCAATTCAAGTAAAACAACGGAGATAGTCGAGTCGTCGGCGAGGCTTTTACCCATGGAAAAGGTGAGTTTGGCATTGGACTTAAAGGAAGAAGCCACGATGCAAACTTTGAAGCTAGGATAAATGAGGCTCATTTTATTGACACATCAAAGGAGCTACCACCTACGAGAAAGGTGGGGTGTGCATCAAACTTTGGGAAATTGGTGATACAAGTTGGACAATTGACCTGAGTAAATGCAACGAGGAAGGTACATTCTCAACACTTTGATAGTGTTTTGCATTCTAACTTGTTGACTTCGCAAGAACGTAGAGGCCCTTTAAAAGTTCTTAAGCAAAGAGGCTGAGGGACTGTGGGAAATTCAAAGCCAAGTATTGTGAATCAAGAGGATTCTGTTCGAAACGAGTTAGAATGTGGGCATGAGAGAGATGTATCTTTTTACTGTTAAGATATACAAATGAGTGAGACAGTTCGAGTTAAAAAATGATGTAAGCCGAGGAAAAAGTTTCGAAAGAAGGGAAAAACTAAGGCGTTGAGATGAAACTGAGGCAAATCAAGTCAGTTGCATTACAAAAGTGCAACGAGGACGTTACGAGAATGGATAGGGGAGAATGTCACGGGTCGTAGTTCGAAGCTCGTGACCATCGCACCAAATGCATCCAATGGAGGTCTATTGTTTAAATAGAGATCATTTAACCCATAAGAACTGACTTGATTCAATAAACTGTTGGAGAAGCCTATCAGATTGAAGCCTGGATGGCTCAATGATGAAGATATGGCAACATAGGCTATCTTGGTAACTAATCTTAAGAGATTGATTGGAATCATATCTTGTAAAGATTAGATTAAATTTGATATGGTATAATTTAAGGGATATGATTAATCTTGTCCATCGATGTAACTTGATATTGACCGTCGGTTTAGAGGGAGCTCAATTATAAATAGAGAGCCTACCCCTCACTTGTAAAATCACTCCATTGTATCCATTGTTTATTTATTCTTTGTGAATAAGAGAATATTGAAGCATTTACTCAAACATCTCTCGTGCGTTCTTTTCTTTGGCTTTCTATTGTTCTTTTGTGGCTTCTTTTGGCATAAATTACTTCCGCTATATAAATAGGTGCCTTGGAGGAATTCTAAAGGAATCCTCACTTGTGGTGTTTAGGCTGACTTAGGCGAGTTTGGTTCGAACAAATCATTTAATGCTGCACGAATTGTGAGACAAAAGATCTAGCCCCGTGACAAGTGATATTCGAGCTATTGGTTGCGAAGGCACCATAGGGATATCGAAAGAAGAGTTCGATAAGAAGTGGTCCAGAAAATCAGTCTTTATGAAGGAAAAGTTGTTAGCAGTAGAAGAATGCATGGGTAAACTTAAAAAGTCTATAGAGGACTCGAGGAGTCACACAATGCGCTTGGTTAACACATAGATGACTTGTGTGAGTAGTCCAGGGACTTTGTGACCATGTATCTCACTTCCAATATGGATAATGTGCAACAGTATCTAGATTCCTAAAAGAAGAAGCTGACGGAGAGGAACGATACTCTCGAGGCTATGGTGATGGCTTTAAAGGAGGAAACAGTGGTAATGACAATGGCTTTGAACGCAAGAATAGAGGAGCTCGAAAGAAAGCTGGCCTTGTGTCCAGCAGCCGTGGAGAAAGGAGTGTCAAGTGCAGCACTTAATTGCAAGGATGTCCCAAAGCCAAAAGAATTTGTGGGGACAAGGTCTGCAAGAGACGTGGACAATTTCTTGTGGAAGATGGAAAACTACTTTCGTACTAAAGACATCATGGATGATGCGACTAAGGTAAATACTGCTTCAATGTTTCTTACTGATATTGCGCTTTTATGGTGCCGTCTACTCAGGATTAAGCTGTGTTACATTTTGAATGTCACAAGTGAATAAATCTATAAATGAATTCAAGGTCTATTCTTTTTTGGTCCACTTCGATGTACTGTCAGTCTAGTCAGTCAAATTTATGTCTCTATCTTCTAGGAGTCATCTGCTCTAGTGCCCAAGACTAGGCATCTCTCCAATTGGACTTGATAGACGGCATATTAGTCTTTCAATTAATTTGCTCATTTTTGGTTAGACTAAGGACATGTTTATGTTCGTCTACTAATATAAGCTACCTTTCCGTATTACAATTCGACCACGTAATATCGTTTAGTATTAGTTTAAACATTAGACAACCAGTGAGCCAATATTTGCTTCTATTTTGCTTTGTCTGCAAAAACCACAGAAGGGCAATTATACAAAGTATATTAATGTAATTCATAAATTTTTTTATTAACCAATTTGTTTGAAAAAATTATAAGTTTACAAACGAATATACTGCACTCAGGGCACCAGCTCCAACAGATTTTTGATGGACATCCACTTAATAATAAAAAATTCACAACAAAAATATATTTTTAAATATAAATGAAGTGGAAATGGGAGTAAAAATAGAAGTATGGATAAATATAAAAAAATTCATTTAAATGAAAATTTAAATTATTAATACTAGAAATTATATCACACGTGTACGCATGTTGAGATCACATATTTAGAATACAGAGGTGTGTTTGAAAATAACATACAATAAATAATGAAACGTAAGGTTTGAAACTAATTAATAATAAATTAAAAATGAACAATATTTAAATAGAAAAATTAGATTAAATTGCAAGTAAAACGAAATTTAAACACTTAAATACTGAGATCAAGAATACCAAATGAGTACAATTGTTAATCATGGTATTGTTATCAATCTTGAGTTGGTATCGAGTCAACTTGTGACACTAACTCAATCAACAACATTATTAATTGTGCATATTAAAATAAGAAAGTATACAAAACAACAAAATGAAGGTTTAGTTGAGTGATAAATTTAAGTATTTATTAATCCAATTGGCATGGTCTTAAATCCCTCCATATTCATATTTTTAATGATTTTTGTTAAAATAAAATACTAGAGTACCTCAAATAATATAACTTATTTTAATTACAAAAAAATATTTTCATAATTTTTTTAACCGAGTTAGTGTCAGGTTGACTTTTGACATCAAATCAGTCAATAAATTTATTAATAGTATAATATAATTTTTTTAGTAGTTTCGTTTTTATGTACCTTCACTACTGTAAGAAATAAGAAAGTATACTTATTAAAAGTTTATATAAGAATGAAATGTTGTTTTGGTTGAATAGCTAAAGATGAAATCATCCCCTAAAAAAGGTCTAAAAATCATAATGTCTTTAAGGTTAAGTCAGTGTAATTTTTTATTAATTTTATATAAAAATATAAAAAAAATAAAAATCCCATTATAATAACACCAATTCAATTAAAAAGGTATAAAATACAGTGGTTAGTATTATACCTATCTCAAATTAGTATTTGATAATAAAATAAAATAAATAAATAAATGTAGAAGAAGCCCCGCCACAATGGAACTGTATGGTTGAATTTGCTGGTTGGGAAAAGTAATAAAAACACCTCTTTGTTTGGAATAGAGCCAAGAGTTGAGTTATCAGCATCTCTTCTTTTTTTTCTTTTATATATATATATATATATATATATATATATATATATATTTAATGAAAGAGTTATCAACATCTTGCTTTAACGTTTAAAGTTGATTTGTGAACATCAAAAAATATATGTTTTTCTATGAAAGCAATGTACACTTACTACTTTGTTCCTTTGTGAATCTGTGGACTTGGTGAAATCTACGTACTTTCTTCCATACATTTTAATTTTGATCAAATTATGGCATTTCTTAAAAATAAAGTTAACTTATTTTAAAACCTTTTAAATCATAGGGCATTATTTAATTCATATGAGATGGCATTTGGGCAAAAGAATGTATATTTGTATATAAAGTGTTTGTTAGTTCTACTTTTATCTTTTAGCTATAGCAATAGTTGCAACTTGAGGTATACTGGAAATCAAATAAAACTTGCTTTGTTTGTTGGTAAATTTGATCAACATATCTTGATGACTTATGTACATATTTTTAAAGGTTTTGAGCAACAAATCATGAAATTATAGTTGGAGAAAAGTCGGATCAAGTAAGGAAAATTTTCAAAGAATCGTAGTATGATTTATTTACCTTATTTAAAGAGATATTGATTTTGAATAAGTTAAAAGTCAAGAAAATCTCTTTCATTTGTGCAAAGGTTCATTCGGATCACACTTGCTCTTTTACAAAGTATTATATTGCATATTTAAAGAATTATATTTTCTACTTTTTGGGATGAGATTGAGAGAGCACTTCATTTTGTTTATTTAGGAATTGTTATTTCGGGTGCTTATTTTGTAAAAGAAAACTTAAGTGAGCCATTTCAGCCTAATTTAGGAATTTTTTTTAAAATGCTTTTGGAAAAGAAAAAAAATATTTGGGGAGAAGATAAAATTTTCAGCTTCTAAAAAAAATTGCTTTTGGGCCAATTTTTGACTTGGGAAAAACACTTTTTCTCTAAAAAAATAATTTGTTTAGGAATGTTTTTGTCCTAAAAATATTTTTGAGAAGCATTTCTAAACTAGCCCTTAGTTTAAATAGTTTACATCTAAGCTTCAAGGAGAGAGTGATCTTGTTTAGAGTAGTTTACATAGTTTAGTGTAGGAGTGAATACAAGAGTGAGAGAATGATCTCGTTTAGAGTGAGATTGAACTATAGTGGATTAACTTTCTGGACAAGAATAATCCTATTTAGAGTATATGAGACTTTTTGAGCAAAAGTGATCGGGTTTAGATCTTGTTTAGAGTAGTTTACATAGTTTAGTGTAGGAGTGAGTACAAGAGTGAGAGAGGGATCTCGTTTAGAGTGAGGTTGAACTATAGTGGATTAACTTTCTAGCAAGAGTGATCCTGTTTAGAGTATATGAGACTTTCTAAGCAAAAGTGATTGTGTTTAGAATGAGGTTGAAGTACTTTAGGGCGACAGTTATCTTAATTGAAGTGTGATGGATTAGCTTTCTGGACAAGAATAATCCTATTTAGAGTATATGAGACTTTTTGAGCAAAAGTGATCGGGTTTAGATCTTGTTTAGAGTAGTTTACATAGTTTAGTGTAGGAGTGAGTACAAGAGTGAGAGAGGGATCTCGTTTAGAGTGAGGTTGAACTATAGTGGATTAACTTTCTAGCAAGAGTGATCCTGTTTAGAGTATATGAGACTTTCTAAGCAAAAGTGATTGTGTTTAGAATGAGGTTGAAGTACTTTAGGGCGACAGTTATCTTAATTGAAGTGTGATGGATTAACTTTTTGGGCAAGAGTGATGTTGTTTAGAGTATATGAGACTTGTTGAGCAAGAGTGATCCTATGAGTGAGGTTGAACTATAATGGATTAACTTTCTGGATAAGAGTGATCGTGTTTAGAGTGAGGTTGAAGTATAGTGAATTAACTTTTGGGCAATAGATATAGAAGTATATTAGATTAACTTTAGTAATAATGATCCTAACTAAAATGACTCTCTAAGTAAATCTCCATAGATATAGAAAATTTTTGTATTATATAAACAAAATCTTGATATCAATGACTCATCTTATATTTGAGCTCGAATCTACCTTGCAAAAATCAACCATCTTTTAGCATTAAAAAAGTAGCTTATACTTCATTAGTATGACTGATACTCATCCTAGGCCATCCAAAAATTTTAAAGAATACCATGGTTCTTTCTCAAAAGATTCTTGCATGTTTTCTCTTTGGGGAATATAAGTGCCACAGATAAGTTTGACCCCATGAGTTAATATACGTTAATTGTTGCTTTGATTCGGATACCAAACCAATATTGTCACTTTTTCTTTTTTTGTTCATAATTCCAATGTCACATTAAGCAAGACGAAATGCACGTCCCAAAGCTTAATTCAAAGTATTTGGATTTGAACTGGTTTCCATTTTTAAGTGTTACGTAGGTTCCATATTTGAATCATTTTTCACAATTTCTCTCTTGTCATTTTCAATTTCATCGCTTTAAACATAACTCAAATCATTTACATGATTTTTAGATTTCCAACCAGAAATTTTCATTTCTAATAAAAAAAATAAAACATCAAAGAGAAAAGAAGAACAACATAACTTTTGCTTGGTAGTGAAAACTTGCCCCAAAATAGATCCGATCTTAAGGAATTAAAGGGCATAATAATTTATTATAAGGTTTACTTTTTTTTTTTTATGGGAATTTCTCTGTCTCTGATGTTATTAGATGAAAATTTTATAATTTGATTTTGATTCTACTGAATTCAATTTAAATAACAATAAAAAATATCTTACCTTTTATCTATATAATTACTCTTGATGAAACTAAAAATTCATACATTATAATTGCGTATGATAAAATTCGATGTGGGATATCAAAACCTCTTTTGATATATATGCTTTAAGTGGCATATTATATTCCTTAATTTAGGTTAATAATTTAGAAACGCGTAGGCCCTTTTTAAAAGCCAACGATGGCGGATTTAAACAAGGGTCAAAAGAAATGAGAAAAGAAAACAGGAATTAAATATATGGTTTGTTCAGATTAGATACCATTTGTTGTTAGTTTAAATTATAAAAAAGCATAGCCTTTCCGAAAAGGAAATTGAAAAAAAGAAAAAAGAAAGAGAATTATTATTTGTTAAAATCGTAGTGCAGCAGCCACCTTTTAAAAACATGGAAGAGGCGTCATGAAAGTCTTTTTGAACATTTTCAATATGTTTTTTTATATTAATAATAAGATAAATTAAAGAAGCAATTAGAGTGAGCTTTATTGTCAATTTGAAATAATTCATTGATTTTCCGACATGTTTTAATTGCAAGAATTTGAAACATGATAGTGTTATATTTTACATATCCTATAAACCTTAAACACAACATATGTATGTATCTCAAGATTTTATATTCTTAATTTGATACTCACATAACTTGTATATCCTAAAAATTAAAAGGTTTTAGTCTCTCAACTAAAAATATATATTTCCAGGTTAATGTACCGACCAGAGTTGAGATTTTTGGGGATCCCACCTTTTAACTAAATAATTTAATGCTTGTTCATGCATAAAAACGTGGTATACATTCAAGATCTTAAATGATTTAGATATTGAAACTTTGTTTAAATTTAAGTTAAAAAGTGTTGTTTTTCTGGAAAGGATATTTAAGTTTAAAGTTAAATTATTGGTTCACCAAAAGAAACATTCAATTTTGGTCCAGCGAGTTGAACACGAGGAGCAATCAGAGTGGTGCATTAGATTCACGTATATTCAGTTCCAAAGGGACAAATAATAAACATAGCCGCAATTATTACCAAACCTTGGTATTTTTTTTTTCTTAATCATGCAAAAATCTCCAAGTTAGAACCCAATTTTTAATACAAACAAAGTGTTGGTGTTTATGCAAATGAGGTAGTAATTTAATAGCAAATATGAAATATTGTCAACTTTGACGGTTCTAGTCATATTTTTAGTGGATTTAACCAAATTAATTATATATATATATATATTTTACTTTTAAGTAACTTGTTGTCAATGATTAACTTTCTCTTTAAACATGTGATATTCCTTTTTGTATAGTTGAAATTCACTTTTTCTTTTGTTGTTTTCAGTGTGCAACTTTTATATATACATATATACACACATTCGACATAAACATTGATGAATGCAATTATTTACAAATAATAATATTTAATAAGTTGCCAAGTGGACAACTCTCTAAGCATTGCGAAATAAAAAATAAAACAAGTGACATAAAAATTGTTTATACAGTTCAATTTTCTTATATCTATGGAGTTTAATTCAATGAGAATTAGTCATTATCCTCCATACTTACCAGAAGTGAATTTAATCTATCACAATCCAGTGATAATTTCTACATTTTTGTATCCTAAAATATTGATATTCTCACCACTAAATTTACCCTTATAAACTTAGCTTGTAAAATCACAACTCAAAAGGTTTTATAGTTAAATGCACTCTCATAAATAATGTTCTCACTTGGAAAGGTTAAGTGCTCTTTACTAGGGCTGTAAATAAACTGAGCTTGAACAAATAAACCTCTGTTCATGTTTGCTTGCTTGTTTTTAAGTTTTTTCGTATTCAGTTTATATTCGTTAAGAATTTCAAATTTTTGTTCATGTTTGTTTATTTAAAATTATGTGTGTGTTTATGTTTGTTTGTTTAATGTTCATGAACATGTTCATGAACAATGTTTATAAATAATAAACAAACAATAAATAAATACATACACATATATTGTTTAGATATAAAATAGTCAAATATAAATATTAATAATTATATTATAAATGAAAAAGATACAACCCAATATAATTTTATTAATATATACTAATGAAATTTTTATAAGAAAATATCATTAATAAATAAATGAGCTTATAAACAAGCTTGTTCGTGAACATAAACGAACCAAACACACCTATGTTTGTGTTCGTTCGTTTATTAAACGAATATAAAAATTTTGTTCATACTCATTTATTTAGCTTAATAAACGAACGTTATACAAACGGTTCACAAACAATTCATCGAACGTTCTGTTTGTTTATACCCCTACCCTTTACAATTAGTACAATAATCTATACATGTCTTTCAATTAAATATTTTTTTTAGAGTTACTAACATAATAAAGATCTATATCAATCTCTATTAAACAACAACTAAACTAGTTGGATACAATAATAAACAAGATAAACAAGGATTGATGGCAGATAAGTCTTCAACGTTCCAATCCAATCTAACTTCATTTATCTAGGGGATAAGATGATCCTTTAAATATATTTTCTAAAATGATTTGATCTTCATTGATTGGATACAATATCAGCCCAACCCAGAAGTTGAATTCAATAAATTACCAATTATCTAGGCAATGATTTCATATTTTTCAATAATAATAGTATTGATAAACTTTTTTCCTACCCTTATCTCTTCTAAAATTAATAGAGACGTAGCATTTCCACCTCGTGATAAAATAGTAGGGAGAAAAAGTAAGTAGCAATGATCCAAGGTTTCAATGGTAACTCAATTTGCACGTGCGATAATTGAAGGATGGATTAAGTTATTGGTCGGTGTGTTACATGTGAGAATGAATTAGTTATCCTTTTGGACTTGACATGATCTTAATATAAATCACCATTTTCTTTTTTGTACTCTCATTCTTTTGTTCAGTCTTTAAAACTCACTTTCATGTTTGGTCAAGTATTATTTTAAACACATGTGTTTGACTAAATTTTAAATGGTAAAATTGAGATTTTTAAAATTATGATGATTTAACTTTAAATTATATTTACGGGTAGAATTTTTTATTATAAAAAAGATAAAAAGAATATATTATTATAAAAAAATAGATTTTTGATAATTTTCTAATTGAGTTAATACATAGTTAACTCATGATACAAACTCAATTAAAGACTAAGATATTAGTATAAATTCTTTTTTCTTTTTGGAAGAGTAATGAAATTCATTAAATCAAGAAAGCGTTACAAAAGAACAAACAAAAAATACTGTACAATAACTTTAAAATATACAAACAAATTAACGTATGATACTTTAAAAAGTACAAAGTGAAGATTAATAAGATCAGTTCTATTGATTAGTTTTCTTCCTACACAAGCCCGCATAATATCTTTAATTTACACTAAACAATATCTTCTATCAAAAAAGATGCACCAAAATAACTTTCTTTCTAATCATTTAAACTTTTCTTTTAATTTTACCCATGAAAATAACTTTTAAGTTTAATGAGATATTCAATTAAAAGTGAACAAAATTTAATTTTAATTAATCAAATGAGTTATTTGAATAATTCATGTTTTTCGAATGAAATGAGATATCCAAAGTTGGAATTATTGAATCCAATGGAGTTTCAAGGTCACCAATTGCAGTGTTCCTTGGACTTCCTTTTTTTGGTACAAAGTGTTTACCTTGGAGTTTCGAGGGCACTAATTTCTCATTTCTGATTTGTTTAATAATAAAATTATTTAATTATAAAATATATAAAGATGGATTGAGTTGTGTCATATAATACCAAGTTTCAACTCAATTGTTAAATTACTAAAAGACTTTTATTTTAACAAAACAATAAATATTAATTTAAATATATTTTTTTTATAAAATCTAAGGAAAATACATACTTATAATGAAATTTGAACCCAAAGCACCAAACAAACAATTTCTTAACTTTACCATTTCAATCTAAGTAAATTTTATATTTTATATTAATTTGTAATAAATATATTACATAATTGTTTTCACCCACATCGTGGGTGTACTATAATCTCGTATTCATATAAATATGTTTTTTTAATACTTTTAAAAGGCTAAATATAGCATTTGATATCTGACACTACAGGAATTTAATGTTTTAGCGGCGTTTTTAGTGGCATTTGGAAGAAGAATGCCGCAAATATTATAAATTAGTGGCAAAACTGGAAAAACGCCGCAATAGGTAAATTAGTAACGGCATTTATGAGAACACTATCGCAAAAGGTCAAACATTAGTGGCGCTAGGAGAAAAACGCCACAAAGTATAATTTTATTTTAAATGAAATGGCGCCGTTTTGCTATGCTCGGTTTTATCCTCAACTCATCCCTGAAATTCCTTTTTTCCCCTAAATTTTTTTCCCAAATCCTTAATTCCCCAAATCTTCATCTGACCATCTGCTACATCATCGTCGACTATCCCCTCTATCGCATCGCTGTCGACACTCCTCTGCCTCATCGCTGTTAACACTCCTCTGCCACATCGCCGTGTAAGTCTTCCTATGTATGTTCCAAATGCAAAGAATAGGCGGGGTTTTTGCATGCGCTTATTCTGCATGTGTTTATTTTGGTTAAAATGGAAACCTTTTTTAACAGTCGGGATTCTATTGTTTGGATTTGATTTTAGCATCGGATTTGATTTTATGGATTATCCTATGAAAAATTTGAACTTGTAAAAGTACAGTAGTGAAGGTAGGCCTTATGTTTGTATGTTAGTTAAGCAGATTATAGATAGAACCTGGCAAATTTCATTTTGTGAAGTATGCGAGTGCCTTATGTTTGTCTTTAGTTATTGTTTATTAATTCTTCCTTGTGAAAACTTTAAAGGCATTTTCCACTGTCTATAATTGTATGTAACTCTTCTCACAGTAAAATTCCTTTTCTTTTTCCTTTTTTGTAATTTTTATTTACACATCAATTTCTTTAATGGGGAAAATTACAAAAATAATATTATTTTACTTGTAAAATTTATTCTGCAATTAATCTTTTTATTCTCTAAATTTTATTTTACATTTGAAAAGTAATATTTGTTTTTAACATCTATGACATCAAAGGAATTTTAACATTTGTTAAGCATGTTTCAAATTTTGTTATTTTTAATATTTATATTTTTGAATTTCAATTTCAAGGATTTTTTTGTTAATCCAACCCAATATTTTGGATCCAGCTCGCAGCAATACTTGCCTTCGGGGAATCAGGCTCAAGCTGAAGTTCAGAGGTTAAGAGACCAGATGGCTCAAATGTAAGCGAGCACAGTTGAGCAAATTGCTCAACTTAAAGCGGAGGCAGCAGCAAGGGAAGCAAAGGGAAGCAGGGGCAAGCAGAAAATATGACGAACTCCAGCTACAACTTTAGAATATGATGAAGATGTTTCAACAGTCGCAGAATCCACCATCTTAGACGTTTGTTTTCTTATTGTGAGAATATTTTAACAATATAACTTTTGAATATAATATATTTTGTTATTTCATTTATTAATTTAGATCATATACATATTTCTTTTGTTGGATTTGAAGTATCATTTAGATTTGTAATTTTTGGTTGGATTTGATGTTACAAGAAATTATGTTGACAAGTTGGGTTCTATATGAATGAAAATGGATTGTTAAAAATCTGCTAAAGTTAGTGGCGTTTTTCCACAAACGCCGCTAAAGAACATGACTTTTAATGGCGTTTATGGTAAAAGTGCCGCTAAAGAACATGACATTTAGCAGCGTTTGTGGTGAAAGCGCCGCTAAAGGTCATATTCTTTAGCAACGTTTGTGAGAAAAGAGCCGCTAAAGGTCATGTTCTATAGTGGCATTTTTTGTGGCACTTATCAAAATGCATGCCGCTATAGGCCCAAAAAAACACCGCTAAAAACGTGTTTTGTTGTAGTGTGAACTTGACAATTTTTTCTTAATTTGGTATTCAATCTTTTTTTTGTTGTTGAATTTGGTAGTTAAACTTGACAAACATTATACAAATTACTTTAATATACTAACATTTTTTTTTGTGAGGTAGCAAAAATAATTAATGTATGATCAACATGTGATACATGATGGAATTTCTTTTTTGTATTTTAAATGTTTACTTTCAGTTTAATTTATTAATTTAAAGGGTAAACTACCAAAATAGTCACTTTTGTTTACCTCAGGTTACACTTTAGTCACTTATGTTTGAAATGTTATGTTTTAGTCACTTATGTTATCGTGTTGTAACATTTTAGTCACTAAGCCATTAATTGTTGTTAACAGTATAACGGTACATGGCACGTTAAATCACCATTTCAAACAAAAATTTTAAGTTAATTTATACAATCGGTCCCCATATTTTATGTTTTAAGCAATTTAACTTTTTTCTTTTAATTTTTTTAATTTCCTTTTTTTTCTTTATTTTCCATTCTCTTTGCTTCTCCCTGTATTTTCCCCCTTCTCCATTTCTTTTAATGTAGTTTTTCTAAGTTTTCCATTTGTTAAAACTAGTCCCTATACTTCTATTTTTTTGAACGATTTAATTTTTTTTGAGTGAGGCGAGCTTATGGACTAGTTTTAACAAATGGAAAATATAAAAAAATTACTTTAAAAGAAATGAAGAAGGGAGGAGAATAAAGGAGAAGCGGAAGAGAATGGAAAATTAAAAAAATAAAGTTAAAAGAACATAAAAAAATTAAATTGCTCAAAATGAAAAAAACATAGGGACCAATTGTAGAATTTAACCTAAATTTTTTTTTGAAATGATGATTTAACGTGTCATGTCAGCTTACTGTTACACTGTTAATGACAATTGACGGCTCAGTGACTAAAATGTTACAAGACAATAACGTAAGCAACTAAAGTATAACATTTCAAACATAAGTGGCTAAAATGTAATCTGAGGCAAACAAAAGTGACTATTTTGGTAGTTTACCCTAATTTAAAATATTGAATTCCTTTTAATTTGGAGTTTTAAAACTCATATTTTCTTATTCAATATTAATTCATTAAGCATGATTCAATGCATGCTTTTTTAGCACGAATTTCCTCTAATATTAATGATGTTTTTATTAAATTGAGGGCTTTGTAAAGACCGGGCTATTCTTTATGTATGCAAACCCTCTTGAATCATTCCTTCCACTAATAATCAAAATAATCTTAGCCCCAATGAAAAGTAAAATTTGAGCATATTGTTTAGTGAAACATAAGAAACTCTAAATAAATGTAATCATTTCCACCATTAAATTACATGTCATCTGTCACATGTTGGTCATAAAAAAAATAACAGCATTAGTGTTGAGAGTATTTTGTATGACATTTGATAAATTTATAAGGTACCAAATTAGGAAAAAGTGCCAAGTTTAATTACTAAATTGAAAAAAAATTAAATACCAAATTAGAAAAAAATATCAAATTCAAGTATTAAATTGGATATATCATGTTTAAGTGTGCCATCTAATCTTAAAATAATTAAAAAGATTAAATTTGAATAAAAAAGAAAAAGAAAAGGTTGGAACCCTATTGATGACATGTCAAGTGTCAAAGAAGCCAATCCTAATATCAATTTTTCATTAGTAATAAAGGGGTCCCTTTGGCCTCAAAAAAGGGGCCCTTTCATCTTCACCACACACGTCCCAATGGAAAAGAAAAAGCATGTTATTTTCAATGGCCAATCCCTCCATTGTCCCATCTCCACACTCCAACTTACCATTATATAAATCCTCCCTCCCCCAGTGTTGCACTTTCAAACTGCAATACACATCTTTCTACCCCCCCCCCAAAAAAAAAAAAAAACAAAGAATGGATAACAAAAAGCCCTATCTTGCTATTATTCTCATTCAATCTATATATGCGGGCATGTTCTTGGTGTCCAAAGCAGCTTTCGATGGTGGCATGAACAATTTCGTCTTCGTTTTCTACAGGCAGGCCGCTGCTAATGTTGTCTTGATCCCTCTTGCCTTGTTTCTTGAATGGTAATTTTAAGCTTCTGCCCTGGTTTTTATGCCAAACTTGAAGACAATATAAATAGAATCATGTTATTAAATTTTGTTTGCTTTGGAATCTAAAGGAAAACAGCGCCCCCACTATCATTCGTGACGTTCAGCAAGATATTTTTGCTGTCTTTCTTCGGGTAAGTCAAACATTTAGAAACACTTGGTGAATTAAGATTGCGCAGCTATTACAGTGGAAGAAATCATATCAACTGTTGAGAAATTTTGGATTTCAGGATAACTTTAAGCTTGGATATCAATGGTATAGCCCTTGTTTATACCTCTGCAACTTTAGCTGCTGCTACAACAAACTGTCTGCCTGTCATCACCTTTTTCTTGGCTGTGTTACTCGGGTAAAATTATCCCTTCTTCTTAATATCTTTCCAATTTTATATGTATATATCTATTTTTTTCTTCTCATTTAGGTTGGGTTTCTGAGTTAATGTGACATGAACATTTTTAGTCATGAAATTCATCTTAGAGTTGTATTTTATGTTTAAATTTTAGACTTTGTAAATTAGCTACTTCACAATGTCTTCTTAGAGATTAGTACTTTCATTATTTAATTAACATGAAACACCCATTGAGTAGAAGGTCTTTTAGTAAAAGAGGCATTGGCTAGTTGCAACTTTTTAAAGGAAACGATGTTAGCATGAGACATGGAAATATGTTTCAAGGCTTTTGGATGCTAGAAAGTTGCAGATCTTTGCTGCCAAATTTGCAGAAGAGTAAGAACAAAATGTGACTGGTTCATTAGACCCCAAAGATAAATTCTATCAATAACCTATAATTTTAATTTTTAGCTATCAATAAAATATGTCACTTCATTTATTTTTGAAAAATATAAAAATACTATTATACCTTCATCTATATTTAATATTCTCTTAAAATTAATTTAAATTTAATTAATTTATTTAAAAATAGATAATTAGAATTTTGAAAAAAAATGCAAAAACATTGAATTTTTCTAGAATTTATTTAAAAAATAAAAATAAAGTATAAGCGTTGAAATTTGGATTTCTCAACTATTTGATTCTCTCTTTTATAATGCTTTCCCTTCCACTTTTATCACCTTGGTAAATTTGGATGAAATATTGATGCCAAAAGCCTTGTACTATTCGCCTTGGAAACTACACATATGAATGTATGGTTTGAGTTAAACCCAGTTTTTATTTCTTTCATAAAATTCTTCCATTGGCGTTCAACTCAGTTTTCTAGTTCATCCATAGCTTCCATGGTTGATGGTATTTAAAGATGATGGGTATCAAATGGTAATAAATGTGTTTCTTTTTAAAATAATTATGATTAGAAGGGACATTATGAAATATAAATGAGCCATCTAAAAATAGAAAAAATATATAATTTACCCATTGAATCTGATTCATTAAAAATTACTACTACAAGGTTGCTTCACGGGGAAGGATGTTGTTGCAATTTATCAGGAAATAGTAGTGTTTTACAAATTTAATCGGTGGGACTGTGATAGGCTTAAGTTTATATATATAATTAAAAGAAAAAGTGATGTTTTAGGGGCAAATCTCCCTTTTTATTACTCCCATGAAGGAATACAAAGATTGGAGAATATTTTATTACTAGTGCTAGTCGCTTGATTTTCTATCCTCTCTATGGCCCTGAAAAAGAAATCCCTTTAATCATAGGAATTTAATATAAGATTTATGTTTAAGTCTGACACAAATTTTATCATAAAATAAAAAGGGAAAATGCAACGTGGTAAACAATGATAGAATTGTTAATTTAGCTTTTCAAGTTATCTTTAATCACATAATACCACCCAAAGTAAAAAAAAATGTTAAAATAATGCAATAGTTCTGTTATCAAATTAAAAATGTGTATTTATTATTAGGGTTTGTAAAATACTTTATTTATTATTATTGTGGTATCATGACAATGACAAATACTAAATGTAGTGATAATACATATTACATTCTCACTTAAAAATTACAAAAATAAAATATTAATGACTTAAAAATGAACATTGTTGCTATAAATACTTTGAAGCAAGCAAACAAACGAATCATTGGTAGGTTCTTTTTCTTTAGTTTTAAATTTTTGCTTATAGTGGCACATTTTGTATTTTGGCCGTCACTATCTAGTTATTTAATTCAATATACAAGAGTTGAGATAAAATTAATTTCTCAACATAAAAAATTAAAAATTAAAAACTGATATTCGACAGTTTTCGCCTTTTTCTTTTTCTGTATCAAGCTGGTATCTGCAAAAAAATTCAAAAAAATGTCCTTAGATGCAATTTGTTTGGTTTTTGGGGGCCAGTTAATGAATGGTTTCAATCAAAATCGAAAATAGGAACAATAGGGTCCCCTGGTGATGTAGCCGTCAAAGGAAAAAGCCACGATGTATTACATCCAGAAACATTTCCCAACACGTGCTCATATATATAGATATATACTTGCTCCTTCATTTATGAATTTTGTCATTTTAACTCTCTTCACACAAAAGTCTTATATAATATATATTGGTCTTTTTCGTTTATATTTTCTTGTGAATTATGAGTATCAGATTTTCAATAGAATCAAACAACTGAATTTGTGGTCTCCATGCAAATACAATTTTGCTTATGGCAGAACCTGAACTGTCCATTATTTCACCACTTATTTGTTGTGTTAAATATATAACATAGGGCTATAATGAAGATCATGGTTGCTATAACATAATGTCAAAAACTGGGTGTCTTCAAACTTAAGGTTTAGTCTAGTTTATTTACACAATCATTGAAGTGATGTGTTTTACGTTTGGAGTTTGAACCATAATCTTCTTCTTCTTCTTCTTTTTCCACATGCAATTTTATGTATAATGTTAATATTTTATTTAAGTACAATATTTATTGCATGGCAGGGTGGAAACGTTGAGACTAAAGACAAGTGCAGGGATAGCAAAACTTATGGGCATATTAAGTTGCTTGGCTGGTGCACTCACCCTTGCCTTTTTCAAGGGTCCCCATTTCAAACTTTTTTGCCTCCATCACCTCTTTCAGCACCACCATGACCAAACACTTGCTACTACCCCAACTTCCTCTGGTCTCACTTGGATTAAAGGTTCTTTCCTCATGCTGCTTTCCAACATCCTTTGGGGCTTATGGCTCGTCCTGCAGGTTCAGATTGTGGCCTACAATAAAAAAATCTTTACTTTTTACATTACCACAATTGAAAATAAACAAGCTAATTTGGTTTGAAATATTTACCAGGGTCCGGTTTTGAAGACCTACCCTTCGAAGCTTCTCTTTACAGCTCTTCAGTGCTTCTTAAGCACAATTCAGTCATTTGCTATCGCTATTGCTTTGGTAAGAGATCCTTATGAATGGCGACTCGGCTGGAACGTTCGACTCGTTTCTGTAGCTTACTGTGTAAATATCTAATACGTACCCCTACTCTTTTCATATTATTACATGTAAAAATGTGCGTATTACGTGTATTGATGGTAATATTATTATTGGCAGGGAATTGTGGTGACAGGCGTGACATATTACCTACAAGCATGGGTTATTGAAAAGAAGGGACCAGTGCTCTTGGCCATGTCAACACCATTGAATCTCATCTTCACAATGTTGTGTTCTGCATTTTTCTTATGCCAGTTTATCAGTTTAGGAAGGTGGGTTATTGATTTACTTTTGGTTATTAAGTTTAAAAAACCATCTTAACCTTGGGATTTCCATATTGTCTAACCTCAAGTTTTGTTATGGTTTGTCCAGTGTGGTAGGGGGGGTTTTGTTGATTTGTGGCCTATACAGTGTGCTGTGGGGCAAAACCAAAGAGCAGAAACTGCTGAATCAAAATTGTTCATCAGCTGCTGTGGACAAAGAATGCACTGAGCTACCAGTTGTGGCACCCTAAAAACTCCATCCTTTTTGCTGATATTAGTAGGGAAACCCTACTTTTTTTTCTTTTTTTTTGATGTTGTGATTGTCAAGGTTAAATTTGAGCAATTTTTAGCATGAATTTGTTGTACATATACTCGCTAGTGATAATTTAAGTTAAAGTTTGTATTTGATGCATTGATAATGTTTAAGTTCATACACTATCATATTATCATATGTTATCAATATATTAATAATACTATAAATTGTTATATTTTTAATAGTTATCATCTTTTGATTTACTTATTGTGTATAAATTTATATGATGTTAATGCATTAAATATAAATGTTAAATGAAAACTAAACTTATTTTCATATATATATACAGAAAGAGAAAAAGAATTTGTATTCTCATAAGACATTGAGATGAATGGATAGAAAATTGGTTGACTTTTCTTGGTTCTTCTACTGAAGCTGCTAATTAGACCTAAATTCAATGACCATCGCAAAAAAGTTCATCAAACTATCTGTAAAATTAGAAACATGATATGAATCCAAAGTCGAAACTTAGGGCTTCAACCCATAATGATTGGGTTAAAAGAAAGTCAAATTGGGTTTATAAAAGTCCTCATTTAGTTGGGAATCAAATCTTTATATTATTAATAAAATTTTTATTTAAGTGTGTATCAATTCGATTAGAAAATAATAAAAATGATCTTTCATAATTAAAATGAGTGATGTTATCTGAGGATATTTTAATCTTTTCAATTAAAAAATTTAATAAAAGTGTACATTTAAAAAAGTTTGAACCCATGCCTATTACATTAATAAAATTTTTAATTTACCACTTAACTAAAATTTTATTTTAATATTTTTAAACATTTTAATTTTATTATGCACAATTTATTATCTCTATCAATTATATATTATTAATTAATTTTAAACCATACGTTTTATTATTTATTATATGTTATTTTAAAACACATATTTATGTTTTAAATTTGTGGTTTCAGACGCCTACAAGATAGGATTTTTAGTAACAAATAAGATTTATAATTTCAATAGCAAAACAAGAATGAAAATTATAATTAAAAATATTAATGTGATAATAATATATATCTTAACATATTATGATGTATCTATTTTAATTAATTAATTATCGTATAGATATTGTTTAAAAAAATAATTGAACATAAAAATTAAAGTAAAATAATAAAAATAAAATTAGATAAATAAAGAAAATAAATGATTTACTTGATGTTATAAATAAAAATAATTTTAGATCTCCATTTGGGGAATTTTTTTTCTTCAAAATATTTGAAATTCTATTTCACCGTAATTACAACCGAATCTAAATTAGCCTTAAGTTTAAGAATCACTATTGTTCAGCAAACGAGTGATGTCCACGATATTAAAAAAAAAAGGGTAAACTATAAAAATAATCACTTTTGTTTGCCTCAGGTTACATTTTAGTCATTTATGTTTGAAATGTTACGTTTTAGTCACTTATGTTATTATTTTGTTACGAAGTGACCACTCTTCCGTTAACTTCTGTTATCTCCCTAACGGTAATCCTACGTGACAGTCCAACTAGATTTTAAGTGCCAACTTGGATTTCCTAATGGAATGAGAATAGATTTTTTATTAAATAAATTTAATTAATTAAAAATTTTAAACCCTAAATCTTAGTTAAAAAACCGTTCATCTCCCCTTTTTTTTTAGTTTTCTTTTTCAATTGACTAAAAAAGCTATTATCATCAAAAATTTTTATTCACGCACAAAAACAAAAGAGGATTCAATAGAGAGTCTACGTATATCTTCTTCACCAACAAATTTATGTTCTAAGACTTAAAATGAAGTGGTTATCGACAAATAAGAAGATGCTAATCGTTTTTGTTCTTAATCATTGTATTTTCCAATTCTTCACGTTCTTGAATAATTGGTTTCTCAATCATATTTTTCTGATCCGAATCTGCTTGTTTGTTCATAATCCCTTTGTGGGTATCCCTTTTTTCTGATCTAAAATTCTTTTAGTTGTTAATATTCATATCAAGAATTTTAATGTAGGGTTTTCATTAAACAATAAAAAATCTAATCTTTTGTTTTTCAGTATTGAATAAAAGAGATAAAGGAATGCAAAGAAGACATACCCGAACTCTCCATTGAATCCATCTTTATGAAGCAGTCAATTTGATTTCAACAATTTTAATCTTAATAATAGTTTTTTCAGTCAAATGAAAAGAGATTGAAGAAAAATTAAAAAGATGAGATGAACAGTTTTTTTAGTTAAGGTTTAGGTTTAGGTTTAAAAATTTTAATTAATTAAATTTTTTAGTTAAAAATCTATTTTCATCACATTTAGAAATCCAAGTTGGCATCTAAAATCTAGATGGACTGCCACGTAGGATTACCGTTAGAGAGATAACGGAACTTAACGGTAAAGTGATCACTTCGTAACAAAATAGTAACATAAGTGACTAAAACGTAACATTTCAAACATAAGTGACTATAGTGTAACCTGAGGCAAACAAAAGTGACTACTTTTATAGATTACCCAAAAAAAAATGGGGTAGATCAATGACCTAAACATCAATTTTCAGTTTGTAGTAACTCATTAATGTAAGAATTTACCATTTGTTGCTATAAGTGTAATTATTTATTATATTTAAAAAATAAATTTAAATTTCTTTTTAAAAAATTTGTTATGGAAAATAGTAATTATGTTTTATCAATATAATAGTTATTACCAATAGTAAGTAGCTAGACTAAATTAGTCATGCCAATTTTTTTAAATTCGCGTTTTAGGTTTTTTTTTTCAAAATTAAAGAAATAAGTCGATTTTGGAGAGAGTGTGTAAAAGCGCGTCCAACTGGGCACGCTTTCTGCATAGTTGGCAAGAAAGCGCATTTAGACGTATTTTCACACTCTCTCTCCTCAATCTTTTTTTAAAAATTTTGTTAGGGTTAAGGTTTTTTTAAGAATGAGGGTTTACGGTTTTAGGAGTGAAACCATAAAAGTTTATAGGTAGATTTGAGGGGTCAAAGATTTGATAACGCGTCTCAAAACACATACATTTCATATGTCATATTGGGGTAGGACCATTACCTCAGAAACCCATCCTATAAAAGTCAGGTTTCGGGGTGACAGTGCTTGATATGGTCATGGGTCGAAGCCTAAGTGGAGGTCCTAATAGGCAGCCATGATGCGATCCTGGGTTTGAGTATAATCGGGGGCCAGTTGACGGTCATATGCGGTCACGAGTTCAAGCTTTTTGGATACCCACAAATGTGCTTTATATATACCATACATAATATTGAGACCATAATCATAACGAAAAACGAAGGGATTTTTGGTGTAACAAATGTAATTTTTTTTCTCTATTTTCAAGCAGTCGGTATCTTTAACCTTTCATTCTTATTTGAAGGCTGACATCGAGGTGGAAACAAGAGGGCTCTCAAGCAGAAAGCAGATGTTTCGTCGGAATAGAGGTCAAACTCGGGTCAGCGCGACAGCGGTTGTAGTATTAATGGGTTGTTTAATAACAAGCCTTGAAAAGAGCATCACATTCACTCTAATGTCACAATCACTGGCCACTTAAGAGCCCTCCTGTGTCCACAGCGGTGTCAATCTTTGGATAAGAATGAAGGTTAAAGATACTAGCTGCTTAGAAATAGAGAAAAAAATTACTTCGATTATTGCGAAAAGCCCCATAGTTTTTTCCTATGATTATGTCCTCAAACTTTTTAATGGTATTTATAAGGCAACATCTTTGGGTATCTAAAAAGTTTGAGCTCATGCAACATCTGTCAACTAACTCTCTCTTTATACTCCAATCTATGGCCTCATAACGGTAGTTGATTGAGACCTCCACAAGATAGATTTTCGAGTTAATGGTCCCATCTCTACAGGATATGTGACATGTGTTCGTCTTGGAGTGATATCGCATCATTGACGACTCAAAAATACCTCAAACCAAAAATTTTATTAGTTACGACAAATTTTAACACTGAAGTAGGAAAGAAAACTAAGAGAGAGAAATATTGTAAAGTGGAGGGATAAAGGTCAGGAGAGATTATGAGTTTTGGGATGATGGAGTGTGGAAGAAGAGCCCCCTTTTAATAGCACGAGGGAAGGGTGAGATTTCAAAGGAAAAAATCCCCGTGGTAAAAAATGTGTTGCAGGACCAATGTTTTCATCGAATATCTTTAAAACATGCTTCAAATTACCTCGGATTCTTAAGATCAGTGTACTTTTTTGGTCAACTTTAGTGGAAATAGAAAGAAAGCTTGTTCAGCTGGCGGAAAGTTTTCTTGCTGACATGGTAGGAAAGCGCGCCCAACTAAACGAGCTTTCTTTCCATTTCCACTAAAGGTCTGCCAAAAGTTTCTTGACCCCAAAAATCCAGGTAAAATTTGAAGCCCGTTTTGAAGCACTAAATATCCTTTGAAGTACGTGTCTGATGAAATTATTTGATTTATGAGACGCTTTTTTGAGCACCGAAGAGTGTTTCATTATTATTACTCGACGAAAGTGAGTCTTATGAAAAACATTTGAAGCATGCACACTCTGTCTCCTTGTTTTATTTTTCTATTAAAGAACCAAAATATTCAAAACTTAGACACGCAACAAATTCATATCAAACATTGAAAAGTTTCACTACAAGTGTTGGTTACATTTCTTTGGATAACCATATGAAGACTTTTTTGTTCTAAATATCTAATTTGTTTTAAATTGAAATGAGTCAATGAGTGAAATCTATCATTTATTACAAAAGTCAAATCTATAATACAAAAGTTAAAATCGTATTTGCAGGAGTCCAGTTTGTGGAATTGGCTTTCAATTTTACTATTCAATTACGTGAGCTACAAACTAAAAATTAAAAGGAAAGTTGGAGGTTTGAGCAGGAGAAGAATTTTGACCTTTTAATGTAGATATATGGTATCGATTGACCTCTTTAAGTATGAGCTATTAGATGTGAAAGGTAAGCTCGAGCTGGAGGCGATCATATCATTACATTGCTTAAGTAAAAATATTGTAATGGAGTTATATGTCAAGTTTACTAAGGCTGATGGAGCTAGTTCATCTTCAACCACTGTTACTGTTATAGCCCAATTTTGCACACAAAAATAAACCCAAACAGAAACCAAAATTAAATAAAGTCCATGTCCATTTACAAATTAAACCCTGACCCATACAAATACCTGAGCCCAATTAGCCTTTAACCCAACTCCCTAAACCATTTACAAATTTAAACCCAACAGAAACCCAACCCGTTTACAAACAAACCCGGGCAACCCACATCAAACAGACCTACCCGATGGCCCACTAACCTAACCCTAATCAGCAGAAGCCCTAACCTCCTACTACCCACTTGTGCTGCCGCCCCTAGCCTCTGACGTTCTGACTCAGCAACTGCAGCACCGCCCTGGTCGCATCCCACCGCCCTCAAGTTGTACCTGCAAAACAATAAACAGACTAGACAGAAAGTAATAGAAAAGGATTGTAAAAATGGCTATAAAAGCCGAGTGAAATCACATTGTAAAGGGTTGGAGTTTTCTAATAAAAATCAGAGAAGTTTTAGCACGAAAGGCAGTGATAATAACAATATAACAATAGGCAGTGAAGGGATACCCCCCAATCGTAAGCAAATCTCAGAATATAGAATCGACAGAGGTGATTTCTTCTTTTTATTTTATTTCATTTTTCCTCTATTTTGATATATATATCTATATTAAAATTGATAACTAAAAGTAAAAAAATAAGGCATATATATCGACTAGCATAAAAAAGAAGAAAAATCAGAATTTTTTTTACCTTTTCCGGCCACCGGAACGGTGGCCGGAACGGCGGCGGACGACGGCGCGAATGGTGGCCGACGATCGGCCGGTGATCGGCCGGTGACAGGCCGGCGACCGGTCCGGTGACCGGACCTTCCCCGGATCCCCCCTCTCTTCTTCCTTCCTTCTCTTTCCTTTCCTCTCCTTCCCTCTTTCCTTTCTTTCCCTTTCCCTTCTCCCTTCTCCTTTCTCCTTTCTTTCTTTCTCCTCTCCCCTTCCCCTTCTTTTTTTTTTTTCTCTCCGGATACCAAATGAGCCAGAGACAAAAAAATCGCCCTTTTATACTAACCGACCTGGGTCGGGTCGACCCGACCCAGGTCCGCTCAAGGTCCGCGTGCTCTGACGTCACGTGGGAAATTTGCGCAATTGGTCCTTCCGCTTTCTTTTTAAGTTACAATCAAGTTATTTTTATTTTAAATTGACCCTGAAAGTTACTCCGTGTCTCAATTTAGCCCCTACTGCTGCGCAGCGTTTTAAAGCTCCGGTTAAATTACTGTTTTGGTCCCCCTAGGATTAACCCGTGTTCTAATAGGTCCTATTTGCACGTTTTTATTTTAAAATTAGGCCTGAAATCTTTATTTTAATTCCGATTTAGTCCTAGTTTACTATAGTTAATTAATTTTATTATTTTATTTCATGTTATTACCTATTATTAGTATTATTATATATATTATCTATATATATTATTTTTATTATAATTATTATTATTATATAATTGTTATTAACGTATTAATTATATACGTCTTCTCTATTATTATTAGTATCATTATATCTATGTACATATATATATTATAATATTTTACATATTATTATTTGTATTTGTTTTAAAATTTTATTTATTTATTTTGTATTTATTATTACTATATTTCATTTAGTATTATTCGTTATATTTACTATTATTTTTATTATTTTACGTTATTTCTATTATATTCTATTATTTTCATTATCATTAATTTTATAGTTTATTAATGTTTTACTATTAGTATTATTAACCCCTATATATATATATATATATATATATATATATATTATTTTATGTACCTGTTTTTAACATTATTATTTGTTTCTTAAAAACGTATAGATATGTGTTTATATATTTATAGTTGTTTTAGTATTATTTTTGTAATATATATGTTATGTTTTATTAGGTTTAACACAGCATTATAGTCTATGTTCTTACCTAAAGCTTCGATGCTATCATCATATATATTTTTAAATGTTTTATTTCGCGTAGTTTCATTATTATATTTCTTTATATATATACATACACTCACGTATTACTTTGTTACTATTATCGTTATATTTTTTATATATGTATACACATATTACTTCATTATTCTTATGTTAGTTTATGTGTTTATTCTTAATACTACCGTTTACATATATATATATACATATGTCCTTGTATTACATTTTTAACGTCATAACTCTATATACGTGTATTATTTCTTTCTATATATACCCATATATATATATATATATATATATATATATTTATATAACTATTATTATGTACACTTTTCATAAACCTAGCATTATGTATTCTATATATGCTTGTTATTATTTCATATTTCGCATTACCATTATTATTATATCATATGCATTATTATAGTCATTATTATTGTGCACGCATTATTATATACCTCGTTTATCGTGTATATTTTTCGCCTTTATCATCGTTTGTTTTTAACGTAGCATTTTCATATTATTGTTCTTACGCCAACTCTATTTGTCCTAATCTTTTCATGTTTTGCAAATAAGGCAATATGCCAATTTTAACATTATGCCAGTGATTTCATTGCTATTGTTGGGTGAATCATGATTGGCTCGTGTTAGAACGGGATATCCCTTTTCAAAAGAAATCAAAATTCCAAAAACGCTCGTATTCTTGATCGGATCACAACCAAGTTTTAAATTGAACTTGTACTTTTGAAAATCGAGACAACGTACATTTGAAAGATACCAATTTTTGGGCGTCGCGGGGGTGCTGATACCTTCCCCGCGCGTAACTGACTCCCGAACCCTATTTTTCTCTGGACTTTAACGTAGACCTAAATTTAGCCTTTTCACTTAAAAAACGAATTTTTCAGCCAAAAGAGGTTTTAATAGGTGTCCGATCACACCTAAGAAAAAGGATCGGTGGCGACTCCTTTGCTTTAATAAAAACCAAAATTCGTTTTCAAGATTTTAAATCGCCACAATTAGCGACCTAAGCTAAAAATTTTTTCGTCGCTACAGCTGGCGACTCCACTAGGGACCAGCTTTCGAGAGTCGAATCAAATCAAATGTGTTGTCGAAATTTTCAAAATGCCTTTTTCAAATTAATGTTTAGTCGTGACCCTCAAAATTTTGCAAAAGTCATGTACTTGCATCTCATTGTAAATATTTTCTTACTTCTTGTCTACTTGTTTTGAAGCTCTAAATTTCTAAGCTTCGGTTCTCTAAGTCTAGTTTTTAAAATAAAACGAAAGGTTTGTAAGTTTCTCCCCACACACTGTTCACGTGCATTGTTGCATAACATGAGCGCCATACCCGGGCTCTGTCCCTCTTAAGTGAAAGTAAACGCTACGCCTTCGTGAGTTAACTCGTCCCTCCGCACAGGCTAGTGAATACTTTCGGGTTACATGTGACTTATGCTTTCGTGAGATAACTCGTCCCTCCGCATAGGCATAAGTAAATGTAATCCCTCGAATTGATCTCGTAGGCCTGTGATGGGCTATGACCGAGGTTCTGTACTAATCTTAGTAGATGATAGTACAGACAATTCGAGTACCTTTCTAGAACCCGAAACCGCATATAATGAACTGTACGAGCCACCCAGCTAGAGCCATGCCGAACCTCTGTCCGTTTAGTAGATACCAAAATAGGCACACGGGAGAAACGCCTCTTACCTTTTGTACTTTCGCTTTGTATATAAGGGGTAGGATTTATCCGATAAAATGAATCGGGTAGCTTAAATGCTTTAATTTATTTTCATTTATATCTGATCACTAACCGAGTTTGATTGTTTTTGTTTTATTCCTCATCGTGCATCATAGGCATCATAATAGGACGGTGTTGACTAAAGATTAGTTGCCAAAAACGGGTTTCAAATGGAAGAGTCAATTGTACAAACGACCGAGACAAACACCATGGTTCGGGACTGGTCTTTGAGGACTCAAAGAGAAAAGGGAGACAGCCTAGTAGAAGGATGCATTGTCAATCTACCCGAGCAAGTGACTGTGAATGTCCGTCAAAACAATCTTGAGGACTTGGTTTGGATCTGGAATCAGTGGGATTCAGATACTCGGGGTATTTTCACAGAAAGGTACGGGGACATAGCCCATCTGATTGCTGTCAAAGTAGACGAAAGATTGATTCAAGCAATGATCAGATTTTGGGATCCGGGTTATCAGTGTTTCACATTCAACCAAGAAGATATGACCCCTACGATAGAGGAGTATGCTGCTCTACTGCGTGTCGAAAACATGCAAACCTATAAAATATATGTCAAAGAGCCCAAGCCGATGACATTCAGGAAAAAGTTAGTAAGGCTGACGGATATGACCGATGCATGGGCCGAAAAGCAAATAAAGAAAAAGAATGAAATCAGCTGCGTCCCATGGTTTTCCCTACGAGACCTGGTTTTAAACCATCCTGACATGTTGAAACGGATAAATTTGTTTGCTTTGGCTATCTATGGTTTAGTTGTCTTTCCGAAAATTCTCGGACATATAGAAGTAGCGGTAGTGGATTTCTTTGAAAAGTTGAAGCAAGGTATCAACCCTGCCCCAACCATCCTAGCAGAGACCTTCAGATCTTTGAGCAGTTGCAGGAAAAGAGGGGAAGGACGATTCATCGGATGCGCGCAGCTATTTAACGTTTGGATTTTGAGTCACTTTTGGAAGGTAGAGCGCACACCGTTCTACATGTTTTCGAAGACATTTGCCCCGTTGGAAGCTCACCTTAAGAAAGAATGGCCGAAGGAGGTTACTGAACAGCATTGGGTCTCAGTGTTTCAGAACCTGCGTGCCGAGGACATAGTTTGGAGAGCGCCGTGGATGCGCCCTTCGCTTTTGTTATACAAAGTCGGAAACCAAGACTGGGTACCACTACTTGGATTGTGGGGAGGGATTGGTTACGCTCCTCTTTTGGTTCAAAGACAGTTCTCTTCACGACAGTTTTTACCCGCCACCAGTGGTCTGGCTCAGTCAGAGTTTGTTTTTGCGGGCGAAGGTTATATGAAGAAAGTCCGAGACACTGCAAAGGCTTGGAAAAGAATTCATCTGATGAAGTTGGCTTTATATGCTGACACTATCACCCAGGACTACGATGCATGGAGAAAGCAACGGATGAGTAGTTTGCAAGTCTCATCGGTAGATTACGCCTTTCAGAATCCTTTTTCGAATGAAATTACATCCGAGCTAGAGACGGCGAGACAAGAATTCGAACGCGAAAAGACAAAAATGTTACGAGACCTCAGTGCCCTTCAAGAAGAAAATTATCAGCTGAAGATCGATGTTCAAATTGAAAGATCCAGGGCCGAGAAGGTGCAAAAAGAAGCCGAGGTCGTAAGAAACGACTTAAGAGATCTTCATCTAGAAAATAAAAAGTTAAGAGGCACCATAAAGAACAGCGGGCTGGGCAAGTCGTCAGCGGAATGGAAAGAGGAATTGAGTAATGTCAAAGGTGGGATGGAATTTTGGAAAGGAAAAGCAAAGAAAGAAGAAGGAAAGTCTGCACGGGCTGCAATAGAGTTAAGAAAGAAGTCTGCTGAGTATGAAGCTACATCTGTTGAACTGATGACTAGTCGAGCCAAGCGTCAAGAATTGAAAGAAATGATACGGGATTTAGAAGACACACTACAAGCCCGACAACAACAATTGGATACTCTCTTGGAAGCTTTGGAAGAAAAGAAGGGTCAGTATGATAGAGATACCCACGCTTACGAAAGAGCCCTCTGTGAAAAGGATGAAAATCTCAAATACTTGATCAACGAGATTCACGCGGCAGCCATACGCATAGTGCAAATAGCGGATGAAGCGGAGACTCTCAGCTGCCAGTTCCCGCCTAGACAGAGATCGAGCATATCAGAATTTTTGGAACGGGTGAAAAATTATGGCAATGTAGCAAGGAAGTTTGTATGAAAGCTGAATCAAATGATGAAAAAACGTTTCGTAAATAGACTCTTTTGATTAATGAAATGCCTAGATAGGGGCTGTCTGGAATCAACACCGATTTTTGCATATGCATTCATAACTAACATTTGACGTGCATTCATAACTAACATTTGACGTGCATTCATAACTAACATTCGACATTCATTCATTCATTCATTCACTGCATATCCCATGATCGTTTGCTAAAGAGTAGAATCATATAATGCGCAGTTGCGAAGTTGTAAACCTGGAATCACACCATACGTATAGAACACGTCGACAAGCTAGAGCAATGGAGGCTGAGTTTAACGAAAGAATTGAAAGGATGGAGAGAATTCAGAAAGAATTACAGGAACAGTTAGCCAGGTCGCAACAGGAGACGAGAGAGTTGATGATAAGGTCTCGGGAAGAATCCACTGAACAGAAGGACCAATTGGCCAAGATGATGGAAATGATGTCGGCCCTAGTCAAAGGAAAGGGACCTATACAAAACCCTAAGGTTGTGAATCTTGATCAAGATCTGCCCTACCCTCCTGGGTTTACTCCGCCTCACGCGATACATAGAGGATACACGCAAGGGGGACCCGCGGGCCTGGAACAACGGCCTATAACACCTCCTCCTGTAGGACAGGGGGTATTCGTGGCAAACCCAGGAACTGCTCCAATGGATCCACCTGTCCCAGACCTAGACGATCCCGCAGAAATCGCTAGGCTAAGGATAGAGGATCATGAAGTCCAAGAAAAGTATAGAAGTTTGGAAGAAAGACTTAAAGCAATAGAAGGCATTGAAGTCTTCTCGGCACTAAACGCTAAAGAACTTAGTCTGGTACCTGATTTGGTCCTCCCTCCAAAATTCAAAGCACCGGATTTTGAAAAGTATGATGGCTCGAGATGCCCGAAGGCACATCTCGTTATGTTCTGCCGAAAAATGACTGGTTATGTCAATGAAGACAAGCTGCTTATACATTGTTTTCAGGACAGTCTGACCGGATCAGCTCTCCGCTGGTACAACCAACTCAGTAGAGAAAGGATCCGAACCTGGAAGGATCTAGCCGTGGCATTTTGCGAGCAGTACAAACACGTCTCCGATATGGTACCCGACCGCATGACGCTACAAATGATGGAGAAAAAGCCATCAGAAACTTTTAGACAATATGCGCAGAGGTGGAGAGACATCTCGGCTCAGGTGGAACCTCCATTGACCAAGACCGAGATAGCAGTCCTGTTCATCAATACCCTGAAGGCGCCATTCTATGATAAATTAGTGGGAAGCGCCACAAAGGACTTCTCGGATATTGTCATATCCGGTGAACTAATAGAAAATGCGGTTAAAAGTGGAAGAATGGAAGGAGAAGGTTCGAAGAAGGCAGTGCCTATGAGAAAAAAGGAGCCGGAAGCCCACATGGTGGGAACCGGAAACCGTTATGGTCCTAGTCCATATCCTAATCAATTTCGACCTCGAAATTACCCACCACCAAACTTCTATCAACCACAAGCCCCCTATTACCAACCACCACCTCCCTATCCTTCTTACCATGTCTATGCAACCAACAACCCGAGGCCAGCCACCACGTTTCCTCAAAATGCCGGCTCTACCCAAAGCCAACCCAGAAACGAACCAAGGCCAGCAAGGCCAAACCCCGAGAGACTCCAATTCACTCCTATTCCTGTATCTTACGGGGAACTGTACCCTAAGCTTTTGGAAAAACAGTTGATATCTCCTCATTACATGGCACCGTTGAAACCCCCGTACCCAAAGTGGTACGACCCTAATGCTAGCTATGCATACCACGCGGGGAATCAGGGGCACTCTACGGAAAACTGCATTGCCTTTAAACGAAGAGTCCAAGGACTAATCGATGCGGGTGTCTTACGCTTCGACGGTACTAGTGGTGCGACCGGAGACCCGTTCCCAAATCATGCTGAAAGAAATGTAAGTGCAGTGGAAGAAATAAGTGAATTGCGAACCAGAAGAGTCGTTTCGGAAATAAGCACACCTTTGTAGAGAATCTGGGAGGTGTTGCTCGAAAAAGGGTTACTCTGTCGTCTTAGAGGAGTAACCGAGAAAAGAAATATGAAAAGTCAAAATTTTTGTGACTTTCATGAAGTCATAGGACACAATATCCAATCTTGTGAGCAATTTAAAGAACTACTCCAAGGCATGATGGATAGCAAAGAGATTGAAATCTTCAACGGAAGAAGAGAGGCCGATGAAGGAGAAATATGTGCCTCTGATGGTCAATCATCGGATCTCCCTTGCACTGCTGAACGACCATTGATAATATATTATGATACGAGGAGAGAACCAGTAAAACCAAAAATGGTAATTGAGGCGCCATCGCCTTTTCCGTACCAGGATAGTAAGGCAATACCTTAGAAGTACGACGTTAATATCGTTACTCCTGAAAGTGAAAAATCCCAAGGCACGGCTAAAAATATCGGAGAAGTTGGTCACTTTACCCGGAGTGGAAGATGCTATTCCAAAGAAGTTGAACTAGCAAAAAGGAATAATGATTCTAAACAAAAGGGGAAGGCACCCATGTTAGAGGCTGAGGCTGAACTGGAAAGTCCACCTGAACGGCAAGAGACTAAAAGGCCTGTGAACGAAGAAGAAGCACAGGAATTCTTGAAATTCATTAAACACAGTGAGTACAATGTGGTCGAACAATTAAGTAAACAACCTGCACGTATTTCGGTATTATCCCTATTATTGAACTCGGAGCCGCATTGAAATGCCTTGTTGAAGGTATTGAATCAAGCCTATGTAGCGAACAATATATCGGTCGAAAAGCTTGATAGATGGATCAATAACTTGAACGCAGATAATTTCATCTCCTTTAGTAATGATGAAATACCACCGAACGGTAGAGGCTCCGTGAAGGCACTGCACATAACAACCCGCTGTAAGGGATATATAATACCAAACGTGCTTATTGATAATGGATCAGCACTTAATGTTATGCCCCTGGCCACACTTTCCAGAATTCCGATAGATTTGTCCTATTTGAGGCCGTGTCATTCCACGGTGAGGGCATTTGATGGAACGAGACGAGAAGTTGTAGGAAAAATTGAGATCCCTCTAGAAGTGGGTCCTTATGTCTATGACGTTGAGTTCCAAGTTATGGACATCACCCCTTCATATAATTGCCTCTTGGGGAGGCCATGGATCCATTCGGCTGGGGCAGTTCCATCATCCCTTCATCAGAAAATAAAGTTTATCATGGATGGCTGCTTGGTTACCGTTAAGGGTGAAGAGGATATTGTTGCGTCTATCTCTGCAGACACACCTTACCTCGAAGCGAACAAAGACGCCGTGGAATGCTCCTTTAGATTCTTTGAGTTCGTCAACGCCACATTTGTGGCTGAAGGAAACAGAATTCCCGTGCCTAGGCTGTCGAAGAATACTAAAATGGGAATCAAGCTGACGGTAGGGAGAGGGGCCCGAGCAAGGAAAGGTTTGGGAAGACATCATCAAGGGATAGTCAGGGCCTTAAAGCCAGTACCTCATAAGGCACGATTTGGTCTAGGATTCCAACCGAATGCACATCACTTGAAGAAACAGTGGAAGAAGGAGCAAGAAAGAAGGGTTGCGAGGACCCTAGGATGAGAACCGGAATGGGAACCCATTGAGTACCCCCATCTGTCAACGACATTTACATCTGCAGGAATAATATATCCTGGGCAAGATAGTGTGCACAGCCCGCTGTTACTCATTGAGAAGGCTTTCCAGAACGTTTGCATAAATGTCATTGATGAAGAAGCTGGCATAAGTAAGAACGTTTCAAATATACGCCCTTGTCCCCCGGGTTACATGTTGAACAATTGGACCACTGAAGATCTCCTTGTGGTTTACAAGTCTTCCTCAGAGTAATATCCGATATTCACTTTTTGTGTCCCTAAATATAATGGGATTCTTTTGTAAGAGCTGTCGTCTGCTCTTTATCTATTAAATGAATATTAATGAAGAAGCATTTTGTCATAACCTTTTGCATTTGCATCTACTCCATAATTATTCTTTCATTTCATGGCCTATTCTTGCACTTACCTCATACCATGCCATAATGTTCTGTTCGTTGTTGCCAAAATTTGGACGTCCCTCTATAGTGTTCTCTTTCCCATTCAATTTTCAGGTGTTCAGATGCCAACGACATGAACGAACCCGTTACCAATCTTGAAATCGATTTTGAAAAGACCGTTTGTTTAGGAGAATTCGAGGATAAGGGAAATGCCGAAGACTATGTCTCGTCTCCTGACTTGCTAAGGTTGGTGGAACAAGAGGACAAACAGATTCTACCTCATCAAGAATCTGTTGAAACAGTAAACCTGGGCACTAATGAAAATAAGCAAGAAGTGAAGATCGGGACCTCATTCTCAGAGGACACCAGGCATCATTTGATTGATTTGCTTCATGAGTACAAAGACGTGTTTGCATGGTCCTATCAGGATATGCCGGGATTGGACGGGGACATAATGGTTCATAAGCTCCCGCTGAGACCCGAATGTAAACCCATTCAACAAAAATTAAGGCGGATGAGGCCCGAAATGCTACTGAAGATAAAAGAGGAAGTCAAGAGGCAATTCAACGCAGGCTTCCTACAAGCTTCCAGATATCCAGAATGGGTGGCTAATATTGTCCCAGTGCCAAAGAAGGATGGTAAAGTACGAATGTGCGTGGATTATCGTGACCTGAACCGCGCAAGTCCTAAGGATAATTTTCCCTTACCACATATCGACACATTGGTGGACAATACGGCGAAGCATTCATTATTTTCTTTCATGGATGGATTTTCGGGGTATAATCAGATCAAAATGGCTCCTAAGGATATGGAGAAAACCACCTTTATAACGATGTGGGGAACGTTCTGTTACAAGATGATGCCATTCGGGCTCAAGAATGCCGGGGCCACGTATCAGAGGGCCATGGTGACATTGTTCCATGATATGATGCATAAGGAGATAGAAGTCTATGTCGACGACATGATTGCTAAATCCCGAGGAGAAGAGGAACATATTGTGAACCTCAAAAAGTTATTTGAAAGACTGAGAAAGTTTCAGCTAAGGCTTAATCCAGTTAAATGTACATTCGGGGTTACCTCGGGAAAGTTGCTAGGCTTCATCGTCAGTGAAAGAGGCATCGAGGTGGATCCGGAAAAGATAAAAGCCATTCAAGAATTACCACCTCCGCGTACACAGAAAGGGGTCAGAGGATTCTTGGGAAGGCTAAACTACATTTCCCGATTCATTGCTCAACTCACCAATCAGTGTGACCCCATCTTTCGACTCCTTCGAAAGCACAACCCTGGGGCATGGGACGAAGAATGCCAGGAGGCCTTTGACAAAATAAAACAATATTTGTCTAACCCCCCAGTGCTAGTGCCACCAACTCCATGAAGGCCTTTGATTTTGTATTTAACGGTGTTTGAAAACTCAATGGGTTGTGTACTCGGACAACATGATGAGTCGAAAAAGAAAGAAAAGGCGATATACTACCTCAGCAAAAAGTTCACAGAATACGAGGCAAGGTATTCGTCGATCGAAAGATCCTGTTGTGCTTTAGTTTAGGCAGCTAGGAGGCTCAGGCAATACATGTTGTATCATACGACATGGTTAATCTCAAAGCTAGACCCGATAAAATATATGATGGAATCACCCGCACTCTCGGGGAGGATGGCCCGATGGCAGATCCTGTTATCAGAATATGATATCAGCTATGTGAACCAAAAATCGGTAAAAGGGAGTGCAATAGCTGATTTCTTAGCGGCTCGAACAACCGAAGAGTATGAGCCCCTGAGATTTGATTTCCCGGATGAAGATCTAATGTACATCACAGAAAGAGAGTGTGAGTCATCAAAGGGGACGCCCTGGAAGATGAACTTTGATGGCGCGTCAAATGCCCTGGGGCACGGGATTGGGGCAGTCTTAGTATCACCGGAAGGAGATCATTATCCTTTCACTGCTAGACTCAATTTTTTCTGCACCAACAACATAGCAGAATACGAGGCTTGTATCATGGGACTTCGGGCAGCTATTGAACGAAATATCGATGTCTTAGAGGTATACGGGGATTCAGCTTTAGTGATCTACCAAATCCGTGGAGATTGGGAAGTGAGAGACTCAAAGTTGATTAAGTACAGCTATCTGGTAGCTGAATTGATCAAAGATTTCAAATAAATAACTTTTAATTACTTCCCGCGAGAAGATAACCAACTGGCTGACGCCTTGGCCACCTTAGCCTCAATGTTCAAAGCAAATAAAGAAGCAGAGATAATGCCCCTCAAGATGAGCATATACGAGGTCCCTGCACATTGTTATAGCATTGAGAAAGAGGCTGATGAACGACCATGGTACCATGATATCTTAGAGTACGTCAAGAATCAAATATATCCTGAGCGAGCAAACGAGAATGACAAAAGGACAATCAGAAGAATGTCAGCGGGATTTGTTCTTGATGGGGACACCTTGTACAAGAGAGGCAAAGATCAGGTGCTTATGAGATGCGTTGACACCGCTGAAGCCAAGAAAATACTTGAAGAAGTTCACGAAGAAATATGTGGGACCCACTCCAACGGCTTCACTATGTCCAGAAAAATTATGAGACTCGGGTATTACTGGTCGACGATGGAAAGGAATTGCATTAGCTACGCAAGAAAGTGCCACAAATGTCAAATTTATGGCGACAAAATTCATGTAGCTCCTTCTCCCCTTCATGTTATAACGTCTCCATGGCCCTTTTCAATGTGGGGCATGGACGTTATAGGGCCGATTTCTCCCAAAGCTTCTAATGGGCACCGATTCATTTTCGTGGTCATCAATTATTTCACAAAATGGGTAGAAGCTGCCTCATTTGCTAATGTGACAAGGGCCGCTGTCTGTAGGTTCTTGAAAAAGGAAATCATTTGTCGATATGGTTTGCCTGAAAGAATCATCTCAGATAATGCTTTGAATTTGAACAATAAAATGATGACAGAGGTGTGCAAGCAATTTCAAATAAAGCATCATAATTCCTCGCCTTATCGCCCGAAGATGAACGGAGCTGTTGAAGCAGCTAACAAGAACATAAAGAAGATCATCGGCAAAATGACAGAGACCTACAAGGACTGGCACGAAAAGCTGCCATTCGCTCTGTTCGCATACCGCACATCTGTGAGGACGTCCACAGGGGCAACTCCTTTCTCTCTAGTCTATGGGATGGAAGCCGTGCTGCCCATTGAAGTCGAGATTCCCTCCTTACGAGTCTTAATGGAGTCGAAACTCGAGGAGGCAGAATGGGTCCAAACTCGATATGACCAATTGAATCTCATCGAAGAAAAATGCCTAAAGGCAATCTGTCATGGACAGATGTACCAAAAGAGAATGATTGCGGCCCATAACAAGAAGGTACGGCCAAGAGAATTCCACGAAGGAGAACTCGTTTTGAGAAAGATCCTCCCAATACAAAAAGATTTGCGAGGGAAATAGGCACCTAATTGGGAAGGACCGTATGTCGTAAAGAAGGCATTCTCTGGCGGGGCCTTGATCCTTACAGAAATGGATGGGAAGGAGTTACCAAATCCAGTAAACTCCGATGTTGTGAAGAAATACTACACTTAAAAAAAAAAAAGGGGGGAGATCAAGGTGAAAACCCGAAAAGGGCGCCTTGGTCAAACATAGAACATTAGGATGAAAACCCGAAAGGGCGTCCTAATAAAGCAAATCTGGGCCCAAGGGGCAGAAGCAATTTTGAACAGTGGGCCAAGTGACCAGGCTATAGTATGAAGCATTTCTGAAACACTCGAGATCTTCTACACAAGAGGCCTTGCTCAGAAAGATTCGTGATTGAGAAACGTGGCAGAGTTCATGCATTGAATATCTAGAACATTTGTATCCACTAATATGGTTCCTTTTCTTCTATGGCACTCTCAATTATCCTTGGTTGACTTTGTTTGTTACCTTTGAAATTATTATGAAGTCTCTTTCTTGTACCTACCTGACAACTTGCATGCATCTCATTATGTTATTTATTTAATTGATAAATAGTAATATGACATGCCCTGAATAAAAGAAATGTTGAATATTACTCGGATAGAAAACTTGATAGGCACAAGAGTCTCAAAGTGGGAACAAGAAGTTCAACATACGCTAAGCAAGTGATATCCGAGAAACACAGATTACTTGTAAAGCTTAAAAGATGGATGCAAAAAAAAACTGGGAAGGAACTCAAGAATCCTAGCGTTGAAAGCAGATCATCACGATAAGCAAAACAGGAGCTCGAAAGCAAGAACAAAAGCTCAGATGGGGCAAGATCACTGCGAGAGTCGTGATGAAAAGAGATCACGACAAACGAATGCAAGGCACATAACATGTTCATGTAGGCATGAATGCATTTAAGGCAAATAGGTGCATATCACGATAACATCATGCATGACATATACAGGTATTCCAAACAGAGCAAAAGGTTTTGGGAAAGCTATCCAAATCAAAGAAAAGATACTTGAATTCCACCATGTGAGAAATTCTGGGTGATTTTAATTTATGTTTTCGAAAATCAACTCATAGTGCGAGAAGTGAGTTGAGCCTCAGGACACGCTGAGGTATTTTCAAGTTCTGTTATGTTTTAAAAAAATCAACTCATATTGCGAGAAGTGAGTTGAGCCTCAAAACACTTTGAGGTATTTTAATTTCTGTTATCTGACTCATATTGCGAGAAGTGAGTCAAACCTTAAGTCACGACGAGATGTTTTCAACATCCATCTTTAATTTATGTTTTCAGAAATCAGCTCATATTGCGAGGAGTGAGTTGAGCCTCAAGACACGTTGAGGTTTTTTTTTTAATTTCTGTTACTGACTCATTTTGCGAGAAGTGAGTCAAACCTCAGGTCATGCCGAGGTACTTTCGAATCTAGTTTTCTTCAAAATCAGCTCATATTGCGAGAGGTGAGCTGAGCCTCAAGACACGTTGAAGTACTTTTAATTTATGTTTTAAAATCAGCTCATATTGCGAGAGGTGAGCTGAGCCTCAAGACACGTTGAGGTACTTTTAATTTATGTTGCTAAAATCAGCTCATATTGCGAGAGGTGAGCTGAGCCTCGAGGCACGTCGAGGTATTTTTAATTTCAGTTTTAGCTCAACTCATATTGCGAGAGGTGAGTTGAGCTCTTTTTGGTTCCTTTTAATTTGCGCTTCAAAACCAACTCATATTGCGAGAGGTGAGTTGAGCTCTTTTTAGTTCTTCTTAATTTTATGTTTCAGAGATCAACTCATATTGCGAGAGGTGAGTTGAGCTCTTTTAATTTCAGCTTTTATTTCCTGCTTTTCAAAAGTCAACTCATATTGCGAGAGGTGAGTTGAGACTTTTCAATGTCTGTTTGTAATTTCTGTTTCTCAAAGGGTAACTCATATTGCGAGAAGTGAGTTAAGCCTTGGACCTCATGTCCAGATATTTTCAGATTCTATTCTTAAACGTTCGCTTTTCAAAAGTCAATTCATAATTGCGAGAAGTGAGTTGAGCCTCAGTTTGCACACCGAGGTACTTGCAATTTATATTTCAAAAATTTGACCCATATTGCGAGAATGCGCAGGTCGAGCAATTTTTGACTTCGTCTCAATAGAGGATAAAGACTGGAGTTGATCGAAGACATCAGATTTTGCCTCCTTGAAGTTGCAATGGAGCCAGTTAAAGGTACAAACTGTGCCTCTTTGAAGTTACAAGGAAGCTAATCAAAGATATAGATCTTGCATCCCCAGTGAAGTCATAGTAGAACAAATTGAAGTCACAAGTTTCATCCCCCTGAAGAAGAGATAGATCGAGGCTACAAACCATAACTTTGAAGTCACGATGGATTGAACCTAGAGTTACGAGAGGCGATGGGTTAGAGCAGAATCCATTGAAAAGAAGCACCAAAGAAGTCAAAATTTGGCAAGACCAGGCAAAATTGGCCTTTCTCTATGTCTTTGCTCTATTACCGTTACACGACAATGAGCAAAGAGGGGCAGCTGTTATAGCCCAATTTTGCACACAAAAATAAACCCAAACAGAAACCAAAATTAAATAAAGTCCATGTCCATTTACAAATTAAACCCTGACCCATACAAATACCTGAGCCCAATTAGCCTTTAACCCAACTCCCTAAACCATTTACAAATTTAAACCCAACAGAAACCCAACCCATTTACAAACAAACCCGGGCAACCCACATCAAACAGACCTACCCGATGGCCCACTAACCTAACCCTAATCAGCAGAAGCCCTAACCCCCTACTACCCACTTGTGCTGCCGCCCCTAGCCTCTGACGTTCTGACTCAGCAACTGCAGCACCGCCCTGGTCGCATCCCACCGCCCTCAAGTTGTACCTGCAAAACAATAAACAGACTAGACAGAAAGTAATAGAAAAGGATTGTAAAAATGGCTATAAAAGCCGAGTGAAATCACATTGTAAAGGGTTGGAGTTTTCTAATAAAAATCAGAGAAGTTTTAGCACGAAAGGCAGTGATAATAACAATATAACAATAGGCAGTGAAGGGATACCCCCCAATCGTAAGCAAATCTCAGAATATAGAATCGACAGAGGTGATTTCTTCTTTTTATTTTATTTCATTTTTCCTCTATTTTGATATATATATCTATATTAAAATTGATAACTAAAAGTAAAAAAATAAGGCATATATATCGACTAGCATAAAAAAGAAGAAAATTCAGAATTTTTTTTACCTTTTCCGGCCACCGGAACGGTGGCCGGAACGGCGGCGGACGACGGCGCGAATGGTGGCCGACGATCGGCCGGTGATCGGCCGGTGACCGGCCGGCGACCGGTCCGGTGACCGGCCGGCGACCGGTCCGGTGACCGGACCTTCCCCGGATCCCCCCTCTCTTCTTCCTTCCTTCTCTTTCCTTTCCTCTCCTTCCCTCTTTCCTTTCTTTCCCTTTCCCTTCTCCCTTCTCATTTCTCCTTTCTTTCTTTCTCCTCTCCCCTTCCCCTTTCTTTTTTTTTTCCCTCTCCGGATACCAAATGAGCCAGAGACAAAAAAATCGCCCTTTTATACTAACCGACCTGGGTCGGGTCGACCCGACCCAGGTCCGCTCAAGGTCCGCGTGCTTTGACGTCACGTGGGGAATTTGCGCAATTGGTCCTTCCGCTTTCTTTTTAAGTTACAATCAAGTTATTTTTATTTTAAATTGACCCTGAAAGTTACTCCGTGTCTCAATTTAGCCCCTACTGCTGCGCAGCATTTTAAAGCTCCGGTTAAATTACTGTTTTGGTCCCCCTAGGATTAACCCGTGTTCTAATAGGTCCTATTTGCACGTTTTTATTTTAAAATTAGGCCCGAAATCTTTATTTTAATTCCGATTTAGTCCTAGTTTACTATAGTTAATTAATTTTATTATTTTATTTCATGTTATTACCTATTATTAGTATTATTATATATATTATCTATATATATTATTTTTATTATAATTATTATTATTATATAATTGTTATTAACGTATTAATTATATACGTCTTCTCTATTATTATTAGTATCATTATATCTATGTACATATATATATTATAATATTTTACATATTATTATTTGTATTTGTTTTAAAATTTTATTTATTTATTTTGTATTTATTATTACTATATTTCATTTAGTATTATTCGTTATATTTACTATTATTTTTATTATTTTACGTTATTTCTATTATATTCTATTATTTTCATTATCATTAATTTTATAGTTTATTAATGTTTTACTATTAGTATTATTAACCCCTATATATATATATATATATATATATATATATATATATTATTTTATGTACCTGTTTTTAACATTATTATTTGTTTCTTAAAAACGTATAGATATGTGTTTATATATTTATAGTTGTTTTAGTATTATTTTTGTAATATATATGTTATGTTTTATTAGGTTTAACACAGCATTATAGTATATGTTCTTACCTAAAGCTTCGATGCTATCATCATATATATTTTTAAATGTTTTATTTCGCGTAGTTTCATTATTATATTTCTTTATATATATACATACACTCACGTATTACTTTGTTACTATTATCGTTATATTTTTTATATATGTATACACATATTACTTCATTATTCTTATGTTAGTTTATGTGTTTATTCTTAATACTACCGTTTACATATATATATATACATATGTCCTTGTATTACATTTTTAACGTCATAACTCTATATACGTGTATTATTTCTTTCTATATATACCCATATATATATATATATATATATATATTTATATAACTATTATTATGTACACTTTTCATAAACCTAGCATTATGTATTCTATATATGCTTGTTATTATTTCAGATTTCGCATTACCATTATTATTATATCATATGCATTATTATAGTCATTATTATTGTGCACGCATTATTATATACCTCGTTTATCGTGTATATTTTTCGCCTTTATCATCGTTTGTTTTTAACGTATCATTTTCATATTATTGTTCTTGAGCCAACTCTATTTGTCCTAATCTTTTCATGTTTTGCAAATAAGGCAATATGCCAATTTTAACATTATGCCAGTGATTTCATTGCTATTGTTGGGTGAATCACGATTGGCTCGTGTTAGAACGGGATATCCCTTTTCAAAAGAAATCAAAATTCCAAAAACGCTCGTATTCTTGATCGGATCACAACCAAGTTTTAAATTGAACTTGTACTTTTGAAAATCGAGACAACGTACATTTGAAAGATACCAATTTTTGGACGTCGCGGGGGTGCTGATACCTTCCCCGCGCGTAACTGACTCCCGAACCCTATTTTTCTCTGGACTTTAACGTAGACCTAAATTTAGCCTTTTCACTTAAAAAACGAATTTTTCAGCCAAAAGAGGTTTTAATAGGTGTCCGATCACACCTAAGAAAAAGGATCGGTGGCGACTCCTTTGCTTTAATAAAAACCAAAATTCGTTTTCAAGATTTTAAATCGCCACAATTAGCGACCTAAGCTAAAAATTTTTTCGTCGCTACAGCTACGATTAATGTGGGAACCAAAGCTAAAGCATAAAGTCGTACGACACGGTTGTGCGGTGAGTTCACTGGTTTATTACAAAGCTTTTATTATGATGTCCTCAAAGTTTCAATGGGTACATATTCTTTGATTTTTGGCACTGATTTAAACTTTGGCGGCCACTATCGATCGAGCATATGAGCGTAACCTGAACCTCAACACTAGGGCATGACATTTGTAAGGGCTAATTTTTGCCCGGGGCCCAACAATAAATAAAACCAAATCCAAATAACTATCAAATTCCATTTACAAGTCCATTTACAATAGCCCAAACAGGCCCAAAATTAAAAACCCCAAAGGCCCAATGGCCCAATAGCCTAAACGATTACAGCCAAATGATAAGCGATAAATTATACATATTTTTACCCCATGCTTACCCCAATTTTTGGATGAATTACCCCTTGATTTGTGTAAACTGATGCTCTTAAACCTTTAATTTCATGTTTTATACTCGGTGAGCTTAGGGAAGAGAAAAGAGCAAGGAACGGGCCAAAAATGGGCAAATTAGGCTCAATTCAATAATCAACACGGCGTGGGAGTTGGCCACATGGGCGTGTCACACGGCTGTGGTACCTTGAAGCTCAAACACGACCCAACCCCGACTCACACGGCCAGACCACATAGTCGTGCCATATCAACAGGCCTGAACACGGCCCATTGTTGAAGTCACACGAGCGTGGCACACGGGTGTGTCCCTATCGTGAGGAAGTTCAATTTCACTCGGAAAAGACTACTTAGGGGTTAAGAAAGGCATTTCAAAACTCTATATAAAGACCCCAGGAGGCAACTACAAAAGGGTGCTTTTTCTCTCACAAAAGAGTGTCTTATTTTTGCCAACACAGAGAGTAGAAGCAAGGAATTACTCCAAGGGAAGCCGGTTGATCCATCTCAGAAGCCGAATTCTGCCTCAAGACTAAAGATCTCCCTTCAATTACCTTTAGAGGTTTTTGGGTTCTTTATGTTTTGTTATTTTATTTCTTCTGAGATGTTTTCTTTTATAATTATGAACTAAATCCCCCAAATACTTGAGGGGGATGAAACCTAAGAAAAATCTTGTTATTATTTTCTCTTGAATTATATGATAAATATTTGATTTGTTCTTAATTGTGTTTTTAACTCTTAAATTAATATTTCTGGGATATTGATTTAAGTCGAATGTACTTATGTAGAGAAGCAAAAGTCCCTGCATAGGAGTAGATCCAACACAATTAAGCGGAGTTGATCACAATCCTAGAGATAGGACGATGAAAATATATCGGATTAGAGTCAAACCTAATAAGGGAATCCATAGACCGAGTTAAGGCAACTCTAGGGGTTTTAATTAGAAAGAGATTTCAATTAATCAACCTAGGGTTAGTTATTTTTAGTCTCGAGAGAGATATTAACATAAGTTAGGGATTTCTACGGATCAAGTCAAGTGAATAAATTGTCTAGTTCAAGAGTTGATAACAAGTGAAGTCTAGGTAGATTCTCCCTTGAGTATTGTCCAAATCAATCAGTTTTCACTAAGAGTTTTTCCCTAATTCACTTTTTGTGCATTCTTAGCTTAGTCTAATAATTAGTTTAGTTTAATAAAAATCCCTTTTTATTTCTAGGTTAAATAATAGAAAGAAAGTTAGTACTAGTACTTTTGGTTCCCTTGGGTACGAGATCTCGGTCTTGCCACTAAGCTATACTACTGTTCGATAGGTGCGCCTGCCTTAAAATCGTTATAATAGTTAGTTTCTGGTGTGATCATTTATTATAAATTTTATTACTTCATATCACGCATATCAAGTTTTTGGCGCCGTTACCGGGGAACTAAGATATTAGGAACACTCTATTTCTATTACTTTAGCCATTATTTTTTTATTTATTTATTTTCAACCTTTATTTTTTATTTGTTTTATTTATTTATTTTAATTTTCTTTGCTTTTTCCCTTTTAGGTACCTCTAGTTTAGGACTAGAAGAAACCCAGGAGGACCACTACTTTTTGATGACGATTTAGAAACGACAGTTCGGCGAACTCGCCGAGAGATAAGAAGAAGCTTGCAATATCCAAAAGAAGGACAAGAAGAAAAACCTGAACCAACTGAAGAGATGGAAGCAAATCAGGATAATCAGCTACTTCCTGTAGTAGCCGCAAATCCTGTTGAGCAAAATCCTGCTCCGCGTACGATGTATGATTATGCTAGACCTAATTTAACAGGCACTGAATCTAGCATTGTTAGGCCTACTATTGCTGTAAATAATTTTGAACTGAAACCTAACACTATTCAAATGATACAGTAATTTGTTCAGTTTGATGAATTGTAGGATGAGGATCCTAACTCGCATCTAGCCAACTTTTTAGAATTTTGCGATACATTCAAAATAAATGGTGTTTCTGATGATGTCGTTCGTCTTAGGCTATTCCCATTCTCCTTGAGAAACAAAGCTAAACAGTGGTTAAATTCTTTACCACAAGGGTCTATCACTACATGGGAACAAATGACTGAAAAATTTTTACTTAAGTATTTTTCTCCAGCTAAAACAGCTAAATTGCGGAATGATATTTCTTCTTTTGTACAGATGATTTAGAGACACTTTACGATGCTTGGGAGAGATACAAAGATCTCTTGAGAAGGTACCCTCACCACAGGTTACCTCTGTGGCTACAAGTTCAAACCTTTCACAATGGTCTGAATCCTTTCAACGAGATAAATGATCGATGCTGCCGCTGGTGGAACAATCAATAACAAAACACCAGAAGCCGCCTACGAATTTATAGAAGAGATGTCACTGAATACCTATCAGTGGCAAGTCATGCGAACAAAGCCACAGAAAGTCGCAAGAATTTTTAATATTGATGCAGCCACGATGCTTTCTAATCAGGTAGAACTTTTAAATAAAAAGATTGATAATTTTGTTGGTTCTATGCAGGCACACTCAGTAATGCAATGCGACGCAATTCAAGGGAATAGTTACAATCCCGATTACACCTCCTATAGACATAGCATGGAAACCGAGCAAACCAACTATATGGGTAATAACTCTAAACCTTAAAATAACCCTTATAGTAACACTTACAATACAGGTTGGCAGAATCACCCCAATTTTTCATGGGGAGGACAAGGAAATCAAAGACAATCACCCCCTCCGGAATTTCAACAACAACCATTTCAACAAGAGAAAAAGCCAAACCTTGAGGAAATGCTCACCAAATTTATCGCTGTATCAAAAACTCGTTTCCAAAATACCGAAACAGCACTGAGGAACCAGCAAGCATCTATTCAAGGTTTCGAAACTCAAATAGGCCAGCTCGCTAAGTTAATTTCTGAAAGACCGCACGGTGGATTACCAAGCAATACTGAGACTAACCCTAAGGAGCAACTTAATGTCGTGGATACAATAGATGAAAAAGGGTTAGCCAAAACCAACCCAAAGCCACATAAAGAGACTGTGGTAAGTAAAGGTAGGGATGAGGTAAGTTCCAAAGAAACAATTGTCAAAGAGTATAAACCTCGTATCCCATACCCAAATGTATTAAAGAAAGACCGCACAGATGAGCAATTTGGTAAGTTTCTTAAACTCTTAAAGAAATTACATATCAACTTACCCTTTATCGAAGCTCTTTCACAAATGCCAAATGCTGTTAAGTTTTTAAAAGAGCTATTGACAAACAAGCGGAAGCTAGATGAGAAATTTCATATTGAGTTGAATGCAGTATGTTCAGCCATCTTACAGAATAAGCTACTCAAAAAACTAAAAGATCCAAGGAGTTTTACTATTCCTTGTTTACTTGGTAGCTTAGACGCCAAAAATGCTTTAGTTGATTTAGGGGCTAGTATTAATGTCATGCCTTATAAACTGTTTAAACAACTAGGTCTTGGAAAACCTAAACAAACTAAGATAAACATCCAATTAGCTGATAAGACCATTAGATTTCCAAAGGGAATAATTGAAGATGTGTTTGTCAAAATTGATAAATTCATATTCCCAGTTGACTTTGTTGTTTTAGACATCGATGAGGATAGCAATGTACCCTTAATTCTAGGGCGTCCTTTTTTAGCAACGACTAGAACAATAATTGATGTAGGAACAAGTGAGCTTACACTATGTGTAGGTGATGACAAAGTTACTTTTCAAGCTCAAAACTTGATTAAGACTGTTGCTGACAAAAATATAGTGACGAGTCCTTGTAAAAACACTAATCTCACCACCTAACCTTCTGTGCAGGATACACTCCATATAAAGGCGACCCAAGCACAGACAAGTCCATTCAAGGGAGACGTACCTGAAAAGCGAATGGTTCAGATTGAGGAACTAGATGAGTGGCTGAACTATCACAAAAAGCCCAAAATATGCCACACCAACCCAGAGCATCACCAAGATGACCCTCAGGTAAGAACGAATCAAATCAAGGTAGGGGATAAGGTAACCTTAGGGGAAGACAATCCTTGAATCTTGAATTCAAAAGAGCATACAAGTGATACATCTTACTTCACGGTAATGAAAATATTTCCCTATGGTAGAGTCGAGATAAAACATGAGTCACTTGGTACTTTCAAGGTAAATCACACTCGACTCAAATCTTACGTTAATAATGAAATTGTAAGCAGGATAGAAGAGTATCAACTCTTCAAGCCACCGTGACCTAACAAGCTTGAGAAAAGTCGAGCTTAGACTATAAACAAGCGCTTCTCAGGAGGCAACCCGAGCACTAATAAGTTTGATTTCTTAAATTTTTAACTAACTCCTTAAAACACAGATTTCCCAAGACCACACGACCAGACACACGGGCGTGCCTAAGGCCGTGGACACCCACGGGTAGAAACACGACCGTGCGATACTGCCGTGGCCAAACTTGTCCATTTATACACGGGCGTGTGATTTCAAACACGACCGTGGGCAAAGCGAACACCAAAAGACACGACCGTGCTATAAGACCGTGTGACTTAACACGCCCGTGCCAACCAACCGTGGCCGCACCGATAGGAGCACGGAACACACGGGCTAGACCTAGGCCACACACCCGTGCCCAACGACCGTGTGCCGAATTCCCTATTAATTTTATTTTATTTTTATTTTTATTCTCTTTACTTTATATTTTTCCTTTTATCTTACACTTCACTTCTTATCAAGTAAGACTTAAATTCCCCACGCAGTTATACTTCAAGTTACTCAGGATCATGAACTTCAAGTGGTCATATCTCCAATCCAGCTTTCACAACTTTCAAGGAATTCATCCAATTCAGGGAGTTTCACTTCTCTCTCTATCTTATGATTTTATGTTTTTATTGCTATTAGTGTTATCTTTGTACATTGAGGGCAATGTACATCTTAAGTGTGGGGGGGAAACTTACATTCAGTCATTGCATTCTCTTCGAACCCTTGAAAAATTTTTACAACCAACTTTTTGCATTGTTCTCAAAATTTCAAATTCTCACTTTCACTCTCTGCATGAGTCTCAATCTCCTATTAGGAATTAATTCTGATTGAGTTATGATTTTTATTGATATGTTGAGAATTAAGGCATAAGTACTTATGCTTTGATTATTCAAACTTTAAGACATTAGGGAATCAAGCATAATAAGTTGAAATTTTTGATAATTTAAATTTTTCTAGGTTATTTTCCCTAATTTTAAGTATTATCTTGAGATTTGAAATTTGTAGGATTGATATCAAAAGCCATAATTCTGGTGAGATTTTTGAGCCTTTTGAGCATACATCCTTTCGTGCTCACTTTTATTGTTGCTTTGAGTAAGTCAATACTGATTTGTTATTCTAGAACTTGCTCCGATTATACATACCGAGACCACATCATTGATTTGATACACCGAAATGATAAAGGCACCTAGGTTTAACCCACTTACTCCATAAAAGCCTACCTCCATAAATTAACCCCTAGTGAATCCCATTAAGCCTAACAACCCATTCTTTAACTTACCTCTAATATTAACCTATAACCCTTTTTTTTTGAATTCCATTCAATTATTTTGACCCCTATTTTTGTCGAGATTTGAGTTGAATAATTGTCTAGCCTTATTCTCTTTTTCAGTTTGTAAAATTTTTATTCAATTTATCGTTATTTGATTTGTTCTTAAAAAAAACGTATATATAATTCAGTTGTAATTTAATATTTTTGCATATTTCCATATAATTTTTGAGCTGCTGTTCTTAGACAACATTATCCAAATGAAAGGCTTTACACTAGAAATATGTTCAATTGATAGAGATTATTCTAGCTAGATGATTTTTCAGTTCAATCTCGATTCTAACCCTCTTTTTCAGCTTGTGACAACACCCCTAACCAAAGCCCTATTACAACCATTGAAAGACCTTTTGATCGATGTGTCATATCAATCTATAGTGGTGGAGATTTGATTTTCTTGCAAGCATATGGTAATAACTTTTCAGGTTGACTAATGAGTGCTTAATTTTTGAACCCTAAACACTTTGAATGGATAGAGTGAATCTTTAGTGAGGATGTCAACTCTTGTTGATTTCGATTGAAAGGTAATTACTTAGGAGAAGGGAGAAAACCTATGTTTCTGTGATAAAATTTTCAACTTAGAGTGTTTGAAACTTTAATGTTCTTCTGGTTGAATTTTCATTGTATGATTACTATGGATTAGTTTGAAACATCATTGATAATGATTATAAGTTGAGAAGAATGATTCTTAATTGTGAGTTGAGATTTTGCTTGAGGACAAGCAAAGGCTTAAGTGTGGGGGTATTTGATAAGCGATAAATTATACATATTTTTACCCCATGCTTACCCCAATTTCTAGATGAATTACCCCTTGATTTGTGTAAACTGATGCTCTTAAACCTTTAATTTCATGTTTTATACTCAGGTGAGCTTAGGGAAGAGAGAAGAGCAAGGAACGGGCCAAAAATGGGCAAATTAGGCCCAATTCAATAATCAACACGGCTTGGGAGTTGACACGTCTGTGCTACCTTGAAGCTCAAACACGGCCTAACCCCAACTCATACGGCTAGACCACATGGTCGTGCCACATCAACAGGCCTGAACATGTCCCATTGTCAAAGTCACACGGGTGTGGCACACGGGTGCATCCCTGTCGTGAGGAAGTTCAATTTCGCTCGAAAAAGGCTACTTAGGGGCTAAGAAAGGTATTCCAAATCTCTATATAAAGACCCCAGGAGGCAACTACAAAAGGGTGCTTTTTCTCCCACAAAAGAGTGTCTTATTTCTACCAACACAGAGAGTAGAAGTAAGGAATTACTCCAAGGGAAGCCGGTTGATCCATCTCAGAAGCTGAATTCTGCCTCAAGACTAAAGATCTCCTTTCAATTACCTTTAGAGGTGTAACATCCCGACTTTAGGCCTGGTCGGAATAGTGGTTCCGAGGCTACAAAATCCGACTAGGAAAATATTATTTTTATTATATTTTTATGATCTAGGATTTCATAGAAAATTTTCACGAAAAATTCGTTCGAAAATTTCGACGTTTGGGCACTCAATTTAGTCAAAAGGACTAAATTGTAAATAGTGCAAAAGTTGAGTTCTATATTTATAAGGTGTCTAATTTTTATGTGTTTTAAATTGGAAGCCCTTATGTGATAATTAGCCTATTAATAAGTTAGTGGGAGATATTTGTTTGGTACTATTGAAATTGGATTGAAATTAAAAGGGTAATTAGGTAATTAAGCAAATAAGTTATAATAAGACAAAAAATTTTAAAGCTATCATCTTTAATTTTCTTTCTTCCATCGAAATGAAGAACCAAAACAGCAGCCATGGGAGTTTGAAGGTTCGGCCAACCTTGTTTGGTCTATATAGGTATGGTTTTTGCTCCGTTTTTAATAATTTCTACGTTTTCGGAGTCGTGACAGCTTAATCTAGCTAGTCCGTATCTTCGATTTCAAAACTGTTAAAGTTTGTGAATTTTTCCATTGTTGATTAAGTGTGTATTTTGATGAATTATGGTAGATTATGCATGTTTAAGGTTAGAGAAACGGTTTTTACAGAGTGATTTTCGACGAAAATGTCCGGAAGGACTAATTCATAAATGTGGTAAAATTGGTCATAAGTGTGTATTTTAATGAGAATTATGGGCTGCTATATTCATAATATGGTTTGATTAGGCCTAAAATGCAAATAAATTGAATAAAATTTATCGTACGAGCCTAGGGGCAAAAGTGTAATTTTGATAAACTTTAGTGGGTAAATTTGTAAAATTTTAAAAGTGTGATTTTTGGACTAATTTGAATAATGTGAGTGTTAAATGAGTGTTATTTGATATGTTAGATCAAGAAAACACAAAAATTCGGGCTTAGATTGAGGAAAAACGAGACTTTGAGCTAAGACGGGAAATTTACCGCTATTGCATTCGAGGTAAGTTTATGTGTAAATAAAGCACTATTATGTTTAAATAAATTTATGTATTGTTAAATTGATGTATATGTGCCATTATAATTTCCATTACGAATATTTAATAATCGCAAAAATATTAGTATGTGAAATGTGTATTGATTTGAAAATGAGAAAATGTATTTGATTTTGAATCGAAATTGTGATAGAAAGATTGAATTGAAAATGAAATTTAGGTAAGTAATGATGTATGAATTGAATTGAATATGAATGTGATTTAATTGTTGAATATATTTATATTTATATATATGTGAAATTGAGATATATATATATATATTGATTGGTAGTGAATTTGAATAGAGAATGTGCATTTAAGTTTTGTATGGTAAGTAAATATTAAGGTAAGTAATTTTATTGAATTAAATTTTGAAAAGTGAATTGAATGAAAATTTTGTATTAGAATGAAATTGTATTTATGAATGATGTATGGAAAAGTGTATTGAATTGAATTTGATATAAGAGTGGAATTGAATTGAGAAATAGATTGTATACCCTATTAACTAATCGGTCTAGCTCGGATACAATTGGCATACCATAGGGTTTAAAAGAGTACGGGATTATCGGCCTTACCGATCAGACACTTTATGTGTCGTTTCAGGCACCTCGTGTGTCATAATTCAGGCACCTCGTGTGTCGTAATTCAGGCACCTCATGTGTCGTATTTCAGGCACCTCGTGTGTCGTATTTCAGGCACCTTGTGTGTCGTATTCAGGCACCTCGTGTGTCGTTCCAGGCACTATATGTGTCGTATATTGATCAGGTACTATGTACTGTTTAGGCACAATGTACCGTATTGGTGTGTTGGGTTGGAACACGAGTATCCGTCAAAGTCCGGAGTGTTAATAGGGTATACAATTGAAAATGAGAAGCTTATATTAGTTTGATTGATTAGTGTACAATTGAAAATGAGAAGCTTATATTAGTTTGATTGATTATTGTACAATTGAAATGAGAAGCTTATATTAGTTTGATTGATCATTGAACTATTGATTACTGAAATGAACAAGAAATTAAAATGAGAATCAAAAGTGAGATTGGAAAGGGAAAATGTGAATTAAATGTTTATGTGGTGAATGTAGTGATGTTATGATTTATGGATAAAATTGATGCATAGATAAAGTTGATACTGTTGTTAATATAGTTTAAATGGTAAGGTATGTATGTGTAAATTATGAGCAATGTGCTTGTTTTATAGACGAATCATGGTACGGTTGATAAGAGGTAAGTATATACAATTAAAGCTATTGATAAGAAAGCATGGGAAAGTGAAATTTATAAATAAAACAGACTTAGACAGCAACAGTGTAGTGACTTTGAAAATTCACCATAAATGGTAGAAATAGAATTAGAAATTGAATTAAATATAAAATTAAAGCTCAATGAGTCTATTTTCACATAAAAGAAGTAGAGTAAGCAAATGATTCTCAATTTGTGAGATATCTGTATTGTTGTGAGGCAAGGTCAGGCGGATTACGGGATCCCCTGTTCCGACTTCGGAAAATCACTAGAAATTTTATAAAATTGGTTTTGGTGTGTAATTGATATGTCTGAATTCCTTAGTGAGTCTATTTTCAAAATAAATAAATGAGAACCTAATCCGAGTTCTATACAGTGAGATAATCGACTTTTAGTGGAGAGAGGTCAGAACTGTCAAATAACAAAATAGGGGAAACTTTAATAAATAAACTGTACTAATTTGCCCAACCAAAAATTCTGAAAATTTTATGGCAAGAAGATATATGAGTCTAGCTTAAGATATAATTAATTTAGTGACTATGACTCAGAAAACAGCTTAAGCTGAATATGAGCAGAAAGTGAAATCATATGAATAATGATTTTATTTCCTAAGAATACCTTTTGAGAAATGGAAACATAATGTTAATTTAATTGCTTATTATTATATGCTAACTTACTAAGCTTTAAGCTTACATCCTTCTTTCCATTTCTCTTAGTGTTGTCAGGTTGGCTCGTGGTTGGAGACCGTCGGAAGCAGCATCACACTATTGATTTGTAAAGGTGGGTTAACAACAATTTTTATTGCTTACAAGTGAGTGGCATGTATAGAGATTTAGTTATTGGTAGTATGTATATTTGTGAATTGGCCAAATGTATTGGTCTATGTTATTTATATATATATAGCCATGAAATGTGGTTTATAATAGTTATGGGTATATAAGTCTTTTCTTATGCATATATTGTGGAAAATGTTTAATGAGGTTAGGTATATTTCATGTGTTTGATGGTCAAGATAGGAGTAGGTAAAGGTACGATATATGTTTATGTATTGTATACGAGTGTGAAGAGTTAAGAGTACATTAAGGGCTTAGGAAATAGCCTAAGTGATCGGTCATACAGGCAGAGACACGGCCGTGTGTCTCAATCGTGTGAAGGACACGGCCTAGTACGCGGGCGTGTGCCACGGCCGTGGGAAAGAAACAAAATGCTCGATGTTTTTAACACGAGCTTGTCCTAAGTCACACGGGCGTGTGACACTATTTTGGGTCAAATTTCTATAAATGCTCAAAAGTTCTGGTTTGGTCCCGGGTCGTACCTAATGTAGGTCGTACCTAATGTATCATTTGGGCCTCGTAGGCCCATAATGTCAAAATTATGTGTATTATTGAAAAAGTTTTAAATTTTACACGAAAATTATGTTTTAGAATCAATTGATCAAGCGAGTGTTTGTTCGGTAACACCTTGTACTCGTATCTGGCGACGGTTACGGGTAAGGGGTGTTACAAGAGATTTTTGGATTCTTTATGTTTTGTTATTTTATTTCTTCTGAGATGTTTTCTTTTATAATTATGAACTAAATCCCCCAAATACTTGAGGGGGATGAAACCTAAGACAATCTTGTTATTATTTTCTCTTGAATTATATGATAAATATTTGATTTGTTCTTAATTGTGTTTTTAACTCTTAAATTAATATTTCTGGGATATTGATTTAAGTCGAATGTGCTTATGTAGAGGAGCAAAAGTCCCTGCATAGGAGTAGATCCAACACAATTAAGCAGAGTTGATCGCAATCCTAGATATAGGACGATGAAAATCTGCCGGATTAGGGTCAAACCTAATAAGGGAATCCATAGACCAAGTTAAGGCAACTCTAGGGGTTTTAATTAGAAAGAGATTTCAATTAATCAACCTAGGGTTAGTTGTTTTTAGTCTCGAGAGAGATATTAACATAAGTTAGGGATTTCTACGGATCAAGTCAAGTGAATAAATTGTCTAGTTCAAGAGTTGATAACAAGTGAAGTCTAGGTGGATTCTCCCTTGAGTATTGTCCCAATCAATTAGTTTTCACTAAGACTTTTTGTGCATTCTTAGCTTAGTCTAATAATTAGTTTAGTTTAATAAAAATCCCCTTTTATTTCTAGGTTAATTAATAGAAAGAAAGTTAGTACTAGTACTTTTGGTTCCCTTGGGTACGATATCTCGGTCTTGCCACTAAGCAATACTACTGTTCGATAGGTGCGCCTACCTTAAAATCCTGATAATAGTTAGTTTCTGGTGTGATTATTTATTATAAATTACTTTATATCACGCATATCACCAAACTAAGAAAACCCTAGGGCTAGCCACCATCGTACCCTCCGCTGCTTTCCCTCGGGCCTCCACGTCACCTCCGTACCTCCGTAGCCTGCTCTATGTCGCCATCCATACCTGCGAAAGCAGGCAACAAAAACAGCAACAAAGAAAACAATAGCAAAAAACCTTGTATTTCTTCTTTTTTCTTTATTTTTTCTTTCGGCTATAAAGCCCAAAAAGAATCGACGTATATTGGTTACACACAATACAACAAAAAATACAAAAAAAAAAAACAGTGATTGAAATAGAAAAGAAAAGTTTTCTAAAGGTGGTTCTTTTAGTTCTTTGCCGCACTTTTTTCCTAATTTTTATTTTCATTTTTTTAAAAAAAGAGGCATAAAATAAAAAAGGGGAGTCGGATCTTACCCTTTTTCGAGTTTGCACCGTCGTGAGGGGAGTCGAGGCCGCCATCTCCAATGAAAGATGGCATTTTAGGAATGGGGAAGCCGGAAAACCAAAAACAATGGCCTTTTTTTTATTTTTCGGCCACTGTGGACGACGGCGTGCCAGAGCTATGGCCGGATACTTGGAGGGGAGAGAGAGAGGGGAGAGTGTTTTTGAAGTTCTTTTTTTTTTTGAAAATGTGTTGAAATGAATATTTTTGGATTTTTTTTACTTATATAGGCCCCCAAAATGACGCCATTTTGGAATTGGCCTCAGACGCCCAAAACGACGTCGTTTTGGCCTTAACCTAGGACCCAACCTGATGACTCGACCTGCAAGGCTAGGATCCGCGTGTTTTCTAGTGCATGGGTTATTTGCGCATGTGGTCCTTCTGTTTTTTTGACGTGTTGCAATTTAGCTTTTTTTTCTTTTTTTTAATTTTGCCGCATAATTTTAACTTTGTTTCAATTTGGTTCACATTAAAACGGTGCACCTTGGGGATAGGGAATAATTTCCCAGTTAGTCACTGCTTCTTCTAGCGCGTTTCATTTTGGTCCTTTTTTTTTTTTAGTCATTTTATCATTTATATTTCGACCCCTTTTGTCATTTATTTTGTTCAATTTTTCCTCTTAATTTTATTTAAGTTTCAATCAAACCCTTTTTGTTTTAATTCACTTATTTATTCATTTATTTATTTTCTTGTTTATATTTATATTATTCCTTTTATTTTACTCATTTCTTTGTTCATTCACTTATCTCTCTCTCTCTCTCTCTCTCTCTCTCTCTCTCTCTCTCTCTATATATATATATATATATATATATATATATTATTCATTTATTTTTTTCTTGTATTAATTTATTTACGGTTCTTTCATCCTTTTCTTTTTATTTTTTTATTTTTTTTCTTTTTCATCCATTGTTTATTTTATTTATACTTTCATTACTATTATTATTTCATTATTATTATCTTATTATCATCTATTCATCCATTTGTTACCCTTTTTATACTTTTAAAAATTAGATTATTTATTTATTTATTTTACTTACATGTATTGTTCTTCTTCTTATTATTATTTTATCTATTATTATTATTTATTTATATATTTTACTACAAATTGTACCTTTAATCTCATTTATATTTTAATTCGATTCTTTATTTTCAATATTTTTACAAAATACTTTCCCTTACATTTATTCATGTATTTATTTATTTCACGGTCCTTTTTTTTGTTTAGTATTGTCCTTTGCTAATATGACTTTTCATTGGTGAACCATTTTTAATATTGTACATTTTTACCCAAACTTGTAAAAAATAAAATTTTGAAAAACCGACAATATTTCGCATTTAGGAAATTCAAGAAATCGTACTCTAACTTATGGGGTCTCGATTTTCTCGTTAAACCTAAATAGCTAAATATCCCTTCAAATTTCAAAATACATGAATTTTAAACAAAAATAAAGGTAATATTCCGTATTTAGAAACTCGAGAAAGTCATGCCCTAACTTACGAGGTCTCGATTCTTTCTCGTTGGATCTAAACAATCAAATATCCTTCTAAATTAAAACACATGAGATTTCAAGAACAAAAATAAGGACAAGCTTGTTCTTAAAGGTTCAACGTGTCGTGTCCTAACTTACGGGATGTGGCATTTTGCTACCTCAAGACGAGAAGGTCTTTAACATTCGTTTCGATTTATTCAAGCAAATTTTTCGTAAAATTAACATTAATAAAAAAGGGATAGTAATGAAATTTCTTTCAAGTTTTCAAATATTCAACATTAAGACATTAATTAATCAATTAGGTACCAATTTTGGGGCGTTACGAGAATGCTAATCCTTCCTCGTACATAACCGACTCTTGAACCCGTTTCCTCAAATTTCGTAGATTGAAATTGTTATTTGTGTAAATCAAAACGTTTTATTAAAACGATCAATCACAAAGTGACCCAATCACACCTCATAAAAAAGGATTGGTGGCAACTCCCGTTTTCGTTTTCAAAATAAAAGTCGACCGTTTTCAAAAAGATGGTTTTGACAACATTCAGTCAGTGTGTTTGATTTTAACTTTGGTGGTTCAATATCCTAAGCCAAAAGCAGTTTTATCGAAGGGCATCAACCTGTATCGGTTCACAATTTTGTGTAGATTTTACCGGGCATACAGAGTACAGAATAACTGATGACTTACTCCCTACAATTGGGTTTAGCAAGGATACATCAAACCCTATGGTTGAAGATGGCAATGAAGGTGCAGTTGAGGAAGAAGAGGCAGTGAATACAATTGACAGATCAGAGTTAGACCTCAATCCAAGTCTCCAATCTAGTCCGGATAGTTCAGAAGTAGCACTTTTTTTTTCTAAACTAGAGTAGGTTTAACTGAGGTAAAACCTTGCAATTTTAACGATGATGGTTTTGACAATGCTCCGGATCCAGATTTGCAATTTAGGGCATATGAAACTCTGCCCCACATGACTAACATCGATCTCTCTGCTAAGGGTGGTTTAGAGTTCCGACAACTACTGTACAAAACACCTAACTATACAAGCTTCTCGTTAGATGTCCAAGTACTAGAAGTTAGCATGGAATACCCCAACAAATATGTTTTTCTTACTGCACTAAGGTAGTATAGCTTTAAGAACGGCATGAACTATCACGTCACAAAATGTCATTTAGCAAAATTCAAGGGAAAGTATGCAACGCGCGACATGAGGTGCAAATGAAAAATCATGACATCTTTTCAAAATAATATGAGCTTATGGACGATAAAGAAATATTTTGATTCACATACTTGTGTTGTAGCAGGTGCACGATGCGATCATCCAATTTTCTAACATAATATAACCTGATCGGGGTCTTCTTTTTTTCGAATAATGTAACTTTAACTTGTAATTTGTAAGTGTAAGTTAGTATCATTCGAGACTAGACTCCGACATGATATCTGACATTATTCTACCTATGGTGAAAGCAAGTCTTAAGATTCCAGTCCTGGTGTTGACTGCTAACATCCGTAGCCAATATGATTACACATCATCATACAATAAGGCATGGGTCGTAAAACAAAAGGCTATGGATAAGTTGCATTACAACTGGGACAGTTCGTACAATGATTTATGGAAATGGTGTCAGGTACTGGATCGGTACATACCAAGTTCTATAACTGATCTGGAAACGCACCTAATATACTTTTTCAATCATCTGATCCCTGGGAAAAAAGTATTTCATTGATTCCTTTGGACCTTCGATTAATACAAAGAAGCTTTCTAGCATTGCAAGCATTTGGTGCAAATTGATGACATGACTATAAGGGAGGTATCGGCATCTATTGTTGATGGTCGTTGCCCAACATGGTAATTCAAGTATTATACCGATAGAGTTTGCAATAACTCCTTCCAAAAATGCAAATGATTAGGATTTCTTCCTTGATTGCAATCGTGTTTGCCCGCAGCTTGACATATGTGTCATATTCAATAAGTGAACTCGAATCCTGTCTGCTATTTAGCGACATGGTAGCCTTTGGGATTGCACTTACCATAGGTACTGTATAAGGCGTGTTGGCTCCAACTACACTTAAAATGGCCTTCAGAAAATGAGCGAGATCAATGCATTGACATGGGCATGTAGTTTCCACTTTATCTGTAATCATGCTAAACCATATATCATCGTATATTGTTTGCATTCATTGGTATAATTTTCTTGCCAAGATACGAGCTCGTCCAACATCATTTTCATGAGATATTAAATAACTTGTATGCCATCAATAGCACCGTTACGGACTACTTCGCCAACATAGCCTTCAAACAGTTAATGCAATCGTATGACAAGGGTCTACAGTACGAGCACATGACAACGAACTTAGTTGAATGCATCAATTCCATACTAAAAGGGACATGTCATTTAACCTCGATTTTTAAAAAAAACATACTTTCATCTTGCTTTCTCATTTTCAAAGTGAGCGACATCATATATTGGGAAAATAACGGACGGTCACATTTAGTGCGAGTATGTCATAAAAGAAATTAGACGAAATGCAGTGAGAGCGAACACTATTTATGTAGTGTGTCACTCGCGTCGAAACTTGATATTTTAGGTCATAGAGTATGCTAGGCTCGACCAAGACATGTGAAGGGCATCATATTGTGTTGACCTACTAAAAGGGACTTGTGAATGGGAGATTCTAGGTACTTTGATTCCCATACACAATGTACTTGTCACATGTGCGAATATACGAATTGAATACACGTATTATATTAACAATGTATACAAACTGGAATGCATGCACAATTTATGGAGACATGAATTCTCACCTATCCTACATTAGAGTATGTGGCCGTTAGTGTCCAACACCTCGTTTGAGTTGGCCCCGAACATTAACTTGCGTCACATCTTGAAAGGTCATCTGAATTTCACTCAGATACACACTAATATGGATGTTCAAGAGAAAGAGACAATCAATAGAAGTTATACTGGTACTGTAGAAACCCAGGGCATACAAAGGCAACATGTTTTGTATTGAGGGATACATTGAGGCCTTAACGTCGCTAGCATTCTTTTTTTCTTTTTGCGATATAAAATTGAAGACAATGCTTCTTCCTTTTTGCGTACAAAATCCTTTTTTTTTAATTTCAATTGTATTTGCCACCTTCTACTTCAAGTACCAATTACAATTTCTCTTATGATTGAACTTTTACCATTTTATAATTTAGTCCCTATACCTTTATTAATCGTTAATTCGATAAAGGTACCTATCCAAAGTAAAGTTGCATGTTTCATATCAAATATTAAATATGAAAAATTATGCATAATTTATATTAGAATTTAACAAAGACAAATATGAGTTGCAACACAAAAATAAAAAAAAAATTGTTCTTTTATTATTGGTGTTATTTATATTTACATCACAATAAGTAAATGAAAAATACATTATTGGCGTTATTAGGCCAAATGTGTGCCACAGGGCGGTGGCTGAATGGTGCGCGTAGAATTTTTGCATACAACTAGTGGTGTCAGCTCTTCCTTTTGATCATGATCATCATCCTCATCTTCTTCATCTTCACCTCCACCCTTATATTCATCAACTCCATTGTTGTTTTTATTTTCATCTCTACCATTGGCTTCATCTTTGTCTTCGTCGCCTTCCTCCATGCTTGAGTGCGGTGCCATCCTAACCTCCCATCATGTGTCCTCCACTCCACAAGAAGATGGTTGTGCCGATGACCCACCTTGATAAAACAATGGCACGATGGGTGTTTGTGACACTATCGACAAATAACCATATGTCGTTGCAACACCCAGATATGTCTGCAGTGATATGAGCTTCGATATTGGCATTGATGACGGCTTTGGTGTCACTATCAGTGTAGGTACATGTGTCGGCATCGACATCGACATACAGGGGTAAAATGTTAGGGGCGAAAGTGCCCCAAAAAACGTACTTGCGATAGGTGTAAATGCAGGGTGCTACCGGTGGTGAATAGTGTGGTGCTTGTGAAAAAAACACAGGGTTACAAATAAATAGAGTGAATTGACCAAGATTTAATGTAGACATCGGTGGCGCTTGTTGGGTTGGATCCGAGAATGAACCGATCGCATCACCTCTTCCAAACCTACGCTGTTGAGGCGATTTTCGTGACCTCTTCTGGCGAAATTGCCTACTCATTGCCTCTACCGACAGCAAATATGGCTTGGCAGCAACTTTGAACCAAAGCATGTACTCCAAACAAGCCGTCGTGTCCAATGAGAAAAATGATTCGCGGATGGGTAAGAATTTCATCCTACGATCCCAAATGCCGATGTACTCCTAGTGGTAATGGTTGGTCTTCCTTGCAAATCTAGCTTGTGTAGTGCTTCCATGTCTTGCGATGGTGACGAAATTTTTTGCCTCCACCTGAATTGTCGCATCACTTGATCCGGCTCGTGCATCTCTATCGTCGTGTACACTATCAATGACAACTTCACGTCCTATATACTCTGAATGGCCAAAAATTCTTGAGGGACGCATTTTATGATATCTGGATCGATTATGACATCCATTCAAACTGCAATGCACAATTATAAATTAGAGAAATAAACCATTTTTCTTTTTGAATACAGTCAATTTATTAAGAATATTAATGCTTATTTGTTTAAACCTTAACATCAAAATTTTATGAAAATTAACAAATAAATTACTTACCAAATATCTAAACTTATTTACATTAAAAATTAAAAATAAATAATTTCAATAATCGCAAATATATATTTTCAATGAAACCAACTTTTAATTTTTTTTAAAAAATTGTAAACCCTTCATGTAAAATTTCTTCAAAATTAGGGTCAATTATGAAATAATTATATTTTAATATTTTATAAGTGAGAAAAATAATCATATATATATATATATATATATATATTAGGGCGCATCTAAGAATTTACCATTTGTGACTATGAAAATATAAAATGTATAATTATTTATAATATTAAAAGCTAATTTTATGATTTAGAATCAATTAATTTAATAATCCAAAATCACCATAATAGTATCCAACAACTTAACCGTGCATTAATTATCACATAAACATATCTTTTTATAATTTCATAATTTACTATAATATCTTTATATTATTTTGTTATAAAAATAATATATTTGATATAAAAATTGATTATGAAAATTAAAAAAAAAAGAATTAAATTAAATTTTCTATTAATTAAAATCTTAAATAGAAACTATAAAAGTTGTAGAGTTATTATTTAAGGAAACATTTTATGATATATAGTTAAAATAAAATAGTCATCATTTAAACCTTTAAAAATTACAACTTAATATTATAATTTCGTCCATTATAAAAAAAATAAAAGATTTATTATTAAAACCTTTAAAATAAAATATTCATTATATAAAAAATTTGCAATTAGAAATGGAAACTCATCATGTAACAACTAATGATACAATAATTAATTTTAAAAATCCATTATATTTTGGCATACAATAAAAGCATTTTTGACTAAATATAATAACTTTAAAGTTGTATTTTGATAATAGTGGTGGATGTTGCAATTTTGATTGTATTATTTCTTTATAAAAGGGTACTTAAACCGAAACTATATACTTTATTACCATAACTATCCTCACACATGCAACTAAAGAATATAAAATTAAGATTACAACCTACCAAATATATTTCAACTTCATTATATTGTTAGAATATAAATTAAAATTTTAATAAATTCAGATTGAGTTTTAGCTCGATTGGTATGTGTATCATTATCAATATAAAAATACATAAATTCGAATGCGTTAAAACGCATTATCTTACTATTTATGAGTTGAAAAGGCTAGGCATTGTGTTGAGATCTAATTCTTCCATTTATAACCATATTTGCAAACTACTTCAATTTTCCTTTTAAAATGTATAGGTTTAGGGATTTATGATAACCATAACAAAATACTTGATATTTGTCTATTTGATTTTTATATGCTGAATGAAAAATAATAGATGTGTTAATTTCATTTCTACATCTCTCAATATTTTTAATTTAATTCGAATTAGTCATTATTTGCATAATTTCATTTCGGATTAAACTTTTATACTTTAATCTTGACATAATTTTGTTCTCCTACTTTTATAATGTTATTACTGATTTCAAATATCTAATTACATGTAGCTTTTCTTAATTTATCAATTTAAAATAACATAAATTATTAAAAATTTAATAAAATAACTTAATATGACATGCTTTATTAAATAAACATGCGCATGGCTATATAAACTAGTGTCTAATATGATATTGATGTAAATTTCTTCTATTCTTTTAAACATAAGAATTAAAGTAAAATAATAAAAAGCAAAACCAGATAATTAAAGAAAATAAATCCTTTAAATAATGTTATAAAATAAAAAATTGAAAAAATAATAAAAAGAAAATCGTATTTCCAGGATTTTTGTCTTCCAAATGTAAGGTTTGTATCTCACGTTTAGCATTTTTTTTTTTATTAATCGTTGAATTATTTGTTTTTAAATTAAATTATTTTTTTATTTAATATTTCACATAGTTATATTATACATGTGCATTTGACGATTTAAAAAAAATAAATTAGATGCCAAATTTTATTAGTTAGTTTAATAATTCATTAACGGTGTACACAAGTACCCATAATAAATCACATATTGATAGTTTAAATATCACATTGGATATTTATGAAAGTAAAATGAGGATGGAAATTATTAATGATGTTACGTAATAAAATATGTATAAAAATGTTATTATATCTATTTAAATATTTAAATTAATTAACTAAGTATTGTATAAATTGTAAAAGCTCAAATCTGTATGGCCTAATAAACAAAACAAAAAAGAATAGTAATAGTAATAACAACAAAGTCCAGTCCATCATACAAGCCCAACTGAGGCCCAAATACATTTCCTAGTCTAACAAAACCCCAAAGGCCCAATCAACCCAAGCCCAAAAATCTAAAAAAGCTAATAGGACCCTTGCAGCCTTGGCAAAGCTCCCTCGCCATGTCAGCAATGTGCCTCCCGAGGCCTTTCCCCCTCCTTTCACCGAAATGGCAAGGTGCGGCTCCCCAGTGTTGTTGACCTTGCCACAAATGCTTGCAAAGAAGAAAACAGAGAGCAAAAAGCAGAAATGGCAGAGAAAAAAAGAAAAAAGAAAAAAGAATAAAATATTTTGTAATATGTGGCTATTAAAGCCATAACAATATCATGTATTTTTTACAGAAAAGATTGAAATAGAAATCGGATACAAACATTAAGAGAAAAAAAAGAGGTGATTTATTCTATTTAATTTTTTAGATTCGAAGCAATAAATAAAAATAAAATCTTTTTACCTATCGCTTTGTTTCGCGCCATCATCGGGGTTTCCTTCGACCGCGAAAGTCGTCGAACCCATTAAGGTTTCGTTTGGGCTTCAATAAACGGGGATACGAAAGGGTGTGCGATTAAAAAGGGAGAAAGCAAAAAAAATCATTCTTTTTTTTTTATTTTTTAAGGCATTTGCCTTTAGATCCGGGTTTTAGGGTTGAAAAGGGCTAAAAAGGGGGTTTTTTTTGGACTCCGGCCACCAGAGGCGACGATCACCATCGCCGATGACCAGTGGCCATGGTGGAGCACCGGCGGCTCGATGGCTAGGTCGAAGGAGAGCCAAGAGAGAAAAAAAGGGGCAAACTGTTTTTAAAACAAATGAATTTTTTAAACATTTTGTTACTTATATAGCCCTATAAAACGGCGTCATTTTGGGCTTAATTTTCAGATGCCAAAACAGCGTCATTTTGACGTGACCTGGAACCCAACGCGAACACTAGCAGGATCCGCGTGTTTTTTTTAAAAAGGGTCTAATTGTTGCTTTGGGTCCTTCCGCTTTTTGCTATTTTTCAATTTCATCCTACAGCTTAATATATTTGCTTTTTTTTTTTTGCTTTTTTTTTTGCATTCTAGTCTCTCGACCACTATGGACCCATTTAGGGAATGACACGTGTTCCAAGACTTAGAATAATTACCCATTTGGTCTCTGTTTACTTTTGCATTTTTATTTTAGACATTTATTTATTTTTTTGTTTAGTTTTAATTTACACTTTTAATTTCAATTCAATCCTTCGTTTATTTTATTTTACTCTTTATTTTACTCTTTATTTTATTTTATTTTATTTCCTTACCTTTTTAAAATATTTAAAAGTTATGTTATTTATATTCCCTTTTCTATGTACTTTTTTATTTCATCATTTTTATCATTATTATTATTACTTTCATTGTTTATATTAGTACTATGATAATGGTCATGACGCGATTTTGGGTATTATTACTAAATTGATGTTGCGTTATTATTATTCGCTAGCATGAGATTTTTATTTTACCTTTTATTTTCTTTTGCTCTTTATTCATTTATTTATTTATTTATCATTTTAATATCATTTTATTTTACCCATCACTATATTGTTAATTACCATGTTGTCATGTTAAAAATATTTATTCATTTTTACATTATGCCTAAATAAATCAAATGCATATCATTTTTAAAAAATTTATCTTCATTTTATCTAACGTATAGAAAATATTTAAAATCGAGCCAATGTTCATTATTTTTGGAATCCGAGGAGTTGTGCTCCTAACTTATGGAGTATGGCATCTTCCTAAAATTGAAATAATTGAACATCCTATTTAAAATAACGAAAAGCAAGATTTAGGTAGCAGGCGATTATTCTAGTTTTCGAGAATTTGAAGTATCGTGTCCTAACTCTCAGTGCATGGTCTTTCTTCTCGATCAACTTGAATAAGGCCTTTTCCATTTAATTTAATTTAGTTAAGTCATATCTTAATAACATCATGCAAAGAGGGATCATATTTTAAATTTTCTTCGAACTTTCAATTTTCAACATCAAAACATTAAATAACCGACTAGGTACCAATTTTGGGCATTATGAGGGTGCTAATTCCTTCCTCATACGTAACCGATTCCCGAACCCACATTCTTGAATTTCGTAGGCTAAAAATTATCATCTTAGTAAAATCTAATTTTTTAAAAAGATGGTTAAATTTTAAAGTGACCCAATTAGACTTAATAAAAAGACCGGTGGCAACTCCATCTTCGTTTCTTTTTAAAAAATAAAAGTCGATTTCAAAAAAGATTTTGACATAAATTATTTGTTATATTAATCAAATAATTAAATATAAAACAATGAAAACAAAATGAGATCATTAATGAAAATAAATAATTTAAATGCTGATATAAATAAATAAAAAAATATAGAAAAAAATGATAGAAAGCAAAATGGTAATTTCAGTTGTCATTTTTTGGTGTATTTAAATGAAAATTGTTTGTCAAAGTGGTGTAGACAAAGAATGCATCGAATTAACAGTTATTGTCAGATGAAGAGAAGGAGAAGAGGGGTATGAAAATGCCTCATTTTCGACCTCTTCTTGATATTAGTAGGGAACTTCCTACTTCTTCCTTTTGATTTTGTCATTTCTCAAGGCTAAATTCGCTAATTTTTAACTTGTACATATATTTGCTAGGATAATCTTAAAAATTAAAGTCTTTAGGCACTAATAAAATTTTATTACATTATCAAATTTTAAATACATAAAATTATTATTATACATACATCCATAGAGAAATTATTTTATAGGTCATTTCCACCACAAAATTCACTATCCCTTTCCAATTCTTTAATAACATTTTAACAAATTTTTTCATATCATTGACAAATAATTTTTAGTAATTTTTACCCTGAATCCAAAACCTAAAACTCGAACCCCGAACCTTTACACACTAAACCCAAACTCATAACTCATGACTTTGAACCCTTGAACTTTAAATTCAAACCTTTGAACCTTTGAACCCTAAATCCGAATCTTGAACCCCAAACCCAAGCCTTGAACCTTGAGGTTCGGGTTTAAGGTTTAAGGTTCAAGGTTTGAGTTTAAAGTTTGGGAGTAAAATAATTACTAAAATTATGTGTCAATGACATAAAAAAAATTGTACAAAAATTACTATTTTTTTTTAATATTGGTTGCACAAAAATAAAAAAAAAATTAACTTATGGGAAAAAAACAAAATGATTAAAATTTGTAAAAGAAGAAAAGATATTTGTTTATAATTTTAAAAAATTAATTATTTTAAGTAATTTAATTAAAGTTAAATTAAGTTAGAAAAAATTTAGATATAGATGAGTGTCTAATAATACTTTATTATCTTTAAAATTTAATGACATGATACTATTTTATTAATACCTAAAAACTATACTTTTTAGAATCATCCTAATATAATTTATTTCCTTAATTTAATAGTTATGGTTTGTATTAATTACATGGAAAATGTAAGTCTACATAATTAATATATTAATATTTTTTTAAAATATATAAGTATTACGTTACTATTATTATATGCAGGGGTGAATCCAGAATAATTTTTTAGGGGCGGATGAAATTTTAAGTTTTTATAGTCTATCTTTATAATTTTTCAAGGATTAAATTGAATTTTTATAATTTTAAGGGGGCAAAAGTGTAATTTTATTTTATTAATTTAAAATTTTTAAAAAATCTCAAAAGTCTAAACAACAATTTTGCATTGCAACTGATTATATGTATTAATATAGGTATAAAAATATTATAATTTTAATTCTCATTTTACTATTAAAATTGAAGGTATTAATGTAACAATGTATGAGAATTGAAATTGTATTACGACAAAATCTAAATTAGGGTTTTTTTTTTCTTGTCATCGTGGATAGTAATAGCTAATTCTGTGATGGCAGATACTTTTTAAAAAGGTACAAAATCCCAATCAACTTTTAACTTGATTTTCTAAATATGGGTAATTTCTACATTAACAATTTAATCTTTTAATTGTCTAAAAAATAGGAAAATTTAAGACTTGAGATCACTACAAATATTCTACATATGGTAAGTAACAAAAATCATAATCTTCCATTCGAGAATTAATTTCTCGTCTATAAAATCTTAAAGGAATTCCATGATGTTTCTTTCTAATCTCAAGAAACCATTGAAGAGAGGTAAACTTCTTATGCTTCTTTTTCTAATTAAGAAATCGTTTTGATACCTACTCCCTTTATTCGTCTTCTTTTCTTTTGTATATTATTGTGCTTTTAATGGTAATTTCAGTATTTTTCTTTGTTATATGTGGAGAGAAATGAGAGTTGTCTAAATATTTAATATGAGATTGGTGTCAACTAAACTTTTTTTAATTAAAAATGCGCTTTTTATTTATTTATTGATTTGATGTTGTATTTCTTTTTGGTTTTCAGAGAATTTTAGAAATGGGTCGTGGAAAATTGAACATGAAGTTCATTATGAAAGACAAAGTGCGTATTTTAACATACGAAAAGCGCAAAAAGGGTCTAATAAAAAAGGCCCAAGAATTCTCGATTCTTTGCGGTGTTGAAACGTGTGTAATTCTTTATGCACCCAAATCGAAAGAAACCCCTGCGAAGCTCGAGATTTGGCCCCCGGACCATGCTAAAGTGATGCATGTCATCGACAAATACAAAGGGAAGCCATTGCACGTACGCGAAAGGAAATGCTTTAACGTTCTTGATTTCTATGCAATACGTCGGAAGAAGCTCGATGACGAGATTTGCAAACTGCGGAAAGCTAATACAGAAGTCAAGTTTTCCGTATGGGATGATCGTATCAATAGCTTCTCGGTCAATCAACTTTCGACCCTTCTATCTAGGTTGGACTCCAACTTAGAATCCGCACGGAAGATGATTAAGATGATAAAGGGAAAGCATCAATCTTTAATCGCAGATTCAACTGAAAACCAGCTGAACCAACCAAGCCTTGATCTTTATAATCAAGCTCAACTCTCCTTGTTTCAAAGGGCCTTGGACATGGAAATCACAAAGCTGCAACAACCCATGTTTACTGTGAGTTCTTCTTGTCAACCTTTTAGCTCCAATGAGCCTCTTCAATGGCAGTCTGTCAATATGAATCCTATTGATACCTCAATGGCAATGGTGTCCACAAATGGTACTTTAGACTTCACTCAAGCGGATGGAGAGTGTTGTAGCAGCACAACTTATAGGTCACTATCACCACAAACATGTTATGACCCAACAACTTCAATGGTGGACAATGTAGTGTTGAGTAACTTTTATGGTCAGTTAATGCCGCCAATGACACCATTTGCGTCGCCTACCATGTCGAGCTTTCCTTTTCAGGCTAGCAAGTTTTATCGTAACGTCGGTGATCGAGTTAGATCAATCAATAAAAAATAGAAGTTTTAGAAAAGGTTTAATTATGATTTAGTTCGGTTCTACCTAAGATTGTGGCTTGATTTACTGTTTACACTTTAATTTTATTTAGTTATGTTTTAAAATTTTATATTTTTCCATTTTTTAATTCGTTGAGCATATAAATTTTTACGAAGACACTAAATCAAGTAAGATTCTATACGAGGACACAATCAAATATGAATTTATATATGGACATACAATCAAATTATGCAGTTTCATTTATTAATAAATAAACAGGAATGTTTGAATATTGAGAGATTTGGGGATGAAATACTTATTTAAATAGAATAATGAAAACTGAGATTTGAGCATCTCAATTTTTATTTATATTCTTATTTCAACTTAATCCTAATTCAAAATACTAATATTTTGAAGCTTTACATTTTAAAATGCTTTTATTCCTATTTTTTATTTTTAGTTTATTATCCAAATGCACCGTTAAACACATAAAATTTATTTATATACTTTGACCTATTTAACAGATTTATCCATCATGTTGAAGCTTTTTACAGAAATTAATAATTTAATCTTTTTTCTTTAATTTCATAAAAAAAATAATTTTCATATTTTGTGAAATTTGAAAAATTAATTAAATTATTAATAAATATATAAATTTAAATTTTCGATTTATACTAATTTCTTGCATATAAATTATTAAATTTGGTCAATTCCTTTTGCATGTAAATTACAAAACTGTTAGATTTTCATAGGGTAAGGTACCAAATTTTTTTTCTCCGCTTTGAAATAATTGTAAGAAGAAGAAAAAAAAAGGGAGAAAACAGAATCCGCTTGGCCCTTCCTTGGTACCCTTCCTTGGCCCATAATTTCTTATTTTCTAGTAACCAGAAAAAGCAATGGCCAAGAACAATTCTACGAAGAAATGAACACCCACATTCTCATACAAACAATTACAAGCCAACTTGTGGAAGCCAAACATCAAAACTCTTAAAACAGGGTTCTGCTGCATGAACTGAATCATTGAACATATTTTCAATCTAAGGATCCCATATGAACAAGTAGGATAATGATATCCAAAAACAAATTCTTCTCAAAGATAATAAATGTTTCAAGAACAACAAAATACAAGTTCACCCAAAATATGTCCATAAACCAAGTGAATTACTTGGTTCTATGACAAACATATATAGCAGCTTTCCCTCCTAGTAGTAGGATTTTTCATTTCTTCCAATTATATCACACACCTAATTCAACATTACTGCTCATACTTCAGTTTGCTACTAGCATCTCGTCTTTCTTTTCCCCGGCTGACGTTTCTTTGCTTTGTGTCTCCGGCACATTCACAACTGCTGCTGCTGCTGCTGTTGCTACTGCCTCGGGCACTGCTTGAGCTGATTCTATGTTCCCGGGAGGAACAGACACGGGCTCCAACGACTCTTGTTTAGCTGATTCCGAAGATTCTTGTAGCGCTGACTCCGGTGTTTCGTTTTTCATTGGCTCTGATGGTGTGGTATCACTCTCAGCTGTCTCCTTTTCTTTCTGCAAAAGGATAACAGTTAAGCTAATAAAAAAAAACCTCCCAGACTTGCTTAAGCCTATCAAACAAATATCATTGGAGTATATCTATATATATATGTATCAAGGAGCCTTTTGTAGTGGATGAATGAACCACTGGGGAAAGTTGAGTCCACAGTGCAACATTATTGATAAAACAGACAAACATAAGAATGCAGATTGATGGAGCTTTACAGATAAGGATGTCTAGAAAACTGTTCCACATACATTCCAAAATGTTTGAAATCATAAAGCACCTTATAACATCATCAATGAGTTAAGTTGCAGAAGATTATTCAAATGAACAGAACAAACCGGTACGGAAAGTACTCGAAGGGCCAGTTTGTTCGCCTAAATCCACTAGTCTGATGCATTATATGGTGCCCACCATCAAATTATATATCTTGGATCAGAACCACAATATATTTATCACCAGTAGTTTATGTACTATTGAGGAAATTTCCTTTTTATATATCTACAAATATGTTATAATCTCATGCTTTGTAGTTTGATAGACAATACCAACCATATGAGGAATTATTCAATCTACTTTTCTGAATCTTTGCTTTGCTTTGCTTTCACTTTCTTACCAACCAAACAGTACAAAAACCAGTCATAATTCAAAGAAAAAAAGGTGAAGACAAAGATGCTGCTCAACAACCAGCATAATGAAAAGACAGATATATGACCGTATTCAAATGAATGATTCCGTCATCCCTGCTTTAACGGAAATCACATCAACCACGAAAACAAAAGATCTAGAACACCATTCATCAAATTTAGTAATAAACACAGTTCCATTCACTTCTAAAACGAATACAATTTAAACCCTTTCTTCAATTTACAGTACACATGCATTATGCAGTACCAGTTATAGGATTAGAAACAGATACCTCTTGGAACAAGTTACTAAGAGATCGTCTCTTGTTTGATTGATCATCAATGGCATCATCATCGATAACATCTTTGTCCTTAGCAACCTCATCAGCTTCCACCTTCTTTTCACCATCTGCAGCAACAGCAAGAGCAGCCTCCTTTGGTTCGGGAACCGCCTCTTTCGACGGTGCTGGAGCAGGGATCTCCGGTTCGTCACCCTTCAAAACCTTGGGCTTGGTAGCACAACCACCCATGTTTGCTCAGCTTTCAATATTGTTTTGATCAACTGTTTTAGGTAAGATTGAACAAAAAGAGAAGATATAGGAGATTTATAGGGGAAAAGGAAGAAAACTTGGGTTTTTTTTTTTAAAAAAGGCTTGATTGGCTTCAGACAAATGTTGCTCTCAAGAGAAATCCCAAGAGACAAAAAATAAGACAAAACGACAACTAAAAAACATATTGAAACATTTTATTAACGGTCCCCCCAAAAATTAATAAATTGTTTCCATTGTTATCATAATAATAATTATAATTATTCATAATAATCATAATAATAACAGTTGTCTCAAGCTGTACAGCTTTTCATAACCCTAATTTGTTGAAATCTCAAAAGAGAAAAAAAAAACCATTGAGTTTGGGTGAAGTAATTGATGAACATGAGTTGGCTATGATTTTATTTTCCTGGTTTTGGAAAGTGTATTTTTAAAATTAATCATCCATGAATGGGTGGTAAAAAGAACAGAGCAGGGGACCATGGTATGCATGGAAATGGGTTGTAAAAAGCTTCAGGTGGGGCCTTACATTTTCTGTCAAGTATTTTTACATGTTTATGTTATTGCATGTATTATGTAAATATGTATGTTGGAGTTAGGTTCCCCCTGTTTTACAAACTTATTTAACACATCGCAAAATTTTATTCCATCAAGACAAGGCCATAATCGTGATTCCATTAATGGGAGGTCACAGTATTATTATTATTAGTATTAAAAGGAAATGAAAGAAGCAGAGAGGGAGGCAGAATCTGAAGATGCTGAAATTAGGTCCCTTAAATTATTCAAAGGATATTAATTGTAGAGAATTAGGTAATAACTAAAAACGAAGATGTGGTGTGCCTATAATTGCATCGTGTTGCCCAGTAGACTTCCACTTCCCCATATAATCTATAATATATTCTTTATCATTATATCTGTTTTCCATCAAAACCCTAAATCTCATATTTCAGAAGGAAGGGTTTGACCCATGCTGGAGCTTTGGCGCTATGCCTCAATGTTGTATAACGTAATTTTAGACATGGCAAGCACTAAAAGAAAGATTAATTATACTGATTTTGCTAAATTGTGGTCTGATTTTAAATTAATTTCTAAATTTTAGAAATTTTAATTGAATTGTAAAAAGTATAAAATATCATCTTTATTGCACTAATTTATCAGATTAGATGTTAAATGTTAATTCAAATCTAATATTATACGTATTTAAAATGTTCGAATACCTATTGTGATGATGTATTAAAAAAACTTTTTTAAAATTGTGTATATGTGTTTAAATATACTTCATATGATACTCGAGATAAAATTTAACGTCTAAAAAAATTTAAACTAATATAAGACTTTAATTAATATGATACATTTAAAATTTAAATCATAATTTATGACTATTTGTGCAATTAACCACTCAATAAGCTTCACTGCGAAATTGTAATGTAATGCAATGCAAGCACCCATTTTCATTTCCAATAGCTGATTGTAGCACATATTTTGTTGTTTTAGATAACAGGCCAAAAGCACCATTATTGGACCACTGGATTGATAAAACAGACAGCTCTGCCCCCCCAATTCGACCAATGCCTACCAAAACACTTAAAATGCTACTTTTGTAATATATTTGAGTGAAGTTAAGGATGTGAGGGATAACCTCAAGGTGTTCTCGTCTAAAGAATTATACCATGGGCTGCTATTTCCAAAAATGGGATTGCGGAGGGATGGAATTTGATATTAATATAAGTTTTACTTTAAGTATATATCTTTTATCATTTTATCACTCATTCAATCGATTTATTTAACAATTTTTTTAAATGGATACAAAGAGGTTAAAATTTCTTCAAAGTTGCTTTATAGGTATGTCTAGGTTTGAAAGAAAATTAACTATCACTATTTAACCATTCTTTTCTTCTAAATACTTTATTTTTCCTCTTACCAACCGGGGAAGCATTTCATTTATTTTATTTTTGGCTTAACGTTTATATGTTTTATAATTTGGTGTTAATTTTATTTTTGAGTTTTTTTTTAGCCATTAATTTTTTAATTGCTTTTTTTTAACAGATTTGATGAAAGTATTGTTAAAAAAGTTACCGGGATGATGTAGAATTTCATATGTGGAATATTTTTAATGCGATGTCTTTTATTACTTATATAACCCAATAAAATAATTACATGTGAAAAATAATAAAATAAATAAATAATTCATGAAGCTAAAAAATAACTCTTAATTTAAATAAAATAAACGTGATTATCTAAAAAATGCAAGTTTAAAAAAAATTAATAAATCAAACTAAAAATACTGAATGTGAGGTTTAAAATACTGTGCAGGAAAAGCCCAAAGCCCAGTGGCGGAGCCACATTGAGGCCCGGGGGGCCATGCCCCCCCCAAAGTTTAATTTTTTTTCATTTTAGTCCTTTGTAAATTTACACTATGGCCCTTCCAAAAATATACGTAGGCTCCCTAAGGTTTAAGATTTTTGCAATTTCCCCTTTGTATATATATCATATCCTTCTTAAAAATGTAAGTAGGCCTCTCTAATATTTTTATAGGATTAAAAATAATATTAAAAAATTTATTCTTGATAAAAACAAAAAAAATCTTCTTGAATCAGCTAAATTACTCCTGATGACTTTTAAATGATATTTTTATTAAATAATAATAAATTAATGTTTATTTTATAGTTTACTTAACATAATAATATTTTATGTGTAATATATATATATATATATATATATATATATAAAGAAAAGAAAAGATGAAGAGACTTTTATCATCTTTCTTCTTCATATTGGTGCTTAACAAGAAAAGAAGAAAAAAATATTTTCTTTATCATTTTTTCTCCAAATTTGAAGTATAATGTATGTTTTTCTTCAAACTTTTCGTAGATTTTGAATATTTGAAACTTGTTTTACATATATGTACCAATAGAGTTTTGTTTTTATCAAGTATATTAAAAATTGCCATTAAAGGATATTTATGGAACTTGGAAGCTTATAAAATTAAGTGAAATGTGTATGTTTTTGGATGGAAAATTATTAGGAGATCGAATTCTAACTTGTTAGAAGTGTAAAAATGAAACAAAAATAGTTAGACAATGTTATAGTAAGTTTCGGCCAAAGTGAAAGGGAGGAAGAAAATTTTGGTCACTTTGTTTAAAATTACGTTAAATGATAACTTGTGAAGTAGTGAGCATTAATGTGAAAATAGAATAAAAAATAGTTAACCTAGCCAAATGATAGCTATTTCGTCTTAATTGTTAGAATACTACTTCTTTTGAATATATTTTTTATATGTTTAAATCGATTGCCATGTTGGAATACTGCTTCTTTTGAATCGATTGTTTATATGTTTAAATTGACTGTTACATAGCACTTCTTATTTTAGCTTTGCCCCTTCAAGATTAATATCCTGATCCGCCACTACATACATCAAGATTAAACTCAAAAGGTTTGTAATGGCATATATGTGATACATGCTTTTAACTAAGTACTATTGTTCATGCATCATACATGCCATACATTAAATTGAGTACTATTATTCATGCATCAACATGCCATACATTAAAGCCTCTAATTGATGAACCCAACAAGTTGGGTGTATCTTTAATCAATGACGTAACCATCTTCTTCGTCTATAACTTTGATCAAGGCAAAACCAAGCTGTGAATTTGGTTGGACACGAAAAGACCAAACCTGAACCACTGTGTTTGGCTTGAGACTATTCCTATTTTTTTCAACACTTTACCGTAATCTCCATTTATGATATATGACATGTTCGATCCAATGTTCCACTTGGTCAAGTTTACTATAGATACAATAAGACATGGTTTTACATAAGTTATTGCCATTTATCTTTTGGAATTAAGCATTCTCTTTTCATCTTCATTTAGGAATGGACTCCTAATTTGTTTCAAAGACATTGACAACCGATTTTGTTGAAACTTCAAATTAGTAACTTGAAGAAACTTTTGAATAACCAGTTTTATTTCACTCCCACCCAAATCTTGAATACAATCTTTGAATACTTGTGGCATATTCGGAGGTGGTTCTAAACCCATTCCCATAAATTTTTCTAGATCTTCTCTCTTTCTCTGTGTAACAATTCGATTTTCAGTGGTGACAAAATAGTGGTTTTGGGACCACAAATTTCAACCGTTTCAACTCGTAAATATTATTTTTTAGAATATTTATAGAGTCATTTAAGTCATATTAAAATTTGGTTTAGAAATATTAAAGTTTAGATAGTTAATTGGGAGAAAAGGACTAAATTGAAGAAGGTGCAAAACTTGTTCAAAATAAAAACATAATTCAAAAGGAAAATAAACTAAAGAAGTCTAAGAAGATAAAAACCAAATAACTAAAACCAAAAATAAAAATAAAACTAAAAAGAAAATAAATAAAACAGATCAGTGATCTTCATCATGAGAGGCATTGGGATCGTGAGGCACAGGCTCAGTAGAAGAAATGTGGAGATGCTGACAGATCTGTTGCAAAGTGGCATTAATACTGTCGAAACACTTAAAACAGTGCTGCCCAAAATTGGTGAACCACTCGGAGAGGTCCCTAGTGTAACAACAGGGGTAGTAGTAGGGTGACTCGGAGGTGGATGATGAGGTGGATCCTCATGGTGGAAAGGGACATCATCAATGAAGTCTTCATGCTTATCTTGAGGATTAGAATGAGAGAATCTGTATCGATGAGGACCTTCTCTGTGTTGTTGCTTGATCATTCTCATATGACTCATATTCGATAATCTCTACGAGGTCATCTATCCAACTAGTGTGAAGGAAGAGGACTGCTCCAAAGTGTCGAAAAGGTTAAAATGTCATGCGACGCAAGTCATGTAATGGCCTAAGTAGATAGGATCCTTCTTACTATGGTCTATTTAGTGGCAAAAAGCTAGGACGATGAAGTAAATAAGGTCGAAGGTGCGCCCCATCGCCATGCTCTACAAAAATAAGCATCGAATGTACCGACGACCCCAGTGCTCTCCCTCGACCAGTCAACGTGTGGGTCAAGATGACATGGATATAGCACAAGGCCGGAGGTAGTGAAGTCGCCTTGGACCAACTTGGGTCATAGGACGTCGTACTAGCAGTAAGTTCTACCTAGTATAAAGACGGTGAATAATAGATGGGCCAGTATAAGCTAAGGAACCCCTTAGAACTCATGAACTCCTCAAAATAGAGTCCTAAGGCAACTTTGAATTTTGGGACGCTCAGATAATGCGTCGTACCACCAAGTCTAAAAAAATAATGTATGACTCATCGTGGCTCGACATCACATGCTGTAAAAGAAATGTGGAATAGAACACGAGGGTAAGCTTTAAGTAGGTGGGCTCGATGATGGAGAAAAAACGATCTCATGGATTTGTAGCAATCAGTGCACACACCCTATCAGCTAAATGAATATGCTCTAGGGCCATCTTTTCTGTTTACGACTTTGATCAAGGAAAAATCAAGCTTCAAATTTAATTGGACAAGAAACGACCAAATCTGAACCACCGCATTTGGCTTCAGACCATCCTTGTTGTTCTTCAACACCTTACTATAATCTCCATTTATGATATATGATAGGCTCGATTCGATGCTCCACTTTGTCAAGTTCACTGTAGATATAGTAAGACATAGTTCTACAAAAGTTATTGGCATCTGTCTTTTGGCATTAAGCATTCTCTCTTCATCTTCATTTAGGAATGGACTTCTAATTTGTTTCAAAAACATTGACAAACGATTTTGTTGAGGCCTCAAATCAGTAACTTGAAGAAACTTTTGAATAACCAGCTTTATTTCACTCCCACCTAAGACTAGATGCAATCTTTGGATACTTGTGGCATACACGGAGGTGGTTCCAATCCTATTTTCGTAAACTTTTTCGAATCTTCTCTCTTTCTTTGATTATTAATCTTCTGCTTCTTCTTTTTGTCGCCACTCGTCTTTTGTTACTTTTGCTTGCCAATCAAGTAATCTTGTTTTCCTTCTTCAACTCTAACTTCATGACAAGATTTGAGACCCTCTTTCTCAACCATCATCTTATTCTCCATCTCCGCGACTAGACGAGCTACAAACTTAGGCAATACCATTTGAGTTAATTTCTGTAACTTCTCGCTTTCATTAGAAGTAGATGCTTCAACACCATTCAACAACTCCAGTCATGAACGATCACCATCATCAACTTTCTCTTTACCCTTTAACTCGGACATCTTCGATTCTTCAAAACTTATTTCAACAATAATAGATTTGTTAACAAAAAACTTTAGTATGAATAAACTAAAGTCTGTTTATATATATTCGAAGTTCTAATCCACACCTAACTTTGATTCCTATATCATATTGAAGTGTAAAACTTTTATTTTATTCAAACTATTTAGTTTTTTTTTCTCTGACTATATAATTTTACCTATGCTAACTTTTTAATCTTACAACCGAGGCTTCGATTTTTTTATTTTTTAAAAATGTTTGTTAGGGATTTGAGGGGTTGGTTGTAAATTTTCTTAAAATTTTTTATAATTTAATTTTTGTAAAGTAGTATTTTTTTATAATTTACGTGATCAAATTTAAATGTAGGTGTGAATTAGAGATTCTATTATATAAAAAAATGGTTTTAAACTTTTACTCCTTTTGGATCTAATATTTCTATTTTAATTTGGTTTCTCTATTTAATATTTTAATCATCTACATGCTCATGTAGGATCCTTCTCTCGCTCAGTAGTAAACTGCATGGCTAGATGAAATACTGCCGTATCCAATATCGTGATGTCCTCTGTTGTGCTACTAACATTGGAACCTATAACTCCATTATTCAAGTACACTCCAAATGCAATACTTGCTTCCATCATTATATCTACAGTGATTAGCTTAGTAGACATTGAAGCAATGACCCTAATATGGAATATCGATAAGTTCGACTTTGTTGCTTGTTTGGGTGCCTTCTTTGGTGTCGTTTTCTCTTCCATCGAGATCTACCTTCTAATAGTGGTAAGGGACATAAGTAGATTATTGACATATTCTAAGTTTTTGATTGATTTGCCACACATATCCACCTAAATGATCCATTTTATTGTCACAACAAGTCTCGATATCGTTTGCGAAAATCCTCTTACAAGTTACAAGACCTTGAACCACGATTCTTCGAATAATCTCAAGGACTACCATTTATAGAAACATCTTTCAATATCCAACTGCAACTAAAGTTCCTGGCATACTCATTGTTAGAGTTGATTCTGCAATTTACTTTTCCAATTCCAACTATGTAAAAGAAGGGTTAGCTTTTCCACATACATGAAGTAATAAAAAGGATGTATAAACATTGACAAACTACAAACTTCTTGCAGGATTTTGAGATGGCTGGCTGATGAAGAAGAACAACTAAAAGAAAGTTTTCGACCCGGAGTCCAGTATCTTATCGTCGATATGTCACGTAAGCTATCTTCTATTTTTCATTTTCTGGGTTCATCGAATTGTCACTTACTTTGTACATTTTTTTTCAGTCGTTACTGACATTGACACTAGTGGCATACATGCCATGGAAGAGTTATTTAGAAGCCTTGAGAAGAGAGATGTTAAGGTAACATACATCTAGTAGCAGAGCCACGCTGAGGCCCAGGGGGCCATAGTTTAAAAGTTTTCAATTTAGTCATTTGTAAATTTATACTATGGCTCTCCAAAAAATATAAGTAGGCTCCCCAAGGTTTAAGATTTTTGCAATTTTCCCCTTTGTATATATATTATAGCCCTCCTAAAAATATAAATAGGCCCCTCCAATATTTTTATAGGATTAAAAATAATATTAAAAAATTTATTCTTGATAAAAACAAAGAGAAAATCTTCTTGAAGAAGATAAATTACTCATGATGACTTTTGAATGATATTTTTGTTAAATAATAATAAATTAATATTTATTTAATAGTTTACTTAACATAATAATATTTTATAAGTAATATAATATATATTTATATATAAAGAAAAGAAAAAATGAAGAGACTTTTATCATCTTTCTTCTTCATATTGGTGCTTAACAAGAAAAGAACAAAAAGAATTCTTTATCATTTTTTCTCCAAATTTGAAGTATAAGGTATGTTTTTCTTCAAACTTTTCATAGATTTTGAATATTTGAAACTCGTTTTACATATTTGTACCAATATTTTTTTTATCAAGTATATTAAAAGTTGCTATTAAAGGATATTAATGGAAATTGGAAGCTTATAAAATTAAGTGAAATGGGTATGTTTTTTGATGGAAAATTATTAGGAGACAGATTCTAACTTGTTAAAAGTGTAAAAATGAAACAAAAATAGTTAGATAATGTTATAGTAAGTTTTGGCCTTAATGAAAAGGTATTTCATAATGAAAGGATATAAATTTTAAAAAAAATTATATATTTTTTTTAAGAATCAAAATGAATTTTTACTTTAAAAAAAGGAATCAAAAATTTTTTTAAATATAAAACTATTAAAATTTGAAGAATACGAAGAATGAAGATAGTCTAATAAAGGACAAGGCAGTTGGGGTTACAACATACAACGCTTCAAAATGGGTTTAAATAAAATTTAAGATTTGTTTTTTATATGAATGGGCTTTGAGTAAAAATAATTTACCAGAGTTCGATCTGGCCCAAATATTATATTATAAAAATTTATATTAGTTATATATATTAAATAATAATTATATGTATTTATATTTATATTTATATTAAATTTAATAACAATCAAATTCATTACCCCAAATCTAAAAAAAAAATTACTCAACTAAATGATCGAACCCAAAATATAAAATTGGACAAGAAAAATTCAAGCTCGAATATGGGAACAATGTAAAAAAAAAAATTCAAGTTTTAATGTGAGAATAATTGCTAAATTTATGGTTTAAATTAAAAATAAAAAAAACAATTGCCAAATTAAACCCTTGAATTTTAATTTTGAAACAATGTTAACTAAAATCCTTGTAAAAAAAAAAAAACGAAGGAAACTTACTTTCAGGTTTAATTTTCTTCAAAATGACCTAAATAACTTCATAATGGGCTGTGGCCAAAAAATTATGATGGGCTTATAGTAACGGATAGGCCTTGCATAGCAAATGGCATATAAGTCCATGATGTTTGACTCCACCAAAGTCGAATTTTAATTTTCTTTTACAAAAATCGAATCTTTCTTTTAACTTTATTCTTCAATTGAATTTATATTCTGGTAAAGCAATCTCGGGAACTTTTCTTCACCTATTTCTAGTTGAACCCAAATAACAAAACGAAGAAGAAGAAACAGAGCGAAAGAAAGAGAAGATGGGAGTGACGAAGGAACAAGTTGAGTCTTCATTGACTTCAAATTTGAAGCCTTCTCATCTGGTAACCCTCCTTTCATTTCTTCCTTATATTTCGTTCACCTTTATATGTATAATTTATTCCTGTCTAAGTTGAAAATTTCTAGAAAAAAAATCTAAAACGGGTTGTTGGTTTTAATTTAATTTATTTCACGTCATTGTAAAGTAAAGGGTTTTATTTTTTTATCCTCCCTAATCATGTTTCCACAAATAAGTAAACCCATGAATATGCTATTGATTGTTGCCTTTCTGCTTTCAAAGGAACAATTTTTATGAAGAATTAAAGATTAAAAATCTATTTTTTTGGGGGGGGTGGGAATTTGCATGATGTTACTTAGAATATAGAACAATTATATTTTAGTCAAATATCAATTTAAATGAAAATAAGTTGTGCTACATTCACGGTGATATCGGGTACAACTTCAATTTTTGTGGAATCATTGTGGAAATTCTTGTTATGAATTGATGATTAGTTCAGACCCATGCTGTTTTTGATGAATTTTACTGAGATACTTTTTTCACTCTTTAAATGTTTTGTTGGTTCACTTAAGAGTGAAGTTGGTTGAATGAGAAAGAAGTATGTATTTCAAGCTATTGAGGTGGAAAGATTTCTCAGTTTCCATCCTTTTGGAATGATTGGGGCACAATCAAGTTTTTAACTTAGATGTTATGTGTAGTTTGAGCACAAGGCAACTCAAGCCATAATTTGCAGATTTTCTGGGTCACAAGCTCATTCTTCATATGTATCCATTGTTGTACCTTCCTACGTTTATACAGAAAGATATTGTGTCGAAAATTGTTTCGGAATTATTCTTAATTTTACAGCTTGTTGGATCCAGGTTTTAAGTGATTTCGAGAATAGTACCCTACCATATTGGCTTTGGTTCACTTGAGAAGAGAAAATTAAACTAATTTTCCTTTTTGTTTGGAGCAAGCTTGACAGTGTCAATTTGTTAAATTGGGTCTCAATATTCAAGGTTCCTGTTTACATATGCTGATAGACATTAGTGAGGAATATGATGCCTTTCTAGTTTCTTGTCGATATATCTCTTACATACGATTGTCTGAGTTTTTATGGGAAATAAACTTTTCTTGTTGGCTCGTATGACTAGGAAGGACTGTAAGATCACTTATTTGCAATTCTTTCATTGGCTGTGCTTGCATTGCTTGAATGTGGTAGTGGTACTTCGTTTATTTGAAAGCATTCAATAAGAAGCAGAACTAAATGTGCTGCAAGCTTTTTTGAAATTCTATATCCTTTTGGCCAGGTTCCAATTTCCAAATGATCATGATCAAGATCAACTTGAAGATGTTTATTGTTGATTTTCCAAATAGGTTTAAGCACCAATGGGCTTGTTGGCTGTAAAAAAGGGTGTTTTCTAGTCATCACCCCATTTTTTGTTATACAGTCCTCTTTGAAGTGTCATCATCATCTTCTTCTTTTGTGATTTATGAGGGATGCCTTCCATAAGCTCATATTTCCTTATTTCCACTGAGGTAGAATGTAGTGCCATATACCCAAATGATTTTGAACCCATAACATAATCCTTCATCCTATTCATATGGCTGAAATGAGGATTCGGCATGAAAGTTGTTGGTATCTAATGACAATAGTAGCCTTTTTACCTATTAATATAGGTGAAGTACAAGGTTACATGTTCAAAACATGATTCTTTGCCTGGCAGGGTCCCTTTGGCTCTGTTGTTCGTAGTTCCTTGATAAATTTCCTGATCGGCTTTGTGGATTGCTAGAATAATTGGGAACGACTCCTGACTTTAATTTTTAGAAAATTTGCTTTCATATGCATTGTGTTTATTATTTGGACTGGCGAAACGCTTAAGATTTACTTCCCATTTTGATACATTTTTATCTAATACTATTCTCACAAAACTAATTTTTATATTTGTGCGTTTCAGGAAGTAATCGATACATCTGGAGGGTGAGCTTTATTCTGAACATTTTTCTATTTAAATCACTGATACATCCTCATTTTTGGGGAAATTTACAAAGAGGCTTGAATGTATCAGGTGCGGTGCAAGTTTTGTTATTGAGATTGTATCAGAGCAATTTGAAGGGAAGAGGCTCCTGGAAAGGCACCGAATTGTGAATGCTGCTCTCGAGGAGGAGATGAAGCAAATCCATGCCCTGTCTATAAAGAAAGCTCTGACCCCGGAGCAGTGGAAACAGCAGCAAGAGGCTGAAAAATCTAAACCAGATGCTTAGAGAGACACTCAAAACTATAATTTAGACATTTAAATAAGAGAGTTCATGAGAACTCAGCTGGAATACTAAACCATCATTTCACCTTTAGCATACATTTTAGAACCATACTTTGTAATTACTGATTACTTCCCCACGGGGGCGTTTGGGATGCATGCAAAACTACAAATTCACATGATAAAAATATGGAAAACCAATGATCATATATTCAATTCAATGATGAAGGCATATTGATGTTAATATATGTAGCAAGAAAAGAAAATGCATGACTTTTGCATGTGCATTTTGAAGTTAGGTTACTTCTGTAGTGCCATATTGGCAGGTATATCATTTTTGCTCTGTTACTGTTATATACCAATATATTATATGCTTATATGTAAATGTAGATTTTAGTTTTAATACTCAAATTTCTGAATCCCTAAATAAATGGCATAAATATGATAAAATGTTTTAATCAGTCATAGGTTACTAAGTGGGAATTGAAATCATTGTAAATCGATTTGAAGCATCCACTCGTTTTAGTTTTTATCCATGACTTGTGGAGGATTCAACCTTCCATCCCCAAAGTAAAGAATAAATTCTGCTCTCATAGGTGGCATTTATTTATTCATTGCATTACTTCACATCAACATGATTCAGGATAACTCTTAAAGTTTTCACAACATATTTTTTTTAAAATTTTTAATCAATTACCAATTAAAAGTTGAGAGTCTAGAGATTATTCAGTGATGTGTTTTGAAATTGAAGAAGAGAGCTATCAACCCGTTATGAATGCCTTAAAACTGATGCCATTCCCAAATAGAACGGCAATTGTCAAGGGCAGCTTAATTCTAACAAATCTACTTCATGATTGAGAACGCAAAGCTTGAAAGTCACAAATAAAGAGAGCAAATACAAACTAGCAAACAAGGAATCCAATGGAAAGCAACTAGTTGTAAATAGTGGTTTGTTTCTTGGTAATTCTTTTAAAAACTCTGGATGTAGGTTTATCAGCATAAACAAGCATTTGCTGAAACTACAAGGTCATTTAGTGACTGAATGGACCAATGCATTGGCTTTGGACTATAGCAAGTAAACAGGTCAATCAGGTTTTTTCTTCTGTTCCATTAATTTTAAGAAACCCTGTTTCTGCTACTTTAACTACATCCATCACAAAAAACTTTGGCAAATCAGAAATGGGTAGCGCAAATGCAGGCCCTAACTGCCACAAATTATGACGTAGGCTTTCCCACTTGGGGAAACCTTATGCAGGTGCACCAGTGCAATGAAAGCCACCAACCGAGGCCTTGAAAGATCCCCGAGGTAACTTTGACAGCATGTAAGTCAGTCTGCTCAACGTCCATATGTTCCACGGATCCTATCACGATTCTACAATATTAACCTCCATAACGCTTAAGGAGAAGAAATACAAGTAGAATATCACCTAGTCATACAGTGATATAAGCTCAAATCAAAATTTGAAAAGAATTCAGTGTCACTTAGAAAGGTCTGGCTGCCACCCCTCTTGATATTGAAGCACTGGTGAAACTACAATCTTCAATACAAACAAGTCCCAACATTGGTTATTCCTAAAGAATAGGTTCGTGTAGAAAAGCTTAAGAACTTGTATCGTAATGGGGGCATCCAGCAAGGAATGAGCACTCTCAGCCTCTTAAGCAAACTAGTCATACAGTGATATAAGCTCAAATCAAAATTTGAAAAGAATTCAGTGTCACTTAGAAAGGTCTGGCTGCCACCCCTCTTGATATTGAAGCACTGGTGAAACTACAATCTTCAATACAAACAAGTCCCAACATTGGTTATTCCTAAAGAATAGGTTAGTGTAGAAAAGCTTAAGAACTTGTATCGTAATGGGGGCATCCAGCAAGGAATGCCCTTCCAAAAATTGGCGTATGCCGCTTAAAGTGACGAGCACACGGTATTCTTTAGTAAAAGGCGAAAGAATAGTTCGCTCTGTGCTCATCACACGGCTCCGTGGGGTTAAAAGCATTGCTACAAGTTGCCTTATAAACATAAGGTGAAGCTGCTACTTGCTTTTCCATGGCAATGTGGGACTTGACTTTATGGTAGTTTGGTTTGAGTCGCGGTCCTTTTTTGTCCACTCAAATGTTGAATTACTGTTAACCCAAGCTTTTAATTTCTTGGAGGGTTAGAACTTATCATCCCAAAGTAATATGAATAAATGCTGCTCTCAGAGTTAGCACGACGTGGTTCATGATATTAGATATTGGAAGTCTCAAATTTTTCTCTTCATTTTTATTTGTTTATGATTATTCGGTGATTTCTTTTGAAATTGAAGAGAGCTTAAGAACCTCGATCGAATGCTTTCAAGTAAAATTTTCTGCAGGCTAGAGGAATTAGCAGTAACCATCTGTTGAAAATTGGCCAACCATGCTGCTGTGATAATTTTTGTTGAAGAGCATGCAGCTTGTAAACATGCTGCAGCTGGTATGCTTGTTGCAATAGCAAGTTTTTGTTTAGGTACATTGTAATTAAACTTAGTTGAAAATGAACAAGCTGATGACAGCTTGATATGTAGTTGGCAGAGAAGTTGTGTTTGGTAGAGAAAATTGTCTATAAAAGGCATGTATTGTTTTATTATGGTAATGAAAAATCAATGAAAATCAGCTTTTCATTCCTTGCTGCACGTTTGTGAGCAAGTAAAATATTTTTTGCATCTTGCTCCTTTGTTCTAAGTCCTGTTTTCTTCTTTAGCTGCTGTAAAACGCCAACACCATCTCTTTACTTTAAATCTGCTGTTGTCCCCAAATAAAATGACAAATGGCAATCAATATCAATCGATTTGGGATAACAATACATCATGGAAAACAAGATTGATGCAATGTCTAGGGTAGCTTGATTGTAACAAAACAACATAGTGAATGCAAACTTGAACATTTACAAATACATAGAGCAAACCCAATCTAGACCACTAATAGATAGTAGCAAACGTGGAAGTTAATCGACTGCAACTAGTTGCAAATAGTGGTTGGTTTCTTTGCAAATTCATTTAAAACTGGTGGATGCAGTTCATCAAAATTAACAAAAAATTGCTCAAGGTCAGTGTACTGGTGGAAGGACCAATCAACGGCTTTTTTTTTAATCCAGTTTTTTCTGTAGGAGGCAATGCTTCCCTGAGTATTCAAGGTTAAAGCATCTTTCTAAACCATGAAGTAAAAAAAGACTATGAGAATGTTTATGTAGGACGCAGAACTTTTGCACTCAAACACTTTTATCGCTTGGCTTTGCTGTACTTGATAGACTTCCAACTAGAACCAAACTTCATGCATGGCACTGTCAAGACCACTGAATGAATGTCAACCATGCAGCACTGAAGAGGAAACTACAGATCCATTTATTATATTTTAAATGTCAATTCTCGAAACAGGTTTAGGATATGGTTCTTCAAGTATGTGAAGCTTGTCCTCAAGCTATGTGCTTATCTGTGGGATTTGGCAGGAGAGGGATGGAAGATTGGGTGGAAGTATGGAGCTTTTCAGGGTGATCACTGCTGCTGGCAGGATGGAGCTTTTCAGGGTGATCACTGCTGCTGGCAGGGCGTTGACAAAGGAATGATATATAGCATTTTTCTTTTTATGTTCTATTTCCTCTTTACAATAACAAAAACTAATAAATAACATGGTGAAGATTTTGGAGATGAGGATTTGAAGTTTATTGCATCTATGTATACATTCCAAGGATTAATTGTTGCATTTTCGAGACTCTCAGCAAGGCATTTGGTTGTTCCTTCAAAATTGAAACTCGGACAGGAAACCTTGGATTGTATTGGGGGCACTCAACAAAGAATGCCTTCACAAAAATTGGCGTATGCCGCGTAAAGTGACGAGCACACGGTATTCTTTAGTAAAAGGCGAAAGAATAGTTCGCTCCGTGCTCACCACACGGCTCCGTAAATTGGATACCAAGTATGAGTTGATCTATAAACATTAGGAGAAGCTGCTACTTGCTTTTCCGCTGCGATGTGGGAATTGATCACTAAGTAATTTCCAACAAAAAAGTTGGGACTTGGGAGTTTAGAGATTATCGAGTGTTTTCTTTTTTGAAACTGAAGAAGAAAGCTAAGAACCTGTAACGAATGCTTTGAAAGCGACATTCTAAAGGGAAAATTAGCAGTAACCATCTCTTTAATTATTATATTTACTTTCAATCTTCTCTAAAGTTTCCCTAAAAGTACAGTGAATTTTAAGGATTGTAACATATGAAGAAAAGAAAACTGTGGTAAGTTAGTAACTGCACATCCAGAAATTAGTTACCGGTCGAGTGGTGGGAAGAAATGACAAGTATGGTTGGTTTTATTAATGAATTGTAACTACATGTACACACCAATTGATACAAAATTTTGGTATTTTAAATTAATTCTTATTTTTTTATTTTAATTATTTTAATTTTTTTCATAATCAGATTTAAACTTAAAATATAATTATTAAATTAAATTATTTTTTTTGAGAAAAATACTCCGATTGGCTGTAATTAATTGAAAAACAAGATATAAACATAGTCCATGAAACAAATAAAACAATCAGACCATAAAACTTTTGGCCCAAACTCTACTAATAAAAGAATATTCTAGAAACTAAATAATTGCCAACCTTTCATCCAATCAGAGAGTTCTGTGTACGTCTCATCCTTTCATCTCTCTTTTATTTTGGAGACGTTCCAGAATTTCAAGGAAATTTGTTGCCCCATGACTTTTGATTTACTTTTGTTCTTTCCCTTTCCAATTCATATCCTTCCGTCCTCTCCTGAATCTTGTTTACCGTTACTTTAACTTCAGCAAAAACTCTTTGCTGATGACTCATAGCCGATTAGAGATGTCGTTTCCAGCCCCGATCAACTTCTGCTTCAGTAACAACCTGTCCATTTTTAGAGGTGTCGTTGCCGGTCCCGATTAGACGTGTCGTTGCATGCCCGTGTTTAGCCTCTGTATGCCTGTCCATTTTCAGCCCCTCTGATGCCAGGTTATGTGCTACTGCATTTTCTGTTCTCTTTACATGTTGGAACTGACATTTATATATAACATATAAAAATATAACATATGGATTAATCCAAAACGGTAAACAATACATCACTTGATACATACTTAGGAATAAAGCTACTCGACAAATAATAACCAAAAAAAAAACTGGGAAAATATGCAAAAATAAGTGCTTACAATGACCACATGTTGGATACCTGGATTTAACCAAACTAATGCATGCAAGTCTAAAATCGGTGAGTTAACAGCAAAAACTATTATAGTCCAATTTAGAATATAATTTCCAGTGTAAGAAGGTCTGATTGATCGGATACTATTTCAGGTTAATTCATTAGAAACAGTGTAAATCAATAGACAAACTGCTATTAATATATAAAAGAAAGAATTTGTAACCCCTCCAGACGCAGTGTACAAAATAAATATTGTAGCAATCCCCCCAACAAGGATACAAACAAGTTGATACACTGGAACTAAAATAACTAAATGGTTATGTTACTCTACGGATTCTTTTCATTTGTAATGAAAAAGTACTAGTAGCCAATGTTGGGTTTTTAGCAAAGGAAGAGGGCAAAACAGAGAAAATTAGCAATCCAATTTGACTTGCTATTTTCTATCACATTTTTTCAATTTATACTATACAATATATATTAGTTGATTCATGACCTAACTCAACTATTCCCATTAATACAATCTTGAAAACATAAAAATTGAACTTATACACAAATTGATTTGTATCAATCGGCACCTAAATATATCATAAATCTACCAACTAAAAATGGTTTACACGTAATATAACATGTGAAACATGCACCACAAATATATCCATGCAACCCATGGATCTTCTTCAATCTGCCAGTAGCTTCACAATTCGCCATATAGTGCATAACTTGGGCATCAGTGAGCTTATTCTTGTTGTATATGGAGAGTCCGCCAATATTTTTTACTTTTAGATTGTTCGTCGAATGACTTAAAGTTTGAACTATTTGTCATATATTATTCGTCAAACATTCTTATCAATGCATGGTTCGCCATCTCGCAACAATTACATTATATTGTCCGCGTAGCATTCTTGATAAATTTGAAATCTAATCCTTCACTCTTCGCAAATCAATGCATGGTTTGATACCCTAAAGTTAGTTAAGAAGCTCCTTATTTTCGAAAGTTACTAAAGTATGTCTGGCGTCCATATTCATATTACATTTTTATCATCAGCATAGATCTCTGTAGTGCAAGTACAAATTAATACTTATTTGTGTTAAAGTTTGGCGGCATCTTTTGTTAATAAAAATCAAAGGTGGCATCATGGCATGTAAATTTCCAGTACGATATCAAACACCATTAGTAAAACCCTAAACTGAAATGACAGTGATTGTTTATTTTATTAAAACCCAGTAACTGTAGGAAGGATATTCCCTAAAATCAGTGACATGGTGAAAGCGAAAGCATGAAAAGTTTCCAGAAAGTCTAGGCACTTGGACAAGTTAGAAAACCTCAAACAACCCATGAGAGAACTGCAAGGAACTCCATAGACAAGAGTTATATATGCTTTTTCCCCTTAAAGTTAACTCAAAGATAGAGTTGAAGTGAATGGAATATAAGATGTTTGGAGGCCAGTTAGGATTGAATGGTACAAAATACTTTATATTTAATCATATCACATAAATTTAACCAATAAGAAAACTTTATAATGTAAGATTGAAAATGCTGTGGTCTTGCTTTTAAACACAGAAAAAACTTGTCAAGGTCCATGCAAAGTGTTCTAAATATGCAGACCACTCAGATGCTATGAGCAATATCAGTCATCCAGTGTTCTGTAACACATTACTGAGCAGGGGAGAAGCCAGAACAATTTTGTAGGGAGGCTGGAAAAAATTTTAATTTTTTATAGTCTATATCTTTATAATTTTTAAAGGATTAAATTGAATTTTTATAATTTTAGGAGGGGCCAAAGTGTAATTTTACCTTTACTAATTTGAAATTTTTAAAAAATCTCAAGGGCTAAAATAGCAATTTTACATTTTAGGGGGGCCGAGGCCCATGCCAGCCCCCCTGGATTCACCCCTGTTACTGAGTTAACAATTCCCGCTTCATTTCCAAAACTAAATTGATCTGAATGATGTTACCAAAAGCAGCATCAACAAGAAACCAACATTTCTCTTATAATCTCAGACTTCATCCGACAAGCCAGGTATGAAAGCATCAGTAATAAGGACAAGTGAAAGCTATCACATGATTAACAACAATATCAATGTAATTAAATCCACATATAACATCATGATTCTGATAGGTGTGAACAATATCAAAAATTTCCAAATAAGAAGAATTCATTTTCTAGCTCTTTTCCACATAAGAACCAAGTTGCATATGAGGGAGTAATTCTTGGAACTCAAATTGCACATAAAATCTAAAAGAAGTCTAATCAAAACAGAAAGTGTTGAAATATGTGAAACCTATATATTTTGGGGACATATTTTAAAGTTATTTAGGTAGATAAATTTTAGAATAAATCATTTGAGATATTTTAAAATTATTTTATTTTATCTTTTAGTAGTTTATTAGAATAAGGGAATTATTTTCCCAATTAAGTTATGACTCTTTTCTCTATTTAAATTTAGTTCTTTATTTAATAAAATACAAAACATTTTTATTAAATGCTCTCTTGAAAACTTTCATGGCATCTGAGCTAGGTTAAATCTCTAATAATATCATCATTAAAACATCTTTCACTGGGGATAAGAGATCCAACAATTAAACAGAGGTAGAAAGTTCTACTGTTGAAACAACTACCGAGAGTATAATGACTCAAAGGACTGAGGCGTCTCACCTCTCTTTTCAACTGACATCTCACAAGCTGAATGGCAAGAATTATCTGGAATGGTCGTAGTTCGTAAAGTTAGCAATTGATGAGAGCAGCAAGCTAGGTCATTTAATTGGAGAAGTCAAGCAACCACAGGTGGGTGATCCAAAGATGAGCAAGTGGAGGTCATAAAATTCTATAATAATTGCATGGCTTATTAATTCCATGGGAGCATTCATAGGTAAACCTTTTCTTTTTCTCCCGACTGTTAAAGATGTTTAGGACGCTGTAAAAGACACCTATACAGATTTAGAAAATGCTTCACAGATCTTTGAGTTAAAAATAAAACTCTAGAAAGCTAGACAAGAGGAAAATGAAGTTACTTTTTATTATAATGAGATGATGTCTCTTTGGTAAGAATTGGATCAGTGTTATAATGATGAATGAGAGTGTCTCGGAGATGGTGTAAAAGCTATGAAAAAAGAAGAGAATGAACGAGCTTATTTATTTCTGACGGGTTTAAATAAAGAATTTGATAAAGTGAGATTTCAAATATTAGGAAAAAAACCGCTTCCAAGACTCCGTGAGATTTTTTCTAAAGTTATAAAAGAGGAGACAATGAGAAAAGTAATGTTAAGGCTAGGATTTGAAGCTAATGATGATAATTCTGCTCTTATTACTGTTAAAAATAATGATGATAGTGAAAAAAAATTTGGTGCGATCACTGCAAAAAATATTGGCACACTTGAGAAACATGTTGGAAGACTCATAGAAAACTGACGAATGGAAAAAAGAAGAGTGGCAATGGTCGTGGTTCACAATCAGGGGAAAGCAAAGCTTTCCAAACAACTAATGAAAATTATGAGGGCCAAAGTTCTCTGGAAGGGTCTCCATTCACTATGGAACAATTAGAGCATCTACACAAGCTTTTTCAATTACCATAGTTTCGAATGAATTCTTCTGTTCCTAACTCATCCAATAATCCTTCTTCTTCCTTTGCCCAATCAGGTACTGATTTTTCTATTTTTTTCAGTGTCAAGCCTTGTAAAACAATTACTTAGATCGTTGGTTTTGGAGCTAGTGATTATGACTAGTAGTCATTTTCTTTTCTCAACTTACACACCTTGTGCAGGAAACAAAAAGATCAAAGTAGCAGATGGGTCATTCTCGGCAATAGCTGGGAAAGGCACTATTAAAACTTCTTATTCAATGGTTTTACATGATGTTTTACATGTGCCAAATCTGGCTTGTAATCTCGTATCAGTCAGTAAATTATCTCAATCCTCTAATTGTCATGTTATATTTGTCTCATCTATCTATAAATTTCAGGACATGGTCCCGGGGAGGATGATTGGCAATGTTAAAGAATCTGGTGGAATTTACTTTCTTGATAATGACCATCTAAGTCAACCAACAACTACTTTATGTTTAAATTCTGTTTTTAGTTTTAATAAGGTTATGATTTGATATTATAGGCTTAGACATTATAATTTTTACTATTTAAGATATTTGTTACCTGATCTATTTAAAAATAAAAGTTTTTCTTCATATCACTATGAATTTGTGAATTAGCTAAACATCACCGGTCATTTTTTCCACCTAAAAAATACAAAGCTTCCAAACATTTTTCGTTTATTCATAGTGATGTTTAGGGACCTTCGAGAGTCTCAACTTTTTCAGGAAAACGTTGGTTTGTCACATTTATTGATGATCATACTCGCATGTGTTGGGTGCTTTTATTAAAAGATAAGCCTGAAGTTAAAAATGTGTTTCAATCTTTTTATGCTATGGTGAAAACACAATTTGGTGGGAGAATAGAAGTATTTTGGAGTGACAATGGTGGGGAATTTTTTAGTGACCAATTAGGTGTTTTCTTAACCAAACATCGAATAGTCCAACTGACATCTTTGGAAGTAACTAGAGCCTTGATGTTCACTAGTCAGATACCACATTATCTTTAGGGCCCAGCCTTGTCTTGGTGAAAACCCAGTAACTGTAGGAAGGATAGTGACGTGATGAAAAGCTAAAGCGTGAAAAGTTTCCACAAAGTCTAGGCACTTAGACAAGTTAGAAAACCTCAAACAACCCATGACAGAACTACAATGAACTCCATAGACAAGAGTTATATATGCTTTTCCCCTTAAAGTTAACTCAAAGATAGAGTTGAAGTGAATGGAATATAAGATGTTTGGAGGCCAGTTAGGATTAAATGGTATAAAATACTTTATATTTAATCATATCTCATAAATGTAATCGATAAGAAAAGTTTATAATGTAAGATTGAAAATGTTGTGGCCTTGCTTTTAAACAAAAAAAAAAAAACTTATCAAGTTGCCTGCAAAGTGTTCTAAATATGCAAACCACTTAGAGGCTATGAGCAATATCAGTCATCTAGTATTCTGTAACACATTACTGAGTTAACAATTCCAGCTTCATTTCCAAAACTAAACTAATCTAAATGATGTTGCCAAGCCAGGTATGTTTCCAAAACTAAACCAATCTGAGAAACTAACATTTCTCTTATAATCTCAGACTTCATCCGACTAGAGCCAGGTATGCAAGCATCAGTAATAAGGACAAGTGAAAGCTATCACATGATTAACAACAATATCAATGTAATTAAATACAGATATAACATCATGATTCTGATAGGTGTAATCAATATAAAAAATTTGCAAATAAAAAGAATTCATCTTCTAGCTCTTTTCCACAAAAAAACCAAGTTGCATATGGAGGAGTAATTCTTGAAACTCAATTTTCACATAAAATCTAAAAGCAATCTAACCAAAACAGAAAGGTCATATAATTCGATATCCACGAAGTCTAAATTAAAAGATACAACATTACCAGCATCTGTTCTACTGGTGGATATTAAGCATGTCCTTGGCTTCACTCTGCTCCTCCAACAACCCTTCACTCGCATACTTACTTAAAAGCTCTATCTTTTTCCTTTCCACAACCATCCTCTCAATCTCCTTCTCATTAGGCAACGACACATGCAAGACAAATTCCCTTTCCTTATATTTCCTTTCTTTCTCCTCCCTCTCCCCCCTCTCCTCTTCGACCGCACCCTCTTGTTCCTCAAACAACACATTCCTTGCTGAAACACTACCAGTAGACACAGTTTAGATATCAATCTATTGACATAAATTCTCTTGTTAAACTTAGCTTTTCAATATTTTATTTCACACAAGGTCTCTTTTTTTTTTTTTTTACTTTGAAATAACGGTAACCATCTCTTTACTTTGAAACTGCTGCTATCCCCAAAAAAATGACAAATTGCAATCAATAATATCAATTGGTTTAGGATTGAAAGTTTTCAAGAGAGCATTTAATAAGACTGTTCTCTCTTTTATTAACTGAACAATTGAATTTAAATAGAGAAAAGAGTCATAACCTAATTGGGAAAATAATTCCCTTATTCTAATAAACTACTAAAAGATAAGGAAAACAATTCGCTTATTCTAATAGACTACTAAAAGATAAAATAAAATATTCCTAGAATATCTCAAATGATTTATTCTAAGATTTATCTACCTTAATAACTTTAAAATATATCCTAAAATATATGGGTTTTACATATTTCAACACCCTCTCTCAAGTTGGTGCATATATATATCAATCATGCCCAACTTGCTTACAAGAAAATCAATGCTTGTCATAGAGAGCCCTTTGGCATATCAGCAATCTATTGTTTTGAAGGAACAAATGGCATGCACACTTGGCCTTCTTCAATCTTCTCCTTGATAAAGTGTCTATCAATCTCAACATGTTTAGTTCTATCATGCTGGACTGGGTTGTGAGCAATACTTGTAACACCCCTAACCCGTATCTATTGCTGGAATAGGGTTACAGAGCATTACTAGATCTTACAGATCAAATAAATAGATATTTCATATAAAATAACATTCATATCAGAAACTGACCAAAAACAAATATATTGTCCCTTATGCAAGCCCTCGAGGCCTAAAATACACTTTAGAAATAAGTCAGGACTAAATCGGGTACTCAAAGAATTTTTCAAAAAACGTTAAAAATTTTCAAATGTGCAGGGGACACACGCCCGTGTGGCCAGGCCATGTGACTCACACGGTCAAGAGACACGCCCATGTCTCAGGCTATGTGGGTATTCAAAATAGGGGTGCATGACCATGTCCATACCCGTGTAACTCTCTGACTTGGGTCACACGGGCCAAACCACATACTCGTGTAAGCATACTGACTTGTGTAATTTAAAAGATACAAGGGACACACAGCCGTGTCATCTAGCCATGTGTTACACACGACTGTCACACACGCTTGTGTCTATGCCGTATGGACAAAAATAGGCCATTTTCGAAGCCACATTTTTACCCAATTTGACATCATCCTAACTCAACATTTTTGCACATCAACAAGCCACAATAAGGCATTCAAAACAAGCAAAAATCATGTCTCAAATATGACATATTACCACATACAACCAATGTGCCCTTAAGCATATCAAATGACAATTTAAAGACATGTCAACCAAGTATCTCAATTTACCTATTTGACCCAATTCATATATGCATTTTCAAACCACATATTAATCACACTTCAAACATGGTTTTTAACCTTTTATATATACATCAAAATATACCAACACAAGTCATTCAAATGTCTAGTCTCAACAAAACATTTATATGCCATCAATGGCCAAAATAACCTATACATGCCATTATAACCATAATTAATTTACTAATTATACCAAAAAGGCCATTGGATACTGTAACTTAACTTTGACCAGCTTCCAACCTAGACGAGCTTTCTAATTACTATAAAATATGGAAAATAACACAAAGTAAGCATATAATGCTTAGTAAGTTCGTATAACATGGAAATTAACTTACCATTCAATCACATTTAAGGTAAGCATGCTAACATAACCAAACCAATTTGGCTAATAGCCTAAACACATATCCTTAATATGTTAGCCATGTGAAACTCATGTAATAATCAATAATCATGGATGAACATAATCATTAGGCAAGTTTCACATACATGTATCAACCATCTCATATATCAATATATCATGTAATATCATTTCCATGTAATTCAAGTATATACCCGTAATTGTTCATTTCAAACTCATGTTGTTTCATATCAGAACTTTGCCTGTTGAACCATTTAAAAAATATCGTTGGATATATGGGTAGTACACACGAAGTGTACAAATCTGTAATCCGTCAATTCATGTACTTGTATGCTTATACAAACATGTAAATAAGAAGCTCTTTCGAGCCATATAACAGGAAACTCATATGAGCTAAATAACGGAAAGTTCATACGAGCTATATATCAGAAAGCTCTTGTGAGCCAAATATCGGAAAGCTCAACAGAGCTGTGGTGTGTCCGCAACACATGTAAGATCACAACCAAATCGGGAACCCTAATGACATGTCATTTATATCATTCGAATTTCTAAGGTTCAAACGGGAATCAATAATTATCAAATATGTGATCAGTAATTATACATGGCAACTTGTACAAATCACACATAACAATATTCAAATTAAAACATTTAAATATACAATTTAGTTACACAATTTACCTCGATAAGTATATATAGATACAAAGGCTACTAATCCGATACTTTTTCTTTACCTCGATCTAACTCCGTATTAGGTCTATCTGGATCTATACGAATGAATTTAACTCAATTTAACATAATTCATATTCAATCTAATCCAATACACATCTTTTGCAAAATTACTATTTTACCCCTATACTTTTAATTAATTACAATTTAGTCCCTAGGCTCGAAAAATAAAATTCATACAATTTAATCCTTATTCAAGCCTAGTCAGTTTTCATACATATCAATAGCAGCCCATGTATTTCACAAAATTTAGAATTTTTCCATAAATTTTTCATCTTTTCAATTTAGTCCTTAATTGACAATTTCATCCAAATTCTCTTTACAAAAGTTGTTTATCTAATAACAACCTTTCATTTTCTATCATAAAACTTCAAAATTCAACTATACTCATCCATGGAAAAACCCTAATACTTTATCGGTTTTGGAAATTAATCCCCAAGATAGATAGATTAAGCTATTACGATCTCAAAACATAAAAATCATTAAAAACGAGACAAGAATACTTGCCCAAATGAGAAAAATAAGCTTGCTACAACTCAAGCTTCCATGGCTAGGGTTTCCATGTTTTTTGTTTATGAAAGATGATGAAAATAGATTTTTTTTTTCTTTTATTTCATATTACTTTAAATTTTTAATTTCTAAAATTAATCTTAATATTTTTTTCAAATTCCAATGATGAATAATCATTCTTATGTACTAACTACACTAAATGATCTATTTTCCATATAAGGACCTCCAATTTCAAATTTTATAGTTATTTAATACCTTTAGATATTAGAATTTAACTTTTGTACTTTATGCAATTTAGTCCTTGTTATCATGTTAGACATTAAACAGTAAATTTCTTAACAAAATTTTCATACGATATTTTTATCATATTTTAGACCATAAAATAATATTAAAATAAATTTTCTTCTGACTTCAGATTTGTGGTCCCGAAACCACCGTTCTGATTTCACTGAAAACGGGCTGTTACAATACTAATGGCAGCTTTGCTATCACAGTATAACTTCATGGTGAAGTTATTGGTTTCCTCAACTTTTCCATAATTCTTTTTAACCACATTATTTCATAAATTCCTTGAGCCATTAATCTAAACTCAGCCTCTGTATTGCTTCTTACTACAACATTTTGTTTTTTGCTTCGCCAAGTCACAAGGTTTCCCTAAACAAATGTATAGTATCTTGATGTAGATCTTCTATTTGTTATTGAGCCTGCCCAGTCTGCATCTGTATAAGCTTCAATTCCTCTTTGTTTAGATTTCTTGAAGAATAAGCCTTTTCCAAGTGAACTCTTCAAGTATCTCAGAATCCGAAACACTACTTCTTCATGTTCCTTCATTGGGGAGTGCATAAATTGACTCACTAAGCTCACTGAAAAAGCTATGTCTGGCCTTGTTTGTAATAAGTAAATTAAATTACCGACTAATCTTTGGTACTGCCTTTTATCAACTAATCGATCTTTTTTTTCTGAATTTTACATTTGGATCAATTAGTGTGTCAGCTGGGCAACAACCACTCATCACAGCCTCTTTTAAAAGATTAATCACTTATTTTTTCTGAGAGACCACAAAACCCTTCTTTGATCGAGCAACTTTCATTCCAAGAAAGTATTTCAAAGGACCAAGTATTTGATCTCAAACTCCAATGCTAGATACTCCTTGAGACGCCTTATTTCATCCACATCATCTCCTGTAAGAATTATATCGTTGACATAAACTATAATAATTGCTATTCTACCTCTTTGTGAGTGCCGATAAAACATTATGTGATCTATTTTCCCTTGTGAGTAACCTTGTTTTTTAACAACTTGAGTGAACTGTTCAAACCAAGCTCAAGAAGACTACTTTAGACCATACAAATATTTCCTGAGCTTACATTTTTGAGTTCTACATTTTCTTTAAAACTTGGAGGAGGATCCATGTAAACTTCTTCTTCAAGTTTCCCATTTAGGAAAATATTCTTCATATCTAGCTGCTGTAAGGACCAATCAAGATTAACAACAATTGATAAAAGAACTCTAATAGAATTTAATTTGTCTGTTAGAGCAAATGTTTCAAGATAATCTATCATGTATGTTTAAGTGTACCACTTAGCCACCAACTAAGCTTTGTATCTATCTAAAGATCCATCCAGATTGAATTTGGTTGTGAACACCATTTACAGCCTACAATTTTTTTCTCTACAGGTAATTTCATTGTTTCCCATGTACCTGTTTTTTCAAGAGCGCGCATCTCCTCTAACATAGCCTCTTTCCACTCAAGAACCTGTAAAGCATCTTTCATATCTTTGGGTATTTTCACAATATCGAGACATGAAACAAAGGCTGAGAATGTTGAAGACAAGGCTTTATAGGACACAAAGTTAGACATAGGATATTTGACAACATTTCTACCACTTTTTTTTAGCAATTGGAATATCTAAATCAGAAAATTCATTGGTTGGATTATGAGCTTTACCTGGACTTTTGACAAGATCTTGCAGGTCGGATTCTTGGTGATGAATCTGGTGGATTCCACTTTTTTTTATTTTGATTTCTTATTGAGTAAACAATTAACTCCTTTGTTTGTTCTTTATTCTCATGATCAAACTCGACACCTTTATACTCATTTTCATTAACAATATTAACATTATTAATTTTTGTGTTAATCATAACTTCACCTTCCCCATTATTAGAATCCCTATGTTGTATATTCCTAGTGTTTTATTGATCAATTGTAGGATTTTCCTTACTATAATTCCCTCCTTGAAGATTAGAATCAAAGTAAGATTGCATTTCAACAAATGTGATATCCATGGTAACAATAATCTTCCTATCAATTGGATCATAACATTTGTAATTTTTTTTATTAGAAGCATAGCCAAAAAAGACTTATTTTTTTACTCTAGGATCTAGTTTACCTTGGTTGTGAAGATGAACAAAAACACTACACCCAAAAACTCTAAGGGATAAATCTGTGATCAATTTAGAGTTAGGAAAATTATCTTTAAAGAGACAGAAATGAGTTCTATAGTTTAGAGTTTTACTAGGCATTTTATTGATAAGATATGTAGTTGTTAACAAGGCTTTGCCCCAAAGATAATGTAGTACCTGACTAGTGAATATCAAGTCTCTAGTTACATCCAAAAGATATCGGTTTTTTCTTTTTGCAACCCCATTTTGTTGTGGTGTATTTGTACAAGAGCTTTAGTGGACTATACGATGTCTGGTTAAGAAAACACCTAATTGGTCACTAAAAAAATTCCTTACCATTGTCACTATGAAGTACTTCTATTCTCACACCAAATTGTGTTTTCACCATAGCATAAAAAGACTGAAACATATTTTTAACTTCAGACTTATCTTTTAATAAAAACACCTAACAAATGCGAGTATGATCCTCAATAAATGTGACAAACCAACATTTTCCTAAAAAAGTTGAGACTCTTGAAGGTCCCCAAACATCACTATGAATTAATGAAAAAGGTTTGGAAGCTTTATATTTTTGATGTGGGAAGAATGACCGATGATGTTTAGCCAATTAACAAAATTCACAGTGATATGAATAATGACTTTTATTTTTAAATAGAGCAAGTAACAAATATCTTAAATAGTAAAAATTAGGATGTCCAAGCCTATAATGCCAAATCATAACCTTATCCAAACTAGAAGCAGATTTAAACATAAATAGTTATTGGTTGACTTAGATTGTTGTCGTCAAGAAAGTAAATTCCACCAGATTCTTTAGCATTGCCAATCATCCTCCCCGAGATTATGTCCTGAAATTTACATATAAAGGAGTCAAATATAACATGACAATTTGAGGACTGGGAATATTTATTGACCGATATGAGATTACAAGCTAGATTTAGCACATGTAAAACATCATGTAAAACTAATGAAGGCGAAATTTTAATAGTACCTTTCCCAGTTATTGCTGGGAACGACCCAACTGCTACTTTGATTTTTTTTTGTTTCCTGCACAAGGTTTGTAAGTTGAAAAAAAAAAATGACTACTAGTCATGTGATTACTAGCTCCAGAATTAACGATCCACGTGTTTGTTTTACAAGGCTTGACACTAAAAAAAATAGAAAAATCAATACTTGATTAGGCAAAGGAGGAAGAAGGTTTATTAGATGAGTTAGGAATAGAAGAATTCATCCAAAATTGTGGTGATTGAAAAAGCTTGTATAGATCATTTAATTGTTCCTTAGTAAATAGAAACCCTTCTAGAGAACTTTAGCCCTCATAATTTTCATTAGTTGTTTCAACGGTAAAACTTTCTTCCTCTGTTTGATTGTTGGATCTCTTATCTTTAGTGAAGCCTGTTTTAACCATGATGCTATTAGAGATTTAACCTAGTTCAGATGCCATGAAAGTTTTCAAAAGAGTATTTAATAAAACTGTTCTCTCTTTTATTAACTAAACATCTACCTAAAAAACTTTAAAATATATCCAAAAATATATGAGTTTCACGTAATTCTACAGGGATAACAATACATCATGGAAAATAAAGAATGGATGCAATGTCTAGGGTAGCTTAATTGTAACAAAACAACATAATGAATGCAAAAGTTGAACATCACAAATAAATGAAGCAAACCCAATCTAACCTTAAAACAAATAATATAACTTTATTGTCTTTCATAATTTGGTTTTCCATCACACTGGTTGAGTTTATAACTGAATTAAGTGATTGAACTGTAAATATTGACATTTGTCGATTTTGAGATAGAAAACCACGCTTGTAACTTGTTACTTCTGTTTAACTACGGTCTACGGGTGTATTTGGTTGTATGACGTAACTGTCATCGTCACTAGCTCGCTCCGGCTGAACCTCTTTTTACTTTTAATATCCCACTAAACCCCTTCAATTCTATGGCATTGGGATATACAATGAAATTCTATAGCATTTTTTTATCAGACATATATTCTTCTACACCCTCACACTCACCCGATTCCGAGACTATCTTTTAGCGGACTAGTGCTTTATTTATCCCTCTTAACTTCAAATTTAATCTGTTTTTGTGTGAGGAACTATGTTTGATGAATGTGTTTAGGAAAAATTATATAATTTTTTGCTAGCTATATTAAATCCTGGCTGGAAAATCTCGTATCCTTTCTTATTTACTCTGGCACATTATAGTTTATTCACTCACCCAACACTTTCTAGACCTTTCTTTCCCGATCAAAACTTGACGGTAGCATTATGGCAGAGAATATAAAAAATGGTTATTCCTTCAATTGGCTTTAACACTATAGATATGCGGAATTATAGACGAGGACATGAGTATCAGAAAGTACATTTTAGATATCAGTTTGTTAACTTAATTTCACTTTTTATCTTAATAACTTCTCAACATTATATATGAATTTCCTATTCTTACCAAAACATATGTTCCTAGAACATAGAACATAAAAAAACCTTCGGTACTTGTACTGGAATGAGGGCATCCAACAAGGAGTACCCCTCAAAAAATTGGCGTATCTCGCTCATAGTGATGAGCACACATGTTAGAAGATGGCAACAACAGTAGTACGTATGCTACCCGAATGAAATAAAGTAGTATACAAGTATATCGTATGTTATCTGGGTTATGTATGTTTTTGTAACTACCGACCTATATTTGATTTGACAGAAATTTTTTAGATAAAGTTGGTCAAACACTTGCAGTTGTAGACAGGTCCTAGGTTATCATTAAGTTGCATTTAATGTTTGTTCACTTGTACAAGTTATTTTTATTGTTTTTTCAAATGTATTTGTAATATATGTGTACATAATATTGATGAATTGAGTAATGAAAGTATTCAATTTATTCTCTCAACTTTTTCTATCTTTTCTACTTCTATTTTTCATTGTTCCACTTACAACTCTCAAATCTTTGAATCTCAACCTCTTTCATCTTTATCCGGATTTATTACTTTGTTGCTTAAGTTTAGAACAGAGCTTTATACTTCATCCGAATAAATTACTACTAAAACCCAACGAATGGTATCAAGAGCCTATTATCTTTGAGGGCTTTGGTTGTGTTTTGTTGTGAGTGATTTGCGTTTGAGAGAAAAGACGCAGAAAATATTTTTGTTGGTTTGTTTGGTTGCTGTAAGGATGAGTTTCACACCACTACCACCTATGTTTGCTGGAGAAAACTACCACATTTGGGTAGTAAAGATGAAGACATACCTTCAAGCACGATTTGTGGAATGTGGTTGAAAATGATACTGAACCAGCTCCATTGAGAGCTAATCCAACCATTGCATAGATGAGGCAACATAGTGAAGAATGTGCTAAAAAGCATAAAGCGATCGCTTGCTTGTAAAATGGGGTATCCGATGTGATTTTCATTAGGATAATGGCTTGTGACTCACCTAAGCAAGTATAGGAGAAGCTGAAGGAGGAGTTTATGAGGTCAGACAAGACAAGGCAGTAACAATTGATCAACCTTAGGAGAGATTTTGAGAACCTGAAGATGAGAGAGTCAGAGACCATTAAGCAGTACTCTGATAGGATAATGGCCATAGTCAACAACATTAGGCTCCTTGGAGATGATTTCTGTGAGAGCAGAGTTGTTGAAAAAGTCATCACCATTCTCCCTGAGAAGTTTGAATAAAAAATTTTATTATTGGATGACTCGAGAGACTTATCAACCATCTCATTGTCTGAGTTGGTAAATTCCTTATATGCACTTGAGCAGATGAGGCCCAACAGGTAGGAATAGCATCTTGAAAGAGCTTTCCAAGCAAAGGCCAAGGAAGGCTTAAGTTCTAGTAAAAAAGGGAAGAAACCTTGGGTCGATAAAAGGGAGAAACCAAGGAGAGATGCAGGGAAGAAGAGGTTTCCACCATGTGCTCACTGCAAGAAAATCACACATTTGGATAAGAATTGTTGGTACAGACTAGATGTTCAGTTTACAAGCTGCAAACAATTTGAACATGTTGAGAGGGTGTGCAAAAATAAAGGGAAGGCACAAGCTCAGCAGCAAATGCAAGCTCAGGCTGCTGAGGATCTTCAAGCTCAGGAGGAGCATTCTTTTATAGCCTCTTGCTTTGCAACCTCTAGTAAGGTCAGATGTGACTGACTAGTGGATAGTGGCTGAACTCATCATATGACAGCTAATGAAATGTTGTTTAAGGAGCTCGATAGAAGCTTTGCCTCAAAGATCAGGATTCACAATGGGGACCTGATTGAAGCCAAACATAAGGGCAATGTGGTGATCAATTCAAAGTTAGGTAACAAAGTAATCTCTGATGTGCTTTTTATGCCTGACATAGATCAGAATCTACTTAGTATTGGTCAGCTTGTAGAAAAGGGTTACTCACTTGTTTTTAAGAATGACTCTTGTATTGTTGAAGACTCATATGGTCAATAATTAATTACAGTAGCAATGGCAGATAGGTGCTTCATGCTTGATGTCAATCAACTTGAAAAGAAGGTTTACACCAACCTTGCTGATAATGCTGGTCTATGGCATATGAGATTAGGCCATGTTAATTACAAGTCACTTGATCAGTTGCACAAGTTGAACTTGGTTGAAGATATGTCAAAAGTGGAAGCCAAAGACACTGTTTGTAAAGTCTGCCAACTTGGTAAGTAGGCTAGATTGCCTTTTCCAGTTGATAAGGCATGGAGAGCTCGAGACAAGCTTGAATTAGTTCACACTAACATTTGTAGACCAATGAAGACTTCTTTTCTGAATGACAGCAGATATTTTGTGCTGTTCATTGATGATTTCAGTAGATTCTATTGGATCTATTTTTTGAAGCAAAAATCAGAGGTGTTTGAAGCATTCAGCAAGTTTAAAGCTCTAGTTGAAAATCAATCAGGCTATAAGATTAAGGCTTTTAGATCAGACAATGGTGCTGAGTACTTGTAAGATAAGTTCCAGAAGCTGTGTGAGCAAGCTGGAATTCACCATCAGCTGACAACCATTTATACTCCTCAACAAAATGGATTATGTGAAAAGAAAAATAGAATAGTACTCGACATGGCTAGATACTTACTGTTTGAAAGCAAATTGCGAAGCAAATTTTGGGCTAAAGCAGCAAACACTTCAGTGTATCTGCTCAACAAGCTGTCTACTACTGCTGCTAAGGACAAAACTCCTTTTAAAGCCTAGCATGGACTTAAACCTTCGGTTTCACACCTAAAGGTGTTTGGCTGTGTCTACCTGCTCTTATTCCAGTTGAGAAAAGAACTAAGTTTGAAAGAAGGGTTGCTTTAGGAATATTTGTTAGCTACAACAGCACCAAGAAGGGCTACAAGGTGTATGATCCCTCAACAAAGAAGATTTTGGTGAGTAGAGATGTTAAATTTGATGAAGGAAGAGTATGGAGCTGGAATGATGCTGATGTAAGGTTGATTGAAGAAGATCAGCTTGACAGCAGCATGGAACTAGTTGAAAATGAGCCTAGCAATGAAGATTTTGATGATGCTCCTGTGAGAGGCACCAGAACTATTGCTGATGTCTACCAAAGGTGTAATGTTGCAATAGTTGAACCTTCAAATTTTGAAGAAGCTGTCAGGGATAAGAGTTGGAAGAATGCCATGGAAACTGAAATAGAGATGATAATGACATATGGGATCTGGTTGATAGGCCAGAAAATAGAAAGATTATAGCTGTCAAGTGGGTGTTTAGAGCCAAGTACAATGCTGATGGCTCATTGAACAAGCACAAGGCAAGGCTTCTGGTGAAAGGCTACAATCAGCAATATGGCATTGATTTCATGGAGACATTTGCTCCAGTAGTAAGGCTAGACACAATTAAGCTTCTATTTGCCTTGGCTGCATAGAAGGAATGGAGAATTCATCAGCTCGATGTCAAATCAGTATTCTTAAATGGCTTCTTCAAGGAGGAGATTTATATTGAGCAACCAGATGGATTTAAGGTCCTAGGAGAAGAGGACAAAGTCTATACGTTGAAAAAGGCCCTGTATGGCCTAAAGCAGGCACCTATGGCCTAGTATGACAGGGTTGATACACACTTATCTAAGCTCGGGTTCGAGAAAAGTGTTAGTGAACCTACACTTTATGTGAAGAATTCAGAACATGAAACTCTCTTGATTGTCTCACTTTATCTGGATGACTTACTTGTACCTGGAAACAAGGGAGAGCTGATCGATGAGTTCAAAGTGCAAATGCAAGAAGTTTTTAAAATAACAGATTTGGGAGTCATGACATACTTCTTTGGCATGGAAGTGAACCAATCTGATCAAGGTATCTTCATTAGCCAACATGTTTTTCTTTGAAGATACTTAACAAGTTTTGTATGTCCAATTGCAAAACTGTTAGCACACTAGTGGCTCAAGGTGAAAAGTTGACCAGCAATGAGAATCATGAAAGAGTTTATGAGAATGAACATTGAAGCTTGGTAGGTTGTTTGCTTTACTTGACAACTACTAGGCTTGATATTATGTATGCTGTTAGCTTATTGTCCAGATTTTATGCATTGCTGTGATGTTGTTCATTTTAAAGTAGCAAAAAGAGTTCTCAGATATGTGAAGGGGACTTTGAATTTTGGAGTGAAGTTTGAGAAGGGAAAAGAACTTAAGCTGACAGGATATTCTGACAGTGATTGGGCTGGCTCGGTCGATGACATGAAGAGCACCCCTGGTTACTTTTTCACCCTTGGTTCAAGAGTTTTCTGTTGGAGCTCAAAGAAGCAACAAACTGTTGCTCAATCAACAGCTAAAGCAAAGTACATTGTAGTTGCTGCAACTGTAAATCAAGCAATCTGGCTTAGAAAGCTGCTAAGTGACTTGAATGAAGAGCAGGTCGAAGCTACTGAAATTTCTGTTGACAATCAATCTGCAGTTGCTATTGCCAAAAATCCAGTTTTTCATGGCAAGATCAAACATTTCAAGATTAAATTTCATTTTGTTCGAGAGGCTGAATAATCGAGGGAGGTAAATCTAATTCATTGTAGCTCAGAAAATCAGGTTGCGGATATTTTGACCAAACCTTTGGCTGCGACAAGGTTCGAGTATTTGAGAAAGGAGATTGGAGTCTGCTACCTTGTAGCCAAGGAGGAGTGTTAAAAGGTGGCAACAAACAACAGTACGTACGTTATCCGGATGAAATACAGTAGCATACAAGTATATTGTATGTTATCTGGGTTAAGTATATTTTTGTAACTACTAACCTATATTTGATTTAACAGAAATTTTTTGGATAAAGTTGGTCAAACACTTGCAGTTGTAGATAGGTCCTAGGTTATCATTAAGTTGCATTTAATGTTTGTTCACTTGCACAAGTTATTTTTATTGTTTTCTCAAATGTATTTGTAATATATTTGTACGTAATTTTGATGAATTGAGTAATGAGAGTATTCAATTTGTTCTCTCAACTTTCTTCATCTTTTTTGCTTCTATTTTTCATTGTTCCACTTGCAACTTTCAAATCTTTGAATCTCAACCTCTTTCATTTTTTATCCAAATTTATTACTTTGTTGCTTAAGTTTAGAACAGAACTTCATACTTCATCCGAATAAATTACTACTAAAACCCAGCAACACAGTATTCTTTAGTAAAAGGCGAAAGAATAGTTCCCTCTGTGCTCATCACACGGCTCCGTAAATTTTTCACCATCTACAAGTTGCTTTATAAATAGGAGGAGAAGCTGCTGCTTGCTTTTCCGGTGCCATGTGGGACTCGACTTCACGGCAGTTTGATTTTTTTTTTATCATTCTTTTTAATGTTTCTTTATCCACTATAATGCTGATTTATAATTAAACCAAGCCTTTAACTTTTTGGGAGGATTTTAACCTATTATCCTAAAGTAAAATATAAACACATTCTGCTCTCACAGTTAGCACGACTGATACTAGACATGGGAAGTCTCAAAATTTTCACTATATTTGTATTTTTTTAATCAATTTCCAATAGAAAGCTGAAAGTCTAGATTTTGTTCAATGATTCCTTTTGAAAACGAAGAGAGCTAAGAACCTAGAACGAATGCTTCAAGCTCACTTTTCTGCGGGCCAGAGGGAAAAATTAACAGTAACCAGTTCTTTGCTTCAATACTGCTGATGTCCCCAAAATAGAATGACAAATGGCAATCAATATCCATCTGTTTGGGATAACAATACATCATGGAAAACCAGACAGCGTACAACATCTAGGGTAGCTTGATTGTTACAAAACAAACTTCATAGATTGAGAATGCAGAACTTGCACATCAGGAATGAATAGAGCAAACCCAATCTAATCCACTAATAAATAGTAGCAAACATTGAAGTTAATCGCAAGTAGTAGTTTGTTTCTTTGGATATTCATTTAAAACTGGTGGATGTAGTTCACCACGTGAGCGTTCGATTGAATCGAATGAAAAAATTTCGAGCTAATCGAGTTAACGAATCATATTGATACTAGTATAAAATTTTAACACGAATATTTTATGGCATCATAAATAGTTCAATTTTAATATAAATATTCAATATGACTAAATAATTCAATAATATAAATAATATAAAATGTGAAATTTAATTTAATAAAATAAATAATAGATATAAATAAAATTATTACTATTTATGTTTAGGGATTTTTTTGGGATAATTTTGATTTTTTTATTTGGGAGTAAAGGGTGAGAAGTAAAAGTTTAGGGGGAAAATAAAAAATTTTGGAGAGTAAAAGTTTGAGGGAAAGTAAATAGGGGGAGTAAAATTTTAGAAGGAAAATATGAAAAAAAAAATTGGGAGGGGGGATGGGTTTGGGGTAGATGGGGGCTGAGATGGGAAGGAAGTAAAAGTTTTAGGGAAAAAATGAGAGAGAATAAAAATTTGGGGGCAAAATAAAAAGTTTTAAGGGTTTTTGGGAGTAAAATTTTGAGGAAAAATAAATGGGAGAGTAAAATTTTGATGGGAAATGGATTTTGAGTAGATGGGGGGTTGGGATGAAAGGGGAGTAAAAGTTTTGGGGGAAAAGTGGGAAAGAGTAAAAGTTTTGAGGGAAAAGTAAAAATGTTTGACAGTTTGGGATAAAATGTAAAATATTATAGTTTGATATTCGAATTATTCGAGTTATTCGAATTTGAAAATTCAACTCGATTAGAACTCGAAATTCGAAAAAAAATTCGAGTTGACTCGAATAACTCGATTAACTCGAATAACTCGATTCGTTTAACTTGAAATTCGAATTTTTTTCAATTTTTTCGAGTCGAATCGAATTTTCTCACCCCTACCACGAACAACAAAAAATTGCTAAAAGTACAAAATCGATGGAAGGACCAATGATTCAGTACATTAGTTTTAGATGTTTTATCGAGAAAACAGATCTCTACAAATCGAACTCACAGTTAAGATTTTATCTTTTGTTTCATTATATAATTAAGTGGATCCTTTGCTATTGTGCTTCCCATATCTATTTGAAAGTGGTCAAATGAGTACTAAATCAATGGTTTTTAACCTTTAATCACCAATCTTCCAAACATGTAGCAAGTCATAAGCATGAAGCAACAAATAAAAGTATCCTGTTGGTAAACCATTATGGTATCGCTGCAGCAGTAGCAACTCAACTTGTATAAACCGAGTGTTGTCGGGTATGAATGTCAAATACCGACTACTTATTCTGTCATTGACGTTGACAGATAAATTGCTAGTAAGATCGGCAGGCAAAAAAGGAACTTGTAGAATGGATCAGCTTGTTAAATGAGATATCTCCATCTTTGCTTCGACGTTTATTGAAGAAGCGTTTTTGAAGACCAAAGTGAAAGAAACGTTTTATTGCTTGGACGATTTAGAAGCAGTTGTGTTGAGGTTAGGAAAATTATAAGACCTAAACATTTTCATTGCTTGGCTTGCTTTACTTGATGGACTTTCCAACTAGAAGCGAACTTCATGCATAGCAATAGCATGGGCAACCAAGTAACCAGTGAATGTCCCCCATGCAGCACTGAAGAGGAAACTAGAGATCAATTTATTATTATTTTTTAAAATGCCAATTCTCAAACAGGTTTGGAATATGTTTCTTCAAGCATGTGAAGTTTGCTTTCAAATTGAACAATGGCAAGATGCAATGGCCGGGGCAATTCGCAGTTCAAAAGAAATTTTTGTATGCAAGCGTTCTTGAATGTGCTTGTCCATGGAAGTTTGAGATCTAGTCCTTCACTCTCAGCAAATCGCAAATCAATCGAAGAACCCAAAAACCCCAATACCTAAAGTTAGTTAATATCCGTCATGTCAAAGAGATACTAAAGTATGTTCAGCATCTATGTCTTGGACATAAATTTGCACATGCTTATCATCATCACAGATCACTATAGTGCAAGTACAATTAATATTTAATGTAACAGTTGGTGGCATCTTTTGTTAATAAAGATCACAGGTGGCATGTCAATTTCCAGAAGATATCAAACACCATTACTAAAAGTAATGGCACAAACTGAATGCTACCACAAACCCTAAAACCCTAAACACTACCACAAACTGACACTTATTATTTACACTATTAAAATGATAAATTCATTTCAGGGTAACTGTAAAAGGGAAATAACCCAAAACTAGTGACATGGTGAATAGTAAAAGCATGAAAAAGTTCCCACCAAGTCTAGGCGCTTAAACAAATTAGAATACCTTAAACAACCGTTGAAAGAACAGCAAGGGTGCGATATTTTTCATAACAAGTTAAACTCCAAAAATAGATTTGAATTGAATGGAATATAACATGCTAGGAGGCTGGTTAGGGTTAAATGGTACAGAATTGTCTTTATAGTTCATCATAGCTCATGTATGTCATCCATCCAAAAACTTTATTTGTTAGATTAAAAATACTAAGGCCTCACTTATAGACTCAGAAAAACTTGTTAAAGTGCCTGCAAAATGTTCTAAATATGCAAAAGACTCAGAGGCTAACGGCAGTATCAGTCATCTGATGTTGAGTAGCACTTCACTAAGTTAACAATTCCGGGTTTATTTCCAAAACTAAACTAGTAAGATGCCGACTGCTCGAAAAAGCATCAGGGGAAAACCAACATTTTTTCTTATAATCTCAAGCATCACCCAAAAAGTGAGGTATGAAAGCACCAGCAACAAGGACAAACGAAAGCTATCACAAGATTAACAACAATATCAATGTAACCAAATCCAGATACAAAACCATGACTCTAACAGGTGTAAACAACATCACAAGCTGCAAATATAAAGAATTTTCCTGCTCTTTTCCACATAAAAACCAAGTTGCATATGGGAGAGTAATTCTTGAAACTCAATTTTCACATAAAATCTAAAAGCAATCTAACCAAAACAGAAAGGTCATATAATTCGATATCCACGAAGTCTAAATTAAAAGATACAACATTACCAGCATCTATTCTACCGATGGATATTAAGCATGTCCTTGGCTTCACTCTGCTCCTCCAACAACCCTTCACTCGCATACTTACTTAAAAGCTCCGTCTTCTTCCTTTCCACAACCATCCTCTCAATCTCCTTCTCATCAGGCAACGGCACGTGCACGACAAATTCCCTCTCCTTATCCTTCCTCTCTTTCTCCTCCCTCTCCCTCCTCTCCTCCTCCACCACATCCTCCTCTTCCTCGAACAAAACCTCTCTCGGAGCAGCTCCCACGCTAACCACCTCCTTCGCCCCTCTCCTTGCCTCTCTTCTAATCTCCTCCACTCTCCGCCACTCTTCCTCGGCTTCAGCCCTCATCTTTGCCTCTGCTGGCCCCTCCACTCTAGCTAAAACTCCATCCTCTTCATCCCTATACCCATAGGAACTTGAATCAATCCTCTTATAAATATCATATCTAGTTCTCCTCTTTCGCAACGCCGGCGGCTTCTCAAACAACTCCCTAACTCCCGGCAACTTCTTCGCAGCTCCGAAATACCGATACCCAGGGCCACGGCCGCTGGGGTTTGGAACATCCACTATGTTCCCTTCTAAATCCGTCATTTTAGGGGCGTGTTTGGCGTAATTCGGGCCACCGAGTTCAACGATGCGTCGTTCCCAGTGTGACTTCTCTCGTATAAGCTTATTAATCTCGTCATTAAGGTCGCGGAGTCGATGTTCTCCGAGGCCTTCATTCTGAATCTCAGCAACCTTGCGGCCGATCTCTCGCATGATTTGTTGACGCCATTTGTCGGCCTCAGCAAGGTCACGGCACTCAGAGGCGAGGAAAGGGCGGCGTTCTTTGGGCTTCTTTTTTTCCTCGGCTTTTAGGGCTATGAATCGATTGAGCATCGACTGGGCTTTCTCTTCGTTTCGAGCCATATTGTGATTGAGGGTTTTGGAACCAAGAGCTAGCTTTTGAGAAAGTTCAGCAAGTGAAAGTCAGAAAAGCTTTAACCGCTTAATCTCCAAATAAATAACTCAGTGCAGACAGAAAAAGGAACAATGTAAAAATTGCTAATTAAGTTCCTCGGTTTTCTCGGCAACCAAACAGAGGTTAAAGTAACAATAGTTACATGAAAAAAAGAGAAATAAATTTACCATTAAATGTGCACAACAGATTAGAAAAAAATGACAAAATATGAAGGTAAGGCCAATATTTCTCTCGAACTTATCATTGAAATGCCTCCATTTACCAAAAGAAAATCAAATTTAATGAAAAATAAAGGATTTTGAAATTCACCTGCCCTGACACGTGAGCTGAAAGTGAGACGTCTTAAAACTTGAAACGTTTCAGGAAAGAAGTGGCAAGTTTGCTCGCTCGATCCGTATTAAAATTATAAAGTCTCCAGCGGGTGTGTGGTGGATTGGTAGTGACTGCCTGACTGGTGAACGATGATGGTGGTGGCCGGTGGGTGGTGGAGTGGAGAAGGAAAAGTTATTTTGTTAGGGATTTAGAAATTAGCAGTTAAGCATTAGAAATTGGGGGAGTCGGCTGAAGAAAGAAAAGAAAGGGTAGGCCGGTATGTGATTCGGCCGGGCCTGGACTAAAATAAATTTATCCTAGGACCGGTTGATTTAAATGGACCTATTTTTTAATTAAAATTTATTTTTTAGATATATATTTTTACTTAAATTCTTTTAATTTTTTAGGCGAATTTTTAGAGACGAATTGAAATTGATAGCTCGTGCCTGATATTTCAATTTCTTTTAAAAGAATTTTATAATCTCTATAATTCAATTTGTCAAAATTTAGTCATTGTACCTGACCAAAAATTGATAATTTAATCAAATCTTTTGCTAATGTTACTAATCTTTATTAATTCCTTGTACAGAAATTATTGAATTACTACTTTTTACTAATTCCAATGCTAATTTTTAAGACTAAGTCAACATTTTACGTCAAAGTCTAACTTTGTTATCTAATTGAATTATTTTACGTTTTTGTAAAATAAAATTCTGACAAATTAAAAAAAAAGAAATTCTCAATTTTTATAAATTAAAAAAAAAGGAAAAAAGTTATAATTAAACCTTTTTTTTCTTTAACAATTTTTTTCCCTTAATAGTGATCCAACCCCCGTCTAAATCATCAAGCTCTTAGGTGAGAATCATGATCCCCTTGCAAAACAAATTTCTAAGCTTCTACACGAGAAGAGACTAAATAAAATTTAAAACACCCTTAGAAGGAGGGGCTAGATAAAATTCAAGACATCCCTAGTATGATTAATACAGTAAAAGAAAAGCAGGCGTCAATAATTCAAGCTATCAGATTTTTATAGCCAGCAAGTCCTCAAAGAGGAAATAATAATTGTAAGTTGCTGCCTATGCTTGGATCACAGCATATCATGCTAGTTTCAATGTTAAACCGGAAAATATGACATTGCTCAATTTCAATGTTGAATACTTCTTGTTTTGAGACTCATTGCCATCAGAGAAAATCACACTACATTGCAGCTGTAATCGTTGATCAGTTTCTCGAGTGAAGTTTGTCCCTTGCCCACTGCAGCCACAAAAGATCTCGAGAGAAAAACATTCATTAGAACAAAGGAGGCATAGAAATTGGCAGATTGTTGATACAGGTTTCTAGCAATTAATACAGTAAATATACTTTCAAGATACCTACATCATATACTCGCCAGACCAATTCTTACTACACCAAAATATAGCCTGCTCATGTTCATTTTTACGGGTAAGAAGTATATGTGCAATACTCGGATTGTTAACTGTCGAGCAAATTTTTACCATCAAATAAAAATAGATATCTAATCCACACAGGCACACATGCAATGTGCGCCCACATACACAGGATGACATTCGAATATATCACAAATTGGAAGTCAGATTGAACAAGAAGATGCCAATACTACAAAAACTTAAACATGCCAAATCGCAAACGTGACCAATAACAGGAAGCACCAATTGGAACTCAGCCAGAGCAAGAAACAACTTACTTATAACATAACTTGATCAAAAATATTGTTGTAATTGAGCATCGAAGACTTGGTATCCAACACAGTCGAAACCTATGTTTTAAACAAAACTATGAAGTAGTCTTTGACTGGTAGCAAGTAAAACCGTCAATCAATGCCATATGAATTCTATCCTATGGTTCTACCTTCAATGAATCAATTTCAAGTGCAGAGATTAGTGAATGATAGTGCAATAAAAAAAGCACGTTATTAGTTTAAGTAAGATTGAAAGTGTTGCATAACTGATATAATCAAACCAACAAAACTCACTCACTCATATTTGGATTTTAAGTCCTAATTGGTTAAAATTCAACTCCCCCCCCCCCCCCAAAAAAAAAAAAAAGAAGAGCTCCATTTACATTCACTTCAAGTGGAATTTTTAATAAGAAAAAAACAGCATTACTTAAAACATACAACGATTCATCAATAACCCAATGAAGAAAAAGGTTAAAATACCTTCCACCTCGCCTTCACCTAAGCTTCTGCTTGGTGGAACTTTTCTTAGCCGCTTCCTTAACCTTCTCAATATACCCTTCAATAGGTGGAGTCAAAGACGCCATCAATCGATTTGCCGGAAATGGGGTCAAATCTGGTATCATAGCCGCCTCCTTAAGTTTCTCGGGCAACGCTTCAATTGCCTCATTTTTCATTCTCAACAAATTAGTCTCAGCAGCCTGCCTTGCCCTATGCTTCCTCATCAAAACCCGACTATACTCCTTGGCCAATCTCCGGCCATCCTCCACCGTCAGCTCATATTTGGGTATCTTATCAGCATCGACAAGGCCCAATGTAATCAAATCCAGCCCCGGAGTTCCCATAATCATAGGCTCGTCAGGGACTCCGATTGCTTTTCTTCCTCCCTTCTTCAAAATCTCCATTTCCCGTTGCCGCTCCTTGCTTATTAATCCCAATTTTTCCCGTTCGGCTTCGCGGGCTCGCTCTTTCGCTGAGAGGTGACGGACCGGCGTGGGTGCATTGAGGCATTGGTCGTAGAGTTTTTGCTTCTCGTCGGGGATTCGGCCGCTTTTGGGGAGGGAATCGTCAAGAGAAGCGCCGCCTTTTCCCTTTTTAGTGGAGATTTTGGAGCGTTTTAAAGGCTGGCCGGCTTTGAGTTTGGATTTGCCTTTGGCGGTTCCACTGACGGTGCAGCGTTGGAGGAATTGGTGAGTCAGAGTTGTTAGAGGTTTGGGGTTTTTGCCGATTCGGATCATTGTGTTTCTGGTAGGTTTAAGGGTTCTACCAAAGAACCTAATGAAAGAATAGAAATGGAGAGGTAAACAGACCGCCCGGGCCCGGGCTTTAGACGGTGCGTGTAATGCTATGGTAAGATTAAATATTATAATAATATTGTAAGTAAGATAAAAAAATGCTAAATCTACTATATTAAAAATAAATACCCATTTAAATGGCCGTTTATTTTTTATTTTCGCTCATTTTTTTATTTTAAGTTTACGCAATTTTTTTTTTCTGTTTTAATGAGTTGGCATTGTAGCGAAATTTGTTTGGGTTGCGATTTTCATGTAAAAAATTTTACAATTTAAAATAAAGGTAAATTATATCAATAGTCACTTAATTTTGGAGTAGTTAACAAAACAATCACTCAGGTTTCAATTCAATACTCAACTTTCAAAAAAATAACAAAACAATACTTTTAACCATTTTTCGTTACAGATGTAACGAAAAAGTGACATGGCAGATAACGAATTCCTTGTTGTCATTAACCATCCAGTTGGCCGGTTAGCAGCAATTTAAATAGCCCTTTAGGACCAATTTAAGGTTTAGACAGAAGAAGAAGGAAAAGAGAAAAAAAATGGAGATACTGACTATGATTTCGATGTGCTATTATGGAAACCCAACCAAATTAAACATGTCTTGGTCCAATGACAACTTAGTCAGGAGGTCTTTTGGGTGTAAGAAGTTTGACAGTGGGTTTAGAAAACCATGTCATTTTCACCTAGTTTGATCCACCATTGACGCCACATTCACAAATTGTGTTGTTGGGTCTTCTGAACAAGGTGAGGACATTAGAGGATGCAAAGAGGAGGGAGAGAAAAACATGGGTTTTGGTGCTTGTATTTGTAATATTGTAGTTATTTTTTAAACCCTAAACCAACTTATGTGATAGTTGGTGTTTTTGTTGTTGTTAGCACTGAAAACCAGCTTATGTGCCTGTTGGTATACTATTTTGTTGTTCATTCATGGTGAGTGGAAACTACGGGTCCTAAATGTAATGGTCTGTAAAGGGTAGAAGTTTGCTTACAAACTTGAAAGTTGCAAGACTAATTGTAATGTGAGAATATTTGGTTATTACAATGGCTTGGTATTCTTACACATTTGTATTTCATTTCATTTTCTAAATCTTTAATCTTCTTTTAAGATTTGAAAGTGTATTTGGTTATTGTTTGGCAACTTCTTACATTGCATGGATCAATGCTCATATGTTAGAAGAGATAAAACAGATGAAAAAAAAACACATTGGTCAGTATTAAACTTCTTTCATATATTAAGGCCAAACTGTTTACAAAAGGAAGGGCAAACTATTGCCAAATTTGTCTACAATTCAATACAATTGAACAAATTTGAATTGTAGGCAAGTTTACAAAAAAATTCAGTGACTATATGTCTAAGTTTAGATAATAGTAGAAATCATAAGCAAATTTACAAAAAAAAAAAAAAATATTTGCCTTAGTTAAGAAATCAATAGCAGGTATAGGCAAATTTACACAAGTTCAAAAATTTAACAAAATAAAGTCATGTTCACAATGTCATCATTAGTCTGTCATGGATGACTCTTGAGTAGAAGGCATCCATCTAATAGTGGTTGGTTTCCTTTTGAATGGAAGCTTTTCTCTTAGGGTAGCATCTTGTTGGTAAGTTGGGCAGATTGTTAATGAGTTGCGGCAATTTGTCCCTGAGTTGGGGCAACCTCCTGCTAAGTTAGGGTAGTCTTTTGCTGAGCTGGGGCAACCACTTGGTTGTGAACACCAATTTTGTGTCTTTTAACCTATAGGAACTAGTGAAATCCATCAAACAAATTAAATTTATAAGTAAAATAATGAAGTAAAGACAAATGACTTACTGGAATGTTTTGGTCAACTTCCCCTTTGCAACTCCTCTTATTGTGGCCTATTTTGTTGCATTTGTTGCATTTATTGCACCTCATTTCCAACCTTCTCTTGGTTAACCTTTCTGTTGTTTGTGGTTTATCAAGTTATTTCCTTCTCACCTTAGTAGGTCTGTCAAGTGGCCTTCTTAGTGTAGGAGGTAGTATTGGCAGCATGTTTGGCACAAACGCGCATTGCTTAGGACCCCTTACTAGCCTTATGAAGTTAGAGTAAATGGCAAGTGGGGTTTGCTTGATGTACCAAGTTTGTACATAAGTTTTCGGAACTCATATTTTAGATGAATGACAGCCACTGTATGCATGCAAGGGATGCCAGTGAGATCCCAATTCCTACAGGAGCAGGAATTCTCAACTAGGTCCACCATATGCTGACTACCTGGACCACATTAAACTTGATACTTGCCCCCACCAACATGTGATGGAACAAACCTAAAACACAGTCACTAAAAGAATATTAAAAATAACATGTGATCAACCTCACCAACAATCATACACAAGGCATAAATATATTAAAAAATGGTAGAATAAAGACATACATGTATTGGTCCAACAATATGTGATCAGCACCACTAGCAATTATACACAAGGCATAATAAATGCATCAATATATTACAAAGGGTAAATTTACCTTAGTGAATCTTTGATATTGACATCTAGCTTTTTCTTGATCTTTGGACATAAGACTGTAACAGCTCATTTTCCAATGGTGTCGGAAACTGTGGTTTTGGGATTACAATTTTGACTTGTCAGTCCGAAAATATTAATTAATTTAATATTTATAAAGTCATTAATGTCATATTAAATTTTTGTTAAGAAATTTTATTGTTTAGTTAGTTAATTATTTTAAAAGTACTAAACTGAAAAAAGTGCAAAAATCAAGAGATATTAGTGATTTGGTTTAAATTGTCTTTATGGAATAGTTGAATGGTTCTAGATGACAATTAAGCCATTTTAGTGTTAGTGGAATAAACTAAGATTTTATTAAGAAATTATTATTAAAAAAATAATGTTAAAGTAATCAAATAGATTAGATAAAATAAAAGAAAAGTGGAAGTGGTCATTGTCTTAATTATCATCTAGAAATTAGTTCATGTTGGTAAATGATAAATATGTATTAAATGTTGTTAAATGATAAATATGTGAGCCGATGAACGTAGGATAAGATACAATTGGCATGCTAATAGGTTATATCGCGCGTTGTACAGGATTGGTTGATATTGAGATGATGATTATGATTTCATTCATGTTTACTGAATATACCGAAGTTCAGCATTTGTTGCGAACTATCGCGCCATATTATAGTATTTCAGGTGTGCTTTAGGGACGGATGTAAAGCCTACGGGCTTGAAACTTGGTATCAAGGTGTGTTTTGGAGGGATGTTAGCCTACGGGCTTGACACTTAGCGCTCAGGTGTGTTCTAGGTTAGTGATGGGCGTTGAAACCACTAAATATAAATTCTTACACTCTAACTTAATTTATTTAGTTGTATAGAGTAATAGGGTCAATCCCACAGGGATTGAATTACTAATTTTCTTGTTTTCATGACCAAATTTCTAAGTCGAGGCAGATGTCGTGCCTTCAACCTGTACGTGCAAAACTATAAAATAAATTAAAGGGGGAATTTAGTTGATAGAGAAAATAAAATAAACAAAAATATAATATAATAAAATAAAAATAGATTTGAGATTGTAAATAAAATCAAGTGAATTAAATTAAATCAAGAACTAAATATATTAAAACTTAGCCTCAGCCTCGGTACACTCCGAACTTGAATTGATCCTTAAAAAATGGTTTTTCCCTTCCAACTGATAAGTTGGTTATAGTGGTTGAGGACGCCTTAATTGCCAACTTTTCCTCTTATAGTCGATTCCGGTATGGCCTACAAATCAACCCTTGTTGAATTTCTAACCATGTAGCTTGTGCCCGTAATTTAAGATTTCGACAGCCTTGTGATCTAGAAGGCCCAACTCAAATTAACAGCCTCAACTGCGTGGGTCGTTTAAATCCGATCACTATCTCCATTGACAGAATCCAACTAGCTTTTTCCAATTGAACATGCCAATTTTTTCGCAGGAATTCAAATACAGCAAGGCCGACTCGGCTTCCCAGCTGTTCATTAAACAATTCCAACCCAACGCACACTTTTTGAGTTGAAACCGAATCGATTTTAAAGGACAAATTTATACTATCCCATATACAGGAGAGATAGCGAATTGAAAAGTTTTTAGTGTGGATTCATATCTCATGATTATTTTGTCAGAGCAATAACCGGGCTAAAGCTAAAAGGAACTTAGCTAAGCATGAAGTTAATCATGCTAGTTGGTGTATAGAATGATCTTTAATGGAATTGGTGGAAGGTGGTGATGTATGATGTTTATGATGGTCAAGTAATATGATCGTACCTAAAACCTAACTATTATCACAATAAAGGCAAGCGCCTATCGAACAGTAGTATAGTTTAGCGGTAAGACCGGAATATCGAATCCACATGAACTAAAAGTACTAGTAATAACTTTCTTTCTATTATCTAGCCTAGAAATAAAGGAAAATTGTTTTAGACTAAAATCTAACTAAACTAAACTAAAACGTGACAGAGAGTAAATTGGGAAAATTGCTTTTGGGAAAACTGATTGATTAATACAATACCCAAGGAAGAATCCACCTAGACTTCACTTATTATTAGACTCTGAACTAGACAATTTATTTACTTGACTTGATCTATAGAAATCCTTAAATTATGTTAATATCTCTTTCAAGACTAAGAACAACTAACCCTAGGTTGATTAACTGAAATTTCTTTCTAATTAAAACCCCTAGTGTTGCATTAACTCGATCTATGGATTTCCTTATTAGATTTGACTCTAATCCGACAGATTTTCGTCATCCTATGTCTAGGATTGCAATAAACTCCACTTAATTGTGTTGGATCTACTCTTAGACATAGACTTTTGCTCCACTGAATAAGCACATTCAACTTGAATCAATATCCTGCAATATTAATAGAAGAATTAATAACACAATTAAGAAATAATTCAGAAAATAATAACAAGATCTGTTTTAGGTTTCACCCCCTCAGGTATTTAGGGGATTTAGTTCATAACTGTAAAAGAAAACATCTCAAAATCGGGAAAACAACAAAACATAAAGAGCCCAAAAACTTCGAGAGAAATTGAAGGGGGATCTTCAGTCTTGAAGTAAATCCTTGCTTTTGAGATTAATCAATCGGCGTTCTTTTAGTAATTCCTTAATTTCTACTCCTTGTCTCCTTTTGTTCCTCCCTTAGGGCGTTTTTGTAGACTTTAGAATGCCCAAAATACCCAAAATTTAGCTTTTTTCACGTGAAATTGAAGCAGGGCTGAATAGGGGCACGCCCATGTGAGGTTGGTCAGGCCGTGTTCAATACTGATAAATCCACACGGGCGTGTGGTTTACCCGTGTGAAAATGCCTTAGGTCATGTTAATGCTAATTTGGGCCTATGTTGTCCGTTTTTGGCCCTTTCCTTGGTCTTTTCTCTTCCTTATGCTCACCTAAGTATAAAACATGAAATTAAAGGATTAAGAGCATTATATTCCTCAATTCTAATGATAAATCATCCATAAATGTACCAAGCATGGGGTAAAAATATGTATATATTATGGTTTATCAAATACACCCACACTTAAACCTTTGCTTGTCCTCAAGCAAAATTCTCAACTTACAATCAAAATTTTTTCCTCTTAACTTATAATTCCTATTAATAATGTTTTGAACTAATTCACAAGTAATTATACATTGAGAATTCAACTAAAAAAGCATCAAAGTCTCAAACAATTCAAGTTGATAATTTTACAACAGAAATATAGGCATTTCCCCTTATCTAAGTAATCACCTTTAATTTAAAACTTAACTAGAGTTAACATCTTCACTAAAGGTTCACTCAAATCACTCAAAGTGTTTAGGGTTCAGTTATTAGGCACTCACTAGTCAACATGAAAAGTTATTACCATAGGCTTACATGAAAATCAAATCTCTACCACTATAAGTTAAGATGATACACCAATCAAAAGGTCTTTAGAGGGTTGTAACGAGGCTTTGGTTAGGGGTGTGGACACAAGTTGAAAGAGGGGGTTAGAATCGAGATTGAACTGAAAAATTACCTAGCTAGAAAAATAACCAATACTGAAAAATTACATCACTAAATAATTCTAGAATTGAACTTTTCCTCATGAATAACATCGTTAAGATTTAAGAGCACATAACTTCATAATGGTATGCTAAACTAAATTATTTTTAAGAACAAATTCAAGTATTTAAACTTTACTAACCAAAGAGGAAAACATAGTTAGATAATTATTCAACTCAAATCTCGACAAAAATAGGGATCAAAGTAATTAAGGGGATTTCAACAATAATGGGTTAGAGGTTAATACTGAGGGTAGATCAATGGATGGTTTGTTAGGCTCGAGGGGGTTCACTAAGGATTAATTATGAAGGTAGGCTTTTATGGAGTGAGTGAGTTAAACCTAGGTGCCTTTATCATCTCGGTATATCAAATCAATGGTGTGGTCACGACATGTATAATCAAAGCAAGTTCTAGAATAACAATTCAATATTGACACATTCATAGCAACAATAAAAGTGAGCAAGAAAGGATATATGCTCTAAAGGCTCAAAATCTCATAATAATTATGACTTTTGATGTCAATCCTGTGAATTTCAAACTTCAAGATGATACCTAAATTTGGGAAGACAAACTAGAGAAATTCTTAATTCTAAAAAATTCAACTTATCATGCTTGATTCTCTGATGTCTTAGAGTTCGAATAATCGAAGTATAAAAACCTATGTCTTAATCCAAAAGATATCAATAAAATCATGAATCAATTAGAATTTCATTCTAACAGTAATATGAGAAAGTGATTTGAGAACAAGACAAGATTCAGGGATTTTCTAATAATGAAATTAATAACCCCCCACATTTAAGATGTACATTGTCCTTAATGTACAAATATAAATAAGAATATAAGCATAAATCATAAGAGAGGGAAAGAAGTGAAACTTCCTGAAATTTGGATGAATTATTAGAGTAGTAAGAACGGGGTTGGGAAGGCAGCTAATAAGATGTATGATGAACTCAGAGGAAGTAGAGGTGGGGTAGGATACTCCGGTGGTGGTAGAGGTTGGGTTCCACAATTGGGATGCCAAATGGAGATGTGATAATGCTGTTCGGTGTTATGGTGGTTATGGTCGTGATGGAGCAGGACATGGCAATCGTGGAGTACCTTTCCCATCACAGTTGGATTTGGGCTCTTGAGCTATTTGACTGTGATAGCATCAATAATATTTTTAGGGGTATATATTAGCATGGTTACTTATGAAGAAACAACCATAAAGATAAAATAAAATTTCAAGATAAACAAATATAGTTTTGTAGAACATAAAAATAGAAATAAAGATAAAGATAAAGAAACATAAAATTAAAAATAAAGATAAAAAGAAAAAGAAAAATAGGTGGATTCAAAACTCTTCATCCCTAGAAGGGTCGTAAGGTGGTGGTGGCGGCGATGTGATGTGGAAGTGCTGACAAATCTACTGTAGGGTAGCATCAATGTGATCAAATCTTTGGAAGCACTGCTGCTCAAATCTAGTGAGGCTCTCAGAGATGTCAGTGAGTGAAGCAACCGCATGAACTGGTCTATGGATAGGCGGTGGCTGAGAAGATAGATCTTCATGAGGTGGAGGGACATCATCAGCAGCATCTTCTGGGTTATCCTGCTTGGTAGACTGAGCTAGGTGGTATTGAGAAGGATTGAACCCACGTTGTCACTCAATCATCCTCATATGAAACATGCTCAAAATGCCCTGTGGGGACATTAGGCCGATGAGGGTAAGCGAAGAGGATTGCACCACTGTATTAAGGAGGCCGAAGTGGCGAGCTAGTCGAGTCACATAGGGACCGATGCAAATGGCTCCTCTCCTATGTCGCTTTGTTTGATGGCGAAAGGCGAGGGTGATGAAGTAGACTAAGCCGAAGATGTGCTCGTGCACCATGTTCCATAAAAAATAGGCGCCGTGAGTGTTGACGATGCCAGTGCTCTCTCATCGACCCGTCAAGGTGTAAGCGAGGATGGCGTGTAGGTATTGTAGTGAGGGGGAGAGGGTCGATGCCTTGGAGCGACTGGGATCATAAGTGGCTGAAGTAGGGACCAGGGCTTTCCAACAAGCAGAAGGAGAATAGTGGATATGTCGATGGAAATCGGAGAAGTCGTCGTCATCCATGAACTTCTCGGTATAAAGTCCCAGAGTAACACCGAACTCAGGCACACTAAGTTGGCGTACCAAGCCTCCGAGACGAAACTAAACTGTGCCAGGATCGTCGAACTCTGACATGACCGTCTGTAAGTGCAATGTAGAACAGAGCTCCAAGGTGAGCTCTAGGTATGTCGGTTCGACAATCTCAAAGAAATACCCCCATGGGTTGGTAGTGAGGAGGGCTCGAACTACGTTGGCTAGTTGGACCTGCTCTAGGGCGGCCCAGTCGATACGTCATCCAACTCCAAGGGGTCTCGCCCTGAGGATCTAGAAGAGCTTCTCTTGGGATCCCTGTGAGAACTGAAGAAATAGGTGGTGCACTTCGATAGTCGCACTCAAAGATGTGGTACCGGGTCTCTTTCGCTTTTTTGAATCAGGAACGGAAACTTTAGACTTGCCATGAGTGTTTATCATTATATACCTGCAAGAATAAGAATGGCCAAAAGAAGGTAACAGATAAACATGTACTAAAATTTAAATTAATGTACTAAGAAAGAAAACAACCTAGAACCTGAAACTAAAAACATAACCTGAAATTAGTAAGGAGCATCAACTGGGTAATTAAAAGCAGAAAAGAGTCTTTAATTGAATCATCTGACAACTTCTATGGATAATCCGAATGACTAAAACTAAGTTAATAGTACTCATTAACGAAATCAAATTATTAACTAAATCACAAAAATTTTAGAAAAACTTTCAACCATGAAATCAAAGAAGAATAAAGCAATAACAACTTAATAATAAAGGAATATAATAGTAAAATGAGAATCAAAAAGAAAAAAGAAGGGAAAAGAGGAACCGATGGGGAAGACTGGTGGCTGGAGGTATGATGGCGCGGTGGTCGGTGTTGGGGCGGCAGCTTGAAGGACCGGCTGCTAAGGTTTCTTTGGGTAAAAGAAGGTTGGGAGAAGAAGGTGAAAATAGAAGAAGGGGAGAGTGTGAAAGTAAGGGATAATGGGGAAGATAATGCAAGAAGAAGGGAAAAGGAAGGAGGAGGTTGAATAGGTGAACGGCGGTGGTCAGGGTTGGGGAGTTTGGTGGCTAGGGTTTGTTAGGGGAGGGAAAAAATGAGGAAGATGATGAACAGTAGGGTGGTTTAAATAGGGGTTGGGCTACACGGGCGTGGTACATGCCCGTGTGCCTTGCTTTCAGCCCGTGTGTTTCGTGAGATTAGGGTTTTGAACGCATCTGATTCTTGGCCCACGCCCGTGTTCCTTGGATGTGTTGGCTCACACAATCATGTCGCAGGACCGTGTCCTGCTTTGTTCGCTTCTCCCACACTCATGTTTAAGTAATCAGTATCGACCATGGTATATGGGCACGAGTGTGTCGCACGTCCGTGTTAAAATTCTTAGTGTTGTCCACGACTTATGGGCATGGGCGAGTCATACGCCCGTGCTATTTTTCCAGTATCGACCACGGGTATTGGGCACGGGCATGGGGTTGTTTCAAATGCTCGTGTGCTTTAGGCAGTGTTGCCCACGGTCTGTAGGCACGCCCATGTCTCAAGACATACGCTCATGTGAATCAAACAAGTTTGCCCATGACCATATCGCACGGCCGTGGGAATTAGTCACATCCCGTGGCGAGCACACAGCCAAAGGCACGCCCGTGTGCTAGGGCATGTAGGTTAGTGAAACCTGTATTTAAGAGACTTGATTAGTGAATGTTAGATGTTGCAAACTGAAATTGAGAAAGTCAATAACGTTAGTGCTCGGGTTGCTTCTCAAGAAGCAATTATTTAGAGTCTAAGCTCGACTCTCCTCGCTCTTACCTTTTTTGGCGTTCGTGGAGCCGAAGCTCCTCTCTATCATTCTTAAAATCCTTACTAGTATAAAGTTTAAGTCGATGACCGTTTGCCTTGAAAGTGCCATGGTTTGGATGTGTTACCTCTACTATGTCGTATGAAAAGATGGTTTTAACTTTAAATGGGATTGACCACTTTGATTTCAGCTTTCCAGGGAAAAATTTAAGCCTTGAGTTATAAAGTAAGACAAGATCGCCAACTTCAAACTGCTTAGGATGCTTTAAATGAGCATCATGGCGTCGCTTTGTTGCTTCCTTGTATAGTTGTGAATTCTCGTATGCATTACCGTGCCACCCATCCAACTCATTTAATTGCATAAGTCTCTTTTCACCTGCAAGTTTAAGATCAAGGTTGAGAAATTTAATAGCCTAGAATGCCTTATGTTTTAGTTCAAACGGTAGATGATAGCTTTTCCCATAAACAAGTTTATAAGGAGATGTTCCTATGGGGGTTTTAAAAGCGGTCCTATAGGCCCATAAAGCATCATCTAATTTTATCATCCAATCCTTCCTATTTGATTCCACCGTCTTTTTTATGATTCGTTTAAGTTCTCTATTAGCTAATTCAACTTGGCCACTAGTTTGTAGATGGTAAGGGGTAGCTATTCTGTGGCGCACTCTATATTTCTTTAAAATTTTGTCAAACTGAGCATTACAAAAGTGAGTACCCCTATTGCTAATAATTGCTCTAGGTGTTCCAAATCGAGAAAAGAGCTTCTTAAGAAATCTCACTACCATTCTAGCATCATTAGTGGGTAAAGCTTGGGTTTCCACCCATTTTGACATATAATCTACCGCTACTAAGATGTATTTATTTCCAAATGAAGTAGGAAAGGGACCCATGAAATCAATACCCCATACATCGAATATTTTACATGAGTTCATATAGGTCTGAGGCATTTCATCATGTTTAGAGATATTACCTATCCTTTGGTATTTATCACAAGAAGTAACATACCTGTTGGTGTCTTTAAATAATGTGAGCCAATAAAAACCTGATTCGAGTGCTTTATGAGCGGTCTTCGTCCCACTGTAATGTCCTCCGGTTGGTCCTGAATGGTAATGTTCCAAAATCTTGCTTGCTTCTAGCTTTGTGACACACCTTCGAATGACTTGATCTGTACAATTGCGAAAAGAAAGGGATCTTCCCAAAAGAAGTTTTTCACATTAGCGAAGAATCGCTTCTTTTGCTGATGTGTCAACCCTTTTGGGGTTATGTTAGCAGCTAATAATTCGCAATGTTAGCAAACCAATGTACCTCAGAATCAGATACAACTAGGAGTCATTCTTCAGGAAACGAATCATTTATTTCGACTTCGTCGAGATCCTTGAGATGAGGATTCTCAAGCCTGGAAAGATGATCAGCTGCAAGATTTTCAGCCCCTTTCTTATCCTGTATCTCCAAGTCAAATTCCTGCAATAGTAAAATCCATCTTATTAATCTAGGTTTTGCATCAGACTTAGTTAGAAGATAACGAGGAGCAGAATGATTAGTATAGATGATCACTTTTGACAAAATCAAATGTGGTCTAAATTTGTCGAACGTAAAAACTACAGCTAGCAATTCTTTTTCCGTAGTAGTGTAATTCCCTTGTGCGGCTGTCAAAGTCTTGCTAGCATAATAAATTGGCTGAAAATGCTTGTCTCTTCACTGTCCTAGAACTGCACCTACTGCAAAATCACTCGCATCACATATTAGTTCAAAAGGTAAATTCCAATCAGGTGCAATTATAATCGGAGCATTAGTTAATTTATCTTTGAGAGTATTAAATGCGTCTAAACATTCCTGATTAAAATTGAAAGGCACATCTTTCTCTAGTAATTTCGTTAAAGGCTTAGCTATTTTAAAAAAGTCCTTAATAAATCTTCTATAGAAACCAACATGTCTTAAAAAGCTTCTAATAGCCTTAACCGAATTATGAGGAGATAGTTTTTCAATGGTTTCAATTTTTGCTTTATCAACCTCTATCCCTTTACTAGAAATTTTATGTCCTAACATGATACCTTCACGAACCATAAAGTGACATTTTTCGTAATTAAGCACAAGATTCGTTTCTTCACATCTTATTAAAACTCGTTCTAAATTTTTAAGGCAGAGATGGAAAGAGTTACCGAATACCAAGAAGTCATCCATAAATACGTTCATAATTTCTTCCACGATTTCATCAAAGATGGCTAACATGTAATGCTGAAAAGTAGTAGGAGCATTACATAATCCAAAAGGCATTCTACGCTAAGCAAACGTACCATATGGACACGTAAATGTCGTTTTCTCTTGATCTTTAGGAGCTATCGGGATTTGGAAGTAGCCAGAGAGTCCATCCAAGAAACAGTAATACATATGTCCTGACAGTCTTTCCAACATCTGATCAATGAATGGCAAAGGAAGTGGTCTTTTCTCGTGGCATCATTCAACTTCCTGTAATCAATGCAGACTCTCCAACTGATGACTATTCTTGTAGGGATTAATTAGTTTTTTTCATTGGTAATAATAGTCATGCCTCTCTTCTAAGGAACAACTTGCATAGGACTTACCCAGGAACTACCAGAAATAGGATAAATAACTCTAGCATCTAGAAGTTTAATTACCTCAGTGTTGACAACTTCCTACATGTTAGGATTCAATCGTCTTTGAGCCTGAAAATACAGTTTGTACTAGTCTTCCATCAAAATTTTATGGGTACAAAAAGAGGGACTGATTCCTTTAATGTTAGAAATTTTCCAAGCTATGGCTTTTTTATGTTCTCTTAGTACTTGGAGTAATTCTTCTTTCTCCTTAGGTTGCAAGTCCGAAGCAATAATCACTAGCAAAGTAGAGTTATCTCCCAAAAATGTATATTCTAAGTGATTAGGTAATTGCTTAAGTTTTAGTTTAGGGGGTTCCTCAACAGAGGGTTTTTGCCTTAATTCATCATTTATTTCTATACCCTTATAGTCAATTTGTCTTGGAGATGGTTCATTAGATTTTAAGTCAATTATTACTTTTTCCATCTCAGTAGTGACTTCGTCCTCCTCCCCACTCTGAACTAGACACAGTTCCAACGTATCTTCAAGGGTGATTTCCTGAAAAGAATCCTGAACAGAGTAGTCAATAGAATCTATAAAATAACAGGAATCATCTTATTCTCTAGAAAATCGCATAGCATCATAAATTTTAAAAAAAATTTCTTCATCTCCCACTCTAAGCATAAGTTTACCATCTCCCACATCAATAACAGCTCTAGCAGTGGCTAAAAATGGGCGTCCTAGAGTTAAAGGTACTTCAAGATCCTCATCCATGTCAAGCTCAACAAAATTAACGGGGAATATAAATTTATCTACTTTAACTACCACATCTTCAATGATACCTCTAGGATATTTAATTACCACATCTTCAATGATACCCCTAGGATATTTAACAGATCTATCAGCTAATTGTATACTCATCCTAGTGGGTTTTGGTTCCCCAAGACCTAGTTGCTTGAACATTTTATAAGGCATTAAATTAATACTAGCACCTAAATCAGCTAATGCGTTTTCAATATTTAAATTACCAATTAAATAGGGAATAGTAAAACTTCCTGGATCTTTCAGTTTGATTGGTAATTTGTTCTAGAGGATAGTTGAGCATTCCTCGTTGAGTTCCATTATGGACAGATCTTCAAACTTCCTCTTGTTTGTTAAAAGCTCCTTTAAGAATTTTGGATATGTGAGCATCTGCGAAATAACTTCAGCAAAAGGTAAGTTAATATGTAACTGTTTAAAAAGTTCAAGAAATTTACCAAATTGTGCATCCATGTGGTCTTTCTTTAACTTTACTGGGTATGGGATGGGTGGCTGGTATTCTTTAAGCATCAATGAGGAGTTCTCCTTGGGTCGAGTCTCTTTAACTTCTTCTTTGTTAGGTTCTTGTAGCAACTTCTTTTTAGGCTCAGCTAGCATTGTTTCACTCCTTAATGTAATTGCTTTAACATGTTCCCTAGGATTAGGTTCAGTGTTACTCGGCAAACTACCTTGTGGTCTATCAGATATCATCTTAGTGAGTTTATAATGCCCTAAATTTCGGGATTTTTTGGGTTTTTGTAATTTTTGGTGAAATCTTGAAATTTTGGTATTTTGGTTACTAAAATTATGTTTAAGTGTGTTAGTAGGCATTTAGAAGGCCCAAGCCTAAGTTAAAACCCGGCAGAAATATCAACTTCAGTTTTTAAGTGAAAGGGACTTGGTTAAGTGGGCCTTTAAGAAAAAGTTAGTAAACTGAGACACAAAGAGGGCCTTGGTAAAGTGGCAAGGGGGCACCACTAAGTTCCTAAAATAGTGGCTTGTGGACTGAGTTTAAGGGCCAGAGTTCAAGTCACAGGGTAAGCAGATGATACTTTTATTTTTGGGCATGTGCCGGGCATGTGATGGGACTTAAGTAGAATTCAGCTAGGGCCTTGGGAAGGCTATGCCATTTGCTTAGGTAGTCATTAGGGTTAGTTTTTATTTCTTTTTCTGTCTTGGTAAATTAGGGTTAGCCACCTAGAGTTTCACCCTTGATCTATTCTCCCTTTAATGTGCCAAAAAGCCAAAAACCCAAGTAAGCTTTCCTTTGTGCCGAATTCTTCCTTCTCTTCTCCTCTCTTCCATTCTTTTTTTTTCTTTTCTTTTATAGCCAAAACTACCTCTCCTCCTCATTCATCTCCCATTTTCTTTGCTTCAAAAACCAAATCTACCATTCTTTTCTTCTAAAACCTATCAACTGCTAAAAGCCGAAATCCCGAAAGATTGCTTCTTGTGCCGATTTATTCTAGCCAAAATCCTCCTATCTTCTTCATCTCTTTTGGCAGATTTTCACATCTTCTAAACCCCTAACCCCTGTCAGCAACACTACTTCAAAACCACCACACCAAATCATCTTCCTCTTCACAGTTCCAAAAGCCGAAAACACTATAGTTTTTAGGGGCATATAGCCGAATCATTAGATCTTTAAGATTAAAAAACTGCTAGTGTTTAGGGGTTAGATCTGCATCAGATCTGAGTAGAAACAGAAGGGGAATCTGTGGTAAGTACTCGACATCTCAGATCTATTCTCTATTCCAGGATTTAGAAAAGCCGAAATCCCTAGAGGCTTAGGGAGGTTGTCGATTGGGGCTTAAAGCTCTAAGGGGTTTTAAACATGATTTATTTTGGTGTTAGTGTGTTCTAGAGGCGATTGATTGAAGGCTTGTACAAGTGGATTGACTAGATCTAGATCTAGTCACTCGTTTCGGCAAAGGTAAGATCTCAAAGGCCTTAGGTGTTGATGGCCGATTATGGTAAGTAGGATTGTGATGATTGTCATTTTATTTTGGATCTGATGTGTCTAGTGATCGATTGTAGGATATCGTGGGAGATCTCATTAGCAGTCGTCGCAAATCAGGTGTGTATTGAACATCATATTATAGTTCAAATCGGCAAAAGTCAAAAAGCTGAAATGCCAAAATTCTGGCATTTCGTGGGCTTGTGAGCGTGCAAGCGCTCATAAGTTGGTTGGAGACCATTAGATTTGTATTCGTAAGTGGTAAGATGGATGAGTGCGCAATTATGTGCACTTCGGTAAGTTGGGCCTCGATGGGCTGAAGGTGGGCCCAATGGGCTTACGGGCCCATATTGGTAAAAATAGGAAATAAATGCTTACTGATAGATTGTAGGTCTAAAACCGGTAAAACTGGTAAATTGATCGTAAAATTTGGACTAGATGGGCTAAATTAGCTAATTGGCACTGTAGGGCTCGTTAAGGGTTTTAAGGCCCAATGACTGTAATCTGCTAAAATGGGCTAAATAAGCTACTGAGGTAAAAGTTAGACTATTACTGAATAAAATATGCATGAAACCCTAAAAATTGGTATAATTAATGAAATACCCCTTAAGGGTACGAAATTACTATTTTACCCTTAGGTGCAAAATGACTGTTATACCCCTAGGGCTAAATATGACTGAAATGCATGTTTTACTGTTTCTGTTTACTGTATGCCATATCATGAATATCTGTTGCATGGGGCTAGGTTATTGATGGAGGAAGTTCTGAAAGTGGCTTGACCACGTACTAGAGGCTTTGCCTCATCTTTCTGTTATCTGAGCAGCTATGCTGCAACTGTAGAGTGTAAGGCTGGGTGGGTTGAGTTATTCCCCACATGCAGTGTAGGGTTGGTACGGGTGGAGTGTAGCGGTTGGGTGGGTTGAGTAGTCTCCCCACATGTGATGGGCTTACATTCATAATTGATATCTGTTCTGCTACTGAAATGGGCCTATGGGCCGTACTGTTATCTAAAAAGGGCTAAGGCCCAGTTTACTATATCTGGATAGGGCTTAGGCCCAGTGAGCTTAAGCCGATTTGGGCTCTGGATGGGCTTCTTTGCACACTGAGTTTCCAAACTCACCCCTTTCTCTCCATCCTTGCAGGTGAGCCCTAGATTGGTGGACTTGGAGCTGGGAGGGATTCAGAGTAGCCACATGGACTGTAGTTATTTAATTAAGTTCTATTTTAACTTATTTTATTTCCATCTTTATTTTTAATTATTTTTATTATGGTTTTGGGTTTGTAATAAGGCCGCTCTAATTATTTTTATTTTGGGTTCTTATTCACTCATTCATACACTACTTTAATTATTTTCAATATAACTGCGCAAGTTTTTCTTAAAATTAATCAAATGTTTTCAAAATCCCATCACACGTTCAAACGAGTAACAAAGTTAAGTTTTAAAATTATCCTCTTAATAGCTAGTAATGCTTAAGACGTTCTCCAAAAACTGAGAATTTCTCTTAAACCCACAATATTAGTTTGCAAAGCTCACCCCAATCTTAGTAACTAGGTAACATGGTGAATTGTAGGTGATGTGACACACCAAATTTGGCTGTAACGTTTGGGCCGGGTTTAGGGTGTTACAGAGTTGACCAATTTGATTTTCAAGTCCTTGAATTGAAGCTTGCTAGTTCTTAAGTGCTGTTTTGGTATTCTAAAAATGGGTTTTTGACACCGATATGAATTTTTCCAACATCTCTTCAAGGTTTGGTTTCTTTTCCTACTGATAAGTGGGTTGCTGAAATCCCCAAGGGGGTGGTGACCTTTGATTTCCTTGATTCCCTTGACCTCCCTATGAAAAATTTGGATGACTTCTCCAACTTGCATTGTGAGTGTTACTATAAGGATTTTTTTGAGGTCGAGGATTATTACCCATGTAATTCATTTGCTCATTTTCCATGCCATGTCCATAGGGAGAGTACTTTGGATTACTATAACAGCCCGATTTGGACCTTAGTTGGGAAGTGGTTTTAAAACCACATATCCGAGTTTGAAAAATATTCTGATATTATTTTCTGTGTCCGTGATATATGAATCTGCATCTGTGAAATTTCTGTGAATTAATTTGTTTATCTCTGTGCTTAATTATGAAAAAGGACTTGATTGTGTAAAGGGTAAAATTTGCATACCATTTGTTAAAGTGCCTATATGCCATGATTTGATTTATTTAAAGTCCTATTATTGTAATATGCCATGTTTTAGTTAATGGACAATTATGTCCATGAATGATAGGTTTTATGTTATTACTTTCATTAATGGCAATTTGGTAAACTATTATTATTATGTATTAAAATAAAAACAAAAACATGAAATGGCATATATGTTCATGTTTCTTCCACCAAAAATCAAAGAAAAAGAGAAGAAATAAGCTTCCTAGGTTTCAATTAGCTTAATCCTTGATTAAGGTACGAGTTTTCGTCCGTTTTGATGATTTTTATGTTTCTGTGATTGTTGCTTCGAAATCTTTCATGCCCATGTCTCAATTTCTATTTTTGATGAAGTTTATAAATAATGCCATTGATGGTATTTGAAGCTTTGTGATGAATTTGGTTAAATTATGATGGATAAGTATTGAATAAACATGTTTTGCCATGAGAATTTGATGAATTTGAGCTACGTGGGCTAATTTGTGAAAATGGGATTTTGGGAGGATTAAATTGTGAAATAAACGTGTTATATGGGCTTAATTGAATAGTATTGAAATTTGGCTATGTTTATATGTGGGTAAATCTGTTGAATTTGACGATTGTATGTATTAGGGACTAAATTGTTGTAATGTGCAAATGTGAGGGCTAAATTGCAAAATGCCCTAGTTATGTGTTCATGGATTGAATTGAATGAAATGGAATATTGAATGGCTATATTTGGATTTATTTAGATCAAGAACCAAGGAAATTGGAATTAGATCGAGGAAAGTCTAAAATCGTTGAATAGTCGGCTTAAATCCGTTAAATCCATACGATGTAAGTCAAAATACAAATATACCTTATATTGATGTTTGTTATAAATTCTTGATTTATAAACTGTATTTGGATGGCTATGAGAGCCTGAAGTATTATTCCGAGTCATTTTCGAATGAACAATGGTAGAATGATATCATGAAAGACCTCGTCTGGGACATAGGCATTGATTAGAGAATTACGTGTAAGACCGTGTCTGGGACACTAGCATCGTATATGTTTCATGTAAGACCCTATTCAGGACAATGGCATCAGTATTGAATAACATGTAAGATTATGTCGGGGACGTCGGCATTGTATAAGGCCTATAAGATCTCTGTAATGTATCTGAATGATATAAGGAGAAATTTCGAGGAATGAATGAATGCATATTTTTATATGTCTGACTCAGGTACGTTTGTTCTTTACTGAATTTACGAGCATGAAAGGTATGCTCTTGTGAATTATGAGTATGTGATGAATGAGTATATTTGGTTCATGAGTTATTTATATGAGATTACTATCATATTGTGTTTAAGGATTGCATATGTTTGTATTTGGCTTACTAAGCTCATTGTGGCTTACTAAGCTCATTGTAGCTTACTTTATATTTTCTTTCAACTGTTTTATCGATATCGTAGCTACTGAGGGCTCGGGGATAGTCAAGGATGTAACGCCCTAATTTTCAGGTTTTTCTTAGATTGATCCTTATCTGATAAAATGTTTAAATGTTAGTATTTGGGTGTGTAATGCATGTTTGGGGTGTGTTAATGGGCCTATGGAAGGCCCATGTGTTGGTTAGAAGCTCGGCAAAATTTTGTATTTTTGACTTAGAAGATAGGGGACCATTGAAAGTAAGGGTCTTAAGAATTTGTGTACGAAATAAGACACAAATGGATCAGTGGTAAAGTGGCATGAGAGACGCCACTAGGCTCCTTAAAAGGTGGCGCCTAAATGAGCTTAGAGGTCAAGGGTTCAAGTGCCAGAGGTGGCAAGGGTAAGTGTTTTATTTTTGAGCTTGAGCAGGTAAGAGTTTGAAGCAGAATTGAACTCTGCTTGGGAGAATTTGAATCGGTCAAGGAGCAAATCGTGGAGGAGGTTGAGGAGCAAATCAAGGAACTTCGAATTTTGAAAGGAGGTAGCCGATTTTGGGACTTTGCAAGTGCAATTCGGCTAGGGGGATTAGTGCTTGCATATTTGGCAATTAGGCTCTAGTGGGGGCCGAATTCTCTTTAGTTCTCTGAGAGTTTTGTGCCGATTTCCCTTAAGTTTAGTATTCTTTCTTCTCTTGCCGATCCTAGTAAGTACATTGGGCCATTCTTCTATTATCTTTTCTGTTTTTTTTAATCAATAGCCGAATCTCATATCCTAAAAGACCTCTTGCTGAAACTTTTACTTCTGTCTGGCAACACTTTTTCTTCTCCTTCCTCTATTTTCATCTTCTTCTCTAGCCGATCCACTCTCCCTTGTCTCTCCTCTCTAAACCTGTCGACACCTACAAGAGAAAGAAGCCGAACTCATTGTGGCCGAATATTCCTTTTTGCTAAACCGATTACCCTCTTCTCCTACAAAGCCTTCAATTAGCCGAACCCCTATCCCTTCATCCCTTCTACCTGTCGAATCACTCTCCTTCCTCTCTCTTCTTCTTTCACTTCATAAAACCCTTTTGTTCCGTACTAAACCGAATATCCTGAGGGTCAGAACTTCATCTATTCTCTTTGGAGCCGAAAACCTTCATTAGGGGCCGAATCTCAACCTAACTCTTTTATCTTGCGGGTTCGTAGAAGGAGTAGTTGTGAATCAAGATTACACTCGTATCTAAGATCTTTCTTGGGTCGATATCATAGTGGTAAGTACCTTTTTCGTTAATCATTCATATTTAGGGCATGAAAAGCCGAAACCCCTTATGGGGAGGCTAACGTTAATGACTAAGGGATTGTTGGCCGTTTTCTTTTGGTTTGATTATGTTAGTGCGATCAAGAGGTTGTGCAACTAAGGACTTGGAAGGCTAAACGCGATTGGACTTTGGGATTTAGTCCACAATCGACAAAAAGGGGTAAGATTTCGATGCTTAGGCCACATAGGCCGGTTATGGTAAGGGTTTATGGCTCTTTGGTTATAGATTATTAGACTAAAAATTATCGTTCGATTGTAGGCTCTTCGTACGTAGATTCCGTCGTTGTTTCATCCATTAACAGGTGTGTAACGTATCACCATCATAGACTAGGATGGCTAAAGGCCGTAATAACCGAAAACTGTGCTAAAGTGACCGATCGAAAGTGACCGAAAATCAGTCTTGGAGGGATCTAAGAGTAGCCGAATACTCTATTGTGGTCACATTGGAAATTGACGGTGGCAAAATTGCAGAAGGTGCAATTTCGAGCGTTTTGGTAAGTTGGGCTGCGATGGGCCAAGATGGGCCTAATGGGCTTCCGAGCCCAAATTGAAAAATGATCGTTAAAGACCTTCTGGTAACTTGAATAGTAAAAACATGGTTAAGTTGGTAAACCAAACCTAAAAATTGGGTTTAACGGGCTCGAGACGACATTGGACATAGTAAGGCCCATTAGGGGTTTTAGGCTAAAAGGGCAAAACTGGAAATTTGGCTTAAATGGACTTCCGTGGTTATATGAGGACTGATAATTTATTGAACTTGCATAAAAACGTTAAAAATATGATAAAGGACTAAAATACCCCTGAAACTGGAAAAAATTACCAAAATACCCCTAGGTGTGAAAAGACTAGTATACCCCTAGGGTCAAGTCTGTATGAAATGTATAATTTTATGTATATGCATGAGTAATCTTTATTATGAATATATCTGATGCATGAGATGCTATATGTTGCATGCTAGTATGATTACATCTGTTGCATGGGGTATGGGTTTATGACGGAGGAAGCGTTCTGGCAGCCTCGCTGCAATCTGGTGACTTTGTCACATTATTATCTGGCAGCCTCGCTGTAATCTGGTGACTTTGTCACATTATATCTAGCAGCTCGCTGCAATTCTGGTGGCCTCGCCACAATATCTGTATCTGGTGACCTCGTCACAATATCTGGCAGCCTCGCTGCAAATTATATCTGGCATCCTCGCTGCAAATTTCTGTAGTGTGTAGCGGTTGGGTGGGTCGAGTAGTCTCCCCACATGGTGTAAGGCTAGTACGGGGGTGTTATGAATGGATCTGGGTTGGGTTTTCTGTTTGCATATCATATCTGATCTGTATCTGTTATGGGCCTATGGGCTTAACCTGATTTCTGTAATGGGCCAAAGCCCAATTAATCTGATTCTGAGGCTTGATCTGTTTTGGCCTATGGTTGAGATTATGTTATACACTGGGTTGTCAAACTCACCCCTTATTTCATCTCTGCAGGTAACCCTCAACCATAGTGGGCTTGGAGCTGGGAGAGATTCGGAGTGGCCACAACATTTGCAAGTTCGGGTTGTCATATTATTTTAGTAATTTTATTTTGCTATTATTTTGGGTTTTAATTGTAATAAGGCCGCTGTTTAAATTTTCTTTATGGGTTTTATTTTCTTGGATGGTTTAAATCGTATTTGGTTGAAACTGCTAGTATAGGCTGTGCGGGTTTTCAAATTCTTAAGAATGTTTTCACAACTCAACAAGTTTTAAAAATTTGGACAACTTAAAAAGAGTAACAAACTGACTTTTTCACAAGCTTACTGCTTTACTGAAAATCACACTTAAATCACACAAAATGCCATAGACTTAGTCTTAGGTTCATGTGACACACCAGATCTAGTCATAACGTCTAGACCGGGTTTAGGGTGTTACAAAGGATCGTCACCACACTATCGAGCTTGATTTTGGTACCTTTTGAATGTATAAAGTTTAAGTATGGCATGTATAGGCTAGAATGTCTATATATTAAGCTCAGGATATGTTTATTTGTAATGCCATGAGAATTGGCTAGCAAATGGTATGTTTGTGCTTGGTTTTGGTTTATGGTTTGTGATGCCAAAATTTGTAAGTTTATAATGGTTTTATGATCTAGTTTGTTTTGGTCATCTTGAAACATGTCAATGTGAAGAAATGGTAAAATTTGGATGTGGTATGAATGAGATATGTACTATGTGTTTAGTCATGAACTTTGTTTGTGATATAGACATGCTTGGTGTGAGATTTGAATATGAATGTGTATATGAATGGTTGATCATGTGGAGGTATGATTAGGTATTGAATTTTAGTTGAAATTGTGGTGTTGTTGTAGCATGAATTGGCTTGTAGGGAATGACCCTTAGTGGGTGGAAAGTATGGCTTAAACTAAGTCTGTTTAGTGCCACATGGCTATGGCACATGGGCGTGCCTTATGGCCGTGCTAATTTTATAGTATTGGCACAAAAACTCACATGGGCATGTCTTGTGGCTGTGGCAAAAAGTCAGTATGCCTGCTCTGTTTTGGCACGGCTTGGGTGCATGGGCGTGCCTAAGTCTTGTGTGAGGCACACGGCCTGGTCACACGGACGTGTGACCCCCTAAATTTGGAAGATTTTACATGTGTTCTAAAGTTCATGAATGTATTCGGTTTAGTCCCGACCCCATCTCAATGTATGTTTGAGGTCTAGTGGACTTCCGAAAGGGACTTTATGTTTGAATCTTATTATAATTTCTGAATATTCTATTCTGATTTGTTCTGAATATCCGGTAACGCCCCTTCCTATTCTGGCGACGGTTACGAGATAGGGGTGTTACAATTACTCACACCACTTCCATTTACGTCACACTGCATAACTGGATGTACCTGCATAGAACCAACTAAACCATCAATCTTTTTATTCAAAAGTTCTACCTGGCTAGAAAGCATAGCGACTGCATCAATATTAAAAACATCAGCAGGTTTTTGTGGCTTTGTTCTCATGACTTGCCACTGATAATTATTCAGTGACATCTCTTCAATAAACTCATAAGCCTCGTCAGGTGTCTTGTTGTTGATTGTTCCACTGGCAGCTGCATCAATCATTTTCCTTTTTGAGGGGTTCAAACCATTGTGGAAAGTCTGAACCTGTAGCCACAAAGGTAACCCATGGTGAGGGTACCTTCTCAATAAATCCTTGTATCTCTCCCATGCGTCATAAAGTGTTTCTAGATCCATCTGCACAGAAGAAGAGATGTCATTCCTCAACTTTGCTATTTTAGCTGGCGGAAAATATTTTAAAAGAAATTTTTCGGTCATCTGTTCCCAAGTAGTGATGGACCCTCGTGGTAGAGAGTTCAACCACTATTTAGCCTTATTCCTCAAAGAAAAGGGAAATAATAGGAGGCGAATGGCATCATCAGAAACACCATTAATGTTAAAGGTGTCGCAGAGTTCCAAAAAGTTTGCTAACTGTGTGTTAGGATCCTCATCCTGCAAACCATCAAACTGAACAAACTGTTGAATCATCTGTATAGTGTTAGGTTTTGGTTCAAAATTATTTGCAGCAATAGTGGGCCTAACAATACTAGATTTAGTACCAGCTAAATTAGGCTTAGCATAATCATACATAGTAGGAGGAGTAGGATTCTGATTCACCAAATTTGCAGCTACCATAGGAGGTAGTGGATTATTTTGATTTGCATCCATCTCTTCGATAGTGTTGGTCATATCCTCTTGCTCTTCCTCTATGCACTGTAGACTTCACCTTATTTTTTGTCGGTTTCTGCGAGCTGATGCTTCTATTTCTCTATCAAAAAGCAAAGGTCCTGACGGATTTCTTCTAGTCATAAACTAGAGACACCTGTCAGAGACAGATAAAAGAAAGGAAAATTAGTAAATAAAAATATAAATAAAATGTAAATTGCAATAAAAGAAAAAATGGCTAAAGTAATAAAAATCGAGTGTTCCTAAAATTTTAGTTCCCAGGAAACGGTGCCAAAAACTTGATGTGTGATACTTATGATGGTCAAGTAATATAATCGTACCTAAAAGCTAACTATTATCACAATAAAGGCAAGCGCACCTATCGAATAGTAGTATAGTTTAGCGGCAAGACTGAATGTCGAACCCACAGGAACTAAAAGTACTAGTAATAACTTTCTTTCTATTATTTAGCCTAGAAATAAAGGAGAATTGTTTTAGACTAAAATCTAACTAAACTAAACTAAAATGCGACAGAGAGTAAATTGGCGAAATTACTTTTGGAAAAATTGATTGATTAAGATAATACCCAAGGAAGAATCCACCTAGACTTCACTTATTATTAGACTCTGAACTAGACAATTTATTTACTTGACTTGATCTGTAGAAATCCCTAAATTATGTTAATATCTCTTTCAAGACTAAAAACAACTAACCTAGGTTGATTAATTGAAATTTCTTTCTAATTAAAACCCCTAGTGTTGCATTAACTCAATCTATGGATTCCCTTATTAGATTTGGCTCTAATCCGACAGATTTTCGTCGTCCTATTTCTAGGATTGCAATCAACTCCGCTTAATTGTGTTGGATCTACTTTTAGACAGGGACTTTTGCTCCACTAAATAAGCACATTCAACTTGAATCAATATCTTGAAATATTAACACAAGAATTAATAACACAATTAAGAACAAATCAAGTATTTATCATATAATTCAGAAAATAATAACAAGATCTGTTTTAGGTTTCATCTCCCTCAGGTATTTAGGGGATTTAATTTATAACTATAAAAGAAAACATCTCAAAATTAGGAAAACAACAAAACATAAAGAACCCAAAAACTTCAAGAGAAATTGAAGGGGGATCTTCAGTCTTGATGTAAATCCTTGCTTCCGAGACAAATCAATCGGTGTTCTTCGAGTAATTCCTTGCTTTCTACTCCGTGTCTCCTTTTGTTCCTCCCTTAGGGCCTTTTTTATAGACTTTGAAATGCCCAAAATACCCAAAATTTAGCTTTTTTCGCACGAAATTGAAGCAGGGCTCGACAGGGACACGCCCGTGTAAGGTTGCTTAGGCCATGTTCATCACTGATAAATCCACACGGGGGTGTGGTTTACCCGTGTGAAAATGCCTTAGGATTTGGGCCTATTTTGTCCATTTTTGGCCCTTTGCTTGCTCTTTTCTCTTCCTTATGCTCACCTAAGTATAAAACATAAAATTAAAGGATTAGAAGCATCATATTCCTCAATTCTAATGATGAATCATCCATAAATATGCCAAGCATGGGGTAAAAATATGTATGTATTATGGTTTATTAGGTGGAATGGGAGAGGGACTTAGGAAACAAATTACTCAAAATGTTGAAATGGAAAAAAATAAATGGTAGTATGTTAAAACTTACTAACGCAAAAGTGAAGAAAAAGAAATGAAATGTTTTATTCTAAAATCCAAGTGTGTATTCAAGTTTCACCAACATTAGGTATTTATACATATTTCTCATGCTAAATTTAACATGTTTATCCTAAGAAAGTATCAACTAAAAATCAAATTTAAACTAAAGAAAAAATTCAAACTATTTATAAGATTTTGACAATATAAAAATAATCTAATTTTTATCCAGCCAACCACTAAATCTTCAATCTTTCAATTTAGCCCTCCTTTTTGCTTTTCGTTCCAATTTAGCCCTTTTTGTAAGATTTTTAATTTTGACACATCAATTTCATTCCTGATAACAAAAAATCAAGTTTAGTAGCATCTTATTCAATAATTAGCCCAAAATAAATACATTAAAAACACAAATTTATCTTGTTATTAGTTGGTTAGCTCATTTAAGCGATTTGGTGTGTTAGGTTGGTTAACCATTTATCAAAATCCATTAAAACGTTCATCGGGTATAGTTAATGTTATAACGTATTTGATTGAACTAATTTCTAACACCCCTAACCTGTATCCATCGCCAAAATAGGGTTACAAAGCATTACTAGACTTATCACTTAAACAATCATACAATTTCATGTTCACTTCTCATATCTAAGCAATAGTCATTCAAATTCAATCATATAGTCCCTAACACGAGCGCTCAAGGCCCAAAACAAGCAATAAAAACAATTCGAGACTAAATTGAGAACTCAAGGAAATTTTGGGAAAACATTGAAAATTTTCATAGTACAGGGGACACATGCTAGTGTGGCTAGGCCGTGTGTCTCACACAGCCAAAAGACACGCCCATGTCTCAAGTTGTGTGGGCATTCGAAATGGGATCACATGACCATGTCCCAGCCCGTGTTTGACCTCGTGGAAGTCACTGACTTGGTTCACACGGCCAACCATACGCCCGTATGACTAGCCCGTGTAACTCACTGACTTGTTTTCTAAAGAGTATTAGAGACAAACAACCGTGCCACCTGGCCATGTGTCACACACGATTGAGACACATGCCCGTGTCTCTACCCGTGTGGACAAAAATAGGCTATGTTCCAAGTCATATTTCTCACACAAATTTGCATCAACCTAAACACTTCAATTGGCATATAACCACAACATAAATAGGTATTCAAACCAACCAAAATCAAGCCTAAAACATATAATTTCATTATCAACAATCATAAGCTCTTAGGCATCACAAAGGATCAATTTAAACATGCCAAAATCATTTCCAAAAGCTGCCTAATTGGTCATTTGCATATATGCACCATAATTCCTAAAGCGAAATATGTATATCATTCCACCAATTCATCTAATAGGTACCAAACTACCAACTCACAAACAAGGCATTCCTAAGGCAAGCATAGAACATATAAAACGAGGATAATTACACTTATATGTACAAACCAACATATACCAAAACAAGCTAAATCAAATGGTTATTTACATAACCAAAACATATAAGCTCTCATTAGCCAAATGACCTATACATGTCATATAACCAAGATACAATAAGCCCAAAAGTACCAAAATAGTCGATAGATAGTGTGATGAAATCTCCAACAACTTCCAATCTGAGTGAGCTTTCGAAACACTATAAGATACGGGAAAATAAACAGAGTAAGTAATTAAGCTTAGTAAGTTCATATAACATAGAATTTAACTTACCATTTAATCATTATTTAGATAAACAAACATAGTATATCCCACTCAATTTGGTCAAATGCCTAAGCACATATATTCACCAATAGGTTAGTCATGTAAAGCATATATAATAATTAAATAATATGGATGAACACAACAATCAAGCAAACTTCATATACATGTATCTTTCATTTCATTCTTTAATATATCATAAAATGTCATTTTCATATAAACCATGTATCATTTGTGCTAATTCATATCGTACTCATATGATCTGTAACAAAATTGTTCCCGTTGAACCTCTTAGAATGTCGTTAGTTACACGGGTAGTATACACGAGGTGTACTGAATGGTAATTCGTCAATTCCTGTACATGTATGCTCTTTCGAGCTATAAATGATAAGCTCTTCCGAGCTAAAATAATGATAAACTCTTACAAGCTGAGAATCAGTAAGCTTTTACGAGTTACAAATTGGTAAGCTTATACGAGTTGTGGTGAGTCTGCAACACATGTAGCATCTCAACCAAATCGGTAACCCTAATTACATGTCATTTGTATCCTACGAATTCCTAAAGTTCACACGGGACTCGGTATTCTTTATACTTCATTGATTAGGCATTCAATAATCATATATCTTAATGACATAATCCATATACAAACATTTCAATTAAAGTATATATATACAAATACTCAATTTTAATAAAACGAACTTACCTCAAACTCGAACGATAAAAATTGATCGATTAGTCGATAACTTTGTCTTTTCCCTGATCTAGTTTCGTACTTCACTCTTCTTGATCTATATAATAAAATTTAACTCATTTAATTTACATTCTACTCAATTCAGTTCAAAATTCTTATTGTGGCAAAATTACTATTTTGCCCCTAGACTTTTGACTTCTTTACAATTTAATCCCTAGCTCATAAAAATGCAAATTCATGCAAATTAGTCCACACCCGTGCTAGTCAAATTCTATATAGACCCCTATTAGCCATACATTTCATTTATTTACACATTTTACCATGGATTTTACACATTTCTCAATTTAACCCCTAATTTGCAATTTCATTTAAAATCACTTAACAAAAGTTGTTTATCTAACAACAACCATTCATTTTCTACCATCAAACATCAAAAAAAATTCATATTCATTAATGGTAAAACCCTAATACTTTAATAGTTACATAAATTAGTCCCTAAGCTAGCTAGATTAACCTACAACGACCTCAAAAACATAAAAATCATTAAAAACGGAAAATAAATACGTACCAATCTAGCAAGAATTAGTTGCTAAATGCTCAAGCTCAACAATGGCTTCTCAAGCCCTAACTTTCGATTCTTCAATGAAGAAAATAAAGATGATACTTGCTTTTGTTTTATTTAAATATCATTTATTTACTAATTTACCATTATAACCTTTTAAATTATTACAAATTTCAAAACACCAAGCCATCATATTCCATTATCAATATTTATGGGATAATTACCATAAAAGGACTTTCACTTTAAATTTTTATAGCTATTAGACACCTTTAGCTATTAGAACCCAGCTTTTGCACTTTACGCGATTTAGTCCTTTTTATCAAATTGAGCATAAAAAGGGTAAAATTTCTTAACAAAATTTTTATACGATCATACTATCATGTTGTAGACCTCCAAATAATATAAAAATAAAATTTTTGACCTCAAATTTTTGGTTCCAAAACCACTGTTCCGATTTCACTGAAAACGGGCTATTACAACTCTCCCCCTTAAGAATTTTCGTCCCAAAAAATCTTACTAGAAAATAGGTTAGGGTACTCTTTTCTCATAGCTTCCTCGAGTTCCCACATTGCCTCTTCAGTACCGTGACGTTGCCAAAGTACTAGAAACGCAAAAATTTACACACTTTTTCATACCCTTTTTAACTTAAATTCATGCAAATTCAGTTAAATTCTTGTCGAAAAATAATTAATTATTATAAAATAATTCAATTTTACTTAAATTATGAACATGCTGAATTCTAATTAATTTTATAAGTATTTTTGATTAATTTCGACTATTTTCGACAGAATTGCACAAAGGGCAAAAAATAGCTTGGCAGACACTACTAGAAGCACAAAATCGAGAAGCAATTTGAAGTATCAAGGTGAATTAATTTTTAGCCTAAGACGGTCCAAATATGTGTATTAATTCATAATATAATTAATTTTAATTTATACCCAATTTAATTTGGATTAAACAAATTATTATTAATTAATTATGAAAGAGTGGTCCAGTTGAACTAAACTGATTGAACCGAACTGGCCAAGAATTGGGTAGCCCAAAACTGTCCATATGCTGACCCAAATCAGCTTAATAGATGATTATTTAAGCTTACAAGGAGGCCCTTGAAGACTTGTTCAAATTAAAATTAAACCCCTCCACAATTGGTGGCTTTGTAGATTTGCCCCAAGCCATATTTAGCAAAGTTGAAGCCATCAACTTTGCCACATAGGTGGCCGGCCAAGGGGTGGCTCTTTGGCTGCTACTTTTAGCAAATTTCAGCTGCCACATTTAGCTATAAAACCCCCTTGGCTGATCATTCAACACATCCCCTCATTCACATCTCTTCTCTCACAACTCTCCTCTATTCTCTCAATTTCTTTTCTCATTTTCCCATTCAAAGTTCCTTGCTTTTTTTGCCGATTTCTCCTCTTAGGAAAGCGGTCTTCATTAGCCATTTTGGAACAACAATTGAGTGTTCATAGCTGCCTTGATCGACGAGGACAACAAAGAAGGAAGAACGGAGCAACCTAGTTAAGCCACGGAAAATCATCAGATTTGATTCTTGCTCCCTATCTCTTTAATTTTTGTTGTTTTTATGATGAACATATTTATGAATATTTATATTGTTAGAACGGTTAATTTAATTAGCTTAGCTTGAATTTAATTCATGTTGGGTTGATTGCATTTCGTCCTCTTAAATTATTAAAATTGTGTTTATGCTGTTATAGGCCTCGGTAAAATGCTTGATTAAGTAAAATCATGCCTAAGTTATTCTTGCATTATAATTGTGAGGTAACTAATGAATTAATTATTTAAACATATTGAAATTGTAATTAATCGACACAATACTTAATCAATGCGTGTTTATTCTTCTAAGGTAGCTGAAGGTTAAATTAGCATTGTATCTGGTGATAAATTTGCCTTACATAACTTACAAGATTATTGTGATTAAACTATTTCCAGGTAAGGATACCTTGTTACCTCACGTGGTCTTTTATATGCTTATTAGATTTAATTAATTCTTTGAATTGGCATAGGAATATGCAAGAGATTATTTCAATTTAATAAGTATGTATGTGCAATAACATGTTTGCTTATTGAAATTTGTGTAATCGGTTGAATTGACATAGGGATATGCCAAGAGATGAATGGATTTTTGTAGGTAAGTATGTTCATAAGTTAGTAAATTACCGAGTTGCCGTGAATTTATTCGTAGCAACATAAGCATGAGCTTAATAATTCTAAGTTAAAGAAATGTAATTAATCCAACAAATTTTGTCATCTGGATTAAATCATATTTTAAAATCGTGCATTAGAAGTTTTATTCCCTACTTATTTATTTTACTTAGTCTAAAATCGTAGTTTTTAATCACCCTCTTTAATACAAAATATTTTTCCCACCAAAGTGTTTTAAATAACATTCATAAATAATTCTTTTCACAGTCCCTGTAGATATGATAACTTGACATTTACTTGTCACTTTATTACTTGTTGTGATTGTGTACACCTGCACATTTTCGTCGTTCCAAGTTTTTGGCACTATTTTTGGGGACTATTCTTAAAGTCATTATTTGTGAATTTGTTAGTTTTGCATTTTGGTTTAATTTTCTATTTAAATTTTATCTTAATTAATTTTTCTGTGATTATTTCAGATGTTTATGAGTATTGACCGAATTATTGATTTACTTCTTATAGACCCTGAGATTGAACAAACTTTTCAACAGTGTAAAAGACAAGCAAATCATAAAAGGACCGAGGAGATGAACTTTGGGAATTCGAATAAAGGGAATGGAGAAAACCCTGCTCAAAATCCTATCCTTATTGCTGATGATAGGGATAGAGCCTTAAGACAATATGCCGTGCCAGTGTTTCATAATCTTAATCTGGGTATTAGGAGACCCGAAATCGAGGCACAACAATTCGAGCTAAAGCTAGTCATGTTCCAGATGCTTCAGAGAGTGGGCCAATTCAGTGGAATGCCTACCGAAGACCCTCACCTGCACTTGAGACTGTTCATGGAGGTGAGCGACTCTTTCAAGTTAGCCGAAGTACTCGAATATGCATTACGATTGAAGCTATTCCCATATTCGCTAAGAGATATAGCTCGAGCCTAGTTGAACTCATTGCCGCCGAACTTAATTTCCACATGGCAAGAGTTAGCAGAAAGGTTCCTTATGAAGTATTTCCCGCCTAGCAAGAATGCTAAGTTGAGGAACGAGATCACTGCCTTCTAACAAATAGATGACGAGTCCTTATATGAGGCATGGGAAATGTACAAAGAGTTATTATGGAAGTGCCCTCATCATGGAATTCCATATTGCATCCAACTTGAGACATTTTATAATGGTCTCAATGCTCACACGAGGATGGTAGTGGACACTTCTGCTAATGGTGCTCTCCTTTCTAAGTCTTATAATGAGGCTTATGAAATCATTGAGAGGATTGCCAGTAACAATTATCAATAGCCAACCAATCGAGCAACATTAGGAGGACGAGTTGCTGAAATACATGAAGTTGATGCTCTTACTTCACTTGCATCTCAGGTATCATCAATATCCTCAATGTTAAAAACTCTTACCACTAATAGGTCTAATAGTTTTGCAGCCAACCACCTAATCAATTTGAAAATATAGCCTGTGTCTATTGTGGGGAAGGACATTTGTTTGAAGAATGTCCACTGAACCCAGAATCCATATATTAGATAGGTAACCAGAACCAAAATCAGGGAAGGCAAGGACTACAATCCAATTTCTATAACTCATTGTGGCAAAATCACCCGAATTTTTCCTAGAGTAACCAAGGGGTTGGAACTAGTAACACTTATGCCGAACTTAGATCGACTTAGCCACCTAGTTTTCCCCAACAAGTTCAGAAACCAGTTCAAGCTGAATCATCCAATAGCTTAGAGAATTTATTGAAGGCATACATGGCAAAAATGACGCGAATCTAAGGAATTTAGAAAATCAAGTGGGTCAGCTTGCTACTGAACTTAGGAACCGACCACAAGGTGCTTTACCTAGTGATACAAAGAATCCAGGAATCAGGGAAGGAGTATTGTAAAGCATTGACTTTGAGGAGAGATAATACGTTAAAGCCCAACACCATTGAAGTTGAAAAGGAGCAAGCTGATGCTCAAGACTCAGAGGAAGTTCAACTGAGTGTTGAAATTCCAGTTTCGCCAGAACTAGAATTTGCAAAACCTGACAAGGTAACTTCAGAACCAGCTAATTCTAATCAACTAACAACTTTCTTAGATACAAAATTGCCACAGAAGACAAATCAACTAGTTCTAGTAAAGAAAATTCCACCACCCTATCCTCAAAGACTTCAGAAGCAGAAGTAGGAGATTCAATTCAAGAAGTTCCTAGATGTACTCAAGCAACTTCATATCAACATCCCATTGGTTGAAGCACTTAAGCAAATGCCGAACTACGTCAAATTCATGAACGATATCCCGTTTAAAAAAAGAAGACTTGGAGAATTTGAGACGGTAGCCTCGATGAAGGAATGCAGTTTGTATCTTCAAGACAAACTACCCCCAAAATTGAAGGATCTTGGATGTTTTACCATTCCTTGCAACATTTGAGCAACATATTGTGGTAAGGTATTATGTGACTTAGGTGCGAGTATTAACTTGATGCCTATGTCAATATTTAGGAAATTGGGGATAGATGAAGTTAGACCAACTACGGTTACACTTCAATTAGCAGATCGATCCTTAGCACATCCAAAAGGAAAAGTCGAGGACGTATTAGTACGAGTAGAAAAATTTATTTTTCCTGCTGACTTTGTGATTCTAGACTTTGAAGCAAACAAAGAAGTGCAAATTATCCTAGGAAGATCGTTCTGAGCAACCAGAATGGCCCTTATTAATGTGCAGAAGGGAGAGCTCACTATGTGTGTTTAGGATAATTAGGTAACATTTAACGTTTTTAAGTCTATGCTATTTCTTGACACAATTGATGATTGTTCTGCAGTGTCCGATTTAGAGGATCTAATCATAGAGAAGGAACTCAACTATGTTGAGGATCCATTAGAACAAATTTTGACATCAAACCCTCCGAATGATGAAGAGGAAGACGAATACTTAGCTTTGCTAGAAGCTAATCATAGGGGATTTAATCCGCAATCCCATTTTGAATCTTTAGAATTAGAGAAAATGGATTATGCCCAACCAAAAGTGTCAATCAAGGAGCCACCTAAGTTAGAACTCAAGGTACTACATTCATATTTAAATTATATTTATTTAGGTAACGCTTCTACTCTACTATTGAAACTTATCCTTGTATTGAAACAATTTAAAAAGGCTATCAGATGGACCATAGCTAATATTCGTGGTATTATTCCATCTGTATGCATGCACAAGATCATACTAGAAGATGGCGAGAAAAGGAAAATTGATGGACAATGATGGTTGAACCCCATTATGAAGGACGTGGTGAAGAAGAAAATCATCAAGTGGTTAGATACGGGTATAATTTACCCCATCTCAGAAAGTTCACGGGTAAGTTCGGTCCAGTGTGTGCCAAAGAAAGGAGGTATCACGGTTATTAAAAACGAGAATAACGAGTTGATACCAACTAGAACGGTTATGGGATGGAAAATTTGCATCGATTGCCGGAAGCTGAATAAGGCGACTAGGAAAGATCACTTTCCTTTGTTGTTCTTGGACCAGAAGCTAGATAGACTCGCAGGGAGAGACTATTACTGTTTTCTTGATGGATACTCAGGGTATAATCAAATTATAGTAGCACCAGAAGATCAACACAAGACAACATTCACCTGCCCGTACGGTACATTTGCATTTAGACGCATGCCATTTGGTTTATGTAATGCACTTGCTATATTTTAAAGATGTAAGATGTCTATTTTTATTGACATGGTTGAGAAATATTTGGAAGTTTTTATGGATGATTTTTCAATTTTTTGAGATACTTGAGAAACCATGATATATTGGCATATTTATGGATGATTTATCATTAGATTTATGGAATTTGATGCTTCTAAACCGTTAATTTCATGTTTTATACTTAGGTGAGCATAAGGAAGAGAAAAGAGCAAGGAACGGGCCAAAAACAGACAAAATGGGCTGAAACTAATATTCAACATGGCCTAAGCAGTTTCACACGGGTAAACCACACGCCTGTGTGTGACACACAGAATTCAACACGGCCTAAAGCATTCTCACACGGACGTGTCACACGGGCATGTCCCTGTCGAGCCCTGTTTCAATTGCATTCAGAAAAGGCTAATTTTTAGGTAGTTTGGACATTCTAAAGTCTATAAAAACACCAAGGGGAGGAACAAAAGAGAGACAAAGAGTAGAAAGCAAGTTATTACTCGAAGAATGCTGATTGATTCATCTCGAGAGTAAGGATCTACATCAATACTGAAGATCTCCCATCAATTTCTCTCAAAGTTTTTAGGTTCTTTATGTTTTGTTGTTTTCCCTATATTGAGATGTTTTCTTTTATAAATATGAACTAAATCCCTAAATACCTAAGGGGGATGAAACCTAAGACGAATCTTGTTATTAATATCCAAATTATATGATAAATATTTGATTTGTTCTTAATTGTGTGATTAATTCTTATGTTAATATTTTAAGATATTAATTCAAATCAATTGTGCTTATTCAGTGGAGCAAAAGTCCCTGGTTAAGAGTAGATTCAACACAATTAAGCGGAGTTGATCGCAATCCTAGACATAGGACGACGAAAATTTACCAGATTAGGGTCAAATCTAATAGGGAAGTCCATAAATCGAGTTAATGCAACACTAGGGGTTTTAATTAGAAAGAAATTTCAATTAATCAACCTAGGGTTAGTTGTTTTTAGTCTTGAAAGAGATATTAACATAAATTAGGGATTTCTACGGATCAAGTCAAGTGAATAAATTGTCTAGTTCAGAGTCAAATAACAAAAGAAGTCTAGGTGGATTCATCCTTGGGTATTACCTTAATCAATCAGTTTTCCGAAAGTATTTTCCCCAATTCATTCCTTGTCACATCTTAGTAAATTAATTAGTTTAGTTTAATTAATTTAAAACAAATCCCTTTTATTTTTAAGCTAGATAATAAAAAGAAAGTTAATACTAGTACTTTTAGTCCTTGTGGGTTCGACATCCCGATCTTGCCATAAGCTATACTACTGTTTGATAGGTGCGCTTGCCTTTATCGTGATAATAGTTTAGTTTTACAGGTTCGACCATCATCATAAATATCACTATCAAGTTTTTAGCACTGTTGCCGGGGACCTAAAAAATTAGGAACACTCAATTTTTATTACTTTAACCATTTTTACTTTTATTGCAATTTAATTGTTTTTGTTTTTATTTTCAGTTTATTTACTAAATTTTTCTTTTCATTCTTCCCTAACAGGTGTTCTAGTTTATGACTAGAAGAAATCCGTCAAGACCTTTGCTTTTTGATAGTGAGATAGAAGCATCAGCTCACAGAAACTGTAAAGAAATAAGGCGGAGCCTACAATACATAGAAGAAGAGCAAGAGAACCTGACCAATACTACTGAAGAGATGGAGGCAAATTAGAATATTTCGTTACCCTCTGTGGTAGCGGCAAATCCTATGAATCAGAATCCTGCTCCTCGCATAATGTATGATTATGCTAAGCCTAATTTAGCTGGTACTGAATCTAGATTTGTTAAGTCTACTATTGCTACAAATAATTTTGAACTGAAACCTAACACTATACAGATGATACAACAATTTGTTCAGTTTGATGGTTTGCAGGATGAGGATCCTAACACACATTTTAACACACATTTAGCTAACTTTTTGGAACTCTGCAACACCTTTAAAATTAATGGTGTTTTTGATGATGCCATTCACCTTTGGTTATTTCCTTTTTCTTTGAGAAATAAGGCTAAACAGTGGTTGAACTCTCTACCACGAGGGTCTATCACTACTTGGGAGCAAATGACAGAAAAATTTCTTTTGAAATATTTTTCGCCAGCTAAAACGGCAAAGTTGAGGAATAACATCTCTTCTTTTGTGCAGATGGATCTAGAAACTCTTTATGATGCATGGGAGAGATATAATGATTTATTAAGAAGGTGCCCTCACCATGGGTTACCTCTATGGCTACAGTTTCAGACTTTCCACAACGGTTTAAATCCCTCAACAAGGTAAATGATAGATGCAGCTGTCGATGGAACAATAAATAACAAAACACCTGAGAAGACTTATGAATTTATAGAGGAGATGTCACTGAATAACTATCAGTGGCAAGTCATGAGGACAAAGCCACAAAAAGCCACCAGTGTTTTTAATGTCGACGCAGTCGCCATGCTTTCTAGCCAGGTAGAACTTTTGAATAAAAAGATTGATGGTTTAGTTGGTTCTACGTAGGCACATCCAGTTATGCAGTGTGACACAAATGGAAGTAGTGTGAGCAATCTAGAGTACTCCCCTTATGGACATGGCATGGAAAATGAGCAAATCAATTATATAGGTAATAATCCTCGACCTCAAAACAATCCTTATAATAACACTTATAATGCAGGTTGAAAAAATCGTCCAAATTTTTCATGGGGAGGTCAAGGGAATCAAGGAAATCAAAGGCCACCACCCCCTCCGAGATTTCAGCAACCCCCCTATCGGCAGGAAAAGAAACCAAACCTTGAGAAGATGTTGGAAAAATTCATATTGGTGTCTGATACTCGCGATATTAAGTAATAAAATTTATAAAAACTGATCACACCAAAAACTAACTAATATCAAGATTTTAAAGGCAAGCGCACCTATCGAACAGTATATAGTTTAGCGGTAAGACTGAGTTATCGTACCCAAGGGAACCAAAAGTACTAATACTTACTTCCTTTCTATTATCTAGCCTGAAAATAAAAGAAGGTTGTTTGAAACTAATTCTAAAACTAACTAAAAGTGCACAAAAAGTAAATTGGGGAAAACTTTCAGGAAAAGCTGATTGATATGAGCAATACTCAAGGGAGAATCCACCTAGACTTCACTTGTTATTGGCTTCTTGAACTAGACGATTTCTTTACTTGACTTGATCCGTAGAGATCCCTAACCTATGTTAATACCTCCGTCAAGGATAAGAATAACTAATCCTAGGTGGTTAACTAAAGTTTCTTTGTTAATTAACACCCCTAGGTTGCATTAATTCGAGCTATGGATCCCCCTATTAGGTGTGACCCTAATCCGACAGATTTATGTCGCCCTATGTCTAGGGTTGCATGCAACTCCGCTTAATTATGGTAGATCTACTCTTAAAACAGGGACTTTTGCTCCTCTACCTAAGTACATCAGTTTCTTGAAGTAATACCTAGGATTATTAATCCAAGAATAAAGAACACATAATTAAGAACAATTCAAGTATTTATCATATAATTCAAGAATAAATAATGACAAGATCTGTCTTAGGTTTCATCCCCCTCAAGTATTTGAGAGGTTTAGTTCATAATTAATAAAGAAAACATCTCAGAAGGAATAAGATAACAAAACATAAAGAACCCAAAAACTCCTGAAGGAATTTAGGGAGATCCTCTGTCTTGATGTAGAATTCTGGCTTCTGGGATGAATCAATCGGCTTCCCTTGGAGTAATTCCTTACTTTCACTTCTTGCGTTGGCAGAAATATGGCGCTCCTTCTTGGGAGAAAAGAGTTCCCTTAGCGGGAAAAATAAGCACCCCTTTTGAAGTTGCCTCCTAGGGTCTTTATATAGAGTTTAGAATAGCTTTCTTAGCCCCTAAGTATCCTTTTTCGAGTAGAATTGAACTTCCTCACGATAGGGACACGCCCGTGTGCCACGTCCGTGTGGATCGATAAGAGGCCGTGTACGGGCCTGTTGATTGTGGCACAGTCGTGTGGTCTGGCCATGCTTGTTGGGGTTGGGCCGTGTTGGACCTTGTGTGGCACGGCCGTGGTGTGCCACGGCCGTGTGGTGACTCCTTGGGCCGTGTCATTTTCACATTTTGGCCCATTTTCCTCGTTTTTGGTCCATTTTCCGTTCTTTTCTCTTCCCTATGCTCTCCTGAGTATAAGATATGAAAAAGAAAGATTAAGAGCACCAATTCTCACAAAATTGATAATAATTCATCGAAAATATAGGCTAAACATGAGGTAAAAATATGTATAATTTATCGTTTATCAGTGTAAGAAACCCATTTTCAGAATACCGAAACAACACTTAAGAACCAACAAGCTTCAATTCAAGGACTTGAGAGTCAAATTGGTCAACTTGCCAAGATGATATTCGATAGACCACAAGGTAGTTTGCCGAGTAATACTGAACCCAATCCTAGAGAGCATGTTAAAGCAGTCACATTAAGGAATGGGAAAATACTAGTTGACCCTGAAAAGACGTTACTACAAGAGCCTAATAAAGAGAAAGTAGAGGAGGCCGAAACTAAAGAGAATACCCCACTGGTACTTAAAGAATACAAGCCACCTATCCCATACCTGGCAAAGTTAAAGAAAGACCGTATAGACGCACAATTCGGTAAATTTCTTGAACTTTTTAAACAGTTACATATTAACTTACCTTTTGTTGAAGCTATTTCCTAGATGCCTACGTATGAAAATTTTTTGAAGGAGCTTCTAACAAACAAAAGGAAGTTTGAAGAGCTGTCCATAGTGGAACTCAACGAGGAATGTTCAGCTATCCTCCAGAACAAACTACCAACCAAACTGAAAGATCTAGGAAGTTTTACTAGTCCCTGTCTAATTGGTAGTTTAAATATTAAAAAGGCGCTAGCTGATTTAGGTGCTAATATTAATTTAATGCCTTATAAAATGTTCAAGCAACTTGGTCTTGGGGAACCAAAACCCACTAGGATGAGTATACAATTAGCTGATAGATCTGTTAAATATCCTAGGGGTATCATTGAGGATGTGCTACTAAAAGTAGATAAATTTATATTCCCTGTTGATTTTGTTGTGTTTGATATGGATGAGGATGTTGAAGTACCTTTAATCCTAGGATGCCCATTTTTAGGAACTGCTAGAGCTGTTATTGATGTGAGGGATGGTAAACTTGTGCTTAGATTGGGTGATGAAGAAATCATTTTTAAAATTTATGATGTCATGTGATTCTCTAGAGAACAAAATGATTCCTGTTATTTTATTGATTTTATTGACTACTCTATTCAAGATTCTTTTCAGGAAATTGCTCTTAAGGACATGTTGGAACTGTGTCTCGTTCAAAATTAGGAGGAGGACGAAGTCACCACTGAGATGGAGAAGGTAATAATTGATTTAAACTCTAACGAACCATCTCCAAGACAAATTGACTATGAGGGTATTGAGATAAATGATGAACTGAGACAAAAATCCTCTGTTGACGAACCTCCTAAACTGGAACTGAAGCAATTACCTAATCACTCAGAATATGCAATTTTGGGAGATAACTCTACATTGCCAGTGATCATTACTTCAGACTTGCAACCCAAGGAGAAAGACGAATTACTCCAAGTATTGAAAGAACATAAAAAGGCCATAGCTTGAAAAATTTCTGATATTAAAGGGATTAGCCCCTCTTTTTGCACCCACAAAATTTTAATGGAGGACGAGTACAAACCATGTGTGCAAGCTCAAAGACGATTGAACCCCAACATGAAGGAAGTTGTCAAGGCTGAGGTTGTTCCTAAGAAGGGAGGCATGACTATGCTTGCCAATGGAAAGAATGAATTAATCCCCACAAGAACGGTCACAGGTTGGAGAGTATGCATTGACAAAAGGAAATTGAACGATGCCACTAGAAAAGACCACTTTCCTTTGCCCTTCATTGATCAAATGTTGGAACGACTGTCAGGGCATATGTACTACTATTTCTTGGATGGACTCTCTGGCTACTTTTAAATCCCGATAGCTCCTGAAGATCAAGAGAAGACGACATTCACATGTCCATATGGTATGTTTGCTTATCGTAGAATGCTTTTTGGATTATGTAATGCTCCTGCTACTTTTCAGCGTTGCATGTTAGCCATCTTTGATGAGCTCATGGAGGACATTATGGAGGTATTTATGGACGACTTCTCGGTATTCGATAACTCTTTCCTTCTTTGACTTAAAAATTAAGAACGAGTTTTAATAAGATGTGAAGAAATGAACCTTGTTCTTAATTAGGAAAAATGCCACTTTATGGTTCGTGAAGGTATTGTGTTAGGTCATAAAATTTCTTGTAAAGGGATAGAGGTTGATAAAGGAAAAATTGAAACCATTGAAAAACTACCTCCTCCTAATTTAGTTAAGGCTACTAGAAGCTTTTTAGGACATACTGGTTTTTATAGAAGATTTATTAAGGATTTTTTTAAAATAGTTACGCCTTTAACAAAATTACTGGAAAAAGATGTGCCCTTCAATTTTGATCAGGAATGTTTAGAAGTGTTTAATACTCTCAAAGAGAAATTAACTAATGCTCCGATTATAATTGCATCTAATTGGAATTTACCTTTTGAACTAATGTGTGATGCGAGTGATTTTGCAGTAGGTGTAGTTCTAGGATAGTGAAGAGACAAGTATTTTCAGCCAATTTATTATGCTGGCAAGACTTTGACAACCGCTCAAGAGAATTACACTACCACAGAAAAAGAATTGCTAGTTGTGGTTTTTGCATTCGAAAAATTTAGACCATATTTAATTTTGTCTAAAGTCGTTGTTTATACTGATCATTCTGCTCTTTGTTTAACTAAGTCTGATGCGAATCCTCGATTAATAAGATGGATTTTATTATTGTAGGAATTCGACCTAGAAATACAAGATAAGAAACGGGCTAAAAATCTGGTAGCAGATCACCTTTCCAGGCTTGAGAATCCACATCTTAAGGAACTTGATGAAGCTAAGATAGATGACTCGTTTCCTGAAGAGCAACTTTTAGTCATATCTGATTCTGAGGTACCTTGGTTTGCTGTCATTGCGAATTATTTAGTTGCTAGCATAACCCCAAAAAGGTTGACACATCAGCAAAAGAAGCAATTCTTTGCTAATGTGAAAAACTATTTTTGGGAAGATCCATTTCTTTTTCATATATGTACAGATCAAGTCATTCGAAGATACGTTACGAGGTCAGAAGCAAACAAGATTTTGGAACACTGCCATTCAGGACCAACCAGAGGATACTACAGTGGGACTAAGACAGCTCATAAAACACTTGAATCAAGTTTTTATTGGCCCACACTATTCAAAGACGCCAACAAGTATGTTACTGCTTGTGACAAATGCCAAAGGACAGGTAATATCTTGAAACGTGATGAAATGCCTCAAACATATATGCTTTCATGTGAAATATTTGATGTATGGGGTATTGATTTCATGGGTCCATTCCCTAGTTTGTTTGGGAATAAATACATCTTAGTAGTGGTTGATTACATGTTGAAGTGGGTGGAAGCCCAAGCTTTACCTACTAATGATGCTAGAATGGTAGTGAGATTTCTTAAGAAACTTTTTTCCCGATTTGGAACACCTAGGGCAATTATTAGTGATAGGGGAACTCATTTTTGTAATGCTCAGTTCGATAAAGTTTTAAAGAAATATGGAGTGCACCACAGAACAGCTACCCCTTACCATCCACAAACTAGTGGCCAAATCAAGGTAGCCAATAGAGAACCTAAACGTATCTTAGAGAAGACGGTTGAGTCAAGTAGGAAAGATTGGGCAATGAAAGTAGATGATACTTTATTGGCCTATAGAACTACATTCAAAACTCCATAGGAACATCTCCTTATAGACTTGTTTATGGAAAAAGTTACCATCTACCATTTGAACTTGAACATAAGGCATTTTGGGCTATTAAATTTCTAAACTTTGATCCTAAACTCGCAGGTGAGAAAAGATTAATGTAGTTGAACGAGTTGGATGAGTGGCATGCTAATGCATATGAAAATTCACACCTATACAAGGAAGCAACAAAGCGACGCCATGATGCTCGTTTAAAACAACATAAGCAATTTGAAGCCGGTGATTTTCTTTTGCTATACAAGTCAATGCTCAAATTATTTCCTGGAAAGTTTAAATCAAGGTGGTCAAGCCCATTTGTAGTTAAAACTGTCTTCCCATATGGCACAGTAGAGGTAACTCATCCAAACCACGCCACTTTCAAGGTAAATGGTCATCGACTTAAACTGTATAATGGTAAGGATTTTAAGAATGATATAGAGGAGCTTTGGCTCCATGAACCCTCGTAAAGGAACACTCAAGGTAAGTCGATCTTAGATTCTAAATAAGCGCTTCTCGGAAGGCAACTCGAGTACTAACGTTGTTGACTTTCTAAAATTTTAGTCTATAACTTCTAACAACACTAACTGAGTTACTAAACTGCAGGTTTCTATGACCACATGGCATGGCACACGGGAATGCCTGAGGCCTTGTGCCCACCACGGGTTAGATCTATGGGTGTGTCCTTGGCCAAGTGAAAACATGACTCAATTTTTCCCAAACTTAGGATGTCACACGGGATGCGACAAATCACCACGGCCGTGCGATATGGCCGCTGGTGAACCTGATTAAGTTACACGGGAGTGTGAACCGATGCACGGGCATGGGAGAAGTGCATAGTTCTAAACACGATTGTGCGATGCGGACGTGGATAACACCACAGGTATGAAACATGAGCGTGGCCAAAACTGTGCTAAAATTGGACCTTGAATTTTCAAAATATGCCGAGACGATACGATAGATCCACACGAGCGTGCCCATAACCCATAGACAACACTGAAAAAATAGCACGGGTGTGTGACCTAATACACAGGTGTGGGAGAAACGAATGGAGTAGTACAAGGCTGTGCGATATAGCCGTAGGCAGTAGCACATGTAGGGAACACTGGCATTTCCAAATACCGTGAGCAATTTGATTTATAATTTTACGAACAACACGGGCTTGGGCCGTGGCCGTGTGGTCCAACAAGGGACCTGCACGACCATGGCCCCTTTATTTTCAACTTAAACCCTAAATTCCCCTTATTTAAACCCCTAAAATCATTTTTCACCTTCTTCCCCAAATTCTCCCCCTTACAAACCCTAAACCGCTGCACCTCACCCCTCTCCCAACTCCGGCGACCGCCACTCTAACACCCCCTTGCACCAAATTTTTCCTCTCCTCCCTATTCTCACTTCCTCCCTCTACCCATACTCCCAATCCTCCACACTACTCCTTCCCCTTACCAGCCTACTCCCCTCGCGAACGCCGCCTTCGTTGTAACACTCTTAACCTGTATTCGTTGCCGGAATAAGGTTATGAGGTATTACTTGATTGAACAAAACTTCTAGAAGGTCAAAGATACTTACCAGACATAAATTATCAACAATGCAAACATGTCTCATTAATTTTCCATAAGAGCTCTTATAAATTTCCAAAATGACTCACTATCAAAGCATAACCGAATGTCTAATAACAAATTAACTACTATCAAGTTATAACTAAAACATTTCACCACATTAGTTCAATTATAATGCTTTACTAAACAAAAATGAGCAAGCCTCTTCGCATGGCTATAATATATACAAAGTCGAAATATCATTCTACCTATAGTCTATCCTATACATGCCTTAAACCATGATGATATACAATCTTCTCAACTCACATAATGACTCGATAGTGTGATGATATCTCTGGCCCTTCCAACTCGAGCTAAAGTATAAACCTATAAGAAATGGAAAAGAGAACACGGAGTAAGCTTCAATGCTTAGTAAGTTTTAAGCAATGCAAACAATTAATTTACTTATAGGTCGATTATTCAAATTTTCAAGAAATCATTCCTAGATAATTGCCACTTTGGCCAAGTATCCATGAACATAATGCATATTTAGAAAATTCACCTCACTTGAATCTGAACTCAATTAAAACCAAATATTGAAATCACAAATAAGATCATAAGAAATCAAAAAACATCTCATTAACAAGTTTTAACAATGGTTGCAACAAAATCACAAATTCACTACAAGCCGTCTTCCTGAGCAACAGTCACAAAATTATTTATAACTGGAGCTAAGAAACTGCAAATCAAGTGCCGTTAAGTTTTCCTGAAAATAGACTCATATATCTTCCATCTATAAAATTTTCAGAATTTTTGGTTTGACCAATCAATACCAGATTTTTATTGAAGTTTCCCCTGTTTCACTATTTGACTATTCTGACCACTCTTCACTACGAATCAAATTTCTCATTATACAGAATTCGAAATATGTTAGTCTAAGCATATAAATTTTATCTTATAACTATTTTTGTACAATTTATAATGATTTTCTAAAAACAAAACAGGGGACCTCGTAGTCATTTTGACTCTGTCCAACGCCACTTCAAATATCTCATTATTGGAAATTCTTTTGCTTACACGGTTTCTTTTATAAGAAACTAGACTCATTAAGATTTCACGACATAATTTATTCAGCCTCTAACTCAACTCCCACAATTTATGGTGATTTTCCGAAATCACATTACTGCTGCTGTCCCAAGCAGATTTATTACCCATTCTTTGCATTCATATTATTTAGCATGTATATCACCAAATCAATCTCATATAACCTTTCACCATAACCGAATACACACATACACTTATGAAATTTTCACATATACTTCTCATTTCGCATTCATGATTCAATTCTGATCAATCTAACATATAAAAGTATATAATACATACCTGACCAACTTAATGTATTGAACATATTCAATGGTAGTTTACTACGAACATTCGAAATCATAATCTTACTCCAATCATCGGCATTAAGTCTGCTACGTTTAAAACCCAAATCCAATCACCAGCACAAAGCCTATGGGACTTTAAGCCCGGATATAACACCAGCACGAATGCCTTCGGGGCTTAGCCCAGATATAACACCAGCACGAATGCCTTCGGGACTTAGCCCGGATATAACACCAGCACAAATGCCTTCAGGACTTAGCCCGGATATAACATCACCAAGTTTCATGTAATTTATTTTTATTCACATATTAATACATTTCACATGGCATAATGCAAAAACTTTATTACATTTCACAATTCACATTATGTACTTATACATATCATCTTATTCACTTTCATTTCTCCCTACCATTCGGCCATAATGCATATTAAACACTTACCTCCATTTCATGCTTACTACAAGTCCATTTCCCACATACTTACATTTGACACTCATGATAAAAATTATAACTAACATCATTCACATCCAATTTGCATTCGGCACAAGGTAACACTATAATTAATTTAATTTTGCACTCATGGTGCTTGGTCAAAGAAACTCACACACATTGAGCCATGTCAACCCGCACATATAGTGCCTTGCTAATCCGCACACATAGTGCTTTCAAATTCGCACGCATAGTGCTTTCAAATCCGCATACATAGTGCTCTCGTAATAGCTTAATTACCTATGATGGTAAGCAGTGTTCTATTTCACACCCATCTCTGTTCTCATAATAGCTTAATTACCTATGATGGTAAGCAATGCTCTATTTCACACCCATCTCTGTTCTCGTAATAGCTTAATTACCTATGATGGTAAGCAATGCTCTATTTCACACCCATCTCTGTTCTCATAATAGCTTAATTACCTATGATGGTAAGCAGTGCTCTCGTTCACACTCAGCTGTGTATATGCTTACAATTAACATCTAATGTTCAGGATATAACACATGTTTAATTACTTAAAACTTACAAAAGAATCAAATTTGATTACTTAAGAACTTACCTTGAATGTTGTCGTACAACTACGAATCGACTATTCAATTAGTTTCGCTTTTTCCCCTTTCCGAGTTAAGCTCCTTTTGCTCTTGAGCTTGAAATTTTTTGTTAAGCCATGGCCGAAACTCTTAGCTTCCTTATTTCTCTTTTCTTTCTTTCTAACCGGCCATGCAAAGATGAAAGCACAAAAATGGCTTTCTTTAATTTATGTTATATCTTTTACTATATTACTTACATATTTTATTATAATAAAAATTAATCTTTATAATAACAATATAAAACTTGCCTTAGTGCTCCACTACCGTCCATTTGAAATAATAATGGGTAAATTGCCATTTAAAAACCTCAATTTACAAAGCCATAAACGATTTGACCCTTCATGCTTTTGTCTATCAATTTTCCAACTTACTCAATTAAGCCCTTTTTAATTAATTCCACATCCAAATGACAAAATCAAAGAATGAAATTTTCACACATGCATATTCACAAATAATAGGCATAGAATACAACATTTAATTATTTTCGTGACTCGGTTTTGTGGTCCCGAAACCACTTTCCAACTAGGGTCAAGTTAGGGCTATCACAACTCTCCCCCCTTAGGGATTTTCATCCACGAAAATCCTATCAACAAAAATAGTTTGCATTCTGAAAACGTTTTCAAAAAATTTCGGAATCACAAATTTCCATTCATCACATGTATCTCTTTTTACCAACAATCTCTAAACTTTAATTCACACTGACAGATCACATTGGCAGACTATATTATGAATATCTCAACAACTTTGTCGATCGGAATTTTGTACATACTAAACTGAAGACACAGATTTCTTCCTTGTAAAAAAATCGATTATGACCCAATGACATTTCTTTTTCAGAAGACAAATAAAATTTTTTATTCGGTTTGGATATCAATTCTGTCTCATAACCACTTCTATAACATCACTGATTGCTTTTATTCTATATACACAAAATTTCAACTCTGACAGATAGCAACTTGTCATCTGAATATAGTTCTGAAATACGCTACAATACACAGTCATTTATACACCTAATCCATATATCTGTATTATTTATTTTAACTCAGATAAACAAACATTTCACAGTCGGAGCTCATATAAAAAATCCTTTAACCCATCTGAATACTTATTCCATATCAGAACAATAATAACATTAACAAAAATTTCATATGTCCAGACATCCCTAATCGAATAACTGTTACTCTGAACTCATTTTTAACTATCACATCTCAATATACTTTTATACTTCTCAATTTCACTGGAAGAACAGATCTTGCTTAACGTTCAATACTTTTATTCCTTGGTTCAAGAAACATTCAAATTTTTCCCTCGAATACTCGAAATTGTCAAATATGCAACACTGACACAACCACAATCATCTCTAATCACCAGCCGAATAGTTCTTTTTATAATAACTTTAACATTTGTCTCTGAATCTTTAACAAATTCAATCATACATATAATCCAAGTTAAACCACACAACTGAATTAGTCTTGTCTAACAAATAATAACTTTTCAAGACCACTTTTCTTTGTGCATGTCGTAACTCTTCAAATATACATTCTATCAGATCTCTTCAGATAACTAATCACAATTCATTATCACTGCATAACTCGAAAGAACATAACACTCAATCTTTAACTCACTGATATATAAGTGAAAACCAATCCACAGGTCTGAGCTGAATTCTCTATCATTCAGACCCTTGTTTATGGCCATTCCTTTCATAAGAATCAGAGAAATCCAAATATATAATCATTATAAACATAATTGTTTCAGATAAAAAAAATACACTTTAGAACTGAGTCATATCTGATTATTCATATAAGAAAAATGAAAAGAAGATCGGAATACAGAAAACTAAAATACAATGTCGTATCAGAAATCCGAGAATAGAATCTCCCAGAACATAGAAATAAAGATCAAAATAACTCCTCAGAGAATACCAGAAGAAGACTATAATTAATAACCCTGAAATTTCCTCTGTAACAGAAATAACACATTCTTCAACATTTTTATAAGATGGAATCCCAATCAATAGAAATAGAAGAATAACCTCATATGAATTTATCCCTGAATTCATTCCGATCATACTACAATAAATTCTCAAACAGAGGAATACGATGATACCAATTATAAACCAATCAAAATAGCAATACTTTTATTCAACATCGGAGTCAGATAACATTCTCACTTTATAGCATTTTCATCAAAAAAAGGAACAATCACACATGTGTGTTTGAGAATAAGAAATATACAGAATATTCAGAAGAAATCATCGAAATTCACTTGACTGTAATTATCCAATTCAGACACTCTTACTATTCATTCGTCATTTCGAATTCCATTCTATTTCATTCACTAATGAAAACCACTCAGGAAGAATTCCCAACAGATACATACTTAGACATCATATCTGATTGAATTAAATTACCAAACCAACTTTTTTTTACTAATGATAATATTCAATCTGAAGAACCTTTGGGACATTGTATTAGTCCTTCCAGCCTTAATTCATTGCCAAATCATTCTGAACTTCGTTTACTTTATCATTATCTCACTATTTAACTCTTTAATCTTTCTTTGCAAACTCGTTCTATTTCGTTCCATTGAAACCTTATAATCATATCACTGGTAAGGGGGTGAGGTCATTAAGCCTCGAAAGGGAGTTTCATATTGGAATACACAGATAAATTCATCACTCATCATCATAGTATTACACACCTTGATTCAAACACTTCATTCAAACATTTCAACTTTTCATCTTGTTACAAATACATTTTCACATATCTCAGTTTCACATGCAACTTTATTTCATGTGAGTATTAAAAAAACATAAGTGAATCTATCACGATTCAAACTTTCATTTCTATTACTCAAATTACCAAATAATTTCTTATCAAATTTCCATATTTAGTCTTGATCATTTGTCAATATTTATCCCATTGAAAAATATCTTACGGTTTTGAGTACGTCGCTTACTTGATGCCATAGTCCAACTATGGTCTTTTCCGTCAATTCATTATTGAACGATCGTACTCATTCCCTGCGTTCTACCCAATTTGATCTTTCATTACCATTTACTTTATACAATCTCATACATATCTTTACACTGATGCACACATATCATAAAATTCTTTTCATACCTTCTCGATTCCCTCATATCACATATATATTACAATCAGTTCAATATCAATTTCAATCAATTAATAATAACTCGGTCGGAACACATCATTACCTGAGCAAAATAATTTATAAGAGCCGGGAGACCTCACACTATCACACTTTACTTACGGCGTGTATAGCTAGACTTTTACACCTGTTATGTTAGTCCGAAAACTGACTAAACCATAGCTCTGATACCACTAAATGTAACACTCTTAACCCGTATCCGTTGCCGGAATAAGGTTATGAGGTATTACTTGACTGAACAAAACTTCTAGAAGGTCAAAGATACTTACCAGATATAAATTATCAACAATGCAAACATGTCTCATTGATTTTCCATAAGAGCTCTTATAAATTTCCAAAATGACTCACTATCAAAGCATAACCGAATATCTAATAACAAATTAACTACTATCAAGTTATAACTAAAACATTTCACCATATTAGTTCAATTATAATGCTTTACTAAACAAAAATGAGCAAGCCATCTTCGCATGGCTATAATATATACAAAGTCGAAATATCATTCTACCTATAGTCTATCCTATACATGCCTTAAACCATGATGATATACAATCTTCTCAACTCACATAATGACTCGATAGTGTGATGATATCTCCGGCCCTTCCAACTCGAGCTAAAGTATAAACCTATAAGAAATGGAAAAGAGAACATAGAGTAAGCTTCAATGCTTAGTAAGTTTTAAGCAATGCAAATAATTAATTTACTTATAGGTCGATTATTCAAATTTTCAAGAAATCATTCCTAGATAATTGCCATTTTGGCCAAGTATCCATGAACATAATGCATATTTAGCAAATTCACCTCACTTGAATCTGAACTCAATTAAAACCAAATATTGAAATCACAAATAAGATCATAAGAAATCAAAAAACATCTCATTAACAAGTTTTAACAATGTTTGCAACAAAATCACAAATTCACTACAAGCTGTCTTCCTAAGCAATAGTCACAAAATTATTTATAACTGGAGCTAAGAAACTGCAAATCAAGTGCCGTTAATTTTTCCTGAAAATAGACTCATATATCTTCCATCTATAAAATTTTCAGAATTTTTGATTTGACCAATCAATACCAGATTTTTATTGAAATTTCCCCTGTTTCACTATTTGACTATTCTGACCACTCTTCACTACGAATCAAATTTCTCATTATACAGAATTCGATATATGTTATCATTTATTTCATTTGAAACTAGACTCATTAAAGAGTCTAAGCATATAAATTTTATCTTATAACCATTTTTGTACAATTTATAATGATTTTCTAAAAACAGAACAGGGGACCTCTTAGTCATTTTGACTCTGTCCCACACCACTTCAAATATCTCATTATTGGCAATTTTTTTGCTTACACGGTTTCTTTTATAAGAAACTAGACTCATTAAGATTTCATGACATAATTTATTCAGCCTCTAACTCAACTCCCACAATTTATGGTGATTTTCCGAAATCACATTACTGCTGCTGTCCCAAGCAGATTTATTACCCATTCTTTGCATTCATATTATTTAACATGTATATCACCAAATCAATCTCATATAACATTTCACCATAATCGAATACACACATACACTTATGAGATTTTCACATATACTTCTCATTTCACATTCATGATTCAATTCCGATCAATCTAACATATAAAAGTATATAATACATACCTGACCAACTTAATGTATTGAACATATTCAATGGTAGTTCACTACGAACATTCGAAATCATAATCTTACTCCAATCATCGGCATTAAGTCTGCTAGGTTTAAAACCTGAATCCAATCACCAGCACAAAGCCTGTGGGACTTTAAGCCCGGATATAACACCAGCACGAATGCCTTCGGGACTTAGCCCGGATATAACACCAGCACAAATGCCTTCGGGACTTAGCCCGAATATAACATCACCGAGTTTCATGTAATTTATTTTTATTCACATATTAATACATTTCACATGGCATAATACAAAAACTTTATTACATTTCACAATTCACATTATGTACTTATACATATCATCTTATTCACTTCCATTTCTCCCTACCATTCGGCCATAATGCATATTAAACACTTAGCTCCATTTCATGCTTACCACAAGTCCATTTCCTACATACTTACATTCGAAACTCATGATAAAAATTATAACTAACATCATTCACATCCAATTTGCATTCGGCACAAGGTAACACTATAATTAATTTAATTTCGCACTCATGGTGCTTGGTCAAAGAAACTCACACACATTGAGCCATGTCAACCCGTACGTATAGTGCCTTGCTAATCCGCACACATAGTGCTTTCAAATCAGCACGCATAGTGCTTTCAAATCCGCACACATAGTGCTCTTGTAATAGCTTAATTACCTATGATGGTAAGTAATGTTCTATTTCACACCCATCTCTGTTCTCATAATAGCTTAATTACCTATGATGGTAAGCAATGCTCTATTTCACACCCATCTCTGTTCTCGTAATAGCTTAATTACCTATGATGGTAAGCAATGCTCTATTTCACACCCATCTCTGTTCTCATAATAGCTTAATTACCTATGATGGTAAGCAGTGCTCTCGTTCACACTCAGCTGTGTATATGCTTACAATTAACATTTAATGTTCAGGATATAACACATGTTTAATTACTTAAAACTTACAAAAGAATCAAATTTGATTACTTAAGAACTTACCTTGAATGTCGTCGTACAACTACGAATCGACTATTCAATTAGTTTCACTTTTTCCCCTCTCCGAGTTAAGCTCCTTTTGCTCTTGAGCTTGAAATTTTTTGTTAAGCCATGGCCGAAACTCTTAGCTTCCTTATTTCTCTTTTCTTTCTTTCTAACCGGCCATGCAAAGATGAAAGCACAAAAATGGCTTTCTTTAATTTATGTTATATCTTTTACTATATTACTTACATATTTTATTATAATAAAAATTAATCTTTATAATAACAATATAAAACTTACCTTAGTGCTCCACTACCGTCCATTTGAAATAATAATGGGAAAAATTGCCATTAAAAAACCTCAATTTACAAAGCCATAAACAATTTGACCCTTCATGCTTTTGTCTATCAATTTTCCAACTTACTCAATTAAGACCTTTTTAATTAATTCCACATCCAAATGACAAAATCAAAGCATGAAATTTTCACACATGCATATTCACAAATAATAAGCATAGAATACAACATTTAATTATTTTCGTGACTCAGTTTTATGGTCCCGAAACCACTTTCCGACTAGGGTCAAGTTAGGGCTGTCACATTCGTACCCTCCCTGTCGCGCCGTTGACCCGAACAACCCCTGTACACCACCGTTCCTTTCCCCCGTTGGTTTTATTTTTCTCCCATTTTATTTATTTTCCTGATTTTCTTTTCTGTTCCTTTCATTAATCTTGCTTCTTAACATTTTTCATTTAGTACTAATCAATTCTTTTTGCTTTCATAATCACTTAGTAAAGAGATAGATTTGATAACCCTCATTTTCATATTATATTTGCTTTTTGTCATACTTAGTTTAGTATTCAATTTAGGAATATTAAGACTTTCAACACTGATTTGGTAACCGTAAGTTTGAATATTAGGATTCTTAAACTTAGGTATTCTCGTTTGTTCCATCATATTATGCTAATATTTCTTTATGATTTATGTTTGATTAGGAATTCATACACATTGCCAATTAATTAGACTATTTGGAATTGTTGTTATTTCACCTACTAACTAATACACTCATTCCTTCTTTTAGGTACATAATAACACCTCCACATGGCAAGTCTAAGGTAGCCGTCCCTGCTTCGAAAAAGTGAAAGGGACCCGATGCTACATCCTCAAGTGCAACCATTGAAATACGACACTCATTTCTACAATTTTCCTCGGGACCCCAAGAGGAGCTCTTTCAAATCCTTCGGGCGAGACCCCTTGGCGTAGGATGGTGCATCGATTGGGCTGCACTAGAGTAAGTCCAACTCGCCGACTCAGTTTGGGCCCTCCTAACTACCGACCCATGGGAACACTTCTTCAACATTGTCGAGCCGACATACATAGAGCTCACCTTAGAGCTCTGTTCTGCATTCCATTTACAGACGGTTATGTTGGAGTTTGACGATCCTGGCACAGTGCAGTTCTGTCTCGGCAGCTTGGAACGCCAACTGAGAGTCCCAAAATTCGAAGTCGCTTTAAGACTTTATACAGAGGAATTCATGGACGACCTCGATTTCTTGAGCTCCATTGCCACATTCACTATTCTCCTTCCTCCTGTTGGATAGCCCTGGTCCTTGCTTCAGCTACTTACGATCCCAGTCGCTCTAAAGCACTGGCTCTCTCTCCATCACTACGATACCTACACGCTATCCTAGCCCATATTTTGACGGGTCGGTGAGAGAACACCGGTGTCGTTAACACCCACGACGCTTATTTCTTATGGAGTATGGCGCACGGGCACGTCTTTAATCTAGTATACTTCATCGCCCTCGCCATTCGTCATCAGACGGAGCGACACAAGAAGGGAGCCATCTGCATCGGTCCATATGTGACTAGCCTTGCACGACACTTTGGCCTCCTCAACGCAGTGGCGCAGTCTTCATCATTCACACTCATCAGCCAGATGTCTCCATAGGGTATCTTAAGCATGCTTCGTATGAGGATGATAGAGTGTCGTCGTGGGTTTGATCCTCCTCAACATCGTTTAGCTCAATCTACCGAGTAGGATGACCCAGCGGATATTACTGATGATATCCCCCTACCTCAGGAGGCCGTACCTTCTCAGCCACCGCCGAGTCATAGACCAGTTCATGCGGCTGCTTCATTGACTAACATTTCTGAGCATCTCACTCGATTTGAGCAGCAGTGCTTTCAACGATTCGACCACATTGATGCTACTCTACAGCGGATTTGTCAGCACTTCCACATCTCATCTCCACTGCCCCACCTCACGACCCATCTGGCGATGAGGACTTTTGAGTCCATTTAATTTTCTTTTTCTTGAAAATTTTATTTTTATGGCTGTTTCTTAATGAGTAACCATGCTAATCCATGTTTCCTAAAACATTATTAATGCTATCGCAGTTATACAAAACTCAAAAGCTCAATATTTCTTAGGATTATACAACTCCATTAGGAAAGGATCTCCACGACTGCCATGTCCTGCTCGACCATGACCATAGCCACCATAATACCATATACCACGTTAATATCCTCCTTTGGAATGGTACTTGTGAACACCCCCACCTCTACCACCTTCACCTCTGCTGAGTTCATCACACATCTTATTAGCCGTCTTTCCAACTCTGCTCTCACTACTCCAAGGATTCATCCAAAATTTAGGAAGTTTCACTTCTTTTCCTCTCTTATGATTTATGCCTATATTCTTACTTATCTTTGTACATTAAGGACAATGTACATCTTAAGTGTGGGGAGGTTAATAATTTCATTATCAGAAAATCCCTGAATTTTGTCTTGTTCTCAAGTCACTCTCTCATATCACTATTAGAATGAATTTTGATTGATTTATGATTTTTATCGATATGTTTTGGATTAAAACATAAGTATTTGTACTTTGATTAATTAAACTTTAAGACATTAGAGAACCAAGCATGAAAAGTTGATTTTTGAGAATTAAAATTTTTCTAGGTTGTTTCCCCAAATTTAGGTATTACCTTGAAGTTTGAAATTCGCAGGATTGACATCAAAAGCCATAATTTTCGTGAGATTTTGAGCCTATAGAGCATATTTTCTTTCTTGTTCACTTTTGTTGTTGCTATGAGTGTGTCGATATTGATCTGTTATTCTAGAACTTGCTTCGATTATACATGTCAAGACCATACCATTGATTTGATATACCGAGATGATAAAGGACTTAAGTTTAACCTACTCACTCCATAAAAGCCTACCTTCATAACTAACCCTTAGTGAACCCCTTTGAACTTAACGAACTATTCATTGATTTACCCTTAATATTAACCTATAACCCATTATTGTTGAAATCCCCTTATTAACTTGATCCCTATTTTGTCGAGATTTGAACTGAACAATTATCTGGCTATGTTCTCCATTTCAGTTAGTGAAGTTTTAATATTTGACTTGTTCTTAAAAAAATCAGTTATTAAATTGTCGTTTTAGCATATTATTATGAAGTTATGAAATTCTTGATCTTAAACGATGTTATTCATGAGGAAAAGCTCAATACTAGGAATATTTATATTCAATGATGTCATTTCTCAGTATTGGTTATTTTTCTAGTTAGGTAATTTTTTAAGCTTAATCTTGATTCTAACCTTCTCTTTCAGCTTGTGTCCACACCCCTAACCTAAGCCCCGTTACAACCCGTTTAAAGACCTTTTGATCGATGTATCATCTCAATTTATAGTGGTGGAGATTTGATTTTCATGCAAACCTATGGTAATAGCTTTTCATGTTGACTAATCAGTGCTTAATTTCTGAACCCTAAACATTTTGAGTGATTTGAGTGAATCTTTAGTGAGGATGTTAACTCTTGTTAGTTTTGAATTAAAGGTGATTACTTAGATAAAGGGAGATGCCTATGTTTTTGTGATGAAATGATCAACTTAGGTTGTTTGAGACTTTAATGCTCTTTTAGTTGAATTCTCAATGTATAATTACTTGTGAATTAGTTCAAAACATTATTGATAAGAATTATAAGTTGAGAAGAATGAATTTTAATTAGGAGTTGAGGATTTTGCTTGAGGACAAGCAAAGACTTAAGTGTGGGGATATTTGATAAACCATGATATGTACATATTTTTTATCCCATGCTTGGCATATTTATGGATGATTTATCATTAGATTTATGGATTTTGATGCTCCTAAACTGTTAATTTCATATTTTATACTTGGGTGAGCATAAGGAAGAAAAAAGAGCAAGGAACGGGCCAAAAACAGACAAAATTGATAGAAACCAATATTCAACACGGCCTAAGCAATTTCACATGGGTAAACCACACACTCGTGTGTGACACACAGAATTCAACACAACTTAAAGCATTCTCACATGGACGTGTCCCTGTCGAGCCCTATTTCAATTCTAATCAGAAAAGGCTAATTTTTAGTTAATTTGGACATTCTAAAGTCTATAAAAACACCCAAGGGGAGGAACAAAAGAGGGATAGAGAGTAGAAAGCAATGAATTACTTGAAGAACGCCGATTGATTCATCTTGAAAGCAAAGATCTACATCAATACTGAAGATCTCCCTTCAGTTTCCCTCGAAGTTTTTGGGTTCTTTATGTTTTGTTGTTTTCCTTATATTGAGATGTTTTCTTTTATAAATATGAACTAAATCCCCTAAATACCTGAGGGGGATGAAACCTAAGATGAATCTTGTTATTAATATCTGAATTATATGATAAACATTTGATTCGTTTTTAATTGTGTGATTAATTCTTGTGTTAATAGTTCAGGATATTAATTCAAGTCAAATGTGCTTATTCAGTGGAGCAAAAGTCCCTGTTTAAG